>HG993126.1:26446249-27721249 GCA_905231855.2 Eristalis tenax
CAGGTCTTCTGTCAGAGCCCATGATCCGATCGTCAACGGAATGCTTATGTCATTCAATCCCAAGAGTGACGAACGACTCGTTCGCGCAGTTTATAGGTCAAATGAAGATTTGCGAGCACACATTTATTTTTTTTATCCGGTTTCAACCGGAAGTATTCTTGGAAATGCCATAAATGCAAAACGCTTTTATAAAGCGTGCGCTCAGTGAAATTGTGCAATCATTGATTGCTGTTGACTGGCGATTTTCACGGGAAACTACGACAAAATTACTCCCACCCGGAGCATGCATTTCAGTCAGCCTCTCTGCGGGCATGCACTCACACGGTAAAGCATACATTTGTGTTGGACAAACAAATGGTTGAGAACATGGCACATGATGGCTTCTCGTTGTTGATACACCTCGCGCACGACTGCAGCGTCCTCCCAACCCACCAACCGGCCCACATAAGAGGACGAGGGGGCATGTGCATTTTCTATTTTTAGCCACACAACATGAATCTTTGCCTATGTGTGTGCGTGTGTTCCGCAACAAATGTTGGATACACTCAACCTCAGAGCCATGCACACACACACCATCCCATGCCTATGGGTGTGTGAGTGTGTATGTAAGAAGCGAACAACATCCTAGAGGAGAAAGTAATTTAATTAGAAAGAGAAACCTGCGCAAACAGCAACAGAGATGGATAGAGTAGAAAAGGGGTCAATGCAACTAGATGCCCTTCAATTGAATAGATACAATAAATTGATCCACATAAACGCACACTTCGACGTATAGCAAGCCGCTATGTAATTGTGTGTGCCGCATAATCGGCTGTGTGTGCGTGCTGTGTAGGGAACATTCGAATCACCACCAGGAAAGAAGTGAGAAATAGGGAGGAACACATCAAGTAATTAAGCACAATGTGATGACACCCTAATGTCAAAATCGACCAATAGAAATGAAAGGAGAGCCCGAAAACTACGAGGATGACATTCTATGACACCCTTTTCGGGGTTATGTGTTGGACAGGGCCACAAACCAGAAATATCTTCCGATTTGCAATGCAAACCCAGCCAGGCACCACGAGGGTACACGCGAAAACGAAAGCAAATAGGAACTGAAAAGAAGGAATGCGAGTAAGGAGGGGACCGAACATAAGAATCAGAAATCACACCTCTTCTTCTCCGTCTCGCTTACATAAAAACAAGCACTGGGCAGACCGTTGCTGTCTTCTATGGCTGCCAAAGTCACAAGCCGAAGACAGTCAGTCAGTCAGTCATTTAGGCAGTTATGCTGTTGCTCTATCCAGCCGCGAAGAGCGCGCCAAAGGGTAATGGAGGAGTCAGATACTACTCACTCACAAGTCACAACCGCCACAGCTCGCTCGCTCTAGAGCCCTGCACCTCCGAGGAGGTGACTACTTATGTACAGCAACAGCAACATTTCTGTTTTCATCCTCCTCTTATGCCTGACATTCACTCTGGACGATTGTTCGCTTCGGCGAAGATCTTGGGAATGGGGGCACATAGTAGATTCGCGAATTCAGTTTCAAAGAGGAACAAAACAGAACAGCTTGTGCGCACCCATCACGACCGACCCCCACAACAGTCGCAGCACACAGCATAGCGCGGCTGCCGTAAAAAAGGAAATGGATACGAACTCATTGCGAAAGAGTAACACAAATAAGAAGATCTAATAGGCTTCTCCTCCCCACAAGCAATGAGCATCCCCCATGGCTGTGCTTCACGAATCTAGAACAGACGGGGGTTGATGCGGCAACGATCCAGACCCAAAGACGAATGTTGCACATTTGTAACATTCTCTGCTTCTTCCTGCCTCGGAACACGATTAGTTTTACGTTATCTCCCCTCGTTCTCGTCACCCCCCCTAGCCAACGACGGTCGTTCTGGTTGCCCCAAGTATATGTGTGCTCTCTGCGTCGTCGTCTCCCAGGAACGGCAGCACTCTGTGCAAGAGCCACAGCGGATTTGTGGTGTCAGTGGATTTCTAGGGTGATCGTTCGATAGAAGGTCATGGTGGATTTATTTATAAATGCATGCCAGCACAGAAGAAGCACAACTCACTGTTCTATGCTACAATTTGTGCAAAAAAGAAATCCAACACTGGCATAGGGCGGGAAGGTAGCTGAAGCAGAAGAACGAACAAACGACGGACGAGCAAACGAACGAAGAAACAGCGCAACGCGAAGAGCTTATCAAATATTAATGGTTTGCACTGAATCTGTGCGAAAGGAGAGGTCGAGAGGGGAGCACACTGAAATTGGTGTGGGGTTACGCACGAGTGTGAGTATTATACTCGCGTACTCCGCTGCTTGTGGCTTGATCACATTCGCATCATAATTTGATTATAGTATTCTATTCTTGATGAACTTGCTGCTATATTTATGTGGATTTAAAATTAAGTGAAACAGATGAAAGGATGAGTTGTGGTGTTGAATGAGAAATGGGCGCCTGATGTGTGTGTTTTAGTTTTCTTTTTATGCACACCCCCCCAGAGCATGACTAGACTAGATGAATGACTTTTAAAACGTCAAATGTTAACATTTGTATGATATACTCCACACAGGATGTTTGCTTTTGGTTTTCGAAAAAGAAGGCGGATGTTGAGTGGTGCGAATTCTCTCTCTTTTATTGTTTTTCAATTTATAATTTTCTCAAATGACTGAATGAATGAATTCAACCATACAGAACGATGGAACCGCAAATTTGGATATCTGTCAAGATTTGTCGATTCGGTTTAATTGAAGTGCGTTAAAAAGTAAGAAGGAAATTAAAACCATTGCACCTCGAATCGTAAGTACAAGATGAGCGTGATTTCATTGTGGCAATGCAGTGTTCTGTGAAATTTGAATACTTGCTCTTAGGGTCCAGCCACAATTGACTCAAGTAAACTTATGTCAGAACAAACAACAAACTTATGTCAGAACAAAAGGAAAAGTATCGCTTCTTGGAACTGTCAACACCGGACTACTGATTTGGCTCACACGAAAACTGAACGAAACTTAACGAAACTCACCGAAGTGATTATGACAGGTTAACGCTTAAGCCGGCTTGAGTCTTCTTACCGATTTACTCCCTTATGTCCGACCCATTCGACTAAATCACGTCGGCGATAGACGATATACTGGTGCCGGCACGCAACATATTCTCACTTTCCATTAACTCCACAAAGCTAGACTTGGCAGATAAATAATTAGCAACTCAGTGACAGCCTTAAGCAGAAATAATGTGGAAAGAAACACCAAACGGTTGCAGTTAATAACAAAACCTGAAGGCAAGCCAAACATATAATATCCTTTCGTTAAGCTGAGAAAGTTCAAAGCGAAAAATGTGATCTGACGTTCTATTCAGTTTGTTACCCTCATGTGGTCTTGGGTGTCACTTTGTGCTTGACAGCATATCACAGAAAGTCTATGCATAGCTCATTAATCGGTCTATGCATAGCTCATTAATCGATGTATCGACATCGTGTTCAGCTGGACACACTTGGCTATCTTCTCAATCGACACAATTGTATGATAAAACGCAATAATGATCTCATCAAGATTTATTTTCTGCCTTAGACTGTTAATCTTCTTTCGACAGTGTTTCAATTTGTTTTATTCTTTCTCTTATTCTCTGTTTTATTTGGCAGTGACATGTTGCGGAACGGATTCGAATCATCTGAAATGTTGTCCGCATTAGCAAACGTCAATGATCTGCTTTCGCACCAAAACGACAACCATCGAGTGAGCAGCAGTGAATTCTAATCAAGGTGTGGCTGTGGTAAATGACCAAGAAAACCAACGGAAGTCATAAGATATCGAAATAAAGAAGATCGTGTATGATTGAAGATCAACAAAACCACACCGACGACGATGACCAACAAAGACAATATGATCTGTCAATTCGGTTTAGAGACAATATTCGGACACACAAAGACGCCGATGTCGATAGAGACTTGTGCCGCTCATAATAACAAGAAACAATCCGTGAGAAAACTACTCAATTAGTGACATAAACGTCACCTAAACGATCACTTCGAGCGCATGTGAATTGAATGGAATACAAACGCGAAAATGACCAAGGATGTGAGCGATTTAGTCAACTGACACCAAGTCTGCGACTTATTTGAATGGCTTTAGAATATGTTGTAAACCATTCGAATACAGCCGCTTTATGTACTTGATAAGGAATATTTATCAACACACGCTAGCGCCACTTATCAGTGTGTTATTTTTTGATTTATCAAAATCATGATAATTCAGTTAATAACGCTTACTGATTATCGTATGTAGATTTCTCGTGACAAGCATTTTGACCTAACGTGACGTGATCCGTGCAGTGTGACAGCGGTTCTCCGCAGAGTGCGCGACCCTGATCGCGTGCGCAGAAGACAAAGAACGTTCGAACACTTCATTGATAAGCTCGCAAAATCATAATTCGATTCCCGCGAATGTCCCTTGACATTTCAAGAATGCAATCTCTATCTGCTTTGTGTGTCACCCATCAACCTCCTTCTGTCATCGCTTATTTACTCGAATGATCTAAACGAATGCGCAGTGGTTTATCAAACTGACTTTCGATTTCGAAAAAGTAATTTTTAGATTGAAAATCGGCATACACCTACTGTACGTCATATAGCAACCGAAAAGCGTGAAACAAACACGGGTATGTCAACCAAATTCATGCTCTCAATATTAGCCACCGAAGAGAGTGAGCGACACAAAGAGAGAGAAAGCTGAAAAGAGGGCAGCACTTATGCATACATGTAATGTCTTTGGCGATCATCATCTGTTGTCCACCCTCGCCGCACCGATCGGTATATCCGCGATGACTGCTTATAATTATGTCAATGTGTCCGTGTTGATTGCAGTGTAAATATAGCACAAACACACCCATCGCCCGCTCTGCTCTCAACTCAACCAAAGCTCTATGTAATGCGCGATCGTTACAAACTCTTACGTAAGTTGGTAGCGCAAGCATGGTCACACAATTCAATTTGAATTCTTGTCGTTGTCGCGCTATTTCTGAGGCTTCAGATCGAAATAATGAAGTAATTAAACGAGGTAAGTCCGCCTTAAGTATTCGTGTCAGTTTTTGATCACTTCTTTTTTTGGTTTAATTTCCTTCTCTTCCTCAGATACAGTGACAGATTGTTTACAAAAGTTGTCAATTGTCTGCGCTGGATTGGATTGCATATCGTATCTGTCAGTTTGTTTGTATACGAGTCTATGGGTGTGTGTGTGTGTGTGTGTGTGCGTGCGCGTATGAGTGAGTGTATGTATCGAACAATATTCAATTCAATTCTGATGTGCTGCTACTGCAACTGTGGTAATTTATATTTATTTACATTTTGCTTTAAATTCACCTTGACACAATTCAGCAGTAGCAGCAAAAGCAACAGCAAAGCAGCAGCTCTGGTCGTTGTCAGTGGCATTATTGTTGTTGTTGTCGGTGCTGCTGTCGTCTACATCGTCATGAGTGTAGGTGCAACATTTCCTGTAGCTGTCGTTATTTGTTTTATTTTTTATTTATTTTTTTATTGTTTCGCATTGTTCAGTTGTCAGATTATTAAGTAGTTCGACGAGTACGTACAGGTGTACTATGGTCTAGTGTTTATCGCTGTTGTATTGAGTTCAGGAAATACCCATATGTTCAGAGACTGCATACAGATTAATTGCATCTGTTGAATCGACTTAACGTGAACGTTCTAAGCGGATGCTACAGTTGTGGTGAATTGTATTCCGCATTGCTGGCGTTATTGTCATTTATTGAAATGGGGAAATGACACATTTGAGGTTCAAGTTGGAATTTCGTTGGGATCCAGATGATGTATGCATGTTGTTTGTCTTCTCAAAATACACACAAAATGTTTTGTTTTATTTTTCATTGCAGCAAGTGTCAAAATTCAAGGAAATTTGAGTTATCTTTTTGTTTTCGCTCTTTTCTTTCTGCCAGTGTCAAACAAGGTGTAGTGACATTGATTTGACAGTTTCTGCAATTTGTATTCATTTCAGAGTTCAAGGCGAATGCTTAGTCAGCTTCAGATGTCGGCGTTTTTGTGCTGCGCTCGAGTTGCATGACCGTTTCTAATCGCGCGTATGACATTCAAGATAAATCACACGGAACTGTCAGTTTGACAAGAACAAAAACGAAAAATTCTGAATGGTTCTTTGCATACTTGCAAACAACTCATGTTTGTCATCGCTTGTCATTGCTGTCAGTTTGACAGAAGGCATCATTCCGAAATCATATGGCAATTGCTGAATTGTATCCACAAATCACCGTTGTTGCCACGCAGTTGATTAAGATTCCTGTGATTCCTCTGCGCACAGTGTCATGCGTGACAGAAACGCGTATCCTTCATTAGATTCTGCGCCCATAACAAGGATCATGTCACATAATTCAATCAACTGTAACTCGCATGTGACACTGATGGAGTGAAGACAGTCGGAGCGATGAACTGTGTGCGGTGTGGTGTGGTGTCCATCGCTCTATTCCATGCCAAATCATACCACAACTGTCATGCAATTCAGCAGTGATACTCAAAACAAATTACGTTTCCCGTATTTTTTTGTATGATCTGTCTTTTTTTTTGCACACGATAAGATTTAGGAAGTAAATACAATGTCGGTGCGGTGAGTGCTTTTTGCTAGTGATGCTGCTGCTGGTGTTGATCTTAAAGTTGCCGCCCTCCCACCCCGAATGGTGAATGCTTCTCATCCCATTCCGCACACCATCCATGGAGGGTCTATAAATACCGTTTGTTTTTATAATGATGCGCGAAATGCTAAGTTGAAAGAGTAAAAAAGCAAAAACCAACAACACCACGTACACATGCAGACGACGATTGTGTGCACATGTATTTAGCGTTTTGTGCGATATCTCGTTAGAAGAATGTTTACGCTAAAATAGAATTGTGTGTGATTGTGGCGCTCGCTCAGAACGGTGTATCATGTATTCGTACCACTGAATGGTGGTGGTGTTTTTGTGGGCATGTGGCTGGCTGGGAGTGAGTAAATGTGTTGGGTTCTGGGTTCTGGCTCTGGGGGGATACTAGCCGCTACCGCCACCGCTGCTGCTGTTGCTGCTGCCGTCTTCATCATCGTCGTCGTCGGTCGGTTTCGTAGTTGTTGTTGTTGTGACTGCTGCTCTGCTGCTGTTGCTGCTGCTGCACGAAAAGAACGTTGACGATGTCGTCGTCGTCGTCGACATCGTCTTCGTCGTCGTCGTTGTCGTTTCCGCGCGCGCACACACGGTTCCTTGTAGTTGTGACCTTCAGAATTTGTGCAAAGGCGATGTGTCGATGACCACGAATTTATTTGCTTATTTTGTTTTATTTCTTTTCTCTCTCTCGCTCTCTCTCTCTTTTCTCTTGCTCGTCGCCGGTGGCTTGCTTGCTTGTTTGTGCTTGTTGCTTGATTTTTTCCTTTTTTATATTCTTTGCTTGCTTCTTTTATTTTATTGTTCTTTTCCTCAAGTTCTTTCTTTTTCTCATATAATTTCTGCTTTGCTTTCGATTGCGCTTAGAGGTTTTTGTTTTGTCGTTTTTTTTGTTTATTATTTTTTTTTTTTAATTCGTCTCCCTCTCCCCTTCCGACAGGCGAAAAGGTTTGTTTAGATTGTGTTCTATGTGCAGCAACAATGTTCTTCTTGGACTTCTGCTGGCAGTGGGGAGTGGCGCATGGAATGTGCCTTATTTATGTGGAGAAGATGCTTTTCCGTTTTCCTGATGGTATTGCTGTCTTGGATGCGGGTTTTGCAGAGGAGTACCAGTGGTATATAATGCAGGGAAATTTGAAGGAAGTACGTTTGTACTTGCTGCACTACATTGGGAATTGTATTAGAGCATGGACAATGTTTTACTTTGGACAGAGAGTGTCTGCCTTCTTCGATGTTGACACTTCAGCTGTATGACAGTGAGCAGTCAAACGACTCGTGCTTCAAGTTAGGCTAGATTTATGTAATGCAAGTCTCCTTTTCCGTCATGATCGATAGACAGATCATTCTTTGGCTATCTCACAACTTGCATTCGCCACTCCTCTAGCTGGCAACAAGCCGATCATGATTGCTACCCACTGAATGACATTGCATCTAACAATGGAGTGTTCCTCGTTTGATGTTTTGTTTTGCTCTTGCCTTCAAGACATGCAAAAAGAATTTTGCAAAACTTTTAAAATGCATGACAAGAGAGGCCTTGTACTTAAGCATTTGCTGGATGGCATTGAATAATGTGAAAACGAAAGTCATGACCAATTGGCTACGATCAACTTTTTGCAGTAAAAAACGTACAAAATCCGCAAAAGAAAAACAGCGACAGCAGATTTGACGTGAATAAGCCACGCTTTGCTTGTCTTCTTACAAGTTTATGACCTTTGTTGTATGAATTTACTCGCGTGTGGACAAGTTTTTTATCTGAGCTAGATAGGTAGTTATACACGTGACCGTAGGAAAGACGTTGAGTCCAAGAAAAGTGCCAAAAACGAAAGCACGGATCAAAGAAAAATTCCCAACACCAACTACCACTTAAGGCCCCATTGCAAGCAAAATTTAACGAAACTTAACGAAACATCGCAAAATGTATATTTAACATTTCCATGAATAGAATAAATCGTTGCTATGCACAGTAAGGACGCTGCCTTACAACGAACAACTAGATGACAGCATTCAGTTGCAAAATTCCCATGTGCCAAAATAAGTAAAAACCGCACAGCAGAAAAAAAAACTCAACTAAAAATGCAAACCACCGCAACGGTTTCAAAACAAATTAAAAAAAAATACCCCCGCCCACATTGATCAACTAACCGGATATGTACATTTCAATTAAAACCACAAATATAAATTCCAATGCATGACATTTCAGACAAAAAAAAAAAAAAAGAAAAGAAAAAAAATACCGGTCCATCGAACACAGTGATAAATTAGAATACTTCAGGTCATCGTCCTCCTAACAATCTTCTTATCTGAGTGCAATTTTAAGATTTCTAATTATAGCATTCATGTTGCGTCAATTAGCCAAGATCGGCCTTCACCCTAGTCAAGTACACGTTCATTCACAGTGTTCACGCGAGGGGAGTGATATATTCTTCTTCTTTTCTTCATCGAATGATATTGGGATATTCGCTAGAGAAAATAAAGAACTCGTCCAAAACAGCACACAATTTAGGTTATTGATTTTAAATCAATGCAAACATCAGTAGGTATCTCCCAAATCACGTTGCAATGCCATTTTATCATAGATCTTGCGATGTGTACAAGATTTATTTGCATTCAAGTGAATTGGTTACTTCCTTCATTCATTATGAATGCGCTTAGCTTAGCTTAGCTTTCTGCGCCGCCGGATCGCGCCGGCAATTCCCAATACAATTGAGGCAATTCACAGGAAGTATTAGCGCAATTTCTCGTTTCAATTAAGCTCTGTCTACATTGATGTGAGCTGGTTTTGTTTTTGAGATTCTGTTACCTCGATCTACGGTTAATTCACCTTTTTTTTTTCTGTAGTCTCGAGTTTGACTGACAGTACATATTTGACAGCTCTCACTACCTTCACACGTGACGCGTATTGAGAGCCGAACTGTTTCCTTTGTTTTTCGAGCTGGTCTACGGATCTGCTATCAACAAACAGTATAGGTCCTATAAGAAATTATTTATATCATCACTTTCCGCACCACCTACGAGAACGTGTTGTGAATTTCATAAATTTGCTTAAGACACAAATACCGTCATACGTAGCTGCCACATATCTGGGTATGGAGCAGATATTTTGTTCCCTCGTGCCGGGTGTGTTCGTCATCACGCTGATTATCGTCCAGCGTGTATTGAAAAAAAAAATCAAGTTCAAGCTCAATTTTTTTGTGAAAAAAAGAAAACCGTACTCAGACGAGACAAGCCTCGTGTCTCGACTCACATTTTCCCCGACAAGTGACAGAAAGCACAGTTTCCTAGACAGATCATCAAACGGGTACTTTCATTACATAAAATCACTCAAAGTGCGATATGATTTTTGTTTTCCAAGCGCCAAGTGATCATACCCAAAATAAGCAAATAAAAACAAAGAGGAAAAAAAAAACTTCAAGTTGTTTGCGTTTTTCCTCCCAGTTATTCTCTTCCAATTCACATTTGTATTTATAGCCACGCTATTGCGGAAGTGGAAGATATTTTTGCTTGGCTAGTGTATTTTTTTTCTGTTAAATTTTAATCTTCCTGTCACCGTGTGCTCGCTGCTCTATGATCGTGAGGATTGCAGCGTTTGACAGATGACTGAATCGAATGCATGCATGAGATAAGAAGGAAGTGTAGTTTAGTTTATTTTAATCGCTTTGCATGCTTCCATCTCTCTCTCTTGTTCTCGTTCGTGTTGGTTATCGCAGTCAATTCACTTGCTTTCCAATTCGAAATTGAATTTCTGGCGAAAATAGCTGGAACCAGCTGGTTGTGATTTATT
Source organism: Eristalis tenax (assembly GCA_905231855.2). Classification (NCBI taxonomy): domain Eukaryota; kingdom Metazoa; phylum Arthropoda; class Insecta; order Diptera; family Syrphidae; genus Eristalis; species Eristalis tenax. Next base: position 26,456,676 of record HG993126.1, read on the forward strand.
TTTGGAATGTTATTTCCGAGAGACACCCAGCGAGCACTGAATAATGACTTCGATTTGCACAAGACTCTCGAAGATTCATTAAAATAGATTGCTTCGCAAAATATGCAAATCGATATTCCGATTTTCGGTTTTGTTTTTCTTCTTTTTGCCGGAAGCCGCAGTAATTAAAATATTTGATCCTGTCTACCTATGTGCTTGAAAATTCCATTCCCGACATCGATGACGATACTGTCTGCATGAGATCGTTTGCCCCATAACACAACAAAAACAAAACAAGTAAAGTACATCGTATATACTTTTGTTTAACCGAAATTTCTCCCAAGTAAGTCAAGCACATCTGTAAATATGCGTTTAATTTTCGAAATAAGTCAACACAAGCCATGAAAGCTCACAAAGAGAACAGGCCGAAGCCTGTTTCGTTTGTTTGTTCAAATTAATACATAACCGGAAAAAATATCGGTGGGCAATGTCATCATTTTGTTTTTGTTTTACATCGAAGAATGGGTATAAATTAATTTTTTTGTATATTACCATATTACAGTCCGTCATTCTGTTAAAATGTGGACAATGAATGTGCGGTTTCTACAGAAGATCACGTCATCGGAGGAGCTGAGTACAGGCGAACTTTGGAAGTCGAAAGATTGTGTTATCAACCGAAGGGATTGATTTAAGTTAAATGACAGATCTAAGTGTTTTAGACCTTCTTAGGGGATTGTTCTAAGATGTTGTTGTGGCAGTTAGAGTTTATATAGGCAAGTGGACTTCACTAGATGCTTGTTTGAAGTTTAATCACGCAAATAATATGAAGTGAAGAAAGAAGCAAAAACGAGTCTCAATCGGTTTTAAAATTTAGCAGAATTCGAAGACAACTTTGGAACGATTTTGACTGCGGCCGAGTTCGGGAGTTCGGGTAGTTCGGTAAGTTAAGAGAGGATTTATTAGATTTCCAAGTGACATGGAAACTTATCCGAAGGCTTTGCAAAATTCTCACCTCCAGTCGATGTTTATTAAGCGGTAATTTTTAAGCAATTACGAATAAAGCTGGTTTCAGACAGTTTGTCCAAACGAAAGCCTAGGCAGTAAGCCTTTTGTTGGGAAGGAGGGTGGCAACAAGCACTTCTGTGGACTGCAGGAAGCTGGAGCTGAATTCAGACAGTTTGTCCAAACGAAAGCCTAGGCAGTAAGCCATTTTTTGTGAAGAAGGATGGCAGCAAGCACTTCTGTAGACTGCAGGAAGCTGGAGAAGATTACAAAGGACGAAATGTTCTCTACTTTGGACCTAAATGGCTATTGGCAATTGGAAATCGACAAAACCGACAGAGAAAATACGACTTAGCACTGGATTCCAAACCAGAGCATGTGATCAGAGCCTTACCGCTTGGTATACGACCTTAGACTTCAAATCCCTTAACTTCCCTTGATGTACATATTTCCTAATGGCATTCCAACAATGTTTCGAAAAAGAGCATGAGATTTGCCACACACTAAAGAATGAAGGAGAATGTTCAACTGTCCGCTCAAGAAGACATTTTCCACTCATCGCATTGACATGTGTCTCAACGATTTCTTCAACACTCATTGGCAATTGAATTAAATGTCAAATTTAAAATTATAAAATAAATATAAATGAAAACAAAAATGATCTACTTACATCCAACGCCACGGTTCCATATTCCAATATTCCGCGGAGGTGTATTGTGATAAAAATTTGGATGCAAGAACGTACCATTCGGTACATGACCCTGGGGTGGACAATGCGGAGGCATACCCAAGCGCGCCTTAAGCTCTTCACTGCACGGCTGACCACCGGAACTGGAGCTGTCTACATCGGATACACCGCTATCAGCTGGACTGGGCGGAAACGATCCTGAAAGAATTCAAAGGAAGAGAAAAAAACCAACATATCGTCGTGTCGCTATTAATAGAAAAGGCTTCAGTTATATAGAGAAGAAGAAAACAAAAGAAAAAACGCATATAATGACATTCCTAATCCTAGCAATGACCTCGTTTCCTTGGGATAATCTAAGATTTTACTTTAATGCTCTTTGGCTCTATCTCTCCCCGTTTGCGTTTCCCACTCACGCTGAGTGAAAATTTTCCCCACATGCAGTTTTCTCTAGCGTATGAAAAGGGGGAAGGAATTCTCAACTCTGAAGAATGTTCGAACAATGCTTAAACGCTTTTTTCTCTCTCTCTCTCTCTCTCTCTCTTTTTTTGTCCTCCATAGTCATACCTGTTTCAATCAAAAAAAGATTATTGAATCCCTTCAGTGCGTTTGACAACAAGACAGCAACAACAATTGCAATAAGAAAACGAAGAAAGGAAAAAACCAGCGTTGGCATAACCTCTTTTTACGTGTACACACAGCAGGGGCATCGGCAGCAAGCAGCGTCGCTGCATTGAATGAAATTTAAAACATTTTTTGGCCTCCCGCAATACCGTTTTGTAATTATTCTCCAGATATTTCCTTTATATCGACTTGCTATCGAAACTCGAATTAAATATCGCTCCACAAACCCATATAAATAAGGTCCTTGTTCGATAACAAAGAACGAAAAGGTTCAAGGACTCCTCGCTCTCCGCCATAACATAGCCAACAAAACAAGACGAAAAAGGTACAACGCGAGGAAAGGGAAAGACGAGAGATGAAATTCCCAGACATATTGTCTCGCCAATTCTGCTCAGCAAAAAATATAAAAAGAAAAAAAACTGTAAACCGTTCCAAACATATTATTATCATTTAAAGGGGACCCAACCCAAACACGAACGACCCAAGATTCTCTCGCGGCACAAATGTGTGCCGCTCTTTCAATCGGCTGAGCACGGCCGTTTGTTGTTCCTTTTTGATAGCTACAGGTGAACAAAAACCGTGTCTCATGCGGGAGAGGGTGTGAGAGCGAGACAGTGGCAAAGGGATCCTGCGAAAAAAAAACCACGCACAAGGATGACAAACAAACCTCAAAGTGTACTTGAACGAAAACATTGCGATTAAGAAGAATCTCATTTTCAGCAAGGGCTGTACATACGTGTAGTATTCCGTCTAATTAGGCGCACAAAGGGCGCGCGGGAACGGGAGGAAAAAAAATGGGAAATATTCTGTCGCAAAAGTAAAAGTGACATCTGCATGTGTCATTGCGATTGACATTGTAAAGTTAATTTCTCATCTCTCGATGTGAGTGGGGCACTTCAAATTTAATCAGGAGAACATCTGCGGAGCAGACGACGGAGAAAGAAAAACGCATAAAAGAAAAGGATTTTTCTCATGTCGTAGGCGAGAGAGATGGAAACGATTTATTATTAATTTCATTGTCAAAAAGGGTTTATTTTCATTTCTCCTTTCCGAAAGTGAAAAGTGAACATTTTTTGGGGTAATGATGTTGATTTTGCACGATCCACCGTGAGATCGTGGGAATGTTTGTTACTTTTGCGATTTGCAAATGCAGTCGAGGTGAATGGTGGTGTGGCCTAGGAGAGGGTATTCGATTTGTCAGATGTCAAATGGTGAAACTCGTGAGAGGAAATTGGCTGAATTCTGTTTATTTTTTATCTCCACAGTGTCCTCGTCGTCCGGACTGTTCTAAAACACTGCTTTTTCGTTTGGTACACATTTTGACGTTTGAAACGTCATTGTTTACGATTTGTGGATGCGTTAAGTTTTTAACTGTCAGTAGATTGTGTATACAAATCTCATTGGATTGTAATCCTTTTAGCCATGATGGTTAAGCTTAGACAACTGCTTGACGTGCAATGAATTTTGACATTTGAAACGTCACTGATTTTGGTTTGGGAATACGGTTGGTTTTTAACTGTCGGTAGGTTGTGAATAAACAGCGCTTTAGCGTTTAAATTGGCATCTAAAACCCTTGAAGCTTGAAGTTCACCCAATTTTGACATTTGAAATGTCATTGATTTTGGCTTCGGTTATTCCGAAATCGAATTTGTCAGTAGGTTGTACATAGAAATCTCGTAAAATTAGCGTATTTTCAACCATGATACCAAACCTCTTGGACTCCTTGATGTTTACATGAAATGACATTCGAAACGTCATTGTCAGCATGACATATCTAGACTATTTAGGTCACAAAATGTCAGTAGATCATCTTGTTACAACCCTGATGTTCAACCCCAAAGGATTGCTTGAAGTCCACTGACATGAAACAGATTCAATTGTGTCTACACACGACTGTCACTTTCAGACTAAGGACTAATTTCAAAAAAAAAAAATTGGATTTATTTTTAGAGATTATGCAAATCCCATGTGAGTCCATGACAAATTAAGGGACATTGTGTTCAAAACATCGCATAGAATTTGAAATTGATTGTTTGCGAAAAATTTGTCAAATCTAAACACCTGTGAAATTGGATTATCCACTGCACCAAAAAAGAGTCCATAACAATACGAAGTACCGACAGAGAGAGAGGAGCATTTGCAAACAAGCGTCCGGTCAGGTACTACATACATCAACTACCGAACAGCCTTTGTGTGGAAGAAGGATTATCCTGCAAACACTTGGCACAAACAAAAGTCTTTCAATGACCGCCGAGGGGACGGACACTACGGTCACACCGAATGTGCACTCGTCAATAGAATAAACTGTCAATAATAACATAATCAATTTTCTTCTCAAACTCCGAATTTGCTTTGTAATAGATTGAAAGTAGACACACATGTGAGGGGGACCCTATTCGTCTCCCACCCGCACACAATGCGCACACCCTTAGGTCGTTGCACAAGTCTGAGTCATCGGCAGTGACAATTGCCGAAGTAGCTCATTCAATTTGACACATCGCGCACAACTCTTTGCCAAAGGCTACAAAGCTGAATGCTGTCAACAGTGGCTTCGGATGCGGTCCCATTGTAGTGCATTGAGTGTTATTCAATTCGGTGGGTTAATTTTTGGCAAGATGTCGATAAAGGACGCCCGTGGATACTTATCCCATGCCTGTGCCCATGTGCATATGCAGATGGTCGTGTGTTTGATTATACAACGCATGCAATGTGCGCGTTGCGTTATATTGTGCGATGAAGGGTGTTACGCTTGACAATTATTCCATTGACAGATCGATTTCGGCGCAGAGAGGACCTTGCATTGTGCCCGATTGAGATTGAAATTACATCTGCGAAATTCACTGCGAAAATATGATGAAAACTAGTGAAAAACTGATGGAAAAAGATGTTTGCTTAGTCACCGCCGCACATGGCCATTGTTATACAAGATTGGACATGAAAATGGATGGACGGATGGAAAAAAGGATTAGATTCTGCAGCAGATGTTAGGTAATGATGAATGTGATTCATAGCAACGAAAGGACGGATGGCTATTCCCCGTGAATGTGTCTAGGGACCAGTTGCGGGCTATAAGTTATATTGACATTTCGGGTATCTTGAAAGGACCTCTTGGTTTGGTTTTCATTAAACCTCCTTAATTTAATCCCTAATGCAAAGGAAGAGTTGAAATCAAATACGGTATCCGTCGTAGGCAAATGTCCCCCTTCTATGTGGACACTGGTCAGTCTCTGAAGAAAGGGATATTCTATTCGAAACAAAAGAGGACGACTGAATGAAAAGAAGGAAGCGACCAACAGATTCTCACACACAATAGCCGGGTGTCCAGTGTGATGTGTGTTTTTTTTGCTTCTATCATGCGGAAGGTAAATAGGATCTTCCCTTCCTCGTTTTTCGTATCCCCGTGAGGAATCAAGGATTCACAACAACCCTTCTTCTTTCGATTAAATGCGATTTCACTGCTTCTTCTTCAGTTGTTTCTTTTTTTTCCAAGATCATCACGTTCCACATGCGTTAATTTATGCACGCGACGATGAAGAAGACGATCCTTTTTGATTATAAATGATAGTGTAGTGTATTTCCTTGTTGATCAAGAAAATGGGGGAAAATCAGGAAAGAGCGAAACCTCGTCAAGGATAATTGATTCATCGCCTGACCAACGGTCAGTTTATTGAATAGAGTAAGAATGGAACTTCCAGGAAGGATGCGCATAATCAAAAGACCCGCTGAGTGAGGAAAGGAACCAGCACGCATAATAAAACAGCCGGGAAGGTGAGACATGAAGGAAGAAACACTTTGAATTTGATAGGTTCGCGTTCGCGTTCGCGTTTTTTCTTTTTTTTTTGATATTGCGATGATCAGTTTTGTTTCTTGCCTTCAGTGTGTTGAACCTTTTTTTCCTTGGGTTAACGGTTCCTAGTTGAAAAGAATGGTCACACAAGGTACAAAGGGACAACGGTCAAGGTAGCGTCCCTTTGAGGTGACCACTTACTCAAGGGATTCTATCGCATAAGTCCTTTCTTTCGCGTTTTTGTTCAAGTCCTCCTTTTTTTTTTGTTGATTAATACACTCGTTATGTGCATACTTACGCGCACACGAGTTCTGGTTTAGTTTTAAGATTCACGGACGCGGGGTCTGCTTGAACAGTTGACAGGAAGATGGTAGTAGTGTCAATTAAGCTCCTTCAAGACTAGAGACAGAACTAGGGAGTAGACTGAGTTATGAGTTATTCGAACCTACGCAGCTTTGAAACGAAATTGAGGTGTATAGGCTTCAAAAACATAGCTCCACAGTGGCCTACAAACTAAGGGATAACCAATCGCCAAGTCTTCCCAGCGACAACTTTTCTGAAATCCCTAATCGTGTCATTCTCAGCAGCTTTCAATGCCTTCTCTGAACTAAACAATTTTTTACAAGTTTGATTTCTCCCAACTTGGCAGCACTGTTCAACAGTGACAGGCGAGAGCATACAAAAATTCACTGATACTGACCTGTACTGGAGGTGCAATAATTTCTGTGGTATGATGTGCTGTGCATAGGTGCTCCGCTCAGCAAATTATGCAACAAAGGTCGGTGCTGCGCTGCCGACGCGGCCTGCTGCTGCAGAGCTGATGGGCCATTGTGTTGCGATTGCGTCTGATGCTGTTGCTGCTGGTGTTGTGGCGATAAGGCAGTGTTATGTTCCGATTTGATTTGCAAGGCTGCCGCCGCAGCGGCTGCGGCCGCGGCTACAGCAGATAGCGAGGACTGATGCTGTGACTGTGCCTGTTGTTGCTGCTGCTGTTGTTGTTGTTGCTGCTGCTGTTGCTGCTGTAAATGATGATGTGATGTAGGTGGTGGACTTGGCGACTGTTTTATAATTGGAATTTCGGTATCTACTGAAAAGAAAGCAAAAGAAAAAGAAAAAACGACACAAAATGAGATACAATTTCGACAAGAATGGAGTGTATGTGTATTTTGTGCAAATTATGCCCTACAGGCTGGCAAGCAATTAACCATTAACCAAAGCTCCCCACCTTCAAAACAGACACACTCAGACGCCTTGCATAACTCAATCTCAGGCGTGGATACGTGCGTAGAGCACCTTACTCATGTACTCTCCTCCGCGACAGACTCTGCGTGCGCGTGTGTATCTGCTTCAAAAAAAAAAAAAAAAAAAGGAATAAGGTGTGCGAAATTGCCATGGCTCACAACTATTATTAAGTTTGTGCGATGGCGAAACTGCGCGCCAGCTAGCGAACCCAAAGCCTTAAAAATTGTACTTTCAAATGGTCGACCGACATTCTCCAGATTTGCTGCAAGGAATGTTACCGCACTAAGTGCACATGCCAACCAGTGCTACAGGCCTCAGTGAGTTAGGCCAGTCAGCCAGCCAGCCTGCCAGCAGGCAATTGAAGTGCGTGCGACTTACGCAACGTTTTCAAACGTTCGCCTGTATGCGTGTGTGTACTCGAATCGCCATTCTGAGAGTGAACCCAGTTTTGAGGTCTGCTAGTTGTTGTAGGACTCCACCCGTTTGGGGAGCGCAGAGATGCCTACTCCACGGGAGGTGCATGGATATGCTTCCTCCCTCCTGATGTATCCACACTTCAATTAGCATAACAGTCACACAGCGACTATTCAGAGCACACAGTATTCTCGTCACAATAGTGGTAGCAAGCCAAGCACCACCAAGCAAGCAGATCGATACGGCTAGACAAGGTATTACGATACCGGTACAGTGTTTCACTCTCTCCCTGGACTATGCGACATAAAAAGTGGGGTGCGAGCACAAGCGTGGTGTGAAATGAGTGTCTTTTGTTTTAGCTCAGTCTCTACACGCCACACTGCACCACACCCTTCGGTGTGCACACATTTGATGAACCATTTTCTATTTACGAACCCACACGTTGCTATGATAGGATACAATAAAGCTCACATTAATCAAGAGGCGCCCTAATATTTTCCACCGGAGACTGGGGTACCTTAACACTTTGACAGTCTGAAAGCGGCTTTTATTCGATTAAGTGGATAGATGTCAATGTTATGACATGCTAATGTTGTTCTTTTAATTGCAGTTTCTCCAGAATGGGAACGGCTCTTACAAAAAATAAGGATTACACTGCGTGTGTGCTTCCGACAACTGGACTAGGAAAAGTGTCAGGTTCTGGTGTCTGAATGACAGCTCTAAACTCTTCTGTGAAAGGAAATGATTGTTATTTCCTGAACTGAATTGAGAAATTGGCAATCGTTGAAACTTCCTAGACTCAACCAAAATACAACTAGAGCTTATGTCAAAACTTAACGAAAATTAGACGGTACCGTAGCCAGCCGCACAGCTGCTTCTGGAAAATGATGCGAAATTTCAACACGAACTGCCATTTATGTACGTGCTCAGGAAACAATTGACCAAGCATCCACTTTAGCAAAAAAAAAAAAATATAACGAAACTTAACGAAAATGACTTAAGTGCTCGCAATGCAACATTGCATGAGTTGACTAAGTCACATTTAGGATTGGACCTTTAGAGAATCATTCGTTACGCATTAATGCTCATATTCTCTTTCACTTTATTTATTTAATGGCTGAATAGCTGAATCGAGTATATTTATTGCATGTCCACAAATTCCTCAACGAATTTATTACAAAGCATATAGCATCTGCTCCTCAAAATGTTGTAAGAACTCAGAAAAAAGAAAACATTTCACTTTGTCATTTCTAGACTGGGTCAAGGATAAGTAGTCTCTGTCTGCGTTCAGACTTGTATAATAAATGTATAATCTACGTGCTTGTTCTAGGAAATGTGAACAAATCTTTCAGCTTTCCCATGACAACAGCGTTCATCTTTCATCACTGATTAGATGAGGATTTAAGAAAACAAAATTTTCCAATGCTCCAAGGTTCCTCACGCACGGCAAATTTATTAGAGCACGCCCACACTCCTCGAAGGGCAGCGGTGGTAATAATTAAATCAACAACTAATAGTTTCCGAATTTCGAGGAACGAAACGAACAACATAATAAAATATTTCAAATCTTCCGCGCGCCAAACGAGGTAAATAGGCCAAGTCAAGAGAGCAAAAGTGGATTTTCTTTTGCAGTCGGTCCCTCTAATGCAATTGCACTTGCTCTGCGCCTACACACCATCATCATCATCATCATCATCCCGCACTCACACAGAGGCAGGCACACACACAAACTCACTCTCGCATTGCCAAACCGCACAATGTAATGTGTCTAGCAGCATTCAAAGTCTATAAACATTGTATCTTAACGCGACACGAGTGTTGCAAGCGATTTAAGTAGTTTTATGTATTTTCTTCTTTTTGCCCAGATTTTCCATAGAAACCGTACGAGTGCGCGCGCGCCTGCATTCTTTTTAATTAAAATACAAATGCAATTGCAAGCTACTCCGCTCGGGCATACACACTCGCACATGCATGCATAAGAATGTGCAATTCAAAGCGCTCAATGAAAGTCATTCCTCTCCGCGTTTTGACGTGTGAGCGCGCTCGTTCGTGTGTTATGCACTGCACGACACACACCACACAGAACGAACGGAAGTGAAAGTGAAACATTTTGCAAGAGCCAAGCGAAAAAATGAATAAACGCAAAGAGGTACAAATCTGTATGTGCGTATGACAAAGTAGGCGCTCTTCATTTGAATAAACGAGATCCTCCGTTTGCGTCCGCGCGTTCCCTTGAGTTGGCCTAATTCTAATGCCTGCTGCACGCCTGCCAGAGCATAAGAGGTAAACAAAAACAAGACTATGCACCACTTTCGCCGACCACCCTGTACTAGTTTCCTGCGTCCACGCAGAGCTATTGGATGTTTGCGAAACGTTCACTTCACATGCCTATGTACTCTCACAAGATGTGGTATGGGATACATGACGCCCATTAAAAGTGATTTGTATTTCCGCCACTTGGAGTCGCTGAAGTTCCCACCTAACCTCACACAGGCTAACAGGCTCGCCCTCTCTCCTCTCTGATCTGACTGACATTTCGGGCCACATTCAGATGCATTCGACGAGGAAAAAATCTAACATCTAATGGCAAAAACTATGACCGAGTGCTGAGTCTGTGCGTGTGTTAGTCGGAAGAGGGAAAATTGCAAAGCGACTTAGATTCACATCCGACAAACTGCAGCAGCCAGCCACAGCAACAGTCATCTCCTTATGCCGAAGTGTGAGTGCATTCGAATGCACTAAGCCATATGCAGCTGACATCTCTCGTGGATGTCGTGTGCACACTTAGTGACGACAAACGTTCAGCGACGACACGACACAACTTCACAACGGCGACTGCGACGACGACGCCGATACACTAAGCCTTGACCTGATTTCTCTCTCTGTCTCTTTCGTTCGTGAAGTGCATTCGAGCGTGTTCAACTGCAATTTAATAAGCTTATAGCGCACTACAGCGGCAGCGACAATGAGGGGATGCATGGGGGCCGGGTAGACAGGCTCTGCCGCTGATCGGACAACCATAGCGTCGCGCGCGCTCTCCAATCTTCCTCTTTCACTATCTCGTGCAGTTGCTGCTACTGCGGCTGCTGATGTGCAACAAATTGATGCATCTAATGGACGCCAGCCAAAACGTTGGGTTTAGGAAAACTGTTCACTTTTTTATTTCTCTGTTCACTTCACTCTCTTTCGCCTGTGCTTGCACGACGATGATGAGAACCAGGTCCCTGTCGCCGCGCCTTACGCTCTGCCGGTCGCATGAATGACTGCGCTTTGTGTGAACTTTGCCGCAACTTTTACTTTCGATCTCCGCGCCATATACAGCAGGAAAACCGGGGGCATACCACTTGTAAAATGGGTCTCTTACACTCTGTTACTGCACTGCTTTCTGGCTGGATTTTTGCGTGCAAAACTGACCCTGACTTAAACAAAAAAAAAAAAAAAAAAAAAACACCGAAATTTAAACAGGCGAATAATCGTGCACAGAAAACTGAAAATCCAAACCATCACAGTGAGCCATGTTTACTACCGCATTACCGAAAAATTCGTGAATCGCCTGGGTAATGGAATCGAGTATCTGATGGGTTGGTTCAGTGTGTACATTTGTTTTTTCTTTCATTATTTTTATCTGCATCGTTGCTGTGGTGTGTTGAATCACGATTTAAATGATGTGAACGATGTGAACCTGCCTTCCGACCACGACGACGACGACGACGAGTATAAATGCAAAAAACCTAGACCTAGTTTCCGTTTTTGCATTGTTGTTGTTTATCGCGCGCTTCTCTCATTTTTAATCATTTTATATACACAACCAGATGAGTTTGTGGGGGGAGGGGGCCGCCGGGGGGCTAGAGGGACTATCTTTTTGATGAAAGCAGTGCACCAGAAGGGGTTGTGTAATAAATACATGCATATATGCGTACAGTTATTTTTTAAACGCAAAATATTGTCTTTACCTGACAGCTGTCAGAAGCTGCCAATGAATCGATTGGTAACCTCGATTATTATGAATTGAGCCCTGGGCTAGGACTTCCATTAGAATCTGAGTGGTATCTCTTCAAGTAATGTCTTAAGGCGGACTATTTCTTGTATTTTGTTTTTCTTCTCTTTCTCTTGTTTAGTTGGTATTCATCGCTGAATTTGGGGAAAGGTCAATTTGAAAGGCATTACAAAAATACTACACGAAATTTCGAGTGAATTTTGTTTTCGTGGTCGTCGTGTACGTTGGTTTGTTTTCGTTTTTTTTTTTTTTTTTCGAGGATGATCAGATATCACTTCGAGACTGGGAATCTGATCAAGTTGCATTTCCGTATTCAAGGCAGGCTAGGTTGTTATCAAAACAAAAGGATGAAGACGAGCGACTGAATGACATTCCGAAAATAATTCGATTCGAATTTAGGTCAAAGGCGGTTTATTTGCGACTTATCTCGTGTGTGCGTGTGTGTGAGTCATAATCTGAGAAAATATTTTTTTAAAAGAAGAAGACGAAGACTGCGTTGTATGGAGGCATTTTGTTTTTCTGTTGTCAACAAGTGACTTTAGTAACTGTCATTTTGACATTTCTTTTTTTTGAGGAGAAATCCACAAGAAACACCTACAATCTGACATTAAAAACCATCTGGCGCCCGATCACAATCCAAACGATCATTTTCTACTCAATGTGCCCCGCAAAGTGTCACACAAAAACGAGTGACACTTGTCGCACACTACGCGCACAAATGAGCAGAAGACATTCTCAAATGACAATTCAGCACAGAATCCGCATTCAGCGCCAAGAGAATTGGCGTTTTTCCAAAACAATTGGCACATTCACACGATGGCTCGTTTGTTTTTTTGATGTCAGTGTGATCTGATCATTAATCGGATCAGAATCTCGAGAAAGCGCTTTGCTGGAAAACAATGTATAGTATGTATGCACATTTTTATTGCGGTTTTTTTTTTTGTCTCTCAAAAAAAATTCCACTTAATTTACTCTCATAAAAAAATATTTAATGAATGTCACAAATTTTATTTCTCTGTCTACCGGTTTTTCGCAATAAAACTGAACTCATAAGCGACTTTGTCTTTTGATTTATCAAAGGAAACATTTACTTCCAGGAGATTCCTGACCGGTACTTTGCGAAATTGGGAATCTTCAAACATGATGAAATGGGTTTTTAAGTGTTTCGTCGCCGGTTTTGAAGTGTGAAAGGAGGTGGTGCTGTGGTTCTTAAGAGATGTGACAGTTTTCTCGGACTTATCGGACATACAACAAAGCAGACAGGATCGGAGATCGCACGCGGAGGCCAAGGGCTTCTTCACACGCTTCTGAAATTCTCCACATCATGACTCAGAAGAGGAATTGCCTGAGGATCACTGAGTTCGAAGGAAAGGTGCTTGTCAATAGTCTGTCTGCATTTAACTCTGTACTGAGGGTCTTGAGTCTAAAGGAATGGCGCTTGTCAAGAGTCTGTCTGTATTTTACCTCTGTACTAAAGTTTTAGTACTCACCGCCGAGCCGAATTATACAAAGTCCCTGAATATCGTTTTCCCTTTGTCCACCGTCAGGTCCATTTCAATCGCATCAATTCTAGCATTGACAGCTCGCTGTCTTGGGAAAACCACTCTTATGTCATCCGCCTGTACTAACAACTGATCAGGCTTCTCGCAGATCGTGCGCCTAATGTTGGCCTGTGCATTTTGCAGAAACTTCTCAAGAGTCACTTTGCGACATAGATATTGTCGGAAGCGTCACTTCGTCTAAATCCTTTTTTGACATTGAAGGTCTGTTCGTTACGGACCCCCTATCGTCAAACTGACGATGTCTGCACAAATCACGTGGCAAGTAAAACACTGAAAATTGCAACTAACAAAATTAATTCCTTCCATAAGTCAAAACTTAGTTCAAGTCGAACCGCCAAGAATATTCTCCGCTCGCGAGAGGCAAAGAATATGTTGAATTCGAATCACAAAATACGCATTAACTCTAGCCAAGTTTGTGTGAATTCACTTTGGTTAGGAAGAAATTACCGATGCCAAACATGGAGAACACCATCCAGAAAGATGTTGTTTACCCTTCGCATGATGGGCGGTCAGAGACACTCTATACACGGGCTAAAACAAGTTTCGGACGACGAAGCGACACAAGGCAAACAAATCAGAAAGAATGCTTAGATCCCGTGTAGGAAATTCCTCGATTGCGGATGATCGAAAAATGTAACGACTTCTATCAATTCGATTCCCGATTCCTGACGCTTAATTTAGTTTTATGTGCTGAACTTGGCGAACATTTGGCGTGCAAACAAAGCGAAAACAGCAAGTTTATAGCATCTAGTGAAAATACTTTGAACATGACGCATCATACACACGCTAAACTGACAGCTGACAGAGAGCTGTGTGTGATGCATTCAGCCAGCATCCGATGGAAGCGCTCACATGCCGTGTTCGATGATTATGATGATTTCACTTCTCTCATCCGTTCGCTTTTCACTCATTCATTCACTTTTCCTAGCCGTGATTGGAAAACTAACAACGTAAGAGGCAACAAATTGCAAAAAAAGCAAAAACAAAAAAACACAACAACAACATTAACACAACAGAAGAAAATGAAAATCTTCGCTTTTCTTGGCCAACTGAATGGAACCTAATACGAGACGCTGCTGTGTTGCACACAACATTCAACGGATACAAGTGAGAGATGCAATTGCAACGGTATGCCGTGTTGTGCTCGGTTACAAATGGCAATAAATAAGTGAAAATTTAGGTTAGGAAATGGAGAGAGAGAAAAAACAAAATAACTCGTTCGCAACGACGACGACGACGACGATGGCAAGATGACGTGCAATTTTCTTTTTCACCCGTGAGAGGAAAGCGCCAAGTCAGTTGGGTTTTCTTTTTCTTGATTTTCACTGCCTATTGTTGTTTTTCACTATCGATTTTCCTCTAAGACATTTTTTGAGTGTGTTGTTTTTTTTTTCGCTCTGCTCAAACTCTGAGGCAATATCGTTTGTGTGCGCTTACTTCGCGTCATATGCTAAGCGCTAATTAATGCGCACATAACGCAACGTGCTTCGCATTAATTAACCCGGATGAAGAGGAAGAAGAATAAGAACGCGCACAATATCGTGAGGAAGGGACACCCTTGCTTGCACTGAGAGCGGGAGAGAGCGCTAAGCTGTGCGCCTTGACACAGCTACTTCAACAATGCTCATCATGTAGATTCTGAATAAAATTATTCTTTAAAAATAAAAATAAATAAATAGAGAATTTTAAATGCGTTTTGGTTGTAATCTTCAAGGAGCCGGAGACACGATCGTGCAATAGGGAAAAGGTGCTACAACGTAAGAATGTAGGCTGAATCATCACACAATCAGCAGGTATGACAACTCATCTTCCGGATTGACATCTTGATATCCGCTTTGAATGTCTAATTAGAATGCGCACTGCGTTCTGACAGCTTGTTGAGTGTTTGTATTCGTGGGTGTGTGAGGCGAGGAGAGTGAAAGAGAGGAGAGATTGGGCGAACGTGTTCATTCAAGAGTGTCCTTCTCCGTTCGCATTGGAAAAAAAGGATAAAACATCTCCTTCATCGTCAGCTAGTTATAATTTCTGTCTATGAAGTCAACATCCGGTTGATCTGATATCCAAAAAGACAAGAAGAATGTACAGAGCGTACACGAACTCGTACTCGTATTCGTGTGTGAGAAGACTGCTCCTCTATTTTTGGCGAACACAGGAAAATCGTCATTCGATTTGAATTTTGTGGTCGAACACATTGTTCTCTCTTTGTGAGGTGTTGATTTCCGAGACAGGTGGGCACCCCGTTTTGAATTTGAATCATTGCCAATGAAACGGCAAAATAGTTTCGTAATATTTAGAAATTTCAAATTCTAGCAAACGAATTCTGACAGATCTTCAAACGTCAATGTGGAATTTTGACAGCAGAGCTGTGTGCGTCAGCTAATGTGAGAGCAGTCACCTGCAGTGATTCCCTTTCACTTTGGGAAACACTTTGTATACCTACAACCGGAACCAACTCGCCGCACGAAGCCTTGATCGATAAACAAACAAATTGCATAACATGGTCACACAAATCGATTCATAAGCAATTCGTCATGGTTTTCGTCATCACATGCATACTCTGTCATAATTTAGCCGGCTCAAAGGACGCGCTGAATACACAATTCAAAAGCGACCACCACGCTCCGCCACATCCCATCACGTCTGCGGAACTGATTTTTATTTCTAGCACACCGCGAAACCTTGAAAACCCCCAATCGACACAACAATAAACCTGACACAGTTTCCAGAGGACGAGCCTGAACTGAAGTACAAGTCCGCAATAAATAACAGAAAAAAAAAATAAGTTACATCACTTAGAGGTCATTTCCTTCACCGAATCACCGATGTATACTAGTCGTGTAGATACAACAAAACACATCGCGCGCACGCCGCTGCCGCCGATCCCAATGATCTTTTTTTTTTTTCACTTTGTTGCCCTCTCTTTAATTTCAGTTCCATCGAAAAATACGTTGCAAGGTCATCACCATAACAGTTATTCTTGTAAAGCAACATCAGCTGTCAATTGCACCATCATTATGACAGATAGGTGCGATTTTCTGATACATCGCTTCCTTTCCAATCTCCGATCTGATGGCTTCCTAGAAATTATGCCCCATCAACGCTCATAAAGTGCACTCCTCAAAGATGGTCGAGCAACAGGGAATTGCGTCTGCGTTTGTTTGTTTTTACTTTCGGGTAGGTCATGCTCATGCGAACGTCAGTGTCAAACTTCGAATTCGAAAAAGTATGTAGCAAGCAAAGCAAAAAAATAGCAACAACATTGAAAAATGGTCAAGAGTAGTAAACAACACAATAAACAAGAAAACAAATTTCCCAAAGGTCATTTCAACGATGATATCGTAATAACGGAACGTGCTCTGACAGAAGGCAAAAGAAACTTGACAGTAGCATGAGTTTGAATTCCAAGCAATTTGGTTGTTTTGTTTTAGAGTGTTGCTAAGATTACTTTTAAATGCGTTTACGCAACTCGAACGAAAGAAGCGCTAAAACAAAGACGAAGCGGAAGGTGTCTTCAAAAAACTGACTCCTCCGACTCTCTGACACTCGTTATGTCATAATCTCTCATTCATAGCGAAAATTTAACAACAATAGGTTAAGAGTGCCGCGGCTACGAAGAGTGAGTCTTTCCCATTTAGTAGGTCATCGAATTCACATTCACAAAACCATACAGAAATGCTGTACTGTACATATGTGTGCATGCATTTTTTGTGTTTTTTTTTTAATATGGCACTCTGTGCTCCCCCCGTAGATAGGTGAATGAATATTTGTCACATTATACGCAATATGGGTACGTGGAGAGTTCGAATGAAAGGTGGCGATGTGGCGGCTGCATAAATTTGTACGCGCCAAGTTGAATTCGATTTGAAATGTTGGTAATGCGCCACTATTAAGCAGATGGTTAAGCTGGCGTGTGTAAGGGGAAGAGGAAGCTAGCTTTAGGTCTAACTCATCACAGTGAATTTTTATTTTTTGGCTTTTGGAATTAAATTATGCCGTGAGTTATGAAATCGTTGACGATTTGACACACGAAGGCAGTAAACAGTGATATTACGAGAGAGCGGCAACAGCAAGCGGCAGTTGAATCTTGCAACATAACTGACTTTTGTTTTTGGTGTTCTGTTTTCTGTTTTCTGTTTCTCTTCTGTGGTGGGGAGTTTTTATGTAATGCGACGGGTCGAGCACATCATCAAAAGTGTTTGCAACAAGACGTTGGGTTCATGGTCTTGTTGGCTGATTGGGACGTTGACATCGTTTTGTTGACACAATCCGTGTGTGTTTTGGCTCTTAGAACGAACTTTATAGCGAAAACAGAGCCAATCGCTTGTGCAAAGTGAAAGTGTCAACTTTAAGGGCCCGCCATCGGGTGCCATTTACTGAGGCGAAATACAAAGTCATGTGTGATTTAGGTTAACGAACTCAGGTGGGCAATGATTACATAATTAAGTTGAGATAAATTATTCACGAATAATCAATTCAGTTCATCACCGGGCGCCATTCTCACTGTCCATGGAAATGAGCGAGGCTTATGGGATTCGTTATCAGCATTTCAACAGTAAGACTTGCAGTTCCTGGACCATTGAATTCGACAAGACCACCGCCGTTCAGAGGTGACGAAAGACGAACAGAATGCTCAGCAATAAGTTGCGAAACTATTAAATTTCCATCGCCTTGTAAGTTTCAGACAAAAAACTGAGGTATTCTTCATAGTATTCAACACCCTGTGCCAGACTCATAATTCAAACTAATTGTCATTTAGTCAACGTCGAATGACTTTCGCACTCACAATCCGATTTAAGCCACCGCAAACAAACGAAAACTACAAAGCAAACAAATAAACAGGTTATTTTGACATCATTTGACAGATGACATAAATATGATAAGCGAATTTCATTCCATTTGAATGCATGCAAATCCCATCTTGTGACAATGCAACCAGCTAATCCATCGAATTCGAAGAAAGGAAACACAAGCCGTCAGCCATAACATCTGATCTCTGATTTTTGTCTCAGACATAAACTGTTTTGTGCAATCTTTAAGCGCACTGACATCTGACCATGAGCATGCAAAGAACTAGTTTGTCTGTTCCTCTGGATCGCATTCTACCACACTCGCTTATCATCTACTACAATCAGTATCAGACTGAAGCTCTGCCCCCACTTCAAGGGGCTTTGTCTGGCTGACGTAAACAGATTCTAATTACCAGCTCAAGTATCGACTGTCAAACCAAATGACCATGTAAACATACTTCACGTACTCGTGTACTTCAATTAAACAATTATCGTCCATGACCTACCTAAACAACTTTAAACTGCACTTTACATCGCGTTCTGGCTCGGTGCATTTTTGTTTTCTTGTTTCTGCTTTTCTTCTCTTTTCGTTCGATGTAATGGTACTGTCACTCTCAGCGACTCAACGACGGGCTGGTTGTCTGTCTGTCATTTGCATTTCCTGCTGCTGTCAAAACGCATTTGACATATAGCGTGTATCCGAAAATATTTATTACACACCTTTTCTGACTTTCTTGGGGCATTTTTCGTCTGCTCCCTCAGACTGAGACGGACAGAAAAAAAACGCACAAGCATTGTTGTGTGTGGCTCAGTGTGTATGCACGGTAGCAGTTAACAAAAAGAAACAACGTTTAACTCAACAGGAAGAGGAATTGCCGAAACAGTCAGAAGACAGAGAAACAAACAGAAAAAAATATTGTACCAAAGAACTCAAAGTTCTTTCTTCTTCTGCGTCTGCCACCGAGTGCGGCGGTGTATGCGTGTGTGTGACTGTGTGTTTGGGCTTTTTTGGAGTCCGCTCCATCGTTTATCACTCTCAATTCTTGTGTAGAAATTGTTGTATTTTGCTTCTTCTTTCTTTTTTACGTATTTTTGGCTCGTTCTTCATTGCTTTTTTTTCTCTGCTCAAATAATTCGTCTCAAGTTCAAGGTCTTTTGGATAGCGTGTACTAAACGACGACTGAGCACGCATGCCGTCTCATTTTTTTCGACGGACGTTGAATTGATGCCGAATTTTTGTATATTTTCCTCGTTCGCT
The DNA here is from genome assembly GCA_905231855.2 of Eristalis tenax. Taxonomy (NCBI): domain Eukaryota; kingdom Metazoa; phylum Arthropoda; class Insecta; order Diptera; family Syrphidae; genus Eristalis; species Eristalis tenax. Next base: position 26,476,013 of record HG993126.1, read on the forward strand.
TTTTTTCATTTTCGGCGTTTTTTTTTTGTATTGTTTGTTCGCATATTTTTCTTTCTCCCTCTCTTCGTGTTAAGTGCCGTTTACTTTGCTTTCTTTTTTGGAGTCGCTGCCGTTTGGTTGTTGTTGGCTGTTGGCGGCGCGTCGCGTCTTGGGATGAGGATGTTGATTCATGCGTCAGTGTGTGCGTGCGTGCGCGACTTGCGAATGTGTGAACAGTCGCTATTTCTCGATTTGAGTGCTTTCTTTGCATCTCCACCGGACGGACGGATGGGGTTTTTGCATAATTACACAAGTGAGTGGTGAAGGGCAGAACGCGTATCTATCGAGGGATATTAGCAACATCACGACCGCACGTGTCGATTGGGGGTCTCTTCATCTCTTTGCAGATTCAGTCCCCATTGGAGAGGAGGGCTAAGCACCCAAATTCCAGTTCACATTGATGAGAGAGCTGAGCACGGGAGAAATTGACTGCCCAACAAACTGGAGATTTTCGCCAGTAAAGCTGGTTCGCCTACTGTTCGAGAATAATAGCTTGTTTTGGAGGGAACTGTCAAAACATGCTAAATGGTTATTGTTCGCCTTAGCATTTGATGGGTTCGTTGTAAAATAAATTAAAATTCTTTTATTTTTATTTTTTCGGGGGAATGTACGGCGAGTACGTGAGGAAGAGTTTGCGTAAGTTTATAGTTTCCGATGAAGTAAGGCGATTCATTTGATTTACTAGACGACCGCAGGTGTGAAATGTACTTAAGAACATGCAACAAAATCGATAAGAAGACGTAGGTCGGTGCTATGGCAGAAATATTTGCAAAACAAGTGAATTCTCGGTCGAATTTGATAAGATACGTCTGTAGGTTTTTGATTGGAGGTTCTTGCTCGGAGTACAGATGTCGTATTCGATAGATGATTTTCATAGACTCGACAGGTCGTTGAACCCATGGAGACGCGACTAAAACGTTGATTTAAGCATTCGAGCGAATGCAGAGAAATGATACAATGTGTCCATAGCAGCCACTTCGTCAAGTTTCGTTCACTTTTCCTTACGAAGTGAAACGAAATCAATCACTCTCTACGTACGTAAATGACAGTGGGTTTTGGGAAATGACGTAACGTGTCCTAGCAGCCACTTCGTCAAGTTCGTTCACTTTTCCTTACGAAGTGGAAGCGAAATCAATTACTCTCTACGTACGTAAATGACAGTGGGTTTTTGGGAAATGACACAATTTGTCTATAATATTTACTTCGTTAAGTTTCGTTAATTTTTCTTCACTCAAGTGGATTAGAAATCAATCGCTGTCTACGTGCGAAATGGCAGTTGGTTTTGGAATATCTCGCAAGTTCCAAAAGGGAATTTATGGACACTTTGAAATTTGTTGTTGAAACGATGTTTCTGACTACTTTTCGTTCAGTTCTGACACAAACCTCATTTTACGTCAGTCAATTAGGATTGGGCTCACTATCCAAACGACAGACAGAGTTGAAAAGTTGAGGGCGCTCTACTGCTGAAGAGTGAAGCGACATGTTCCCTTTAGATTATCAATTGAGGAGAGAAAAACCCTGTGCAGACAAGTCATCTGACATTTGACATAGGTGTTATTTAAAAGATGTGCTCTAACGAGCAGGGTTTTGCTTGAGTTACCACATCTAAATATGTAATCAATGTCACAAGTCTCAAGCCACAGTCGAGAAAACACGTATAAACAGAAATAAGTCTGTTAACTTATTCAATTCATTTGCCAATTCATTCAAAAAGAGAATTCCAATGAAATTCCATCAAATTATTTCATAAGACACCATAAATAATCCGTCCTTAGTCCTTGATTACCCACCGACTAGTCACGGCAATAAAAGTAAAATCTTCCCAATCTCCCATACGAGCCATCCGTTTCATCGCAAAGCCAGAGAAAGAGGTGAAGAAAATCAAAAGAGAGAAAGCACAATTGTCCTTGAAATAATACATTATGTACACCAATAGACAGGAAGTTCGTCCCAGCCCAGTGTTTGGAGGACAATACATGAGGGAATCCTCTTAAAACTTTTACTCTCTACCGGAAGCTTGTTGAAGCTTCCAATTTGTTGGCCTACATCCTCAAACACTCCGCAGCCATTCTCCAACTCTGATCCCTGCAGAGAACTCCATTCAATTCCCCAACACCCATAGCACAGTGAACAGTGAAGCACACTCACGTTGGGAGATGGGTAAGACTTGGGTGGATACAGCCTAACATTGTTTTGTCAGCTGATGTTCGTCCTTGCCAGGGCGGCATAAGGAGGCCACCCGCAACACTCTTTAAATGTGTGTTTCTGCCTTTGCTGTTGGAAGTGTAGACATCGAAACACATAACCAAAAGCAAAGTCAATTGAATACACTCGTAGAGACACCGTCACAACGACAGCATTTACATAATGTCCTAGTGATACACACACTTTTGCCCACCTACATCTGTTCGATTATTCATGAAGAGGAACGGTTTATTTCCTGGAAATTCACCAAGGTCACTCGTTAACTTGGTCTTACATGGAATTATCTCCCTGCGCCACATCAGAATGAAGTGACAAAAGCTACTGACAGGCCCATACACTGTAAAAAGTAAAACTTTCTCTTTCATGTGGACTACAATGGTGACGAGGCTAATTTGAATATTTCCAGTCAATCGCACATTCATCCATCATCCGGACAAGTGTGAGTGTGAGAGGATGTATGGCAACTTGGGCCGCAACTGTCATTAGGCCAGTTTGACACTTGCTCCATCTGTCAAAGTGAAATGAAAACGCCAAAAATACTTTACTCAACTCTGATGTAACAATCAACCACTAATGTTATAACGATATTATGCAAAAAAAAAAGTGGAATAACGAACTAACCTACTCTAGAGCAACTGCTGCGCCAAAATGAAATGAAAAGAAAGTGAAATGTGACAGCTGAGGTAACAAATAAGTTGTTTAATAGTTTCGTGCAGATCGCTTTGGGCTAAATTCACCAAAAAAACACAACGCACAAGAAACAAAACTCCAACAAATCTCTTCGCCTGTCTAATGCGGATTTTTGTGTGCGTTTCTTTTTCTTCTCTTTTTTTTCCTAGCTTTGTTCGATCGTGTTGCCGAATTTCAAAATTATTCAATATTTTTTTATTATTTTTTGCTTTCATATGAATAGACATGACGAGGGAGGAGGGGGGCCCGCAGGAATCGAATGAAGGAGGAGGCGAAATACAAAATTCGGGCTATCATAATAAACTAACGGTTTGGTGAGCTAAATTCACTGTGCGTTTACGTAATAGACATCAACGACGGCGCAACGATAGCGCGACAGCCGACAACTACACAACAGCAACGGACGGACGGAACCCATTAATGTAAAAAAAAATCTGCATACAAACAAAAATCCATAGATACATCATCTGTATGTACGTGCTCTTTTGGGTAACCCAAAAAAAAAAAAAGAAGAAATGGTGAAAAAAAATCAATAAATTTGTTGAGGTGGGTTAGGAAATCATTATACGCATACACACCCAAGCGATAGACGCACGCAAAGCAGAGAGAAGCAGTCTCTCGCACACAAACGTCACACATGACAGATAGCAAAAGTTGAGGGCGCTCTATTGCTACCAAGTGAAGCTACATGGTGTTGCGGGCTGTTTTTTTTTCGGTGCTCTCATGTTCCAACATTTTTTTTGTGGTTTAATTCCGGATTAAAGTGTCCTTTCGGTCCCTATACAACATCACATACGCATGGTGGCCTGCGAGTGGGCGGGTGAAGGGTCTGCATCTGAATGGCATCCCACACAGCAACTGGGTCACTGGATAATGAATATCACCGCTTAAAGATCTCTCTTAGTGGATACATCATCCTGTACCACCCACCGCCAGTTTTAGCCATTAGCGCGAGCAGCGCAGAGGAGGGCAAGTAAAAACAAAAATTAATTCAGGAATGACATTGTGCGACCGTACACCAAACACACATGATATAAGAACACACTTTTCTTACGACAAAGCGTCTGCATGAATCTAGGGCAAGAACGAAGTTCCTCATTTCATCGACGACTGAACGCGGTCTGTTTGTGTGCGCGAGAGGGATAATTAGGGCCGCTCGGTGAACATCCAAAGGTGCCTATTGATTTCAAGTTCAACTGGATACTTTTCTGACATCTGACATTTTTGTGTAGTTTGGCAAGCTTGGGCGACATGTTAAAAGGCCCAATAAATTGTCAATCTGTCCCCGGAAGGGTGAACAAATTTGTTTTGTATTTTATTGTTTTCTCGGTTAGCCTCAGGCCCACCGGAGAACGCCCAATTGACAAGGTGGATGATGATATGCTTTGGTGTTGGGAAATTGGAAGGGCAATTTGTGCGCCGATTGTATTTTCGTCAGTGCCTTCGCCTACGCAGTATTTATTAGTTATATCGAGGTTTTTCCTAAAGTTCTGTTCGGTTAATTGTGAAATTTCGTTCCTATTGGCGGTGTGGTTGGAGGGAGGTGGTTTCAGCTTGTCAAGCTGAAGGTGTTTTCAATCGCCTGTGGAACGTTGACAATTCGATATTGATGATCGTTCGAATGGCTTTGAAACGGAATTGAGTTTTGTTGTGAAATCGTTGGGGGATTTCTTGGAGAAAATTCTGCGCAAGTGAAGTTTGTGATCAATTAGCTGTCAAAGATGGCTGCTGACAGATGTGTTTGGCAGCTGACATCGAGGATTTATTCGGACTACAAGCTCTGTAAAAATAAGAGTATTCTTTCGGATTTCTTAACATTTCTTCTAAATTTTGGAGAAAATACTGACAAACGATGCATCATTCAATCGATTGGGTGGATTATGTTAGTTGAAGTTTTTGAACACATCCCCGAAGTCGGGCCATTTTGGAACTGTGTCCGGGACAGAAATTCGATTCAAATATGGTCGTTGCTTAATATGTCAAAAAAACTGGGCCTTAGCCAAAATGCGATTCAAATAAGGGCGCTGTTGCTCTGGACACATCCCGTTCAAATCTAAAATAAGAGCGTTTCTCAACTTAGACGCGATTCCAATTGGAAAACTGTGCAAATACACATCTACCGTCAATGACAGCCACTTCCCTTAAACCCACCCAATGTGCCACACCATCGAACTCCAAAATCCACTCAAGACCAATTCCCCAAAGTCAAGCTTCATCATTCTGACCAACTTCACAGCAATTCAGCGAATTCAGCAAACGAGACTGATTAAATTTTGACATTCATTAGCCATTTCTTTGGCATTTAACTCATTGCCCGACTGTTGTTAGTGACTTTTGCCCTGCTGGCCCAGATTTCTCAAATCCATTTCATGACAACTATGGTATGCGCTACCCTTTAGAAAAGTCTCTCACGTCAATTAGTTGTTCACTCGGTTGTGCTCTGTGTGTGTGTATGTGCTCTTTTCGTTCTTCTCTTATTTTCCTTACAGTTTCCCAGCTAGATTTCAGTGAAATTTCTTCTTTTTTCGTGTGTTTGTTGGATGTACATGCACCAGCAGTGAGTGCATGTGTTTTTTTTTCATTTTTCAGTTTTGCAGTCAATTTCATCCCTTTGGAAAATTCTCTGACCTAGTTTTCACCCTCTCTCATCTGTTGGGCTGGCCTAGCTACCCCGTTACATACTTTCTTCATTTAACGTTATTTTCTGTCGTTTTTTTTTTTTTTTTTTGATTCAGTTCGGTTTGCAAATGCATGTTAGGTATTTGCCCTTCCGGTATGTTCTACATACCGCAACATGGGGAGTATCGGAGTGAGCGCTGATTACCCTAGAAATTTGTCATCCTTTGTCAAGAGTAGGGTAGTTCACGAGAGTCAGAGAGTCATGGGAGTGGCGGAGGGACGGGAGGAGATGTTGACTGAAATTATGTATGTCAGTGATTCTTTAATCACGTGAGAGAGCGAGATTAATCGATACGTTGCCGATCGATTGATCTCGACGGGATGCCATCGTGGAAACTGGGTTAACTGGTATTTCGCGATTCAATAAGAGGGTTAAGTCAATGGGGAGAGTGACAGATTGAGAGAGAAGGAAAGGAGGCATACTCACAATAACGCTTCATAAGGCTCTTCTTGTAGGCAGCACGTCCTTCGCCGCATTTTAACTGACGATGCTCGCCATCACCGGCCCCGGCACCCGAGTCATCCGAGTCGTCGGTACCGCCCGAGTAGGTGCGGGCCCTTCTCCTTCCCAGGGCGGTGCTGAGTGACAAGTCCAATGGACGATCTTCTTCGTCGTCTTCTTCCTCCTCTTCGTGGTCATGAATGTTGACTGGATGTTGTCTCAGGGACAAGCATGTCGCATCCTTGCGATCACAATCATCCGAATCATCGGTAAAGGACGTATGACGACTGGATCGATAATCGTTGGCACGCTGGTCCTCCTCCTCGTCGCCACTTGTCGTGATGACACTGCGACGTTTCTGCTGAAACTGATAGTTCCCCTTGGTGATCGACGCCGGTGATCCCGCCGCTGAGAGACGCGACTCTGGAGACGGCGATGGGGATATTGACGTCGATGTAGCCACCGTAGGTGGTGTCTTACATTGCTGTAGCTTTTTGTAGAGCATAACAATATCTGAGTGCGATTGCAGAATGCTCGCATCGGCCGGACTCGCCGATCGTGGTCGCCGTTCGACGATCACCTCGGCGCGCTGGTGTATTGTGGGCGTTTCAACGCGTTCACTACACAGCGAACGTGTCTCTGGGTGGCAGGTTAAATGCTCACTATCTTCCAGATTCACGTCCTTCTTGTTGTCATCGGCCGTCACAACCGATGGCTCGTCCTCGCCAATTGTCATCGGCTGTGGGGAGGTATTTGAGTTGTCCGATGGTGAGGCAGGAATTATAGTGTTACTGTGTCGCTGCCGCTGAGGTGAACTCATCGGACTGAGCGACTCTGAACGTCTGTGATGGAGATGATGATGATGATGATTGCTCGCTGGCGATGGGGATGGTGATGAACTGCTGTTACTTTTCGATGATGATGTTGACAATGAGGACGACGATGACGATATTGCCGTTGTTGCTGAGGCGGTCATTGCTGTTGTCACACTACCGCCTCCGCCACCGACAAACGAATGCGGATTTGTGGCTGTCAAATGCTGTAGCATTATCATTTTGACTTAATTTTTCCTTGCTTTTTTTTTTGTTTTTTGATGTCAACTACTTGCGGATTTTTCTTCTCGCGCGACTTACGTTATCCGAATAAATGTCTTGGAGTGGTTTTTCGTTTTTGTTTTTTTTTTTTGGTTTCCTCTTCGCTTTAGTTTACACTAGTAACATTTTAAAGCGGCACAATTTGTACGTTAAGTTTGACATTTGAATCATTTATTCTGTCGTCTTGTTTTTAATTCATTTATACATTTGTATCTCATTTAAATACACGCACATATTTACATTTATAAAATATATATTCTTCGTTTTCTGTTGTTGTTGTTTTAAATTTGTAAATTGAACCTGAGTTTAGGTTTGAATTGAATTAATCTCCCTTTTTGTTTTTGTTGATTTTATAACTTTGAGGTAATAACTTATATTCATTTGTACATTTCTTCGCTAACGGTTGGATGAATAAACTGAAAATCCGCACATTTCTTCCCGACTTTACTTCGCACTGAACCGGAAGTTTGCAAAATAGCCAGAAAATAAATTAAATTAATTGTGTGTATAATTTTTTTTTTTTTTTTTTTTGTTAATTTATTTCTTCTGTCACTTTATGATAAATATTGTGCCAATCACGACAAAAAAAAAAACAAGACCAATCGGTTTAAATTTCTGAGAGAGGGTGGATAATAATTTGTTTAAAACGTCCGCCGGATATAATTCACGTTGTCACTTTACACGGGTAAAAAATCCAACGTCATGTATCTATCACGGTATCAGCGACACTAAAAATCAGTATCTCATGTTCGAAACTCGCTACTGTCAAAATCCAACGAACGAGCAATAAGAAACAAAAAAAAAAACTCAAATTTTTTACTTCTTATTTATTTTTTTTTCGGTTTCAAACTCTCTTGTGAAGGAAACTGAAAATAAGTAAACGACTATGACGACGACGACGATGGCGAGCGAATACGAAGACGAGAGGAGACACACAAAACAGAGCGCGTCGACGATGGTGAATGACGGACGGTGCGGTGAATGACAGAGTCGAACTCACGAATAGGGAACGAGTGAGCTGAAACGATGACAGTCTGTAGGTATCTACAGTGCAATCCGCAGCACGACGAACGCAGAACCTCTGAAGTAAGCGAACACAATGATATAAGTGGTTTATTTCTTCTTCTCCTCGCTTGACTGTATGTAGATCCGCGGCAGCATACAGCGCTTGTGCGTGTATGAGTGTGTGTGGCGGGAGAGAGAGAGAGAGAGCGAGAGATCGTGAACGTGTAGGGGTTGAAGTGAAGTCTGAACTGAAGAATCGCGTTAATAGGCCGCCGCCGGCTTCTCTCTTTCTCGCTCTCTGTGGTTGTTTCTTCTTTGACTTTTTCAACACAATCAAATCTGTGTGAGTGTGAGTTTTGTATATGCTTTCCGCTCCCAGAGAGTGAGAGAAGAATTTTCTTTCAAACAACAAGTTGCTGTTGGTTGGCTGAGAACAACGCCAGCACACCGACGTCGGTTCACTCGGCTCGTGTTGGTGAGTATCTGAGTGGTTTGTTTGAATACGAACGCGTATCGCACACGTACGCATATGCATGCAGATGCATTTGGGGTGCAAAAATTTTCACTTTCCGTTTCGTTACGCGACGCCGATGACGGGGGCAGGGAAGAACATCAAATCACACCAATTAAAGGCGGCGCAACATTTTCATTTTTTCCCCTCGGTTCTTTTGCGGTTCCCAACAATGTTCTTGTTCGCCAGAGTGTTGATAGAGAGAATTTTTCGCGCTCTCAATTTTCATACAGTCCCACCACAGGCACAACAGACCAACAGAGGCGATATCAAAGAGGAAGCGGCGAGGAACTTCACTTGAACAGAGTATCATGTATCTCGTCGTATGCCCGTACATACGTACTTCGGGTTCGCATAAGGGTGGGTGGGTGGTGTGAAACAGGGTGGAAAAAGCTCAAAAATTTGTGTTTTTTTTTTGTTTTATTTGTTTTCGTAAATTGCAGCAGCCAGACAACTTTTCTTTTATCTTCTTCGCTTCTCTCGATTGTCCGATTGTTTGTGTTTTTCGTTTTTTTTTGTTTTCTGTTTGCTCTCCTGTTGCTTTAAATAATTAATTACTTTTGATTGCGATTTCCGATTTTGTTATTGTTGGTCTTCCTTATTTCAGATTTGAGGTAGAATTCGTTTGCATTTGCACTGGATGCTCGATGAGTGACTGGGTTTGTTTGGGATCACTTTTGCTTGCACTTCGTACACTGCACCCACTTCTGGCGTTTATCTTCAATTTTCCCTCATTTTTTTTTTCAAGTCCAGGGAACGATTTGCTTGCAACAGAACAAGGACAAGCTCAACACAAAACGACTGATGAACTGAATGAAAAGGAGAAACGAAAAGAGTACGACCCACTGTTTTGGATGCACGCGTGTTGACCCGTCCCGTACTCGAGTCGGAATGATGAAACAGCAAGCCCGCAGAAGCTGTATAGTCTCTGTTGTCTTGTACGCCTTGTGTTTGGTTTTGCCTGCTCCCCCTCGGTGGTGTGTGGGGCCTACCGTCTGAGTCTCCCTATGGGTTTTATTTTATTTTTCATCTTATTCTTGTGTGTTCTCTTCTTGTTTTCCTGTGCGCTTTCAGCACACCGCCGCCTCCGTGCGACACCCACTGTGCATATGGGTGTTTGTGTGTGTGTGTGTGTTCGCTGTCCCTAGCGAAAAAACAAACCCAAAGTTCGTCACTTTGACGCCATACAGTCGCAGATGCAAGAATCGCGGCGCATACAATTGCAAACGTCTGTTCGTGTTCGTGAAACAGAGAGCATGAGCGAGCGAGAGGCAGGCACACACGAAAAAAGTGCAACATTTCGTTACCTGTTTCCATCCGTCCAACAGTCGGTTACATACTCGAACGAACTCGGCATGTACTCCGCCCTGTGTGTACCCTTAAGGAGGGTTGGAAAATGACCTTCCACACCAGAGTTTTTCCTCTTCCTCCATGGCAGCGGTGGCGATGATGATGATACCGACAGACTGACTGGGTTGGGTTGGTTAATGCCTTGCAAGATGTGTGCTGTGCTGTGAGGAAGAAGGAGAATCACAAAGAAGACGACCAAAACCGAACGAACCACCCTCCTCCCGGCCTCCGCCTATTTGCTGTAAACTCTCATTTTCAATTCGGTTTGGCCGTGCTACTGTGTCGTCGGCGGTCGGAGTCGGGTTTGCAATCGTTCCCCCCGTGCGACTGTGTGTGTAGGCAGGCGCAATACACTGTCGCAGTCGTTTCATTCTGGGTGCGCGACTGTGTGCAGTGAGAGGCACACTACTCTAGTAGTGTACTTCGCTAGCAACATTCGCGGATGTTTTGTGGGCTTGCAAGTAGGGCAACATTCCCATGGCTGCTGTCGATAGATACATACGCGGCTAATGTGTGTACTGATGAATGGATTCGAGATATGCCTTCGCCGCTTGTGATTGCTTTTACCTGATTTTTTTTTCTGTTTGCTTTTTTCTCTCTCGTTGTTTTCGCATTTTATGCCGTTTTCAGTTGTTTGCCAGGAAATGGATGCTGGCACAGATTTGCCAGCGCGAAATTAGGAAATATTTCGAGTTTTGATTGATGTCAAGTGGTTTAAAGGCGACTCAGCTCTGAGCTCTCTGGCGATTGAGCACTTGTGCTCTGGCTTGTGAGTAAATGCAATGCCACTGGAACTTAACTGATGAACTGTTGTGTGGTTGTGCTTTAGATGAGTCAAAACTGGAACATAAGTTGGCGTGGATCCAGAGTTTGAGATGAAAGCATGGTTTATGGCGTTGTGTCAAACAGTTTGTTGTCCTGTTTCAAGGAGAATGTCGAAAGTGTCAACAGGTTAATCACACGGCGCCTATTTTCAGCTTTCAACTCTGAACTTTTCCAGGTTCCCCGCCCGACACGAAACAGGTGACCCGCATAGGATGCTTGCCAAGACACTCCTCTTCGCATGCTTGCATGAGTTCTAGTGCCGGGAGAAGAAGAACCGTCATGCAGCCAACTCCGTTCAGTCAATTCAGTTTGTGGTCTATGCAAGCGGCATCAGCTGCTTTGTGTCTTTAAGCGAAACCGTCAGCAGCCACAGCAGTCGTGGCAGTTGCTACGGCTACAGTTCCAGCCAAATAAAACCCGGTGCACCCGTGAAGGCTGCTTTGTGTGTCGGAACGCCATGTTGGCTTCCTTTCAATGCCGCATAGATTCCTCCAGAGTTCCATTCTGATCTGGTTTTCTCGTGTAATCTGAATCAATAGTTGAGATGAGATTACTTAATTTTGGGTGAATATTTCATGACTTTATCCACGATTTATGACAGGACTACCTCTTTCCGAACGTTCCTGAAAGTGGCGCCACTCGTGCTGCAACGGCTGGAGCACAACTCAATCAAGCCCTTCTAAGCACTTTCAATGGCTTGGACTGTGCGGAGTCTCCAAAGCATTTATCAAGCCTGTGATAGTGCTTAATCAGCACACGAAATGCGCTAATTTCCAATTTCATTAAAATCCACGAAGTTGCCCGCTTTGAATGGCTGTCAAACTCAAACTAAATGACGAAACTTGGTAACTTGACAGTAGTCCATTAATAGCTGGGAGCTGTAGTTGACGGGGGCAGTGTTGCATTTAGAGTTACTGAGCGGAAAATTCAAAAAGGCCACTAACTTGTCAAACGCTCTTCGTATTGCCACATGACACTGTCTGATTGGATGGCGTGCTGAAGGCTTAGGATCAGTGTCGTCTGACAACTGCAATGCACTGGACACGGTTGAGAGATGGTAAGCTTTCCCAGGATTGGCCAGACAAGAGAGAAGGACTACTCTCAGCTTGAGGGTGCCACAAATGAATTTACTTTGTAGACCCTTCTTCTCTCGTGAGCCATCGCATATCTTGGTGAGCAGCAAGCATATTCTCCATCGTCATTCGAGTTTGGCAGGAACTCGTCTCTATGCACGGTGTTTCTCAAAGATAGGATTAGGCCTCATGCAACAAGCCTCTTCAGTCAACGCGACCTTTGGTTAGTTGCTTCCAGATGTGTGATTATCGCTTTGTGCGCTGCACCTTAAGCCCGAGCGTCCTCTGTAACGCTCTCCCACAAGACTCGGACTTGGGTGGAGCCAAGTTGAGGCAGCAAAGGAAACAAAGTAAACGCAGCACACAGAGCAATTCTCTAATCAAGCATGCTTTACCCGCTTTTGGCATTGTCCATGTCTCTGCGCCATAAACCAGGACTCGGGTGATCAATGTCTTCTAAAACGCCAGCTGGATCCTTCGAGAGGGCCAACTCCAATATGATGTCCACTGAGACATTTTTCCGGTGTTGTACGCACATTCTTAAAGAGAGCATGTTCTGCCGCTCAGTCTTAAATGCCGCCTCGTAGAATGCTCGCTGAGTTCGACCAATCATGCCAACGTCATCCGCGTATGCTAACAGCCGAGCCGACTCCTGAAAGAGCCCAAAGGCTCTAGTTGTGGCCTGTTTTGAACCACCTTCTGAATTATGATGACGTTAGCATTTATTGAGCCTTTCCGAAATCCTTTTCTGTCACCCACAGTATCGGTGAGTTCTTTACCGACCTTGGCGGACATTTATTTCGTTCTGTCCTAGTTCAGCTCGAAGTCCCTTCCCGCTGCAATACTAGGCCACGAGTTTTCAACATATAACAGTCATAGTCAGTGTGGGCCCGTTGTTTGTTTTTCGCGTCGAATTCTCTCACGTGTACGATGCGCCATGTCTCCAGTTTTAATTAGAGAATCTGGAGCGTATCCTTTTTCCATGGTGTCCAGCGAGTCTACCTCCGATTCGCACTTGTAGACAGAGATGCGTGTTTGTTTGTTGCTTAGTCGATTGTTACTTCGTGCTTTCAATCGTGCAACGTTCCAGTATATTCTCATGTAGCTCGAGTGTGTACTTTACGTCAAACTGGAGTCGAGGCTGGCCTTTTTGATCAGCTCCTGATCTAAGTATTGGAGCTGTAAAGCAGTCATTGAGAGGAAGAAGGTTGAAAGCAATAGATCATCACGTTGTAAGCGTTGTTGTTGTCATGATTATCGTTAGTCCTGTTGGTCCTTCTGGCGTGTGAATGTGTGTCTTAAACGGTGTCTTCACATGAGAAAGAATCAAATCTGAAACCATGGCCCCGATAAGTAGTTTAAGAGCCTTGAATTTATTAGTTCCATGATGCTCCTCTCGGACAGCGTGAGGAATCCAGAGAGGTCTTGACTAAGTGCAGTCAACAGGCAATCGTTTGGCTTTGTAGACAATTTGGATCATTCCAGACCTGCTCTTCTACGCAGAGGAATGGAATATCAGAAGGGAAAGAAGAGGCCAAAGTTTCGACAGTAAACTCAAGCACACATCTTTCTGTGCTGTGCTCCTCCCCCTAAACGGAGGAGAGGAAGATTCCACGACGACATACACAAATTGTACCCTGGACGGTCTGAGACTAAGCCTCCGTCGTTGACGCTGTTTCCAGTCGTCATGACCAAGCTGCTTTGCGTCCGCGATGACTTCTCGTTTATGCCGCAGATTCGGTCATCCTCTCTTGCTCGATCCGTGAAGCAAACTGCAAAGCGCCATGAATCTGGTCAGGGCTCTCTGGTTCAACCATCTTAGGACTTTTCATTTAAAATCCAGGGAGCACTTAGTGTTCGTCTTCCAGACTACCATGCAAAGAGAGGACCATCAAGCTTAAGTTGGCTCGCAGGAACTAAGCCAGAACTGACAGCCGAGGAGGCGTTTTTGTGCAAGCACTCAGGAGCTACAACAAATCATCCTCCTCATCATCTTCTGACCCGCATGCTCCACTAAAGGGGTCGCGGGGTAAACCATATGCAGTTAAACCTCTGTAAGACGAACGGCCTCAAGACGAAGGCAAATTTGTTAAATGTTCCAGAACTTAGACCTAAACTTTCTCATATTTGACACTCCATAAATCGAACAAAGTATTTGGTCCCAAGACTTGGCGACTATATTTTCAAGAAAACTCAATCCATCCTGTATTCTGTAAGTCCAAGTGCAATCGCTCTAGTTAGTCCACCAATGGTGACCCAAGCCCAACACTCAGTGCCACGTTTGGCTCGTTCCACAACGCCCTGCCTAGAATCTTCAAAACATCCGAGTCCCCGAAAGTATGAGGCTGCACATACATACGTTCACAATCCATTCCCTTTACCGAGCATCGTCAGAGTCTAGAAAGTCCATGAACCCGCATCGACTTCACTCCACAAGTTATCCTTTCTCTCTCGCATTTAACCCGCGCCCCACCCCACGCAAGCTGAAAGGAAAAAGCGAAAGACGGCCTACAAGTCAAACTCAATGAGACGTCAGGCCCACGAGGGCACTCCATTCATATCACCCGTGATCCAATTTCCTGACCACCATCATCCATCCGTCCGCCTTATCCGGCACTCATTACGAAATCCGAAAAAGAGGAGTTATGCAACACCCGTCAGTTCCAAAGAATCCTCCTCACCAGACGGTGACACAAACACACACACACACTCACACACACCCGTGCGCCCATTGCACAAAAGCTCAACGCGGGCGTGAGTGAGACGGAAGAGGCTTTCGACTAAAAAAATTCCACACGGTCTTTCATCGTGTTATTTTTTTCGTTTTCTTCTCCATTTCCTCGATGACACAATTAACCTGTTATTGAATTAAGGTAAACATCGTTAATCGCGTAGCAGCCGCAACGCTCCCCACCGCCGCGGCCGCCTTGCTCGCGATCGGTTGCACAACATTCAGTTTGCCCTACGGGCCCTCGAGTCGTGCGTGCGTGTACCCCGGCGACCAAGTGTGATATGATTCTGCGTGAGCAACTCCGATTCGCCCAACAACAAATGCGAGCGGATCATAATCGTCACTCGTCTCGTTGTTTCCTCCTTTGTGCCGTTCTTCGAGCACTCGCTCCACCTGCTGCTCGCGTTATCTTATCGCCATCTTGGGTGGGTGCTATCGTGCCAAACGATCTCGTCCGGCGTTATGACTTAGCTCGGGCTGGCCTAGAAAAACGCCAACTTCGGCCGCGATATTTACTTAATCCACTTCTTTGCTCTGTCTCCCTCGCTGCTCCACCCTCGGCGAAGGGTCGTGTCGTGTTGATAAGGGGAGCGATCATGTTGCACAACAAGCGCGTGAGTGGAAGTGCCCTACGGAGAGAATTACACGCCGCGGAGGTCTGGATAACAGCGCGCTTGTTTGGGGACAGGTTGCGAAAGCCACAAGTGTAAACCCAATTCAAATCGACAACAAATCAATTTGTTGAACTTCCGATTGTCAGGCCGATCGAGCTGATCACTGATCGCTGATCGCATTGGCATGGCACGCCGCATGGCACAGTTTCACGCTCGGAGCGTTGTCGACGCCGATAAACAGCGAGCAGTTGCATCACGCCAGTAGGGGTTGTTTCCGATAACACTGGTGCGAGCCCTGTCTTCTGGTGGGGCCAACTGACTGTTGGGAAGTGGAAGTATCTCGAAATAGTTAATGACTTTGCCGCGTTGCAGATATGTTTGGAAGGCTTGTGTGCGATCACAGTTCAAGTGGTGGCCAACTGTGGCCCGCCGCACTGTGAACGGCGGCTGTGGTCGGTGGTGTGTGGTTGTTGTTGCCGAACGTGCCAGAAACGTAAACATTCGACCGCGGGATCGGTTTGGCTGAGTCATTGACATTGCTACCGCGCTCTTGACGCCGTCCATAGCCATCGCCATAGCCGTAGCCTCTGCGGCGAATTGTATCAAATCGGCAGAAAATTTGTATCTATTCGCGTACACTTCACCCGAATGCGAATTCATTTCCCGTTTTCGCGGGAAATCTGACCGCCAAAACTCGTGTTGCATTTTTCTGTGTGTTGTTTTCCGAAAATTGTAACGGTGGTCGGGGCGGTCATTCATGAAATTCGACGACGACGGTGTTGCTGCAGCTCTGTGGCAATGAAACTTTTGAAACGCACGCAAAGCTACGTTCGCAAGCTGGGACCGTTCGAGTTCGAGTTCGAGTTCGAGTTGACTGCCGATGACGGGATGTGCTTTAAATGACTCTTGCAGTCTAGATCGAGATTGATTTCTTGTAATCGAAGCCTTGAAACGCTTTGAAATCGAATCGCAGCCCAGGTGGCGACCGACGTCGACTGGTTCGACTGGTCACGTCCGCTCAACCTTGATTACTATCGGGATAGATAAGTGAAGTGACATTTAGTCGCATTCGCCCTCGATTTCCGACGTAGTCTTCCTCTAGACTGTTGTTTGTTTTGTTTCGACAAAGAGAATAAATAAGTTCAAGTGGATGTCATTGGGCGTGAATTGCGCGCCGCTAGTCAGAGAAATGCCCGAAGTGGTGGTGGGACTTGGGGACAAAATGCGATGGAAAACAGGCAATAAATTGAATGAGAGTCCGTCGATGCAGAGGAGGTAGCCAATGAACTGAAACCGCTGTTAATGCCCCAAAAACGGAACGAAAACTACCGACTGGCAGTAGAACCGCAGACGATACTCAGAAATTGGAGGAATCACTTAAGGGTCCCATACACAGCACACTTGTGTCGGTGTGCTGAAGTGTCTGACGTGTGTGGTGGAAAGCGATTCCGATGTACCCCCCAATCAAGTGTGCTGTGTATGGACAGCTTTAGGCAGGTGAGGTCGAAGTCCCAAATACCGCTGAATGTTTGGCTTAATCTGGAGAATTTCAGTCCCTGTCTAGACCAAGACCTTGTCTTGAAATAGCGGGACTGAAGTCAAAACAGAGTTGATGGTGCGCTGACGAGGGAGGAGAGAGGCTTGTTGATAAAGGCCCGCCCAGACTGAAGACTCAAAGATGAAGGCTGTCCTTAAATAGAGAACGCCGCTCAACATCACCGACTTGGGCTTCGATGTGGACTTCACTTATGGGCAACATTGCTGAACCGTTCAAATGTGGAACCAGTTCCCCAATTCGGGAGATTAACTTTGTACCCATAATCCAAGGCGCAGGAGAAAAACTGCAAGAAGCTCTAGATTGCTGTCAGCGGCGAGTGGTAATAAAATGTGCAACGACAAGCAGCATAAGCTACACAACGAAGCCATTTCTAGAGCCCCTACATTCCAGGGCCCATCATTGAGCATACACATCAAATGGGTCCACTCATTCTCGGAATGGAACAGTCACAAGATCGTGCATTGTGCAGAGAAAACCGACGCTTCCAGTCCAAGGATCCACTTCAAATTGCATCATCTTCTCATTCGATCTCGCCTCAAAGAACACACATCCCCACAACTGCAGGCAAAATCAAGGTCAATCCACCTTGACCGACTGCGCGACAGCGAGACTCAATCAACGCCGCAAACGTTCGCTTCTGCATAACTTTTACTTACCTTGTCGCTCCCCATTCAGCCGCGACATTAGGAGGCAAGCAGGCAAACTTTCGATTTTTTTAATCCGCGCGTGAAAAAGAAAATTCCACGAGAAAAACAAAACAAAACAGCCTACCGATCAGGAAAACAGGTGCAGAACCATGCGAAGACAGCATAATTTCAAATGAAAGTGAATCCATCGTGGAAAATTGCAGAAGAAGAAAAAAAGAAAAACGAAGCATCGGCAGAGAGAAACAAGAAGAAGACATTCTTCATATTTTCCAGTATTTACTGTTACATTAGGATAATAAATTATAAAAAAAAAAAATAAACAACAGAGCGAAGTGGAACGCGACGGACGGCAGAGGAAAATCGACGAAGAGCGCAAAAACAGCGGGCAAAAAACGAGAAAGGAAAATGCAATGACCTCATTTTCCCCAGACAAGGCAGTCATCACATCGGTGTTGGTGAAGGCGCAGACCACAGCTCGGACCGTGGTACAGTCACAGTGGCTAGCTGTGGATCTGGCTAGGTTTGGAGAGAAGATGTCCTGACGCTACGGTGTGGGAGGAAGTGGGAAGAACCAGAGAAAAGTCAATTTTGCCACAAGGGGTTTCAAGTACAATTAGGCATGTCCACGGAGGATGAAGGCGGGAAATGAAGGCTAAGCGATGGCATGCGTGAAAAGTTCAACTGCGTGGAAATTGTCTTTGACCCGGCAGGCTCAACAGACGAATGTTAAATTGTTCCGACACTTCATCAAGGGGCGGCAGGGATTGAATAGCCAGGCGGCTGTGAGTGAATTCGCAGACATCGCGTGATCTGCGTTACATTCCACATCAGCCAGCGGAGTGGAAATGACCAGGAAATGTGAGAGTCAGTGGTACTCACATTTAGTTCTTTTGGAGGAGGACAGCAGCCATGTGGGACTCGACATGGGGGCTATTCCTCAGTTTCAGCCTCTCCATGGGATAATGAGTAAGTAAGCGATGCTATGCAATGAAATCGTGGGCTTTAGATGATCTTTAACGTAAGCCTCAGTTATTCTAGGCCGGTCCCGCCGAGTTTGAAGTGTTTTCAAATGTCATTAGCTGTCAGTTGCTGAAGTGACCGACAAAGCAGCTGTTCGTGCTGACAGGAGAGAAGGATAGAGAGAGGGAGAGATAGATAGATAGAGAGAGATAGAGATAAAGAGAGAGAGAGAGATAGAGAGAGAATTAACACAACATCAGTTTGACAACATCTCATGGGCGGATGAACTTAAGGCGGTTTCCACTAGCTTTGACGAAACCCCGGAGGTTTGGAGAAATTTGATGAAACCTCAATTCTACAAACGGAGTCACGAGGTTTCATCAAATTTCTCCAAACCTCCGAGGTTTCGTCATATATATTCTGGCGTGCATGGCGAAACCTTGGAGGTTTGAAGAAATTTGATGAAACCTCGTGACTTCGTTTGGAGGAAACAAGGCATAAACATCTTTAGTGAACTTAAAGTCTCGAGATTTCTGTCAAGGAGCTGTGCGGGCACTTTTGTAACGTCCAGGACCATATGATAACCGTCAATATGACTCTGAAAAGAGCTGCATGGGAGAGGGGCTCTTAAGAAAGCAAGGATATGAATAGGGGCCACAATAGATCTGTATTTTGTCCTCAACAATAATAATACTAAACGTCCAGGAACTGAACTAGATGACTGTAGTGGACTTAGTCCAATTGGGTGGAAGATAGGATCAGAGGGTGTTGTTCTGAATGCGCCCCGGGAGATGGACTAGACGACGCAATACCCAGTTGGTCACATCTGACTGTAGGCCCTTCATTTAAACAACTTTTACTTTTAACACGTTATCCGGCCTTGGCTTGGAGAATTGTGTATGTATGCACGGGAAAAGATTCTTCTTCTTCTGATGGCGCTATAGTACAAGATGATTTGGGCGTCAACCCAACAAGTTTCACCAGCTAAGTTGGCTGGCTGGCCTTTCGCCACTTCTGTGCGCCATCAGTTTCGTGGACGGTACTCTATTGTGTTGCGAGGACCTCCATATGGTCTAAAAAATAGGGAGTGACTGTACCATTCACAGTGCTGCCTTGATAACTCTCTGGATGGAATTTCCTGATAGTCTGTCCCTGTTAATGTGATGCTGTTCGTTATTTTATATCTGCTTGATGTCAGATTTGGACACTCGACGAGTAGGTAGCCTTTGATGGTCCACAAGGTCTACAGTTTTCTAATCTGTCTGAGGTCATCAGTAAGACCAATTAAATGTGTCTGATAAAGACGTACTTGATGCGCTGGCATGATCGACGATTTTCTAGACTTATTCCTCAGATGTTCCTAAACCTAGGCCTCGCGACGCACTAACCGGCAGAGACAGACCGAAGGCTGAGGCCACTGTTGTAGGATAGAGATATCCAACTTGTACCTCCCTTGCCCTTGAGCATTGAGGCGTTGAGGGTTAAGGGCCTTATTTGTGACACCAAGTTGGACTTGAAGAATACCCTCGAAGCCGCGCTCAGAAGACCTTCATCGATTTGGGAGAAAAGTCATTTTGTCGAAGGTCTTATTAGGCCTGGGCAGACGCATCATGCAGAAGACTGCAAATCATTGGCACAACGCAACCACGAATAAACGGCCGGAGATAGGCGACAAAAACTACTGGCCTAAGGACACCCACCACAGAAGTGACTCACTCACAGATTTTCTACAGCTACCCTAAATGGCTTGATGTCATTGCAACGCCTATTAGGAGTCACAGCCGGTGTTTCGAGTGTTTCAAGGCTGGTATGTGAATGGTTTCGGAAATCAATAAAAAATGTGTAGCCATTCGTGTGAGCACGCACAAGACGAATAGTTTCCAGAGAAGTTGCATATGCAGAAATTGACAGAAATTCGTATTATGTCATGCAGTGGAATGAATGTCACTTCGTAGACGGACTTTGCAGGAACTTCGCAATAAACTGGCCCGGAAATCAAGTTATTTTCAACTGAATGTTAGTCATGACTTCCTGCAAACGAATGACTTTATGTGAGACTTGTTTATGTGAGACAGGTACACTGTCACTTCCAAGAGGGACTCAAACGAGGTTCTAGTCGAGGGGCAGAGAAGGAGGCTGCCGTCTACTGCATGTAAGCACTCTTTTGTCGGTCGGTTGTAAGGGGACTTTCACCCCATCTCTGTCAGCTACTCAGAAATGCAGAAATGTTTGTGCAGAAATGCCATGCTTCTGCTTAGAGCTGGAGGCGGGACAATACGGATGTCTGTGAAAGGCACTGTGATCAAGAGGTTGCAGTTCAAGATCTTGTAAGTTCCAAACTTGGAGATATTTGGCGGAAACTTCATGTGAATGGCCTCGCGAAGCACTAACCGGCAGAGACAGACTGTGAGCAGAGACCATTAACCAGAGATAATGGAGGATAGAGATATCCAACTTCTACCTCCCTTGTCCCGTGACTTCATCTGACAGCATTTTTTATACGGTGTTGCGAAGAGCAGCGGAGCCGGGAATTTTGTAAGAGTATGTGTGAAATGCAAAGAATTCCACTACACTCTTATTCTTTACGGCTCAATGCCGACATGGACAAGGGGTAAAGTGGCCGAAGTTGGATGTCTATCCTCCATTATCTCTGCCACTAACGAATGAGCCTCATGTCTGGTGGAAGTTTCAAATTTCGGTTGAAATTTTGCAGTAATTTCCAAACCATTGCCCGTTTATGAGTCTCGCCATCGCTCAGCCTTGACAGTGGCAGACTGATCAACTTGCATTTCACTTCACCAGAATGTCGGGTGATTATTCTAATTACCACCTTGCCCGCTCCGGCTTCGCATTCGCTTACTTATGTGGCAGCTTTTGCGTGCTTGGGTATTGGTAGCGCCAGCCTTAATCAATAGTACACACTAGCTTTCGGAGTAGGGGCCACCTGATGGCGGCACACACCTGGCATGGATTAGGAACACAACTGTTCAGAGTAGTTGTTGTGAACACTGCTCTTATTTCTTCAGTTTCTTACAGTTCTTAAGGAAGCCCATGCTGATCAGAGGAGTCCCTAAATAGGCCTATTTTTTATAATTTGCAAACCGAACTGTTGCCTTGAACCATTAAGTGTCCGGAATCACAGCAAAGCACGGGTGTGGTGCGTAGTCGACTAACAAACAAATGAACTCCGTCAGTAGGTACTAGGTAAGCTAACACCTAGTACCTACTGACCTGCTTTGAATTGCATCAGTATTGAAAGCAGTTTTGCATATTTTTGACTTTAGATTTACAGGTGTAACGGAATTCGTCGAATGCGTTCAGTTGAAGCATGTCATGCGTCGACCAGTGTTGGGCGCCACGATCGAACAGATGCCACGTGTTGTACTCCCTGTGAGGTATCAGGCACCACGACTTCAAAGAGCAACGTTTTTCGCCTCAAAATACGCGCTTTGATGAAATGCAGAATATAGCTTTGTTGCTGTTGTCGACGCCTGAGATCAGCAAAAGAAGGCACAGGGACAGATAGAGTCACTTACCCGAGCATATTCATAAAGGCTGTGGGAGAGACTCCAGCGCAAACAGCCGGGGGCCGAATACGCAAGGTAGCAACTATCAAGCAGTTCCCATGTTTCTGGGCACAACATCATATAGAAGCATCGTACAGGAGAACAAGTTGCTCAGGATACGGCCAGCGCGAGACATTCTCACGAAGAAACCAGATCATCAGCATACACTGACAACAAGGGAAGACGACGAACACTCCAGAGGAGAAAGCAGAAGCGTTGCCATACTTCTTCGAAGGCAACTCTCGACCATCCTGAGAAACATGATCGCTAGCTCAAAGCCCTAAATCTCCTAAGCGAACAGAATTTCTCAACGACTGTTGGCTGGCTTCTCCCAGACACGCCATCTCCCACCACACGCCATTCCAAAAGGAACAACATCACCATCGACTTTGAACAACCTGATGTAGGCACTGGACATTGTAGGATATAAGCAGGAAACAATTTGGGCCAAAGTTGGGCCCTAATGTTAAGCCTAAGCATAAGTTCTCAAATAGTACGCAAATTTTTAAATGGTTGCAGGCACAACACATCTTCTCGGGAAATGAACAAGTCGCTAAGAAATGATCGTGATCCCGATCATGTCCGCAAGCCCGAGTGAGATTTGACGCCACTGGGACTGCTTCGTTTGCGGCCTTGGAAACCAACATTGGGTCTATCAATTAAGGACAGTTGCTGACGTTGTGATGGCACGACTGTCTAGTCTCTTCAAGACCAACACTGGACGCAATTCGTGCTCTAAAGCTTAGCTCTGAACAGCTGAGTAGCTTCTCTGTTGACTTCTCAGTGTTCAAAAGAATTTCAGAAAAAACAAGGAACAAGCCGCTTTTCTAGTTCCAGTCAGCACAAGTCCACTCCCTGCCCCATCCAGCCTCACATCGACCTTCGTCACAAGGAATTCGATAAGAAGTCTAATTTCGTCCAAGCCTCCCCACCTCATGGGGGCCAAACCAAGCAGACGTTACACTTTGAAAAAGATGCACAGCCAAGCCCCAACCAGCAGCTTCCTTTCAGAATCACAAAACCTGTCCACCGCACACTCTCCCGAGTTCCGCATTCCTTCGTTCGCCGTCCACGGTGCAAGTATCATTGTCAAACGAAAAGGAAAACATCGCAGTGTTTGCGGATAAAAATGAAAGCGTTTTCACGGACACACCGTGCCGTTCTCATCCGCAAACACAGCCCGCCACACAGAGGCACACGCACACAGCGGCGCACCCGATTGCGATTGTATTCCTTGAGATCCCCCCGGTTTCCATTAGAGTCATGCCCATGCAAGCCGTTTTCATGGGCAACGATCGCGTGTGCAGCATTTTTGCCTCTGCTTTCGCTTCCACTTTCTTCGTAACCTGTTTTTCGCATTTCGCGCATTGTCTCCGGGCTCATCCGAGCACCAACTCTGCCTCGCGTGTATGTGTGTTGAAAAACTGGCTTGCTGCTTGTATGGTCTCCTTTTGGCGATGCAACAAGACGCCAACTCGAAACGAAGACGATGAGGACGACGATGATGATCATATGACGACGACGACGACTGGGATGGGAGGAGATGCAGAGGGCGGAGGGCGAGGGGCCGAGGAAAGATGCAGTTCAGTTGGTTTCTGGAGTGGAATCGCTGGTGTAGCACCACATAGCATGCCATCACAGCTGGCTAACGTCGATCTTCAATGGATCGTGAATGTGCACGGCAGTGATGCACCGCGACGGTGCTGGTAGTGGTGGCTGCAGCAAAACCAGATGATGACAGGATTGATCTCAATTTGGCCATGCCGCTGCACGCAAACACATCGGTTTCGCTTTTCATTAATTAATTCAACTTTCCATGATGGGAATTATCTCATGGGGGACAGCGGCATTAGAAAATAAGTCCATCGTCGCCGCGTGATGAGGCGCACCGATGCATCGCCGGTCGCGGTGGTCGTGAGTAACCGCACTTGGGTAACCCAGACTTACTTAATCCCCACCAGAGGATGCATGGCTCGGTTGAGGTAGGAAATCGAAGATCGATGTGGAAATGTAAGATTTCCCCGAACTGCATGAACGCTGCCGCGGCATGATGGCGGCTATTTTTTTCGCGCAAAACCTGGAGAAAACGCGAAAAATCAAAGGAAAGCGAAACTAAGAGGGAAAGTGCACTCGAACGTTTTGCATTTTTATGTATTTTCATCGCCCATCTGAAGGGGGGCAGGGGGTGGCGGTTAATCTACGGCTGGATACATACATACTCACCAGCACCAGAAGGCGGGGGTTGGATGCCAATTAAGCAATTAGACACTCACCTGAAACGAGAAGGAGAAGAAAGAGAGTGTATGATTAGAAAATTGGCTGCGACATGGTCTCTAGTTGGGGAGTGTAAGTGTAAAGCCGATGGACGACTGGTTGGTTGGACTTGAATCGAGATTCAGGATTCCTTTTCAAGGCAGCCGCCAGGTGGAACAGGATTTTTTCCTCGTTTTTGGGCGTTGATTGATCGACGCAATTCGATTTGATGGATTCACATACGTGTACTTTCTCAAGTGTAGTTGCTGTCTGCTTTCAGTTTCGATGGGAGCTGACGTTGCCCGTTATGCGATGAAACCGAACTGAACTAGTGGCAGAACAGTGGCAGAGAATGTCTTCCGACAGAAGCTGTCCCAAAGCAAATGAACACACACTAATGACTTGAATTTGAACGACCCGACGTTTGTGCTTCAATAGATGGGTGCTCCGCGAGACTCGACTCTGGCGAGGTGACGACATATCGGCCATAAGTTGACGAATATTCCTTGGTGGTAAACACAGTCAAAGCTCTGTAAGTGGAACATGCTTAAGTTGAATTGTCGTGGAACAAACATATGAGGGCTTTAAGGGGCTTAAGACGAAGAAGGATGTTCGACTGTAGTTCCTTGGGCAAGAAGCACGAATAGACCTCCAGACGATACAGCAAACTGATGACTGAAGCCTTAAGATCCTAGCATTGAATGTGAACTCGCTTATGTCCTTATCGCTTATGTCTTTATATACTCGCTTGCGTCCGAAGACAAACTCTCTTTAGTTCTCTTGTCTGCATCGACTTTCTAGGCTGACTTTGAACAGATCCACTGGCATTGCGTCCTTTCCCATGTGGAATTGCCTCGTGTCAACAAACCACTAGATCCCCCAGATTGTCGCTAGATAGACCCCTCTAGTTGCCATGGAACGAGTTGTTGCCAAAGCACCGACTCGGACACACAACTGCCAAAATCCATCTGACAAAATGGGGACCTGAAGTCCTCCATCTCAGTCCAAGATGACGACTCTACGGTTGCTTGCGACTTCACCAAGACTCGTCTCCCCGCACAAGTTGTGAGTTCGCCCAGACCCCTATCGAAGCCGGAAACAAAACGTCTTCTTCCCCCTCAATGTGTCACGGTCGCCAGCGAAGGCTAACGACTGAAAACTCAAATTGATGAAGCAACGCCTCGCTCATTGTGCGTCTCAATTACGCGAAGCTTGCTCAACCGAACACCGATCAATTACCGAGCGTCGATATGAAATGACAATCCATCAAGTGTCACTGATAAAACTGACATCTGTCAATGAGTCGCACAACCCCAGCTCGTGCAACTTCCGGAAAATCATCCTCAAACCGAGATAATTCCACTCCGCTGATATCCGATAAAGCGAACAAAACAAGACCAACTACATATCCTCCAGTGTAATGTTTACAAATTGTTTAACAGCTCACGTGACGCGCTTCAAGAGATAAACTAAGCGCGCCGCCGCCGCCATGTAAATAACGCCAGTCACCAGGCCGCCCTCCACACCCACTCGTGGTGTACATTTCATCAAATGACTTTGCATGCACCAAGAGCCGCGAGGCGGGGAGCGTGCGCGACATGCGCTCGCTTACAGCCTGCGACTCGATCAGATATCGTGCCTGTTGAATGTTGCCGCCACAAACTGTCCCCACTTTGATTGCCGCAACAAAACAGAAAAAACAACAGAAAACTGCAACAAACCAAAGATGTACCACACAAATGATTTGAGCAGAGTGCTTGGGGCAGCGAAAGGGGGGTGGTCTTCAAGTCGCGTTTCAATAGAATGCACAAGTGTGGACTGCATCGACTGCATGCTGCCAGCACCTCTAACACCGCTTCACTCCTCCTGGTATCATTTCAAGCCGACGCGCGCGAGAGGAAAATGACAAACAAACAAATCATGCAGGCCAACCGACACAAACACACACACACCCATCCGTGTGTGCATACAAGAAAAACAACAACAATAACAAAGTTTTCCTTTTCTAGGTCTAGGCCACACACATGACAGCATTCATTCGATTCGCTTTTTATGTCTCTTTCGCTTTTCATTTTTTTCCTCTTCTTCTTCTCTTTATTTATAAATTAATTGCAATTATTTAGCGGATTCAGTGTACAATGCAAGATTCATGTGATCAACAGGGTCGCGCATCTGCAGTACGTGGTCGGTGTCGCTGCGTTTGTGTGCAGTGCAGTAGGCTTCCCCTTTAAATGTCAATTGAACAAGTAATCAATCCGAAGAATCCGATTCCTCTGAAGGCGACTTTGGATTCACGTTTTCAACAAAACAACAAAAAAAAAAGATGGATGATGAAAATGTTAACACAATTTTCTTGTGACCACTTGTGGACTTTGATTTATTTGGTCACAGAGGCGTTGGGGGAAGAGCGCTTTGAATTTAAGTTCCTTAACGCAGGCAATTTGTTGATAGCGTAATGAGGCACTGATTGAGGCGTGAGGGAGAGTGTGCATGTCGTAAATTAATTTAATCAGCTTAGCAACGCTTTTAAATTGAGGGAGAGAGAGAGAGAGGGAGAGAGAGAGAGAGTGAGAGAGAGAGAGAGGGAGAGAGAGAGAGCGAGAGAGAGACAGAGAGAAGTAGACAAGTTTTTCTGGTCCTTTATCTGTTGGCGTAGATTGTGTCTTTTTCTAGTTAGACTGAGAGCACGGAAATAAGGTCAGTCTCCACATTTTTCCAGTAAGGCCCTCGACAGGAAACTTGTAACTCTTCAAACTATCCACTTTTCGGCTTTTCCACTGGAAGGCTACACCAGTTTTCGTTTCAGAGCGATGCTCTCCAGACTATTACCAGCCCCATCTGGGGTCCCTCAAAGCAGTCTATTGGGTCCGCTTTCTTTTCAAATCCATAAATGGTATGAGAAATGTCACCACACTTTCGAATGTCACACACTACGCTGGCGATCGCTAGTTTTTGAACAAAAAAATCGTCACCTCATGACCCAGTGTGAGGCACTTGGCCCCCATTGGATCTTCATAGCTTCCCAGTCTTGCCTCAAACTCAAGAGTTTAAATTTAAATATTGCCGCATGCCAATTAGTCACGTTTTGCAACTGATTTTCTTCCTTCTTCTTCCTTGAGTCGATTTGCGACCTCGGATCAACAAGTGGGGGACACGTCTCCTCGTTGAGGCATACCCACGAAAAAGTCCTTAGCACTTGGGTTTGTAAGACAGTGATTCAAAGACTCTTTCAATCCCTACGTGGTCCATTCGCTCTGCATAACCATGGTTTGTCCACTTTTAGAATACGCCTCTCAAGTGTGTTGACCTTCTCAAGCCATACTTTCATCCAAAATTAGAGCTTTCAGCGTCGCTTTCTTCGGTCGATAGTCCATTGGAATGATGCCTTCATTTACGTCTTTCTTCGATCGATAGTCCATTAGAATGATCGCCTTCATTTACGTCAGGCCGACGACCCTTGAAGGTCTAAGCTTGAGCAACTGCTGCCTTCCAACATTTGACGGTCCTGGGCACGCTGCTCCCAGTCATCAAGACCAAGTTGTCTTGCATCTGCGATTACTTGGTCTTTATACCGGAGATCATTTACTAAGCCAGGGAAAAACTGAGATACACCCGACTTGGCCTTAGTTCACTGATCTCTGTCAGGTTCCCTTGACTGCCCATCTCTGTACAACTCAGTCTTCTTCAACATTAAACCCAGGGTAATTGTAGAAGTCCTTGTATTTTACCACTGGCCACACACAGTCCATGGTTCCAACAAGCTGGTCACATCATGCCGGGAGGCAGTTGTCGATTGAGGGTAGGGCGCCCAAGTTTGAGACAAAAGCATGGAATCATTCAGTTATTTAAGCATTTGCATCGCTGAACGACGTTGAAAGAGTGTTGTTTCGCAATGGGGCTAGTTACTGCGTTGACCATCGTCGCTCTTATGGTTCGATCCTCGACACACCAACTGTCGATATAAAGCTCTATGTCCACTTGTTCAATTGTAACGAATGGTTGTAGACCAGTCCGCCACAGACTGTCAATACTTCCTCCCGACGATGAAGAAGAATGATTTCCCAAGTAACTTCAAAGAGCTGTTGTTCATCAATTGTTGAGGAGACAAAAAAGGTGAATATTCTTCGGCGCCTAGATAAATTCCATGGAACTGAAAGGTGGATGAACTCTGCACCACATATCAGCTGTCGCTCAAAACGTGGACGGACTTAAGGTGTGGAGGTCCCTGGTACTTTCTGAAGTTCCTACTCAAGAACATCGACCACAGACTGGGTAACTGACCAAGTGAGTCATCAATCGAAGGATCTGGCCAAAAAATTGGATCCGGTTTGCTATCTATCTCGCCTGTCTGTCTGTCTGTCTCTCTTTCTTTTCTGCCTGTTTCTCAGTCTCTCCCCGATGATCTGGGAAAAAATCGGATCCAGTTCGCTCTCCCTCTCTCTCTTTCTCTCTTTCTCTGTCTGCATATCTCTCTCCCTCGCTCCCTCTCTCTCTCTCCATCTCTCTAGCACGGTAGTAGATGACAATTGGAGTCCCTACCCCAGCATGATGTAAACAAGGTGCGCTGGACAGCTTTGCCAAGGCGATGCGTGTAATAATCGCCAAATATTCATGCCAACGGAAATTTAAAGGCGGAAACAAATTTACATTTTTTGTAGACATTCGCGCCTCATATTAGCTTCAGCATCCTTCCACTGCATGTAGAGGCATTTTACATGAATGAGTGAATAAAGCCCTTTCATCGCACCATTTGATCCACGTTTTTCATTATTCACGCTTTATTATTTTACAAAATTAAATTGTGATGTCAGCTTAAGAAAGAAATCGGACCCTGCTGGGGTTTTGACAAGCGTTGTTTTCCTTACCCCATGAGCTCACTACTGCTTGGGATCACATGTCAAATGCCGGGAGGTCGTCAGCAAAATGCAAGCTACCAAATGTGAGGTTTCTGTCTGAGCTGTGTCTCAGCTGAGTCTGGGATTCTCCTCTGGTGATGTCTGCAGAAGCATCGAAAGCGTCTAAACCAGTTTGACATGAGAGTAACATTAAAACAGATCTAATCTTGGTGAGCTTGACTTGACTCTAGAAAGGCCACCAGGACTTTGGCGATGGGCTAGGAGGCAGCTGTGAAGTTGGCCATTTCTATAGTACTTCATTTCTGCTTTGAACACTGTCAGTGACTCGAAAGAGGTGGGGCCGTGTTTGTACCGGCAAGCGAACCTAGGTAAGTTGGCTCAAGTGCGAAGGGATCGACGCACCAACTCACAACGCCACGGCCGCCACTCAGTTCTTGATGTTCACAAAATAGACGTGTCATCAGTTCCATGTATCAATCATGCTTCCTTTGCCATTCTTCTAAGAACTCACAGGACAGGTGTTCCTTCGAGTTTGACTGGAATCATTTCTGAAGTATTGTTCAAGAGATCGACCGAGATTAATGCCTCGTCTCTGGCCGAACATGGGGACTACGGCCTCGCCGCGCCGTGGAATGTTGGGTAGGTCCGTTCAATCAACCGCTGGATGTCTAGTTCTGATTTCCGGTACAAAGAATGTTCATAATTCACTAGTCTTACAGCCTCTTGTTGCCCCATGTTGCAGCGCCACTAACTGCAATGGGTATTCCCAAAAACCCCAATTCTAATTCTCTAAGCCGAGAAAAAAAGTTCCCCGAATGCACTAGCTGCACGTACGTATTTTCTGGAAAAACCACGCATGTAACCTTGCTTCGTTTGAAGGAGTCAAGCAAGCTTACTTCATCCATTCAAACTACAGCACATATGAGTAAGCACAAGTGCACGCAAAACGCATTCGTTCCCAATTTGGCATTCGCGTTTCAATTCAATTTCCAATCACATGCTGTCGTTAGAGATCCTTCAAAATCCGATACCGCCGCCACACATGTGCGACTGGGTTCAGCGCACTTTCGCGGACAACGCATATTCGACCGCATAATGTCATTGCGATTAATTAAAGCGCATTCATCCATTAGATTCACGTCAAGTAAATGCCTCGCCGCCACCACCACCACCACCACCACCATCAGCACCCAACACCCCACCAACACCAGTTGCAGCAGCCGCGAAAAAAACCACCAGTAGTTCGCTGAGAGTCGGGTGAGCTGACAGCCGAGGTGCCAGAGGGTGTGACACTGCACGCGGTCGGCCACTCACGCCAAATCGGTAATCAATTAAGAGTCCATTTTAAAAGTCACAAACTATTAACTTTCGTCAAGTGGCGATATGGTGACGACGCTGGTGGAGTTGTTGGAGAAGCCTAGTCTATCCCCCAGCCCGCCACATGGGCAAAACCGCAGGAGGGAGGTGACTTTACGTCCGACAGACCGACCGAGCGTCAATAGATTTTCCCATTTTTCGCCTGCATTGTGCACAGCTTGACGCGCTGCTAATTGTGGAATAGATGATATCCTTGTCCTAAAAATTTCCGTTTTTGCTTCTCGTCTGTCTGGGTGCGCGGTGTGAGTGCGGGCGCGTTCAAAAACTCTCATTCTAAGTGATTGAGTGCAAAGCGCGTAGTTGGCGTTCGTTTTGTGCGTTCTAGACGGTTCTTTGCTTTGTTTTCGATTTGCTTTTTCTTCTTCGTATTTTGCCATGTCTCCCTCACACACACCGACACACGCGCGCATACACTCTTTGCTTGATGCGGTGCAGCCAAGTGCATGCATTGAATATAGAATCTAGAATCTAATCTAGAAAATTACCTCCGAGCTCGCATGCAATGGCTCGTTCCCATGAACGCAGTCAGTGAGCTTTCAGCGGTTTTCCTTGGACGAAAAACTTTGAAATAATAAGTTCAATCGCTCGATCGTTGTTGTTGCTTGGTCGTCGTCGTCGTCGTCGTTGTCGTTGTCGTAGTCGCCGTGTGCACGCACTGGAAAGAGCATTTTGACGCACTTCATATGGAATGTGTGAAATCCTGGTTTGGAGGTGGGGTTGGAAAAGCAAACAAAATGGGCAAGTAACAAAATAAAACGATTCTGTGAATTCTAGAGCATTGCAACAATGTCCAATGCTGGCGTTGCTGAAACTGTCAAATTTAATTCATCGACGTCGATTGTGCAAATAACGATAATCGGCCGATAAGCCATTCAGTTGCGGCTCCACTGGATGCTGGCGTGGTTAATTGGATAGTTGCCCTGTCAGAGTTTTGCTTGTCGCTTGACATATTGATAAAACTTTGGCACAGTCGAAGTGGCGACTTTTGACGCACTCTTGTTTTATCGGATGTGTTCAATGAGATGTCAAAATAGGGCATGTTCAAATGGAATTCGGAATTATTATGTCTACAATTTTGGAATCTGTTTTTATGTCTCTTATGTGGCACTTGTCATCTGCCAGCTGATGTTGGACATTCTTGATGAGGGTGGTCAGTGTTTTCGTTTGTCAAACCTGCAAAGGGCGCTGGCGCAAATTGAGTGAACGTTCCAACCGCAGTTCGCACGTTTTTGACGGTTGTTGAAAATATGACCTGATCTGCATATGACACAAGTCTGAGCGCAGCTTCATTCAAATCTGAATGTTTGACCAGTCTTCTACGCGATGATCACAAGGTTGCTGAGCCGCCTGAATTCTTGGATGCACCCAGATTGTTTTACAAATTTTAGTAAGTTTTGGTCGTACACTCAGACATGATGACTGAAGATGACTAGTCAAATGTTTATGTGAGACTTGCTGTGAGACATACTTAGAAAGAGATGCCGTTTGCAAGCATTAATGTCCAACCACAATGCAGGCAAGGCGACTTGAGTTAATGGTGCGGCTCTAGTTACTACTTAGTTCACTTTGGTGGAGTTTCGTTAAGTTTCGTTAAGTTTCATTAAGCTTCGTTAAGTTTCGTTAAGTTTCGTTAAATTTTGTTTACTTAAGTGAGGTCGAAGTGAATGACAGTTGCGGTTGGAATTTATCAATTAAAGGCATTTTCAAATTTTACCATGCTCCTAGATATTTTTCGTTCGGTTATGACATAAGTTAACTTAAGTCAATTATGCTTGAACCTTTACAGATCGTTATCCAGCTTCGCAAATTTTCTTAAAATGATACAAACGTCTGATGCCACCTCCTCTACCCTTGAGACCACTGGGGCCTGTGCTGTGCTGTGTACTTCAAGATCTCAACAGATCACTGCTTTTCAAACAGTACCCACCTCTTTGTGCCGCTCACAAAGTTCACGGTAATGACTTCTTCATTGACTTTCCTCAGAGGCTGGATCAAGTGTCCGACGCAGAATTTTCTTTCGAAGGCACAAAGAATCGTCTCTTCCGTTTTGCTTAACTTCAAGGCTTTAACCTACAATGTTAAGTCCTACAATGTGGGGACTGGAGAAATAAGTGTTTTGGAGATTTTGGCCCTTCGAGCCAGATCTGATTCGAGAAAGTACTTTGCTCTGGTTTTCTGGTTTAAGTCCTTATCCGTTAGGAGCTGCTGTAGTCCGGTCCCTCCCTTGTAAAATGATGCCAATTGGCTTCCCTTCTGCATCCATGTGGAGCTCTGCGATTAAGCCTCAATTGCTGTCAAGTTCTCAAATGGTTCACCCTTTGAAAATCTGTGCGAGTCGTTGACGTCTAATAGCCGCGGCTTCCTCGTACCGCCCTTTCACGCTGAAATGCTTGGATGATGTCGCTTAAATTCTGCTTAAATGGACACAAGTATCATTGCTATGAGTGATCTGCAAGCAACGCCATCAACAAACGCAATGTCGAAGTGTCAAGCAACCGTTTGTAGTTCCCACTCCCATTCAGAGCCATTCATTCACTCTCAGTCGCATAAATTAGAATTCTGAAGAAACAAATCGTCAGATGATCGCTTCCATTACGTGATCCATCTCGAATGCATAAAATAGAAGAACTCGTTTCGGAATTAGCAATTTCTGACACACACCAGCGAGCGGCGACGCATAGAATTCCATTGAGTCAGCCTTCTGACCGATGTTGACAATTTATGAAAACTGCTTTGGGACTTGAGTCATGGGCTGCTTGCACCCGTTTCCAAATGCATTCGATACGTCACAAGTCGACACATCGTTAGATTCGAATCGAACGAGGTTTTCCGCTTTAGACATCAGACGTTGCATTGTCTCTGATTGGCGCGGAGGATGCAGTGCAGCGAGCATGCTTAAAAAAGGATCATAACCAATTGAGAAATAAAGGAAGGCACTCACTCTAGATGAACGCATTGCTTGCAAGTCAATTTCAATTCCATGCCAAGTTCAGAACACGGATACCACATAGAATCCTAAGCATTCCATTGCACATACACGCCCCACACCGAAGTCGCTGTGTGCAAGGATTTCTATTTTTAGTGGAACTGCAAGTCGTGGAAAAAACAAGCAAAAAACATATCGAGAAGCACTTCCTTTCATTGAAATTGATTATGACGGACGAGTTGTGTTCTGTTCTGAAGGAGGAACATCTCTCTTTCTCTATCTCTATCCTCTCGCTGTTGGCATAGAATGGCGAAACAAGAGTTGCAACCGGTTTCCCGTGCTCAAGGTATGAAGGAAGTAGACGACGAGAATTGAATTGAAAATTCAGATGGCTGGCGAAAAAGAATCGACGAAGACGACGATGGAAAAACCACAGTACCAAATGGCAAAACAAAGCAGCCCAGCAGCAGACTGCGTCTATGTGCTGAGGCGGATACAAACACTAGAGAGATGACTTCTTCGGTTAGGGCATGAAAAGACACACAAGAGTGTGCGCTGGCAATCTCTGCAAACTAGTTGAACACCTCTTTCTCTCTGCCCGACCGCCACCATTCCGGCAAGCGTTACGCCACGATTAGGGCCGGAACTGGGATCCCAGTGCATGACGGTGGTACAACATAATATTGATTAGGGTCCACTCCGAGGAGCGCCCGCAGTTAAATACCAGAAGAAGCGGCGGCGCGGCGCACAGCGCCGCATGTGTGAGTGCAAAGAAACGTAAAAATGAAATCACATAACCGCCACTAGAAGAGCACCAGAAGCGGAGATAAGACACATGATTGCAAAGTAAATACGAACGGCAAGCCGCAGAGGAACGAGCGATAGAGCAACAGATCACCGAGAAAGACAGCGAGAGAGAGAGAGTGAAATAACCTCGTCGTAGAGTGTAAAAAAAAATCAAACGAAATCACTGTTGGGAAGATCACCATCCCCGGGTCGTCGTTGGTGGAGCACTGGGGGGAGCACACACGAGAGTGCAGCGAACTAATTCAAGGCTGCATACCACACGCCAGTGATATATACACGCGAAGCATCGTACAAACATAAGAGCGTACAGCGCGATGGCGATAGCGATGAGCGCACTGGGGACGGCGACGATAGAGACGAGCATGCAGTTCTATTGGTGGCGCATGCTCTTCTCTAGCGCGATCCTCGTCATGATCATCGCCATCATCTCGGCGATGAGTGTGCTCTGCCCTGTGTGCTTTGTGCTGTGTGTATTTGCGCGGTTTCCCTCATCCACTCTGCTTCGTAGCTGGAGTTAGAGACTCTTCTGAACACGCGAACTGCGCTGGAAGTGTAAGTGCCCGCAAAAACAGTGATCGTCGTGTGCGCTGTGTTTCGCGAACAGAGTGGACGACTACTCCGCTCTCGGTTGTGGTTGGAGTGTCGACATTGCTTGCGATCGCTAATCTATTTGGACATGCAGTCAATGTGACGTCTGAGGGGGAAATGCCATCATTGTACGCCTTATGTGTGCCCACCACCAGCTCGTTCCTCCTTTGAAGTCAGATGTCAGATTCACGATCATTTGTTTTAATAACTCCTTTTTTCAGTTATTCTCTTTTTGACTGTTTTGGTGTCTCCTCTGTTTCACTCTCTATCTCTCTGTGCGTCTTCAGCAAGCAAGTGCAAATTACACGAACGAATGTACTGCTTTAGGGCTAGCGCGTCTGTGTATTCCTTGCTGGTTGGTTCTGCAATCCGAACAAGTGCTCGACGGTGATTGAGGAATTCCTCCTCTCTTTATCTGTACACATCTGGGAAATGTTTGCGGTTATTGTTGTTGCCTCTTGGATGAAACCAATTAATTGCCTCTAGTCAAAGGATTAAAGTTGTGCTGGAGTGGGGTGGAGGGTCTGGAATTGTTTCCTTCATTTTGTGAGAGGTCGTTTGAGGGAGAAATCGATTGGGGAACACATCCCAAACTGTGTTTAAATTCTCTGGCATTCCAGCAAGCATTGATGGGTAATGGTGATTGCTGAAGATCGTCGAATTGGAGAGAATTGATTTTCGCTGAGTGTATAGTCTCCCCTAGGAATTTGGGTCCTGTCAGAATTGTTGACTTTTTTGACTTGATTCTTAGTCATGTGGAAACTGAAGATTTGAAGGGATTTGAAGGGATTTGAAGATCAGGACCAGATTTTGATTGCACCTCACAAAATGACAGTTCGCTCAAACGTCAGATGGGTGTCAAGTAGTAAGCTGTGAATTAAAGGACCGACCATAATGGACTTTAGTAGACTTTAGATCGAGCGAATGCACAGCAATATTACACTGTGACCATAAACAGCACTTTACTCAGTTTCGTTAAGTTTCGTTAAGTTTTGCTTATTTAATTAGAAACGAAATCTATTGTCGTACATACATGAAATGGGGCGTTGAAAGTTTGTGTAAGCTGAAAGAAGCAATGGTGTAACCGTTGGAATCTGACCATGCTTCTATGTAACTTTCGTTGGGTTCTGACATACGACTTAGTTCAGTTTAGGCAACTATGGGTGAGGCCCTATTTTTGGGCACTGTCTTCTGAGAGATCAGTTCATTGTTGAGACAAGCCACATTTAAGCAGTGAAAAATGTTGACAGATGTGTGTACGTGTCAGACCCTCAGGATCCTCAGTCTGAATAGGTTAAGAAGGTATACATACACAGAGCCGAAAAGCCTGTTCCAAACAGTTAAATATCTTCGCCGGTGAAATCTTCACAGATTAGAAGAAATTTCTCTATTTGGGCGTTAACACTTGTATGTACTCATCGAACAGAGCCCATTCAGAAGCTCGTTAAGCACCATTGAACAGAGCCTACATTTTTTCGTTGCTTGATTCATTGAACAGAGCCTTAGTGATTTTGTCACATTGTCTGTGTTTTGAGGAGCTCGAAGGAAACCCATTGAACACAGCTCACTACATTTCGTCCAGTTTCGTTACGTTTCACACGGGATGTGTTCAACAGTTAATATGGATTAAAATTGGTCTGTATCCCCCGACATGGATGAGGCGTAAAGCGTGTACAATTGTCCATAGCAACCTAGAAGCATGGTGCCCCGTAAAGTCAGGAAAGACATGCAGAGCCTTAGTGCCATTAAGAGAGTGTCCGCATGCAGATGCAAGGTCTATCGGCACCACATTCACAAGAGGGGGTCAAAGAGAAGGGCTCCCCTTACCACAACCTGTGATCCCAGTGCATTCCCTTAAGAGCCGCGGATCCATCAAATAGAAGCCACTAGGTTAATCAACATTTGCCCATCGAAATAGAAACTCCCCATTCGACGGCATCGAGCACCTCATGATCAACTTTTGCAAAATGAAAGGAAAACACTCGAGATACAGAGAAATAGGAGAAAGGAAAAACAATTTTCTATCAACATGCGCGTTTCCACAATTCGACGCCAAAAAAGAAAAGCGCACGCGTGCGCACCAGCGTACATAAAACCGAGACAAAAGCAAGAAATGAAAGAAAAGAAATCGAGAGGAAAATCAACAACTTTCCTTTCCCTTGCAGCCATCATCGCAGCGCCAGCACCAGCACCAGCATGCAGCACCCAGGTGCTGCTGTTGAAGGAAACTTCAGCTCTCTGCCTCATTGCACCGAGTAGCATGGCTTGGTGGCTTGGAAAATCTCTCATGCACTCACTTGACGGAAAGCGAAATTTTCCCGAGGTACCACCATTGGTCCATAAATAATCGCGATATAGCGTGATGCAAATGCCGCCATTGGTTCTGCTCCCCATCAGGCCGGGCGCGGATGAAAATGAAATACATTAACTGGATGGCTACGGTGACGAAGCGACGGTGCGGACGAGAGTGGACCTGAAGCAAAGGAGCACACCGACACGGGGCGGCGAGGTGATGGAGCGGCAAGTTGCATGCACTCACTGTGAGATAAGTGAAAAGTTTGCTTGCGGTATTTTTATCTTCGTTTTGTTAAAGAAAATGAAACAAGCAAAAAACAAAAACAAAAAAACGGGACACACAAACCTTGACTCTGATCCTAAAAACGTGGAACACGGCTGCTCGGTGGCGGTGGCGGCGGCACTTTGCATTCAGATAATCACTTTTGTGGCGAGCGCTGCAGATCGTATATGATGATCTTGGATCGGATCGAGTTTTTGTGTTTTTTTTTATCGTTTGTTTGGTTTTCTTGTGAACACGGCTGGGGAGTCACATCTTGACAGTTTCTGGGGAGGTGGACGCATTTGGCATTCACTTGCAGTGGGAGAACTGTGCTGCGCATGGACGTGTGGTATGGGTTCTAGGAAGTGCTCGTTGCTGCGGTGGAAGCGAACAAGTGACAGCCAGCGATGGGGAGAAATTAAAGGTCAATGTGAGGGGGGAGGGGGACAAGGAAAGGAGGTCCGCAATTTGGGAACAAAAACGGTGCTAATTGGAATGTCATTAACAGTGAAGCAGGTCAAAGTGGATGAGGTGTTAGAGGGAAAGGAGCCCAACTGGACAGGCGATTGGAGGGAAATGTAATACCGTCCTCGGGATATTGGCACATGGAACAAGGCTCAGGATTGTTCGGAGGAGGGAAAAACTTTCCCGACACCGGCCATGATTAAGAGCTGAGGTTAAGCAGGGGCTGTCCCTTCATGGATTGGAAGATGAAGCATTAAGCGGCAGGTTGTGACGGTCCAAATGTAGCTGAGACCGGAGCTCTTGGACCTAGTTTCTGAAGAAACACTGTGTAGTGCCCTGTCATGGGACATGTCGTACCAAGTCGACTTGGAAGTTCGAAGTTTGGGAAGCTTTGTGACTCTAGAGAGGTGAAACGTTGTGTGTTCGAAATCGTGTAGACGCACAATTCTGACCGATATCCGCTTAACAGTCTTCACCTAAGGCCTGTCGTACTTGGTCGTGCGAAGTTTGGGAAGCTTTTTGAAGCAGTCTTCACCCGATCTTTTCTCAAGGAGTCTCGAGCCATTATAGCTCTTAGGTTTGAACACGTGAATGCAGACACAGCCTACTTCGTAGTTGAACCATATTTTTGAGGTTTCATCGCCGGACCTTGACAGGGTCATTCATTATACTGATCTCGCCATGTCAACCGGAAACACAACACTCGGCGCACAGCAATACTATGGTCTACATCTCTCCAGTCATCTTCTAGCCAGTGTCTTGTTTCGGCAAGAAGATGAATAGTGAACCTCCTCCATCGAGACCAAGTCGCCTTGGTTTCAGGCAAACATTCTTGGATCTTAGAAACATGGTATCCCAAGAGGCCGATGGATACTGAACCTCCGCGAGAGAAGGACCTGTCCAGGACCTTCATGTCGATGATCGCACATTAGCTTTCGCGTGGCTTTGGCTTTGCAACCCAGACGAGACAGACTCTAAGGGGAAAGTGGTCTTTGGTGAGCAAGCTTCAGAAGAAATTTAGATTTTATGACTCGCAGTCTGAGTCGGAGCTAGTCCTCCCTGGCATCGGTTAGGCATCCGCCCTTCAGAGGTTCACTTCAAGCCTTCAATGCTTGACCACCTCCATCAGCTTCCGTCCTGAAGTGGGCCTGGGCCTAGCTTCTACAACCCCTCGTGCACAACACGTGCTAGTCGTTTTTCACGAGCGGATGGGACCCACAGACTCTTCAGTGAATCGAAAGAGGTGGAGCCGTGGTTCGGAGATCGAACCTGGCACCCTCTGTGTAGCAGCCGACGCACCGACGCACTACGCCACGGCAACTCATTTATCAAGATCAATTCCCGGTCACTTCGTCTGTGCACCGAAGTTTGGGTCTTCTTGCACTTCCTGGAGCAAGAAGCTCGGTTTCGGTGACCCTCTTAGTTGGACCACCGGAGTTCAAGCGGGCTGTGTGGCTGACCAGCGACTTGCGATTCAGACCACAACCACATCGCGTTAATAGCGTCTCCTCTATTCGCTACCCTCGTGGACACAACCAGTATTCTTTCTCCAGATAGCACTGAATCTGTTTTTCTTTTTGGAATAAATTTGCAAAAACCAAGCGAACCTTGGAGCCTTGGGGATTATCAAACTCCTTCTTCTTAGTGAATTTTAATGTGACACGGTACCTTTTCCACTCTAAACGTATATTTTCGCCTCAAGCACAAGCTGCCTTGCAGTGATTCTTGCATTCTCCTCCAACACAGAGCCCCACACACAAATGCCACTTCTCCACTCCCAACTAGAGCTCCAGCTGAAGTTCCGCAATTAAGATTGCAAAACCTGCTGCCTCTCAGTGCACATTCTAGTTTGCTTTGTTTCCTGTCCAACCAGGTTCCTTTCCCAATTTCCGCAAAACCGATTTCAATTCCAAGCCGGCCAAGCAGCGAAGCAACAATATTGCCAACAAAGAACACACTACTTTACGATTCCTTGTGTTTCCACATTCATTCGCCCTGCTCGGCCCTCGCTCCTTGGAGCTGCGCCAGCATAGCCGACATCCGTGTGTGCATCTAGCCAAACAAAAGCCTCCGCAGATGGGGCAAGAGAGCCGTCATAAAAGAAAACGATCATCAATTCCACGGCGGCGGCGCGTCTTAACCAAACGCCTAAAGAATAGAAGACGGTGACGATCGAGGAGTAGAAAAAGACGAGCGGAGAACCGAAATCGACGACTTTTGGCGGCTCGCAGCCAAACAGCCAACAGGCAAGAGCCATCATCGGCAGCAGGCGAAGAACGAAAGATCACTTCCAGCAGCTAACACCGATCGTCGTCGTCTATTACAACATCGATGGTGCAACCCGACACAAAGCACTTATGTACTGCAACACAGCACATACCCGGCTGTGGCTCTGGCTCTGAAGAACCAATCTTGCAGCCAAAGCCGCTGGCAGATGCTGGCTTCCTCTCCCTCGACTCCAGCGCGTACCCCACGCAGATCTCGGTTTATTCAAATTGCATCTCCAAGGTACGCCGCGCCGAGGGGCTCCTCTGCCGCTTCCTCTTCGCCGACTGCGATGGCTTCGCTTCTGCCACATCCGCATCATCGCTTTGTCGTCGCTGTCGTGGTTACCTACGAAAGAGGAAATGGCTGATACCCGCCAGGCAATGGTGAAATCTTCTCCTCCACCAGGCCGGCTCTGAAAATCTTCTAAATCACTAGAATCCACCGTCCACAGACTACTTGGTTGCATGCACATTCGCAATCCGCAGGCGAATACACAGAGTTTAGCTTGTCTGGCCCACAGTCGCAGCGTCTGTCTCTGGGCACGACTCACTGTTCGCTTGGCCGGTGCTTGGCTTGGCATTTCGTTGCAGAATCTTTTCCTGTTTATCTCCCGAGCGGTGGTACTACTCCGCTGACATTATTTCCAGTTTGGTCGGCTGGTGCATGCTTGCGTTTGTGTGTGGGGAAAAAGAAGACATGGTCTGGTTGCTTTTCTTGCCTCTTCTTGGACGGAGGCCGCAGCCGCCGCTGCCACTCGGCGCGGCCTCAACTCTGGCCGTTCAGTTGGTTTTCCCACTGCTCCAAAGCCCCAAAGACTTCCATTCCTTCGCCGGCACTGCCGCTGCCGGTTGAACTTCCTCTTAATGGGCCTTTGCACCTTTTTTTCCTCTTTCGCTTGTACTCGAGAGTGGCGCGATGTACGAGTGCACCGCGGTTGATTGGGAAAATTGCTCAATCCAAGAAAATCCGAAACTCAAGCCTGTTCCGAGAGTCAGGTTTGCACACACACACACACACACACGCAGTGACTAGACTCCACACACTCTGCTTGAACAATTGCTAAATGACAGAGACCTGTCAGAACAAGAGATTAATCTCCGCTGGCTGTCAAGTGGGACAGACAATTGCAAGTGGAATTCGATTTCGTTTTCGATTTCGATCGAAATGACACATGTCAACTTACTGTTTCGCATTATCACCTGCTGTCACGATGCGATACAATCGCAACAACTTACAGCAACACAACCACTGGCTGAGTGACAACAAGGAAAATCGAATGCGCCAAGTATTTTCATTTTCATTCGATTTTTCTGATTTTCAAGATGAAAGTGGGTCATAGCGCACGTCACTTCGGTGCTGGTTATGACCAGCGAAGGACAGCGCGGCGGCGCGGTGCTTCGCGGCACGGCATCCACCGAGCGTACCGCGAATGTGGTGCGATGCGCTTCCTCGAGAAGAAGCGTTGGCGCTGCGATAATGATTTGCTGTGGTTTTTAGGAATTTGCAAATGAATGCTTTTTGTTGCTTTCATTGTTTCACTCTGCTGCTGCTGATGGTGCAGTGGGCGTTCGAACTGGTAGCGAAGCTGAGGTCATTCGCTGGCTTGCTCTGCGACCGGATGTTATTACGGGGAAGTGGTTGGAATTGCCAGTTTGGGACACCTTTTATTGGTTGTGTGTATTTTTGTGAGGATTCGTGGGTAGTGGAAACTGTGACTTAAACAATTTTTGTTTAAATTTTTCTGTCACTTAGTAGTCGACCCTTGCCTGGTTTGTGACACTTTCGTCGGGTTGCTCCTTATGGCGCTCTGCGTAGCCACTGTTGTGTGGAGAGACAGTGACACGCAGGAAGGGAGGAGTAAGTCAGAGCAACGTCTTGACTTGATGCATTTCCACACCCCACACTTTGCATTGGATTCAGATTTTAACGCAAATTAATTGGCTCCGATTCAGCATCAAGACTTGGTCACACGCCACTGTTCGGCAGGTTCTGGTGAAATGGGAATCGTGGTGGAATGCGATTTGTTGAAAAGAGCTCCGCAGAGGGGACTTGTATTCGTCGACAACAAATCTGTTCTTCGAAATGGACTTAGAACCCTTTTGCCCGAGGTGTCAAAGCTGCACAGAGGAGGTCCGGCACACTGGTCCATGTCTAGTTTCCTTGTCAAACTCCTGCGATTGTGGAGGACGACGGTGGATAATTTGTGGTGAATTATACATTTGCCAAGCAACTTATTTTAAAGGCCTTCGATTTGAGAAGTTCAACGTCTTACTTGCGAAGGAAAGCCCGTGGATAACATTAGAGGCTCGCCCCTCCAAAAGCCAGTTCATAACTTTGAGTTAGTGAATGGCGTTGTGAGGGGGTCGTGGCATTGTGGGTTGGCGCGTCGACGAATGCACACTTAAGCCTACGCTGCATAGGTTCGATTCCCGGTACGAGCATGGCCCAACCTCTTTGGTGTCACTGACAATGTTCAACGAGTAAAACTGTCTGGGAAAGGCTTCTTGGCCGTTCGCAGTCGCCATCAAATTGTGGGACCCTTCCACTCGTGACAGAACGATTGCACGCCCAACACGATTGGTTGCTGAGAAGCTAGGCCTTGGGCCAGGGTCTCTGGTTTCTCAAATTGGCCGTTCGCAGTCGCCCACAAATTGTAGGACCCTTCCACTCGTGACAGAACGATAGCACGCCCAACACGATTGGTTGCTGAGAAGCTAGGCCTTGGGCCAGGGCCTCTGGCTTCTCAAATTGGCCGTTCGCAGTCGCCATCAAATTGTAGGACCCTCCTTGGACTCGTGACAGAACGACAGCGTGCCCAACACGATTGGTTGCTGAGAAGCTAGGCCTTGGGCCAGGGCCTCTGGCCCCCTACAAGCTGCAGCGCCACCTATATTAAATATTTTATTATTAAGAATGGCGTTGAGTGTTCAGTTGAACAGCATTAAATAGGGATATCAAAACAGGTCTTCTCGGTTGCCGGTTTTTTTGGGATTAAAGGAAATTTCTTCGTCGACAGACACAACAAAAAAGAGTCTTTAAATCGGAGACTCCTTCAAGAAGAAGGCAGAGGAAACCCGCATCGTTAAAAACACCAATTTATCGCGGAAGGACGATTGGAAGCCGGTGGAAGGCAGCTTCGGCTCGGGTTCAGACCCCCGTGGGTTGCAGAACTGATAAGTGAGTAAGAGCGAAATGAGTAGTGTAGCCACTATCGAAGGAGCAGGATGGCTTTGTACATGACCGCGATCATATCCGTCGAGCTTAGCGGCAGTCTGTCTCTGGGTAATCTAGGAAAAGAGTGAGTGTTTCGACGAAAGCCAGTCTGAACCACTTTCAGTGGAAGTCGATGACGCCGCATACCATCGACAACCTTTTGATGTTTGATGAGACCTTCATGGGGAGACTGAAATAATTTGCCTAGGAAACTTTACATGTGCTTTCGATCAATCAACAATCACGTCCACCTAGCGACGAGGGTTAAGTAGTCTTTCAGCGCTTTCAGGGGCTTCACTGGGATTTACTTGAGTTCAGTGTGATGTAATGCCCAAATTTGTTAACTCTGTTTTAGACTCTGTTTATCAACTGTCCCTAGAAGGTCCAGTGGTGGTCCAGTACAACGAATGCCGATCCGTGCAAAAGTGGTGTAACCCACAAAATTTTACGCAACTACGGTGATCGTCACTAGAGAGCTCTGGAGACCTCAAAAATTGCTACTTTAGTAATTTTGGGGTTTTGTGGGTTCCGCCACATTGCATTTGCACTCATAGCCTCATATAGGCAT
This sequence comes from Eristalis tenax, assembly GCA_905231855.2. NCBI lineage: Eukaryota > Metazoa > Arthropoda > Insecta > Diptera > Syrphidae > Eristalis > Eristalis tenax. The sequence continues at coordinate 26,519,880 of HG993126.1, forward strand.
TCGTTGCACTGCACCACCATTTGCACAATTCTACGGACAGTACAAACCCGTGACGACACATTTTCCACACTTGGGTCGAATCTGGTTCTGTGTCTCTAGACCCGAACACCATTCTTAATTCACAGCTCCACCTCTCCCGAGGCATGATCAGAGAGTACACTCTAAAACTTTGCCGCTCGGAGCCGGCATTTAATGACGTGACTACTTGTGAGACAACAAGGTGAAAGGTAGCTCGTCCCGGTACACTTCGGACACTGGCTCCGCTTACAGTCAACAACTCATACGTAAGACTGTTTAAGTAGTAATTATAAATTCACTGACATTAGAGCCAACATTCACGCACGAGTCTATGAACAAACGAAGTACTATTGAGGTGGCCAACTTCACAACTGATTGCCCCCTAGCCCGTCGGCGAGTTTGAGCGGTCTTTTGACAGTTAATCATGCATTTTTGACACAGCCTGTTGCAAAGTATTTCGCCGTCTTCTCAAAACCCATGTGTTTTAAAAGACTTTCATTATAAAGCACATGCGAGTCGTTTACAGGGTTTCGAGTGTCACTACGGCAAAGTTCAGAGAGAGCCTCTCGCGTTTCCTTATCCACTTCCTTCTCAAAATTCTAACACCGGGTAAGCTGGCGTCTTGGTCGGACTTGTTAACTGATCTGCACAAGTTCCCCTTGACCCACCCTCGGTAGAACACCACAACCTTACACCACCAGAACCACCCAAGCATCTGTCCACAATTGCTACTGCCCCCCTTATCGTCCCAAAGTCGTCCGCCAACAAGAACATCACACAATCACAGAGCATCTTTTTGACGCAATCAATTACCACCCCCTGGTCATGGGACGGGGCGGGAGCTCGTATCTAGACCCAATTAACCTCATAAATACGAGCGCTGTCCCTCAAAAAGAATCGCCTTCGCTGCTCTCATTACAGTTTCATTGCCCAACATTGCACCTCCAACGAAACTCCACACAACTGTTGCCAGTGCTACGCAATCGCAACTATTATGTATCTCAAACTCCCAACTGCCGCCGCGGCGCGCGGCGACCTTCTGGGAGCTCATCGCAAATGCACGCTACACTTTTCAGCATTGTGTCTCAGCGCTGCCGCTACCGCTGCCACTGCCGACACACTCGCCCGCTGGAGTGTCAATAACCCGTCAAGGTTTCTCAGATATACATATATTATTCACATTTCTCCACCACCACCGCCGCCGTCTCGGTGTGTCGTCAATCGCGCGCCTCTTGGATACATTCCAGTTCGAAATTCGTTTTAATTTCTCCGAAACTCGAATGTGATTCGAATCGAATCGAGAAACAATAACACGCGGCTGTCGCGCTGAACTGTCACTGCGGCGGCGTTGCGACATTGCGACGTTACTCTTACACAAACAAATCGAACGAAACCGAAAAAAAAAACTCACTAAACGGGAGCATTGACCTACCCGGCTCCCCCACACGCCCGCTCGTCTTCTAAGACTAAGCCGAGCTTGTGTGTGCCTCATATGGGATGTCACATCTGGGATTCAATTGGAGGCATCGCCAGAACATGAAAGGGCTGCCCACGAACCGCATGTCCTGATGGTACTCGCAACATGTCTAATTATTGATTCCGGTGAAGGATGTGCAGTGTGCCGCACGAAAATCTTGTAGCGGACAGGCGCGGCCTCGGTGGCGGTGGCGTAGGCGTGCGATGCCCATGAGACAAGTGTCCAGACGAACATATCCTGGGTGGAAGTGTCCGATTGTCCCGTGTCCCTCGTTGAGCATGGCCAAAGGGTGGAGACACCGCCTGTTGCTGCTGCCGCCGCCGCCGCCTATTCATCTGTGCCGCATGTCACCTTTGTCGTGAGCCAGTACGTACGTGCGCGGGACGGGGCTACTCGGTGGTGACTTGTTTGATGGAACCGCAATGATGCATGTCTCAAATCAAATGAATTACGGGTATGCATGGGTTTTCTACTGTCACATGTCATTAGCATTTCAGTTCCAAATGCTTGTCAGCACGCCATCATGGCTTGCGCGAGCGATCCGCGGCCTGATGTCGTTTGGAAGCGCCCGCCGCCGATGGAATTAATTCGAAGATGAGGCGAAGCAGCGCCCCCGCTGCTCGTTTTGGATCTATTCAAATTCATGTGAAGATGATGTGGTCAATTTCAATTTTGGGCGGGAGGGGGCGCATTCAAATTGAAACATCGCTTCGTAGGCGATGGACGTGATCCACGTGACTGAATGATATGAATAAATACATGCTGGCGCTGTGTTGTTTGGCAACTGAAGACTGAGTCCTTAACAAATTGGCTTGCCTGAGTCATTGTGTTTTGGTGGCGAGCGCTCTGTTTGGACGGAAACAAGAGAGACATGATCGAGTAGCTTGAGCGCAGTTCAAGGGCCAAGTGAAGACTTGCAGAATGAACCAACGAGCTCTTGACACCCCTCATTCCGTTTAGTTACATCAGTTTTTCACGAATAGCTTCCTCCTTGAGGACAACCAACTGCATGAGATGTACATTCATACGACCGACTTCATAGCGTGGCAGCTTCAAATTGCAACTGACATTTTGACTACCCACCCAACGCAAGCGCTGCACTGCGGGATGAACCCTTGTTTGCTATAAGGAAGTTATCCTCTTTATGCATTCGACCTTTCCCGGCTGCTCCGTGAATGTCGTTTACTTTTGAATGCATTCGTTGCCCTCTTACGACAAGGGGAAGCTTTTGCATGAATAACCTCCCTCGCCCACCTCAGAGCATTCGATCCAAAAACAGCTACATCCTGAATAGTGTTTAACGAAGGAGAACGAAGCGGCAATATCCTTGAGAGTATATAAATACTCGTACTGGTTATATCACGGCGATGGGGCGCTATGCATGGAATGCGCGCACAGGAAGAGGAACTTTCTACACACAAATTGTGCATTAAACCGACTCAGAGTCGGAGTGAGAGTCAGCGTCAATATCAGATTCAGAGGTGTGCTTATGTAATTCCTCTCGTTTGCACTGGGAGAGGAATTACAGGGAATGTGCTTTCCGGTGAAGGACAAGCGAAAAAAGAATTTGCGAATAAATATATTCCCTGACATGCTGCGAGCAGGTATCTGGAACTGATATCTCACAGGCCAAGCTCGTCAAATTCAAGGGGGTTTGCTGAAGGAGCGAGTTGAAATGGGCTCTCCTCTGGGGCTCACGATTTGCCCTGAACGAAAGTGCACATGTTCGAAGGAACATTTATAAACGTCTTTGAAAGGTGTCCTTAGTGCTGCGAGGGGGTTGTTAAGGGGGAGAAATGCGAGACTGCTGGATGCATGGGTTTCAAAATTACCAAACGGAGAACCTGCTGCGATGATGTGCTCAACGGACGATGGACTGGGGTTGGCTACCATGCAAAAAAAACAAAACGTTTATTCCCACGAATCAACGGCAATGCTCTAACTGAGAGTTTCAATCAGGAGAACAATGAAACATACTACGTGCATCAGATGTAGTTGCGCCATCTGACGGGGTACCCTTTGGGGTACACTCGTACCCCAGCCTTTTTTAAAGTTCCCGCCAATCAGAAGCGACACCAAAATAAAAAAAACAGTCAAACCTCTGTGAGATTAAAAGGATCTAGGACTTTTTTTTTTTTACAATCCACAAGTCGAACATAATATTTATTATTCCCGTGACTTGTCGACTTATTGAGGTTCGACTGTATTCCTAACCTGTCTGTGTGCCAAAAAAAAAATATAATTGAATTTTTTTTTAATAAAAATGTTTTGTTCTTCTTTGGGGTACGGTTGTACCCCACTGTAGCATAGTTAGTTTTGCAAAAAGCGTACCACTGCCAGGTTAAATCGATGGAAAAAGGCGACATTTATTGAAGATGACGACGACACAATTACATCATTGGCAATGTCTGCCCGTCGCCAGGGTCACCTCTGGTTTGTCACGGTGACATGTGACACGACCAAGAGAATGAGGGTGATTACTTCGTGAATGAGATCTGCGATATTTTCTATCAGTGCATGACTCATTGGTGGAACATTAGCGTAGACTTCAATTTCAACATTGACCGGGAAGAGTCTAATGGCTTCAAGTTGGTTCATGGCGTCTTTTCCAGAAATGTTGATGACACGAGTCACTCAACACAGCCGTTGTTTCATCAGCTGTGTGCCACCATGTGTCGTTTTGCTGAGAATAAGCGCCGTCCCCATTAGATGGATCAAATTCAAACACTGACAAGTCATTTTCGAAAACATGTCGCAATGACAGTGACAGCCCAAGAACGGCTGTCAAATTTCAATCAGACTGTCATCCAACAGAGCTTGTTTCGCCTTTAGTCTTGGGTTGTCGGAGTCTACCGATCAGCGAGCCAATTGGAAAAGTGCCTCTTCGCTAATAATGGTCTTTACAGAAACTTGCCCAGTGACAGCTGACCTTAATTTCCTAATTTCCCTGGTTTCAGTTCTTTCGTCAACTGAACCCTGTCAAAGCTTTGGATAAGCACAACGCTGCGTAAACTGATGGTTGATAGTCTCGAAGTCTGTCTTAAAGAGCCCGGCAGACAGTCTGTTACGAGGCACATCCTCAGCGTACCTGTGACTTGTCAGAAGCGTCCGCAATGATAGACTGTATTCAATACAGTTGTACACAAGAAGACGCTTGATGATGACCAAAACCATTGCCAGATCGAAATGCTTCTGCAATACTCGCACGAATTTCCTAGAGAGGGTTCCCATTTTGGGATAACCTGGGAGTGGACATCGATCCACATTTCAAAGCCTCCTACTTTTCCCTCATCGAAAACTATCTGTAGTGACAGTTGAACGTTGACAGTTCACCAATGGCGCGAAACTTAGAATGACACCTCTTGTTGGTTGAAAAGTGAAATCCGCTGAAAAGTAGGCAATGAATTGCCTCGAACTGTAAAGGAAGCACAGATCGCCTAGCAGTGAAATTCTTGAATCTGAGGACATGCCTTCTTCATCGAATCGACTGGCATCACAGCAGTATTTCTCCAAAGCGCTAGGAATCCTTGTTGGCTCCGACAGGAGGCCTTAAGGAGACTGGCCCCTGGTCGTCCTCCTCCCGAATCTACGTCCGCGAATCGCGATCCGTGCGACGATGTCCGTCAGAATTTTGTAAAAACTAACTCAAGTGCTTGCAAGTGGTCCTAAATTATTCAGCTGACCTTTCACTAGTTTGTCCTTCATTTCCAAAGTCCACGCGGCCGCAACAACAACGCTTTGCTATAAAAGAGGAAACAAAACACTTACGGCTTGGCTACACTCATGGCTTGGTCTCCATTAAAGTCAAAATCAAGTTCTTACCTCCGTTTCAGCAGTTTTTCAATGACGGCGGCGGACGTTAGGTTAAAAACCCCGCCAGTACAAATACACCGGCAAACTCGTCTGTGTGTGCGAAGCACACGGCTCAAATTGTGAAAGGACGAGTGGGAGTTGGATGGGACACCCCGCAAAAAGCTCCCTCAAACCAACCACCCCTTCGAGATGAGCACTCAAAGGAGAAGCGAAAAGGACGAACGAAGTACACAGTTTCTCTTCAGAACTGGAGAAGTTCCACCCATTCGCCCCCTCAGCCCAGTGCAGCGGCACGTACATATGTACAGCCCCGTCTGGGGGTGGTTAGTCACTTAGGAGTCATCAGCTTTCAAATCCAGACAGAAGGGAGTAGAAAACTTGGCGTATGTAAGGAACCTTCGACAGTCTCCCCAACCATTCGATATTTATCATGTATTTCGTGGATTATATCCCTCTACGAGGACTGGAGCAGGGAGGGTGGCTGGTACAAATGAGTAACAGTTTTTATTCGGTTCTCTTTGTTTGTGTTGTGCGCCTCTCGGAATACTGTTTGTTCAGGAACACTAAACCGGCCGATTAGGGCGGAACTGAGGTCTGGGGAGCCGCTGCAGACGTCTCGCTTGTGCGTGTGTGTTCTGCATTTTCCGGAGCGTACTGTATTTCTGTAACTGCTTAATTTTTTTGGCTCTGCCTTTTACGAACGTGGAGAAATGAAATTAATATTAATGAAATCGTCTACACAATCGTGGGCGGCAGCGGGGGCTATGGTCGCGACACTGTAATGTGGTCTGTTCTGGGTGAAAAGTCCTTGAGGCGAGTCGTAAGGTCAAGGGCATTGGGCAAATGAAACTGCGTCCCCATAAAATACCAGGCCGCACAGCAAAGAACATGCCGAATCATGACCTATGACGCCGAGGATGTGGGTTTGGAGAGATTATTCATCGATGACTGGGAATGGGCTGCAGTTTCGACAGTTTCGTGAGTATCCCGACGAGGGCAGTAAAAAGGAAGAGCCGTCTAAGCAGTTTTAAAGATGGCCTAGTGAAGGACTCGACTTGGAGGTCGGAAAGACGCGCCCAATGCGAATGCAGGTTGAAGTGTCTGTATCTGTTTGGAGGGTCAGTGGGAAGAGTTTGAAGACATCCGAATTCTGGGTCAGTAACTCCAATGGAATGTTCCCTGAAAAGTTCGGAGGACACAAAGGTTGACAAGATGGTACGACACAATGGGCGACTTACTAAGGATACTGAGAGCGGGGAACTAGTCTATGTTCCCCAAAAACCCAGAATATCGCTTAGAGACTGGTAACGAGCGCGTGGAGGGCAGCTGTAAACACGGAAGGGGCTAGCGCATTTCCAACATGTCGCAATGGAAGGTTTCGAGGCAATTGAAGGACGGACGAAACGAAGTGGTGTTGAGGTCGAGGGGGGAAAACGAAATATATGTCGTCGAGCAAGAGTTGTTCTGTCACTCACCTCCTGCAAAAGGACAGAGCATCACCCTCGACGGCTACTGTTTTGAGGTAGTAAAGGAGGCTTCGGGACAAACGTGAACTCCACAAAATACATGTTCGTTGCTACGTCGGTGTGTGGAAAAAACTGGGCCCACAACTCCTGCCAGTCCTTCTATATGGAGACAGCTGGACAACAAGCAAAAGGGGAGAGCCGATTCCTGGTGGCTTCGAAAGAAAAAGTCTCCAATCACCTGGATGAGTAGACGCAAACGCGAAGTCTACGCGCTGTACCAAGATGTGGATATAGTCCGGAAGGCAAACATTCGTCGACTGGCTCGGCCACACCGAGCGCATGGACAACAATGGTCCAGCTAAGAGGGTCCTCGAAATCTGCTGGTTCGAGAGAAAGACTAAATCTCCAGCTTGGCCTCGACGACTGGAAGCAGAGTGCCCAGTGCCGTCAACGTCGGTTGATTGATCGCAGGTCGAATAACTGGAGAAGTAAATCAATTCGGTGGTTGAATCTAGGACCCTCAGTGTATAGGCCTACGGACCTTTGCACACATTTGTAAGCCAAAGTCTGTCATGATAGTTGACATATGTCAAGGCAACATATCTCTGAGGTCGCTTTTCAGTCCGTTCTGAGGGTTGGCTCTGACTCTGCGTTTTTCTCTCTCTGATGTAGTTCCTCCCGTTTTTCCTCTTCCCTTCGTATTATTTAACGTGTCCAATCAAGAACCACCTAACTCGACGAGAACAGGCACTCTGCTCTTCTCCGTGACACCAAGCTTGTTGTGTGGCTCAAGCTGGGTTTTTAGGCGAATTATCTGCGACTTCCAGTTCGAACCATTTTTCTGAATCGACCAAGCCCTCTCTTATACGAGATCGACGAGTACTAGTTACCATTTATGGCTTAAAACACAGCTAATAATACAATGAGTCTATTTCTTGGATCCGTTGATTGTCAATAAATTTGTTTGTAATTTGACTTCACATAGAGCAGACAATGCCACCCACCGAGATGGAAGCAAAGCAGTTGGGGATATTGAGACGGTCATAATATAATAATAGGGGTGGCCCTCTACGGACTGTAGGACCGTGCTTCACAGCTAACACTCGTGCTGTGCGTGCTATTCTCACTACTGTAAGGGACCTACAGTTTTATGGCGACTCCAACCGGCCAAATTGAGAAGCTTTTTCTAGACAGTTATACTTCTTGAGCATTGTCAAGTGCCTAGGATGACGCAACAATCCACAACGCCAGGGCGCCAAAAAAAACAAAGCAAAAAAAGCACTGGACTTAGAACACTTCCTTGAGGTACACCTCCACTTATGAGATTAATTGCAAATGCTGTGGGACTAATATAAACTTGAAGCATCTAAGGAAACATTAATTAAAATAATGGCTCATAAGGTGGGTAGATTGGTTTACGTAGGAGTGGCTTACTGCGACAGGCCAAATATAGGCTCGTTGTGATGACATTCTTGAGACCATTTTGTGCCTGCAACGAAGCGACTTAGTGAGTTGATAATGGAATTGCTCAACTTGTTCAGATCGTCGTAGTCGTGGCCCTCCCTTCGGAGATTGCTAGTGGTGGTGCGAGGAGGGAGGGAGGGAAACCTGTCCTGAAGGCGTGTTTACTCATGGCTGGGTGGCCCACCTGCCAGCACTTAGCCTGAGTAGACCAAGTGCACATATGTGTCAGGTCAAGCGGCGATCAAATTTGTGGGGCACATGTAGAAGATCAATCACGGTTCATTAGGCTGTTTGGGCGTGCTTTGGAGAGCAGGTTTCCTGTTGAGAGGCTTATCTGGGAGAGGCAGTGCCTCCTTTGCAAATCAAGCTGTTTTCGAGCCATGAAAGTGCCTTCAAATCGCCATGATCTCCGCCTAACTTCAAAGACTCTTGGGGGGCGATGGAAGGATATGAAACTTCTTCATAGCGGACAGCAGCGGGACCATCATTACTGTCCGTTATGTAGGGGTGTCCGCTCTGAAGAAGTTGGAATACACGAATATCTTCCAAGAGAGGTTCCCTTAAAGAGGGGCGTCTGTACAGAGAAGTTCCAGAGCACATATTAAGTTCTCTGGGGTAAACACCAAATCCCACTCCCCCTTTCATCTTTGATCCACCTGTAAATAGTGGCAGAGGTCCATCTAGCACCTGCGAACCAGACTTTCACATCGATGTGCAGGGCTTGCTGGGTGGGAAGTTCTTCTTGTAGATGCATTGCAGGTGGTCAGCTTGTGGTCGGTGTCGCTGGGAACAAGAACCCGAAATATATCGTGGAGCCTATATCGTGGAGCCACCGAAGATCGGTCCATAGGCCGCAAATGCTCTTCCAAGTTTTTCTAGCGGAGGACGGTAAAGAAGTATGCTTAGTCAGCTGAATATAGCTGTCTACTCTAGTCTTAGTGCCCTCTTCCTAGATTCTTCCCATAAAGTCTTAATTCTTAGCGCTCCACTGATGTCAGTCGACGTTTCAGTCGCTCCACTCGACTTAATCAACGGCCGCTACTCCACACCTTAGTATTGGCCTTATTTTCGAATTGGATACCCAACACGCAGCGCACCCCAGTGCACCCCCTCTTTTTTTTGGACAGTTTCCAAAAATCACCTCTGACGCCTGAATAAACTCGTTGCAAATGCAATTTCGCATAGAATTCCTGAAGAAGAAGGAGCTCGCTAAAAGGACACGTCATCGCGAACCAACCCCACTCCTCACACGCGCATCATCTGGCCTCATATCAATAACCACTCCTCCCCATCGATTACAACCCAATTTACGAAAATCCAAAAATGACTGTCCCTCGAAATCCATTCAAGTAATCAAACGGCAATCGGGCACATTTCTTCCATCACCACTCTCACTTTTGTTTGCCGCCAGAGATGGGGTGTCAAAATGGAACGAGGATCAGCAATCCTTACAGCCCTGCGAACAGCGAAACTTTTAACAGTTGCCAAGATATTTTTTCCAAATCATTTCACCCATTTCTATCGGAATTCACCTCACCACGCCGCCGAAAGTTCGGGCGCATCACCGCACTTAGTCGGTGCGAGTGAGGGCGGGCATGGCGAGAGCATAAAACCAAATGAGTTGCTTGCACCCGATCCGACTCGAATCATCAGCAAAACTGTGCATAACTTGCGAGTATTATGCATTCCGAGTGAAAACAACTACGCCACTCCGCCCTCGCCCCGCCACACCAACGCCACTCGTAAGTGTAATGAGTTTTTCCACCCCTATGCACATGCCATCCACACCCCCAGTAGACGCATAACAGTGGATGACGATGAGCCCTGCTAGCATTCACGTAAAATTCACAATTCAACCGAAACGACAAGACAACGCCTGTGTGCAGTGCGACGACGAAAACACACACAGGCAAGGCAACACACTCCACGGGGCCACCAAGATGCATCGGAGATTTAATTTGCCAGAGCTGATAACAACGTCGTCGTCCTCGTCGTAGTGGAAGTCGTCTTCGGTGTTTGTGTACATGTCGATGTCACTCACGAGTGGCGCGGTAATGTTTCCCTTCTGCACACACAAAGGTCCGCACAAAGAGCGCCAGACCACTCCAGTGGTGGAGCTGGTGCTCCGTTGCCACTGAGGGCAAGATAAATAACCGCACGGATTGCACAATGGCATACAAAAGCAGTCAAGTCGAGTTGGGCAAGACTTTCGCTTTCAGAATCGGAAATAGGAACGCATCCCCCTTAGTGCTTACACCAGCTCCAGCCACAGCCCTCAGTCCCAGCACGAGAACGGGCGATAGTTCCGTTTTCGTTTTCATTTGTTCCACATGGAGTGGTACTCCGTGTTTGCATTGTTTTTCGAAGCAAAACCCCCGCCCTTGGTGAGTGGGTGGGTGGATGGATTATTGCACCGCGGCTGGTGGGAGTTTGATAACGCGGCGGATCAGTGCGATTCCAGTTTACGTGCAAGCTGTCTGGTGAATTTGTCTGCGAGCATTATGCCATCAGCTCCAGTGGTAACTTTTACGATGTCAGTGGTGATTTGCACAGAAGGCGGTGGGATGGGGTGGTGAATGGGAGAAACAGTTTTATTGTTGAGGGAAAACTCAGTGTCGGCACTCGAGTGGTTGGGTGGATGGATGGTTTCAGAATTTTTCTCTTGGCGACGATGAATTAAAGGCGGACACAGACACAATTCTCCATTTGAGACTGCATGTCCTTGATGGAAGGTCATACAGGCGAGGGGGCGTTGGCGTTGAATTAAAGACTGAATTGGTTGGTCAATGATCTCCTTGTCGTGACGTGGAGTGGTGGTGGGGGAAGGCATGCAAGCGGATCCTTGTCGCCACTTTCACTTTACTCATCTCATTGGCAAATATCCTCGTAATGAATCGACAAGGATTCAGACGTATTTATGACGGTATTAGATGTGCCATGTGGACGTAGACAGTGGAAGGGAAAGCACGGGGTCTGTGGTGTCTGGATTCAGGCCTGAGATTGGGAACTGAACCTCGTCGTGTTCGAGAGCTTCAGTGTCCTCTAGTAGGTGTCAGGGGGTGAGCCCAGAGCGACGTTGCGCAGCAAATGGAGTTTCTCTGAGGTGGAAGACGGAGACTTGAGGCTGTTAATGGACCCTCTGTGAGCTGGAAGTCGGAGGCTAGAGGCCTGACCGAAGTTAATGGAGCCTCTATGAGCTGGAAGTCGGAGGCTTGAGGCCTGACCGACGTTAATGGAGCCACTGTGACTTGGAAGTCGGAGGCTTGAGGCCTGGCCGACGTTAGTAGAGCCTCTGTGAGATGGAAGTCGGAGGCTAGATGCCTGACCGAAGTTAATGGAGCCTCTGTGAGCTGGAAGTCGGAGGCTTGAGGCCTGGCCGACGTTAGTAGAGCCTCTGTGAGCTGGAAGTCCGAGGCTTGAGGGCTGACCGTCGTTAATGGAGCCTCTGTGAGCTGGAAGTCGGAGGCTTGAGGCCTGACCGTAGTTAATGGAGCCTCTGTGAGCTGGAAATCGGTGGCTTGAGGCCTGGCCGACGTTAATGGAGCCACTGTGACTTGGAAGTCGGAGGCTTGAGGCCTGACCGACGTTGGAGCCTCTGTGAGGTGGAAGTCGGAGGCTTGAGGCCTGGCCGACGTTAGTAGAGCCTCTGTGAGCTGGAAGTCGGAGCCTTGAGGCCTGACCGTCGTTAAAGGAGCATCTGTGAGCTAGAAGTCGGAGGCTTGAGGCCTGGCCGACGTTGGAGCCTCTGTGAGGTGGAAGTCGGAGGCTAGAGGCCTGGCCGACGTTAATGGAGCCTCTGTGAGCTGAAAGTCGGAGGATAGAGGCCTGACCGACGTTAATGGAGCCTCTGTGAACTGGAAGTCGGAGGCTAGAGGCCTGGCCGACGTTAATGGAGCCTCTGTGAGCTGAAAGTCGGAGGATAGAGGCCTGACCGACGTTAATGGAGCCTCTGTGAACTGGAAGTCGGAGGCTAGAGGCCTGGCCGACGTTAATGGAGCCACTGTGACTTGGAAGTCGGAGGCTTGAGGCCTGACCGACGTTAATGGAGCCTCTGTGAGCTGGAAGTCGGAGCCTTGAGGCCTGACCGTCGTTAATGGAGCATCTGTGAGCTAGAAGTCGGAGGCTTGAGGCCTGGCCGAAGTTAGTAGAGCCTCTGTGAGCTGAAAGTCGGAGGATAGAGGCCTGACCAACGCTAATGGAGCCTCTGTGAGCTGGAAATCGGAGGCTTGAGGGCTGGCCGACATTAATGGAGCCTTTGTGAGCTGGAAGTCGGAGGCTTGAGGCCTGACCGACGTTAATGGAGCCTCTGTGAGCTGGAAATCGGAGGCTTGAGGGCTGGCCGACATTAATGGAGCCTTTGTGAGCTGGAAGGCGGAGGCTTGAGGCCTGACCGACGTTAATGGAGCCTCTGTGAGGTGGAACTCGGTGGCTTGAGGCCTGACCGACGTTAATGGAGCCCCTGTGAGCTGGAAGTCAGAGGCTTGAGGGTTGGCCGACGTTGGAGCCTCTGTGAGGTGGAAGTCGGAGGCTAGAGGCCTGGCCGACGTTAATGGAGCCTCTGTGAGCTGAAAGTCGGAGGATAGAGGCCTGACCGACGTTAATGGAGCCTCTGTGAACTGGAAGTCGGAGGCTAGAGGCCTGGCCGACGTTAATGGAGCCACTGTGACTTGGAAGTCAGAGGCTTGAGGCTGACCGACGTTAATGGAGTCTCTGTGAACTGGAAGTCGGAGGCTTGAGGCCTGACCGACGTTGGAGCCTCTGTGAGGTGGAAGTCGGAGGCTTGAGGCCTGGCCGACGTTAGTAGAGCCTCTGTGAACTGGAAGTCGGAGGCTTGAGGCCTTGCCGATGTTAATGGAGCCTCTGTGAGCTAGAAGTCGGAGGCTTGAGGCCTGACCGACGTTAGTGGAGTCTCTCTGAGCTGGAAGTCGGAGGCTAGAGGCCTGACCGAAGTTAATGGAGTCTCAGTGAGCTAGAAGTCGGAGGCTTGAGGACTGACCGACGTTAATGGAGCCTCTGTGAGGTGCAAGTCGGAGGCTTAGTGAATCGTCAAGCCAAAGAAGGCAGTCACTTACGATCGGAACGCTGCCGCGTCTACTCATCCGGGAAGCCTGACTCTTTAGTCAAGAATTGCTTTGAACACAAAAATCGAGCACTCTCCCTTCGAGTCGACCTCGAAAGATTCCCTTAATCTGCTGTCGTTGTTGTCCCCTCTGGAGACATTCCCATCTGAGCCAAGCCCTGACTCGTTCCACGTAATCGAACCTCTTCCCACCCACGTACATGCATATACAACTCCAACATCCCAAACTAATGACACATTCGACGAGGCCATGTTTCCAACTTTCCAAGGACATGGACGTTCGGAGACGAAAGGAAACGAACGAAAGACATAAGCCAACTAACCGCCTCCGCATAAGCAAGCGGATATTGAAGTACATAAATATATCATTCATCTCCAAGGACCAAAGTGTCTCCATTTCCAGCAGCATCCCCCACCCACCCCCTCTCGGCCAACCGCTCCAAATGTGGGTACATTATATTTTATAGCCACTGGTGACCTTGAAGCCTACCTCAACCCCCCCGCCATTTGAGACAGGTCATTTCTTCCGTTCTCTAGACACACAGTAATACATGCCGTATGTACAACGAGGGATTCATCCACAAATGTATCCTCCACCACACCGACGCACACCAGTGGAACGAAGGAAAAGACAAAAAAACACAACACGAATTATTACGCACACATTTGCAGCAACAGCGGGAGCAGCGGCAGCCATACTTTTGGAAAGGTTGTCGTCCTTCTCACCAACATCCACAGTAAATGTCTGCCACCACGCCGAGGGGGAGGCGACTGAACATTTCGCAGTCTAGCTGTGTCGTGCGTGCGTAGGTATGCGTCACGCTATATTTTTATGCCACATACTATATAGGCCGCCACAGACGCCGCCGCCAGGGTAAGAAGATACAGAGCCTCAATTGTGCCACCAACCCTCCTCCCGCCCCACACCACGGCTGGGCCAGACGATATTCACATCGAAGCACTCGGCAAATAAGGAAAAGCTTTTTGGGGAGGACAATTTTTCAAGGACACGGGTTTATTTACTCGACAGAGGACAATGTCGGTCTCAAATAATGTACTCTCAAGTGTGGGGTGGGGGCACTCGCACACAGCGGCAGACAGCCGCGATGCAGAGCTTAGGACGTCTCGTCGTTCGATTATGGTCGGTCCAAAATAGATTGTCTTCGGAATCGAAACTACCCCTCGGCCGTGAACTTTTGAGGCCAAGTTCAAACGCTTCGCCACCAGCCCGCCCTTTCCAATGTATTGGAATTATCCATTTGAGACAGATATTTCAAGGACTGCGTTTGAACTTCCCCTGACCTGATCCCAGCACGACCGACGACGTTCCGCATATCCTTCTGCAGCCCACCACCACCATCTACGCAGGGCCGCCGCCCCCCGTCTTCCCGGCCAGACAGAGGGCCAAGGAGAAAAAGTATCTGACAGAGTTCGTTTGCCTGTCGAGCGATTTTGTCTGCCTCGGTCTCGGTCCTGAGCGGGGAAACAATTTCAAGGTTACAAGAGTGAAAGTTCCTTACACCCTCGGTGACAGCCTGAACGCAGAACACGCCAAGGGAAGTCGGGTGTTTCTGTGGGGGTGGGTGGGGTTTTTTGGTGAGTACTGTTGGCTGGCCGTCTGAGCGAATGCCTATACAGGAGCGCGCGCCGCCGATGAGTTTAAGTGTGTGTCATTTATGACGTCTGCAAGGTCACCCCAGACAGAGACAGATTTGATCGCGGACCCAGACTTAATTAATTGACGCGCTAAATCAAATGGAATTCAATTTGCAAGAGAGGACATTAACCGTGAATTATCGACGGCGTAATGGGCTGCTTTACTTCACTTATTCCTGACCGGGCAGGGATGGTAAATTGAATTGGGCACTTTATTTGGTTGCACCGGTGCGTGGGTGGGATGCAATTCCGGGGCAGAGGTCTGTTGAGACTTGAGGAGTTTTTTTCTTTGGAGAGTGGGGCGGAGCGCGTTGGTCTATGTTGAAGACCTGCTAACACGGGGAAAGGCGATTTCGGTGGTTGGTAGTTATTGCGTTCTGCCGGAGTAGGCATGAGAGGAAGAGAGAGAGTGGCCGATATGAAAGCCAAGTCATGGGTCAGCTGGGTATTGACGCATAGGACTGTCAACGGTGGGAGGCAGTGAGTTCTCTGACTCGGACCCCCCATGGATCGTAGGCCTGCAAAGTAAGTAAGTAAGAAGTGGGCAGCTACGTCAAGAGGAACTTCAATCGATCGCAAATGCCTGTGGAATACGGTCAGTTGCAAAGTTCAGTGAATAGACAAAATCCAACTAGAGTGCTTCCTCGATGGTAGCAGGACCATGGGCCGAAAATTTGCGAAAAGAAGAAACTAGACCCCTTCGCTCATCACAAGCCTACAATGCAACAGAAACACCTCTTGCAAACGATTGACATACAGGTCCACTGCAGCGCCCTCTATTGTAAGCTGGACTGGAAGCAGTTAGTTGGACCAAATCGGGGGGATTGTTGGAGGCTAACTGCTCATCCAAGTGCTGCTGCTGCTTGATAAGCACGGGCGGAGCCCTAAAGACAGCACGGGCGGAGCCCTAAAGACAGAATGGTGCAAAAAATCCAGAAACTTTCGGACCAGATCATGAAATGGTAATGATCATCGTGCGATGCAGCGGATGAAATAGGACGATAAACGTGGCAAAGCACGTGGCATTTAATGCACCTGACACAAAAGTTTGGCCCTGTTTGCCGCCCCAAGTGCGGATTCTCAAGTACGGACACCCAAGTACGACGATTGGCTGATCTCGACGCGATCGATCCAGTCCATCGCCGGCTGGACGGGATCCCCACTCAAGGCAGACGCATAAGATTGGTGTTTCAAAATATATGAACAGACCTATGGCTTTGATCCTGATCAAAGCAAACACCGCCTGGAATTCGACGCAATGATCGTACACAGAGACTTCAGTAAAGGCTTTGGTGGGGTGATGAAACAAGAGTTGATTGCTTCCGTCTCTCGAATTTTGAAACGTATTCGCGAAGGATTGAGCTAGTGATAGCTAGTGATGAGCGCAAGCCTTTATTGATCGAGATATTTATCGAATGATTTTAAAAATCGAATGATCACTCGAGATGGGTGCATTCGAAAGATAATCGATTTATACAACACCTCGACAACATCTCGATTCCAACGAACACAAGAGAACTCGATAAATGTCACTAATGTTCGAATGGTTTTGATTTTTTTATGAATGAACCGAGAAGGGGTCTGCTGTTACTCGAGTTTTCTTTCGTTCTGGTTATGTTCCTGAAACTGTTCGTTACTCGTACTCGCGCTGAAGTGCGACATTTATCGAGTTATTAGCCTGCAGTCGATTCGAGTGATTGATTGAGAATCGAGATGTTGTCACTGTCATTCGAATGCGCCCATCTCGAGTGATCATTCGATTTTTAAAATCATTCGATTTCGGCACCGTCGATTGAGAAACATGACGATTGATTTAACCACAAACTCGATCGATAATGCGTTCATAGTCGAAGTCATAGTCGAAGAAGGAACATTGCCAAATCAAACACACATGTTTCAGCAGCAGCAGGATTCTGTCCTCGAATGTCTGACAGACAACCAATCCCTCAAGAGAAAATATACATAGAACGCCTTAGCACACCGGACCGAGGAGCTTTGAGCAAAAATGCCAGTGTTATCTAGCAGCCGCGACCCCCTAGCCTTCAGAAAACCATTTGAGGCAGAGCTGAAGAATCAAGCAGTTAACAGGCGCCGCGCCGTAACACAAACCCAGTGCGAAGGAGTTTTCAGGCGACGAGATGAAATGGAGGCTTTCGCAGGCGTCAAGTTCAAAGCAATGGTGGAGGAACAAAATTTTTGGAAGTTGCGAGGGTGTTGTGTTAGAGACGGGTTTTTCGAAAGGCACCTACCTTTTGGAAGTAGCCTGTTGCTGTCATTAGCCAGTAGATCGCGTCCATCCGCTGTTGAACACTTAACTGCAGTGATTGCTCCAATGGACACAAATTCAGTTTTCAAACGTAGGTACAGCCACTTGCACCTCTTGGTAAATCGACGGTGTCCAAGAGGGAACCACTGATGTTAAGGCTCAAAAGGGAGTAGGAAATTCAATTCCCACTCGATGGCTCACTTCGCACTGAGGAAGTCACTCAGCAGTGATTATTCTGTAGCTCAGCTCCAACTCCAAGATAAAGGGTGTTTTTTTTTAGAAGCGCACACCTTAAATTTAAATAAAACGCAGACAAATGATTGCAGTAACCATGAGATTGAGTTGATTTGACAGAAAATTGGGGTTGCCCTGACCGCCACAGAGGTCGACATGTGACAGCTGTGGCTGGCGAGTACATGACGTATTCTGTAGTGAGTGAGTCTGTTCATCATGAATTGCGCTGTCAAGCAGTCAAATGAACCAGGAACTGTCAAATCAATTGTCACAGGAAGCAATGGGGCCAATTTCAAGTTCCCCGCCACAAAAAAAAAAAACACCCTTTATGTGTTCAACACCACGATAAAGTTCTCCTCTTTAATTACGTCTCTCGCCTGGTAAATACTGATAATGTCATCATAGCACAAGTACGGCTTAGCCTCAGAGGCATCCCTGCACCCCCACCAACATGCCTCTCCAGCCAGCGATTTGTGGGTAGTTGCTTCCAATTGAGAACGGCTTTTGGTTGAGGACACTTGTATGCGTCACCTAAGAAGAGGGAAACCTCTTTTACGCTGTCCCAAGGACCCGGAGTCGAAGAGTCTTTAGGCTGAAGCCATGTTGTTCATGCACTCATGTCGCTGCACTGGCTGCGATCTATTCCGGCCGAATCGGCAAACACGACCAACTCCTTAAACGCTCACTCAGTCATTAGATCTTACTAGAGCTATAGCAGGCGCCTCATCAGTCTAGGATTATCTTCGTTAAAGAATCGAGCTTTTTAAGCAGCTACGAGCGCAGGAGCAAGTGCAAGGAGCAGATCTAGTCAATTGGCGCAAATCATGACCTCATCTAATCCACGGCCACTGCCAAGCCACAAGTGCTCCTCACTTCACAACCCAATGAAGTTTCCCAATCTCCCGTGTTCCGGTGCAACCACACGACCTCTGCCATCCGAAAATGAAGTATGTCCTGCCTCCAAGAGTGCCCCATGAATGGAATCCGAAATAACAGCAGTCATCTAGATCACACTGATTTGTGGGCTTCGCAGCTAGTCACCGGTGGAAGTCGACGAACAAGTTCTCACCCATTCCCCAAGTCAGATTTATGGCATTCCTCGGACGAAGTGAAAAATCCAACCCAGAAGTTGATCAAAATCTGCCCACAAATCAACCGCAATCCAGACGGAACCACACGGTCCCACCGCCGCGCCGGCCAGCCTCTGTCGGAGATTTTAGGCCTAGATCCCCAAAGACCTACAGCCTTGGCGTATTGATTTTCATTTGTGCATTTGTTCTTGTGGCAGTTTCCATTCCGATTGTACACCTTTACCTTCCACAATACCACATGCCACTGTGTCGAGGCGCTGCCGTGCGCACACACAAGTGTGCGGCATTGTTCCTATATGGCAGCGCTTCTCTCGCTGCGGCCGCACTCTCACTGTCTGTGCGCGTCCACAGTCACCGCCGCGATATTGAGGTCTATGAAACATTTTGAACTTTTAAGACGTAAGTTCTTGACCAGAATCTCGACGCCTTATGGCCGATTCTATCTGCGGCAGGGGCAGTGCAGTGCATAACAGCCTATGCCACATGACGGCTACATGGTGGCTGGAATAGAAAGGCTGTCCGCGCCGCCGTTGGTTGACTCCGTGGCTGGAGGTGCCGCGCCGCAGCATGACTTTGCGCTTGAAGTTGATTAATTTCGTCGTTCTTTCGGCGGTAGTTAGTCAGCAGCGATCGATGCTGAGGTGAGCAGTCATTTGTATCTGTTTGTTGCGTTTTTTTTTTTTTTTTTGTTTTGTTTCTTGTGTTCGCCTGCATCTTTTGTTTAAGCGATTTCAATTGCGATTGTACTGAAAATCCGTCCTCTGGCCCGAGTGCTGGGTGCGTTTGCGTTTCAAGGTTGGCGCAGGTACGACCGTCGCCGCAGCCGTAGCCGCCGGATTTACACCGTGCAAGTGTACGGCAGGAGAATTGGAAAATTGTTGACAGAGTTTGATTTAATGCCTTCCATCAAATTTAATTGAATTCGCTGGGTGTCTAGTGAGTCGAGATGCAGCGGGCCGGGAGCTGGCACGGCACCGAAGGTGACTGGTTTGCGGATGATTTGTGCGCCATGTGCAGGGTTAATGCTGGTTGCATGAACCTCTGCTGGCTTGGAAATTAGTCGAGGAAAACCCGAGCCTGGGGCTGTTGGAAGTGGTGCCCGAAAGTGGGTTGATCTGTCAGCGTATGGCGGGCTTGAACGTTTTGAGGGATAGTTGTTTCCCGCTGATGTTGATTTATTCCAAGTATTTGGGTGGGCTTGCGTGCATTAGATTTTGGATTTTCGTTCTAATGGTTGATTTATTTGCGGTCGCCTGTCTGGCTGAAATGCTTGCAGACACCACGCAGTCACCCTTATTCTCTCAGTCGTGCCGCTTGCCCGGTGACAAATTTGTATGCAATTACTCACTTAAATATTGCATAAGGTGACTTGGACGGTACACATTTGTCACGGACATGTGACACGACTAGAGATGTATCGATGTCAAGAGCGAATGAATGCCAAGGGTTGTCGGCCCACCAAATGAGTGCGATAGCCCGTCAGGCAGAGCAAAATGTATCGCAAATTTCATTAAGTTATGAAATGTCATAGAAGGCGAGGGGCAGATGGATGGCTGTCTGGGATGAGTGGGCATTCAGAGAAGTTCTCAGAATCTGGTTCAAGAGAAAGACACCACAGGACAAGAAATGGGCGTGTGGGCGACAAACAGGACGACAGTAGTGACTCTTCGGATGTTCTGTTCTGTCTGTGAAGAAGGTGAATGGACGAGATGAGATGCGCAAAGATGTGGCAAGGATCCGTCGACTCATAGCGGGTACATGGACGGCAGTTTCCTTCGAATCCGAGTCGAGGAAGGGCCATCGACATATTTCAACCATAAAAAGCAGGAGGCAATGACATGACTAGGGGATGTTTCTCGGGATTTCGATTCAGCGAACCGGACAATGGTTTCTTCATGGTTGACTCGGACTTTTTCATGTGAAAACAAGATTGCATCGAGACGAGACTAACTATCATTAACAGCGGTGTTGCACGTGCACAGACGTTCGCACGGCAAGGTCGACACGAGTCGTCTAAGGAAAGACCAGAGTTTTTAAGTGGCCACAACGCGTAATACAGGACGTACACAAGTGAAGAAAGACCTCAGCCAACTTGGCATGAGTAATTGGAGAGAGTTTGCTAGAGATGGGGGCAAGTGGACAGGCTTATAGGTTGAGACCCAGTCCCATTTCGAGGAAACAAGTTCCCAGTGGTCAGTGCAAAGATGTATCATTCATAATTAAGGGGACGCATCGAGTTATGCGCCGAAGGCCCAAGGTTCGATTCCAGACTCAACAACTCCCATTTTCACGGCACTACTTCGCAATGACTGACAATGCTCAGAGAGTTTGATTGCAGTGTAAGCGCTTCTCAAACTTCGCTGTTCAGAGCCAGCAGTAAACAGTAGAAGGTAGGCTAAGTTGTCCTCGAACTGTAGCGCATTTCGTGTTAGTATTCCCACGCAGAATTTTTACTGTGGCAGTCCTAAATCCGAGATTATTTTCGTGCTCCGCATTTCTAGTCACAGTTGAAGGAACAGACACCAAAGGGAGCCAGGATAATGCACCCTTGCAACTGATGGTCACGACCTTGTTTTAGTCAAACTGGTGTGTTTGTGTGGATGGCACGGGACTGTGCATCCTTCTTGGCGGGATGCCAGCATTGATCGCTGTAAATCCATGGGTCAGGTTGACATACAGCGTACTCGTGGCGCCCTCTGTGGAGCCTCTATGGCAACAGCCCTGAGGTGAACTAATGTAGGCAGTGGCCCCTCTGTCCATTGGTTTATTTGGTCCATTCTCCGTCGTGTTAAAGACGAATTGGGTGTTTGTGTGAGACTGCCTTGTGCCAGATGAGCCTTGTTTATACTTCGAAGGCTTTAAGGTAAGATGTAGATGACTGCGAAGGCAGTCTTAGAGGCTTACACTGTTCGGTAGAATAATAGACCATCGCTTGGTCGGGTGTCTATTTGTCTGGATTTTCTGTCAAAATTCCTGTCATCGAAGTGAGAGAGAGAGAGAGAGAGATCAGAGATCGACAGGCACCGCAACTGGGTGAGTTGTTGAGAGAGGTATTTAAGGAATCTTGTTCGTGAAAGTATAGACTATAGAAGGCAGCCGACGTCAGCCTAGACCTTTCGCTTAGTTTCTATCGCGACCACTTGTGTTGTGCGTATTTATCTCGAGAGGAAGTTGAAGAAGCCTTTGTCATGTTTCTTATACTCTCCCCTCATTGTCAGTGACCCGATGGGGCCGTGAAGTGAGAAAGTTGTTTACGTCGGGAACTGAATCCAGCGGCCCCAACCCACTAGCGGACAGAGTTGCTGTTTAAAGGAACAAAAGTCATGCCTTGTTGATTCATCTTGTTAGCCGTGCCTTACTGTAACTAAAAGCTGACCGAGTATGAAGCAACACAGCTTGTTCCGGGCTCCAACAAAATATCCCTTCGTTTACTTCTTTAGACTGGCGGAGGAGCGGAGACCAGTCACACAAAGGCAAATATGGGACCAGTGTGATACCCCGCGGATGGGATAGCTCCTGCTCCTGGAACCAGTTGGCACTTGCTGCAAAGGGTCCAAGTTGGCTTGTGTAGATTTTCTTGAGATCGCGAACCTCCCACACTTTGAACATTGCAGGGACTTGGACGTTGTGCGCTAACCAGCTAACCATTCAGTTCACATAAATGGCAGTAGTGCCCTTGATCCTATTTCGCTCTAGCTGGCGGTACCTTAAGAGTTTCTTTGAACGCCAGCCATTTTCGACGAGAAGATGCCACTCGAACTTGGAGCTTGGAAAGCCGCCACAGACTGAGAAAAAGCGAAAAGGAACAAGACACTCCTTCGCATTCGGAACTGATTTCCCCTGAGCATTCTCTTTTAAAGATCGTCGCAGAAAATGCCGTCAAGACTACAATCAAATCCCTCGCACCACCTTAGGTCCCCCAGCAACTCATCAGTGCACCGCATCACAAGCAAATTTTTTGCAAATACAGACCTTGACACCAGCAAAATAATGTCTCAAGACTATTGACTTGACTGCGATGCGGACGATGTCTACAATGCGCTTCGCGCAACTATCAAGCGATCTTATCGAGGCACGATCCGCAGTGAAACTCTCTCGTATTCCTTCGGATATCACATCGAATCTCAGACCATTGGTTACGTCACTCGCCTCGACTTTGGTGTTTTACGAGCACAAGCGTCTCGTATCTCGTTGGCTTTATGGGCTCATTAAATGGAATGACCATAAACATACATACTTCATAGATTTATCAATTATCCATTTTGCTGATTGGTCTCCTTAGGCATCGATCGGACGCGAGCCACTCGCCCGAACTGAGAATGGCTTCTGGTGGCCGAAGGAACCACAATTAGACTGATTGCTACGTTGAGGAATGTAATCATTGCATTCGGATTGCGTCCGCGCGGTGGGGCATTGTGCATGGCAGCCGTGGAAGGCAATCATTCTGTCAAGGTGTGGGGTCTTGTTTTTTAGAGAATCTCTGAACCGCATGGCTTTAAAATTGAGCGCCAATTAGTTCGAGCGTGGAATATAGTTCTCTTTGTGACGCATCGTTGCCGCTGAAGACGAGTGGGCCGAGTGGGGGGTGCATTCAAAAGCCAATGGGCGCCAGACTGGTTTATGGGATGACCTTCTCTTTACCAAGACGTCTGCAAATCGATTCCAATTGGAAGTGCTGTCATCTGCTACAGATCCCTCTCAGATCATTCGACTGACTTATCCCTTCCATCGGCCAAGCCTAGACAAATGCCGTTCCAAAAACGTCGTCTTTGTGCGTTCTCTTTGCCACAGCCACCCACTGTCGCAACCTCTTTGAAGATTAACGCCAATGCCCTAAACAGGCTCACCGCATCCATCAAGTACCCACACAGTCGTGTGCGAATGCGAATGTGAATGCCTTCCAGGCGGACCCACAAAAGCCCTCCTCTCCCACTCGAAATCGCACCCGCCGCCGCGCCGTTGCCATTCTAGGTCCGCATGTGACATTTATGTGCGCTTTTTTTCTGCTGCGCCTATCGCCACATAGGCCTACCACAATCCATGCCCGTGGGGCGTGTTGCGAAGGCTGTTCATTAGAACTCTCTGCCAAAACAAGCATTCCAACCGTGTTTTTACACATGAAAAATGCAAATCTGCTGCTCAGCACTTTATCTAGCCCCGATATCGCTCGCTCCTAGGCTGCCGCTGCCGTTGCTGCTACTCCACCAAACGCGATCGTATAGGCCCAACAGCGAAATGTCCTTGGACGAGGAGCTCTCACACAGAAGTTAGCTGTGTTAGCTGTTGCACTCTAATTACCCAGCCAGGCTGGTCGAGGACAGTGTTGCCGAATATCTTAAATTTGTTCGCACTAGCCCGCGAAAAAGGGAGTTGTCCATGTCAAACGGCGCGGCGGCGGCAGCGACAGCGGTGGTCTCAACTAGGCCGAGTTATGCATAACGACGACAATAACAAACGTTAGGCCTAGTTTTTCGCTCTCGTGGTGTGTCACGCAAGTTCCATGCAGGAGTTCGTGCGCCGCGCCGCGCGCCTTGAGCCGTGTGTGCAAAGTGTGCGATGGTGTGGCGTTGGTTTCGGCGATGCTTGCCGTCAGGGTCACAGATGCAAATCTCTCGACAAAGTTGCAAGTAAAAGTGTTTTCGCTAACAACAGCAGCAGTGACCACTTTGACACTGATACCCGTTCAATGCAATCCATGCGGGCCATGAAGACCGCCACCGCTGCACGCTGCATACAGCCACCGACGACGACGACGACCGAAGAGGAAGAAGAAGGCGACCACAGAGCGCTGCGCTAAACACATCGCGGGAGCACATTCTAAGTGCGTTCACGTTTATACGTAAGTGTCGTGTGTGCGTTGTGCTATGACAGTCGCTGCCGTTGCCACTGCCGCTTCTCATGCAAGTTAAATGTGGCATTTGTGCGAGAGAGTATAAATTAAGCGGTGCGCCTTGACATCAATTAGTTCATGCTCATTTCAAAAAAGAAAAGAGAAACACACTCACGCACACACACGATGATTAGTGAGTGTTTGTGGGCAGCCATCTCTGTCTTTAGAGGGTCTCTCTTTCCCTCAAACTCTCCCCCTCCCTCTCGATCCCTCTATCCACCTCTCTGTCTAACTTCCATTCGCGCTCTAATGTCACGGCATGCGAATTGTGTGCGTTTTTGTCACTTGGGTTTGTTTGTTTCTTTTTTGCGGATTGCTGCCAACAAGAGACGTTTGACATACGCAAGTGACATTTGGGTGTTCGTGTGGCGACGTCCAATGCGCACATAAGCTGCTGCAATTATGACGGCATTCTGTTCGCCGCGACGCGACCGGTGTGTGTGTGTGCGCGGTTTGTCCTTAATAGGTTCTTGGCTTCATTCCGTTTGGAGGTATGAGTTATGCAATGTTGTTGGCGATTTGATTTCCTTTCCAGAAGCACTTCATTTTTTTTCTTCTTCGGCTTGTTTTGTTTTCTTGTTACCTCGGGTGCCAGGTCACGGGTTTGACTAGAGGAGGGAGATGGGATTTGGGCGGATCGGCATGTAGACAGTGGAACCCCTTGCTGTTGTAGGGAAGTTCGGGAACTGTGAATGCATCATGTATGATATTGGAATCGTATTGTCAGTTTCACGTCAGAGGTAGGAATTTCACTGGAAACGGAGACGTTTCAAACTAACCAAGGTCAGGTGTAGTCGCAGCAGTGATCATCATCAAGCGTCATTGCGCACAGCAGGAAGATCTCATAAACGGGCAAATCTGTCTGGTTTCGGTCTTTGCTAGCTGGACGGACAACTCCCTTAAAGTGCAGCCACACCGGATGCGACAAAACTTCCTTTCTTGGCATATCCGGCGGACATTTGTAAGCGTCGCTGTCGCCCCGAATGGATGAAATACACTTTTAAGAGAAAAATTGTTGACTGACTTTCATTTGTTAGTGGGCACGACTCGTGTTCAGAAGAAGCAGACAGGAGGTCGTTTGAAAAAATGAGAAAAGGAGTCGGTGACAAGGCAGAACCTTGGGGGAGACCAGCGTTAATTTGAAGAAGAGATTGCCCTACACCATAAGGGCTTGATGTCCAACTTTGTCTTTGAAATTTAAAGACTGTCGACAGGTTTCCGGACTATAGGCCATGATGAATATCTCACAAGCTTACATCAATTCTTCTTTCTATCCAAAATGGATGTAAAGAAACTGAAGTGAACTTCTGAAATCGAGCGGATGCGCACAGATTAATATGTACATGAAAATCATAACAGCCAATTTTCTTACTTTCGTTAAGTTTCGTTCAGTTTACATTGTTTAACAAGGAGCGAAATCAATTGCTGTCTACGTACGTAAGTTGTATTCCGTTGTTCCGGTACAAAGAACTTACTTTCGTTAAGTTTCGTTCAATTTACATTGTTTAACGAGGAGCGAAATCAATTGCTATCTACGTACGTAAGTGGGTGTTCCGGTGTTCCGGTACAAAGAATTTACTTTCGTTAAGTTTCGTTCAATTTACATTGTTTAACGAGGAGCGAAATCAATTTGCTATCTACGTACGCAAGTTGTGTTCCGGTCTTCCGGTACAAAGAACTTACTTTCGTTAAGTTTCGTCAAGTTGCGTTCACTTTACCTTACTAAGCGAGGAGTGAAATCAATTGCTATCTATGTACGTAAGTTGGTGTTCGAGCTTTTGGTTAGTTTGCAGAAGCAATTATCGACACTTTGAAATTCAGTGACATTCAAGTCGATGTCAAATGTGGTCAGGACATAAGAAAGAAGGGAAGGAGGTTAAGTTTTCAAAGGGTTTGGCTAAATGACGTTCAAAGGTCCTTGTCCTTACCCACAAAGCATTGGCGAACAGGAACGTACGGCGCCAACATTTTCGCCTGAAACATGAGCACTTGGTTGGAAAAGGTTGTCCTGATTAGTACGCGATATTCACAAGCATTTACCAAAAAAAGCAACACAATTCCAGCTCGATGTCCTAAATTTCAGAACGATGAGCGTTCATTCAGAACAGAATCAGTTGCAGTTAAATAAATTATCTTCTATCAAGCCACCGACAGTGCCTTCCAACCTCGGAACAGGCCCTCAATTAGTTAATCCCATACATCACAGATGAGGAGCGCTCAGCGCAGTCGATGTACGGGTTCGTCAATCGCCACAATGTCAAACACTTTAAAGCGAATCTATCACCTCCTGCATCATGAGTGCCTCTCTCTCGCTCTCTTTCGCTCTCTATGCTCACAGTGCAACAAGTAAAATGATTTTCATTTTCTAATATCATCTCGTCTGCTAATTGAGTTCATGGCTGTACTCGCATTTGCATTTCTAATTGAAAGTGTGTGCAATGCACGCAGAGTGTTGGCAATGCTTACGAGAGCCGCACCAACCACCCAGCTGTCGACGTATGCATGTTTGCCATGCACATTGTTCAGTGCAAGCATGCACAATCGAAAGGCATTATGTGCGCATTCGTACGCACACTCGACCAAATGCTGCAAGCTCATAACTTCTGAAATGATCTCTACGGCACTCGTCGGGACAGATTCCATCGCCTAAATCAACGCCTCCGCAAACATAACCCAAAAGTCTACGAGTAGCATACTTTTGTTTCATTTTCATTCTCATTTTATCGATCCACTCTTGGAACATTCTGGGGCTAATGGCACGGATTGGGCGACGTCGACGGCGGCTATGAGGACGCCATGATAAAAACAACTACCTCCATCCGGTTGATGATACAGCCATGCCGACTGTGCGGTGCGGGAAGAAGGGAAAAATTTCCTTGTAAAAGTTTTTTACCCCCGAATTCAAGTTCAAGGTCAGTCGAAGCATGGCAAGACGCAAAACAAGGATTTCCATTGAACCCACGAGTGGCGAAGGACCATTTCCACCCCAACTCCTACAGCGGCAGTTCGTTGTGTCGGCATGGAGCGAATTGCTGCCGACTGGCTGTGTCTACGCACACATCGTGATAAGCGAAAACGAGAGCTGCAAACCCCTGCAAGTACCAGTCGAGTTGGAGAGCCGTCGACTGATTCCTGGAAATCGTTTTTCTCGTCGCACGTCTCTCTCTCTCTCTGATCACCCACTCGATGGGCTGTAGGAACAACACAAGTACATTTCCACCCATCCAGCGGCAAGGATTCAACTTCCCCCATCCTGACTGAAGCCCCGCCGATAACGAGGACGAGGACGAGGACATAAACTCGCAATACAGAGAAACAAAGCAAGACGCGTACTGGGGGCGGGAGGAAGGAAGGCAGCAGCGCAAAGTGCGTGCGACAAGGCAATATCCTTTTAACCTTGAACGGTAACTTCGAAGCCGAAAATATATTGACCTGGCGCTGGAGAGGACTGCGAAGTGTGGGATGAGGCCGTGATGGGACCGAGAGAATTTTCGCCAGGAAACATTATCCTCCCCCTCTTCGACGGCGGCCGGCGGCGCCACTTCGTTGTTGTTTGGTTGTGCTGTCTGTTTCCATGGCATCCTCATCACTTGTTTGCGTATTTTTGTGTGTGACACGGTGGGATTCCGTCGGGTAGCCGTGGGGGCGACACACTGCTGCGTTCTGCCAGACAGTCAACGATTTCACAATTTCCCTTAGTCCCACGTCTGCTAGGCAGTTGTGTATGCGTTGGTACCCAATGACAGACTTCTTTCTCTCGTGTAACGCGTCGTGGTGGAGGGAAGTCGATGGGTTTGTTCGAGAACGGCATGCCCCACTTGGAGTTGTTCTTCAGACGCGATTTATTCTAGAATGGGGGCAGGAGTACTCACAGTATCGTCCAATTAATTTCGTATCGGCCTGATGGATACTCTGTTGAAGACTACACGCGTATGGTGCAGACTGGCAACAGGTTAGCAACAAAGGTGGAGAGTATTGAGATAGACATATCTGCCTCGGATCGTAGACGTTTGAGGAGGTTTGCTGGTGCTTCAGGTACTGCGATGGAAATAGAACAATCTAACATGTCACGCAGTTCTGTAAATTAACAACACGTGTGGCGTTACAGACCCAATCTTGGTTCAGCTTCTACTTGAGTCAACAATTTTGGGATGCATTCAATTTCATTTGCACTCCGCCAAGTTCAGTGCATTTTATGTCCCAGATCGGTTGTGTTTGGTCGCCCTTTTGATTTGGTTGACACTTAATAGTTGTAGAGTGTAAAGTGAGTCGCAACAGCGAGTGACATTTTTTAAGGATTTTGTTACAACAACTGTCAGTGCTAGAGGCAATCCCGCATCCGGTCCCGGGACATGTTGAGCTTGTGAGAATTGAATCAGTCATGACACACTATCACGCGATTGGCCATCTCTGGGTTATTTCATGACAACTGAAGGTCAGCCACATTTCAGCCAAATTCCTTGAAATAACACCACAATTGCGCGAATTTGTTAGCAAAAATGTACTTGCTACATCATATTCCACACATGTAGCGTCCTTTTGAGAATTCTGTCAGCTAGCTTGCAGCGGCAGTCCACGTCTATGTACGCAGAGTGTTGGCAATGCTTACCGAGCTCGTTTTCGCTTATCACAATGTGTAAACACATTTTTGACAGGAGCCGATCTGAAGGGGTCTGAACACCTGAAAATTCGAAGGCTGCTGCCGCTGTGCACCGAAATCTGCAGAAAATGAATAGCGCTGCGGGATGTATGACTGCAAGTTTGCACGCGACTGTCATCAAGTTTGAATGTTTGCACAGTCAACTGGGCAACGACGGCGGAGTCTGTGAATGTGTCTGAATTCTTGAAACTGCCCATAATTTCAAAGATCATCATATTATGGTCTTCCGATTCGTTGTCCGGATTTCACATTTCTCTCTCAATCACATTCATCACTCAGAACTGACATTCGAGGCCGTGTGTGTTCAGCTTAAAGGCTGATGGGCAATGGCGTCTTTCACGCGGTCGATCTTGGGCAAGCTTTGGTGCACGTTTGATCGAGTTTACGAGAAGTATGTGTCGGAACGCGGCAGCCTCAGTTTACGCGCGTTTGACAACACATGCGTACGTTCCGAAATACAATTTCTGTACAATTTACTGTAAATAAAAAAATCCCTAAAAAAAGTGCACAAAATTGTAATCCTCTCAATTTGCAAACAATTAGACAGTTAAAAAAACTTATTTCCCAACAGTCGATAACACAGTGGCTCTACCTAAAAATTTGTACTCGGTCATAGGATATAATGGTCTTGTAAATTTTCAATGATTTAAACGTGATGGGACCTACAGTTGTAGGCGAAGTTTGAGAAGCTATTTCTAGCCCGGGAGTCCTCTTGACTTCAAAGTAGTGGAGCCGTGAATTCTGATAGTTATTAAATTTGGGGATTGAACCTGGCATTCAGCCGTAGGAGTCGACTAGCCAACACGCCACTCCAGGGGGCCCCAAAAGACAACATGACATCCACAAAATGTCACTTTGATGTGCAATTTGCACTGGTGGTGGTCCATACGTCAAAAACGAGAAAATGCAACCGTCGCCACAGCCAAATATCAACCGAACTGTTTCGCCTTATAGGGCTCTTTTGAAGATAACGATCGGGAGGAAGAATGGTTTAAAGACGATCGTGCCAAATGTCACATGTTATCGTTTCAGAGCAGGGAAAAGTTTCATTTGAGTTTTGATCGAGTGGCTTGTCGACGTTGGACTTATTTTGTCGGGTCTTCCAAAAGATCATGTCAACGCACGCGATCCGGTAGCGCTTAACTTCTTGATAACTGATATTCGTCCATTTCCGGCCGAATTGTTTCCCGGTAAGTGTCGACAAGTCACAATCGAGACAAGCAAGCAATCCCGTGTATAATGGCTAAGTCCAGATTAGGGAAAGCGTTGAAAAGATAAGGCCGCCAGAAAAAGCAATGACCAACATGCCCGATTATGTGGTGGGTCTGGATTCGACTCGTTCACACTTGAAGCGACGACACAAAAATAATTTTCACAGCCAGATCACTTTCGAGTCGCTGACAATGCGCAAAGAGTCTGTCAGAAAAAGCTTCCCAAACTTGGTCGTTCGGAGTCGACATAAGACTGAAGGTCCCTTCTACTCGTGAGACAACAATAGCACGGACATCACGAGTGGTTGCTGCGGAAGCTACGCCCTGGCCATCTACGGGCTGAAGCGCCGCCCTGGCTATCTACGGGCAGTCTGAAAAAGCTTCCCAAACTTGGTCGTTCGGAGTCGACATAAGACTGAAGGTCCCTTCTACTCGTGAGACAACAATAGCACAGCCAAACGAGTGGTTGCTGCGGAATCTACGCCCTGGCCATCTACGGACTCAAGCGAGACCCATATTTTCCTTTTTATGAGTCGTTTTTATCTAAGTTTAAAAATCTAGCCACAGTCACAATATTTAGCCATACATTGTAACTTCTGCTTTGATTGCAAGGATAACTATTTCTTAATAAAGCCAAAATCCCTAACAACATTTCCGAGATAACGTCAGCGAAGCTGCGATGGAAAATAGGCTCACCCTTGTAATGTGTGACTACCTTACCGACATCGATACTGATCAGTAAACAAAAAATAAATCAAACAAACAACGACCTGCTGCTTCACCCTGCACTCCATTCGTCGTGTACAACTGAACTGAATTTATGAAAACGTTGTTCACGTGCGCACCACCTCGAGTCGTCGCTGTACCAGCTGACCTCGAAAATAACTAATTTTATGCACCGTGTTCACCGTCTAAGTCGTTAAGCGCCTCTTTCGCTTGGTTCTCTCGAATAAAAGTACTTATTCACCTCCAAGGCGGAAACAAGATGATCCAGTTTCTCTACCAAGTCAGTCCCAATCGATAGGCCTACGAAAACGTGTAGACCCGTCGATTGATCAAATTCTGTTTTACAGATCTTACCTTTCTCTTGCCGAAGCCCACACGTCGTGGCTTCGATTTCCTGTTCCGTAAAAGCCAAATGTGTACAAAAGTCGTGCAAAACAAACAAAATATATCTCTGATGCTTTCGATCAGTATTACGAGGTGGACCTTGGACTTCACGTCGATGTGGTGCGACCCATGTGCTCGGCTTGCGAGCTGATCACCTATTCACTTACCCATTCGTGGACGTCCCCTCCTACTCTAAATCAAATGACACGGACAAAGAACCCCATGCTTACCTGAAAAAAAGGATATTTATAGAATTAGTAGAAATCAAATAGGATACCAAGGAGTACGAGTGTGTATGTACGGGGTACGGAGTATGTAAATGAACCGATTCAGGAAACTGTCAACGAAAAGGGAATAAACAAAAAGGAGCGAGCGAGAGGGAGTGAAGCGGGGACGAAGAGAAGGAGAGAAAGAAGGCAAAACAAACTTCTGTCAATTCAAATACGATATCCTCCACTGGAAGGGGGCATCCTCCCCAACATGCACTGACATGCAATCCACAGACGAATTCGAACAAAAAGGAAGATACCTCGGGCAGGGATTTCGTATGCCAGGCACGTGTCTTTGCACAAGTCCTCAAGAAATTTATAACAATAGTCATCGCAGCTACCGCCTTCGGTTGGCGGACGGCGACGGGTCGCCAAGCCCACAGCAAAGATTCCACTCACAGCGCAGCGCAGAGGCGTGATGGTGGTGCGGACAAAATAGAAAAGAATTCCTCATCCACCGGAAAGGGTCACGGCCAAACGAGTGCGCGATCCCATCCGCCGCGACATCAGCGACTTTTGATCTCCACTAAATGACTCGAATAGTGTCGCCTAATCGACACGGCCCTATTCGTTTTGGGGCTGACCGCGACGCCGCCGACCGCTGCCGATGGCAGGCGAATGCCTGCATATGGCTCCTGTTTACCAATTAGAGTAATGTCGCCCGTTGCCACATCCTTTTGTTATCAATCAACCGTTTGTGCTACCGATCGTCTATCGGCGGTCATTGTTGTTGCGCCGACCGTGGGAGGCTATAATGCGGCAATTCGTATGGACGAAGTTGATTCCGTTTGTCACCAGGTCTTAGCTTAGATTTGAGTCATTCCGGCTGTAATGGCTGGAACAGTCGACGATTAGTTGCTTAGGTGGACGGCATTTCAGAAGGAAGCAATCAATTGACACCAAGCGCTATTTATCTTGATGGAGGCAGTGTGAAATGGAATCCCTTCCCTGCATTTGAGGTGCAATACAACTCATCGGAGGGCCAGCTCGGCGGGATTGGGTGAATGCCACTGGCAATGGTTTCATTTAAATTGTTCTCTTTTATTGAAATCAAAGCACGACTGTTGAAATGGTGGAAGACGATCGACATGAATTGAGTTCACCTTGTGGCAGGGAACCCTTTCCCTCAGGATTGTTGACAATCTAGGCGTGATTCAGAGACCGCCGATCGTTTTCGGACCGAATGACTCAGTTTCCGTACATTTTTGACGAACAATTCCCTCAGGCGATCAGAGATGTGATCATCGTGCGTCCCTGTCACTATGAATTGAATCTACGAATTGCAAACAACATTTTGCCTTGCGCAATGCGTTGATTCAAATAATGGATCTTCATTCATCGCGACGCTGAATGACTGCATCGGGTGAGGTTGATAAGCGTCGATGACTACGCAGAGGAAAATTTGGAGCACGCTCGAAGGGCGGAAGCGGCTTGTATGAGTTTCAAGGAATTTTCAAGTGGAACATGCAGTTTTTATGGAGGAGGTCTCCCCAGACAGATGATTGATTCGTCTTAGACTTGAATGATGTCACACTTGACAAAAGTGGGGACCAGAGTTCCGGGGATCGCGACAGTTTCAAACGCAGGCTATTATTGACTGTAATTAGTTTTTGTTAAAATACTCCCGATCCCTAAACGCCAACAGTTTAACTGTTGATGAGGCTTGTGTTGCGCGTCTTACAATAGTTGAGAAAGTCTGGGGGTGTTTGTGGAAGTGTGCTGTTGACACATTGAAACGAATTTTGCCATCGAAAGTAGAAAGAACCACATCACGTGCAGGTACCACTGTGCTGTGCGTGGTTGCGCGGATCCATCCGAGCATCCTTTCTGTGGTCCCCGGCAATACTGAGTCCTGTGCAGTGCGTGAGTTGGGATGAATGAAGTACTGAACCTTTTGCAAGATGATGTCTCCCGTAAGTGCTAAAGCTGCCCATGCAGAGCGCACTTTGGTCTGTACATCGGTGTCGCCTTCCGCCACACACGTTGCATAATTTCGCGCACACATCGCTCGAAGAGTGACACTACAAATTAAAACATTTTCATTTTACTCACACAGTGTGCCACACCAAAATTGCCCCCACACACAGGACACATTCCATCACACCGCGTGATGTGCATGGGACACTTAAGGAATCGATGTAATATTGCAGGGGATCAGTACCGTCAACGGTGGTCATTTAAATGCTCAACGAAAAGCAGGAATCAAATTCGATGAAAAGGGGAGACAGCTGGAGACAGCTCAGATCCAGGTTTACCCCAGTTTTTGGTGGCATCGAAGCAGGCACTTTACGAGAGCCAAACAGTTGTGAACGTTCTTATTTCGCCATTTCCGGAATCACAACTAGAGAGAGACCGAGAGAGTCATCGAATCTGTATAAGAGGGAGGGTGAAGTATAAGAAGACGAGTCCGAATGCTGTGACATTTGATAAGCATTCCAACTGAGCTTAGAGGTGGGCGCTTCTGACAACTGGTAGAGCATCCTTCGGAAGACCAAGAGACTACAGCAAAAGTAGGTTGCTGCCTGGCGTGGGCGCTTCAGACAACTGGTAGAGCATCCTTTGGAAGACCAGGAGACTACAGCAAAAGTTGGTTGCTGCCTGGCGTGGGCGCTTCAGACAACTGGTCGAGCATCCTTCGGAAGATCAAGAGACTACAGGAAAGGAAGGTTGCTGCCTGGCAGTACAATGGACCAGTTTTTGAGTTTAGGTGCTCCAGTGTGGTGTTGAAAACCCCCGACAGAAAAAAATATTGCATTGGCTGGCGGTTGCGGTTGATGACCATTGCGTCCTGAAGCGTTGTCTACAGTAGTCTTCAATACAAAATGAAGGACGTAACCGGATGTATTTCAACACCATTTCTAGCAGATGCTTAACAGGCAGAACTAGGAGCGGGTGAATGGCAGCGAGGACATTCGACTGGGATAAGCATGGAAAAAGGCATGTATCCGTCATGTCTGGTCAACGTCAACGTACTGCATGAACTAAACAGGGGATCATACATCATGCAACTAGTTTCGAGGTATGTGTGCATATCCCAGCTCAAGAGTATGCCAATAAGTTCTGCAGTCGAGGGTCGGTTTGCCAAAACGACTGTAGGCCAAAATAGACTGCACGTCTCCGTTTTCCACCTTAGACGCGAGCGTTCTCTTTTGCGTTGTCCCACAGGCTCGAAGACTAAGACTCTTCGGGCGAGAGACACGTTGTCTATGCCGCCACCATGGTCGTTGGATCTGTAACTGGCTGTGCCGACCGCTGTACAGACAGCGTACATTGTCAATCTTCACACTTTTTTGAAATCCTGACGAAAATGTCTTGGTCTCAATGAATTTCCCATGCGATGGCCCAATTGGGTAGTTCTGGAAAATTGATCTGATGGTGACGCACGGCACAGCAGTACTGCCAGTACATTTACCACAAGACAGAAGAAAAATAATCTCACATGCTTATTATTGATGTTCACCATATTCACTGAATAGAGCTTGTCATAGGAAAACAGAAGCATTTTGTTTTAACTTTTTAGCGAATCGAAAAACTTCACTTGATAAATTTACACACAAGCTCCCAGCATTGCTGTACCGTCCACTTTCAAACCGATTCAATGCGTTCCAGATTTGCGCACGGAGATGCACTCTCGTGTGTCTTCTTGTCTGTAATTTTGTAATAACTCATAGTTTTTGTCAGTGCTCTGCAACTAGCACATTATGTGTCGTCTAGACGTCGGTCCACTTGAATGGCCTGGCAGATGATACCGACAACTTAAGTAAGGACACCAAGCAATGTGTGACCCTGATTTGAAAAACTATGTAAATTCTGTTTGTTTCTCATGCGTGTGGACAAGATCGAAGCAATTTTTGGAATCCTTTTAAATCAGTCTAATATTTGATTGCAACTAAAGAGTGCGTTTTTTTGGTAGCACTGTTTCCTCTGACAGCTGATTTGACAGGTTTCTGTTGTTTTGCGGTTACTTTGGCAATTGATCATGAATAGACGCACGCCGGAGCAAAATTTACAAATAGTTCGGATTTATTTTGAAAAAGAGGTGCCCATCCGAGAATCAGAAATTAAAGCCATTGTCGAATCAACTTCCAGAAAAAGCGACCGATTCATGGGCCGCTGGTCTCCAAAAACCATGACGTTACAGTCAGTTACGTTGAGCGGTGCAGAGACACGAATCCCAGTAACTCACTGGGACTTGGAGGGCAACAGTCGATGCGTTATTGCTGAAAAACAACCCGAAATATGGCCAAACGCTGGGTCTTTGACCTTAGACGACAATTGATCTCTGAGCCGAACTATCGTCCAAGCAGAGGCATGGACAATATTCAAATCGGACGAAGAGAGCCTTGGCCGCTTCGACAGAAAAATCCTTAGAATCTTATTCGGTCCTGTTTGCGCAGGAGGTGCTTGTAGCTGAACGACGATCCCTATGAGCTGTACAACGACATCAACCTAGGCAAACGAATTCGACTGTATCGACTCTCAGGTTTACGTAGAGCGAATTAACACCATCGCTCCGGCTCGGAAAGTCTTCGAGTCCAACCCCGGGGGCACCGTGGTAGAGGAAAGCCTGGCCTCCGATCTCGTTCCCAGCCTCATCAGCTGAGCATACGAAACTGCAGGCCCAAGGCCGTGCTAGTTGGAGGGGCATGTTGACTGACCGCCTCGTTCACTAAAGAAGAAGTACCTACAGATAACGTCACTTACTCGTCGGTCTTGTTCATACGTAGATGCCACAACATTGTGTGTTAAATGCTCTAAAAAAAAAACACCCTTTACTCAGATCAATCGCAACGAATGGATGGCGCAGTTGGTTAAGTTGGTTAGTGGGGTCCCCGGTTCGAGTCCCAGCGAAAGCTAAGTTAATACGTTTTTATCTGGTTTTCAAATCTTTTACAGGCACCACTTGTCGCTGGCAATCAGTGGCAGTAGTCTGACCAACATGGTCCCAGTGTGCTGGTGGATTCCACTAGAAGCCCCTCCTAACTACCTGCAGTGTATTGACAACACTACGGCAGAGCGTGGGAGGTGCTCTTCAATATGTCATAGTACTCATGCCGTGCATCGTGGCTCTTATCTTTGTTGTCTTGTGGCGTGTCCAATCTTGTCTCAGGGCAGTCCCTTATCGCTGACCACTGGCAAGTCCGATCTGGTGATCCTCATCTTGATACAATCGATTAAAAAAAAAAACAATCCACAAAATCACATTCTTGTCGAATTGACACAATTCGGACACATGCACACAGTTCGCAATTCCCCAGCCACACGGAACAGCAACACTGGATAATTTGCATTTGACTTTCGGATAAGCCCAGCTACGAATTATCGAAACGAGAAATCAGAAAACCAGAATGCTGGCATCACGGAACAGTGTTCTGCAGCCCCTTGGCATAACACTGCAAAGGGCTGTACACGACAACTAGACTGGTTGAACATACGCAGCTTACTTTAATTTCAAATTGAATTTATGAACACAGCTTTATCGGCTGGTCGAGTTGCGAAAAACCAGATTTCCGGGTGGTGGCTACTCAAACGAGTATTGATGTCTTTATGAGGTTATTCGTCTCCCGTTTGATGAAATAAAACCCTCATACCCATGAGCTTATGAAATTAGAGCCACATTTCCGCTTTTATATTCTCTCGCTAAACGAAAGGCCTTACACAAGCGGTGATTACGTCAAGGTTGTGTGCCTTAGCAACCGATTCAGTTGAACGGAGTAGATTTGCTGATGGATTTGGGGCGGACTCAGGGCGGTGTGTGTCCCTAATCAGCACGAACTTTCGGGATGCGTCACAGAATCTTTAGCAATCTCATGGACGGCAACACGAGACGGTTTTAATCGATTTTTTGTTCGTTTTTTTGGTCTGTACTCGAATGTGCATTTTTGTATTTTTTGTAATTCATGTTGTGTACAATTTGACATTCAATTTGCATACTCCCTACTCGCTACTACTACGTGCTTTTTATGCTGCTGCCGTTGTTGTTGACTCGCTGCACAAGTCCACGCATTTTATTTAGCATTTCACGAACGCCGCCACCGTCGATTACCCCGTCACTTGGTGTGCACTTGGTACGCGTGCATGGGAAACTATAAATTTCCACACACACACACGCG
Source organism: Eristalis tenax (assembly GCA_905231855.2). Lineage (NCBI taxonomy): Eukaryota > Metazoa > Arthropoda > Insecta > Diptera > Syrphidae > Eristalis > Eristalis tenax. The sequence continues at coordinate 26,557,698 of HG993126.1, forward strand.
CTGGCAGGAGACCCTTGACCGAAAAATCTCAATATTATTGCAAACTGCATGAATGATTATTTTTATTCAAAAAAAAAAGGAATGAAGAAAATATTACTGTTCTACATTAAACCATTCTGGCTTGCATATTAATGCGACAATTCAAGACGCCTAATTCATTAGCGTGGACGCCGTGGCTGCACGCATGGCTGCTTGGCTGCTGTCGAGCGATTGCGAGCAAGTCTGCAGAATGATTTTATTCATTTGTCAGGTGAATTGTCAGCGGGCTTGATTGAAGGTTGTTGAAGGCGTTGCTTTCAGGGGGTTTTGAGAAAGCCAGTGGCATGGATCTGCGAGAGATAACGCTGTGTCACGGCCTGTCTTAGAGACATTCTAACATGAGTTCATGGCTCAATCTCCGAATCGAAGGGATTAGGCCGCAACTTCAACACCCGTGACTGCATGTGCTTTTCAAGACTCTAAGCACTACTTCCCTGAAATCATCAGACCCCCTACCACAAGTCACGTCAAGACCAAGTCAGGGAGGCAGAGATCATACCAAACGACGACGCTACAACTCCTTCCTGCATAAATCCTTTCACATGGAAAACATAACTCGTCCGACCCTTACCGACTCCAGATCATCCTAGTCCCCCTGCGTGGGTACTTAATGGCACCACTTGTTGCACATTACATCTGTGCCACTGCATTGTGTCTTAAATTTCAAGTGAGCTCAGGTACCGACCTCAAGCAGAAACCTTACTTCTGGTTGTGGTTTCCCATTCAACAACCACCATTCCTCCGCCAGGACTCTTGCCATCAGCCATAAGTGATCGTCGTCAGTTAATAAACGATTCAATGATGCCTCTCGAGGGAGGAGTTCTTCCTTGATTTGGATACACGCCGCAGCCGACACATTGTCAACGATGATTGCATCTCAAGTAGTCGGGATGCGATGAAAGGAGTCGATTTGGAAACCCATCTACCTGCTATGTCGGAATGTCACACAGTCGGTCTGTGTGCGCGCAGCAACAGATGTGCGATTCCTCAAGAATCGAGTATTCTTTCCGGAATCGATGGAATGATGGAGATGTTAACGAGAGTAGCACACATTTAATGATTCCACAACAATTATTTTTATGCTGATTGATTAAGCAGTGGCCTTGCGAGTCTCGGCAAAAGACCACCCAAACTGGCCGTCCGATGATTTACTGCACGAAACGAGCAAATGACATCAGGTGAATAAAGTTTTGGTTCTTTTGTGTGTGTTTGAAACTTGAAAGTTTGTGATGTATGCGTCGACGATTGACAGCCATTAGGCGAGAGGACTCATAAATTGCCATTGACATATCAAGGCGCACAGCTACAGTGGTGGACTGAATTAATGCAACGGAAACTATGCTGATTTTAAACTTCCCCCATGATTTGTTTGCATACCAAATGCAGACATTTTTATGAAGTTCTGGTTTTTATTGAGAAGTGTGAAGTTGTGAATGCTTGTTGAGTCGATAATTATGTGCGCCACTGTGTACATGTGGTGATGACGATAGAGGCACACAACAGAAGTTGTGGTGAGTGAAGTTCGTTTAATCAGAAAATTCAGCAGGCAATAAATGCAGAAACTAGGAACGCGTGACATAAAGTCAGACTCTACGGAGTTACGCAGGCTCCGTTTTGGATGACGAAACCCTTCAAAGACTGACGTAACACGAATTAGACAAGTTATCATGTCGATTCACTATACTCTCTAAATAAGAGTGGCCAGACTTGAGTTCAGACAGAAACTGGTGGAGTTTGGGTGATGCAATGCACAAGACCAAGGGCAAAAAGGAGGTGGCTGAAATTAAGACGAAGCACGGGCCGACAAAGTTAAAGAAGGTATGTTTGCACAATGCAATTAAATGCCAGTAAATTATACAGACTACAGGTCTATGTACTCAATGTCACAGAAGGATTTCGACAAGGCGACGCACAGTCATGTGACTTCTTCAACATAATCCTGGAGAAGATCGTTCAGGACTGACAGGTCAACACTAGTGGCAGGGTCTTCCAGAAGTCGGTACAACTGTTAGCTAGAACATAGCAGGGCTTTCTCCTCACCTAAGAACTGGGCCCTCTCCTCACCTAAGGACTGGGCTCTCTTCTCATCTAAGGACAGGACCCTCTCCTCATCTAAAGACAGGGCTCTCTCCTCATCTAAGGACTGGGCCCTCTCTTCACCTAAGGACAGGGCCCTCTCCTCACCTAAGGACATGGCCCTCTCCTCATCTAAAGACAGGGCCCTTTCCTCATCTAAGGACAGGACCCTCTCTCATCTAAAGACAGAGCCCTCTACTCATCTAAAGACTGGGCCCTCTCCTCATCTCAGTCTCCATCTCTTCTCAGTGCTCGTTATCTTCATCGCTTCATGAGAATCACCAACTAGTTTACGGAGGAGGGTCAACTGGATCCGCGTGGTAACACAGCAGACCTGCGCTGAGCTGAGTGTGGCCGTGAGCCTGTTTTTCATAATCCAACCGCTAACATAGATGTTCCTCAAGGGTCCACTGGAGGGCCTATATTCTTCACAAAAACTCGAAAGCTGTGTTAAGAACCTGTGGTGGTTGACCTGTGGGGGACGACCAAATATGCATGAAAAGTGTTGTAACTACATGTGTAACCTTCCTGCATCCTCATCGTTACAAAGAACGCCTTTCATTATCGGACACAGCTTCAAAAATTAAGCACGGCAACGAGACACATATACCTAACTCTTCTCCAAGAAGTAGAGGAGGTTATACTCTTCACGTCCTTTGTCTGCCCTTATGTCTGCACACAGGACGCCATTTCCGAGAAAGAAGATCTTTTCCACTGATCCCCCAGCTGGTTACTGCAACAAGATCCATGTGACAGCCCAATGGTTTCGTGAGAGACGTTCTAACATCCAAAATATTTTTCACTGTTCCTAGCGCTCACCAACTCCCCCCCCCCCCCTCCCCCTTCCTTTACACTCTTTAAATAATAAAACCAAATGACGTGTGCGTACATGGGGAGCACATTTTAATGAGCATAAATGTTTTTGAGCATCTTTAGAATCTATTAAGTGAATACTGACAAAAATAACAAATAAGCATGTGGGCAAACTTCTGACAGTGAAGCTTCTTAACATTCAGTGTCCAGTCTTTCGCCGCCTGAGAACAATAGAAAGCTCACACAAAAGAAACGTTTCACTTAAGTGCGCTGGACGGGCCAAATGCTTAGATTATCAGTCGGCTTCTGCTACGATCTGCGAACAAAAGGAATGTAGCTCCTCCTCGGATGACACGCTGTGGATGGTCGCCACCGCATTGTCTCCATTTGAATGTTTGTTTTCGAGGAGTTTGCTATCACCGACGATGATGGTTGAAAAGCTGGCTACCAAGGAACTGGAAGGGTTCAAACGAGAAGCTTGAATAACTCATATACCTAGAACCAATTGGGAGACTGAAAGAACGAAGCGGTTAAGCTGGCGTATGTGGATGTCGTTCACTTCGCTCAAATCAATGAAAATGTAGATCCCTTGATTTGAGTTCCTGCGATCTATACGAACTGATCTATACGAACTGAGGAGGAGAGAATGGCCACTTCTTCCTCTTCAACCTTGCGTAGTGTTATGACACCAATGAGAGTCCTGGCCTACTCAGTCTGAGCAGACAAAGTGGTCGTTTGGGATGAATTGTTGGCCATATTTGTCAGTGCCTTCCAGACATTGTGTCTTTAGAAGATGGTAGGCTGTAGCGAGGGGCAGACGGATCTCCATGTCTAGCCACGTCTAGCCTGTGCCTAATAAGGGATCTGTTTCCATGAAAAGTGACATTGTCCAAGAACTTAATTACCGCCTGACTCTCCCAACAGGTAGTGATATGACTTCTTCTTATGCCAGGATAGTGAATCTTTGGCTGCTGTGGTCTCCACTTACAATAAACACGAAGTTGCAAAGATATAGCAGCCATCGGAGTAGACACCTCAACCTTCTCCTTCATCCAACTTACCTACCTCTGTATGGTGGGAGGATCATTGATACTCATTTCGGTCCACAGTCTTGAGTCTCAGATCTGGACTGGCTTGTACCTGGTCTTCCGAATATATTCATCGGAGGGAGGGGGAAATATATGTTAAGTGCAGCGGCTCGAGTGCTTCTTAACGCCCCGCTGATAGACATACAGGCCAGCTGTTGGACTCGATTGAGTGTGTTATACTTCCCAGCTTCATTTCTGGCTGCTCACCAAACTGAGACAGATTACAGACGTGTGTCCAGCCCTCAAACAGGTCAAACTTCAGACCTAGTGCTGCCTCTTATGCTTCAGCTTTAACCAAAAAAGTTCCAAAAATTTGGCGTTGTTAGGACGATGATAGCTGGGCCACGTAGAATGCACGCGCAACTTAGCTCCACCCCGAGGAGTCTTCAACTCCGAATCTGTGGGGCTCTGCAACGGATGACGCTCGCGTTTGAGGTGGCGCACCCAAGTGGGGAAGGACTCCAACTAGTGCGCGCAACTGGATGCGGCTAGCCTAGCTATGGCTGGAGAGGCCCAGGTCCATTTCGGACAGAGAAGAAGAAGAATTTTCGATTTATAATGACACACGATCTATTGCAGCCTCAAATATAACTGGGAGCTATAACACACTCAGCCGAGTACAACAGCTGGCCTGTATGTCTATCAGCGGGGCGTGAAGAAGTACTTTGAGTTAGTCCAGATATGAGACTCAAGACGATTTTAACTGAGTATCAACGATCCTCATCGAATTAAGCCTCCTCCCTCCATTCAACAAGGGAACGGACGAATTGTGACATTTAGAAAAGGTCACGGAATGCTTCTACCCATCACCCACCACTTCACATATCTTCACCCATTTTTAAACGCTCAAGTCAATTACATTTCAGCACAATCGACGAAGACACCTCGTTGACACGATCGGCTAACAAAACCAATTAGAGGCTTAAAAAAACAGAATCAACTGCAGAACCGCAGGGGGGCCCATGGCGAACCTATTGAAGTGCGAAAAACAGAACTAAATGAAAAAAGCAGAAATTGTAAGAACAAAAAAAAACACCCCACACAACAGTATGTAGTTCGAGGTTCTCTGCGGTTGCACTCTTTTACCATATCGGTCCAGAGAGCACACAAAGTGTTGTTGACGTACGCAACAAATGCAACAAATGCAGCAAATGCACTGCCGGCGATGTCAGATGCATTAACTTTCGATTTCGCTTCGGTATTTCCTTCTGGGGACACTTGACACAGTTGCTCGAACGCAAACCTGGACACGCAGCCAGCACGCACAACGCCGATTGTCGATTTGGTGTCGATCGATAGGCCGGTTGACATTCACGTGAGATTCTAGTTGCAGCGTTTTTGTATGTAAAAGAGTTCGTTTCAGTTCACCGAGAGAGACCTTCTCCGATCGGAGATTTTCACTCCAAATAGCCGCGCACACTTGAACATAGCTTTGAAAATCGAGATCGGGAGAATCAAGCGAATCTCGTTGGTTTCGAGGAAAAAACGGCGGAGAACAAGCTCGGCTGACACTGTTTCGTTGACGATTGTGGTGTACCTGTTTGACACACGACCGACATCCGATATCAACATTTGTGTATCTTGTATCTGAAGTGCTGCGGTTTCCTTCTGAGGTTTTACTTTATCCGCTTGAATTGATTCCTTCCCCGCCCCACCCCCGCCGCCCGCCCATCATTCGCGTCTAACACGAAACTCCAATTCGTCGGTGTGGTGTGTTGCCTTTTTTTCTGCCCGCCAATCGCAATGTCATTGTTTCGCACAGCACCAGCGGCGCGCGGCGTGGATTTGCCGTTGCCGTGCGATTGTATCTATCGACACACAGGGCAGAGACAAATTTAGGTCGATTGTCTTGAGAGATCGCTCTCGAGGTGTAGCACACCCGTTTTTATGGCCGCGTGTGTACCTGAATTTCACTATTTCAACCTTTTCGCCGCTTTTTTACCTCTTTTTACACGCCGCATTATGCTGTGTGGCGCACTTTTCCTAATGTGATGTAATAATTTCTTTATGACTGCGTACCGTGTTTTCGGTACTTATTTTGTATCTTTCGGCTCAGAAGTCGGTTAAGGTTGTGAACGATACCACTAGTTGGGAATGGATTTCGAGTCAAGGAGAATGTTGTAATCCTTCGGGATGCATTAAATAAGGGGCGTGTTGTCGTCGTATCCGTGTGTTGGCTGAGGAACGTCCGTCGAAAGGGGAAACTGATTTTGTCAATGGGAACACGTTAAGAGATACACGCAGCAACAGTGCACACAAAAAGGATACACTCGTATATTTTTGGAGCAAGGCTAATTGTCATTCCGTGTTTAACCGCATTTTAATGATCCCTCTCCTGTGGTGTGTCATGTTGACGTAGTCATCGTCGTCGTTCCTCGTTCGTAGCCTTCTTCGCCTCTGTCGTCGTCGTCGTCGTCGTCGTCGTCGTTGTCAGGCAAGGGGATGGAAAGTGATTTTCGTTATAAAGTTTCTTGCGGAAAAGGAAGATATAAAATTAATTACATACACGCCCCTGTGTTTGTGTCTGCTACACTGCGCGGTAATGTAGACAGTTCGAGGAATCAACAAAAAAAAGAAAAGGGAAAAAAATCAAGAGGACACTGTGGATGTCGGCGAGATTTTCAATTGAATTTAATCGGTGGATGACGCTCTGAACGGGCAACGTGTGACAGCGTGGTTGCATTGGAGGGATCGAGCATGTGGAATACATAAATTTCGAGTCGATTACGCGGTAGGCGCTGGATGTGTGTCACAATTGTATCAGTTTAGGGCGGTCATAGGTGCTGGTGGAATTTTAGGGGTGTTATTAGATGTCCTCATTGCTAGTGGATTTTGACAGTTGCAGTGACATGACGTACAGCCACAGTCGATGACTTCAGGACAGTCGTTAAATTGTGACGCCTTAAGTGTAGCTTCACGACTCCCAGGCTATGTCCCTAGCACCAGGTGGAGAAGACTCGAGTTTAGTTGTCAGAGACGTTGCCAAAAATATTCCCGAACTTCCGAGATTCACTAAAGAGGCCTGACGCTACAAACATGACAGGCAGATAAAAGCGAATGATTTCACCTCAGGACACCGACTGTGGCGAGATTTCTTGTATCTGGGACAGGAAATAGCGTCACGGGCAGCTGCAAGCGCGGAAGACTCTATATTTTTTAACACAGGCCAACAGTTGGTTGGCGCCAATGCCACTGGAATCGTCGCGTCTTCACACTGTGACCCTCCTGCGGGTTAGGGGTTAGAATTTACTCGAGGTGAGGCATGTCTGTCGTACGAGGCGACTAAAAGACCTTCGGCTGGCTGGTTGATTATTGCGAAGAGTTCCCTTCCTGCAGTTACAGTCCTTGTTTTTGTTTGTAAAGTGAGAAAATTTATTGGTCAGGGACATCTGAGAGAGAGACCTGAGGGGGGTGATCTGCTCAGACTACGTGTCTCCATGGGCCACGAGGCGACTAAAATCCACCAAAAATGAGTTGGTTTAGGATACGCCCCTACTCCAATGCCCACGGAATGACGGTTGAAGCCCAGACGTTAAATAATTTCAACACGGATGGAAGGCAGATAGACAGACACGACGGCCAGTCCTGGAATGTTATGGCATCCTTCTGTTAGCCTGACCAGAGGCTTTGTTCCACGGGAGGATCAGGATCACCCCTGAGGCCCGTTTAGGATTCAGACTGATCACTTTTGTCCCCCAAGTGGGAGTATCGTGGTGGCTGTTGTTGGAGATGATAACAGCAGGTCTTGCGCCACTAGGTAAGGCAGTCGGTGTGACTCTGAGACACCAGTGCTAAGTGATTTAAATTGGTGTGCGACCTAAAGAGGACCAACAGGCTTTAGATCGGCGTCGCACTTCACCAAGGTGGAAGAACTATCCATATGCAAGCAATCAACTGGTACTGGAGAACCCGCTGAACGACTTGGTGTCCAATGTTCAGCTTAGGATCCAGGGGAATGGATCTCACGGTATGAGCCTGGCAAGAGATCAGTCACGTGTGCCATGGTAGAAGTTCTCAGGGACATGAAACGTGCTGGTGAAAGCCGAACATATCTGTCCCACTTAACACATTGGCTGGTTCCGACGGAGGTAGAAAAGGAGTCTGTCGGAAGAACTGAACAAATGACACCCTAGTGGAGGCGAGACGCAGAAACGCCACTGGCAATCGTTGCTACTTCCGTTTGTCTAACCAACTTGGGTCACTTCCGGCTCGAAGGACCAAATTCAGCCAGTCCCGCTATAGGCGGCCGATATCTAGACGATAGGCAGGCAACCAGGACAGACTCGTGGCACCTTCGACGGAGTAATTACTCAACATCGGATATTTGGTCCCGTCTGCCTGGAGAACAATACAAATCTGAACGCTTTATGAGCTGTACAAGATTGTAGATGTAGGCCGAAGATCTGTCGACCACATCCAGCCGCTCAACAGCAATGCTCCAGTTGAGAGAGTTTGCGAGTCCGTGGCGAAGGAGAGGAAGACAGGAACTCCAGTAAAAATGTCCGAGGCAAGGCTATCTGACTGGAAGCAGAATGGCCTGCGAGGGTTAAAAAGTTGGGCATCGTCGTCAAACAAGAGACAAGAACTGCAATTTAATAGCCAGGGTCTGATCTTTCAGAGGTTCAAAGTCTCAGCTTCATCGCTAAAGGCTACCGGTGCACAGTGATTATCGCCGAGAGCTCTGACATAACATTTCCTTCATGGCCAGTTCCCTCGGCTACTCAGTGTTCCTTCCCTTGCACGCATTGTGGCATTAAGCCAAGTCTTGCTCGAACTAGGACTCATTGTCGCCCAGGTCTTGCCCTCTTTGTGTCCAGCCTGAACGTGGGCCTCCACCAACAAGCCTCTCAGGTTAACTTACTTGGGCACAAGTTGGTTCAGACCATCTTCATTATTGCGCCATATTAGGCCCAGGCTGTGGATCGAAGTCGAAGGCTTAGGACACCTGCCTGTGACTTCGAAGTGATCCGTGATCAGGGAACTACAGAATGTAGCCTGCTGGCAGTCCTGAATTTGAATGAAAGAAGGGCCAATGATTCAACTACAATACAAACCACAGCCTTTTTTTCATCACATGCGATGTCTTGGCAGAACTCGATGGATCTCCCGATTTTGCTCATGGATGCAGTCAGAAGTGAGCCGGTGAACACGGATCCTGCGATGGGATGAACGAACAAAATAAATTCGTCTTTTGGTGCCAAGACTCACGCATTTGTCCGCCTCAATTGTCAGTTTGGTTGTCACTGGGAAACACTTCTAGAAACCACTCTTAGGCCGTGTGTCAATCAAGCAAAGGACCATTTTTGACACACGGTCCATAGACTGGATGGACAAAACTTCATTCCAAAACTTTCGGAAACTCAAGACATTTTCGACGAAAGGCAACCACTGCCATTCGTCCGTCAGTCAAGAAACCAGGCCATCCGTTGCAATCGTTGAATTCATGTCACGGCCCATGGAGACAGTCTGAGTCCGAGCAGATCACCCCCGTCTGGTCTAGATGTCCCTTGACCGCATTTCAAAATAAATGTTCTCACTTCACAAACAAGGACTGCGACTGCAGGAAGGGAACTCTTCGCCATTAATCAACCAGCCAGCCGAGGGTCACCCTTTCGGTTCTCGAAATCCCAAAACTGATCCCAGAAAATCTGTCCTTCAAGGGAGTCTTTTTCTCCTGCCCCTCCGTCGCCCAAAACCAGAAACCAGTTTATTGCCGAACAAACAGCGCGCTACCAGTCGCCTGTCGAAAACCGAAAATCGAAAGTCCAAAGGCAAAAGCCTTCACACCTTACGAAACAGCGATTCCGATTTCCTTTCCCTCGCCCGGGCGAACTGATCCCATTAATCAGGACGCCGATTGCGATTTCTTGTTCCCTAGATAAGCCACCGAAATGCGAAATCCAAAGTGCATTCGTGTCCGACCGCACGGAATGGCATTTTCATTTCGGCTTGGATTTTCATTTCCGTGTGTGGCTTTCGAGCTCGCTCCATCCGGTCGGGTGGCATGCCGGCAGGACACACACTCGCTGCTGTCCAAGGAATCGGGCAGAACTCAATTTGCCAATTTTGAGTGGTCAAAGCGCGATTGACTGCAAGCGTTTAGTGATAGATATGTACGAATATTTAAATTTAAATTCATTTCGCATGGAATGCGGTTCGCAACTCGCCTGCCATACGGCACGCAGTGGCACGCCAACGACATGTGTGCCGTGCCGTGGCTGCGGCTGTGGCAGTTCCTTCGGCCCAAGGAGAGAAGTAAATGTGTGCAGTCAGCAGATATAATATTCATGTCATGCCAAGGAACAACTTTTGCTTTTCATTTAGCCAAGGCGAGTTCCGTTCTACAACGGCTACGTACACACACGCACACACACGGTGAACGCATGCACTAGACGCCAACGACACACGCATTTTATTTTCGCTTTCCCGTCACTGTCGCGGTTGCCGCTGCAGGTTAAACGGCCAGAACCTGGCATCTGTGTATCTGCTTATCTGAGGCAGCAATATTTGGCCGCTCACTAATGGTTCTTACACAGCAGTGCCGCAGCGACGGCAAACCGCCCGAGTACGTGTAGGCATTGACGACCACACTCGCATTCGCGTACAATGACAACGCACGCCGGCGGCCGCGCCGCTTTGCGGGTTCATGTGCGTATACGCGACAAAAAGTGCATTCTATCGGCGATACCGCCGCCGCGTTGCACCGCACCGCACCGTGGCCGTGCGCTAAGCCGAGAGGCTGAGGAAGTCATGAAGGTGGCAGTGGCTGTGCGGTGGAAGCTGGCACAACGCAAATGGAATAGATCCAATAAAGAGACATGATAACCCTGACCTAAACGCGGATAGCGATTTTGAAATATTTTATTTTTACTTTTTAGCGCTACTTTGTACGGAATGAGTTTACAAAATGAACAAGCGAACGAAACGCGAACTGAAATAAATGAGAACGATTCAAACGGATCTGGTTGGCATCGTTTATTTGGATTTTATTTACGATTTTACGAACTCGTCGTGCGTCGCGTCGCTGTCTCAACGCCCGTGTAAAATGTGTTACACTGCGATGGCATTCACAGAAATGAAACAATGCGACAGGATGTTGCGTTTGGAACGAGGTGTGAACATGGATGTCCAGTGAGTGGAAGTGGCTGCGGACGCTGGGGAGCTTGACAATGCCTTCGCTTGAGATTCGAACGCACCGAGCAAACACTTACTCGTAAGTGGGGCGAATTCAAAATAATTTGAATTGACCAAGTGGATGCTGAGCAGGTTCTGGGGGAAGATTCCTTGGCAAAGATCTATTCGTTACGTCGGCCATTCGTCCTGATTACTGCTGGCTTTCTACTGATTCGGTTCTTCCTCCTGGGGCCTCATCATCATCATGTCCTGTATCGACTAGGGCCTCTACAACGCCTGCACGCCATCGTGTGCGATTTCTGGGAATGTGCCCAGTTGCCGTCCTGCCCTCACGACAGTTCTTCGTCATGTATTTCCAGGACTGCCGCGTATTATTCCTCGGAGGCGTGGTTTGCTATGGAGCTGTCACTTTTTCGGGGACTGTAGCCAACCCACTGCCACTTTCGTCGTTGGATAGTTGTGGCTACAGGTTCCGTTGGATCGTTCGAGGTACGACTCGGCCATAAAGTCCTTAAATTTATATACGCAAGCACCTTTGCAGCTATCCCGGGGTAGTGGCCGTCCACATCCATGTAGCAGCACGAACACAACTTTAGAACGCAACAGTCGTGGCGTGGTGGACCTTTCACCCGTTTCAGTAACGATTCTCCGTTCTTTGGTCACACAATTAAGTGTGAGAAAAGAGAAGCCTAGATCGAGGGCGAATTTGTTGACTTTTGACACATTTCTGAATGCCCACCGATTTATCCCCAAAAACCAGCCAGATGAGTCATTCACCAAATCCGCATGACCTAACCAGTTCTTCCGCTTCCAACATTCGAAATGTGCATCAATAGAGAAGTCTTTAGAATGTCGCCGCGTGCAAACGTTACGTTTAGCTAAACGACTTTTCGCGTTTCGATGTGCACAGGGGCGGAGTAGGTCAGGTCTGGCCAGTGCAGTTGATTTACATCCGGGGCGTGCTGGGCAACACGATGCTGAGTGATAGTTCGATGAAGTAATGAAGATGTCGGTCCTATCACTTGCTGCACGAAGCTGGATCGTAGACTCGGTGTGGAGGATCGTTTTGAGAAGCGCCCCCTTACCAAGAGGATAGTCTTCCAATGAGTCCTTGTGGGGGTAGAATATTTCTTTCTTTTCGGTGATTTTGGGCGGTTTTGCTGATGTTGTCCAACTGCCACGTGGCTGTGGTTGGACGCAGCGTTTTGGGTGGGGCGCCACTGATTGTCGATGCGAACAATCCAAGGATTCTTGGCCAAACTTCGCTGTCGAGATCGTCGAGAATATTTTGACGGACGATCTTCTGCGAAGCCAGCAGTTATTATTGCATCAACTTCCACAGTCCTGGGTGGACCTGGGCCTCAACAAAGAAGCCTCTCCATCTAGCATGATATCTGGCTAGCTGTCCCGAGTTGTAGGCAGTGCACTCGGATTGTAGTCAGGCTCAAGCCCTCAATCAATCGCTGAACTTCACAATAAGGCAGAGGGTGACCAGATAAGAATGATAGGAAAAAAATAAATAAATTAAAACAAAAACCGTGTGCGAGATGAGACTGATTCCAGCTTTATTTGGAAGCTACACTCATGCCATTATGCACGCAGTAGCACGTCACGTTAATGGCCGTCTCGGCTTATATTTTAAACGAGACCTAGGCCGATATTCAGATGATAGCATAGACCCAGGACAAGATTGGAGTGGCGAGACTACAAAGTTGCTGATTGGAACTTGCAGAGAGCTGAGGATGATCTGCTTTGTCTCGCATCGTTTGCCCGATCCACAAGCAAGGAGAGCAATTTGACTTCGCCGAGCGAGGGATATGTTGCGTCCAAGACTGTGGCAGGCTGTGAAAATCAGCAAGATCACCACCATCGAGTTCAACCCCGGATACGACGTGGATAGAGACGAGCTATGCACCGCCACACCTAGTTTCACCATGTCTGCCAAACTAGTCAGTTTATGCAGGATTTTCGCTGCACCACAGCGGTCGGTAACGAACTCGCCGTGAAGGTCAGAGACAGACAGAGGGTCTTGTGGTTCAAGCCTAGATCCACCCCAACCCCGGAAACAAGAAGAAAAATCATGGTTTCATAATTGAATAAAATGTCTGAAGTCTAAAACTCCCGCCCCACTCGCAAGCTCTAATTTCGAGCAACCAAAAGCGCCCCCCCTCAGTCACAGTCACGGAGGCCCAAGCACAGATAAGCCGGCCCTGTTGCTTCCTCGCTTCCTCGGTTCCTCGCTTCCAGCATTTGAATCTCGTGTTGCATAACCATTCATCATTCCCACGTACCGATGATGATGAATGCATTTGCCAGATGGAAGAAATGGCGACGTCGTAGCTGTCAATGTGCCGCTCGCCGGATTGTGTACGAGGCAATTATTATCTCGTTGAGTTCAGATTAAATATACATGTACGCGACCGCAGCCGCGCCGATCCGCGTTTCAATGGGCAGCCGTTTTGATGGAGATCGTTAGAAACATCTCCGATGCCCATATGGACGCGTCACATTTCCTTTTATAGTCTCAATCTTTATGAACTCTCCTCCGCCCGACGACTGCGACGGCGGCAGACACACAATCGACCCCCAATCGACTCGTGTATTAAGACAAAATCACTGGAACTGCCAAAAGACTACACGCCGAGCGGCACCGTTTTGGCCGCATCATGACTTGGCGGTTGTGTGCGGTGGGAAAAAAGCCAGCCGCCAAGTGCGATAGCCTCGAAATTGAGCGCACAGCCCATTGTGGGGTTCCATCGTCGTCGTCGTCGTCGTCGCTGATCGCGAACTGATCGAACGTACATTCATGTCGATCGCGGCCCGGCGGCGGCGTGCGGATGCCAACGGTGGGATATCGGATGTGGAAGCACGCAGACATTTAAAATGCATCGCCGTCGTCTCGCGCAGGCCACACCAAGCCGGGTTTTGAAAATTAAACAGCGATTAGCGCGAGTATACACCTGTAAAGATGTCTTGCGTCCTGCTCGCCGGATCGATCTGGCCTCTTCCCACAGTACCTGCGGCCGTCTCCCTCTTCTGCAGACTCTGCGCTGTGTTGTGTCACTTGGATGTGTGTTCACCTTTTAATGAATTTCTGCAATACCGGAACGTGACGGGGCAATTTAGGTCAAATACACCTTAAATTGGTTTTAAGCGACTTTAGCGCGGCCCCTTGCACGCCCTGTTCCACCGTCCACCGTCCGCCCAGCCGGTCTTGGCGCGTTTCGTCCGTCGCGATGTAGGTGTGTGTGTGTGCGAATCGACAGATCGATACTTTCGACTGCGGCTTTTCATTGCTCACCTATCAATCGCTGGTTCTGGGCATGGATGTGAGCTGGATGCTGGTGGGGCATCGACGGCGTGCTTTTACTTTTGGTTTTTCTTTTTCGCTCGTTTCCTCCGGTCCGTGGGTATGCAGCGGCGTGCGAGTGCTCGAATGCAGCAGACGGCTTCTGATGGGGGGTTAGATCCATTGTCTAAACATGCCGATGGCGTTAATTAAGAGATTATAATTACTGAATTACGGCTGCTGCTGGGCGCAGATAAGAGAGGTGTGTTTCGGCCCAGTTGAGTAGTTCGTTGCGCTTATCTCTGATCGACATTGCTGTGGCTAGACGGTGACAAGTGTAACTGCGCACGATTCGACTGCTGCAAGGGAGGAGGCCTTTCGTTTGGCAATTCAAATGCATTGGGCTTCAATTCACGAGGGAGGCTGACAGTGGTAGGTCGTGTTTTTTTCTTGAAATGTCGAGTGCTTGTAGATTGGATTGTGGCTGTGGTTTGATCGGAGTGGACATGTGCTGATAGCAATGGATGTGTAATCTGTCTAGAGGAAGGACACTCCACATCACTCCCGGAAGCAGCGGCAAGACTTTGCAGCGATTGGCCAGATAATGCAGAATTTTCGCTCGTTGGTTTTGTACGTCAGGCTGATGTGTGAGGACATTTTTAAGCGATTCAACCCTTCGTCCTTGCCAAACACAGCCTCTCCCTTGTTTAGCCATAAGAAGTGTAGAGTAACTTAAGTTAACTTAAGCGATCGAACGAATATACAGAAATGATGCATTGCGACCGAATGCAAACGATCGAACGAAATGATGCATTGCGACCATGATCATTGTTTCGTTAAGTTTCGTTGAGTTTCGTTAAGTTTCGTTCACTTTCTCAAATCTAAGTGTCAACGAAATTAACGCCTTTTTACGTATGGGGCAGTGACAGTTGGAATTTTGCGTAGGTTGCCGGAAGCAGTTATGGACACTTGGAAACTTAACAAGCTGGGTTCTTGAGTCAATTGTGGGCAATTTAACAAGCTCGGTTCTTAAGTCAATTATGGGCAGCCCTCAGGACCAAGGTATTAACCTAAAATATTTAGCAGCGCTATTCTTCGCGTTAAGGCCTTTCATTGCTTGGAATTACACCATTTGCGGACATACATTTTCATTCGAAGGTATTCACATCCGACGATCCAAGAATATGGCGGGAGGTTCTACCAAGCGTCTTGGTTTCTCTCTGTGCTTGTTCACGACATTGGAAAAAAGTGGGAGCCACTTATTTGTTGTAGTTCCCCAATAATCGACTGTATTAAATTTAGAAGGGATGATCGACTACCGTGCTTTGAAGGCGACCGCTTGGCACACCCATGACGTGGTGGTTGAAAAACGTCGCCTGATTCACTCCACATGAGTCAGAATCGATGTCGGAGGATCGAGTGGCCTGGATATCTCTTTTGCATGCTCTTTGGTGGTGGATAAACTCAGACTCTATAGAATGCACTAGGGGCTAGCCTAGAAAATGTCTTCTGATTCGATTGGCCATTCCTTGTTGCCCCTTTTCATTTCACTAAATATTCACAATTCAAAGGCAGTGAGAAGCTACGCAATCAGGGATCAAGAGGTGTCATTGTGTCGTGTGCAGCACTGGAGTCATCAAAGCTCTGGAGCACTGCTTCGGCAAAACAACTTGGTCTAGATGATTGGAATCAGCGTGTCCGGACATTCGAAGATGGATGGGAAACAGCTTCAGCCTATTTACAGGACCTAAGTGTGTTCCTAACTTGAGAAGTAAGTGAGAAGGCTTAGGGATTAGGGGGCGAGAAGACCGAGAAAAATCTTTTAGTTGGCTGTGTGATGAAAATGAGTGAAGAAGACCGTGGCTTTTTACACAAAAGTAATGAGGCTTATTTCTACTTGACTAGACACTCATCACAGTCTAAAACAAGGCCATCTTCTAGAACATGTAAAACGAAAGGTTGAACAAGTGCAATTTGTAGACCAGAGAGGCGATGTGGGCAGACCCTTATTCCAACTGAAATGATTGCTGTGACAGTGGATGGTGAAGCTGCATGGCCCCTCTTCCTTTGAATGGATACGGTTTACGTCAATGCTCCGCTAACGGTAGCATGATGAAACATTTCATAACAATCACTGTTATTCGTAGGAAGAGCCAGGACGTTGTTTGGCAGACGTTGTAATGCTTTGCCAACCTCCACGCGTGGACTTAGGAAATGAATGCCATCGCTTTTCACATCTTGTTGGACAAGGCAAAAAGGACTAAGACGACCTATTCATTGCGTGTACGAGAATTAAGATGACAACTCATGTTGGACTATCCAAAGAAGGCCTACTAAGTTAGATAGATGACAACAAACTCAGTCCTTCTTTACGTTGAGTTGCCACTCCTGTTCTTAGAAGTTGCAACAGAGGAATGTAATGCGCCGGTTCATTCAACGCGATATTTGTTTCACAGTAAGCCGGTCCGTTGTGTCCTTCACTGACTTGTTTCATTGAATGCCGGACCCGTCAGCAAAGTTCTACAAAAGACAATCAACAAACGAAGTGTACAGTGACATGATCATAATTGGCTGGACCTTATAGACCGCCTGGGAAACTTGGGTGCAGCGCAAAAGAGTCGAAATCACAAGCCTGTGGGACAACTCAAAAGAGGACTACCGCCTTTAAGTGGAGAACGACCTCAACCAACAGAAGACCGGCTCTCCAGACATCGCCTGAAAATCCTTGCGATGGAGGCACTGTCTTGTAAACTCATTCAGGATCATCTGCCTGATTGCACACGTCCCAGCAGCACACATTCAATTCTCCCGCCACAAGTGGCATGCCAATGCGATTCGTTTTGAAGAACCATCTGTTTAACGCTCTGTCCAAAGCTCTTGACATGCACTGCACCAGATCACCGGCACGACCGCAATCAAAACATAAATCGATTCCATTTGAATGGTAATTATGTCACAGCACAAGCACCACCGCCACTCACCGGCCACCACCGGTTGCTGACCCTTGAAACTGACATTTGTGAGTATTTTGACGCAGCGGCCATTGTTTTGATCATGACACCAGCAAATGACAACGGAATGCTGGCTGACTGCCCGAAATATGATGAGTAAAACCGTACGGTTTCGAATTACCGCTCTTCGATTGTGAACCACATGAGCATACATATGCGCGTAGCGTATGCACGTTGGAGTGCATATGGGGACTGAGTCGACGGGAAGTCGTCGAGTTTTTGTAAACGCAAAGGTTTGCACTTAATTACGTCGTCATCGTGGTTGACACCAAACAAAGACGAGCACTCCGGAATGCTCGCATGACGTTGTGTCGTGATACGATCGCTCTTGCTGAATTGTGCGCACATGTTGAAGGGTTTTCGGTCAACGCCTACATTAGAAATGTGATCAATGTCAAATTGGGAGGATGACAGCTGAGGTCATTTGAGATGAGGATTGTGGTCATCGCTGAGCCATGTTTGGCGTCTCAATTAGGGGAAGGAGGCGAGTCCGAGTTGGTTGAAGATTTACGAGTGGGAAATTAATCATTCAATTTGGAGAGAGCTTGAAAAGGCGATTTATGACAGCGTGGAGGTGCCAGGATACAGCGAGATGGTGAGAAAGGCAATTCATCTTGGGCCAAATTGAACGAGAAAAGGGGGAGTTTTCAACTAGCTGTGACATGGTCTTTCGAGGAAATTAATTTGTTTTGGGCTGGAACTTCATGAATGATGGATCGGCTTCAGTTCCTTAGAATGGAACGAAAATCTCTCCAGCCAGTTTGAAAACTTCTAGAAACCGTCATTTGGAGTCGTCATTGAGAGGTCAAGGGAAAACGAATCCTGTCCAGTTCCCAACACAAAAAAGAAACACTCACTTACCTTTAATTTCCGGTGGCCGTCCGTTCCTGCTCCCAATCGTCAGACTATCCAGTTCACTCAAACTGTTTGTATTCGGCGAAAGTAGCTTCTCAGCGAGCAGTGGGTTAGCCGCAATCGAGTACCGACTGCTACTGCCACCAGGACCGTTAAAGTTCCTCTGACTCTGATGCTGTTGCTGCTGCGGCGATAGACTCGAACATGCTGTCACGGACGCAGCTAACGCCAGCAGAGCCGTCTCCGCTGCCGTCACAGCAATGCTATTCACTAAAGCATTCTGTTGCTGCTGCTGCATAAAATTACTACCGTTAGACTGCATGGAGTTATCACCGGGAAGGAAATTCGCCGACCCATTGTTGCTGATGTTCTGTTGGATTGCCAAGCTGTTGTTGTTGTTCTCCTCCTGCTTTGTGTGCGAATTCATGGAAATAGAAAACAAAAAAAACGAATGAAACCATTTTGCTGAGAGAAATGCAAGCAAAATTTGAATATCAAACCTTAACTTCGACCGTCGCCAAATCTGACAATAGACTTTCGATTTCGAAATTGTTTTCTGACAGTTGTCTGAATAGCTCTTCAGATGAATCATTGCACAGGGGATCCAACGAATTTAACTCACAGCCTCCGTCGTTTAGATCCGCATTTTGATTAGAATTTCCATTTCCGGTTGAAGCATCCTACAAATCATAGAATAACATCATTAACTTCGAATTCATAGGATATGGAGTAGCATTTGCACAAACCTGAAGACAAGTGGAAATATCCAAGCCTCCAACCATGCGACCATCGTTATCGGGACACCATAATAATGCGTCATCGATAAATGGCATCGCCGATAAGGCAGAGCCACTTCGAATGCCTGTCGCCAGTGCCAGTGTATTGGTTTCTGTCACGGCTTTTGAAAAGTCTCCACTCCCACCTCCTACACAATTGCTAGCCGTCGGTAACGTGATGAGACGTTTCTGCTCACTGTTTGTGTTTAATTCTTCGTCTATAAATTTTCTTCTCAGTCTTTGCTTTTGATTTAGTATTCTCTTGTGGTTTTGTTGTTGAAAAGGCACTTCCTCTTATGTATGTACTGCGTGTGCTTGGGCTTATGCACAAAATATAATTAATCCTAGGCACTTTTCGAATTCGAAGAAAAAGCTCTTGCGGCTTACTGGTAAGTCGCAGCTTTGCTTTGTGTAGAGAAAAAGTTTCTACCGCACACTTGAACACTTGATTGTGATTTTTTATGCTTTTGTTGTATACTCTTGGGCGCTATAAACATTTAGTTCCCACTTAGATCTCACTTGTAAATATTCTTAATTTAAAAAATTTTATATAAAAAGGACGTATGTGTTTCGAATAGGTACAAAATGGTGACATTTTCCTTACCAGACAACATATATCTGGCAGGCAGAGATAAATAGACTCTCTTAGAACAAATTTGGCGTTTAGTTTCAAGTGAAAATCAGACACATTATATCTCATTGAACACATAGGTATGGTTGCTTTTGCTTTTGTTGGCTATTTGCTTGTTTTTCTAAAACTTTATGTTATAATCTTGATTTCGCGTGTTGGTTAATTAATTTAAGTCTGAAATGAGAAAGAGAAAAAGGTTTACGATTATTTGTGTGCGGAATGAATGTGTTGGGATGTAAACAGACCCTATCGGAAATATTACAGTGTTGTTGCATGCTCTTTGGCGGAAAATGGAAGACACATTATTGACAATTGCTTGTTTTGCGGTACAAACTTATTCAATTTGTTGCCATTCACTTGTGTTTTTTTCTTCAAAATGTTGTTATTCAAATTTAAACAATTCTATTTGTGTGTATTTAAGAAGCTTTCTTACTTCAGAATCGTGCTGAACGCATCCACTTAGTCATTGACAAGCAGGAATTAGTTGACAACTGAACATTTTGACAGTTAAGTCAACATCTGAGACTGCATCGCCGCAAATCAAAACAAAAATCGGTTTTTTTTATTATTTAATTTGAAATGAACGATTGAAAATATCACAAAACGAAGAATGGACGAACAACAACCCTCAACATCGAAATCCGTGCAAGACGATTCGCCACCATTGCCTTCGGAATTGGATATAACAAGTGAAGAGTTCGATGCACTGCAGGCGCTCTATGCGGACCCCAAGATTAAACTTACAAAACGTAAATCAAAGATAATCTATCAGAACATGGCAGCATTTGAGATAGAGTACACTAAAAAGGGTCTCTATGGCCTTTCACTGAAATCCAGCAAAAGAGATTCCCCGCAGAAGAGCAAACCTGAAAAGGATTCCGAATCTTCAACGAGTGGCCGTCGTTTTCTGCCCCATCAAAGTGAGTATACACACAGCCATCGGGTGGACCAGCACTTATTTCTCCCCCTCATTTCAGTGGCAATTCAGACAACTGGTGTTAAAATGAGAAACAAAAGGAGTTTACTGAAACGAATCGCAGACACTCAGGGACCCGTGGCTTTGCTGCGCGACTGTATGGAGCAAAAGCGAAGAATCATAGTTCGCACGAGATCAGAGCACGGTATTCGGGGGACAATAACTGGATATGTTATAAGTTTCGATAAACATTGGAACCTGTTGTTGAGGGATGTGCACGAGACATGGAAGCGGCGAAAGTACAAATATGATGAAAACAAATTTTGTGGTACGTCTTTGCAGTTGCTCTCCAGTTAGTTGCTTTCGATTGAGTGATATCTTCTTTACAGGCACACCAACTGATTGCAGTGAAAGGCTGCGAAGCTTAGGCATCACTTTGCCAAGCCCTAATGTTAAGAGTTTAAACAGAAAAAACGTCGAGTTGAGCAGAAATATTCCACAGCTGTTGATACGCGGCGAACAGGTAGTCCTCGTGATTGTAGAGAAATCTAAAGGAGCTGGTGCTGCTAGGGAAAATGCTGGTGAGGACGCTCCGAGGGAAGTCAAGTGATATTATACAGATTCTGATTCTATAGTTTTGCCGATAATAAAATAGTCGCCTTTTTTTACAACTGCTTCGTGTGAGTGATTATGGGGAATGTCAAGGAAATAGGATTCAGTCGAAGTCTGTATCACATGCTGACGTGTCACTCTGAGGCGTGGTTTTAGAAGAATGTGATAGACTCAAAAGAAAAACACATTTTCTCATTTAAAGAATTTAATGCGGGTTTTATTTATCGTCGTATGACTGTAAACGAAGGCTGCTTGTCAGCGATCAAGAATTTCTTATCAGTCATCTGTGCGAACTTCTAGAAGTTCAACACCGTCAAAGTGCATTGTACTGTTTGGACATGATTCAGACAGGAATTCCTAGTTTCAGAGCCAGGGTAGGAAATCGCAAGTTGGTGATAGGTTACACAGTACAAAACGTAGGGTGCTACATTCCAATCATTGGCTGATTTTGAGTTACGGAACATACTCTGCAGCCAGATGGACTTCTGTTCTAGAAGTGAGGCAACAAGCTTGCCAAGCACTTTGTTCTTCGATGAGAGACTTTATGACAGCTCTAAAAGGCTTCGCCACAAGACGCAGGAGGTAGACTACAACATGAACAAGGACAATCATCGCTGCATTAATGGAGCTGGCGACTCAAGCGGAATAAAACCAAGTTGGTTCAAACTAAAAGGTTCCCTACTTGAATCAGTCTTTTATCTCACAGTTCTGTTGCTGTTGCATCGTCTACACATGTCATTAGAGGCATCGTTGAGTTCAGCCAATGGCCATAGAAGCTGAACAAGACTGGGTTGATGCACCTAAACCACAGCAAGGCTTTCGAACACTTCTAGCTTGCCGACGCGAATCTACACAATGCCTATTTTCTCCTGCGGTTATTATGATGTGCCGCGTAGTCCAGCCGCTGTTACATCTTCGCACCAGTCTTCAATGAATGCACTCGCATGTCTCAAAGCATAAATGCTCACATTTTCTTTGAGGAAGGAGACGCGGAAAGTCCATGAGGTTTGTCCGCAGTTTCACAATAGACTCCCCGAGCAGATTTCGTTTCATTTGTAAAGGAAATTCAATAATCCTCACGCCGCATATTCAAATGAGCCGACATACAAAAAAAAAAACAATCGAAATGAGAGAAAAAAGCAGCCTCTATAGCGCCTGCACGTTCACAGATGAGGCCAATGATTTAATACTTTCGGAGAAAGTTTCAGCCTAACACGATCTGCAGCACAGCACAGCAACCAGTTAGAGGTCGTACCGTTTGCATAGCATGCAACTCTTGCCAATTGGCCACAGAGCGCAACCACACCACGCTGCACTTCCCACTTCCCGTTGCTGATCGCGCAGGTTCCGCGGATCATTGCCTTTTGTGCGCGATCGAAGCGAGATTAGAGCGCGCCTGGCATCGCGGCGCACATCTGTGCACACATAAGACTCTGCACAAAAACCTGTTAGGGCTCAATAGCGCATTAGATGATCACCACAAGCACCAGCGACACTAACACTACAAGCACTTCTCCTGCACTGGCGCTGTATCTAATGTCAAAGCCATGGAATCTCATCTTTCATGTTTGCCAGCTTCCTACCTACAGCCGTCGCGTCGCGGGTGCCAAGGAGGGCTGCTGCGTTTGTTTTGCTTAGTATTTGCGCATTAGATGCAAAAGACTTCGGTGTCCGAGCCGTGCTGTGTGAGGCCTCAACAATGGCTCTGGCTCCGGCTTCGGCTGGCGCGGTTCGCGCGGCCCAAGACGACGCACTTCGCAACAAAGAACGCGCTGAAAAGTGAGGGAATTCATTAGAATTCATTTGCTGGCGCATCTGGCATTGTGCCAATGCGCTCGAATGCTCAAATGCTCGAATGCGCGAATGGTGCGTATACGTCCGAGTGACTCACTCACAATGCCTCTGAGTGATGGCTTCCAGTCGACTGCGCTTGAGCACTGGCCTGCTGCTTTGAATGCAAAATTGAATTATTATGTTGTGGTCCCGTGTAGGAAACCAGTGTTCACGGTTTTCATTTTCAATTCCAAGACCATAGCCGTGTGCTGTGCAGCACTAACGACTAACAATCGCCAGCCTTGCTTGATGTGTATGCCCGGGCCGCGAGTGTATCTGGAAGCCAGTTAGAGTACATCGGTCAATGGCATGGACAGTGCTGAATGCCACCGGCTGCCGCTGTGCTCGTGTAGACTGGAGGAGCCATGCTGGTGGTTCTGGTGCGTGCGCACACGGCTGAGTCAAGTAAGAGAGAGAAAAAAGGCATACTTCAATTCACCACTGCAATGGGACGTAATCGACGAGTGTAATAGCCATGATGAAGCCGCCGATGGTGCTACCATTCTCGCTCGATCGTGTGTCCACGGCTTGCTTAGCCCGACCAGCTCACCGAGTGCGGTTTGTTGCGAATGCGAAAAGGAAAGGTTTTCACTTTTCATTTTTTTTTCTACTTCTGTCGTTGACGTTGTCGTTGTTTTCTGAGTGCGTTCGACGGCGCAGCGCTTAAGGAAATGTAATTCGACATTTCTAGGCATACCGCGCGAGGGTGCTTCTGGTACTGTCTGTTGTTGTCGTTTGACGGCTGCGCGTGCGCGGGCGACTTTGTCAGCTTCAAGCGAGTGTGTAGATGTCTGCTCGGTTGTTGATCCTTCTAAGCGCGTCTAAGATACTCTTGAACGAGCTCATTTGGCCAACCGTAGGTCTTGTTGGCCGACAGCGGGGTCTTGGACCGAACGGGGAAATGATTTAGGAGCAGTTCAAGTACCCCTTCAGATTCGACAAACTTTCCTCTTTCTGCTTCCACGGCGAACCGATTTCATTCAATTACCCGCTCAACATCACACTAACTGCTTACAACCTCTAATTAAGAAATTAATATGTGCGACTTCGCGCATACCTTTGAGAGCGAATGTATCTAAAAAAAGACGGAAAAAAACATAAAAGCGAAAGTGCATTCACTGATGTAGCGAATGTGTGTTCAGTGCAACACCACCGACACGAAACTTTCAGACACAGACGTACGTTCGTACGTACGTTTGTAATTATAATTGTACCTCATTCCTGCCGGGCTTACGAATTGCAGTGCGCGAGACCAATTGCCTCCATCTCTCTCTCGCTCTCTCTCTCTCGCACGGTGGCAAGCGCGCAGCACTGTCTGTTACATTACTTCCTCACATTTTGCCGCGCGCATCCAGGTGCAACAACCGCACTCCAGCTCACATCATTGCACCGACAATGGATGTAGTATACTATATCCACCGCCTCGCCATAAATTGCGAAGGGGGGCGAGCAAGCGAGCTACTGGGATTGTGCCGCTGAAAAGATACTCGCGATGGAGATAACCAGACACTGGAGGGGGGCGATGAATTAAATAATACACGCGGAGTGTCGTGGAGTTGTGTAATTAGAAATTATGTGGGCGCGCTGCATGGGGCCAGTGATCTTTTTTGAGTTTTTTTTTTAACTTGGCATTGATCTTGTGGGCGGGGGATTTGATAAAAAAAAAGGAACTGAGGGCAACGTACGACGAGAAATGACATTCTTTGTGGAAATAAAACTAAAAACAAGGTCAATGAAGTAGTTACCCTCTGGACAAGACTCTCGACCGCATCACACTTATCTGCGTCCGTGGTACACATTGTGTCGGCAAACACACAATAAAGAGAGTTTCTGGGATTGTGGGAAACTATTGTATCCCTCGAGGGATCCCGAGTGGATCTGGGTCTCAACCAACAAACCTCTACAGCTTCACATTGCCCACAACCGGTTGGTCGTGGGCTCTCTAATCTGTTGTACGCCACTCTTACTTCTGCTGCGTTGCCGACCGGCTCGGAGTGAGTTTCCCATCCCACCGACTCTAGTTTCGGCGCCCTGGTCATTGTAGCATCTTTCAGGCAAGACATTCGAAAATTCAAGGAGCACGTGATGTCAGTCCGGCTGTCTGACGTCCTTATAACTCATAAGGTACTCTCTATAATCTCCAAAGTGGAACTAGATGGAGTCAAGACGTTGGGCCAATGCTGAAGGTGCCGACGGACAGTCTCCCAAAAATCCGAAAGTGGAGACGAATTCGTCGGGCACCATACACCAGTTCATGTGTAGGATATGGCAGAAGACAGAAGGAAGCTCGGTATAGGTTCACCGATCCACTAGAAGGGAGTCTTCTTAAACAAAATTTAAGTCGAATATTTGCCAATCATAATCCTGTCTTTCCCTCTCACTCTCCCTCTATCGCTCTCTCTCATCTCCCTGTCTCTCTCTTTCTCTCTCTCTCTCTCTCTCTATTCCCCTCTCTCTCTCTTCCTCTCTCTCTCTCTTCCTCTCTCTCTCTCCCCCTCTCTCTCTCTCTCTTTTTCTCTCTATCTTTGTCTATCTCCCTCTCTCCCTTATTCTACATCACCCACAGCTCCACTTCCACTACGGCCTGTCGATTCGGCTGTCAACTTAAGAATTAGCTCAGTCTCCAATGGACTCCCCCCTACACGGGGAATTGGCGACCTTCTGGATTAATCCGCTTTATAAACCCGGTTATTCATGGGCCCAAAAATGAGCACAAGTGAACTAAAATTGCAAATCAACAGGCGGCACTTCAGACATTGTCAGCCCGAGTATAAACTTGTCCGGACGTAAAACTACGGACAAGAAGCAGACAAACACTGACAAGACAAGTGATTCAACACTGATTTGAAATACGGACCAGTGTACAAGCAGGGCTGAGATATGGCAGGAGCGACTCTAACAGCTGACTCGGACGGCAACTTCGCTTTCCGGAGCGACTCTAACAGCTGACTCGGACGGCAACTTCGCTTTCCTGGAAGCACATACGTGGCAGCATGAGGTCGGAAATGCGCCCCCTGGTCAAGATAGGCTTGACAAAAAGAGCATGGATAACAGAAATAAAAAAGGAAGGACATCGTTCAAGTGAATTCCTAAGACAAGAGATTACATCGATACCTTCAACATTCAAAAAGCCTTTCCGACAAGACCAGATTTTGTAACGTGATTCCTGCAAAACAGAGTTTTCGTCGATCGTGTTAAACATACGACCAAGAGTGGAGTGCCACTAGTCATGGATCATTCAAAAAGACGCTGGCAGTTGTAAGTCTGGCAGTGAATGCGAGGAAACCGGAGGATAAGCAGCCAACGAATAAGGACACACAACACCGTTGACTTGGTCAGAGCCTCACGAGGCCCAATTATTACTTCGAGGTAATAACAGACTCCAACACATTTACTGCTGAAGCTAAGGCTTACTACACGCCATTGACTGATGGGAAGCGAGAAGAAAAGTAGGAGGAGCAGGAGACAACCATTACTCCATACCGCTAGATAGGCATTCGTTCAACTGGTCGTTCAATGGCGTTATTACACGGCACCAAATGTTGGCGTTCAAACTTATTCCGCTTTGAAACGCGGCGTCTAGGTTGCATCCCTTGAGTCACATCGCCGTTCGGTGTTAGACCAAGGCCGCCGGACCTCTACACTCCTGGTTCCTTCAAAGGCCACACCCTGATCCAACTCGGAGCGTCCCAAATTGAGGGGATGTCTAGCTCTCTGAAATTTCACAACACAGTTTCCTCCACGGCAATCGGCTTCTGTTCCCTTACGGTGAAAATTAAAAACCCATTTCAGACTTTACTTGCAATTTGATGCAATTTGTCATTAAAACAGATTCACTTTCGCTTTTGCATTGCCCCACGGAAAGCCATCAACACGTCAGCTCTCCCATTACCCCACCAAAAGCAACCATTAAATTATTGATTA
This sequence comes from Eristalis tenax, assembly GCA_905231855.2. NCBI lineage: Eukaryota > Metazoa > Arthropoda > Insecta > Diptera > Syrphidae > Eristalis > Eristalis tenax. The sequence goes on from HG993126.1 coordinate 26,584,695, forward strand.
CCCTCAGCTGGCTGAAAGCGCAGCAAATTTCCACCAGTCCACACAGTCACCAAAATCCTGGGGACTTCCAAGTCTCGGTGATAGTTGACTGTGCAATACAGTAGCGGGGATGCCGCCGCCAAATGGTTGGGGTATTTGCTATCCCCTCGAGACTCGGGAAAAGAAAAACAGCGCAGCAGAAACATTTGATTACTCAAGCGTAATAAACTTGTTCGCTCCAATGTTGTGGTAGGTTGATGAATTCACTTTTTTTTCCTTCTTTTGTCGCCTTTCTCCGTTCCCCGCTCGGCGTATCGCATCGGCTCGGATCGCGCGGCGTACTGGATCGACGGATCAGCGGAGCACGTAGTTCAATGTTAACGAACTGGGAAAATGACTTTCACTACTGTAATGCCACCGCAGTGGATCCGCTGCGATGAAAATGGAAAAACTGAAACCGAAAACACCTAAATTACCCTTGTTCGACGGTGTCGCGACGGCTAGCGGGGACTGTTATGGCAGCATCTAGCCTAGCATCGGGCCAGTGCCTAGCGGTGTTATACAATATAAGTGTAATGGATGTATTTTCAAGCTTGTTTTCGTTTTCCCCATTCTCTGACTCTGGCCATATTGGCGGCAAGAGTTATTGAACTGGTTAGGTACGGAAAGGCCCGCAATGCTGCAATTAATATTGCGCTGCATAATTAGCGTGAAGTGTAATCCGAGATGATCGTGTCGGTGGCGAGATAGCGAGTTCGACGAACTTGCGATCGGGACGGGAAGGTGGGACCGAGGCTGGGAGATGGAGAGGCAGAGAGAAAGATTTTTCATAACACACTCGAGGTGAACCTTTCCCATTCCGAAACCGTCAAAAAATTGACGGCCAAGAGCACGGTGACGATGTGACACTGACGTGAATTCACCTTGAATTCATTAACAAATTTTGTTTTGTTTTTTTTTTTTTCGGTTTCGGCTTTATGTAATAAAACGTGAACATGACATTTTTATGAGGAGTGGCGTTCGTGACGCTGCACCACGTGGTGTGGTTGTTTTTTGGGGAAAACTTGAGCGAAATCGGACGTGATTCGCTGCCGTGATTAGTGCTGGCTGAGGACACAATTAAGGCAGAATATCCGATTCACAAGCTACGAGTACGTGTGGAATTTTGTTCGTGTGCTCCGGCTACTGGTAAACTTGTACGTAGACATTGAACTTGTTGGACGAATGTTGTGTAGAAGGCTGTTCATTTTCAAGACCACTATGGACGGCAGAGATGTTGGGGGCATCGCTGGACTTGGTCGGAGGCGTGGTTGAGGACAGAAAATTGTGCGAACGAAAATGAATTGGTACTGAACTTGTCTTGAAGGAGGGATGTGCTTGTTTCCGAGAAGAGGCAGAGATATTATACTCTATCGAGTGTTTGTTCTGCTGAGGCCCAGCGCTGGCAAAGAGAAGAAGACGGTTCTTGAGGAAACACTTCTTTGCAGAGCTGGAGCCATAGGCAACGGCTCACGGTGGTAGGACATCCTCTGAAGGGTGCACTTCAATTATGATGACGTTGCTCTAAGTCACTCGTTACTGTGTGTACCCGACACCAGCAAACTTAGACCATGCTGGTCCATTGTGATACCCACAGTCGGACTACTACTACTGATTAACCACACGGCAAATGGTGACTGGATAAAATTGGAAAACCAGACAAAAGGTATTAACTTTGCTTTTACTGGGACTCGAACCAGGGACCCCACTAACCAAGGGCATGTACTTAGCCAACTGCGCCATCCAGTCGTTAGCTCGTTACAATTCTTTAGATTTGTTACCCACCACTGCTACAGCTTTCAGAAGGCGACGAAAGAATGACAGTCACCTTGATGTCACGTGAGCTCTGAACCAAAAGGAGGTGACAGTGACAGCAGTCGATGACGTTTGAACCATCTGACTCATCAACACCTTTAGAAAGTTGAGTAATAGAATTTTCGGTGTACACGATACTCGGTACATCCTCTGGCCAGAAGGACTGGTTTGCTGTTTATTTATCACCAACTCAACAGACCAGGCCCAAGGTACGGATACCCCATCTGGAACTCAATAAACTCCACAGCCATGGACAAACTCAGAAGATTTGAAGAATATGGACCCGTCTCCCTCTAGACACCTTTCAGCATTGTAATTCGGGCTGCCTGGTACATTGGTACCAGTATAGACCAGTCTTTTAAGCAGAATCTAACAATCATCCCATGAACATCCCCATGAGCTGTAACAACATCCACTAAAGCGTAACCATCGATATCTTCGCGTTCACCGACCCAGACTTGATGACGTAGCCAGCATAGAAGCAAAGCAATTTTACACCACGACCAACACCGGACGCTAGCGAGGCTAGTCATTTTATAATTTGTTTTTGATTGGCTAGGCAATGAATCGAATCAGGTACAGGGCACACATTCCACCCCTGATGTGAGTGCAGTTGTTCTCGATCGATTTGAAGCCGACTCCGAACTGCGAAGTTTGAGCACCTCTTTGAGCAGTGTCAGTAACGCGACCAGTGAATTATGAAAGTTGCTCGCACGGGAGATCGCGTCCAGAATTCCCAGCGTTGCGATCGGCGCACCTACCCACCACCACGCTACGCACGAAATAATTATCATGTACGGCTAAGTCTGCCTCGATAACACCCCAAATGAAGCAACTCCTGCAGTGCAAACGTGAAATAGAAAAAAAAAACCTTTAAGTCTACGTGACTCCACCAGGGTTACCCGAAAAAATATTTGGTTTCACTGATGGCTCTGACTGAAGACATGAATATATTCGCATAAACCATTTTCTTGCACAACGATGATGTCGCATTCATTCGGGCACATTTATCGTTTTCATTTGAGTCATAAAACATTTATAGTCGAGGTGAACAAGTGAAGCGACCAGCATCACATCCGTATCCGAGAGAGTCAGCAGCCACGCTATTGAAAGCATCTTCAGAGCATGCCAGAAACTCATCGCACTCCATAATAGGTGGAAAGATCGTCTTGGGCATGAGTACAAAACAATGCAACACTTAAGGGCACACTCATCAGTCATTGGAAACTGGCTAAATACCTTCAGAAATTTACAATTCAAATTTAGAATTTACATTTAATTAACTGGGTCATAAAGCGATTGTTTATCACTCATTTACCTAGTTTTCGACGAACAATTTGTATAATTCAACAAAATTGCTGATTTATTCAGCCAACCCGCCCGGGGCGTAGTTCTTGGAGAGCTCCATAAAATGTTTTATAAGCTTCGAGGCAGTAAAACTCAATGAAATCGAGTTCTAGTTCTGTTAATGCCAAAAATGTCAACATCCGATTGGATATGAATATTCTGGCGATGTTCACGTGAAGGAGTCACGAGGACAGAGTGGAAGGTGTTTACATCGCGTGATCCAACCAAGAGGTGTCAATTTGGATTGGAATTGGATTTGCTTGAGCGAAGAATATGACGTTTATCATGCAACTCAATATTTATCACGTGTTTGTAGCAGCTCTGCCCTAAAATGTTTATCAAAGTATCCGTTTAATTGGGTTACACGTATTTCACGAGGAGTAGCTCGAGTATTTTCTAAGGCTTCGGATTTTGACAGTTCACTTGGGTTTGTGTTCAAATGCGCCGTGAAGACTGCAGTACCCAGTCCCTCTTTATGGAAGCCTAATTAGTCCGTGATGGAGACACGTGACACGAATGTCCCCAACATCATGACTCCCAAGGTGTGAATTAAACGTGACAACACGCAGGCGACCGCTTTGTACAAAAACTCGCCTGGTTTACCCTGGGCATAACTCCTGACCAGTTAGGTGGGGGATTGAGTTGTCTGGGGATCTCTCGTGGACCCGAGGTCCATTTAATGAATCAGGCGGGATAAAATATGATGATGATGAGAACGGGTACACGGGTGCACACGGACCTCCCGTGTCTGCGTTGTCTTCCAAATTCGAGGTTTATCTAGGCGAGAATGTTTACCCGTGTAAATGGTGCCGTGTTACACAAATTGTTGTTGAGTCCCATCCGGTCTCTACGGACTTAACAAATAACTTAGCTAAAGCGCTTTGTTTAGACCGGGCGTTCAGAATGCGACACAAATTGTTGTTGCGTCTTGTCCGACCTCTACGGACTAAGTGAGCTGAAGCGCTTCGTTTAGACAGGGCGTTCAGATTGCGACTGGTCGGCTAAGACTACTCCAGGAGCGACAATTCGGAGCCAGCAAATTCTTCGATTCCGCAAAAGTGGGACATCGGAATAGGGAATGCTCTCACCCCAACTGATGGCGCACATAAGTTAAAAAGGACCTCAGTGCGTAATTGGAGGCACCTGTATAATGATCAAGAGTTGTGCTGGAAGATGCCCCGTGCCGACAGAAGAAAAAGTAGATGATGTAGTAGATGAGTAGTGCATCAATCGTTGATTTATATTCAAACGACAAGGCCTTACACAGGCTTGAGTGTGTAGATCGGGCCTTTGCGAATCCCTAGTGGGCTAGGCAATTAGGACGCATGGGCGACTAGTTTGTACCAGACCATTAAACAGTGTAGGCTGGGAGTTTTTCGCAAAAACACATAACTGCACCCACGTCAATCAGCTAGTCGACTACATTCAAAACTTACTCCATTCATCGAAATGGCCAATGATCATTGGATCACACTGTGAAGGGTGTGTTCCAAATTGGTGGACGGTGTGGATGTCATATTTGTCTTGTATTGTTGCATTCCCTGATGCCACCGGATGTTTGCTGTGCCAGAAGGCATTTAAAAATAAAAAAACATTCACGCGATATTTTTACCATTTTGGCTAGCTGGTGTGTATGTCGATGACTTCCTAGGAATAATTATCAGAAATACTATAGAATCAGGCGACTTCCACATCTCTTGCCGCTTGAAATATCGTTTTCTCAAACATTCGGACCAATCAGAGGATGTCGTTTACATGATTTCGGGAATAACTGTCAAAGTATAATTAATTGTAAAAAAAGTCGCACAAGTTCGTCAATGGACAAGAAGACAATCAGCATGTAGTACTTGATTTATAATATTTACTTCGTTTCCCGATCGGCAACTATTTTCTGGACACACCCTTCCTATTCCTCCACAAAGCAACTATTCTTTGGACGTACCCTTTCTTATACATAAGGTTTGCGGTTCCCGATATGCAACTACGTGCTGAACGCAACCTTCCTTGTCCATAAAGTTTGCGATTCCCGACCCTCAACTACTTTCTAAACACACCCTTCCTAGTCCACAAAGTAACTACTTTCTGGACGTACCCTTCATTGTCCATACATTTTGCGATTACCGATTCTCAACTACTTTCTGAACACACCCTCCCTTGACCACAATGTCTGCAGGCTGAGACGGACCTGCGCTAAGGTTCTGCCGCACCCACTTGCGTTGTGCACACAATTTGTTGTGTTCCCTTCGGAACGGCGTTTGAGAAGCTATTCTTGACACTCTCAGCGTTGTCAGTGACACGAGAGAGGTGGATCGGTGAACTATGATAGTTGTTCGTGTCGGGAATTGACAGGAAGACAGGAACATCGTCTTAGATTGACATATGTGTTGCGTCGGCGTTATAAATTGGGGCTAGTTGGATCGTATTTTAAACTATTAGGAACTTACTTAACTCCAGAACAACTCAACAGTTTAGTTTAAATCAATCTCACCGCTAGCATGTTCGCTGTCGCCAAAGCAACAATGGTCACGAAACTGTGGAAAATCGATCGATCAACCGCCAGTGGGCAGGCACTAGCAACATTCGGTGACACTGAACTGTCCATTAGTGTTTTTTATTAGACGCGAATGTCAAATGTCACACACCGTGTTGCGTCCGATTGCACATACATGTGATTTTCTCGCACGTAGAGGCGTTGAGCGTTCAAACTCAACTAAATTCTTTGACCGCAACTCCTGTCACACACCTCCTTCCGTCAATCAGTAGAATGCAATTAATTTCACTTTTAATTACAAACTATCGTCGTCAGCTATCAAATTGACTGAAAGGAGAGAAAAACAAAACGAACACACTTGCAGTATCTCAGTCTGAGCGAATCAATGTCAAGCCGCCGGCCGTGCGCTCATGTGTCTCGTTTAGATGTCTCGACACGACATTGTATAAAAATTTAAATCAATTCACCACATCTAATTGCCATAATTATGCAAACCAATAATGTGCACAGCATCGCACATGTACGAGTACCTGTGTGTACTACCTATCGACACCACATAACAGAACTTATTGCGGGCGACTTGCAACAACAAAAGACTGCAGCGGGTGATGAAGTAACCAAATGCCCGCGCACACAATTGGTATTCATTGATTCAAGAACAACTTTCTGCCATAACTCACACTCCCTCTCCCCAGCGGGCAGGTATTCAGCAGCAACAATAACAGATTCGACTTTTCCGGCATCAAGCGAGTTTTAATAAAAACAAAAAAAGAACAAACAAACAAAAACTGCATTGCACTTGCCAACTGAAAAGACACATACTCGTTGCTGTCACAGCACAGCTCAGCACAGCTCAGCACAGCCCAGTGCAGAGTGCGATCATAGCACGAGAAATTTAAATTGATTTCGAAACCAAGGATTAATTAAGCTCAACTGGAGGTAGACGCGTCCGATGGCCCTCACCACCCCGGCTCCGCCACGGCTGAGTGCGGAGGGAGAGAGAGAGAGTGATTTGTTCTTTCTAATTGAAATTCCATGTGACAGTGCGACACTCGTTGGCACATAGCGCCTGTGACACTCTGGAGGAGTCTGCTGTGGGTACGTACCTTATCGATTGATATTGTCATTGATTTTGGCAGTGTTGGTTTCATGTTTCTAGTCCTTTCACATTTCCGATTTGCTTTGCCTTTAGTTGCGATCACTCAACCCATATGATTTTGAATCTTCTTTTCCTGTGGACAGACGTTGTGGCAGTGTCGTTTAACATCTACGCCAGGCGGTGACGGAACATTGTGTGTGATGCGTTCGCTCTCTATTGCACTTGTGATGTGATTCTGAAATGATGCAAACGATATATCGTGCGTTAGTTTTTCTGTAGATACTCTGTAGATAAAAGTGCAGTCATAGTGAGTACACGTTGATGCTGTTGTTAGTGAAATTACAAGGCTGGCAATATAATGCAGGCAATGACACAAAACAAAAAAGGTGAGATCCCTAAACCGTTCGTGAGGGAATCTTAAACGTTGGACGGTAAGCCTAACAATGTAAGCAGGAATAAAAATTCCTTTGGGACTTAATTGCCATGCGCTTCGAGACTAACCCATCATTCCCGAATGTGGAAGAATGGACGCAGTATTGTGCCGTACTGCGGCATGAAGCAAACAATTGCGAATCACGGACACTTTCCGTTTGTGTCAGTCATCAGAAGGACATTTATTCGTTGGCCCAACTGTCTGATGATCGGCATTAGAAGTTATCTGCATTTGCATCAGCGGAGAAGTGACATTCTCTTAGTCGTATAACTTGTCACTGTGACACATTAGTACTGTCTTAGTCACGACGTTTTAGTGACTAATTGAATACAAATTTGTCACAGTGACATGTGACGCCACTTCGAGAATAAGGGTGATACTCTTCCACTTACTTCTGAACTCCTGATGGATATGAGACAGGGTGTTGGTTTGCGCCGGGGATGGAAATCATTTAACTCGTGGATCAGCTTGCGACTGAACACACCGCAATTCTTGGTTAACTCGATTGCATGACATTGGTTGCAGGTTCTGGCCCAGTTTAAAATTCACAGACTCTCTACTAGACCCGCGAATGGGACTTAGTGTTCATTAGAGTAAGTATGTAACGCCACCGTCAGCGATAGAAGACCGCTATAGCTCAGGCTCACACTCAGACCCTACATGGGCCACTGGGCTGATAAGTAAGTAAGTAAGGATGTAACGCAGAATAACTCACGCTAGCTTCTTTGGGCTCAAGAGCCAAGTCCTTTGAAGGATGAACAAGTCCTTTGAAGGAAAATTTCGAAGAATGATGGCATCTAAAAGAGAAGATTCAAATACGAACTGGAAAAGATCGGCCTCTCTGAACCATTGGGTCAGACCTGACAAGTAAGGAGAACAAAAATCCGGTTTCTTATTCTAACAAAACATTCGAGAATAAAGGAAAAGCCTTGAGGAGTTAAGTCGTGTGAAAGTTGTTGTTGTTGTTCATTCCGCACTTAACTTAATTGTGAATTAAGTGTAAACGCGTACCACTTGTCAAAGAAAATCTGTGCTTTTATGGTTTATTCGACACTCAAGAGCAACCGCCGTCAGTAAGCTGGGTGAGCTAGTTTTAAGCATTTTTGTCCAGCATGCACGTTTATAAGTCGAATACAACAAAATCAAATATGGGCGACACTCAACCTTAAATGCTAAAGAGCAGTGCTTAACAGTTCCGACGACGGAACGGACATGGAACGATTCTCAGTCGGAACTGGTTCCCGGAGATATGTTCGCGGAACTGTGCAGTTCCGCCGTTGAACATGTCTGGAGAAGCTTTTGAAGGAATCATAAGAGTCCAAAGAAGTCTGTACGTAGGCCATGTCCGACCGATTGAAGAAGAGTAATTTGTTGTTGATTTTGCCCCTAATTCGAGGATCATATAGGTGTTGTCGTTTGGATTGTGTGTGGCTGTTGTTGAAATTGTGTTGTATTTAATGGACTACATGTCCATGGCATGACGTGTAGACGTATGAAGCATGTCTATGTTCGCGGCTTAGGTGCGCACAACCACGTGTGGTTCTATGCGCGTGCTTGTGTGTGCCTGCCATGTGTGGCTTGTGCACAATTTGTGTATACAACTGCCACGAGATTGTGCTAGATGGAGAGGCTGTTTGGTTGAGGCCCAGGTCCACCCCGGACTGTAGCGCCAAATAAAGAAGAAGCATTATTCTTCGTTAAATCATGCATGATTAAAGCAACCAATAGAAACTGGGGTAGTTGCAATTATCGAGTTAAAAGTTGAGATAATGGTAGAAAAATTCAATTTAACTGTTGCGAAAATCGAGGAGTTACGTATATCCAGAGGTACGTTATGGATTTTGGGCATGGACGTATTTATGTTGAGTTTACGGCACGATAGGAAATATTTTCCACAGAGGACATAGTTCCCGGAGCTGTACATGTCCGGAACGACACAACTCTTCGAAGCAGGACAGCACTCCGGACACTCATCGGCCTCTTAACTGGGATGCCCTTAAAATCGGTCTCCCACATAATGATTTTTGGAGAAGCTGCTGGGACGAGGACGAGACCATACATCGTTCAGTGGTGTCGCTACCCTGAGGAGTATATACCTGGGAGCTTACTCTCATCATTCAAACACTAAGTTAGTACGCTTTTATCTGGTTTTCAAACCTGGTTCAGTTACAAAGCTTAATCAGGCTCAGCAGACCAACACGTAGTACGTTACATTGCCCCAGTGTGGCATTAGCTGCGCGTATTGTACTGCAAATCGTTGATCGACCAAACTGTCTCAGGTAGTAACCGCTCTTACGACAAGTCGTTCAGATCGGTCGTGTGGAAGTAATTTTTTTTCTTGATCTTGCAGTTGTGTGTCGGCACACGCCAGCGTCTCCATTATCCCGACTTCTGCAGAAGTTGCAGGAGGCGAGGAGAAGCGACACCATTGAACACCTTCAGCGGTCTTTTAGCGCCCCCTACATCGGATGTGCCAACTTCTCGCACAACATTGGCGAAGTCACCAGACCATACTAGACATGGATGGAGATGGTTTTCGGAGTTGGATTTACATGATCCGGGTGGCAGCACATGGCTCTATGTTCGCCTAAGTCTTACTGCTTTTTTACAGCCTAACTTAACTTCGCCTAGTCGTCAGTATAATAGCTCAGTCAAGAAACGTTGTGTGGAACAGTTCTAGGTTTACCTCCCTGCGCCTTCTCAGATGTGCACAGCAAAAACACAAGCGTTTCTACAGGCCGGCCACAAGTCACATATCACACTTGATGCGCTGAAAACTGCTAAAATCTCGACAAGGTTCGTTCATACCGGACTCATTACGTCGCCTGGCTGTGAATATGGAACGAAAGAAAATGATCTTACTTAAGATCGCTTGCGCAAAGCCATATCCAACCTCGAAATTAGTGAATCAAATTTGACTTGCGAATCATTGAATGCCGAAATGTACGAGACTTTTGTTTGACTTTTTTTCAGCTTTCATCTTGGTGATGTGGATCACCTGGCGGCTTAAGCAATTCAATCGCATATCCCATTGCAGTCAATCAATACAGTCTTCAAGTCACTACTGGTTTAGTAAATTAATTCTGAACTTGTATCCGAGTAAACTGATTCTTTGACCTCACCAGCATTTGATTAAATCAGTTAAACCTGATATGTATTCAAATCATTTTTGCACACTGCAGTCCAGTGGAAATAGAGAAACAGAACAAAAAAGCAAGCACACACACAAGAGCCTCCAAGTAGACTCTTCCGGTTCTGGACGACTTTGGCTCAGTAGAATTTTAATTGCAGATCTCTTCCGGAATGGAACTTGGAACTAGTCGATCTGTGTGACAAATTGTAGGAGACTGAAGTTGGCAGGGATTTATAAGTTGACAAGGTTGTAGCCCCAGCTAGTGGACACAAAATGGCGTGCTAGCATTTCATTTAATCGACTGTTTTCTTTGACCAGGCTCGGCTGGTGTGTAGGGGAGGCTGCTAGTGGATTAACCATCCCAATTGGACTGCTACCACTGAATGACCTCTGTAGTGATCTGGAGACTGGACCAGATTTCAAAACCGGACAAATGCGTACGAACTTTGCTTTCACTGGGATTCGAACCGGGGATCCGGCACTTAACCAACTACGCCAGCCAGTCTTATTTTGACCAGGTTCCATACAAATCTTTAGAGGACACTGTCTTCCGGAAGATCGCGCTCTTGTCCAGCTCTGGTGGCTCGCAGATAAAACCTCCTGGATGCTGTCTTCTTCAACGACACAAGTTGTAGCCATTGGAAATATAATTCACTTCACACTCAGCTCAGAACATCATTGATTAATGGGTCATTTGGAGGATGCTCAATATGACTGGGTGCGCACCGATCGACCAGTGTTTCGAAATGATCGCTGCTAGGGCGTGTATCTATATGAGATCGGTTTATAATGTCATTTGCTTTGTTATGTGCTGCCAGAAGTTTCCGACGGCTGTGCACGTTTAAAAGACAAGAAGAGGACGAACTCGAACACACACACTGACTTAATGCGTCCACGTCAACCAAGAGGTGTCATTTTAAATTGATGAACGCAATCTTTTCACTCCAGGGGTAGACAAGAAGCCTGTGTTTACAAATCTATGTAATTCGTTTGACAGTAGTGATTTTGTTCGTAGCCTAGGAATGCACCTCATGAGTTAGAGGAAGTCTGGTTAAAGCTGACTTACTGCCTAATATTGCCTGTAGTTTGCTGGCATTCATCTTTGTGTCAAAGAGACTGCATAAGTGTGTGGGCTAAGTTTCCGGATATAGCCTTTAAATGGACACACCCCAGCTGTCAGTCAGCTGAGCGTGCTAAATTCACCTAGAATGACGAGTAAAAAGTTATGAGCGTCGATAGGATGATCATCCACACATCTACGTCGCTCATAACTTTTCCCTTCCACTGTTATGGTGACATTGCAAGGCAATGAATCATCATTTGACGGTCATTTATGAATAAGTGCTTTTTTTTGTTGAATACTTCAATCAGTCATCCAAGATTGCCTTACTGCCAAATGCATAAAAATAAAATATTTAAATTAGCGCATGTATTTTTCAAAGAACGCCTTTCATCTATTATTTGGCTACTTTTCACTCTTAACGAGTGTGGGGCGCTCAAAGTAATCGCATTTTGAGATTTAAAATCCAGATTGTTGCGGGGAAATTAATGTTTATAACATCTTTCACGGTTAGGAGTAATCAAACACTTTGACAGTGGGAATTATGAATATCGTCTGACTGACTGACAATGATTGTGTCTGGCTGTGTGTGTTTGTGCCGTTTCAGTGCTGCTTAACCTTGAGCTGTGTTGACATTTGCCGCCGATAGTCGACCTCGAATGGCAGTTATGTGAACGCTGCGTAATGCGGTAGCTTTCTGGTTTTGTATTTACAAATCGTTGACACGTTGTGACATTTGATTGGAATCTAATTGCAACCGTTAAGCAGCCACAGGGTTTGGTGCGGTGTTTTGTAGTGGCGGTGTTCGTAAGGTGATTGGTTTTTCGGGTTTAAGAAATCCAAATTTTGTCCATTTAACAACAGAATTGTTTCAAATTATCCCAGCAACTGCCCTAGAGTGCCTATTCACATGAAACTTCAAGCCGGGCGCGGGTGTGTTCAAAGAACAATCTCATTAAAAGCTTGTCTTGCTGAACTTCTGAGCCACTCCAGCACAACACCGCGGACATTTCTCAAGAAATTCAAAAGACTTCAGGTGACAATGCACATCAGCCTCTATTCGCATATCCATCTGTCACCGCGAACGAAACCCACCCAAAGTTAATGAAACAAAAAGGCAAACAGTCACATAAATGCATGTTTTGATACATCATTCAGTGAAATACCCAACAATTCGATTAGAGAGAACAACCGATTCACCTTGTATCACCTCCGGCCCCTGCTTGCCCGCGCTCAGCTATCAATGAGCAGAGCCCGTTCGCTGGGCATGCGTGTATGAGTGTGCGTCTAACACAAAGCCGTCAAACGTCGTCGACGTCTCCACTCGAAACCTCATACATCACCCGACGGCGGCGCGACGCACACATGTGCAGCGAAAGCCCCCCAAGACCATCTTGTTGCGACGCGATGTTGAATGGTGTGCGTTCAGGAAACAAAGTTTCAAGGATAGAACGTATTTAATCGCAGCGTGTAGAGTGTACGTACGGCAACAACGAACAAGCGCTCGTTTCGACTTGACGTTGTTATTGTTGACGTTTGCACGGTTATGTTTTTGGGGGCCAGCCACACTCAAAGGTGTCTCCCGCGTTCGATTTGAATTTTGCAGTCATTCGCTGCAGGCGAAGAGAGCTTTGTCTCTACGAACCGCAATTAATTTGGATTTGCCTTGTGTCTTTTGTATCGCTCTGCGATTGGCTGCGCTTCTAACGCGACACTACACTGCGTCCGTGTGTAGGAAGTTCGAATCAAAATCGCATTCAGCTTGTTTACTCAAGTAATGTGCGCACCATTTCAAAGCTCAATGCGCACACCCTTGGGGACGAATGCGAACCAAGGGTATTTCTGAGCGCACGTAAACTTTGTATGCATTGCCATCCGCGATGTGTGCGGCGCGTCCCTCTGTGTGCGCGCGTGTTTTTCAAGTGCATTGCAAGTTGCTGGTGAGTTCGCCCAAAATTTATAGGAATGCTATGACATTGCACTTCAACAGCAGTTGGTAAAGGAAGTTACTTGTACTTTGATAACACGTACAGTGCGCACCCAAGAACAGCTCTCTCGAGAGCAGTCTAGCATAGACGCTAGTTAACTGCCGTCTTTCTGACAGTCGTCGACGGCAGTAAAGCACTCATTTGAGAGGCACGCAGTGCATAAATGCATACTCGTACGTATCCGTATGTAGACTTGTACCCGTCAAGGCTTTTTGTGCACGGCTTTGTTGTCGTCGTCAGCGCCTGGTAAAGATCGTACAGATACACATTCATTTGATAAATACTCGGAAATTTTACTGCAAAGTGATTCATGATTTTATGAATAGCTAACGTTGGAGGGAGCACAGTTGCACATGTGTCTTTGTGCATAGTTCAGAGATTGGTTGGTGCATTTGGACAGAACTTAATGCTTTTCGAGTGGATGAATATGCGTGCATTTTATTGTTTGCGACGAAGGGTGGTTCTAGTACGAAGGCCAGATGAGTGCTTAGTCATTGCGAGTGTGTGACTAAGAATTCTAAATTAATTTTCCAAGTAAACTTGTTTCAGACTGTCTCGGCTAGACGTTCTTGACTATCAGCGTTAGTTGGATAATTTTATTTTGCACTCGGACTTCCTGTAAAAAAGATTCATAAAAAAATCTGTGAAATTATGCATGAAATGGGGGCTTTATGTGAGTGTCGGCATGATTAAACGACTCATAAAATCGAGAGCTCCGAAGAAATTATATTTGATGGGATACTAAAATCAATCCGAATGCCTTAACATTCATGTCAATCATTGGATGTCAGTCAGATTAAAGCCAAAGAAAGGAACATGAAGAAACTCGTAGAATGTGGACAAATTGTTGTTAAACTTATATCGTCTCTTAAAAGGGTGATTTTTTAAAAGAATGTTGACCTTGACTGCGCCTCAAATGGTCCATCCGCTTAGTCCAATTTTGGCATACTCTTTCCAACATTTCTGCCGGTGTCTCACGAATAAATGCTTCAATGTTGTCTTCCAATGCGTCAATTGAAGCGGGCTTGTCTGTATAGACATGAGCTTTAACATAGCCCCACAAAAAATAGTCTAAAGGCGTTAAATCGCACGATCTAGGCGGCCAATTGACCGGGCCTGAGCGTGAAATAAAATCTTCACCGAACTCGCCTCTCAATAAGTCCATTGTTGCGCGTGCTGTGTGGCATGTGGCAACGTCTTGTTGAAACCACACGTCATGCAAGTCCAGCTCTTGCATTTTGGGCAAAAAAAAGTTGGATATCATCTCACGGTAGCGCTCACCATTCACAGTTACGTTACGATTCGCATAATCTTTGAAAAAGTACGGTCCAATGATGCCACCAGCCCATAAACCGCACCAAACTGTGGTAGCCCTTGCAATGCTTCTGGCTGATATTCACCCCAAAATCGACAATTCTGCTTATTTTCGTACTCATTGAGCCAAAAATGAGCTTCGATTAAACTGACCCTAAAATGGAAGAAGCGCGCGATGAACTTTCTTAACAGAGCACGCATTTTGATAACTCACGCATTCAATAATTTGCAAGCGTTGTTCGTTTGTAAGACGATTCATGGTTAAATTATAGACCAAACTGAAGATGTTTGACAGTGAAACAAAACGCGAAACGTGCATCAGCTGTTTAAACCAGTGTTGCCAAAAAGATAATAGCTAAAAAATCGCCCTTTATACATTCTCCAAGGAAGTGAGCAGCTGTGAAGAGTTGTCTGTCATCATTATCAAATTGTACTTCGAATACAGCGACATGCGTACTGCTAGATGCGGGAAGAACTACGTACGCCCAACTAACTCAGGCAGCCTTCCAATTCAGCGTGTCACCCTAGACGAAGCTCATTTTTCTTTGTTTCCCTCTGAATTGAAGTGGGCCGGATCTTTGTTGCCTACACACTCTAGCCCATAGACAAGCAGGGAACGGAGAATAATCTCGAAGACTTCTCTCTCCATCTCCTTTTTGTAATCATCCTTGCTTCTGTGACATAGATCTGAACTAAAATAATTGAGTTCATACTAGAGCTCCGGATACCCGCATTCCCGTGTATTACTCGGGTACCAAAATACATCGTTCCCGTAAATTTTAAACCAAATTAATCTGCTGCTTACAATGAACTCAAATGTATTTGGTTCTCAATGCATGCCAAAAGGACATCATTTTTTATTTCGGTGTATTCCCCTGGTGGTGTAATATTCACAAATATTGGTGTACATTATAAATTTTTGTATTGAATTAGAGTGCTTGCTTGGCCCAGGTACCAGTTACCCGAAGATGGCATTGTTCAGCTACCGGGTACCCGACAACATGGGTATTACCCGCATTACCCGTGTACTCGGTTAATTGTTGACACGGACATTACCCGAGTAAGATCAAGAGCACTGGTTCATACATGCAGACAAATTTCATTTCTTCGAGAGACGATCTTATTTCTTGATTTTGGGCATGAGTGTGGCGGCCATGGTGATGAACCTACGGTGCCTAGGTTCGATTCCCGCTGCGATAAAACTAATTTTCACGGCCCACCTCTTTCGAGTCACTGACAATGCTCGAAGAGTAGTGACTGTCTAGAAAAATAAAACTTTCTCAAAATTGGCCTTTCCTCGTGTGGGAACAATAGCACGGACAACACAAGTGGTTGCTGAGAAGCTAGGTCCTGACCCACTACGAGCCAGGCCCTAGCATTGGTTTACTTCTGTATTAGGGTCGTTGGCTTTATAGAGCTGACCCCTGATCAGGTCGAGACAAAAACCAGAAAAACGCATTCCACCTGAACGGGTTGGCTTAATGTTCCTTCAAGCAACACGATCAGTCGGAGATATTCAAAAAAGAAACGAAAAAACTGAGCTATCATTAACAAGGCATGTGATTTTAACTACGACTGGGGAAAATAGTAGGTATACGGGCGGCGCTTAGCACCGGAGACTTTGTTCCAAATCGAGTTTAGGGGGCGAGGTAGTTTTTTCGAGATAAGTATTTTCTCCGAGAATTGTCAGCAAGTCGTGAGGGGTGGAGCCTTAAATAATGAAAGCTGTTTGTGTCGGGAATCATTTCGTTCAGTCTTTAGACGAATGTTGCCTTGCTAGAAGACAATGCTCAGTGTTCCACAAGATCATCGGACATGTCGTATGTTTTGCAGTTTCCGATTTCTCTGCTCACCAAAAAATGACCTGTAGTTACCGATATATTCAAGCATTTAAAATAATTCATACTTAACGTAATTAATCGGCGTAAGTCAGTGAGAATCCTTCGAATCATCTCATCATCTCATCAAAATAATCCCTTCTTTGGTAAATGTGCATTCCAAAAGGCCTTATATTCGAAATATGTAAAGTCAGTCCGACTGACACAATTTCAGCAAGTTAGTCCAAATGTCGGGGTACAAAGATGCCATCGACATTGTCGCGCGTTTCAGAACCAATGACGTTACGATCGACAGCTCCCTTACTACCTCAACTGTCTACTTGGAGCAAACGTGAATTCCAGAAACATCCTTGGCAACCGTCTCGTTGCTACTTTGGTTCGTCGAAACAGCCGTCGGTCAAAGCATTTGGCCAGAATAATGCTCTGCACACACTTATTTTGGCAGTCCAGCTAGCTGCGATAAGCAGGACGTCCCATCTGCGAGAGGACTCTATCTACAGGCGACTGCACTGGCACTGCTCCGAGCGCATGGACACCAATGCCGTCTTCGAAACCGAGCCTCCTAACTCACGTAGAAGAATTGAGCGCATGGACACCAATGCTCCATCTAAGAGCGTCTTCGAATCCGAGCCTCCTAACTCACCTAGAAGAGTTGAGTGCATGGACACCAATGCTCCATCTAAGAGCGTCTTCGCATCCGAGCCTCCTAACTCGCGTGGAAGAGGAAGACCGAACCTCCGGCTATAAAGACTGCTTGGTCTTGATGATGCTCCCAATCGACTCAACCTCATTTTTCCTGGAAGGTCTGTTCTCTAAGCCAAGTGAGGACACGTCTTCATCTGAAGTCTGTGTCACAAAATACGTTCCAAGCCTCCTTGAGAAGATATGAATCACACATGTTGTTACAAGAATCTCAAAACCTTGTCAGGAATTTACACCGATAGCAATCAGAAATCGCCAGCAACCACTTAGACAGATCAATAGTGTCTGAAATGACCGTTAAGTATATCAGACCGGGACATTATCACGATAAGATCAACAATTAGTTCAGAAAAAGCGCTGAGTTTAGCACCAATTACACACGGCTGTCATCATTTGAATTATTTTTCCATTATCTTGATGAGTTTCTATTGAAATGTTGACTGCCTGAGATTAAATAAATATTCATTGGACAAGATAGAATGATATTTAGCAATTTTAAGTGGCGCCGCCGATAAGGGGAGAGAGAGAGTGCTTCGAAGGGAGCCACTTTCAGTGGACATGACAGCTGTTATCGCTCTCAACGATGTCGCTTCCACAATCTGCAACCTGCCATCAGATAAACGGTTAATTAATACATTTCGATTAACCAGATCGAATGACAATATCACACGCTGCCGGGGAAAATGCAAATGACAGATGTAATTGCATAGTCCACCGCTCTGAGACTCACGGACAAGTCTGCAGACCAAGCTGCAGTATCCGCTTGCATATGCATTCGAGCGATCGCGTAATTTCATTATATTTTCCAATAACACAAGACACAAGAACTGTGCATTACATTACAGGTATTTCGTTTATGCATCTTAATTGGCATTCCGTTATCGGCCAGTGAAAAGTCGGAACAGTCTGCGGCACCTCCTACGACGGGCTACGGTCTACCGGACCGACTGGCACGAGTGTGAAGAGTGCAATGTTCGGCGCGTAATGGTTCGCCTTTGATCGGGCTCGGGGCGATTTGTATGCAAATAGGCTGTCTCATTAGAAGCTTGTCAATTGATTTGCAATCCGCCGCCGATGCGCTGATGGGATGCAGAAACAGTTTTGCATTGGTCGGCAGATAAAGGCGTTAATTGGCGATGCTTTCCATTTGTACAGACGAGAAAGTCCAGGTGTGAGAAAGTGTCATTCGAATGGTTTGAGATTGAAGTGACAGTGGCTTTGACGTTGAATCGCTGTCTTGTAAGTTGCGTAAGCAAGGTACGAGTATAGTTGAGTGCTCACTGTGTCCTTGCAAAGGTAACAGATGATCCTTAAGGGTGCGCTTTAGGAAAGGCTGGGGGAGACGGCCAGCCGTGGAGGAATGGTGAGAAATGCCCAAAATGCGTGTTAAATTGTTTGTTGTTTTTCTTGTTGAGTCGGTTCAGTTCCCGCAGCAATTCTAGTCAGCAGAGGAAACAAGAACTCTTATGCACCCGTCCGCGTGGTGTTGTGCGATGTACGATGCTATACGAGGACCTATGCAAGCACCCCTCCCTGAGGCAGCCGACACATTCCTGAAACCAGGCGTTTCTTTCAAAATTTCTTTGCGCACTTCTCTCAGTCCCCCTCTGTCAGTCTCACACTCAAATAAAACTAACCGATGGTCTCGGATAACTGCCTGTGGCCAAAATATAGCACATCAAGTACAAACGATCTTCTAAAGAAGTCGGCCACCGATGTGCCAGAAATAACAGCGATAAGTAAGGCCGTGACGTTGTGGGTTGGTGCGTCGACCTCTACGCACTTGACGTTGCTGAGAAGCTAGGCCCTGGCCCTCAATGGGCTACAACGCCACCTATATTATAAGTACGGGTCCTATCCCCTGGCCTATAGAGGATCATGCTGTTAGATTAGCAATTCCTCATACTACTCAGTTAGGCACAGAGACATTGCCTCAGCCCTTGCTAGAGCAAGCCTGCCAAGATCTCCGGAAGGATCATCAAAGCAATTTTAATGTTCCTGAAAGCCCCACGATCGAACTCACGTTCAACGTCAAAAAAGGTTTTAGACAAGTCAACGCGCTGTCATGAGACTTCTTTAACATCCCTCAGGACTCACATGCCAACACTAGAGACACGATCTTCCAGAAGTCCGTACAACTGCTAGCATACGCGGGAGACATTGACGTGATTGTCAGAACACAGCGAGCCGTCAATCTGGCGTTTGCCGGCACTGAGGAGGAAGCGGTGAAAATGGGTCTAGCGGTGAATGACGGCAAAACGAAGTATATGCTGCCCTCAAGAAAGGACATCCAACGTCGACGTCTTGGATAGAGCCTCACCATAGGCAGCTATAGCTTCGAGCTGGTCAAGGACTTCGTCTACCTCGGCTCCGCAGTAAAAAGTACGAACAACATCGATGTTTCTATGGGCTCAAGGAGTAATGAGCCATCTCTCGAAGGACCCACCTGATTTTACATAAGACCTTGATCATCCCAGTCATGGTGGTGGTATGCATAATCTCAAAATCGGATGAGGAAGTCCTTGGTCTCTTCGCGAGAAAAGTTCTACGTGCGAACCTTGGTCCTGTTGACGTTGACGGTTTTTGGAGGAGAATATTCAACCACCAACTGTACGGGATGTACAGCAACATGCGACTAGTCAGACATCTACGGATCTAACGTCTAAGGTGGCTGGGGCATGTAGAGCGCATGGACAAGAGTCTTCGACTCCGAACCTGTGGGACAACGCAACAGAGGGCACCCTCGTGTTGGAGAAGGACCTAAACCAACTGGGGGTGCGGCACTGCAGGAAGCTAGCCAGAGATCGTGCTAGATGGAGAGGCTTGTTGGCCCAGGTCCACCCCGGTTAGGATAGGTTACGGTGGTTGGCTGCAGAAAGCAGTCACACTTCGGCCCATTGGGATACCATGCGGATCGATTCTCCCTAACAATAAAAACCAGTTGGTGCTTGCGACAAAGCGATTTAGCTGGCAAATACTCACGCTTTTGGTTTTGAGGTTTGGAGGTTGTTGAAGTAGTAGGCCCCTTGGTGTAAGCTGATCAGTGGTCTCAACCTCCTCTTCATCCATGCAGCTTCTACAGAAGTCATTATAGGGGACCCCCAACCTGCCAATTGTGCAGTGCCCTGTTATGACGCCGAGCGTCCTGAGTGAAGATCTTCTGGGTCCAAGCAGATTGAGTGATCGTTTGACATTAAGCGATGGCCATATTTCCTTTGTTTTAAGACATTTACGATTAGTGATGTATTTTTAATAGATGGTAAGCTTTGGCACGGAAGGTGGAACACCTCCTATTGTTCGGGTGGGGGATGTGCCACACCTAGCGAGTTGAAATTGCATGGTATGTCACAGTGTCCCGCCACCCACATGAGGTGTATGTTAAAATGATCAGCCATCTCTGAGACAGCCTACAATTAAGGGATGTTTTCGAATTAAACTTGACATTGTCCAGGGACTTGATTGCGGCCTGACAGTCCGAACAGATGGTGATATCTCTTTTTGTTGTTCTTGAGCCAGGAAAACGCCTCCTTTGCAATAGTTTCTGTCTGGAATACGCTACAGTCCGCATCACACTGTAGCGCAAAATTAAGAAGAAGAAGAACGCCGAACGATTGTTCTAAATTCACTACAATGCACTTCAATCAGAGTGCTAATTGGATTCACTTGGCCACCACCAAACACACACAGACAGAGCCAAACAACGTGTATACAAATCTCTGTAAGTCGAACATCCCTTAGTCCAACAAATGTTCTAGGGCTTAAAGGGACGCAAGACTGTTCCCATATTTTACAGTGACTGTTCGACTGATGGAGGTTCCACTGTATTTTTATGAAGACTCGTCTCTGCCGACAAGCTAGCGTCAATGGCAGCCTTCGAACACAACTAACACAACATGTGCCATCAGTGAGATACCAGCTCGAAAAGTGGCTCGAAGCTGGACTCTTCGTGCGGACCATTTAAGGCCTATTCATTGGGTTGGCATTTACATGAAATAATCGTTAAAAGTAAAAGGCAGTCTATGATTTATCAAATAAAAGTTGGATGCTCTTTTACAATTTCCTAGCATTTTCTTTTGGCAATAACCTTGCTTTACCCGCGCATTGGTCTCTGAGACCGTAAAATTAGGAGGCAATCTAAGAGGCTTGACAAAAAGACTACCATTTCTTTGTTAAGTGCAATAACTCATGTTGTAACATGTTTTATTTCGTTAAAAATGTATCTCTAACCAACTTCATCAAAATATTCGAAGTAGAAGAGAAACTAGGGGCTCTTGAATTTCGGTCCAAGAGACCGTGTGCGTGAACTTGTCTGACGCGGGTATAGGAAGGTTAACGGTAAATGGGGTATGCTGTCAACGAGAAAGGACTCCCAACACCAGGACAGAACGTCACAGCAGACAGATATAACTTTGAGGTAGTCAAAGACGTTGTCTACCTAGGAACCACTATAAATTCAGACAACGACACCAGCGCTGAAATCAAACGAAGAAGAACTCTTTCCAATCGCTGCCTCTTTGCGCTAAGAAAGCAATTGATAAACCAAGCCCTCTCTCGAACAATCAAAGCGATCCTCTATAAGACCTTAGTCGTCCCTGTCCTGTCATATGACACAGAGGCATGGACTTTGTCAAAAGTGGACGGAAAAGGGAAATTCTTCGGGTGATTTTCGGTCCCGTCCGCTTAGATGGTGAGGGGTGAAGGAGATACAACGACGAACTGTACGAGCTGTTCAGCGACATCGACTTAGCCAGAAGAGTGAAGATCCTACTATTGAGATGGCTAGGTCATGTAGAGCGGAAGGAAACCAATCCTCCGTTCGATTCCACCCCAGAGGGACGGTGCAGTAGAGGAAGACCGCAACTCAGGTGGCGCGCGCAAATTGAAAGGGAGCTCAACCAACTATGCGTGCGAGGCGGTATACTAAAGGTCCAGCTGGTTGAGGCCCAGGTCCACCCCGGACTGTAGCGCCATCTTAAGTCAGTATCTGATTAAGTATTTCCTCCTTTATTTCTTGGGGGGTTATTTCCAAAAGCCAACTCTGAGCATAGCGGTCTATATTCAATTCCCAAAAGACCACCTCCCTAGCTCCAAGTCTTCTAAACGAATTCTAGCCAGTAAAAAGCTTCTAAATCATCGCAATGGACTTGAATCTGCGGGGTGGAGGGGGCCACTCTTAGGAGAACAAGAGCACCCCCACGTCAAGAGAAGCCAGACCCAGGTCCTCATGGAAAACATTTCTTAACTGCTCATTCATTTCTCTCATTTTCAATATTTCTTGTGCTTATTTATTTATTACGTTTTCAATTTCTTGCGGTGATCCCAGTTCCAGGTAATGGTAAACAATTGGCACTAAAATGCTTTTATTGCGTTCATCTGTTGACTGTCGACAACACAATTCTGCATTTTATAACCAATAAATTTGTTTCTTTTTTGATCATTGTCGTCATTGTTTCAGACCGCACAATTTGCCGTGTGCATGAATCTGAATCTTTTAATACCTCAATTAATTTCACTTAATTGGTCCACAGCATCGCTGACCTGATTTAAAGATGTTGTCTTGGTGAATTCTAGTTCAATGCGGGGGTTTGACCGTGCATCGCCAATGTCGTCTCGATAAGCTGATGGTTTCAAGTCCAAAAAGTCTCTGAGTCACTCACAGCGCCCGTGCAACCTCTACTTCCGGTCAGGAACATGGTGGTGCCCAGATGCGTGCCCCCTTGAATCGGCAACGTTGTGTCGTTTTGGTTCCAGTAGACTCATGGCGACAAAGACTAGATCAGTTTAGAAGCTTTATTTGCTTTGCTGAACAGCGCCAAGAACGAAAGTCGTGGAGTTACGATAAATTCTGCAATCGGCAAATGTCCCGTGACTGCAGCAATTGTCTAGAATTGTGCGCCAAGTTCATCGCCTTCAATCTGCTGTAGACGAAGCACAATGATTGCAAATCACGAGTGACTCGCATTTCCCATGATCTAAGCTGTTGCCTCGTGTTCCCAACCTCGGTCTGAAAACCGACCATTTTTCCAGGAATCAATCAGGAAGTCAACACATCAGTCATTTTAATTGGACACTGGCTTGGTGCAAGGCATTCTTCATTTCACAACCTCGGCGGTAGTCCATTACTCTTGCAATCCCGTGTTTCGTGTCTTGTTTAACATCGGAATGCCGGTGCCACCACTATCTAGACAACAAAAGCAGAAATCTATCTCGATCTAGATGTAATCCTTTGTGGTGATTAGTAAGGTACACTTTGCATCTGCTTAGGAGGGAGCCCCCATCGAAGTGGTTTAATTAATTCCACAGCATTCCGTGAACGGAGGTGAGGCGACGACTCTGCGGCCAACCGCTCCAGTTCTCCCTTGCGTGTGTGCCATATCCGCGCGTTGCAGCTGGTTGGTGGATATGAAATGTGACTACAATCGCACTTTAATTAACCTATAAATCTTTCTTCGAGTTGTCGCATACATTAGCCGTGACAATAATTCCCGAGAGCGCGTGCAGAACCTAAATATGTACGTGCAGGCAGAGTGTGGTGGCGCGGGCGAGATCTGACACCGCGACCGCAGTGGCTGTGCTGTGGTGTCTTGTGATCCTTTACCGGTCACAGCGTGGCTGGCCGCACTATGGTGTTGTGATTTTGTAATTGAATTTAATTTGTTGAACTTGACTTGAAACCGGATCAAGTTGTGGACTAGGGTAGTTCTCCTGCGGAGCAATAATTAGATTGTAATAGTTTGTCTCTTTAGACACGGCGGCTGTTGACAGTAGAGATGACAGATAATGGCGGCGTGATCGATTCAGCGTTTGTGTGTGTGAATTTCCCAACTGTCAGCGGAGCCCGTTGATGTAATTGCACTTCTTTATGTCGTTGGCATTGCTTAGGCCTAGGCGGATGATTGAGTTTGAGTTGGGCCGTGAATGCCTCGGAACTTAGGTGGGTTCGCATTCGTTTGCCACTCTTGTGGCTGTACAAAGACTTCGTCCGTTGCCCTGCGGTTGAACTACGTAGGTGAACGGTGCTGTCAGCTTGGGAATCAAAATGAAGAATGGTAGCAAATTATTGAAGGATGGGAGGTCTGCTGTCGTGGGCAAGCTGCTTCCAGTCAGCAATACCAAGCTGGTCTGTGTCCGCGATGACTACCGGAAATCCGGTCTTCCTCGTCTTCTCCAGTCAAGAGGGTCTGATTCGAAGACCCTCTTAGCGGGGCAGTCAAGAGGCTCTGATTCGAAGACCCTCTTAGCGGGTCAGTCAAGGGGCTTTGATTCGAAGACCCTCTTAGCGGGTTAGTCAAGAGGCTCTGATTCGAAGACCCTCTTAGCGGGTCAGTCAAGAGGCTTTGATTCGAAGACCCTCTTCGCTACCCATGCGCTAGATGTGGCCGAGCCAGCATTGCTGGCCATGTGCTAGATGTGACCGAGCCAGCATTGCTGGCCATGCTCTAGATGCGGCCGAGCTAGTGCAGTCGAAGGATTTTTGTCCATTTAGACTACATCCACACCTCGTACAGTTCGCGGTTCACCTTCCGTACAGCAACCAGAATCAGCTCCGCCGTTTTGCTTATCATCCAACTTTCGGCTCCATCTAGCAGGACTGGCGAAATAAGAGTTTTTGCAGATAATGATGTTGGTTAGGACTTATCAGCAGTTAGGCTGTCGCTGTAAGACGCTGTATGTTCAACCGTAGGCCCCTACAACCTGTTTTTTGTCTGCCCTGCAGTACATGCGATTTCAGCTCAGGTTTGGAGAAAGCGCATGCCCAGTGCGTCAGATCGTGTGATTTAAGACCTCTTAACAGCTTTGTTGAGGTCAGTCTTCTTTACTGTTACCCGGGTCATGGGTATTGGTTTGGGTGTCACGGCGAGCGTTCATCAATTGGCCGCCTTAATCCTGCGACTTTCCCTGGGGCTTCGTCAAGTCCTTAGTCTCCGCTAACCAGCCATCAATCCCGTGACACGGTGCATGCGTTGGGTGGATGAATATTTGTGTCATTTTGGCAGAAGCTCCACAAGCGCCAGAGTGAGGTATCAATAAATACATGGCCCGGGATAGGGGTTAAGCAACAAGCGTTAAGCAGTCTTCACGCTCAAGACGAGTCTTAATTTTTTGCCACAAGCCACCACTTCTACCAGCAAGTCGTCAAGCGACAAAACTCGAAATAATCACCGAATCCAATCGAAACCTTGCAGAATCCATCAAACTTAGTTTCTCTTCTGCGATGTCCACAATTTCCCATTCAATCCGTCGGTGAATCGGCTCTGGTAACCTTGCGGCTTGACTGAAAGTTCGGCCGCTCAACTGGTGATGCAAATAACCCGACTGACTGATTTATTAGAGGGCACCACACAAGGAAATGACCTTAGATCAAAGATATCGCATCAAAGACGTTGATTGCTGCCAAAATGAATGGGAAACTTTTAAATGCGAAAAACTTGAATGCCTTCAAAGCGAGGCGGCATGCAAAATCCGAAGCAACGATATGCTGGCAAAATAACACTTCATCTGCGGGGATATGTACCGTGACACGGAGGGGTGCTGAATGGCGCTGCATTAATTCAAAGGCCATGGTTGCCCATGGTCATCATCATCTTCTGTCGCGGGGTAAACCACGTACGAGAGATCTCCAGGCAACTCGATCCTCCGCCATCGACTCTTACTCATCAGGAGGTATGCTCAAGCGAGTTTTTGGACTTGGCCCAAGCATCTCGTCCTGGGTCAGCCAAGCGGTCGCCTACTTGTTGGAATCACATTCAACGCCCGCCTCGGAAGTCGTGACCAAACCACTCCGTTCAAAGAAGCAGCTCCTCAATTTTGAGTTCCTCGTGCACTGCCGTGTTTCGAAGGTAATTTGCGCACGTAGACGGAGTCTCTGGTTGTCCTGTGTAACACACATACCCCTTGTGCGTGCTTGTGATTGAAGGACTCCTAAGAGTCACAGAAATAACGTTCACCTGAGGAGGGAAGTGGCCAGAACGGACACAGCATAGTCCTTGGCATTCCCCCTAGTCAGGGCGCTCAATTGTTCACGATTTCACACCGATGCGCCTTGAAGATGATCTTGATTTAGTCATTACCAAGATCCACCCTGCCATGCTCTCAAGGCCAAGACGTAGACGTGTCAGCCATAAACCCATCGGAAGTTCCCAACGTCTTTCTCATAACTTCACCTTCACCACTCACCTGCCTTACCCAAACGATACTCTTAAGTCGAGATTCCAGCATACCCACGTTCCCCGAGCTGACCCCCGATCGCAGAGCGAAAACCTAAGCACCCGTGAAGCCATAAATCGGCCAATAAATCCCCCATACACCATGTGAAACAGCCTAAAAGAATCCCGCAAAGGTCGTACCACGGCTCTCGGTTATCTCGCCCCTCCATCAAACTTCACCAAATCGCACGCTTCAGCCTTAGAGCTTGAAATTTATACTCAATCCAAGTTCACGTCAATGCCAGGAGTGACTCCGCTCAAGACGCCCGCATCTAGAGCGAAGAGCATGCAGCCACCGGGCATATCAATTTCCATTCGCACACCCATCGCCGCCCGCGTTCCGCGTCTAGTGTCTGTGCCACTGAGCCACCGTCTCGTCGGCCGCCCCCCTCCTGATAAAGATCCAAGTTCACACTTTATTACACTGGCAGTAACATCATTGCGGCAGGCCGTATAAAAACAAACTTCTGAAAGTCAGAAACAAAACAAAAACAAACAGCATCGCCACCGTCAGCCGCCGAGGAGCCCCCCGCCAGCCCGCCAGCCCGCCGCCGCCATCAACACCGATCGTGCCTAGAATTTTGACCTTCGTTACAAGTATTTTTGTTGTCGTCTCAGTGAATAATTTACAACCGCCGCTCGGCGGTGCGGCGAGCGATTGCCGCCAACATTAACGCGTTCACGCCAGAACCATAATAGTCTCGATAGTGATACTATTGGACTACTACACGCCCGTACGGTTACCGCGCGGCTGCAGCGCCCCGTGCGCCACCTTGCCCTGGGTCTGGGTTTTCCGCGTACAAAAAGCTGCCGACTACTGCATCCGACAGTGCCCCCCAAACGCCCCCCCAAAAAGCTCAAAAACAATCCACCAACACTCAGCCTCAGCCTGTCGGGCCGCGTCCGTGTGAGTGCGGCCATAATGGTGTGTGATATGAATAGTGTGGCCCCCGGTCTATTACGAGCATGGTGACCTTCCCGTATTGTCATGGCTAAAGAATAAACAAATGCACGCACACGCCGGCACCTGCTTATTAAACTCGCCCGCAAATACACGCACACACACAGACTGGCAGATCTGCGAGAATCTGTGTACGAATATGATTCTCTAATCGACTGCAAGGCAACGGTAAGGCGGCGCGACGCGGCGTCGTGCACTTGCGGGTTTTCGCGTTGTACTAGCGACTAGCGCTATTGTTTATGCGAAGCTTTTCGCGAGGGCGCCAATCGCCGATTCCCAAATCCGTCCCCTAACCCCTGTGCACGTTGCAGAGCACCTGCTCTCATCACTTGGTGCACCGCGGACTGCGGAGGTGGTGCGTTCCGAAAGCAGGAAGAGCTCACGGCTGAGTGTGTAGTGCTTGCGGTTTAAGTGCTTATAATGAATTGATTATTAATTGAAGCGCGCCTAGCCTACGTGCATATACTCGTTGCGACAATTGTGTTGGTTGCTCAGGGTTGCAATTGAAGCGGTTGGCTGGTGGTGGTGGTGTTGGGGTTCGGTTTTCAATTCGATTGCTGATACTCGTGGTTCCGGAAGTAAGATGCGGGGCAGTTGCGCAACAGTATTACGTTCGAATCGATCTTGAAAGAGGTCACTGGTGCAGGGTTGGCCATGCTAAGGGGCGGCCAGCCATGCGGTTGTGGAACGCGATACGATCTGAAGTATGGTAATTTGTAATGCTTGACTTTTTGTTTTGTATATCCTCAGACCAGTTTTAGACTTGCTGAGGCTGGTTTACGAGTGGTCACGGGTCAGGTGAATGGAGTTGTTCACGGACCAAGGGTAGCAGAGAGTGCTTGCGGTTGTGCATGAGAGAAACTCGGTCTTTACGGAGTTGGAATCCAATTCAGAATGTGGAAGGATCAAAACTCCGTTGAGGCACACCTTCATTAGTCCTGTCTGCCCGAAATGGAGTCAGTGAACGTTTGTGCATTGAGTGGATCAGAAGTTTCCCAGCAGGTGCGAAAGGTTTGACGATTCATTGCGACGTAAGCAGGCCCATATCTCCTTTCCCAGGAGCCCCTCCTGCTTTTAACTCCGGTTGGACCTGGATCTCAAGCAACAAGCCCATGCTAGCTGCTCCCAGCTGCGCACTCCTAGTCGGTTTAGAACGTCCTCTGTCGTCATTGAGTACCTACCTCAATCGGGGTAGAGAAAAAGAATCGCGATCACAACCGAAATACTCCCGATCGATTCAAAGAAGCCAGCAAAATGTCACAAACCAACTTCACCCCAGGGCCCAAGGAACCTCACCTTCGATTTCGTCAAAACCACTTGACAAGCGCCAGTGTTCGCATGCCATTGACAGAGACTGAATTCAAATTGGTAACAATGTTGTGGTTACACCACACCCAGGCGAGAACTTGAAATTCCTTCAAGACGAATTCAACGAATCAGAAACATATTCCATTCCACACATCGGCTAAACGCAAGAGACAAGTACACGGCAGAATCAACTGAAAGTCGAACAAAGAATAAACAAATTAAAGTTGTCCACACATGACTATATTCTGTGTCAGAAGAAACAACGAAAACATCTCAAGGCAAAGCAAACAGACGAAAATCGAAAGCGATTGGTGTGTCCTTGACTGCATATGATGTCACACCCGTACGTAGGCACATGGCATAGGATGTCAAAATAATGAATGGATAGTTCTCACAAATTCTGCTTGTAATTACGAAAGACATGGCGAGTGTTCAAGAGCAGGCGACGCTTGCAACGCTGCATCAGCAGTGACACAACTTTGCTCCCAGTCTTGCGTTACCCTTGCCGGGATCCCCGAACAGATTAATTTTTAGGGCCATGGGCTAAGTGAGAATCAGTCCAGGATTGTGGGCACATAGGAGTATCGGAGCGGACGTACGATACCCCACACTGTGCCCACGAACGCTGAATGGTGTGTCTCTGTTTGTTCTAGAAATGGGATGAAAGTGTCGTTTATCACCCAACAATCCACTTCGATTTGTGACCAGACGGTGGCTCAGTGGTATAGACACTGGACGTGGAACTTGTGTCGTGTCCGTATCATCTCCATCGTTTCCTACTAATCCGCTTTGATAATCAGTCAAATCTGGTCAAAACTAGGCTGCTCCGAATGGAGTACTCTTAATCTGGTGATGGTTCCGTAACACCTTGCTTCCTGGTGGTTTCGCGGCTAAACCACGGACTTAATATTTTTTCCATACTCATGGCGGGTGTGGTTTCATTGTGAAACCTCCGGGAACGAAGGGTTAGGATACGTCCTTTAAGATAAGCTATAGGAGTTGTCATTGACAAGCTTTTTGCTTTATGGCAATAAGTGGATGAGTAGCAAGATTATCCCTGCTAATGAGATTTTGAACGGAACAGGAGTGAACTGAACATTACCAATAGCAAACTTTACTGCAGCAACTTTGGCGGTCCCAAACCTACAACTCAAGGTTGGGTTGACCACAACCTTGGATATAGAAGCTATAGAAATATCCATGCCCATTTTTTGTGCAAAGGCTTTTCCATGGCAAGGGTCGGATCGAAGGGCTAGAATATCATTTCTTATCATTCCTAGAATGTCATTTCTTATCATTCCTAGAATGTCATTTCTTATCATTCCTAGAATGGCATCACTTATCATTCATAGAATGTCATTTCTTTTCATTCCTAAAATGTCATTTCTTATCATTCCTAGAATGTCATTTCTTATCATTCCTAGAACGTCATTTCGTATCATTCCTAGAATGTCATTTCTTATCATTCCTAGAATGTCATTTCTTTTCATTCCTAAAATGTCATTTCTTATCATTCCTAGAATGTCATCACTTATCATTCCTAGAATGTCATTTCTTATCATTCCTAGAATGTCATTTCTTATCATTCCTAGAATGTCATTTCTTATCATTCCTAGAATGTCATTTCTTATCATTCCTAGAATGTCATTTCTTTTCATTCCTAAAATGTCATTTCTTATCATTCCTAGAATGTCATTTCTTATCATTCCTAGAATGTCATTTCTTATCATTCCTAGAATGTCATTTCTTTTCATTCCTAAAATGTCATTTCTTATCATTCCTAGAATGTCATTTCTTTTCATTCCTAAAATGTCATTTCTTATCATTCCTAGAATGTCATTTCTTATCATTCCTAGAATGTCATTTCTTATCATTCCTAGAATGTCATTTCTTATCATTCCTAGAATGTCATTTCTTTTCATTCCTAAAATGTCATTTCTTATCATTCCTAGAATGTCATTTCTTATCATTCCTAGAATGTCATTTCTTATAATTTCAGTCCAACCTGGGGCTGGAATAGGATTTTTTCTAAAGCCTTCTCACACATTTTATTACTCGTTATCAGTTCTAATGCATCGTTCTCCGTCATTCCGACAAAATCCAGAAAAATGTCAACTCTCATCATTTCTATCGCCATTCTCCTCCTCCACTAACCATCCTAATTTGTTGTCGACATTGGACAGTCAAATGATCGAGTGACTGAATCGGATACAATCGAGTGACAATTGCAGGTTTTAGTCTCTCACATCTATTCACACAAACTAGAGCAAGAAATGTTCGATTCATACCTGCTTATATGTGGCGAACTCAAGGCGTTAAGACATTTTCTTCATATTGATCCATTTGATAAGCTATGTATGATGAAAAATTACCCACGTGAAATCGAGTCTGCAAAAGAGAAATATTCGAAGAAAAACATTAGAAACGAATCAAATCGACTCGAGTGAGATAAGCAGATTTGAATATGAAAAGATTTTTAAGGCAATGTTGCCACAGCGTGTGTTTAGGAGCTCGACAAAAACTTTTACGTGTTTGCTTCTGTCTTCGAGTGGAAGGATAATACATTCTCTTGTAAAATTATAGGAAGACACTTGCAAAATCAAAAACACTCCCAAATACAGTCGATAATTTGAAGCTCAGGGACCTTACGAAAAGTTCGAAATAACAAGAGTTCGGATTAAAGAAACAAAGCCAAGTTGAAGCGAAGGACGAAAAGGAAATAAGTGCATGCATATGCAACAATCTTGATGAATTGCATACATACAATTTGTTTCTTTGCATCGCCAAGGGAGCGAACCTTTTTTATACTTACGTTGCTCCCGTCGCATAGGTCACAGTGTAGCGGGAACAAACATTTATACAACAGCAAAGAACAGATAACTAAAAACAAAAACGGCAAAAAATCGAACTGCTGAGAGGCAACTAGACGTTGATTTGAAATTAGAGCGTGCTTGCTGGCAGACCGACTGAGCAATGACTTGAATTAAATTGAATTGAAACCAAAACAAGTAGGTTTTGTTCGATTTATCAAGGTTTTTTCAAGGGACGTAACAATCAGTTCGAACTATCGAAAATTTCGAATTTTCGAGAGCCGACTGTAGTTGACACTCTCACACAAGTCCCTGAATAGTTCACAGAGAAGTCATTCATTAATCGGATGTAAGGTAACTAACTAGAAGACATATGACTTACACATGTAAAGGGTGCCCTGATAGCAATGATTTTGGTTGTAGGTTTTGTACTTGTCATGTTTCGGCGTCTCTCCAAGTTACCACTTCACGGAAAGGTTAAAGTACAATAGTTATCGAAGCTGACCCTTAAGAGGTTCAACCTAGGCTTCTATCGCATCTATCCCTTGATGCTCAAAATGGATTAAGCCCGAGGACAAAACTGTTGTTATACCAGCAGCTAATACGGCCGATCTTAACGTACGGCTTCCCAATATGGCACACCGTCTCTAAGACCAGCATGAAGAAGCTCGCAATTTCCGAAAGAAAAATACTGCGAATATGTACCGGACTCACCTTTGACAGTGACCGTCAAAGGCACCACAGCAACAATAGGTTTTACGACCAAGCACGCATCATCCCCCTGACACTGTTCAGAAAGCAGCTACAGCAACATCAACAACCATCCTAACGAGGAAATCAGGATCTTGGGAAACACACTTCCCGGACAACGCTACATCAACGCGTTAAATCTGCTAAACGAACAGAACTTTCCAACGACATGGATTTTACCAGAGTAGTGATAGCAATCACCATCGAGGCTAAGACGGCTAACACATCACCACCCCATCCCAAAAGGACCACGGACTTGAACAACCCGATGTAAGCACCAGCCATTGTAGGACATAAAAATTAATCAATAAACCGACAGTAATAATGGTCCCCCATAGTTAAGCCAACGCCCTAACCTTTAGATTTTAAGTCTAGTTGTAAACTCAATTGTAAAAATAATTCTGTTAAAATAAATTTTTAAATCGCTTTAAATCTCCAAGTTACCAATGACACCCAACTGACAAAATATTCAGCAAAGTTTGACATCTCTTCATGCGTCGTTTCAAGCTTGCCGTAGATACACCCGAAAATTATGTATTTACAAAATATG
The DNA here is from genome assembly GCA_905231855.2 of Eristalis tenax. NCBI lineage: Eukaryota > Metazoa > Arthropoda > Insecta > Diptera > Syrphidae > Eristalis > Eristalis tenax. The sequence continues at coordinate 26,617,518 of HG993126.1, forward strand.
TTCGAAATTCCGGCTCAGTTGTAAATACGCAACGTGAATTTCGTCCCGAGGTCGGTCGTTTAGTGTGTGTGCAACCAGTTCATCGCACCGTGGAAGAGCTGAATGAACTCCAACCAGTTGCAAAATGAAGTAAAAATAGTCGCCACAGTGGCCAGTCTCGAAGAAGACCCAAAAATGTCAACCCCAAGAATCGCCAGAGATTCAACCCGGATTACTTTGCGATTGGATTTGGGCCTGATCCGATTGTGCTGGATGATCGTAGACAACGATGTGAGTTCGCTAACTGGGCACTGGAAATTCTGGTGAGGTCGTCTAATTGAGCTCTTCTTGAGCGGTCCATTTTTGGCTGTCAACGAACAACCTTGGAGCTATTGGATCGAACACAATCCGCAAGTATTTGACCATGAACTGCTTGGTGGAACCACAGATCAGCAACTACTAGTGCTAGTTCATAATTTGTCATTCGACATGAGGAAGGAGACACCGTTGAACTGCTTGGTGGAACCACAGATCAGCAACTACTAGTGCTAGTTCATAATTTGTCATTCGACATGAGGAAGGAGACACCGTTACCGTCAATGGTCTCCGGTCAAAGAATGTGAACACTTGCACTTGCTTCCTTCAAATATGCTCCCTTCAGAAGAGAAGGGGGCAATTATGTTTTTACATTTAAACCTCTACAGAGTGCTCCGTGTCGAATGGGTGGATTAAAAGAGTGAAGTATTCCAAACTGGGTCACGGCGTAGATAACTCAACTACGCCCACATTTGTATGCTATTGTAGTAGCAAATGAATTCAAGCTTCGAACTTTCAGCCTGTGCAACATTCAATTGAAGCCACTTCGTTTTTAGATCGCTACGGAGCGTTCCCTTTCACTTCCCCTCTTCAGACAACGACTCGTTGAGGAAACATCTCCCTCAGAGTGGTTCTCGGATCGCAGTGGCAAACTGGCTTTCATGCGATGAATGCTACTCTGGTATTCGCAAAAGGGGTGAGGACATGTCGAAATTCCACTTCATCGGGGGCTCCCGACTACTGCAGAGTGATCGTGCAGCGTGCAACAAGACGGTGAAAAAGGAAGCGTCAGACTGCTGTCACACCCCTAGTTTCTGTCAGACTACATCAAAGAGACCGCTTAGATTTGGATATGACCAAGATATGGTCAGTATTCACGTCAATCAGGTAATTGAGGGATTGACAAATTTATATTCTTTCTTCTTTTTCTTCACCAAGTCGGTGCATGTCCCTAGTTACAGCCTAGAATCTAATGAAACTTAATATTTAATGAAAATGACATGAAATAACGCATCGTTTTGACCAGAAATGAAATATTATAGAGATGACCAACTTCACAGCAGATTGACTCCTAGTCCATCGACGAATTTCAGAGTCTTTTTGACAGTTATTCATGCATTTTTGACAGTTATTCACGAAATAACGCAAATGCCGTTCTCTGATTTGTCGCATTGGCTTTAGAAAACGGTGTAAAAAATGGAGGTAAGTTGGGCATCTCTAGAATACTTCATTTCTGGTTTTGACATTTGGCCCGGGTTCGCTTCTATAATGCGAAATTCGAGCCGAGTCCGAGGTGGAAACGAAACAAGAAAGCTCGCGAAGTGCTTTAGCTTTCCAACTATAGCTTCGATCTGTAGGGGAAGTTGATCTTACAACAGATTGCTGCCACTGACTTCCAAATTCAGCCTTTATTCGTAGACAATCACCTGTGAACATCGCACTTCGGCTTTATTTCATTAAATGAGGTTTAAGGACACAACCCGCCTCATTTCAAAGCAAATTTCAAGGCCTCGCCCAGTCCAACGACGACTTTGAGTTTTCTTCTCTTTTCCCATAGACTCGTGAGTCATGTCAAGTTTGCAAACATAGAGTCCCTTGGCCAGCACACCTCAACGACCTTGTGACTTTCCACAAAACACATCGAAGTCAAACTTTCAAGCAGTTCGACAGTCAGACCTTTTCGTGTATCCAAAAAAATAATCCTAAAAAAACAACACCTTTTTATCAATGAAACTCCCCAAGGTAACGCAAAGAACACACGTCGCAGCTGTTTCCGTGTTCATAAAATGTGTTATGACAAACAAACAACGCGCACTGCCCGCATCGAAGGCGGTGACATTGTTTTCGAGTCCTTTGGCACGACCCTCGCAAGCCATTGCAATGCGCTAAGCGTAAGAACCCTGAACCCTATTGATGTGCTTTTTGAAGATTCAAAAGCTTACTTCAATAAATAACTCGATTAAATGAACACACGCTCAGACAGTGCACACTTGAGTCGGACGACGAGACGTGTTGCGGTCTCCATGAAACTGGTTGCCCTCGAAAAATTTTCGAAGCATGTCTTCGGGCAAAAATAACAACATTCAGGTGGTGGTGGTGCTTCAAAACAACGATCGCGGAAACTTTATCAATCCTGAATGCGCCGATAGATGGAACAGTGTGCGCTCACGAAGGTGGCATTTGGAGTGCTGATGTCAATCAATGACAAGTCGCGTCCGTGGCGGAAAAGCCAAACGTCAATTGAATTGCGAAATTCGAACTCGATCGATCAGAATGTGTGCTCCTATCCGATGTGTAGTCACATTCGGCGAACGGCGGCGTTAAAATATTCTCTGCGGTTGATTTTCAATTTTGTTTTGCTTCTTAATTAGTCACTATTTATTAGTCGATGTGATTTTATCCGAAGGTCGAAGTAGAGTGGTGATTAGCGGCCGACAAGTGCGCCAATGACCGTTAATTCAGACCTGTTAGAATCGTTTTGTTGGACTGCTCAACGGCTGCACGCACATATGTGCCCAAGGAAGCAGTCCTAGTGCACACGACGACACATTGAGTGAGCAATCAAATTTTATTCGCTGCAGTCGACAGTTGAGAGAATCCATCTACCGCGCGGTGGGAAGACTAGATTTCTACACAAAAACGTACAAAGCACGAGCGTGTGCGTCCTTCAGGCACAACACCGGTGACGACGACGCGACGTCGCTCGTCGGTAGCGACCAATAAAACGCAGATTCCGACTCGGACAGATAATGAGCTCAAAATAATGCGCACTAGCAGTGCCTGCATACATACGGCTGTGCTTACATACCAACGCACATAAAATATTTAAATTCGATGAATCACACACATCGGCCAAGAGAGAGAGAGCCGTGTGATCGCACCATTGCGGAAGTCAATGTGCACATATGACAATGACATCTTGCAGCAGGCGATCGGCGTTTATATTTTGTTTCGTTTCATGCAGTCTTATGGATACACCGTGTGTACTTTGTTGCCTCGAATATGGACAGAGGGTGGGGCTAGCAACAATAAATGATTCAACAGTCGTTTGACATTTCTCTTGCAAAAACTATTCACTGGAACCATTTTCTATTTCAACAAAGCCTTTGAAAATCATACTGCGGTAGAGAGAGCAACCATCAAAGCGGTGTTGATGGCTAGATGCGTTTTAAGCGTTGATTGGGGTGGCTGAAGGGGTGCAGCTGAGTGGCTAAGCGCAGCACGTTTTGGTGTTGATACCTTTTGGGCCCAATGTGCTGGGAATGCCACTGTGAATAGTTTTCGAACAAGTAAGTCTGAACATCGCGCAGCTTATTCCAATTATTTCAGTCCAACGCACAAGAAACTTCAACCCTTTTTCTTCTGATGGCGCTGCAAGCCGTGATGGACTCGTGCCTCAATCAACAAGCTTCCCCGCTTGGCATGATCTTTAGCAAGCTGTCTACAATTACGCACGCCAGGTTAGCTGGGGTCCTTCTCCATTAGTTTTTGTTGTCCCAGGCTCTTCACGGCTTAGGCGCTGAATGTTCTTCTCCAAACGCCATCAACGCATGACCAAAGATTGAACTTTTGCCTCGAAAAGGTCAAGGATTTCTTCATTTGCTGTTGATTCTGTCCATGTCACCGCGTCAAAGACCAGGAACTGGGACGAGCAAGGCGTTACATAATGTCAACATGGTCCTTCGGATGAGTGCTCTACTACTCCGTTGCACCTTGAGCACAAAGAAACTGCTATTGGCAGCAGTTATTCTAATCTCCATACTCATGGTACCCGGGGCCGAGATAGACGAAGCCCATGACCACATCGAGATCAAACTTCGATCCTAGGCAACAATACTGTGGATGCTTCCAAGAATTCAATAGACTCCGCAGCGGCATCAGTCCATTTCCGGAAAATTTCTGACATTTCGAGCCAATGTGACCCGTTCCGCAACTGAATATTTGCACACACATACGATTTTCAAAAACCGTGATCATGCTTAAGTTTTGTACGTCGTTACTATATGCAGCAGAATCTGGAGTGCCTGTTTCCACCCTCTGTGCCTGACAAGATTGCCGACGTGATGCGTGACGCCAACCTGTCCACATTCATGGAACTAGTGACGACTTTCTGCCAGTTTTTTAGAAATGTCCCTGCTTATAGCTTTTGAGACCTTTCACTGTACAATGTGGTATTTTTCTCCTGCTAGTGGATTCACCTGCTAGTGTTGCTCCCACGATCAGACCACAGCCACTGATTGACCACTCCAGTGATAGTGCGGATTCTTGTGTTACTTGGTGATCAATCACTAAAAAAGCGATGAGCATTTTTTGTCGGTTCTATAGCGTGCAACGACGCACCATAAAAGACGGCAAATGGTGGGGCCTAGCTTCTGCAGCAACCACACGTGTTGTGCCTGCTATTGTTCTCTCAAGAGTGGAAGGGACCTGCAGTCTTCTGCTGACTCCAAACGGCCATGTTTGAGAAGCTTTTTCAGACAGACTCTTTGAGCATTGTCAGTAACTTGAAAGAGGGGCCTGTGTGAAACACAGGAATGTGTGTAACGTACCAGGTATCGAACCCAGGCAGCGAGGTTCAAGTGCGTAGGAGTCGACGCACAGACCCACAAAGCCACGGCTGCCACTGGCGGTCTTCTATATTAAAAATTGATCTTGAATGAATAGACTAGCTTACACACAAAATTTAATTGTGGTGCCTATGAAAGAAGTTATAACTGATGGCCATTTTGATAAGGTGTGAAGCACCTACACCCGTTTTTTCCAAATTTTTAGCAATTTTTTAGTGCGAAAACTTTCGGGTTCCGTTTTTTAGGTTTCGAAAATGGGAATGGAACCCACACGGACGCAGTTATATCTTAAAAAATGCTTGTAAAAATTAGTATGAAACTCGAAATTGTTCCAATGATCATGAGGCGCTGCCAAGATCAGATTTCTCCGTGCTATTGTGAGGTTTACTGAAAAGAGGATAGGCTGAGAAGCAATGCAGTTCGCTAGGAACTCAATGTTGAGCAACTGCTTCTTCGTACGGAAAGGACTTAGATGGTTTGGTCACGTGGCACGAATTTGCTTCTTCGTTTCTTCGTATGGAAAGGGCTTCGATGGTATGGTCACGTGACACGAATTTCCATCATCATGACATCCAGAGCGTGCCTTGATTGCGATTCCTTTAGTTAGGCGAACGCTTAGAAGACCCAGGTGATCCAAGTCCATAAACTTGTCAGGTTCCGTTTGGGAACAACCCCTGTTGAATAATTATCTCGATGGAGAACGATCGAGTGGCCTGGGGATCGCTAGTACGTGCTCTTGCTCCGTGGATCATTACCATGAGACGTAAGTTAATTTTTTTTGAGACACATGCTAAGACCTTAATTGCTAAGGAGAACTTCGTCAGCCCAAATTTTGTTTAAATTTTTGGGGAGTGACAATTTTGCATGGCCAGTTATCAAATGAGTGACACTGAGTGACAGTTCACGGAGCGTCAACACCACGAAGGTATAGCTACTCTGATCGAGTAGAGGTTGGAGGAGTTATCGCGCATAGTCTCATAAAAAGATGTTAAATAACGTCATTCTTTCTTCCCTACCCACTGACTCAATTATTCAAAGTATAAGTTAACATTTTTAAAGAGTGTCCCAAAATGCATGCACAACCAGCTCTTCTCTTAAAATTCATTACTTCTCCCGGAAATAATCGTTTGTCCGTTAAAGCCTTCTCCGTTCAAAATTAACAAACGTAGCACAGAGATGTTCGTAGAAAACATAAAAATGTCACATCGATACATAGCGATACATCGAATAAAAACATCGACAAAGCTGAACGAGCACAACCAAGTCAGGCGCAAGCTGCAACTAAAATGAGAAGATGTATAGCTTGACTCGAACCTACCGCTACATGCGTTTCTTCAGATTCCGTATTGGACACATTACCAGAATCACCAAGAATAATAGACATGCCAGCTAAGTCTGCTACTGTTTCCGTGTCTGTTGTCCGTGCGTACAGGGTCGGGTTTTCTCGTCTCGCTTGTATATGCTGCCGAAAATATTCGAATGGCAATTCAACTGTGTATAGTGCGTGCTGTCTTCGATGCGTCATAAAAACATCGATAAAACATCGACGCTTTCGATATAGCGATGAATAATGAGAAAGTTAAAACCCGCCCACTCAAACACCGTCTCGATCACGAACTAAATGTCAATTTTTACGGAAGATTGCATCCCTCAACATGATACATAGCGTGCAAAACTTCTCAGCACTACGTCATTGTCTACATTTAAACTTGTCATTGAGTTGGCCAGTTGAGTTAAGACCCAACACTCATCTTGTCCGCACTTCCTCCTGATTTCGTATTCACTGATCCCTTTCAATCTGCTGACGTAATAATTACCATAAAAATGCAATAAAATAAAAAAGAACAGCCGCCACTGCAACGAGTGATACTGGGGCAATTCCAATCCACATCCAAGCAATGCACGTGCATTGATTTCATAATTGTGTCATACTCACATAGTTTTATTTGGTTTGCAGCCTGTTATTCGATTGTACCTGTCTTCCCATTACATTTTAAGCACTCAATTCTACAAGCAATGTTCCAGCCGAAGTGCAATAAGTGGCATTGAGGCAATGCGATTATGAGTTCGGAACTGACCACTAGGTAGACCAGAAGTCCGACTTAAATCTCGCCGCGCTATTGAGTGGCGTCTAACGACTGTGAGCGATGGGCGGAGTCAGTCAATTGAAACTTGACATTTTGTTTATATGCACGCGACGTAAGGATGACTTAATAATAATCTGGCGCCAAACGATCAATGATACTTATTCAAGAACCTTGAAGTTAATTTCAATCGATGTTTCAGTGAATTTGCAATAATGACGTTTGTTAATCCACTCCCCGTAATCATGTCTCCCCAAAATGCAGTTCATTTTACGTAGGAGTATGGCGGCGATTTCATCTCTCTCCACTTTCCAGAAAGGGAGCACAAAATGAGGCCAAATATGTGCCAAGATAATTGCCTATTTTAACGAAGAAAAATGTTGCTGGGCCAGCGTAAGGGTCACCATTGAACTCACGGGCGCACTTCTTCATGACTTTGTCATTATCATTCACAGCCCTGAATTGCTATTTGGGGGACACTCGTACCCCAAACCTTTTTTTGGAGTCCTACCCCAGCCAATAGGCCTTAGCTACAACTTGTGCAAAAAAATTAAATTTGTTTGAAAAAACTATTATTGAGCATAATTGAAGTTTCTTTGGGACTTTACCAAATTTGTAATGTTTTCTATAAATATATTATTTTTTTCCATTAGAGTAGTACGGTTGTACCCCAATGTAGAATTCCTGCCAACTCCCAGGCCAGCAAACCTTTTAAAATTCGCAGAACTGAAAGCAGTGAATACTGGAATTAATCGAATGCAGCAAACAGGCGTAGCTAAAAAATGGTCCTGGCGGTTAAAAAAGTAGGGGCCTGCTGTCATCAAGGAAGGACACTCAAGTTCTTTGTATAGCGCTACAGTCCCAAACCAACAAGCCTCTCCAATTCGAACGATCTCCGGCTAGCTGCCCCCAGTTAGTTGAGGTCTTCTTCACCTGGGTGCGCCTCTGTTGCGTTGTGCCACACGTTCGGAGTCGAAGGACACACAACATCGAGGTAAATTTGAGGTTAGCGACTTAAATATGCGTCAAAATAGTGCGGACAATATCAGAACAATTCTTGCCAGCCGCAATGCCCCAGTGCCTCCTCTTGAAGGATCAAGCTGCACTAAGACATTGTTCACTACAACCCTCCTCTAAAGAGCAAAGGCATGGGGGAACCAATGATCTCTTTATCATTGGTTTCTTCAAGGGAAAATCTGGAAGAGAAGATTCAATCGCAAACGGTTTTACAATTAGGTAAGTCTCGCCAGGCATCCAAGGATCCCAGGCCTAGGGTTGCCTCCGCATCAGTAACTTGACTGCGGTCCTAACAGTCTTCCGTGACATGAGTTCAGACAGGGGTTTACGGACCGAATGTCTAAGGTGGCTAGGCCACGTGTGGGGCATGTTCAACTTGCTTCCGTGCACATGACCGACTTCAATAAAGTGAGAGAATTCGAGTAGAGGGAATTCGAGGTTGAGGTGGTGCACACAAGAAGGAAAGGACCTCAAACTGTGACGAGCGCAACTGGAGGCAGCTTGCTAGAGATTCCATCAGCTGGAGAGGATTAAGGTTGATGCCCAGGTTCACAGGATCGTTGGTGTTGCAATAATTTTCGACTTAAGCCCCTGTTTCTTCACAAGCGGTTTTTACTGAAATAAACAATCCATAAACTGATGCACAAACCTCATCGAATTCGAAATAATATATCTCGCATCCATTTACAGGCACTGGACCACACTTCACTGACACAGCGAAGAGCAGTGGCAGCCACAACGCGTCCAGCTGTTGTAGGAGTAACAGGAACATCCTCAACGCCCGCCGGTTAAAGCCATAAGTCATCTGTCAGGATGCTCATACTCATGCCAATCAAAAACAATTATGTCTTCAGATTTCAGGCACTTAGCAACGAAATCATTGAACTAATCTCAAAACATGTTGCCACTCCACCAGCCCGGTGAATCATCCCGAAAGGAAACCTCATCAAAAGGTTAATATCTCCCGCATAAATCATTTAATTTCATCTCATTCCGTCCTCCCTTTTGGATTGTGTCAAGAGACATCAAGTGTTATGCAAAGCCAATCAAAACAACATTCCGAGTGTGTGTTAATAAAAATCCACTCAGCCAACCAAACTCCCTTCAACCGCATAAAGAGCGCCCGAGAATCCATTTGTCCCGCCCCCGGCCCCCAATGAGTACTCTGCTCGTACACTCGTACACCTTATCTGTGCGAAGTCAATTCACAAAAAATAATATAATCACAATTCATTCGCGCCGTACGCTGTGCAGTCGATGACCTACACAACAATATTCGGGCGCGCAAACGTTTTAAACCATTAACCCCGAACGTCAACAGCAACAGCACTCATCCCATTGAACTTGAGGGTGGGACGAACGGACGAACTCGCTCAATTCCACGGAAAAAAAGACAACGAAACACCAAAACGAATTGAAACATTTCTAAATTTAGATACAAAAAATCGATAAGCGTTAAAAATACACACACCTGAACCGGGTGCAGGGCGGACCAGGGGGGAAGCTGATAACAAAACCGAACGTCCCATAAAGACCGCATCATGGTGGCGCAGCTAGCATCAAAAGGGCCACTAGATGCGAAGAAGACATACATCACAAGTCACATTTGACCAGTCACCAGTCAACAGTCAACAGTCACCAACCCATCCGTCCATAAGTGAATAAATTTCTCGCGCAAAATGCACCAAAAGTGCATTCATCTCTTGAATGCGTTTTCACAGTTTCAAAGCCACTGGAGTGGTGGCAAATGTACGCCAATGACCGAGTTCGGGTGAAAGACCTTCCTTGGGAAACACACATTGCTGCTATCATCATCATCGTCGCCATCATTATTATCATCATCGGGGTTCGTTGTGGTGTGCCTGCCTGCCTGCCTGGCTGTCGTCGTCGTCATCATGCACAGGCATCCGAACACAGCAGCAGCAGCAGTGGCATCGGCATCAGCAAGAGTTTGCTGCAAGGAGCACACCGCAGCACAGTCATCAACCAACCAACCGACCAGCCAACCACATGGAACGTGTGCAAGCAACACAAACAAAGAATAAAATCTCTTGGTCGTCGCCGGGCGCGCTCTCGCTCTCGCTCTCGCTCTCTTTCAGATTGTGTTTGTATTTTTCTTCAGGTTGTTTTTTATCCCCGAGCTTCCTTCTGTTTTTTAGCATGTTTGTATGCACCTCTGCAGGGTTGTTTGCTTTCCTTTTTGTTGAACTTTTATTTTCATTTTTCACAGCACAGTGCCTATGGATGCATAGACACGCTCTTGCCGCTGCAGCAGCGAAGAGTTCAATGCTTTCTCTTAACACAACCATCAACACACAGCCCACTCCCTCCACGCTGCTGACTGCACTGCACAGTGCACACATGGCCGTCGTAAAGAGCCGAAGAGAGACACTATTAGAGAGACAACAAGACGACGATGGCGACACGGCGAAAAAAGAATCTGTTTACGCAACATGTACGGCATCTGCAACACTTCCGTGTTCGATGGCGATAAGGAACATTTCTTTCTCCTTGACACCTATTCAAGTTCTGCTCCGTGGAGACCGGTTCAACTTGATTCTTCTTTTTTTGTTGTTGTTGCTCTTTGCCTCCCCGCGATACTATCAACGCACACGGCAGCAGGAGGAGCACGAAAATAAATGAAAACTCGAAAAAATTCGCTGCGGACTCTGAGGTTCTGCTTGGCGTTCTTCGCCAAAAGTCTGTATGCACGTACGTATGTGCGTGAGTGTATGTGCAAGAAAACTTCTAAAAATACACCACAAATTAATGGTTTTTAGCTATGGATTTAAGTGACCTATTTTCCGGTGGCGAATTCTTTCACCTTTTCAGCTCCAAACGTCAAAACTTTGGGAGAGAGCTCATATTCAATTGCAGACGTTCTGTTTGAATGACGTGTCATTTAGAGATACTTGTTTTTTTTCCGACAGTTCATTCACGTTTTCGGGTATTGAAACAGAAATAGATTTAGCGGTAATTTTATGTGCTTATGTCGAATGGTAAAATCGAAACACTTCCATCGGCAGAGGGTTTGTTAAACTTTTACTGGGCTACTCGTTGCTTCGCGTTGACACTTCTGTCAGAGGGCACTGACACCAGGCTGACCAAAAACAAAAACAGAACAAAAAAAATAAAATGCAAAAGAGATGACGAGGAAAAACGAAAACACAGGGACATCAAGAGGAATTTGCGTACTTGTATTCAGGCATTTAACTGGCCGACACACGAACACATGAGTATGTGTATCTGCTGTCAAAGCCGCATTCTTTTCCTGACAATCGAGCGATGGAAAATTGCCAATCCATCATGATAGGATTATAAATGTACTGTAAACGGGTGTAAATGTGACAAAATATAGATCAACGGCCTCGTTGAATGTCTCATCGGCAATGGCTGCCACCCCCCGACGGAGTGTTCTTGTGACGAAACCGGGGGATTAGTCATTTCTTTTTTGAATGGGATCGTGATCAGACACGACCCTTTCCGTGGATGATGTCAAAGTTGTTGAAGTTTTTATTACGTTCCAGTTTAAGTTGTTAAAATGTTTATAGTTTTGGTTCTTCTTTTTTTTTTTTTTTGATGGACCATTTCTGACAGGTAGGGAATAATTGTCATTCCAATGACAGGTGATGTTTGTTTATCCAATCTGGGCATTTTAATGACGGAATTTTATGACGAACAGAACTTCTGATGTGTGTTTATTTGGAGGATTTTTTTGATTTGATATCGAATGCGGTTTGATTGATATTAATCTTGGGTAAACTGATTTTTCAGGGCTGTCGACATTGGAGGACACTGTTCAAGATCGTGGAGTTTAGGAAGACGCTGCGTAGCTGAGCTCACCGCAAACAGACCTATGACGGGGTTGTTCTTTTTCCACCAAACTAGATGGAAACGAATCGCATGTAGCAAACTGAGGGAAACAAGCCACAGCGGAGAGTGTGATTTTTTAATGATTTTGGAATATGTCTGAACTCGAGCAGAAATGAAGTATTATAGGGATGCCCAACTTCACGGCTGATTGCCCTCTACTCTATCGACGAATTTCATAGACTTTTTGACAGTTATTCACGAATTTTTGACAGTTATTCACGAAATAACGTAAATGCCGTTCTCTGATTGGTCAATTTGGCTTTAGAAAACGTTATCAAAAATGGTTGTCAAAAATTTCAAGTGGCAAGAGCCCAACTTCACAGCTGATTGACCCCCAGTCCATCGACGAATTTCAGAGGTTTTTTGACAGTTATTCATGAATTTGAATGAGGACTGTACTTCGTTACTAACATCATCTGGTTTATTATTTTCAGGTTAGGTTTTATGGCTTTTTCGGTTGGACGTCATTGATCTAGGTTGGGCAATGAGCTTGTTGGCTTCATTTTGAAAGTGTGACCCCATGGCCTTAGTCTCCTCAGCACTCAGCCACCAGTGGTTTGACGTGACTGCTGAGCCCACGGTTCGGCCTAATAACCGCAGCGCTTGTTGCACAAAAACCCCATTTTCCTGCTGAGTTCATAGCCCGATGTGAGCACGCATCATCCTCTCTCGCCAATCATTTCATTTCAAATCAACACTCTTGTTGGGAGCTAGCTTTTCCGAGCTAGCAACTCGGCTAATCTGTGAATTATTTCGATAGCGTAGCAAATTTAACGATTAGATAAAATCCAATAAGGCCAGCTTTATCATTGATTCGTCGCCTATTGTTTTCAAAACGAAAATTCGTTTTCAGGGTCACAACGAAATAAACGCCATGTCACCCATTCTGAGGTTGAAGCAACAAATCGGCGTTCGAAAAACGTGATAAGAAACATCGTACGCTCCAAGTCTCTCACGTTGCCTCTTCTTTTTGTTTTGTTCTCTGTTTACACCGCCGCACCGCCAAGTCAGTCGCTGTAAAACGAATCAAGGCTGTGGCCATAAACTCGAACACACCGACCGATAATTACTTGTCCCAAACATCTTATCGAAAATAGTTGCGATAACTTATCTTAATGTGAGCCTAACGTTGATACATTCGCAATGAACGCTCGGTCGGTTGCGTAAATTAAGAGCTGTAGGATGCACAAGTGCCAAAGGAGCCACCAAGCGCATGCCTACATCAATCCCGATCTGCGAAATCAACCTGAGGCGATGGAAACGAAAAAAAAAACAGACATCCAAAAGGTGCCAGACCCAGGGCGAGACCCCTCCGCGCCGCTCATTAAATTTCAAGTGCAACTTCCGAAAGAGACACAAAACGAAACAGAAAATCTTAACCGAGACATTGAAACAGGTGGAACATTGATAACCCAGGCTCTGCCGCGCATAGTTTCTCTCTTTTTCGGCAGTAGGTACGCGCGTTTAATTGGACGGCAGGCTGGCGGCAGGGCACGGGCACCGCGCTGTAGTTCATCATGCCCAGTGGTATCACGAAAAAAAGCACTGCCAATGTATGCCGAACAAAATAAAAACTAAATAAATGAGGCCAAGGTAACTCACCTTGAGAAGTAACTACGAACGAAAACTTAATTTTTCGTGATGACCTCGTCGGCCAGAGCACGCTCGCAGTTCATTATACAATATAATAAATTTAATTCTTTTTTTTTCTCTCTCTTCTTCTTCTTCTTTTCCTCAGTTTGTTGGTGATTGATGTTCGTCTGTCTCGCTCTTCCTGGTGTGGCCATACGCCAAAGGTACGCTTAAAGCCAGCCAGACAAAAGCGACAAGTATCTACGTTCAAACTTGAGCAGTTTTCAAGATCAACAAACACTTTGTTTCAAAACGACTGCGCATACGGAAGGTATTGCTTGCCTCTTCACAGAGATAAGGAAGAACCTTCCAATTCAAAAGCTAATTCAATCGAAATGACTTAGACCCGAAAGAATTCCCAGTCCCAGTTCTCACTGAATGCTCGGTGATTGCATCTAAATGCGATTTTATTCTTAGAGATGTCACTGCGGCCGACAGGATGAGTGCAAAAACTAAACAAAAACAACGAGAGAGACAACCATTCGCATCCATCGTTCAGAGTAATTACGATACGAGACGCATGAAAACCATAAACAATCCCGACGGCACAGAGTGCGCTGCAGACTCCTGCCTGGCCTACTTTGAGAGTAATTATAAAAGTTGACGTCTAAAAATACACCTCGTCTTTGACAGCGTCATGCAAACGGATGGAGGGTGTGAATGCGAGTGTATGCTAGAAAGAAAGGTGCTTAGGTCGCTAATAGGAACCCGTGAACAATTTTCGCCAACAGAGCAGACAAAAATGGAATCAGCCAGCAAGTCACATGGCACTCTAAACACAGGCACACACACGGATCACACACAGAAGAAGATCCAACTGACGCACGCTTGCGATAAAGGGGGGGGATTCTTTTTTGTGATTGGAATAGTTGGGTGGACAAATTTTAGATGTTTTCTGGGAAATTCACAAATGCTGCAACAAGTTGAGGGGGAAAGGAGTTGATATTCTGTTGATTTGATCGATAATGGAGTCTTGCGTTTCTAGAGTGCCTCAAATAGGGGCAATTATTTGAAAATCTTTGCGAGCACAGGATATTAGTGCAACCATTTCACTCAGTTTCGTTAAGTTTTGTTCAATTTGCGAACTTAAGCGGGAGTGACATCAAACATTCTCGGCGGTAAGCTAATAAATGCACTGAAATAATAGACAGTGACTAAAACCACTTCGGATATTAGTATAACCATTTCACTCAGTTTCGTTAAGTTTTGTTCAATTTGCGAACTTAAGCGGGAGTGACATCAAACATTCTCGGCGGTAAGCTAATAAATTCATTGAAATAATAGACAGTGACCAAAACCACTTCGGATATTAGTATAACCATTTCACTCAGTTTCGTTAAGTTTCGTTCAATTTGCGAACTTAAGCGGGAGTGACATTAAACACTCTTGGCGGCAAGCTTATAAATGCACTGAAGTGATAGACTGTGACCATGACCACTTGGGATATTAGTATTACCATTTTACTCAGTTTCGGTAAGATTCGTTCAATTTGAAAACTTAAGCGGGAGTGACATTAAACACTCTCGACGTACCTAAATGCCAGGTCGTGTTCGAATTTTGTACAAGTTTACAGAAATAACAGTGCTTTTTGGGTACCTTTCGTTCAGTTCTGACATAAGCTTAAGTTTACTCAAATCACTCGATCTTCTTCTGCTCCGCTGCTCACTTCATTGCAGTAGATTGTCAATCCATGCTTAACTCGTTAAATTTTGTCCTCTCAACGAAATATAAACGAGAGTTTTGAGCAACTTTGGAAATGACTGCCATCAACTGCGTCCGAAAGACGAAGAGACAGACCTATTTTATCTTCACCATCCACTCCCTCGTAGGTTTTCGAATCATTCACGTGAGCACATTTGTGCAGTTCATATCAAGGAAGTAGTGTGAAGAAATCTGTATGTGATCACCCTCCCCCCCCTCATCGGCGTTGATTGCGACTCACCCATGCACACAGGCACCATACATCGATCAACTTTGATTCCGGTTCCCGGGGTCATTATGCTCGCAAATCAGTGTACCTGCAGTAAATTTTGTAAATGCTTGAGGAAAGGTGAGCAATTCCTACTGGACGTCATTGGTGCCTCACAATATTCGCTGACTGACGTAGTTTCTCACATTTTTTCAAATTTTTTCGATCACAACTCGAGGCCACCGATAGCTCCATATTCAAGGGTGAACACATAAAAGTGTTCAATAAAATAAATAAAAATAATCGACACGCATCAACCGCAACTGTAATAAAAAATGCCTAATTTGAATATTAACTCAGTACAAGTACTATAAGCTAAACAAATCAGAGCGGCATAAAACCATCCACGCAAGGTCTCTCTCTCTCTCTCTCTCTCTCTCTCTCTCTCTCTGTTTCTGTGATCTTGGACGTAGGACGTAGGTATTTCGATGTTTTTCCATGAGTGCGATCGCTTACAGGAAACTCTCGGTGGAATTCGAATTAAATGTGTTCTTGCATAGACGCGCTCTTGTTTAACATTTTAAAGTTATTCAAGAAAAAGCCAACACGCCAGGGTTTTAAAATAGCCTCAGTGGGCCAATGAGCAATTTTTATGTGAATGAAATGCTGATTGGGCGGGTTTTACGATAAAAACAGCTGTTTTTAGATGTGAACTAGATTGGTGAGCGATACAGTCAGAGCATGAGATTTCGCTTGGAATTCTTGATTTCAATCTCGTCAGAATGGTTTCCTATTTGGAATTCGAAAAAAAAAAAAAACTGACAAGCAAACAGATGGCTGATCTGTGGTCTCCATCGTGGAAGGCGGCGATATTGCAGCACCGGAGGATCTTTAGAATTTTGGTAAACCGAACGCATGCCCTCATGTTATCAACAAGACGTTCATTGCTCGCTTGCAGACATTATAGTTGCTCATGCCCGTAGGGTACGTACCGAAGTCTGACGCATGTTTCCCGGAAATAATGCAAGACAACGAAGCCCGTCCCTAAAGAGAATATTTTGAAAAGGGGATATATATTCGATTTTATAGGCTTTCTCGCGTTTACATTTTGAGAAATCCTGCCGAAGAATAACAAGTCCTAAGTTGATATCATTCGAAATTTGCACATATTCTATCCGATGAACGAGCTCGTGACCTCTAGGAAACTGACCCAATTGTGTCGCATCCGTCTAGGGATCCCGAAACGGTGACGTTCAATAAGCTGAAGTTGTGAATTTATGTGGAAAATCGAAATAAGGCGGTTATTGCTTATTTCATGATTTTAAAAATACGTGAAATTTATGCGAAGACATGTCACTGTCTTGTGACTTCTTCAATTTGGTAGTGGGTACGACACGTCGCTAAACAAGGCACAGTCTGCTTTAAGTTGTTCACTCACTTGCTGGAATACTCAGATGACATCGGAAACCGACGTGAATGAATAATGTTGCACTCAATCTCAAGAAGCTTTCGCGGTTGTTAAGCACAAATATTACAAAAAAACAAACAAAACATGCTTCCTCACTAACTGCACCAAAAGGTCCAGGCCAAAATTTCAGAACGGAACGAAAGATGTCCACAAGCATATTTGAACCTCAGAGTGTCAAAAATTGCGTCTGGCAACTAATCCAAAAGTCCATCAAGTGATTTAGGTACGATTGATTTCGCTCCAACTTAACTAAGCAAAATTGATCGAAACTTAACGAAACATAACGAAGTGGTTGTATTGCTAGCAACGCATCATAGTTACACAGAAATGAAGCACTATTACCACTACAACCAATTCGTTCTGCTTCGTTAAGTTTCGTTCACTTTGTCTTGCGTGTATTCTGTTTCTTTTCAACACTCAGTTCATCACTTGTATACGTACTTTTAAGTTGAGAACAGATTCACATATGACAAACTCATTTATTTCCCACAAACCCATTCCAGTGCAGCCAGAGGCACAGAATCTGTATCCCCGATGCATAACCACCGCACGCAACGTTCCGATTGCAGATTCAATAATCATCAGAATCTCAATGCCTTAGCAACATGGCTGGCGTTTCAAGGTACTCTTTCTCGATATTCATCTCGATCTCTTTAAGCAAAAACAGAAACCGGAAGAGACGCCAACCTAGAACCAGAACTTCATGAAGAGAGAATACTCGCCTTCCCGCTCACTACACCACAGGCATGATTCATTCCATTGCCCAGCCGTCACGTCACACACCACACCACACCACATGACCACACTAGCAAACTTTTCTCTGACAAACATTCTGAGAGTCGAATTTGTTTATTTGGAAGAAAGTCCATTTTTTCCGCCGAAACATGTTGCGATACACAACTTCATTCGCTCTCGGCTCACATCTCTTCCCTTCGTGTGGCTAAGAAATTTCATTGAACTTTCGCTTCAGGGAACGCGGCGCGCTCTCTGCAGACCAAGTCGGATGAAAACACAAAAAAGGCTAAAAGAAAAAAAAAACAACGAAAAACACACATAAAAAATCTGATAAACGTGGAAGTTTCTACTCGTTGTCGTGGTCGTCGTCGTCGTCGTGGGCTACGTAGTAAACACGTTACAGTCGAACAGGGTGTTGGGGGTTTTGCAGACAACACACTGGCTGTTCTAGAGCCACCAATAAATGAAAACGAGGGTGGTAGTGACAGGGCGGCGGTGAAGTGTGCCGACAGTCGGGCCTGGCTGTGTGGTGTTGTGTGCGAATTAGAAGAATGCATGTTGAGCTAGGTCGGTTGAGGTCGTTGCCACTCAAAATCTTAGAATGTTGCTAAACAACTAAGAAATTCTGATTCTGTGCGCCGCGCGCCGGTGCCGTGATGTGTTGCACGGTGTTGGACTCTGCTTCAAAGGCACATTTTTCTTTCGTATTTCGGCTATTTGCTGGCTTTTCTTCTTCTTTTTGTTTCTACAGCACACATGTGGAAGACAATCAAATTTAATTGTATCTTCTCGAATTGGTTTGTTAATCTACAGTTTGTTGGCGGTTGTGTGAAATCGAGTTTTTTTTCTTTCATTTTATTTTTGCTTTGTTTTTGTTTAGTTTGTTTTCGCTAGCAGCTGGGGAAGTCGTCGTGTGGATTGTGGTGATGTTGGTGTGGTGCTGCTGCGGCGGCGAGGAAAGAGGAGATGATTAGATGATCGAAAGCGAAATGCGGAAGGAAGTTCAGCGAGTGGAGCGGCGAGTTTATTTATTATATTTTCTATTTCTTTATTTTGCGCTGCAGATGCGCATCCGCGGAGCATTGAATCTTTAGCAGATTGTGAAATTGCATTCGTGTCCATGGAGTTTTCTTTTTTGTTATTCGACAGGGAAATTGATTTTTACTTCACTCTTCTCAGTCTGCTGCTGACTTTAATTTCGCGTCATTATGTCTGAATTTTATAATGTTTTAATAGCACACGGAAATCGTTCGTTGGCGCTGCGACTGACGAAGACACCAAAATGTTGACACTCAGTTCCGCGAAAGAAAAACTCAGCATAACTTGCGTGAGAGGCAATCGTTAGAATTATCTGTGCCCAGGAAGACGGGGGGAATAGATGAGCCATTATTTGCAGATAAAGATACCTACACTACAAAATGTGATGATATTAAAAGCAGTCATAGGAATAGAGCGGTGACGGTGAATAAAGGCTTGAGTGCGAGACTTATTACTCGAGGACCTAGCTTCATTCATTGTCCAGTTTTAGACAATCCTAGACTTTTGGGGCTGTCGTTGTTCCGTGTCCGACTCGATTCGTACCCACTATTACTGCCTCACATGATTATGTACTTCCCCAGCTGATGCTGAGGATATCATAAGCGGATGTGTGTGCTTTCCCTGTTATTACAGGCAGGAAAGAAATTCTCTTTAATTTGATGTTAAAACTCGAGCTGTGGCAAACATGGCAACCGACAACGCAATTGACGAGCAATATTATAAAATATTTATTTATATTTTTTTTTTTTTAATTTACAAATTGATTGCTCCCTGTATACATGAAACGGCGTACCTCCGTATGTCGGCGTCCCCCATATGTCGAATAGTCAAACCAACAAATATTGTGTTCGATTTATGGAATGTTCGAGTGGCGGAGTGTTGTGCGACGTTCCCACCGAACCGAAACCGCGAGGTCCGGATGAACTTTTACTGAAACCTCAATAGGCCGTTCCCACCGAGTTTAAAGTGGTTTCGCTCTCAACGTTCAAGTTACTCGCTCTCAATTAATAAGTGCCCGCCAAAACAAATGCCACTCGGTCTCAATTTTTAAATGGCCGCCAGCACAACTGTCTGTTGACAGGAAAAAATAGAGAATAGAACCAGAAACCAGAAAAGAAAAGAACACCAACATCTTCAGAATCAATGAAATTCGCGCTGAAGGCTTGTTCGGTTTGACAACCTTTCATGGACGGATGAAATCAAGGGGACTACAACTAGGTTTACTAGAAACCGCGAGGTTTTCAGACCCCGAAAATGTATGGCGGAACCTGCTAGGTTCGGAGAAAATTAATGAAATTTCGTGGTTTGGTTCGAAAGTCTTTAAGCCCTGCAACATTTGCTCGACTTAAGGATGTCCAACTTTAATTTTGTATTATGCCGTCATTCGTTCAATCTCTCGTCGGAAAGAGCTACAGGTAGCAATATCGATTAAATTCTTTGGACTTTGTGGAACGCGTCTGGCAACTTGTGGATCGCGTTTTAAGTTTGACCAGTCGCCAAGGCAATCATTAATTCACAGAGAAAAAAAAAACTAGTTTCTGTGGGGATTTTTCTCGATTTTCTTTTTTTTACATTTTTGGTATGGCTCATGTTTGTGTTGCTCAACACTGAGCAGCATAAGTGTGTACGGCACAAAGCATTCAAGGGATTCACGTGTATATCAAGTTAAGAGAGTAATAGTCTGCTGAACGGTATTTTGCCTGGTTGAACTTGTGTACTTTGTTGCCGCTGTGGAGTATTGAAGAAGTATGTCGACTCCTGCCGGTTTGTGGATCAAATGCAGATCAACACGACGTTCGTCATGCACTTCCTCCATATAAACAATGCCTAGAGTCGATTTTCCAAATCTCCTCAAAACTAGCAACCCACAGTCGTCTGCGGGGTCACATGTTTGCTGGAGATTCTAGGTTTAAGTCCTTTTCGGACTGTAGTGATATGAATATGAAGGGAATATAATATGTATGATGTTTAATTATGAAAAGTTCTCAATTGTTGGACGACACTGGCGCAAAGGACTGTAATCGGATACCTGGTGATTTGGCTAGTCCTGTATCTTTTGCCCTTACAAAGAGACTGTTTTACAACAGCCAACTCGATGCGAGGGTGAAGGTTATCTGCTACATGGCCCTCATCCGGCCAATGCTCACCTATGGCTGTCCCGTGTGGTTCAACGTGAGTGCAAGCTTGATGGAAAAGATGCGGTTGTTCGAGTGGGCTTGTCTAGGGCTTGCCTTCGCCTTTATAGAACTCCAGAGTACCAGTACAGAAAATTCTACTCCAATGAGATCTTATACAACAGGGCGAACCTGATACGAGTGGACAATTTCCTAGTGAAGTTGATTCGAGGTCATACTGCTAGAGCGATGAACTCGGCCAATAACTTGATCTCAGGGGCTTACTACCCCAATTCACAATACCACGAAGGGGTACGCCACAACGGCTTCGTCCCCCAAGAAGCCTTTTTGCACCTAGACAAAAACGGGCTGATACAAAATATAAATGCGGTGCGCTCATCTACCATATCGCCATATCAACTGTGGATGGGCGACTCAACCACGACCGTTCCGTCGCACAACGAGCTGAGGAGGTTCAGCACGTCGGTTTCGAGACGGGATGTACGCGATGTTTCTATGCAACATCGAAAGTTTTGGTGGCTGGAGAGAGAGGGAACTCCCTCGTCGAACCCTTTAGACCCGGGGTAAATAGTTAAAAAAAAATGTTTGGTATACGCATGTGTACACCTGTTTGTACCTATGTGTATACACATGTTTAAGTACATATATATATGCATGTAAGTTATTTTAAGGTAGTATGTAAGTTAGCATATAAGTTTTAAGCAAACAGTTCTGTAATTAAGTCTTTTTTTCCAATTTTCATTCAAATTCATTCAATATCCATGTTTCGTTTAAATATATGCGTTGTTAGTTTAGGTCGAAAGACACAGCATAAGTTAATGTTTAGCTTAGAGCGCCCGCCGAGGGCCAGTGAGTTACATCTAGCATTGTTCGTTTAACTAGTTTTAAGCATTTTTGTCTAGTATTTAAGTATTTTATGAAGTAAAGAATAAAAATGAATTAAAAAAAAATGTTTAATTATGAGCAGATTAAATGATTTTGGGGAACCGACAGCCTTCAGTCAACTAGAATGCATAGTTTGTCGCATGCTCCAACTTAAGGGAATTGCTTTAAAACCTTGATCAGCAAACATCTGATTTGTACAAGTCTGAAATGATTTACTTGTTCTCTAGACTTAAGCCCCTCTGCCACAATATCCGTTCTCAAGTCACCAGTCTCACGATTGCGTTTAGACCACAAGATGTACTTACACATCCCTACTTCTTGAGCACCCCATGTATTTCTAAAACAAGAATTAAACGGGAAGAAATAATTTCTACATGAATAGGGCGATTGGAATACAGAAGGCAGACATCGAACTTAAGGAAAAATATCCCATGGTCACATGGCTAACCAGGACACGGCAACCAAATTGATGAATACACTTTAATAACCATCCATGTCCCTTAATTAAAAAAAAAAATGTCTATCTTTTGTGGACATTGCACAGGGTTTTACCAACCAACATTTGAGGTGACTCAGACACGAGTTGAGAAATAATCGAAAACATTTGGATTTGAATAGGTAGGAGTGTAGTAGGAGGATTTTCGCGACAAAAAAAAAAATAAAACGGGCGACGTGGGCTAGACTAGACTTTTTTGTTTCAAATGATGTCACTATTTGTGAACAGAAAATAACTACAAACTCGTGAGTCACTTGCAATGCTTCGAGAGTAAATGCAACGACACACGGCGGAGGGCCATGTATTGCATTTACATGTATCATGTAAGTTGAAAGGATATCTTGTGTGTTCGACTGCACAGAGTCCGTGATATCGCAAGAGAGAGCTGCTATTTATTATTTCTTCATCATTATAGGCATTGCAAACATTTGCAAGCAATTTTGACGCAAGAAATTAGACACTCGAGAATTACTTATGCCAATTTGACAATTTGAAGGTGCTGCTACTGACTTCAAACTCTAAAAAAAAATCGGCCTTACGCGTAACGCGTATCACGGGATGTCAAAGCTTTGAATTTCCATGCATATCTACACGGTTGGAGGACAAATTGGAAGTCATGGTCCTAAGCTGAGACGCTGAGATTTATGAACACACAACGAGGGACCAGCAGCGATAAAAGCTTCCGTTCAAAAGAAGTCAAAGCAGAGGATCCCACGCCCTTCAAGGTCCATATTGTGGCACCTCAAGATGTTGCCCTACACCCGCTCAAGATGAAATGAGCTCAAAAACTGAAACCTCACGATCTTTTGAAACGCAGAGAGCTAACATGGCGCAACCTACATCTGCCCACAGGGAAAGTAGGTTTGTGTAAAACAAAAGAAACAAATGTAAAAGGACTAGAAATAAAGGACAATATCTGTCAATTGAATGTGTGTCCTCTAAGCCCAATCTTCTTGTTGCCCTCGCTTGTTAGACTGAATATATGTCATCACAGAATAATCATTCACCAAAAAATGTAAGTCCTTTAAAAAAAAAAAACACCAACCGTTCTCCAACAAAAGTCGTGCAATCCACTAAACTTCCTGAACTTCAACAGACGTCATGCACTCATTCACGTAAAGCTCCGTCACATGCTTCATGTCTGAAACACGACGACATTGAATGCAATCGATCGATTTTAATTATTCGCACACTCAGCTTTTGTAAAAACACAACAAAAAGTCCCTGCTTTCGACGAATCAGAAATTGTGCAAAAAGATAAAACCTACTACATTCCGCTTGCAACAGTAAAACTTTGGCATCACTTCATAGGCAATTGCCAGCAACCGTCAGCGGGCATGTGTTTCGTTTTCGACAAATGATGAAATCAGCTCAAGCTCAAGGATATCAAGAAAACCTCCATCCGCGTGCCCCCCTCCCACGACGACCTAATGAAACACGTTGAACACATTGAAATTGAAAATCATTGAAACCCTGCCGTCAAGTTTAATGTCGGCAACAATGTGCGCGACGCCAGTTCAGAGGGAAAAAGCAAAGTGAGACAAAAACTATTAAAAGCTCGTTGTGGGACAAGTTTATAGTGCACAGTGTGGCCAAATCAATCAAAATACAGCCTGAGGGCCAACAGAAATCATTTGATGACATTCGCATTTGACACATCGAAAGGGGCACCAGACTGTCAACTCACTGACAATTTGAATATCCCTCTTTTTGTCGTGCCTTGTTTCTGTTGCTATCTCTACTATCCTTGTAGCAGACAACTGGCTTGTTTTTTTTTCATTTTAACTATTAATAAACTCTCGACTTTCGAGAAGCACTGAACCGGCCTCCAACAAGTACACATTCGTTACTTATCTCGTGCTCTCCGGGTCTACAATGTCGCTCACAGCGCACAGCAGTCGTCAATCGTGCACACAAGTGGCGAGCCAAACAGTTGTGTGTTGCTGTGTATGTACGTAAGTACGTAAGCTGAACTTCAATAGCAGGCCAGGGTTGCTCGACATTGAGTTCAAAATGGGCACACGAACACCACATTGGTGGAGCTTTTTACCCGTTATCGGAAAAACGTGTAAAATTTTGCACCTCCCCCACACCTACCGACGACATCATTCCACACATCACACAATCGCCACTCAGCAATGACAAACTTTATCTTGAGAAAACACAGCACCGCACAGCACAGCCGAGCACAACACAAGAAACGTAAAATAAATAAGTACTGTATTTGTATCTGCGTGCCTGTATAGTCGTGCGGACGTTTTAGGAGTAGTGCGTACACACACTGCTGGGGTACACTGTAAAGCTTCCCCCGATCGTGCACGAAAAGCTCCCGCCTCAATGTCGATCGTCGAGCAAGATAGAGTAAGGTGCGCGCTCGGTGACGCCGATGACGACGCGAATTGCGGAAAATCAAACGATTAGCGTGGGAGTTTCGGTGCAAAACTTGTGCGTTTTACAAGATCCACATTCGCAAGCTCGCTCCCTGCGCTGCGCATCCGCCCATCCACTTTCGGCTGCGTAGATCGCGAGAAATCAAGAAATACAAAACACAGTAATTTGTATGAGAGTGTGTCTAATAGGTAACCCTGTATGGGACGAGACAGATGACCTTCGGGTGGATTTATACATTTCGTAGGCACTATAGGCACCCTCCTGCGTGTGTGTTTACGATGTGTCTTTGGTTTGGCTTTCGGTGTGTTCGTTACAAAATATGATTAATGAATCGGATTTAGTTTGCACACAGCAAAGCACACGGCGCGCGAGAGCGGGAGAACAACCTCCAATGACAGAAGCTTACGTGTGCTCATGTTGGTTTGTTTCGTTCTATTTTCTTTGCATTTTTCTACAAATAACAGCGCATTCAGCGCCATTCTAGAGTGATTATCATGGCCAATGTCTAGGTCGTTGATGATTTTTTTTTCTCTTTCGAAAACAATCAATACATTTGACCGTGAGTGAGTTCGCCAGTTCTCGCACACAGCACTAGTGTGTGCACCCAGGCAGCCAGCAGCATCTGAGCGGTGCAATCAAAACAAGAGACATCGTCGCTGGCTCGTCTGTCACTGGCCAGAATGTGTGACTACGCCTAACTGTGTGGATTTATTGCATTACTTTGGCGAAAACATCTCAAGGACTAAGCCGCCGAGAAAAGTGCGGATAAGCGGCTTTATTTTGTGAAAGAAACCAGAGAAAGAACAGAACTCGAAGCAGAATTGTTTTTGTTTGTTTGGCTGTTGTGGCCTATCACGTCTGAATAATAGAGCGCGCACGTTCGCTCTCTTCGCATTGCAAAACATAAACACTCAGTATCGGCACACAAATGTATCTATAGATTGCCAAAATAAAAAAGAAAAAATTAGGTGACCTACTTTTGGTGCCGCGATGATTATGTCACACGCGGTCGTCGTCGTCGTCGTTGTCGTTGTTGTCGTTGTGTTTCTATTTCTCTATTATTTTTTTTTTATTGACATTCGTATAGATACTCGCTCGTGTGTATTGTCTTCTTTTTGCGCGCCGCACTGCTGTATATCGGTGTGGATAGTGTATTTTTTGACTATCAAATCTAGCAGATACGTACACTCATCTCGTTCCAGCATATGTATCGTTTTTGCAAACAAAAACCACACACACGCAGAAATATGGCAGAAAATCCCAGCTTGAGATGGGGGATCATAAAGACGAAAGGTTTATCTTTTAGTGCGAAATAACTTTATCTAACGATGTGTGGTCGTTTGATAGGTTATAGTTTTTTTCCTCCTTTTTCTATCCGCTAGTAAACTGTGTCACTATAAATTTGCCATTCAATGAAATGGTTTTTGATTTTTTTTACATAACAAATATTCGACGCGACGCCAGTGATGAAGTGATGTGGATTGAGGGGGGCAGCAGAAAAAAGGTCAAGGTGCAGAGATGCGAATTTTCCGCAATCGAATGTGTGACTCGTCGAGAGTGGACTGGGTCTCTTGAGGGAGATATTGAATTTGTTTTGGTATGCAGATTTGACTTTGGTCTCGCATTTGCGTGCTGCATGATGTAATGAAATGCCAATGTCATCGGTTGGGCAATCAGAGAAGTGTGGTAGATTTAGCTGGCCTCTTTCCATTGGCAACACATGACCGACATGTGGAAAACGGCAGAAATAAATATACACACCTACGGCGATGAATTAAATCGTTTTATTTTCCTAGACTGATACCTAGAGTGTTTGGTTTTTTGCACGAATTAGGATATTTTTAGGAGAAAAGCGGAAAAAATTAGTTCCTCGTATTTTTAGAATGCGCAATCATCAGCTATAATTCAAAATGAGTCTGCATGGTTGCTCTAGATTTTGTGTGCGTTTCAAGGACTCCTTCTCTTTATTTCTCGGTTCTTGCGGAGCTGATGATTGTTCTAATTGTGGCAAGAGGAGGCCTTTATTTTGCCTGGAGGAAGAGACGACCAAATTCGTAATATTTGTGGTGACCACTTTGACCATTGATGCAAGGGTATCCACGAGCGGTGTTACATGCTCATGGGAATTTAGGGGAATTTAGGTGAATTAGGGCAAGAGGAAAAGAATAATCAAAATCTGAAAGGATTCATTCACCCAGCCGACACATCTCGGAATCGGTCGGAGGCAGATGATCTGTCAAACGAGGCCTCTGGTAGAGCATGCATTTGTTCATCCTTGTCCGCCTAAGAGAATTAAATCCACCCCGTGCTAGGGCAGAGAGCGACCACTAAAGGGAATACATAATGTATAGAACTCCAATTCAAGTTCCACCGTCGTGAGAAATTGTCCGCTCAAGGCAGCTGGGATATCAGCCCTCGTGCGGGTCAGGGAACGTCCGCTAAAGGGAATATAAAATGTATAGAACTCCAATTCAAGATCCACGGTCGATCCATTGTCCGCCTAAGAGAGTTGTCCGCAATAGGAGTTTTCCCTGTATTATACAAGGGTAACCAGAAAACCTCCGTGGTTCGGCCTGGGGTAGGTTTCATTTAGTTCGAATTACCGAGACTGTACTGTAGCTATCGAAGAAGAAGCATTTCATGTAAGTTTTCTGCTTCATATTTCAAGTAGGCTACACACCTGAAATGAATGATTGAAAAATGACAGTGTGTAGCGTGGAATGAGAAATGACGGGGGAAATGATGGCGAGAATGATGAGGTTTGAAATTGTTTGTGGATTTTGCTGGAATGACGGAGATTGATGCACAAGAAATGAAAATGTGTGATAAAACTTTCTTAAAAATGTCATTCCTGGAATGACATGGTCGACCATGTGAAAACTGAGCCTACTTTAAGAATATTGTTTCACGTTCCGGTAAAAAGAGTCCCCGTGAAGTTTATTCGAGTTTATTTGGACAGTTCAGATATCACGATTAGATGCCAAAAACAACTTGCAGAAACACTGACAGACGTCATCCAATACGAGGTTTATTTTCAACTGTCACGCCATTATTGACCTGTCAACTGTCACTTCGATGTCTCTTGGCAATTAAAATCCAGTAGAGATGCATACGTGGAATTCGGTTTTAACGATTTGTGTGTTCCAGTGGCTTGACGATAAAATAGTGCCTTCACACTGCAAGCCAGAAATGAAGTATGAAAGAGACACCCAACTTCACAGCTGATTGACCCCTAATCCATCGACGAATTTCATAGAATTTTTGACAATGAAATGAATTTTTGACTGTTAATCACGAAATAACGTAAATGCCGTTATGTCATTGGTCAATTTGGCCTTATAGAACAATTTAAGGGGCAAGGGAGGTAGAAGTTAGGCATCTCTATCATACTTCATTTCTGCTGCAAGCATTTGTACATGTTTGACAGAATTCCTTTGAGACAGTATCCTCGAAGCCTAACAAGACATGCGTTTGTTGGGGTCCTTTTCATCGATGAAATATTAGGAATTGTGTACGAAATTGCGCCCCCTACAGGCAAAAGAAAAACGGGCAGATTTGGCATAGAGTTAAAATCCTACCATCTTGACCTGCGTTCTAGCAAAGCCTACTGTACCCAAAAATCGAAGCCACCAAGTAATGAACTTTGACTAATCAGACTTTCTGCACTGCGTTGGTTTTGTCTTGTCAATATAGGAAGCATCTTATATATAACGGCCTTAATTCGGGCGATCGTCTAAACAGGTCGAAATCCGAACATTTTGAATTGGCATCATGCATCCACCGGACTTGCAAGTAAGACCACCCCGATTGAACGATTTGATTAATCAAGCAAAGTTCTCAGTCAAATCAGTTAACGTGTACCTCGCATGGAATTTGTGAAAGTTCGCTTTGAAACATACGATCTCAAAATTATTTCATAAAGTTTTAGCTTAATTGACCCCCGCTGCAACACAGGAATGTCTCTTTCCGACGATCACAGGAACCGAGCAACCACTTGACTGAGAGATCTTGGACCTGCAAAACTGATTTAGTCGAAATGACACTACAATCAAAGCCAAAAATACCATACTTTCGCAGCTTTTGGGTTGTGGAAATCAAGGAACAAGATCACCATTTTAAGGCTTGTGGGTTATGAGGTGTGCAGCGCCAAGAAGAAGATAATACCGATGGGCAGAAAAAACCGCCCAATCTCTGGGGTGCTACAAATCCAAGGGAAAAACCTCCTCTTTCACAATCAGATGGAGTTTAGAGCAACTTGCACTAAAGGTCATTGGACCTCTTTTGTTCGAAAATGATATAGATGCAACCTTTTCAGCTCCAGTCAACGATCTGGCGTGGCGTTTCTTTCCTGAGATTGATGTTATTTGAAAGGGATGGCACTCATTTTTGTTTCCCTGCACATTATCCACCCTTTTACCATCCACCCTTGGTCTCTCGTCGACAAGTGAAGAGTGGCTCTGCAATTCCTCCCTGAATCTTATCCACCCTTGGAGAAACAATTACTGTTTGTGTGTGGCCTGTCCTATTCGAAGTGGAGACATCTTTTGGCTATGGACAAACCTAGACTTGTTGCGTCGGGGTATATTGAAGTCTGTGTTGAGTTTACGGAATAAGTGAACAAGAAGACTTGCCTCAAGAGACAACCAAGTGCACACAACCAACAACCAGAAGACATCATCTAGCTCAGACTGTATGGTACTTAGTATCGTCCAGCCACAATTGAACACCGTCCAAATCCGCGAAAATCCACTCAGTCAAGCATGAAAAAGCAGCTGCATGCGAAAAGCTCATAAAAAAGGACACCTATTTGCGACGATCACGGGGCCCGAGCAACCAGGGGCCATTTTTAGACACTCTCCTTCATTAGCTTTGAGTTTCTACTTTATAAACCAATTTTAAATCCGACCACATTTCGTACCTACTTTGAGTATGTGTGAAATAATTTAAAACCACACCTCTTGACGGAAGACCCTCAGTCAGGCATGACATCATCTACCGCAACCCCCTCTTAATTCAAATGTCAAAAGAATTCCAGTAGGAAGTCACAGGATAAAGCCGCACCGTCAACGGGTAAAACGAAAAACACATTCGCTGCAGAAACTTCCTGACTCCATATGTCGTGCTGGAATGCGTCAAATTCCGTCAAGTGTAAAATTAGAAAACAATTTAAGTTATTCATCGCGGCCTGTCGACGACATCTCGGCCCCCCTCCTCAAAACCAATTATACAAAGCATTCGATCATCATTGCATTGCATTGCTAGTGTCTTTAAAAAGACATATCTCCATAAAGCCGGTCTGGATTTCCTGCAAATTGAGACAAGGTTGCAGAGAAGTCCAAAGAAAACCGATCTGATTTCACGTCCATGCAAACTATCGACTTGCTTCCTCAACTTAGATCGACATTTGGTTGCAGAAATGCAGCTTTGGCTTACAAGCAGTTTCCTCGCTTCCGAGTCCAACTGTCAAATATGTGCGACAGCATAATTGCCACTGTCAAACTGCACGCTTCCGCGAGTAAATTTTGCACTCGCATGGACTCTCGCTTGTGCACGCATGCGTGTGTAAACAAAATCCGACTGGGGGATTTCTCCAGTTCAACCTTTGAACTCCCGGGGAGCCTCGAAGACTATCTCCCTTTCCGCCGGTGCTACACTTTCGTCTGTGTCGATGATTCACGGCCTTGAACTTGCACGTTGCATACATTTTACTACTTTCAGCTTAAAAATGTAAAAGTCAAAGCCCACCGAAAGCCGAAAAAATGAAAACACGAAAAAAACGAAGAAATAAATAAATAAAACCGCACGCCACTCGCGCACACACCAGGCAGCTAGCTCAGTAAAAGAAGAAAGACACAACAAAAGTTGGTGTTAACACTCCCCGGCAGCCGCACCGCTCCGCGCCACCACCACGCTTAGCCATTGTACTCGGCCTGATGAAAATTGCTGTCACGAAGCCCCGGACGAGAAAGAGTTTCTCTTTCACTTGAGTTCACTTTTGTTCGCGCGTCAAATTTTGTTTGGTTCGTGTACCTTTTGCAATGAAATGCCATCGCCATTGCCACCACCACCCGTCCGCGTCCGCCTTGCTGATGAATCGCTCCGCTCCGCTCGGCTCAGCCCGGCTCGGCACGGCTAGCAGCTTGGTAACGTACATTTTCGTCTAACGCCGCATTAGAGGCCCCAAATCAAATGCAACAAGCACCGCATTCGCGCACAAGGAGAAATTTCTTCGTGGGGAGTATGCTGCACTTCAGGGAATCGCCTTCCATTGCTCGTGCACCGTTCCTGCACTGCCGCGCAGGCCGCGCGATATTTGGCAGAGTACGGCCCACTGATCGTGCACTTAGCCCCCTAGATAGACAATTCAAAGAGCTGCACGTAGCGGGTGTTTCTTTTTTTTTTCTTTGTTTTGTTTCGTTTGATTTGTTGTTGGTTTTTCTTGCAATCTCATTCGATTTCTATGCTCGCGCCATGGCTTGTCGGTGCCTTGGATGATGGGATGCTGCTGCTGGACCCATAGCTCCGGAATAGCATCGACGTGGATGGGGTTGTTGGTTCCCCCCGCGGCCATCTATGTGCAGGATTCCTGATTTTTATTCGGTCGCAATAGTTCACGACTTTGTTTGGGAGAGTTGCCTGGTTGCCTGGTTGCCTGATCGCTTGGTTGGTTGTTGGCTAGGTTAAGTTCATTGTGCGCGAATTTTGAAAAAAAAAATCAACAAAAATTATACACAACCATAACAACACACAAAATACATGTTACCCAGTGGAGAAAGTGCATTTACTGCCAGTGAAGGTAGGAGACACAAAATTATAGTGGAAGAGGATGGATTTAACGCTTGCACATTTTCGAATGCACAAACGTTGCATTGATAAATGATGTGGTGATCAATTTGTTTGTTGCTTTGTTTTACTCTGAATTGTCTCAGTGGTGAGTGGAATGTATTTGACGATCTCTATTTAGAGGCGAGTACTCGATGCACTTAGGGACAGATGATTGCGACTTGCGGATGTGTTCGCAAACACAGATGTCAATGCGGTGCACTCTCATTTCATTGCAAGAGATGTTTATTATTTTGAATGAAAGTGGTGAATATTTTATCGAATTGGAATTCTAAGTCCGGATCGAGAAATATTTATGTTTTCGGATTTAGTTGTCAAATTTGTACGGGCATGCCCAGCAAACTCGCGTACGAGTAAATCAAGCAGAGGGACAGAGTTCAAATCGTTGGTAAAAAAGTCGATACGTTTTTGAATTCAGAAGGAGAAATGACGAATCGTTTTGGTGTCAATTGATTGCTTGCAAAACAACACAGTGGCATGGTTTGGAAATTAATTGTGTTGTGAGAAGATGGATCGGGTGCAAGAAGGAATGGCTGTTTCTGAACACAGCCGAGACCGACATTTGGCAGATGATGTACTTGTCAGAATTTCTACAAATATCATTACGATTTGTGCTTTCTCTTAATTTAAAATGACACCTCTTTTTGAACGAACATGGTCGGGCAACTCACTAAGCGCCACAACTCCCATTTGAGATGGCAGTTGGTCATGGTTGAAAAGAGACACATGGGGGCACAAACACTATAGATTTAAGTGGAATTCAAGCAGGAAGTCACATGCCAGGATAAGGTCCAGTTTCTTTTAACATTTCGCTGCATTCACTTCCGACTCCATATGTGGCGGTGGAATGCGTCAAGTTCTCTCGAGTGTAAAATTAGAAAGCATGCATGTTTTGATTCCAAGCAAAGGTTAAGAGTTTTTTTTAAACGTCAAACTGACGGACGGTAGTATTGTTCCCAACTTCCCAGCTGATTGACCCCTACCCAATCGACGAACTTCAGAGGCTTTTTGGCAGTTATTCATGAATTTTTGACGTTTATTCAAGAAATAATGTGAATGCCGTTCTCTGAGTGGTCAATTTGGCTTTAGAAAACGATATACAAAATGGCTGTCAAAAATTTGAAGGAATAAGAGAGGTAGAAGTTGGGCATCTCTATCATACTTCATTTCTGCTACAAGCAATTCAAAATTTTTAGGGAAAAACAAAGGTTTTTTTTTTTCTGAGATGTCAAAGTGTCGGACTGTATTATTGTTCACTGTAAACGTAAGGAGTTTTATTCTTTTGAAACAGTCACAGTGACAGACTGTCATATTGTTCACTGTAAACGTCAAGAGTTTTCTTCTTTTAAAATGTCAAAGTGACATTCACTGTCAAATTGTTCACTGTATAGAAATGTCAAATCATAAAGTCAGGCATGAGGGGCTTGAAATCAAGTCAAGTCTTTTGGTGTATCTATTGTAGTTTACAACTCTATGATACATTTCTTGAGATGTCTTGTTTATAAAGGGGATTAGGAATGCAAATGTTTGAGGTAACTCCTCGACGACAACGTTCTTAAGTATGTATGTGGTCAAAGGTTGGTCCATTCTGTGCATTCATGCACTATTTTGGTAAAATGCACGCCAGAATATTTATAAATTTAGTTGACATTTCCCGCTGTTGGGCGCCATTTTGTAAGATTTTAAATTCAAATAGAAATCAATTTAGTCGCGTTACATAGAGTCTCATTAGTCAAATCACACTTAAGACGAAGAGATGATGCATACGAAATGAACACAGCCGAATGCGGGATCAAATTTATGTTCTCGCATGTTGCTTGTGGCTACGCTTTTCATGTTGTCTCTGAAATTGGTCCGATCTAGAGTTTTGCTCCAATGTGGCGTGTCACTTGTATTCAAGGGAATGAGGATTCTAATCCTTTGTTAGGAAACAAGCACGGTATACGGATGCATCTGTACGCAATCAATTAATTGCCTAATCGCCTACTAATGTGACGCATCATGTTTATAGAATGTGCAAAATTAAGATTGCTAGTATTGCTTCATAGTGATGCGGCAAAAATTTGCGCCTTTACAATGCAACATAATATGAACCTTGCCACAGGCTGCGAGTACCAACCACTCGTATCGAGCCCGCTTATTTGTTTTCTCACGGTTGCAGGAGACCACAGTTTAATAGCCACTACCCTACTATTCTGACGGCTTGAGTAGCGCTTTCAGACAAGTATACTCCTTGAACATTGTCAGCGACTCGAAAAACGAGGAGTCGCGAGTTATAAAAGTTCCTCGTGTCGGGGATTGACTCCACAACCCTGAGCGTAAGATTCGATGCACCAACAATTAGCAAACTTTTGATCAACATTTCGAATGACTGGTCGTGCATTTGTTGTCGAAAATCAAACAGCTCGTCATCAAACATTCAACATTTAAATGTTTCGAGTATCTGTCACACGTTCCACATTTATTTCTGTTCTCTTGACGCCGTTTAACGACATAAAAACGACGCCTGGCGTTTCTTATGACAAATGAATGTCGAATGTGACAAATGTCTGGAATAAATGGACACGTAAAAGCACCGTATTCTTCTCGTCGCGTCGTCCTCCGAAATGGTAATCGGGGCCAAGATTGAGGATCTCATCTGTCAACCTCTGTCAGCGGCCGTCACAATTTTGGAACATTTCAAGAAATTTGTACAAAATTTGTAGAAAACCATACAACTTCTTCTAACGATCAGTAATGGCGTACTATGTGTTCAGGGAATCAGGAAATAACCGGTTCAGATTTTTTTAATGGCCGACAACGCGGACTGTATTGAACAAAGGCGTTTCAAGTGAATACACAAAACGACGACAGAAGAGGCCAATTATTTCGAAAAGTGAAAAAAAAAAAAACATTTACATCGAAGCTGATGTCACATTACAAGTAGAAATTTATTTGACAGTAGAATTTATTGTCAAACTGCAGATACAACATAATAATCACTGTCACCTGGGAAATGGTCACAATTGACAGCTGTCACTGCGCTTAGGAGGGGCAACCTAAAAAATCACCCTGTCCTCGAGGTTGATGTGACATCTTCAAGCGGAAATGATATCACTTCCGCAACACCTTCATTATTTATCGGCAGTTATCATGATCTCGATGCGATTTATGCGCAAATTCAAATCGGCAGCGCTGAAGGAATTGCAAATGCAAACACAATCACCGCACCGCAAATCACACACCTAGGGCAACAATAATCGAAGTGTGCAGCAGCACACACTACACACGCACGCACACAAAGCGAGTACAAGTGTAGCCTACTTATTTTTAAAAATTACATAATTCAGTTTTGCAGGGAATAGCAAATCAAGCGGCGGCATCTGTCGATTGGAGGCACCCTCCAAACGAAATTAATTGCATCGGCATTCCCCCCAAAGACTTATTAGAGCTTAGTACCCACCAGACTGTTGTGTTCGCGTACGCTTCATCTACAGACTATGCAAATAGCAATGAAAGTTCGAGTAATCCAAAGTGCCTGAGTCAGCTAGACGTGTTTGGTCTGATGCAGTTTGTTTTGTTGTTTTTGAATGGAATACAACACGCACAGTAGTAGCCAGTAGGTATGTGCGTGATTTTCTTCTCAAATATTCGTAGGCTGCTGCTGTGTCAGACAGCCTTGAGAATGGTGAAATGTATAGCACAACAATGATCATTACTAATAATTGAGGTTACAGTAAGCAGTTAGTTTAAATATCGAATTCTGAATTTTGTTTACTCAAATGGCAGTGAGGGCGAGTTCACAAGGCGAAATTCTGGAGGTTGCTTGTGTGCGAGAATGCACTAGTCTGTGGAATGAAATGTTCCCTTTATTTTGTTTATAAAATTTAGGAAGCCATTTGTTTGATGTTTTCCCGAATGAGTTTATTTGCAGACGCAATGCAGTTTGACGTTTCACACCCGTTTTCACGTTTGTTGCAGGATTCGTGATTGCCGACGAAGATGACATTTGACGACTGAACGAATAGAGGGTAGTAGGAGCTTCTGCTCTTGACGGTCTGTAGTTGGGTGCCATTTCGTAATTATTTCGGTTTTCATAAGGTTGGTTGAAGTTCGCTGTAGTGATGAATGGCTACAGAGAGTGTGAGAGCATAAGTGTGGGATGTAAACCCATAATAGTTGAGGTGAATGTAAAATAACAACTGGAGTGAACTGGCACTTCGTTAAAATATTGGAGGGTTTCCTTTGAATCCGAATCGTTGCGTTGCTCGCTTTGGTCCGATTAGTAGCGAGTTTGCGAAATGCTGTCACTCTGAAGTTGTTCACTGGAGAATATCTGCTGTTTTGTTTTTTTTTTACTTAATAAACAATTGAAATCAAGCTTAGGTTAGGTTGAAGTGTCTGAAGGTTGTATGGAAAGACAACAGCCGCATTTGGACCAGAATATTCAGCAAACTCAGTTTGAATTTAATTTTGTTGTATGAATTTATAGAGCTACACGGGTTCAGCCAGAGAGAAAATGGAGCGACACAGAGAGAGAGAGAGAGAGAGAGAGAGAAAGAGAGAGAGAGAGCCAACAAAAAATCCTGTCAGCTGCGAATAAACGAACACTTTTGAACTACACTGAATCCTGAATACACTCCGTGGCGTCGATCTAAAAAGGCTTTGTATGGATACGACTGCATTTCGAAAGACAGAGATGGGCAAACATTACTGAGTTCGGCTCGCTAATAAGTGTGTGAATGTTTGAGGGCGGTTTCATTGCATTCTGATTGCATTCAACTCAAAGATCCTATTTCTCAGATTTTCATTTGTTTCGATCGATCCTGAGCACCCAAAATCTAGGCAAAGCAGTGGTATCGGCGCGGATCAAAGGATGGTGACACCACTTTAGGGAGTACTCTCTGGGATCCCACGGTATTTTACAGGTTTCATCCGCTTCGACTGCCAAAGCTTTGACCCCTTCACGAGCAGTGCTAGTCGCCTAAGGCTTCAATAAAATATTCCCTAGCTCGACTTGCATCTGCTAGACAGGTGGGTCTGTACAACGCACAAGCCAAGGCGGTTTGCTTTCACACGCAGGGATTGTTGTAAAATCAATATGGTGCGTAGGGAGTAACAGTTCGTTTCTTTTGAACTGTATTTCCTTCTTCAGTTTTATAGAAGTTCCTTCAAGTACTCTCGGCCTTTGGACATTTCATGATCTTCAAATATTCATTTGATTGGTTAGAGCAAACTGTGCGTCGAACTTATCATCGTCTTACTATCGTCTGAATAGAAAGTATACACATCCATGTACCAACCAACACAGTTTTCTTCTGAGGCAGCCGTTTGCATTGCTTTCAAACAACAAAAGGCTTACAATTCAAATAAAGGATATCATTATCACGTTAACCTAAACATTTCGTACAGTTTACCCAGTCAACCAAATTAAACCAAAGTGTCACCCTATAGATTTTTGTAGCTTTGCGAAAAACCAGAATCAGCTAAAACTAGAGACGAGGATACGCAAAGATGACCAACTGAAGCTAGTCCTTTCGAACAAAATAGGACTGCTTGCACATCATGTTGCGCATCAACCCCCCTGAGCCAACATCACGTTTGCAACATTTCCCATTTCTGCTGCCCCCATCTGAGGACAATCCAAGAAAAGAACGTCTCCTCATAAGTGTGACCACACCACAATCGAAACTGAAATCTTGCATGCAACTCATTAAATCGAATTCAGGCTACTAGAACGATGTCAGTAGAGTATGCACCCATCTATAAATCGGTGCCTTTTCGTAACCGAAACCTAGCGTCTCTACCTTAGTCAGCAGTTACACTCCACTCCACCATTGGCCACGAATAACGATAAACCAAAAAAAAAAACAACAAAAACATTGCTTAAAAAACCAAAATGATTACAAAGCGCCTCCCTCCCGGCCACCCGGTTATGTGTCGACTGAAATCGAATCGATGACGTTAATTAGGTTGGGTTAGGTTATAAGTGTGCCAAAACTTATGAGAGGGAATAAATGTCCAAGTTAAAGTAGCACAGGTCCAATGCGGTGCCATTTTTTGTCTGTTTTCATTTTTCTTTTTTTTTTTTTTTGCACTGACATTGTTTAATGTCGATTTTGGTTGCGATTACTTGTTTGTTGTATTTAATTATTATTTGTTTCTATTTAATTTTTTGTTGCTGGCTTGCGCAGCAGTTTAGCTCAAGGTTACCTGATATGATAGTTGGCTTAATCTGATTAAAGCTCTTTTTTTTCAGATTTTGTTTTTTTTTTCTCGCTTTTCGCTGCTGTATCGTTGTTGTTGGTGTATATCTTCTGGGTTTCAGTTCATTTTGGTGGTGAATATTTTTGGATTAGTATTGATTGAAATTAGTTTTGAAGGTTGGATGTGGAAGTTTTTTTGTAGCTGAAGGCATTTCGCGCAGAGGGACGTACACACACCGGCACACGGCCGATGTGTGTGTTCTCTTTTTAGATTTCAAAATGAAAATAAAACATTGTACATTCAATAACCTTCGGTGGTTATATTTTAAAACGGACATTCACCGAACCTCTCATAAGTGCGATTATTTCGTGTTTCGTTGTGTTTTATTTTTTCCTTTTGTTTGTGTTTTTTGTTTTGAGAGGCATGTGAATACGAAACGAATCATGGCAGTGCAAAGTCAAGGTGGTACAATTTCAGGGATGCGAGTGCTGATGATGAGTCGATGTTCATACGAGTTGTCCGATTGAGTTGAGAGAGAGCAGGTTGTGCAACAATTTGCACAGCTCAAGGGTTGGATTATTTCTACTTGATTGTGCTCTAATCAATGGCTCACCTTGCAGACATTGCCAAGGCCGCCGAAATCGTGACCGACTCAACGGGGATTGTGAGATAAGCTCGAAGAGAAAACCATCAAATTAACGACATGCAGCATGAATATCTGCGGTTGATGACATAGTGAACCAAAAAAAAAAAAAAACCGACCCACAATTCGCCCTAGTTTCTTAACTTTAAAATCGCTGCTTAATTTATCGATTCACGAACAGCAAATAAAACCAAAATTCATTCGACCTTTGCAATCTGGTAACATTGACCGTCGGTAGTTTATTGTTTGACATCTGATCAAGTCGCTGATTTTGGGGAATTTTTTAAGTCGCTGCTTATGCTTTGGCAAGCCTTCACGGAATTAATGGGGGAAGGTTGCGATTCAAGGTGATTCTTCGACTTCGCCAAGCCTGTCGACTTGGTGTAGGTTGTCCAAGTCCACCCCGGATTACAACAACGCAGAACGAGTAAGAGTCAGATCCCTCGAGCGGTTTGAAATGCCGCTCCTATTTGTCGAAATTAATTGCAATTTGTTTGCCAAGTTAGTATCCGCTTCCAAAGACGTCAATATCGTGCCCTGACATGATTTTTTCCCACAAAAGCGATCAAATCCAACAGCGACTAGGAGTCGTCAGGTCTTATTTTCCACAATCATCTTCAATCTTTTTTAGAAACTGTCTATCTCTCACTTTAAACCTTTACATAACAAGCAAACAAAAAAAGTGCTGCCAAGTCTATGCCAAGACAAAGCTCGCTAAAAATTCGCATGATTCTTCTACATACCTTAATGCAAAAAAAGAGTTGTATATCCAAAAAAAGATGTTGTTATCCAATAAGTAAGCAAATATAATCCTCTATTCAATCGTCACTTCGTTATGGTATTCTGTCATCCGCATTGTAAAGTAATCCAAGCAATAAGAAAGTATTAAATGTGCAAAACTGTTTAATCCCGTGTTTTAGCCACAATCGTTTCTATTCGATTTCATTCCGCCTTTTATTTCACTTATTTCCTCTCTTGTATTACTCAACTTATTCAACTCAAATCGTTGCTGCCCACTGCACTGTGTTACACACGAAAATTGCAAAAAACGCAAAACTTTTGATACAAATTACAACAAAAAAAAAAAGCCCAAATAAATTGACGATATAATAAACACCAAATGATTTGCAATGAAAAATCAGTGAAAGTGAAAATTAACTCCTCTTTTTTTACTTTTTCTTTCGCCCCCCTTCGCCGCTTTTTTTGTTGCTAGAGTGAGGGTGATTTGTTTCTTTTATTTTTTTGGGTATGTATTTCACTTTATTTTTATTTTTTATTCTTATTGTAGACTCTTAAATAATTTCACTTTTCTTCTTCCACAATTGCACTGTCGTTGTTGGCAGAGAAATAACCGTAAGACCGAGTAAACATTAAATAACAATCAATTCGCACAAGCAATGGAAAAGAGAAAAAAAAGCAAATTACGAACGTATGAACACGTAAATCATCAACAATTGATTCATTGAGTAAATATTTGAAGTTTCCTTTGACAGCACAACAAAGCGACTGAAGTTTGACCGAAACTGAATGACAGTTCTTGAGGCGATTCTCCACCGGAAGTGATCACTAGTTTCGACAGTTGTCACTAGCGGGTTACGCTAAACCGGACGACGACGGCGAACGCACAAACAAAAAATCTAAAAAGTGCGACAGCCGCAAGTTTGAGTCCTTGCCTGTCAAGTCAAGGCGAACAAAAATCGATTCGATATCTGTTTTTTTTTTTGCGATCACACACTACCACCGCACGGATGTTGATGGGTAGGTATCCAGTTTTCCTGTGATTTTGGCGCCAAAATCTACGTATTTCCGGAAGCACTTCCTTGTGTGACGAAGTCCGTATGATGTTTGTTTTAAGCGGTATATCCGCAGAAACTCATTTACACCCCACAACCGACACACGAGAGCATGCCTGTCTCGTCCTTCGCCCGACTGCGAAAGCCGATTGTGCGAACGTACTGCACACACGCACGAGAAATGTGTTATGTTGTGTTATCCACCGAGAGCAACGTTTGCGATCCCGAAATCGCGTACTTCCTCGAGGCGGTAGTCCTTGCTGTTTACTTCGTATGATGAGCACGTATACAACAGATTGTTGATGGGAACAAAAAACAGAGTGTGTGTAAGTAAAAATCCAATGCGAGAACTCAACAAAATTCAACGAAGAAAAAACGAAGAAAAAAATGTTGCCCGCAAGCTCTCACCGAACCGTTTGTTGCAAAAGTCACTGTCTGACTGAAGCTTAAAATGTAAAAATTTTTA
Organism: Eristalis tenax; assembly: GCA_905231855.2. Lineage (NCBI taxonomy): Eukaryota > Metazoa > Arthropoda > Insecta > Diptera > Syrphidae > Eristalis > Eristalis tenax. The sequence continues at coordinate 26,657,974 of HG993126.1, forward strand.
AGTTCGCTGCACAAAGTGTAATTGAACGGGCAGCCAGCGAGACGCACACAAACGCACACACTCACACACACTCACTCACACTCGGATGGGAGTTTTGTGAAAATGAGCGAAAAGCGAAAACCACCACTCCGATCAGAGTTCCAACGAGCTGGCTGCTAGCGAATTCGCGAAAATCACTGTCCGCTGTGCTCGCTGCCTGCTGGCCGTCTCGTCAGCCGGTCTGCGTCTCTCATTTAAGCTCAGTGTCTCTCCCTCTCTGCACAATCACTCTCTGTGGCTCTGTTGATTGTCGAAGGTGGCAAACTCTCTTAAGCTGCCGAGTTGCGGTGTGGTCTGTGGAAAATGGGGGAAAACTAATCGCAACGGGACGGGACGCGAATAGGCCTATTTTGTGTATTCAAGGGAAAAGCTTTATGTAGCTCCGTCCCGTATAGGCATTGGCACCAGCAGTGAGCAGAGATAACCCACACCCTCTCGCGCATCGATGACGTGAGTGGTCGTCAGCTTCGCGGCGACTGTGTGCTGTGTACTGTGTGGCATTTTGGGGGGATCATTGTGTTGCTGCAGCATGTTGCATTGAAATGGAAAGATGGGAAAATCAGAACGGAAAACGGCAACATCGTCAGCACACACTGCACGGATACATTTGGCGAGAGGTCTTTAACTTCTGCAAAGTCGTTCGTTCGTTTGTTTATTTGATCGGCTACTAACCTATGGGATGTTTTTTGTAGCTTGCCTTTTGCCTCGGCTTCTGCTTCTGCTTTTGCCTCTGCTTCTCTGCTTCTTCCTCCCCCTTTTTGATGTTTGCTGTGTTTTCACATTGCGGTTGTTGTTTTGCTGCCGCTGCCGCTGCTGCTGAACGCTGCGCTCTCTGGCCACAGCTACAGATGCATCTATACGATGCACACTTTGCGAGTAATTGCGGTGCGATTGTTTCGTGTTGCAGGGGAGAGGTGTCGGTTAATATTGTATAACAAATTATTGCTATTTCTGTGTGAATAAGTCGAACTTTTTTCTCCTTCATTTTTTTCCTATGCAGCCTCTATCTTTACCTCAGCGAACTTGAGTAATGAAAGTGGATTGGAATTCCCATTCATTACAGCATGGCCCCGGTGGAGGGGGCGGGTGGGTGGAATATGATTTCGGCGTGAGTGAGGATCAGTGAGTTAATTTTGTTCGGCTGCTGATTCATTGCAACTCTATGGCAAGTCAATTTGTTACGGAGTTCGGAGGAAGCTGGCGTGCAGCCATGCAACTTTGTTGCAGTTCGCAAATTCAGCTTATGTTCACTCACAGCGTTTGAGATTTCTTCATGTTGCACTTCAAAGAGGCTGGGAAAAGATGTTCAATTTGGTGCTCGTCCATTTGGTGCACCAGTGACCTCTACCTGAGCATGAGAATACTTGAAAATGGGAACCTAACCTCAAAACCATTCTGTGGAAGTACATAGCTATTGTCAGGCCATTCTGGGCACATAGCAGGCTTCCGTGAAATCCCCCAATCAAAAGGCCTTAGCAAAAATACAGAGACTTGCATGTTTGGTCAGCGGCGTGCTTAGAGGCTTAACTAGACCCTCTTTCACTTGACCTCTTCATGCAGGCGACTGCTGGAAAGAGCGCTGTTAGGTTCGTCCAATGCAATGACTGGCTCCCAAGCGCGTATACGGGCCAGTGACTGACGAAAGTGACTATACTCCCCAGTTCTCTCAACAAACGAGGAGGTGGAACATAAATTAACCCATCTACATTTAGACAGATGGATCGAAGACGTTTAAAGCCACAGGCGCAGTCGAAGTGTATCAATGTTGGGAATACCACCGTCTGATGTTACCATCCTATTTGACAGTCAAGCGGCCATCTAGCCCAAGCTGGCCACATGCAGTCGCGCAGGGCTTATGGTTTTCGCCTCGAATCTATGTGCTCAATTAATATATCCTGGTTTCCGAGTTCCGGGTTCCGAGTCACTGGGATTCAGCCAGCAATGAAGCAGCGGTCAGCATGCCAGGAAAGGAAACGATCCCATCCCGGGCAATCCTCTGCATTAAACAGCGATCCAATCATAGCGTTCGCAAATGTAAGATGTAACACTCTAACCATCCGTCACACCACTCGAACGCTGTGACCCAAGTTGAACAAGGAGTGACAAGGAGTTGCTAGCCGTTGTAGTTGGATCACTAACTGGCCATAATCATCTATACCATGTATCATGAAATGAAAAAGGGACTAACGCAGGACCCTGCCTCCCAAATGCAGAGGCTGTGGTGACGCAGAAGAAAAAGAGAATACTCCTCACTGCCTTTACCACTGTCCCAGTATCTGCCAGTTGAGATACAGAACACAAGAAGAACATTTCTTTCATTAACTCCAGGATCTAACAATAACCCTACACACTATCACAAGGGTTATGAGGAAGGTGTTAAGAGAAGAATACATCCATTAGGGCCTATGTGAGTCGTTCCTCCGTTTACCCATAAGCTAGCCACCTAGGTCCACAATCTATTAACCACGACATGAACGGACTGTAGGGAGGAAATAGCTTGGCTAGGCTAGTTGTCAACCAACTAGAAGGTATAATTTGGTCGAATTCGGGGACAAGGCAGATGCCCTGTCTTCAATATCGGTACTCTTGAACCTCTCACGAAGGTTCAACCTGAACAGAACATCGAAAAATTTGCCACCATAGACCTAGCATCGGCCCTGCGACGAGCCTTTGAAATAGCACAAGCGAAGAACCAAACCAGCGAATGACCTCCTCTCCTAGACGATGCCAGACAAATTGGGTCCCCATACTACGTCAACCACTCAATTCGAGCTGATTGAAGCTGTCCAACGCAGATTCCTACGTATTGCATTACGTGGTCTCCCAGGTCTTGCGCTTGACCATCCTACAAAGATCATCACCCTGTTTATCGGCTTGTTAACCCTTAAAAACCACCGCGAAGTAGATGATATCCCCTTTGCGTACCCAGTTTTAACTGAAACAATCGATAAACGTGGCGGCCGTGGCGTTGTGGGCTTGTTGTGTCGGCCCCTACGCACTTGAATCTACGCAGCCCAGGTTCGATTCCCGGCACGAGCAAAATAATGTTCATGGCCCACCTCTTTCGAGTCTAGAAAGAGCTTCTCAAATTGACAGTTCGATGTCGGCATAAGACTCCACTTGTGAGAGAACAATAGCACACACAACACGAGCGGTTACTGAGAAGCTAGGCCATGGCCCTCTATTTCGCTCCAACCTCATTAAATATATCTCAAAATTTCCTTGACCTTCACTCATCCATACTTAAAAAATTCCTTAAAAAAGCCCTCATAACAACCACTGGCCCCAACTAAGTTAATTTTTACTAACTTTTTACTTTTAACTAAGTAATTAGCAAGTCAGCTCTTTCTTATGTTCGTGCTTGAACAAATAAATAAAATAAAAAAAAGTCGACAGAAGCGACACAGAGGTCATGCCGGTTGAAGAGACTCGCTCGCTGGTGAAGTCCAAGCCCACCCAGCATTGACATTGACGAAATCTGTTCCCTCGGCTATTTCGAATGAATCACAATCCTGGGGGTCAAGTTTTCCACAAACTCTTCAAACAGCTGAAACCGTACACTGTCAAGAACACGGTGAAGGTTGGCTCCCAAATAGTCTGAAGTACGAGACTGGCAGAAGAAGAGGCACGAGCAAACTATCCTCCACTACCTTGGCACCTAACCATCAGTTGGAACAAGAAGGAAGCTCTACATCAATTTACTTCTTCCTTAATTTTACGGAAGGTTCAACGCTTGTCGTAAATAATTTAGCTAGTCTAGTTGCTTCTTATCGGAAGTGACAGATGACTCGTGGTCAGAGGATCGTCAACTACTTCCTTTCATTTCATTAAGTTCGGTTCTGCACAGTCAGGTGGCGCTGTTGTCGATCACAGGCTTGTTAGTGGTTCAATCGGTGCAGACAGGGATGTTACAACTTTAACTTTCATACTACAAAGCATTACACACTCAATAGCCCTCGAGGACCTATCGTAGTTGCGTGTAACATGTGTTAGGGTTCCTGGCTGAATTTTTGGGAATTCGGGAAGTACTGCCTTGGCTGCAATTATCCGTATTATCTATCCGACGTGGAATCGAGAACTGGGCCAAAACTGCTGACTCTACAAAAGTCTTATTTTGACAAACCTGCTTATGGAGTATTGACAGTACTGACTCTTGGTGCCTTCGAAAGAAAAATTCTACGTCGAATATATGGTGCCGCCTGCGAGAATGGTGAATTGTGGGTAAGACGCAACCCCGAACTCTACAATCTGTACCAGGATGTGGGTGTAGTCCGGAAGGTGTACTCCAGCGAGCGCATGGACTTATGATAGACGGATGCAAGTAGATTTTGCACTGGTGCTTTGAAACATGTTTTCGAAGTGTTTACTTTGTCCGGGGTCCAAATGCCCCTAAGCCCTGCGTTCCTGCATGACATTTTACGGTATTGCTGCTCAGTCTGTGGACTATGCCCTTTTTGGAGCTGAGTTTCATCACGTCATCCTTCGGAATTGCCATCGAATTGTGTCGATGTAATGCACTCGTCTTTCCTATGCCTTCATTTGTCATTCCCATGATTCTTTTGTTTGACCATTCTGCAACCGCTGGAAGCAAGGGAGTCAGCTCCGATAGCACTTCCATGGCAGCAGTTGGGCCAGGTCTCATGGCCCTGGCATGCCTGCAAATTGATGCCAACTCTCAGGCTCCCTTGTGCTACGTAAATAATTTAGATGATCGAAATTAGAAGGACCATGCTGACTTCCAACGACTCATTGATCTCCCCAATCGAGCTCTCCGACTCAGGGGCGTCGACAGATGTAATTCCGTGAATTTAAATTACTAGCAAAAATTATTCCAAATTGTGTCCACACTGACAAATGATGAGCAAACCAGGGTCACAACCTTGCACTGGATTCGATTTGCCACATCCAGCCACCAACAGAATATACATAACTGGAAAATTGCACAATATCTGCGAACGCATGCATTTTGAGTTAGATGTGGATGTTTACAAACGCGTCAAGAGAAATCTACGAGCAGCGGGGCTAATGGATGGAACATGTGAGTCGCCTCAGTCGCCCCTGAATCAGCCCCTGCGTAGTAAACACGGATGTGGAGTACAAAACCGGTGAACCAATACCTGCAGACCAACCTGCATAAGCTCGTGACAAAATACTACAGCCCACCAAAGAATTACAAAAGAATTTCGTAGGCTTTTCAAGAGATCGTGATTGCCTCTTCGTCCAATCACATGAAGCCGGTGTAGCTTGTGACGACTGGCAGCAGTAAATGAAATCTCTAGGGTCTCCATAGGATTGTATCACAACGACCTTGACACGCGAAATATAAGTTTGATTAGCAAATTTCCCATGGTAACACTTCATTGGCGAATCAGTTGTTGTGTCTTTCTCAAGCCATCAACGCCGCGTTACCAAACACAGCCCAAGGGTTCAATAATTGCTTGCTACTTTGATGCAAACTCTGATGAAGCAAGCAACGTTTAGTCATCTCGCATTAGAGCGCTACTAAGATATTCTGACTGGCAGACATTCACACGGTGGCATGGCATGGCACATAATAACTCAACGTGCGCTCTTTTACAAAACAGATCTTTCATCAGATTGCCCATCGCGTATTCCTTGAACCCTATCGACTAAGCTGCCACCAATACCAGCCAATGCATCATTTCGATCGCTGCAAAAGAGACACATAACACTATTAAATTGGACCTCCAAACTGGTACTCCATCAGTCAATGTATCCAACCTTGGCCATTGAAACTGGTGTCTGTGTGGCAACACACAAAAGAAAAAAAACGCCACCAAAATCCAAACCACATCACAGACTCCAACTTCCAAATCAAGATCATTGAAGGGCAATTATAAACTCACACTTGTGCACCTATGTGCACACAGGCGAAACCGAGGCGACACCTGCACCAGCGCCGCCCCGCGCCGCCGCTAATTCGCGAGCCCGTGTAGACAACGCCAAAGAAAGACATCATTCACCCGCTTGCTAGTTTCAATGTTAAAATCAACTCAAGCGGCAACCGAAATATCTTGACCTACCACTTTGCAAAGAATGAAAGAAACAAAAAAAAAACAACGAAAAGCGTCTATCTGGTTGTGTGCGTTACACAGCGGCCGCCTGTGTGCTGGCAGAGCAGCTTAGCTCGTGTCAAACTTTGGCAGTCTCTAACAGAGCTTCGCATTGATTTTGGAGCTCACTTTCACTTTTTTTTCGGTCGGCTTGAGAGCTTTCCGAGTGTGTCTTGACGTGGTGCCTATTGTTCGTCGCGATCGTATGCGAATGCGAATGGTGACCAATGGTTGGTATCATCGTCTCTGAATAACCATTTTGTCTGATATAATCAACGGCAAACGGGCGACCTTCGGGCAAAGCCAAGGAGCCTATAAATGAGGTGAAACAAGTGCCAGTGTTACACTGGCTACGCACATCTAAGGGTACCTCTTGACGGGCAATTATTCAATAAATTATGCGTTTACGCAACCTAGATATTCAGATATTTGTGCGTGTGCGTGTGTGAGCACGTATACAGCGCGCACGCATATCTAACAGATACCCTCGAATTTCGAGTCTTAATCAAACAGTGAATGCCACTAGTGGGTTCTGAGAGAATTATTCACTCTGGGAACCGACCGAGGCACGAGCAAGCTCTCAGCTCTCAGCTCTCAGCTCTCAGCTCTCAGCTCTCAGCTCTCAGCAATCTGTAATCTTATTCCCAAATCTTATCTCAAAGTGGGTCAAGGTCTCTGTGTGAGACTTCACATGTACGAACGGCGATAAGCGACTGGAAAAAAAGAGGAAACGAAAAGAGAATACGAGTTAGATCAACACGGTCGCTGTGGAATCGGTGGGGGGCTTTTTTTGTCTGTATGCTATTTGTTTTGCCAGAGTTAGAATTCACTCACACACACAGCGAGAGGCAATTCGTCAGTAGGGCGACATACTTAATGGCTCGTCTGTGGTTGAATTGAGAGCAAGTTGAACGGCGGGCCATTCAGCAGAGATATCACCGTCGGTTTGATCCTCGATAGCTAGACAGTGACTCATTCCAACGAATTGTACAAATTCTGAGACAGGAAGCAGGATGGAGATTACGCTTACTATTCGTAGTATTTGATAGTTCGACTGCACTCGACATGAAGATGTTGTAGTTTCGCCTAACTTATCAACTGATACTGCATTCTATTCGCGACGTTGTGGTTTTTGCGAACAGGGTAGCAAGCATAGATTCAACAATCGACATTCCAGAGCATGCGCAAACTTGCGCAGCAAAACGATCAATCGTTGAGCTTTTAATCTAACGTCTTTGCAAAGTGAAGGACTTACCAGCTACCAATGTCGGGAATGTTGAAATGGTGTTTAAGTGGACATTTGGAAGTACAGTACAGTACAGCTAGTCCGGACTATTGAAGAAAAATAAAATGGAGAAGTACACTGACAACTTTTCAAACAGCTCTTAGTACAGAAAGATCCTTTTCTTTGCAGATGCCATAATAAATGTTAAAAGGTGCTAGGTATTATCTTCGAGAAAACTTTCAGTGAGAAGTCGAAGCCTGAACCACAAAAAATATGTCATAATGAAGACTTAGACCAACTGACAAATTAACAGACAGTAACCTTGTAGATCGCAGTGGCACAATGTCTACACTCAAGAGCCGTCTGCAAGCGACACAACTAGCAGGGAAATTCACATAAATGTATGAATATACATATGTACGCATGTATACACATAGAATAGAGTGCAAATATGTACGCATTTGAAAACTCTGCCCGGACCATAGAGGGAACACTTTGGAAGTGTCCGAAATATAGGGGTGCCGGACTACTGAAGTTGTCGGGGTAGAGAGTGTCCGGACTAGCGAGGCTGTACTTTAGTACTGTCCGAGGTAGAGAGTGTCCGGACTAGCGAGGCTGTACTTTAGTAGTAGTAGAGATTATTTAAATGCGCACAATGACAGAAATTAAAAGAAAATAACTTGAGAATTGCCAGTTGAAACATCATCATCATCATCTTCTGCTCTGCATGATCCGCTAAAGGGGTGGCCGCACACGAGAGATCTCCAGGCAACTCGATCCTCCGCCATCGACTCTAACTCATCAGGAGGTATGCCCAAGCATAACCAGGCGAGTTTTTGGACTTGGTCCAACCACCTCGTCCTGGGTCTGCAACCGGTCGCATACCTGTTGGAATCGAACATTCGTGCCACGTGACCAAACCACCGAATCATTGCCCTTTCCGTTCAAAGAAGCAGCTGCTCATTGTTGAGTTCCTCGCGCACTGCCGTGTTGCACAGCACGAAGAAATCTCAGCAGCTTGTATTCGCGAGCTTATTCTTTCGGTCCAAATTTCATTATCATAAGTGAGAACCAGTTGGAACAGCTAAAAATTCAATTTCGTAATAAAACAGTGAACTCTCTCATAAGCGGGCACTGACGGTACCAAGAAATGTACTCATGTCCGCTTATGAGAGGTGTCCGGCTATGAGAAAAAGTACGACATTGACAACGTTGAAAAGGAAATGCGATGGACATATGCATGCATGGTATAAAATGTTGTTCTAAAATGGAAATCATATTTTAAATTGAATTTCCCGCGGCTTGTGTCTTTCCGGTTTTTGTTTTTCTGTTGTCTTTGATTTTTGTTTCTTTATGTCGTTGAATGGGTTCGACTCAGTTTTCTCATGATGATGCTATTCTACCAAATTTCGAAAAAATTATAATTTGTATCTACGGTGTTCAAGATTCGAACTATGCATACTCTTGTACACAAACCTACGTACTGTGCAACGGGAATTATAGTCGGATAGTCGATAGACGTTTTTTGTGTTACTTGTTTGATGGTAAAGAAGAGCCATGTGCGAAAAAAGGAAAACAAAGCCAACAAACTCAAACGAAGTGTGTCGTGCGTTTTGTCCGCCTAAGAGAGTGTGAGATTCTATTGCTATTCAGAAAATTGGTGTCCGCGCCCGGCTCCGGTTGTAAGAAAGTTTATGAGCCCGTTTATGAGGGAATTAATAACAATAAAAATCGTGTAGATAGCTCGTTCTTTGAAATTTGTCCGATTATTAGAGGTGTCCGTAAGGAGTAAATACACTGTAAATACTTATAAGTTGTGAGATTAAAAACGGTGTCGGGGATGTGATGGCCACCAGCCGCGTTCATTGGCAAGATGTGGGAACAAACTAATTATTCAACAGCACATGATCAATTTTGCCGAAGAAATCATGCCACTAATGTGGAATTTTGTGCTTGGTAACAGTCCTAAGCTAACTTCTCGGCTTTTGAAATATTACGTAAGCGATCAAAATGTCATTATCTTCCCATGGCCCGCTCAGTCTCCCGATCGAGACTGTCAAACCAAGCAATGCAGCTGAATTGTGGAACCAAATTCACAACTGTACTTGTCCACAACTCTATATGTCTCCACTCAACCAAAAGGCAGCTGAAGGACATCGGGAGGTGAAAACGCCAGGCATGGATCTTAGCGTATAAATGTAATAGAAGATATATCGAAGCCTATCACCGGACACTACCGAGGCCGAGGCTCTGTCCAGAGATAATGGAGGATAGAGACATCCATCTTCTGACATATTTACCTCTAGTCCACACGGAGCAAAATGCGAGAGTATTGGTATTCCCTTGTATTCCACACATACTTTTGTAAGATCCGCGAACCTACCACAATTCAGATTCATCAATTTAGTGGTACAATGGCGGCCGATTCATGATTTCGCCTGGAAAATATATCATATTCGCGAATTTGCCCACGATCATGTATTGTTGTGCGGAGGATTCAGATGTTGACTCGTTAGAGTCAAGAGACTTAAGACCAAGTACTTATTTTGTAAAATGGAGTTGGGTGCATAAAAATGTAATGCTATGCCAAAATTAACAGGGACAACAGAGGGCCAGGGCCTAGCTTCTCAGCAACCACTCGAATTGTGCGTGCTATGGTTCTCTCACAAGTGGAAGGGACCTACAGTTTTACACCGACTCTGATCAACCAAGTTTGAGACGCTTTTTTTTTCTATAGTCATTACTCTTTCAATATTGTTAGGGACTCGAAAGAGTGAATAGTTTTCTGCTCGTACCGGGAACCGAATCAGCACTGCGTAGGGGTCGACGCACCAACCCATAACATGGCCGCCACAGGAGAAATTCGCTTCAATTTAATTCCTAAGTGTCTACAGAAAAGTCGAGATTATATGAACCCGCAGTTATACTTTACTTCGTGTATATGAACTTGCACTACGAGTTCATATAATCAAGTCGTAGGACACATTTTTTCAAGGTGATCTTGATCGAAAACACGGTTATGTCTCTGGACAGTCTTCAGTCTAGATCTATACAGTTTGACGGCAAACGTAACTGGTCGCTTGGTTTTATCTATTTCCTCTGCACTCACACTTTAATTTTCAAAGCAGTTCTTAGGATTTTTTTGACGAGTAAAATCGTGTACTAAAATGTTACAAATGCCACGCAAAATTTGGCGTTAGAAGAGGCTCAGTCTGCCCTTGGAAACAAATAAAATCAACAAACAAATAAAATGTTGTGACATAAAATGTTGCAAACAAATAAAATGTTGTTATGTTATGCCTGGCATTAAAGAGGATTCATTTCTAAAATGTATTCCATGTCCTTGATAAGAAACGCTGTCCCTAAGGGAAATGTTGCTAACGAAGCTTGGCAGGAGTTGGCAGAGTACCGACAATGAGGACTCAGAGCAGGAAAAGAACCACAATAAACCACAAAAAAACCTTCAATTACAAGATGCTAAGTCAGCCATCAATACGCTACTAAATTGGGCTTCTGAAAATCAGCTTGCTTATGAGGAAACATGAAGGAAAGAGCTATTGCAGCGAGCTTCAAGCAAACAACTCAGTCTAAAATCTCAGCCTACTGTTTCAGCAGCAAAAGCTGTTTCAGCAGCAAGATCCTAACATTTTGTTTCCTAGCTCAAGTACGGATCTGTAAATTGTTCGATTATGTATTGTGTATAACTTAATTCGTGCGGTTTGCTAAGAGATGGCGTAACTTGTATTATTCCATGGAACATGCGTTGGAAAGCTACTGTCAATGTACGTCATTTGAGTACATGTCATTCATTTGAAGCGTAAACAACAAAAATTTTTTTCACTCAAATCTGTAGAACTTCGTGCCTGAAAAAGTCTTTTTGCGGGAACACGGCACACAAGACGCCACAAAAGGAAGTCATTTTTGCATCGGATTATTACTGGTGATGAGAAATGGATCCATTACGACAACCCCAAGCGCAAAAAATCATATGTGACACCAGACAAATCAACGGCGAGGCCGAATATCCATGGCGCGAAGGTAATGCTCTGTATTTGGTGGGATCAGAAGGTGTGCTGTATTATGTGCTGCTAAAACCGGGTGAAACCATTAATGGACAACGCACACAATTAATCCCTTTGAAAAGAGCAGTAGCCGAAAAACGCCCGAAATATGCGACCAGACACGAGGCAATACTTTTCCATCATGACAAAGCTCGGCCCCACGTTGCTATTCCGGTTAAGAACTGTTTGGATTACAGTGGATAGGAAGTTTTACCCCACCCGCCTTTTAGCCCAGAGCTTGTCCCTTCTGACTACCATTTGTTCCGATCGAAAATTGGCTTGATTCATTCTTGGCTGCCAAGCCGGCGCAGTTCTTTTGGGATGGGATACACAAATTGCCAGAAAGATGGGAGAAAATCATAGCTTCAGATGGCAATACTTGGAATAATACTATTGCACATGTTTTTCTTAAATAAACGTTCAAAATTTGGGGAAAAAAACGCACGAATTAAGTTATAGACCCAATACAAGAACTAAATAAAAGCCTAGTCATTTTGCTTCCTAGATCAAGTACATAATTAAAAATCGAATAAATAAATAGATTATCCGGATATGTGAACTTTTCGATTATGTATATGCACTGGACATAATTAGAATCGAGATTCTACTGTATACCGCTTATTCATAAACTATACCCGATTAATTAATTAAAAAAAAATAATTCAGCCTTCTACCCTTCATTCATAAATTGTGGTTCATGAATTCAAATTACATAATTTGATAAGACCAATGCCTAGACATTGCGCTATATTTTAACTAGTTAAAACTGGTAAGAATTTGCAAATTAATTTCTGCTGCTATTTTTGAAAGAAGTGACCCTCCATGCCATAGGCACCTAGGATGGCGGCCCACAATACATACAATAAAACATCTGCAAAAGCTAGAAGCACTGTCTCAAATGAATCGCAGGTGGGCAACTGGCACAGGGTGCCTCATTTCCATGCGACTCAGCTCTATGAAGCTATCGCTTAACCTGACTAGATTGAGCAGGCCAAATCATAGAACCCTCATTTGAATTCACGCCTCTAGACTAAGCCTATCTTGCAATGACTTCTGCAGAAGCTGCATGGGCAAGGGTGAAGTAGGAACCGTTGAACACCTGCTGTGTAGCTGCAGTGTTCGCTCTTCGCTCAGTTTCAGACTTCTGGAGATAACCTGGCTGAGCAACACAAGAGTCAGCCATCTCCATTCACAGTAGCAATCAATGACCCTTTGTTGGCCTAAGTATGACTGCTGTCTTTCCGTACAGCCACTTCAACATAACCTAACTTAACAAGGATGTTAAGTGTGATGATCAAAGACCTCAAATTTTCGCCAGTAGTTCACTTTCCACAAAATTCTTGGAAATATAGACTAGATGTGACAGATTACATACCTTAACCTTAGCATTCCTAAATAGTTCGTTTTGATCAGCCCAGAAGCTGTAAAGGTACTTTATTATTATTTGATGACCAATCTGAAGTCAAACCAATGTGTCTTGTGACTTCCATAGACTTTCAGCAATAATTGGTGATGAATAAAAATTGCCTTCCACTCTGAATCGCCTTATAACAGCTTCGACCACAAGACATTCTTCGATTACGGGCCAGCTAATGCTAATGATTAAATTCATTAAATTCAAAAATGAGCCAAACACCCATCTCGCCATCGCCGTCGCCATCAGATACCGATAATTAAGGGGACCTCTGCCTTTATTAACTGATTTATGTTAAAGCGAACCTCCACCACGACGAAATTAATTAAAATTCCTTCTAATGCAAACAGACACACACAATCACACGCACGCCTTTATACAAATGCACTTTCTCAAGAACATGCTTGGCACTCAAAGTATCTCTCTAGAGTTGATGCATTAGAGCAATAGAAAAGCAAATGCATGTGAACGCGACGCGGCAGGGGGCACGGGACACAGAGAGAGAGAGACGGAAAAAGAAAACAACAAAAAACTAACCGTCAAACAGAACTGGCAAGCCAGTTCGAGCAAACACAGAGGAAAGCAATATACGCCAAAACTATTCAGGCAAACTACAATAGGCCCTTTAATGTACAATATCTGGTTGTGCACATGCACAACCACCCCATTAAAGCGTAGGTACGACGCGGGGAGTGCATATCCACATAAATAGACCAACCGGCAAAAGTATCTACGCCAGGTTTAGGAACGCATCTATTAGTATGCCAATAGCCCTGGATGGCGGTGCTGTTGCTGCCGCTGCCGCTGCCGTCACCGCTGCTACCAGCTCCACCTTCGCCATATCCACACATCGTCATAGCCACCGCCATCGACATCGACAACCGACAGCCGACTTCGACGTCGCCTTCGCCTTCGCCAACGCCTTTGCGCCCGTTCCCCCCACGTTGTCGTTGCCGTTTTTTATTCTAAGAGGAGGCCCAGTGAGGATGACGAAGTCATTGCCGGACAGAATGAGGCACCAGAAGAGAAGAGCCCAGCACGAGAACAACAAAAATTCTGTTTCGTTTCGTTTTCGTCGCCTGCAAGAGTGGAGGACGACAACAGCCAAGAACGACAACGATGTCGACGACGTCGACGTCGACAAACGCCAATGACCACATAAACGCTAAGAATATAGGACAACAAACTTTTGTGACACTCTATAGGGCAATGGATTCATCGGGATGATGTGAATGCGATGCCAAAGCATACGGGAAAGAAAAAAAAGAAGAAAATAATCACTCATACAGGCAGCCAGTCAGCCAACAACAAACGCTGGATGCACAAACTAGGGACGTTAAATGCCCATCCGCCAGGCAGGCACAATGCATGCCCACCGTGCACACCAAACCAAAGACCGTCCTCTCCGAGCTCTGGGCTCTGAGAGCTGCTGGCTCTTGTCAGACTTCCCTGTGTTTTCTGTCTCTACTGCACCTAAGCGAGCGCTCTGCTGTTGCTGCTTTGGATGCCTCTGCACAGCCTCTCGGGCGGTCGCTCTCTTTCTTTGCCGCTCTGCAGAAGTGCAGACTGCAACTGCAACTGCAATGAGCCAACTAATGAAAGTCTCCTCCACGCCACGGCACGGCATTCGTCGCTACAGTCTGCCGTTTCTGTGAAAAGCAAAAGGAAGAGAAGGGAAGCTAACTCGCATCACTATTCCTCTCTCTGCTCGGAGAGGCGGCAGCAGCAGCAGCAGCAGCAGCATCAACTACAGCGGCAATGGTGGGTGTTCCGTAAGGGTCGGGGACGACGAACACAAAGACGTTCGCTATTTCTACGGGGCCGTGCATGGGGCTGCTTTTCATTTGGAAGATAATAGATAGACGACACGAAGCACCGTCACCTTCATCGTTCAAGAGTGAAGTGCATCGCAGACACACGACACAGCAGTGCGGTGCGGAAACGACGTGCATTGGAAAGTTGCTTGGCGACTGAAGGCCTGCGATGCCGCAACTTGTTTCCCAGTTGAAAGAGATGCAATGTGACTTGAGCTTGACATCTGCAACATTCTCTTTTGCATATCATAAGTGCGAACGGCGAGGGGACTGGCGCTCGGGCTGGATTATGATTTTACATTCGATTTTCCAATGTGTCGGCGACGGCGATTTTAAATCTTGCATCTTGCTGTGGGTGGGAAGGTGATTGCGCTGCTCTGTGTTCGTTGAAAGTGAATTCGAGTCGTGATGACAGTACCTGATTAGGTTTGACCCTGATCGTTGTAGAATTAGTCGAAGCTAGTGAGTGTGTTGTTTCTGAAAATGATTTCTCTTTCGGGGAGGCACAGTGGCCTGAGGCCTAATTGGGCGGTTCGATCATATCTGCACAATCGAGGTTGCTAACGCGCCTTTTCTTCAAACAGAAGGCATACATTGTTTGACTTATTTCTGTGCATTCATCATCCATTCACTGTTTGTCTCTTCTACTGACTACTGGGGTTGCAGATGACAGCTTTTCCTCACCTGGACTGATTGCTTTGAAAAGCCTGTGTCAATCGCCATTTACATTCTAAGGCATTTGACAGAGTTTGGCATCAAGCTCTCTTGTCGAAAATCAATGGATTAGAAATTACCATTCGAACCGTCCAATTCACGTTGTTTCGGATGGGTTCAAGTCTGATATCCACCAAATAAATGCTGGTGTTCCCCAAGGATCTGGTTGGTCTCCGACACTCTTTCTCATTTTTATAAATGACCTCCTGTCTGCTACTTCCAATCCCATCCATTCCTTCGCTGATGACAGCACCCTCAGCTTTTCATATTCATTCCAAGACTCACGAGCTCGCCCTTCGGCCGTAGAATTGGAATTCAGAGACTCGCTTTGGCAGCAGTGGCTAGATGTAGCCTAGCAGGCCTATAGCTTGTTTCGCTGCTGCCTTCCCGACTGTATCCACCCTTTGCCCAACTAGCAGAGCTCGGGGTACATCTTGTAGAAGCTTGGGCCTGCGCCTCTACGGACGTGTGCCATGCAACTGTTGGCACACGCGGACGACATTGGCGTGATTGGCAGGACACAGCGATCCGTCAATGAGGCATTTGCTGACACGCAATTGGCTAAATTTGTCACGCGGTAAATGAGGGCAAAGAAAAGCACACCCTGTCCTCAAGAAAGGACATAGCTCGGCTCCGCAGCAAACAATACAAACAGCATCGTACCGAGATCAGACGAAGACTAACTCTCGCCAATCACTGTTTCTATGGGCTCAAGAGACAGTTGAGTAGTAGCGCCGGTTTCGAGGGGCCAAGCTGACTTTATATAAGACACTGATCATCTCAGTCCTCCCGTACAGTGCGGAGGCATGGGTGATCTCAAAAGCGGATGAGGAAGTCCTTGCTTTCTTCGAGAGAAAAGTTTGTCCGGGAGAAGATTCAACCACGAACTGTACGGGCTGTACAGCGACATTAGCCTAGTCAGACGTTTACGCATCTAACGCCTAAGGTGGCTGGACCATGTAGATAGCATGGACAACTGAGCTCCGAGGAGTCTTCGACTCCGAACATGTAACACAACACAAAAAAAGTTGCGATCAGTGTGCGATTTTTGCCAGTTTGCACTCAAAGTCAAGTCAAGTCTGACATCGGAGAGCTCCACAAACCGACCTGGAGAACACCCTGAAGGAGGAAGAGGAAAACACTCTCTTACAATCCCCGTGCTTAGCTGGGAAGACTTCGGATGTAACTGGTGACGAAGCAATGGATGTCAACCTCGTTGAGCTTATCATCCTGGACGATGACTCTTACTCGGTTGCCAGCTTTTCCCATTTCTCCTAACACCTACCCCCCAACATCCACAACTGCAGGCTTAGTGGCAAAAGGGGTTAGGGGGCAGGAAAGGTCGAAGCTTCAAAGGACACTTCCATTCCTGGATCGTCCACTTTCCGACTTCCCAAGGGCCGCATCGCAGGAAGCTAGTTGCGATGAAGTACCCTCCCCACTCATGTGACGGGACTTGTTTTGTTCAGAAGTGGTGGGACATCGTTGGTAGCTAGACCAACTGTGGGGAAGGTAGGAAGAAAGGCAAAGGCAATCACCTTTAAGCCTACAAGAGAGGACGCTGTTGGACCATGTCCCAGTGCGTGCTCAGCGGTTTTACCAACAATTTCAAACAAATATCTGCGGATGAATGGCCATCTGGAAACGCAGACTACAATCCTTTGGACTACAAACAATGGTCTAGAGACAAAAGCATACATTGTTTGACTTATTTCTGTGCATTCACCATCCATTCACGCAGACTACAATCCTTTGGACTACAAACAATGGTCTAGAGACAAAAGACTGTGTTGGGTGACACTCAAATATTGAATCCTCGGAGGGGAAAGATACTGTTAGTGTTGGCGTGCTACGAAGTTTTTGTTTCACAGCTTACTTATGTAGGGCCTATGGAGGGACATCGCCTGAGCTGTTGCCTACCAAACCAAAGCTGCTGTATTGGTCATTGAACCAGAGGTTCGAACTTCCTCTACTTTTCGAACCAGAAGGCTCGAATTCAATGGCCCTGGAGCATCTGGTGTCTATGTGCCCGCTATGGAAGTATACATCACATTTGCCTTGTGATTCACACCCTTCCCAGACGCATCTTAAGTCATTCTCTAAAGCCGATATATTATCGAGGGTATATTGCTTAAAAGTTCCCCTCACATGCTCACATGTTCTTTTCAGAGTGGTATTGAGCGTTATGGTCTCATCTTGGGCGAAGGTGGAAGAGATTTATTCCAGAGTTTTCTATGTAATCCAGTTGAGAGTACCAGTAGAGAGCTGGTTCTAGTAACTTCAATTCTTCCTCTGGTATTGGGTGCTCGCTCAGATACCTTTGTCGTTTGCTAGTGCCTCACAAAAACCCAGTACATGTTCCGGAATGTCGTTAGGTTCTCCGCAGAATCTGCAAATTACTTCTTTTGATACTGCTAGTTTCCTAAGGTGCTCCCTGAGTCTACAGTGGCTTGTTAGGAAGCCTGTTAGGATACGGAAGTGCTTTTTGCTGATCCTGATACATGCCTCAAACCTCTTCCGGTTATGTTGGCCCAAGAGATTCTTGTCCGGCTTAAGTCTGTCATGGCATAAGCGTTGTTCCAGACATCTGCCCTGTTCCTTCTCTCTAGCTTCTAGCTGAGGACATGGTCTCTTACAGCGCAGAATGGGGTAGGGGCCTGTTAAAGGTTCCGATGCTCATCTCCTAGCGATGGTGTCACCTCTGTGTATGCCCTGTAAGGTCAGGTAGCTCGCAGGGTTTACTCTGTGACTGCTCCTCAGCTCTTCAAGCTTCTGTAGGCATTCCCACACAAGCTTGGATTTGACTCCTATATCAGTCTAGTGCCAGGATAACGATTGTTGCGACGGATCTGGCAACATGCCAACGATCCGCAGGCGCATGGTGTGAAATGTCACTTTTGACATATGACGATTATGGCATAATTGGCTGAGGCGTTGCCAGATCTGTCGCAACAACGATGATCCGACATTACTGCTGAGTCGCAGTTGGTATAGTTGCTGATTTGTGCGCTTCTGTCTATGTCAGAGACTCCTGCTTGAAAGATACTGGCCCGCTGGCCCATGGGTTCGTCGTACTCATGCACCTGTTCCTTCATCAGCTCTTGATCCATCTGTATACCATTTCACCGTACTGCTGCTCAGTCTGTTGGCTATGGATTCATTGCTTCTGTCCTTTTTGGTGCTGAGCTGAACGATAAACTCCTTTGGGAAATTTAATTTCCTAATCACATCATCCCTCGGAATGGCGACGAGTGTTAGCTTTTTGACGAATTGAGGCGTTGTACTCCACCTGTCTCTTGCCATCCCTCCTATTGCCATTCTCATGAGCGTTTTGTTGCCGATGTAAGAACAGAGATCGAGGGACTATCAAACATCTTCCCGCCTTTTTGCTTTTTGTTTAGCAGCCTCTTGTCTCTTGCAGAGTACACATTTACTTCCTTTGCCAGCCTCACAACTGTTTCGAGCTTCGTCTGATCCTTGACCACTTTATTGAAGACATAATTTAATGCAACCATACTTGTGTTCATTCAAAGATGCAGATGGATGGCTGCGTTAAGATGGTGATCACGTAACATTCGACTATGCACAGCAGCTGCAAAATGTTGCAGCGGAGCAGCTTTCTTTGAAAAACGAAACACTTTCTCTCCACCGACACCGACAGCGCCGGACTTGGCTCAACTCTGTGGCTCAGTTGAAATCTTCAGAATCCTTCTGAGTCCATATGACGTGGTTAATGACATAACACATTGCACTCTGTTGTTGTTGTGTTGTGTTTTCACTTTTTCTTGCTTGTTTTTTGTGTGTAATCGTGTGTTGTTGTTGCTTTTTTTTTTCGAGGGAATGTGACTTCCCTAACAACGTGTCTCTCGTTTGTAGTATTCTATTGTAATCGTTTCCTTTTTTTCTCGCTACTCTCGCCTTCCACACGACCACGGAACAACCATCGAAACCATTCATAAAATGTACATGCGAACAGTACGCTGCAGCATAGAACAGCACACAAAGCGGAGAGCATATGAATTTCGCTGGCAGTAGGCAGCAAGCAGTAGGCATCAGGCAGTAGTACCTACTCAAATGGATTGCTTCTCGGAGCTTATCACAAGATTATGAGCTGTTTGTCACGATTTTATGAATGAAATTCCATGTTCCCATCCCTCGCGACTGTCACATCCTCAGACGCGTCCACCCTCGGTTTGTTTAATCGATGCTGGTGACGGTGTTTGGGTGCACAATTTACGAATTGACACGACACTTGACAGTGTCATCCTGCACTGCTTTAGGGTACAATAGCATTTGTGTCGTGGACGAAGTGGAGTTGTTCTTGTCACTTTTTCGCCGTGCATATGATACATCGCAGACATCGTCGACGAAAATTCAACGAATCCGAGAGCGTGAGTGTCAAAAACAATGCAAAACGAAAGAAAAAATAATAAAAAAAAAAAGAAAAACAGAATTGAACTCTACTGACGCGACGTCAAGGAGTTTTTAATAAAAATCTGGTCATCGAGCCAACAACCTTGCTTGCGACGAGGGGCTGGCCGGTCAAGCGAACGGGCGGGCGGGTAACGTGTGGAAAAGAACAGAAAAAAGTGAGGTAACGTGGTGGATGCAATGACCGATCGGCGGTAAACAGCCAACATCAGGGGCAATCGGAACGTGCGAAAAATAAGTGCGGATTGAAAAGACAAAAGAGAAAACGATACACGTCCCGATTACATCATAGTTCGCTCGAGGATCGCGGAAAAAATAAACAGCCAGACACCAACGAACGAGCAATGAAAAGATAAAACTATAAATTTTGATCAACCAGCCACGGAGTTGGGAGGGTGTGTGTGTGTGTTTGTGTGCGAGCGCGCGAGTGGTGGCCGAACTCCCTCCTCAAGATGGCATTGCCTGCCTGCCTGCCTGCGGTGCATCTGTTGGACTCTACGCAATCGAATCGCCTTGCGCTTGCCAGGGTTCAACGTCTTGCGACTGAGAGAGAGAAGACACAATGACATGTGTGCATATATGCGCATATGGAATTCCATATGCAGCCACTGTTGCTGCTGTTGTCACTGGCGCTCGCACTGACTGCGGATGGTTTTCGATTCTGAAAGTTAATCCGAATTACGTAACACTGGCAATCCGTCCGTGTGTCAGGTTCAGAGCATGAGCACGGGTGTGTTGGCGAAAGTGAGTTCTATAGCAAGATGAAAGTGCAAATACAGCGAACCTTTTTTTTCGGTTTTTCTTTTTTAATTTTGCAATGCTTTGTGGGTTTTTCACTCGTCTCTTTTGTCTCACTTCGCGCTTCTTATTCAATTCAAATCGATGAGAAGTATGATGGCCTTCAAAGCCAAAGGTATAACCTCCAAAGTTATGAGTTAAAGCGTCGCGTCGCGTGCCTTAGAAACTGCCATGTGTGTGTACTTACATGTGTGCTGTGTAGCAATGAAAGGTTGTAACACTAAATGTTAAGGCTAAGTGTTTCGCAAACTGTATGTAGTCTGGGCTGTGTCTCCACGCTTAGCAGGCCTATGCTAAGAAACGGCTGATTGAGCAGTGGTATGAGTCAATTTTTTGTGTTAAATTTTGATTAGTCTGTGAATGAACTAGCTAAACAGTTAGCGGTAAACACATAGCAACGGTTAACCATTTTTTTCTCTATCCAAGGGTGCCACTATAAAATCGTACAACTCATGCATTAATGTTGAGCAATAAACACGCACACCGGTGTGGCATGGCTAGGGGAGCAATAAAAAGAGCATAAACCTGGAAATCGCCGATCGCAACCTACCTTGTTCAAACAGTCGTTGCTTGTTCTACATACATTTTCCAGATTAATTGGGGCGACTACTTACTTACTTGGACTTGAGTCTAATCAAAGCAGGTGGTTGGGAAAAGCTCTCTCCCTCGGGGAAGTTTTGACAACGAGCTTGTGGAGGGTGAGCTGGAAGATCAATTGGGCAACCGACCCGAAGGAAAGGGGTTGACTTAAATTGAAGAAAGGGGCTTAAGTCAATATTGATTCACTTTCGTTTGGGATCGTTCAGTTTACTACTTCGTTCACATTCGTTGGGTGCGTTCAGTTTACTGCATACTTCTTTCACTTTCGTTGGCTTCGTTCAGTTTACTACTTCGTTCACATTCGTTGGGTGCGTTCAGTTTAGTGCTTCGTTCACTTTCGTTAGGTTCGTTCAGTTTACTGCTTCTTTCACTTCCGTTGGGTTCGTTCAGTTTACTACATACTTCTTTCACTTTCGTTGGGTTCGTTCACTTTTACTTACAGACAAAATGTACCCTCTCTACGTAAGATTAGAGGAAGATACTGAACCACAAAGATTGGCCTCGAACGCATAACTCCGATCATGACAGACACTATACAAGGGGACACTAACTTTTAAGGTGATAAATGCAAATGAAAAAGGACAACCAAATGTCTTACTTCTTACTTGGCAGCCAGCGATGCAAAGACGATCTGAGCCAAAGCTAAGCCTGCTATAATCCTTGAGTGTTCCAAGCTTCAAACGCTAAAACCAAGTTCTCTGGCTTGGTTTTCACGCCGGAGGTTTGGTCTTTCTTTATCTACCTCTCGAACTAAGAATCTCGGATTTGAAGACTCTCTTAGATGGATCATTGGAGTTCATCTGTTCGATTTTGCCGAGTCAATGAATCTCTACCTTCTGGACAGGATCCACACTTGTGTGCAACTAGCACTGTTGGCCAACAGTGCCTCCTCATCGCAGACTGGATGGATCAAATGTCAGTCATCAGATGGAATTAGGTCTATCGTTTTGTTGGGCTGCCTGAATAAGTAAGGTGTCTTAAATCATTGTTTTGTGTGTGCGTGAGATATCGTCGAAACTTGTTATTCGTTTGAAAGGTCTATCGATGCCATTAGGTGTGGAATATATCATCGC
Source organism: Eristalis tenax (assembly GCA_905231855.2). Classification (NCBI taxonomy): domain Eukaryota; kingdom Metazoa; phylum Arthropoda; class Insecta; order Diptera; family Syrphidae; genus Eristalis; species Eristalis tenax. The sequence continues at coordinate 26,680,217 of HG993126.1, forward strand.
TCAAATGTCCGCCGCGGCTTCTCTGGTTGGCGCGCACCTAACTTGTGCAATTTCCTATGAATCTGGCTGAATTTGACCGATGGCATGGGTTGTGTAGGTTTTGCCGCTGTGGTTCGCATGTACTTGCGAAGAAAAAGTCCAATGCGGTCAAATCTCAGTTTACATAACCTCAACGTGAGATGACCATGCCATCGAATCGCTCGTGCAGAATTTTCAATATGGCCGTCCTGCTGAAACCACATGTCGTTGGTATCATCCACCTCAGGCCAAAAGAAGCTGGTAGCCATCTAAAACCCACCGTTGGCGGTGATTGTCGAACGTTGTTCTCAGAGAAATATGGGTCGTTGTCCAAAATCCACGGCAAACAGTGATTTTTTAGGGATTCATTGGATGCAAATTCGACAATTTTGATTATTGACGTACCAATTCATATAGAAATGGACAGCATTCTATGACAACCGAAAAATGTCTGAACGGAACAAGATAAGACAATTTTACCATTTGCACGTGTTGTTGAACACTATGTGCGTCGTTGGTGATTTGGTAAAACAAACTGAATAAATGACAGCCAATTTGACAGTGACAGCCACTAACAGACCAACATGGCCGCTATCAACTGTCAAAGTTCCAAAGTCCCTATTTGGTAAACTATGATTTTGGTCCTTGGAGCCAGACGTTTTGACCCAACTTGTGTCGACAAACCGACATTTCACCGGCTGGCATTGATCGTGGCGTTCTGAGATCATATTCAGTGGATTCTGCTTTGTTGGGCCACTTCGGGCTAGCATTTATTTATCCCAATGAGGCGGCTGTCGCAATAATAGTGAGGATTGTACGAAAAGAGACCCCACTGTGCATATATTTGGTTGTATCCTTGTATAGGCTAAGATCAGCTCGCTTCGCCAATTCGGCGATCACCATGATCATCAGCACTTGTGGTTGCCGATTAGACTAGACAGGGGCTTAAGACCTCTTACACGAAATCATCTCTTAATGATAAAGTCGAAGACGCTATATGAACACGCTAAGCCTGATCAGCGCGAGCACTCGCCGTCAGAACTATCCCATCCGACGCAAGGTCCAACCGAAAGAAAGATTGCCCGGCAACTACGACATCATGGGCTCGCCAAGGCAACGCTTGCCTGATACATAACTGGAATGACTTCTCTCCATATCTCTCAAAGTGGCCAATTTCTCCCGCCCGGGCAACAGAATCCTCCCCACCATGTACATGTACACTGAAAAGGGCCAACATCCTTGGCGATGTTCATGGATATAGAAGCCCATTCATCATGGAGATATTCTACTGCAATATGCATGAATAATTTAAGGCTTCACACTTCACACTTCGCTAAAAATCACCCCACGACACCCATCATGCATCTAACACAAACGTATTTCTAGAATGATCTATGGCCATGTTCAGGAGGCTCAGAGAATTAATTCGCAATCATTTTTGACAGATCGCCACCGATTAGTCAAGAGTTCATTGAACATCCGCCTAGATCTGTTGGATTTGAACTCTATGCGCCTTCTTTAGAGCAACACTATTGTGCTCACATTCACTGCATAATTGAATTCTAGACCCAGGAAGTTAATCCAGAAACCATTCAAAGGGAAAGAGAAATCCATCAACAAGTAGCAGCAGCTGTCCACTGGTCCCTGCATAAGGTTCCTCTCTATCTATTTCCATAATAAAAACGAACACACTGAATCTCTCTCGCACACACACACGCTCAAAGCCTAAGAATCACCGCAGAATTCCTTGGCGCACATGCCAAAGATCAGCCTCCCTAGCCAAGTGGCCCCTTCAAGTGGGCCTTGCAATGAAAAATGTGCATCTTTTCTAATTCATCTGCACGCCGCCAATGATCACCTCTTTCGTGGCCGTGCGCCTGACCAGAGAATGCCGCTGCTGCCAGCTTCCATCAAACGGTCATTTTCAAGCTGATTATTTTCCATCCTCCATTAGAAGCAGCGCCGCCGTGCATATTACCTTTCACAGGCCTCCACCCCCCGCCTCCTGGTCTAAAACCGCCGGACGGAGGACGGCAGTGCAGCCAGCCGCTGGTGGCGGGGAAATCAAATCAAAAATTATTACGTGCGCGGGGGGCACTGCGCTCGGGGCCTGTCGGAGGACATCTACGTGTCCGCGGCGGCAGCCGAGATGTAACTTTATTATGTTCAGCAAAATTGCAAACACCAAGCGGTAACACTAACACTACAAACTACCACACTGTTCGGTTCACGAAGCGTTCAGGACGCGTTTACGCTTGAGAAAGAGGCCTATAGCTCCATAGCTCCATGTGATCGCATGGAACCCTGAGTCAAGACAAACTTTGCGCCATCGTCATCAGCGATTCGTCTGTCAGACTGTCTGTCCGTTCGTCCGGCCGGTTGTTGGGCAATGAATGTATGCGTGCGAGTGTGTGTTTGTGAGCTTTCTTCTTGTTGCTTTCCGCGAGGCTGCTTTCTTTGTGACGCGCCGTTCATTCAATTGCGAGCATGACTTTGCATCCATATGTGTTTGTGCATGTGCACGTGTGTGCGCGCTCGTTTGTGTGTGTATGTGTATGTGGTGCGGTGCAGCAGAGAGCCAGCCAGTCAACATGCACAAATGCTTTTTGAGCGGACGCGTTGTGTCACGTGTTCGCTGGTGTGTGTAGGGCATCGCGTTCGTTCACCTCCTAACTGGCCATTGGCCGATGTAATGCATCTCTTGGTCGTTTTTCATTTCAAGCATTTTCTGTTGTCTTCGGCGCCCGCACTGCACTACCTACCATCATCATCGTAGTCGCCGTCGTCGTCGTCGTCGTCGTCACCACCACCACACGTTGTCGCTTAAGTTAAATTGTTGTTGTTTGTTGTTGTTGCTGCGCTTCTTGTTGCTTTTATTTTGTTTTGTTTTTTGGTTTAATTGTTGTTGTTGTTACTGATGCAATTGCTCATCGGTATATCTGTTGTTCTGCTGTTTTTTGTTTGCTTTTTATCGTCTTTTGGTTGTTTATTTGTATTTCTCTTGTTCCATTGCAGATTTTTACCTCAAATTTTACGTTTCATTTCTCTTTTGTGATTCACTTTTTCGTACAACACAACACACACCAACACGCGCAAGAGAGCAACAACAACAGCAAGAGAGTCTGACGTGCAACGCGTGTGAATTGAGTTCGCGAAATTTGTATCTCGTTCGGGAATTTTGCTGTAACTCGTCTTGTATGAGAAGCTGTTAACATTTTTGGCACAACATCGCACAAAGAACGAGTGAGGTCTATCATTAGGACCTGGCCTGCGCTTTTTATCGGGCTGAGGTTCTGTTACTCAGAAGTGTAATGGTTACCCAGAAATTATCACATTTTTGGAAATAAAATACAATAGCCTTTGTTTTTGCTGAAATTTCTCTGATTTTAACTTAATTTGGCATGAATGTCATAGAGCTTATATTTCTGATATGAGCTTGGAGGGGTCTTCGTAAACATTTGGCAAAGGAAGGTGAAGGCCCATTCATACTCAATTGACTGATTACTTAAGATGAACTTAAGATTTTATCAGAATTGAAGGAAAAGTTGTCAGAAGCATCACAAGCTTTCAAAATATCTACAGATTCATCGGGGTATTTAAGCAAAATTCCAATACCCAATGACGCGTCTCCCACTTGACTAAGCAAAACTGATCGAACCCAACGAAAGTGAACGAAACAGTGACCATGGTCAGAGCCAACTTCTACCCCTCTTGCCCCTTAAAATGCTTGACAACCATTTTTTTTATATCGTTTTTTAAAGCCAAATTAACAAATCGGAGAACGGCATTCACGTTCTTTCGTGAATAACCGTCAAAAATTCATGAATAACTGTCAAAAAGCCCTAGTCGATGGACTAGGGGTCAATCAGCTCTGAAGTTGGGCATCTCTATAATATTTCATTTCTGGTCAGAGTGTATCTTTGCTTTGTATTGGACCGTAAATGTTTACTAAGTGGTCTACACACCCTCGAAATTTGGCTCTTTCAGACTTTGCGGTCTGATGAGTTGAGTGTTATTTCATATCAGGAGTGTGTTTGTTTATTGTAAAATGGTTAAATTTGGGTGGTCTTGGATGCTAAAATAATTGTAACATGTAAGTGGGATACATTTTTTTGAATAACAACATGGTTGGTGCGACAGTCCGAGGTGGAGCAGGGTCAAGTTTCTACAGCTGACACTCGTGTTGTGCGGAAAATGGGTGGGACCTACATTATTATGTCGACGAGGAACTGCGAGGTTTGAGATTTTATTTTCTAGACAAACATGAACATTGGCAGTAAATCGAAAGTGGTGCGTGAATTAAAAAGGTGGTAAATTCTTGGATTGAAACTGGCATTCCCGGTATCAAACCAACTCACTACGCCACATGCGTCGGTCACATCGTTGAACACAAGGAAATGGTTGTCTGACTCGCCGGATGGTTGCTGAATATTTTAATTACTTGCAAACGCTGACAGACGTATCTGATGGTAAGAACGCTCGCTAAAATAAACATGCGGCATCATCGTATCAAGCCATTTCTAGAATATTTCTGCATGGCTTATCAGTTATTGGGTCTATAACTTAATTCGTGGGGTTTTTTTTTTATATAAAAAAAAAACATGTGCAATAGTATTATTCAAAGTATTGCTCATCCGAAGCTATGTATTTTTCCCATCTGTCTGGCAATTTGTGGATCCCATCTCAAAAGAACTGCGCCGGCTTGGCAGCCAAGAATGAATCAAGCCAATGTTTGATATTCTGCTCTGATGTAAACCGTATTTCAGTGAGGGCGTTCTGCATCGACCGGAACAAATGGTAGTCAGAAGGGTAAAACGTCCCATCCACTGTTTTCCAAACAGTTCTTAACCGGAATAGCAACGTGGGGCCGAGCGTTGTCATGATGGAAAATTATAGCCTCGTGTCTGGTCGCACATTCTGGGCGTTTTTCGGCTACTGCTCTCTTCAAACGGATTAATTGTGTTCGGTAGCGTTGTCCATTGATGGTTTCACCCGGTTTTAGCAGCTCATAATACAGCACACCCTTCTGATCCCACCAATTACAGAGCATTACCTTCGCGCCATGGATATTCGGCTTTGCCGTTGATTTGGCTGGTTAGCCGGGTTTCACATATGATTGATTGGGGTTGTCGTAATGGATCCATTTTTCATCACCAGTAACAATCTGATTCAAAAAATGACTTCCTTTTGTGGCGTCGTGTGTGTCGTGTCTCCCCAAAAACACTTTTTCAGGCACAAAGATCGACATATTTGAGTGAAAAAAACGCTACGAATGGATGCTGAAATGATGTACAATGACAGTAGCTTTCCAACGCATGTTCCAATGAATTAATAGTTTTGGGGATGGACTCCGAGACGTGTGAAGAATTGTAATGAGTTGCCAATCTTTCATAAGCCCGGTTCCGCAAATTCCTATTTTTACACTAGTCCTAAAAGTTCTTTCCAGAATTGTACATTTTCGCAAACAGGTATTTTTCAAGGTTCTTCTTCCACGAACAACCAAACAGGTTGACAATCTTCCGGAAAGAAAAATTCCTTCAGGTCGGACAGTCTCTCGTTCACGTTATCAGATGTGTCTGTCCATCCACCAAAATATCCAATAATTTTGAAAACCATTCGTCGTGTGCGACTGTCATGAGACTGTCAGGCCACCGGCTCCCCCTGTTTCGACTCACTGATAATGATCAAAGAGTAGGTATTCCCCCCACACGTTATCTCTCTTATCCTGATTCAGTGAGAGGTTTGGTTAGGTTAGGTTAGGTTAAAGTGATTGCCGCAACTTAAGCAGTTTAGGCTCACTTTGATCCTGATTGGATCCATTGCGATATCACTATATGCATCGGTTCCTCCTTAGGGCACTAACTAAACACTTGAAATTACCTTCTGCTAGTGACACATCCTGGATGATGCACTCCTATGCTGGTTTACAGCCAAAATTCAAATATCCGACAATTCTTTTAGGCTAGAAAAAGAAAAGCTACCTAGCGTGGTTTTCCTTCCCATTGAAAGTGCTGTGCAGGTTCCGAGGTAGTGAAGCGTAGTTTCTTCTTCCTCTTCGTCCCTGCAGCTCATGCAGTAGTCATTGTAGGGGGTTCCCATCCTTCTGGCGTGTGTGCCGAATAGGCAATGACCGGTAATAATGCCAACTACATTTCTGATTTCATTTCCATTTAATTTTAGGAGTGTGCTCTTTTGGATTTATTGAATTCAAAATTACCCTTGAAGTCCTGCAAGTATCTAATTCCATCCACCTCCGATTGGCGGCGTTGATGGCATCTGTTACTAACAATGTGTTTATTACTTGTAGAAAGGAGTATGGGATGTCCTGATTACGTGCCAGTGGCAAAACCACCCCTGTTCTAGCTAACCCCTCGGCCCTTTCGTTACCTGAAATACCACTATGCCCAGCATAGGGTAAGGTGCGATTAAAAAAAATGTATTTGAACGGAATTCTTTTTACAATTAAGATCACAACTAGACTTACAAACTAAGGGTTAGGGTGTTGGCTCAACAATAGGGGCACAACTGATGTACTTTGTTTAATTTAATATTTATTATTATTGTCGGTTTATTGTTTATTTTTTGTATGTCTTACAATGGCTGGTGCTTACATCGGGTTGTTCAAGTCCGTGGGTCCATGGTGGTCCTTTTGGGATGGGGTGGTGAGGTGGTAGCCAACTTAGCCTCGGTGGTGATTGCAGGGTAAGGTTGCAACTGAGAGATAGGTTTTACCATCTCTGATTTTATTGATGGTGTATCCAGAGCCTTAATGGTCGCCTGACTGTCTATGTATATAGCGATAAATAACCCGTCTATCGGGTTCATTGACAGGAAGCGGGCAGCCTCTTGGATAGCTTTAACTTCTGCCTGGTATATACTGCACGGGACAGAGAGAAAGAGATTTCCTGCCGATGAAACTAACACTCCCAGTCCGGTGCCTTCTTCTTTGGTTCAGTGATAGCACAGCACATTTGGTGAGCATGTTCGAGGCCCAATTTTCAGTCACCATAGTTGCACGACTTTCAACTTTTCAGACGATCTATGACCATATTTTGATGTCCAACATTCCGGATGACAGATGAACGTCCGTAAACTTTCGAATCACTTAACTTAAAATGTTTCATTTTCTTCTGAAACATCAATTGACAGCCGCTTTCGGCAATTGCTTTTTTCCAAACCTACTTCGCCCGAATAGCGCCATCTTTATGTTCGAGTTGGAATCATTTTGGATATCCTGGTATCAAGCAGAAGGAGACTGGTTCGGCAATCAGAGTAGACAACTTCTATTCCAATAAGTCTCTTTTCTGGGAAAATATTAGCGAGTGTCACATAGAATGATTAGCCTGTACAATTTACTTGATAGAGCAAGGAGTTTATAACAAAATTGAAAAATGGTCTGAAGTCAAACAAGAACCGTTCACAATTAATGACTGATTGTTCACGCAAGGCAAAAGGATGAAATATTTTAGCCAGAAATAAAGTATGATAGAGACAACCAACTTCAACCTCTCTTGATCCTTAAAATGTTTGACAACCATTTTTTATAGCGTGTTCTTAAGCCAAATTGACGTTTAACTGTCAAAAATTCATGAATAACTCTTAAAAAGCCCCTGAAATTCGTCGATGGACTAGGGCTCAGTTGGGCATCACTATAATACTTCATTTCTGATTTTAGCAGCCGGCTTAACGTATGTATAAGTCACACTGAAAGATTCGGTCAGCGATGTCATCAAAAGAAAATCGGTAAGTTCACTCTGATCAGACTCCATTTGAAAGGGAATTAGTAAATCTAGTTGACAAAGACTTCAAACGGGTTTAGAGACCATTAGAGGAGGACTAATAATAAAAATACAGTACAGCGCGAAAGTCCGTGGTGGGCCAGGGCGTAAGCTTCTACAGCAGCAATTGTTCTATTACCCACAGTTGTATGCTGACTCCGACCTTTCTAGACAGGAATACTCTTTAATCAATACCAGTGAGTCCAAAAAGGGGGGAGACCTGAATTGTGAAAGTTGGTAAACTCGGGACTCGAACATTACACCGCCGGCGTAGTAGTCGACGCGCAGGATGTAATATGTCCTTGTACCTTTTCATAATTGGAAACAACAAGTAAAAATAGGATTACAAGTATCTGCCCACTTCCTTCAACTAAGGATGGGTTAACACCTATGGATGTCGCATTGATTACCACAGGAGAAGTGAAGTAATCTAGTGATGCCCCTCGCCCCATCACCAAAACATTTGTCAAATCACCTTCCCTCACGGTCGGTTGCCTTAAGCCAATAGCTGTAAGTGAGGGAAGGTAAAACTTCAGCCTTTAAAAAAATGATGTTTAAGTGCTATTTTTCCTTCGAACATTCGAAGAACAAACTCAGGAACGTCCATCTCCCGCAGTCGTTTGGTCTGTCCTTAAAATCAATTAAGACCACGTACTTAACCCAGCTTATGATACCCCTCGTCCGCTAAATGATTTTGCTAGAATTTGTTTACAGTTGATGATGAGCAGTATTGCCTTATTTTCACGCACATTTTGCTTGTTTGAATTCATGGCTGATTGGCCTGTTGTCAAAAAAAGCAAGGGGCAAGACAAGTACGAGTTCGACATCACTACATGACTGATTTCTGCACAACAGATGAAAATTTACAAGTTTTTTTTTTTTCATTTCCCAATTAGAATGTTAACTCTTGGAATGTGTACCCACATCGACCCTTAACACAGGCCGAGTGATTGATGATGCTGCTGCGGTCCTCAGTGTCTCCAATCCATTCTGTAGCCTCTGTTGCTTCTTAATGAAAGATGTGTCATTTTCAATTTGCGGGCATTAATGGATATTTCAAATTCAAACTTATACGTGCTGTCTGATCCGCACAAAAAATTGCAACAGGATACCATCTAACAGAATCAAAATAAATATTTAAACGAGTAGCATGCTTTTTTGTTTCCCTCGGTTCCTACATAGATTCCGCAGTGAATTTTCATTGCACCGCATAGGCACACCACGACCATGCTTGCGATGTACACAGCACTTTCCAACATCATAGCTCCAGTTCCATCCGCTGCGAGGTGGCACAGCAAAAAACTAAGTAAATAAACATCACAAGGCATTAGCTCTACCAAAGCCATTGAACATATGTGTATGCCAACGTTTATATTGTGTACATCGTTGTGTTGTTGTTTCGGTTTTTTTTTTTTTTTTTTCTAAGTCTAATGCCAAGGAACTCGTTGCCGAATGAAACGAAAGTAAATTAGATGCACACATGCACATCGGCGTCGCATACATTAGATGGTTACTTGTTTTTCCAAGGCATAGTGTAAGTACATCAAATATGTACACTGTTTCGTGCGCATACCGTCATACATACGTACACTGCACTCTCGCCAAAAGCCAGTTGAAGAGTGGTGAATCTTTTGAGGGAAAAAACGAATCAAGTTGAGGCACACATAAGGTAGATGCACTCTCTTCTCACGGACAGTCAGGCATTAGATAATTCGTAGGCTTCAGGCAATGGAACTGGGAATATCAGTGCGATTTGAATATAACGGCAGAAATATTTACAACTGAGGAATTTAATTTCTGTAGTCTTGGGTGATTATCTCAAAGAACATCTCCTGCATGCGACATTTCAAGAAATATAGGTTTCCATTGCACTTGCCTTCCTTCATTAACACAATTTGAAGTCTTATTTTAATGAACATTAATTTAGTCATTAAGTGCATTCATTTGAATGTCGAACCGGAACTGAGTAATGATTTTCTTTGTAGCGCTACTAGCGCCAAGTTGTTAACTCAGCGTTGACCGTGCATTGCTGCCAAACTCATTTCAAGCGAGCACAGGCTTGGTTTGTAATTTTATTCTCTGACTGAAAATAATATACTTCTGCTAAATATTGGCTGCTTTGTAGAATTCAGGTGGTTGACCAGCCTCTGCAGACTGAGTCGATGAGTATTCAAGTGTTCGGAACTGGAGGCAAGTGCGGGCAGACTCGAATATTCAAACAGACAGGCTGCTTTCAGACAGGGAACTTTTAGAGTAAGATTCTTTCAATGAGTGTCTGATTCCTCGCCTACCTTTGAAATAAAGATGGAAAAGACTAAGTTTAGCGAGTGTGAAAGCGGCTATACAGACCTGCTAATTTTCAACGGATTCTTTCTCTTGCTGCCCTGGCTACACAGTTTAGATCAGAAATGAAGTGTGGTAGACAACCTCTCTTGCCACTTAAATTTTCTTTTTATATTGTTTTATAAAGCCAAATTGGCCAGTGTCAAAAATTCATGAATAACCGTCAAAATGTTCATGATTATCCGTCAAATTCGTGGATGGAGTAGGGGCCAATCAGCTGTGAAGTTGGGTATCTCTATCAAACTTCATTTCTGGTATAGATTGTCAAATAGCAAAAATGCATAAAATAATTTCAAGTGTTTAAAATCAAACCGTTTAAGTAGCTGCACACCTGGGTACACACATGCTTATATTACCAGCAAAACACAGCTTAATACATGTAAATTAAATAAGTCCCGTCAACATTTATAATTCTTCGCATTTACACCGTTTGGAATAAAAACCAGATTTACCTCATCCAAGTGCATTTGACTTGGCATCACTACTGCATTGGATAATATCCCGCCATTTTGTTTTCACGACAATGTCGAAAAATCGATTATATGTTGAACGCTTGCATGAGCACCGCTGAAAAGTTTGCCAAGCGCCATTTTAAAATTTGCATCCGTGGAGTGAACAAGTGAAAGTTTGAGGAAAGATTCCCTTGCAAATAGAAATATAAGCAAGCGATAAATCACTTTTGTAAATATTACAAATCTTGTCCAATAAAACCGTTGTAAGTAATTGTCGAACAGACATAACATCGAATATATTCCTATTTAATTTTTCATCGGCCCCCTGAGGTTACATCAAGAAATTCGTGTTTTTTTTTCTCACCTTAATGCATTGACTTGAAATTCATTGTCGAACTGTGCCTTTCGCTTATGTAAACAATTAAAGACGAAACACCACGCCCGATAATTTGCCCAGAAACGTTCGCTTTATTGCAATTTCCATACATTTTTTTTTTAATTGTTCGTTGCCGACTCCGTCATTAGTCGGCCATCTTTAATTCAAATTTGTAATACACAGAAATCGGTGGTGTGAGAGGTGTTTCCACTTGTTCCTGTATACATAGAGTATTTATTTATAGGCTGCTTCCTGAAGTTAATCTTTCATAATTTTCCTTCCACTAGAACATTGATCATAAAATTAAAGACGATTCAAACATGCGCCGCTATCGAGAGTGGGACTTAGCATGCAAAGTGTATGTCGGCAATTTGGGCTCGTCGGCATCGAAGTATGAAATTGAAAACGCCTTCAGCAAATACGGACCGCTCAGAAATGTGTGGGTTGCTAGAAACCCACCGGGATTTGCGTTTGTTGAATTTGAAGACAGACGTGATGCTGAGGATGCGACAAGAGGATTGGACGGAACGTAAGTAATCATCACTGAAGTGAGGGGACAATCAATCTTATCCATGAATTATGTTTCTCGACTTTGAACAGACGGTGCTGTGGTACAAGAATTCGCGTTGAAATGTCTTCCGGCAGATCTAGACGAGATGATCGCCGTCGTGGTGGCGGCAGCGGTGGAAGTGGAGGCGGCGGCAGCGGAGGCGGACGTGGCGGTCGATACAGGTACGATTTGTTTATATATTCATTCAGATTCAACTATTAACTTGAAGAAAATGTAGTTTGGTTTATATTTCATATGCATTGGGTGAATGGCCAACTCTGTAGCTTCCTAAAGTATAGCGCTATGTTAATTTTTTTTTTATAAGTAATCATGCTCGTGATTTTGTAACAACAATGTTAAATTTAAATACTCCACGTATGTGATTCGTGTATGTACATAGCTGTGATGAAAATGGTGTATTTTTCGGCCATCCCAAAAATGTGTTCAAAGCCGAAATATGATAATTTATGAACTTCAAGGCGGGAATCATGCGCAGAAGAATGAATCTCTTTTGAATATCATTTAAATAGCCTTAAGTATGAACTGCTTGAGCTAATCGACGCACTGCGAAAACTGGTTTTCCTCCAGTGATAAGGCATGTCTGTAAAGCATTTGGCAAAGATAAAATCTCAGAAATTTGTGTGGCTTCTACCTGTGGGGACATGCATTTTATGTGTGTAATCAGTAGTGGCTTCTTGCTGAGGCATTCGCTTATTTGAAATGCTTGTCATTTTTGTAATGCACATTCGTATTTTTTTATTAGCCGAAAACTGTTTGAAGTCAGTGGGAGATCGGCATTTTTCAACATCCATGTTGGCGAAATTAATTGACGCAAGCCATCAGTTCGAATGAATCAGTTCATCAGTTCAGTGAGTCGCCCGAATTGTTTATCGACGTGATCCCCAAACTTGGCAAATTGCTCATCTGAAGTGCATGAAGTAACTGATTTTACGACTCGACATGTATCCAGAAGCATCTCATAATCATGACTTTGCTAGATGCACTGCACTGTATTTGGCCGACACGATGGTCTCCTGTTAGCACCCTGTGCCGCGTGATTTGAGACCTTGACTCACAGGGAGTGGCGTTTAAGCAAGAATCATATTATGCGTTCGTCAAAGTACATAACCTAACATAAGTTAAACTAACTGGTATTGTGTTGTTGTAAGATGTCTTATGTAATCGAGAGTGTACCTACTGTGTGTTGTATACAAATGTTTCGTCTTGTGTATGCTATGTTAGATAAATGTTTGCTGCTTGTTGTACTTGGTATAAGTCTTGAATCTCTTGCCAGAAGTATATTTTGTTCCAAACAGAGTTGGCTAATTCGCAGTACATGAAATTTACTTATAGACCGTTGTAGTTTAAAAACGTTCTCCCTGCATAAATACAATATTAATTGAATTATTCTTTTTTTTGTTTAAATTTTCTTTAATTTGTTTGGTTTCTTTTTCATTTTTTTTTTTACTTATTCTTGTGTATCCACGTATTTAACGGCAAGCAAATATTTAAAAGCAGTACATTTCGTGTGTGTAAATTAGATGAAAACGAAATCGTATTCTTGACTTTTTGTTTGTTTGTTGTTTTTTTTTTTTCATTTTTTTTCTTTCTGTATATATTTTTTTTAAAGAGTAAAAATGACTTTTGTGTTGATAAGTAAATTAAAACGCCGCATCTGGTAATCATTTTCAGGGCAAAGTCTACTAGTTCTACTACTACTACTACTTCCTCCTCCTACTACAACATCTTCACGAATAACTGCTCCTACTCCAACAGCAACTCCAACTACTACTACCATCACAACAATGATACAACTACTGTCATCACCAAAGTCATCAATTCTTCTGCTAGTTTCAGCATCAAGCTGTGTCTACTCTTAGGCTGTGGAGCTACTTTTGCGGGGGTGGCATCACCCTCGTCGTCACCAGACCCCACTGAACGATTATTTCCTCCATGAATGTTGAGCACTGTTTCTTAAAAATGTGTTCTTGAATTCAAAAAAAAAAAAAAAAACAAAACAAAACAAACAGAAAACAGCAGCAAAGCACAAACTAACAATGTGATTAGCTATGCTCAGCGGGGGCGAAAAGTTCCACGGCAATTTGCACATCAAAGGCGATGAAAGTTGAAATGCACAAAAAGACATGATTCACCCAAGTCCTACAAATTCCCCGTGATCCCCACAGTTTCCCACAACCGTAATCAACTGAAAGTGTTGCTGCAGGGCTCATAGAATATACATACGCATGTAATCCAGTGGTGACAGCATAGGCTAGTACACACTTACCCCCTCATAGTGTTATGAACGACAATGAACAGTGATTGCTGCTGCTTAGGTCATCATCGACTGCGTGCTCTGTGTGTAACATCGTCTTCTGCTGTGGACAGCTCCTACGAACATGTCACCAGGCCACAACAGATTACGGAGTCGGTCAGCTGTCAATCACCACCAACACGACTCAGCTACGATATTCTTTGCAACGCAAGTCATCCATATCATTTGTTTTCTATTGATTAGTTTCGGTTTGAGATCGCGTGTGTTAAGAGGGCCGAACTCAACTGTCCTTCGATTGAAATAGATCTAGTTCATCTATCATCACATGAACACCACCAACCATCATCACCACCACCACTACTTCAACCACCACCACCACCACCACTACAACTTGTTGTACTACTACTTCAAGAACTACTATAACTACTACTACTACTACTACAACTACAACAACAACTACAACTACTGACTGTTATTGACTTAGTTTGGGGGAAGTTCATCATTGTCGTCGGCGTTGAGCAAGACTCAAGAAAACCTCCCAAGAAGAACCGTCTCGCGATCGACTCACCACCGACCGCAATCAAGCGAAAAAAAAAAGACAAACAAAAAATTCCTCTCATCTTTGCTTCACATCTGCACGCATTCAACCACACCCTGATGCGCGATTAACACCAAACCGCCAACTATCACCACAAAAATCCTTTGACGCGTGACGCTTCTTGAATCAAATCAAACCGCCGAAGAGACATCATCTTCAAAAACAGAAACAGAACAGAAAATCATCTCCTTCCGCTATATACTCTAGCTAGCTATCCACCAACCTCTAAGTTATGCTCAAAACCGCTACAACTGTTCTTCAACACACAGTCATCGATCGTTCAGCCGCGCCCTCAACTCAACTCGAAACGAATATAAGTCAACTCATCGTCGTCAGTTGTTTCTGCAAAGAAAAAAGTAAAAAGAAACCACACACCTGCATCATTTTAGTGGTTTGTTGTTTATTTTTTATACTATATCATTTTGTTACCTGATATTAGATAAAATGTTTTATATTTATCTTTATCTGTATCTCTATCACATTATAACGAGGATGAGACGAAGTAGTTTATTATTATTTTCCACAATTTTTCTCTCTCTCTCTCTCTCTATTATAAGTGTACTTTGTTTAATTTAATTTTTTATTTGTTTATCGTACCTCTCTTCTGACACTCTGAATAATGTTGATCTCTCGATAATTTTACAGGTCGCGGTCCCCCCGTCGCTCGAGAAGTCGTTCCAGGAGTTTTTCACGTGACAGACGTAGCCGATCCGATTCACGGGATCGCCGCTAAGAAAGGCGCAATTTAATTACACTTATTTAGCCCAAAAGATTGTAACCACAAAGCCCTCTCTGTTCCCCCTATTCTATATCATTTTTATTTAAATATAAGCAAACCATACCACAGTTCGTGTTGTCTAAAAACAAAAACAAAAACAAAAACACAACCCCGTCGAACTTTACAACAGTATAAAGATCGCCGTTCCATTGTGTGTTTTATGGGAGACTTGTACAAAAGATATCAATAAAGTTGAAGAGATTTCGGTTTTTTCCTGATCAAAGTCGAAAATTTTGAATGAACTTTTACTTAATTAAGGATTCTATCTATTCTTGGGTTCAATTTTAAGAAAAAGGAATGCATTGTATTCTTTTGTAATAAGTATGATGTAAGGAAAAATAAAACTTATCAATGTAGATCTTAAGCAAAGTGTGTTTTTGCTTTCATTTGCTTCGCATGAAGATTTCCTTTTCTAGGCGATGACAGTGAGATGGACATGGACTGCTGTACCATTCGAATGTCCGAAGTTGTGGGCCCAGTCTGACAGATTTCGGTTTCATCTTTCGTATACGATTGGCTACCCTATCACTCTATGCTATATTTGTGCAGACAAATAGGCAAAGCTACTAAAGGGTGATTTTTTTAGCTATTGTATTTTTGGCAACACTGGTTTAAACAGCTGACGCACGTTTCGTGTTTTGTTTCACTGTCAAACATCTTCAGTTTGGTCTACAATTTAACCATGAATCGTCTTACAAACGAACAACGCTTGCAAATTATTGAATGCGTGAATTATCAAAATGCGTGCTCTGTTAAGAAAGTTCATCGCGCGCTTCTTCCATTTTATGGTCAGTTTAATCGAAGCTCATTTTTGGCTGGTACGTAAATAAGCAGAATTGTCGATTTTGGAGTGAATATCAGCCAGAAGCATTGCAAGGGCTACCAATGCGTCCAGAAAAAGTCACAGTTTGGTGCGGTTTATGGGCTGGTGGCATCATTGGACCGTACCTCTTCAAAGATGATGCGAATCGTAACGTAACTGTGAATGGCGAGCGCTACCGTGAGATGATATCCAACTTTTTTTTGCCCAAAATGCAAGAGCTTGACTTGCTTGACATGTGCTGTGCCACATGCCACACAGCACGCGCAACAATGAACTTATTGAGAGGCGAGTTCGGTGAACATTTTATTTCACGTTCGGGACCGGTCAATTGGCCGCCTAGATCGTGGGATTTAACGCCTGTAGACTATTTTTTGTGGGGCTCTGTTAAAGCTCATGTCTATACAGACATGCCCGCTTCAATTGACGCATTGGAAGACAACATTGAAGCATTTATTCGTGAGATACCGGCCGAAGTGTTGGAAAGAGTATGCCAAAATTGGACTAAACGGATGGACCATTTGAGGCGCAGTCAAGGTCAACATTTGCATGAAATAATCTTCGAACATTAAAGTATATGGACCGTACTATCGATTCAAATAAAGACTTCGTGCATTTTTCTGGATTTTATGTGTTTTTCATTTTTGAAAAACTTTCCTATAGCTTTTAAAAAATCACCTTTTACAAAGCGGGAAGGTGCTTATCTTGTTTGTCTTTTGTACATGTCCAATCTTGTCTCGGCAGTTTTGATCCGACCATCGATAAGCGCGGATGTCTGGCGAGTCGACATTACATACAGCAGCACCTATTGCGGTTCAATCGATGGTATTGCGAGAGTAGCCATTTGAAGCAAGTACCAACTGGAAGAGGAATTATTCACGAGTTTTTGACAGCAATGAGCGGCACTCTCATAGTACTTAATTTGTTAAAAATCCGTTTTGTAGAAATTCTTAGATATGCCTTCACGAAGTTCCTTCCTCTGTCAAAGTGCGCGTGTCGTGTAAGCCGCCTTGGTACAATAAACAATTATCAAGCCTCGAGAACTTAAAAAACAAAGCATTCAAGAAACTTATTCTTCTGATTATGAGTCATTTAGTAAGTTACGTAAAGACTTTTTCGTTCTGAGCAAGTTTCTATACAAACAATCCATTCTCTCTGCATGAACTCATTGGAAATACATTAACTCCAAAAGGAAATCCACAGGCATTCCTAACTTAATCCATTTCAAGGAAGAAACCTCCGACAACATTGAATCTACTCTCGAATTATTTGCGAAATTCTTCCAATCCGTCCTTTCCGTTTCCAATCCTAAAAATGTTGACTTGCAATAACGTGACTAGGTCAGTGGACATCGGATCCTTAGCTTTGATTTCGAGTGATGTCTCTTAATAGTGGATTGGACGGAATTCCAGCATTTATCCTCAAACACTGTGCCGTGTCGCTTTGCAATCCTCTATTACTCATTTTGAACCGGCCCTTATCTGAAGGCGTTTTCCTTGACTAATGGAAAGAACGAACAAATTAGATTTTATAATTAAAGAGCATATCAGATGCGCAACCTGGTCGTCGACCTTCACCAATCTGTCAATATACTGTTCCTTCGTGATTAATGAGATGGGAAAGACATAATCTGGTCGGTGCTATTTATACAGTTTTCTCTAAAGCTAAAAACAGAGTCAGTTAACCACTCACTGTTGATTAACAAGCTAAAAATGTACGGACTTCACTCTCAGTTTCTTTGCTGGATATCCTCTTTTCTTGTAAACCGAACTCAAAGAGTAAAAATCGGGAACTCGTTGTCTAGGATAATAAAATGTAGTTTTTGTATAACGATTTGTATCCTAATTTAAAGAAATGCCATTCAATGTCGTTCACGAAATCAGTATATTCAGGTCTGTTGCTCTTTCTATGGAGCATTGCGTAAAGGATTTGGGAGTCATGCTCAACTCATCACACATTCCCCATATCTGATCAAAAGCCAGCTCAGCAGTAGGTTTCGTAAAGAGGAACACCAAAGGATTGACGAATCCATACGCCTTGTTATCGCTTTACATTCCCTTGGTGAGGCCCTTCCTTGAATATGCAGTTCTAGTCTGGAATCCCGCCTTCACTACTTTTTTCGATCGCATCGAAAAAGTACAAAAGTGATACACTAAATATACGAGGGGCGTTCAATATATTCTCTGTATCGGGGTGAAGCTGTGGTTGCATATATAACTTGACGTATTTATCAAGTAATACTATTATTGCACATTTCTCACTAAGCAAGGAAAAAGTCAAAATACTATTCATGAAGAGATGGTGCTTGCTTACCAGGGTTTCCGCACCTTCATTATCAACTGTGCAAAAGTGGCCAAGTGAGTTCAAAGACGACCCCCGCTCCGGCGCCCGGCTACTGCTTGTACGGGAGAAGCATCAAAGAAGTCGAAAAACTTGTTCTTGAGGATGCCCGAATAAAGGTGAGATCACCAAGCTTTCAATTGGTACCATTCACACCATTCTTCATGACCATCTTAACCTTTCAAGGGTCAGTGCAAGGTGGGTGCCACGAATGCTCACAGCGCCTCAGAAAAAAGTGAGAATCGCATGCTGTAGAGAGCTTTGGAGATGGGTGGTGAGAACGTGGACGGTGTTATGGATCGAATTGTTACTGGTGACGAAACATGGGTCCACCACTATGATCCTGAAAGCAAACAAGAGTCCATGCATTGGCATAAAAAAGGAACAGACCCCCCGAAGAAGTTCAAAGTCACTCCGTCTGCCGGAAATCTCATGGCCACATTTTTTTGGGACTCAAAGGGAATCTTGCTCATTGAGTGAAAAAAAAGGTGAAACCATCAACGCCACATAATTTGCGGGAGGAAATTAAAAAGAAAAGACGGGGTAAACTCGCAGCGGGTGTGTTGCTTCTTCATGACAACGCCCCTGTTCACCCGGCGCGAGTTTCCAAGGCTGCTGCGCGAGATTGTGGTTTCGAAGAAATCCAACACCCACCCTATAGTCCAGACCTTGCTCCTAGTGATTATTTCCTGTTTCCGGATTTGAAAAAATGCCTTCGTGGAAAAAGACTTTCGGATGATGAAGAACTCAAGTCGGCAATAAATGGGTTTTTTGCAGAGAAAGAGGAAAAGAAAGCTTATCTCAAGATGTAACAAATGCATTGATGTTAGGGGAGATTATATTGAAAAATAAAAACAATTTAAATTGAATTCGCATTTTGCTTCATATCGATACCGAGAATATATTGAACGCCCCTCGTATGTCCTTTAAGATGCATTGGGATTGTGCCAGTGCCAGCTGCTTGGCATAAAATCCCTGTTTGTAAAGGATATACTTTCCCACCATATAAAGTGTCCTAGTCCTCTTCGTTCGATTGATTTTTATTCGCCTGCTAGATCACTCCGAACTTCGCAAATATTATTCATGGGATCGCATAACACTGAATATGAGAAAAATGAGCCACTCACGAGGATAAGTAGAGTTCTTAATGAATACGCACGACACTCGGATCTCGGATGATAGCAGATTCAATTTTAAAAGTTCACTCTTAAGCCTGTTTACATTTTAATTGCTATTTTTTACACATGGAAGTTCCTCGAAAACACTGTTTAACCATAAATGAGATTTGTATACTTTATAATACACATGTGTAGCTTGTAGATTAAATGAATAAATTTCTGGTAAGGGCGCTGGACAGGCCACCACATATGGCTAGTTTAGAGCAGCCTTTGAAGCGGCATTTAGTTCATGGACGGACAGCAAGGCAGTGTTAACTACAACAAAATGTCATTTGTTAAGCAACACTTGAAAGAATATGGCCCACATTCGGATGTACAACTAGTTTGCATACGAGATGGATGCCGTCCCCAACCACCCGTGATATGTTCGTTAAGGAAAAACAGTTCTATGTAGACTGAGAAGACAGACAGATATATCCTCTGAGGTCCGAGCAATTTTTGTGACTTGGGAGAGTAGTGACTTGGTGACTTGAGAGACGTAGAACCACAAATAATGAACTTTGGCCTGACTTGAAACAGACCCATACACAGTAATTAATCTTCTTGGAAGGATATGGCTAGTCCTTCACCAGCTTTCTCCAATAAATCGGCCGCTTATGCTGTCCCTTCGAATAAGCAGTACAGTCAAGGATTGTATTTGTAGATAGTATATTCCGCTTCATTGGGACACATGGCAATCGGTAGTAAAAAAGAACGCAAGCGAAAAAGGATGAATTATTTCGACGATGAAACAAACAAAAGACGAAAACAAATTGAGTCAATACTCCAAGTAGTCTAGAGGCGGCGTAGCGCCACGGTCATGCGCAAAATGGTACTGGTTTGCATTTCGCTTTGGTCCTTCTAGTTTCGTTTCAGTAAGTGCGGATATACAGTTGAATTGGACGGGTCTTCGCGTAACCTACGTACCTACTGCTAATGTAAAAAGGTAAGATCCATTATAAAAATTAGACGTCTCCTCTGCGATTGATGCTATGATTTCGTAAACTCAGAGAGTACTAATAACATTCGCCAGCGGCAAGTATCGATCTGAAGACATTCGACAAGTTTTGAGTTGGTTTTAAATTTTCGTGTCACTCCGTTGCTTGTCAGCATATTTGCTTGTTGATTGTGACTAATGATCTAGCCGGGTGTGTCCCAAATATACGGAATTCGCTACTTTCATATATTTTCAAACACAATTTCTTCCGTAGTTTTCGTTTAATTTCGAACTTAAATATTTTGAGTTGATGGACCTTCTTCATTCATTTGCACATCATCGCCCGGAGAATAAAGACCAAGTGCTGATCTTTCTGGTTGGCCCGGTATGACCCTATCATTAGTATCATCATCCTCATCGTCATGGCTGTCAGAGTCGTCGCTCTCATCGTTAGCTGAGAATGTGTTTGATATAATCATATTGAATACTTAGGGCGTATTCTTACCATCTTCATCGTCTGTCTCTGGTCCAGGCATTGTTAGTACTTTCCCCAAGGGATGTATATCAGCAGCGGCATTTGAAATTGAGCTTATCTAGAGACCGAAAGGATTAGAGCTTTTATAGGCTTGAAGCAGTTCGTACTCTCATACCCAGTTGTGTTGATCGCGCTCGTATTGGAGGATTTCTGCTTCTTCATTGACCGGAGTGTCCACTTCAAACCATATGTGATTGGCGATTGGTGGTCGCAGTGATGGAAAAAATGGAATCATTCTTAGTCCAACCTCTAGTGATTAAATTTTAAATATTAATTATTTTCTTAATAATCCCTAGAAGTGGTATATCAACAAACTATTACTTATGTCAAAAATATGGAATTTTGCAGAAATGATTTGGGGTGTGTCCGTGAATACATGGTGTCGGCAAGGTGGTACAATTTATTTCGAGTGTGATTTTAAGAGGATTTCGCTCAATCTTAAAATTTTATTTACAGAGATTAATGTTTTTTTTTTTTATATAAAAATTAATTAGAAAGTGGCATGTATTTACTGTCACGTCTAAGGTTTCCATGGCTCCATGTTTTGAAAACGCACAAAATATAAAGAAAAATTGATCAATCGCTTAGTTTAGGAGCGGAGGTTTAAATATAATCTCCTTCTTATGAAAATTCCAGTGAAATTAAAAATGATTTTGCTTTCGTGCATACTTCTAGAAGTAAACACTTCTTGAACGGGTGTTGTTGTTTAAGAAAACTGTTGATATAGACGCCTGCCAGGCGAAAAGCACCTACTCTGAAACAACAACCAGTCCTGCGCCTTAACCATAAATACGAGTCCTTCAGGGTCGAAGAATTTGGCTGGTAACCAAGTTGTGTATACATTTTACATGGCCCAATAGCAAGGTACGTTTGAGCCTGCTAGAGAAATTAAGATGTACAGCACGTCCAGGTCGTGATTGAATGCTCTTCTTCAAATGCCTTCCACGCAAACGGGACCATATCGAAGGCAGAAAATATCAAGATTAGAAAAGATCTTCGTGAAATTTGTCTTGAAAATGTCTTTGCACTTAAGAGCAGGACTGGGATGGTCACTGTCATGTAGCTAGCTTGGAGGGCTCCATAACTAAACGTCACATTGAGCCCAAAGCCCCGGTGCAAAGGTAGATGAAGTCTCTAATGAAGTGACGGTGTTACGGATGGATCGTCCTGGAGGCCAACTCGGACTGTAGCGCCAGCAGAATATACGAACATGTTAAGACTACACACTCTTGGTAATTCTTACATGCATCGACTCTAGTTCGCTTTCGAGTTCCGATACAAGCACAAACGTGCGCGTGCGAATTCCGAATGAATAATAACGTATTTTTCAATTCTGTTTATTTCTTTTTTCAATTTCATTTTAAAATAATTTTTACAAAAATAATACAAACAATTAAAAAATAATTTTACATTACAAGATCATTTTGTTGTTTATTTTGTTTTGCTGTACTTTAAATATACATCTTAATTCGAAATTCTGCTTTAATTTCTGTTTCGTAAAATATAAGGAAACGAATATTTCATGTTTTGCTATTATTGGCAAAATGTACCTCTATTAACATTAAATGTAATATATAAATTATTAATTATGAGCTCATTGAAATCCAAACATCGGTAAGCCCCACGAAATTCCGAATTGCATTCATATTCATCTTGTTTATTTATTTTTTTTATTATATAATTCAATTATTCAATTATTCAGAACAGACTCTAATTTTTTTTGTTACTTCCTTAGTATCTATGTTTATGTTCATTAGATATTTACTTGTTTTGGTTTTCTTTTTTTATTTAATTTTCAATGTGTGGGAAGGAAGAGACAATTTCGACGACGTAGGACATATCTTTTGGGTTGAAATGAATTAAACAAAAGAAACGTGTGTTTTTTTGGCAACAATTACGGAATAGTTGAAAATGGGAGATTTTCATTTTTGGCATTTTCATAATATTTTTTTGTTAACTCTCTCTCTCTCTCAATCTAAACAGAAGTGAATAGATACCGAAACTAAACGAAATGTAAATCTTTAATTGTAGTGCAATTATACTTTTGTTTTTGTTTTTTTCTTCTCAGTTTATGTTTTTTGTTTAACACGGACGGTGTTGCTCATAATTTTATTTTTATATATAAAGGTTTATATATTATTATTTATATACAATAACTACATTAGAAAACTAAACAACTTAATAAGTTAATTTATTAAATATACATATTATGCATCAACTACAGTACAAAAAGAAACAAAAACATTTGCTCCTGTCGATCTACAGCTCATTCGATCTCTAATAAGCTTTGTAAGGTCTTTTCTGGTTTGACTAGGCTTCGAATACATTACACATATATGTAAATAATATATATATAAATGTATATATCATATTCATGTTTTTATAAAAGATTTTTGTTTTGTTTTTGGTTCTTAAATAAATGCCTGCATATAAGACTAATATTTCCCTTTCCTTTGGTTTTCTTTCTTCTTTTCTTTTCTCCTAAATTTGGTTTGTAACATTTTATTTTTTTGCTTGAAGAGGACATGACTAGGTAAACATTTGTTCTCCTTTAAGCCTACTTTACTCCCTCATTTTCTTTACAAACTTTGTTTGTGATTGCTCACTGCAACGCATCGTAGAGTAACATCAAAGGATATCTCAGAGTCAACAAGAAAATAAATGTTGGTGTAATGTTTCCATTGAAAAACCTACAACATGTGTATAAAAAATTAGTTAACTATCAATTGGTTGTTACCTCATTTCTTGTTTTGTTCGGTTTTATTGTAAATTTGTTAAATACATTATTTTAGTTAGACTTTGGAATGAACCTTAAGATGAAAGTATAACAAAAGGAAAAAGACAGAACACGAAACAGTAGGTATTGTGTGTTAATTACTTTTTACTAATACTTTACAGAATGCCATGATTGATTCAAATGATGATTGAGGCGATTATTTGTTTAGAACTTAGATCTTTGTACATAAATATTGCTTCTATACCAAACGTTTTCTATTCTAAATCACGTTAACTGTTTTTTCTTTTTCTTTTTTTGCAATTAAATTTAATCATTATAAAATCTTAGTAGATTTGGAAATCAATTTTTATTTGACGGGACTAAACATCGGTACGAGGCAAAAACACGTTAGAGGAAAAAGTGTTGTTTTTCTTAGAAGATACAATGCCCCTTATGCACATGTCACTGTGACACATTTGTATTCAAATAGTCCCGTTTCAAATTTGTAACAGTGTCATGTGACACGACTAAGAGAATAAGGGGGCATGTGCTGTCCTCTTGAAGCCTCAATCGTATTCACACACACGCTAGGTGACGTCCGCGGCTAATGGGAGTATTTTGTTGATGAATGGAATTTGAGTCAGTTCAGGAGATTGGATGTTATAGTTTACATTTTGATAACAATTTAACCGAGTTAGGAAACTACGTAATTTGCTATTGCTTCATTCTTCTCTTCGAACGAGTAGACAAGGTGGGCCAAATAAGACCATTTTTGAACACGAATAACTCCTTATTTTCCAATATGATTGTTTTTGCAGGTACACAACAATGTGTTGCCGCTGCGAAAATATCGCTAACATTTGAATTCAAGATCAGCTCAAAATGTCTTGATGATTAGGAGTTTGGTCGGCCGTTTTAAAGAACGAGTTTCAGTGGCCGACCGGCCTGGAAGAGGTGCTTGTGGAATTATTTGCACTCGGCATTGTTTTGACCAAACAATTTACTGACACATGCATTCTCGAGAATTGGGATACAACGATTTACGGGTCTTCTTACAGAACAATGATCAACAACTCTTGGTGGAGCACCATCCTAATTTGCGGTTCGAACAAGAGCGACTTCGCAGACTGCTAGATAAAGCAGAAATCTGATTTGATTTAAAAGTACCAAATTTAACAGTACCCGACTCATTTGTTGGTATTTCTGAGTAGTATGCTAAGGCGAACACAATAAAACGGTACATAATCCCCTCTTATTCTCTTAGACGAGTTGCCAATTTGGTGGCGCATTTTTCAGTCACTGCACATCAAAATCTGTATTCTTGAACTCAAGTGAGGTGACAAAAAACCAATCAAATTCTCTTCCCAAAAAAATCCAACTAGTGGGCAACATATTCTGCAGATTTGTGTCCTCAAATGGGATCAATTTCAATTCGGTTGTTGCATTTGATAAGTTTTATAATTCTTGGATGCATTTGGTTCAGAACTCGGGTATAGTGGTGAGAGCATGTCACATTTCAATGATAGCCCAAGAAAAGAAATGGATTTTTTTGGTGTGAATGGAATTATCCTCCATTAAAGAGACCAGTCACTAAAATTGTTGATTCAATGTTATTTTAACACTAAACGCGAACATATTAATCAACTTTTATTTCTATTAATAACAAAATTTGGGATAAAACTTAGATATTTATCCTACGTCGTTCTACAAAAATGCAAGTGACGAAATCTGTTTCATTCTATCTCACTTTTTCATAAAATGTGACAAATGTCACATGAAGTGACAAAGAGTGTACAAATTTGTCAAAGTGCCACATATTTTTTGGGTGACATGACTAAGAGAATAAGGGGAAATACGTTTTCGATATATGTATGGAGGAACAAATAATTTTAAACGACTTTTGCTAACCGTGCACAGCAGGTCTGAGTAGACCCTTACATGTGCTTATTTACCGCCTAATATGCCACCGATCAACGGAGGGTTAAAAGGCAAGTGTATGTCAATAAACCAGACACGACAGCAGAAGCTGAATATTCGGCACGAACTGCGGAGTCAGCAACCAAAAACATTACGTGGCGTAATGGAAAACGCCGACCCAATGTCTGTACTGAGCAAAATGGAGGAGCAGACGAATGGTTACTACAGACTTATTTAAAAAATAATATAAAACTGCAAACTATGATTTCACATTTTCTTTTTACTTTGATGTAAAGAAAACCTTTGAAAAGTCTTAAACATTTTGGACATAACCGAGTTGCAGCGCGCAGTATCAAGGTTCAATTCACGACGAGAACAACTTTAATAATTCATGACTGCACCTCTCCCGACTCAATGATAATGCTGAGAGCGAGTAAGACTGGCTAGGCGAGCCTTCGGTTACGAGATAAAAAAAACAATATGGCCTTTATTTTTGAAACATGAATGGGTGCTGTGGAATCAGGCCAATGTCCATCGCCATGTAAATTGTTTTAAAGAAGGAACGAAACATACTTCCACCTTAAGAGGAGTATTTTGTATGCATCCAAAAATTACAGCGAAACACAAGAGCCAACAAGTCATGGGGAACACACATCACGGAGTGCGCACTCCGAGTTAAATCAAAAAAATGGAGCATATTCAATTAGAAGGAAATCAAAAGAATTCTGCTTCACAAATTATTTATTTTTCTTGGCAGTTTCCTTTAAATATTTTGTTTGTTTGTGAACAGAAATAGCAGCGTACATTGTACTGAATTCGATGAAACAAAGTGTCCTTACGTCATCATCAGCTTCTGACCAGCATGATCCTGAACTGAAAGTTCATCCGCCATAGACTCTAAGTCATCAGGAGGTATGCCCAAGTGTAACCAGGCAATTTAAGACTTGGTCCAACCGTGGTTGCGGGGGTAAACTACACACGGTAGATCTCCCGACAACTCGATCCTCCGCCATAGACTCTAAGCCATCAAGAGGTATGCCCAAGCATAACCAGGCGATTTGAGACCAACCGCGGGCGCCTACCTGATGGAGTCACATTTAAGGCCCTCCTCGAATTCGTGCCACATTGAGACTTGGCCCAACCGCGGGCGCCTACCTGATGGAGCCACATTTAAGGCCCTCCTCGAATTCGTGCCACTTTGAGACTTCGTCCAACCGCGGGCGCCTACCTGATGGAGTCACATTTAAGGCCCTCCTCGAATTCGTGCCACTTTGAGACTTCGTCCAACCGCGGGCGCCTACCTGATGGAGTCACATTTAAGGCCCTCCTCGAATTCGTGCCACATTGAGACTTGGCCCAACCGCGGGCGCCTACCTGATGGAGTCACATTCAAGGCCCCCCTCGAATTCGTGCCACTAACGAAGCGCAAGTTGTGAATAAATTGTCCGCTGTGAATAAGACATGATATTTTAAAACTTCATTTGTCTTGTCTGTGGTCTTTAAAAGAATAAAATAAAGACGAGTTCAGTTGATTTGGGGTTTGACGAGTCTTCAGTTATTTTTGAAAACTCTCAGAAGGAGGCAGTTAAAGGATGTCACTGTACTGTCGCAATCACATTATGTGACATTTAAGTGACTAATTGAATACACATCTGTCACAGTGACATGTGACACGACATGAGAGAATATAATAATCATAACAGCCGGTATAGGGCCAGGGCCTAGGTTTTCAGCAATCACTCATGTTGTTCGTGCTATTTTTCTTTTACGAGTGGCAGGGACCTTCCTGTCTATGCCGACTCCGAACGGCCAATTGAAGAAGCTTTTTCAGACAGACTCTTTGCGCATTGTCAGCGACTCGAAAGAGGTGGGGCCGTGGAACTTATTTTGCTCGTACCGGACTTGAACCAAGGTATCGTAGGCTCTGGTCGACGCACCAACTCACAACGCCGCGGTCATCGCCAAGAGAATAAGGGTTATTTATTCGCCACTAAAAAACCTTCTTTATTTCGTTGGCTTACTTCGTACGAATCGGTTTGCTCACTTTCAGTCACTGGCCGGCAAGTAGTTTTCCTTAAACATGATGTTCTTTTGTTCATCACTTCTGACAAATATAAGAAAATAATCGAACTGAATTTCTTTCCTCCATAAACACTCTTCTGGACCAGAACCACAGCCAGTCATTTCAGGAAAAATGTCTCTTAATAGTTCATGGGCATCAAATGAAGAGTGCACCTCGTTTGGTTTTCAATGGTTGATGGTACCGACTCAGTTTTCAATTATTTCTGTGTTTCGTTCACTTTAGGTTAGGTACAAGACATTCATTGCAGACCATCATTCGGGCGTTGGCCGCGAGCACCGTTCACATAGCTTTTTTTGGTATATTTGTACTATATCGTTTCTCTTGCGAATCGCATTCGAATCGTGTCACCACAGTCGTAGTTCTTGTTAAACTAATAAATGAAAGGCTTGAAGGTTCAACAGGTTGATCAAAAAGAAAGCCTGCGTGCGATGTGCTTCCCTAACTCAATTTCCCATAAGCGTCGTGCCCGACATCAGGACATCCCAAGAGGGATTGGGTTCGGGGACTGGGAAGGATTTTCAGCCGAATTAATTATTGATGATACACATTTCCACTAATTAATTGTAAATCCTTAATTCTATGTGAAATAATAATTGTTTACTTTTTGTTGTTTTTTTTTTGTCTGTTTGATTCATTCCTGTTTTCATTTCCGAATGAAATTCACGCTTAAAATTAGAGTCATTTGGATTTTGCTTACGTTTCCTATATACGCACACATACTTCCGATCGGATTAGTGAATTGATTTTAAATTTTAATTTCTTTTTGTTTTTTAGTTTTCCTTCTTTTTTTCTATTTTCTAAAGTTTTTCTTGCCTTGTTAATTATGAAAAAATATTTCAAAGAGGAAATAGATACAATTACAATGAAGTTTGTGTTTCTTAATTAACGCCTTCGCTTATACATACGTACATATATTGTAGTTCCTAGTTGTTTTGAATTTGGAGTTTGGGGGTTGGGGTGGGGGATGAATGACAGGGATAACTGAAAAAAAATTGGTATTTCTTTTTACAATTTGAACTAATAATCTAGATATCACGATAACTCCTGTGAGAATTGTGTCTCCAGGGTGGGCCTTCTGGCTGTGTTTCTGGGCTGATTCCGCAACGGGGGACCCGGGCTGCCATAGCCGGCCGCGTACAGTTGCGGACAAGAGTCTTTTATTAATTCCTGGGTTTCGCGCAGCTGTCGTTGCACCTGCGGTGCTAGACGTTGAACACTAATCGCGGGTGGAAATCTGTATTCGGGGGGTGCTTGAGGTACCTACACAAAAAAGAAAACGCTGATAAATACCAATGGTCACTTGACAGTTGCTCGCAAACATGTACATACTTGCATAGTGTGCAGTACTTCTCCAAAGTAATTCGGCTGTGTGGGCTGAGTTTGTCCATAATATGCCATGTGCATGTGAGGTGGTATACCGCCGACAGGACTTGGTCCCACAGAAACTTGCGATGGGCGTGGTGGGCGACCGGCAGCAATCACTGCTTGCTGCGGTGACGGTGGTACAGCGAATGCCTGTTGAAGGGCATTTTGATTTAGTTGCATCATGGCCCGAGGATCGACTCGCTTTGGACTGAGATTGGTCTTGGCCAAAATTTGCGATTGTGTTGGAGGTGTTCCGCCAATAACGATGCCTCCAATGCCAATAATTTGGTTGATTTGCTGATTAGGTGGTATGCCGGATGGTTGTTGCTGCTGTGCTTGGGGTTGCTGATGCTGCTGTTGGGCAACTACAGACGCTGGTGGTGGACCTACCAAAATTAAACCCTGCTGGGGTGTTGTCGCACTATGAGGTAGAAGGTCAGCGCTCAATGGCTGTTGTGGCATGGAATTCTGGACCACGGTCCGTACGAGTGGCGGTGGTTGTCTAATTGGCACTTGCCTTACAGGTGTAGTTTGAAGCGAACGACTCGCCGATGAACACATCGATGCAGTCAGACTGGCCGATTCCCAATGCTGAACAAGAGCATTGAGCCGTGCCTCCTCTAGAGCAATCTCTGTTTCACTAGCCGAATCATAGTCAGGACCCTGCAAAAAATAATTGAATGCTATGATTTTTGTTTTGTGAAAAATTCAAGAACTCACCTCTTCGATTTTTTTATCCAGCATTCGAAAAAAATTCTGTTGACTTGAGGAGATTTCCCTTGAAAAGGGAAAACATTGTTAAAAACGTACATATCCTTGGTGGATTTGAATAATGCGCAAATACTCACTGGCTTTGTAGCAAAGACATATTTTTGGCCCTCAGCAGTGAAACCGATATCTCCACGTTTAGTTGATCAGATGAATCTCGACCCTCATCCGTTTGGTCTAGTAGCTCTTCGGTTCTTTCATTTCGATCTCGATTCAGTTCGCTTTCACCTTCCTCGACGTGTCCTTCTTCTTCGTCCGCATCTGTATCTGTATCAACTGAAAAACAAAAACAGGAAAAATTATCAGAAGATGTTAATTGTGGACGAGTTGGCGAACAGAAGGTTGTGTTCTTTAACCAGCTGTCAGATCAATCGTGCGATTTGGTTTACTTTGCAGCCAGTAATTGGATTGCCGGTAGGTTGCATACACCAACTCATCTGCATGCCCGATGAGTCGAACATCAGTATCGTTTGCCCGATCCATAAAAATGGATACCCTACCGAGGGATAAGTCTCCAGCTTATATGATCTCGTGTGCCGTTTTTTGTGAGCGCGTGAAACCATTCGTGAGTAACCTAATAGGTCCTTATCAGGGATTCAGGGAAGAACCCAAGAAGTTCAGATCGGCACCCAACACCTATCGCCGCATATGATAGCGTGCATGGAGACTCCATAACTAGTTTGGCATGACAGCCAAACTCGTCATATTGTGCACGATGGAGAACTCTCGCTCCTCCTTCAAGGTCGGTAGCGATTTTATTTACGAATGGTGACCAATTCAACATTATCCTGGAGAAGATCGTGCAAGACTCACCGCCACCACTAGAGGCACGATCTTCCACAAACCGTACAATGTTAGCATAAGCGGATGACATTGATGGGATTGTCAGAACACAGCTAGCCGTCACTGAGTCGTTGGCTGGCATTGAGATGGAAACAGCTAAAATAGGTCTAGCGGTGAATGAGGCTGAAACGAATGCTGTCCTCAAGAAAGGCTACACAACATCGACGTCTTGGACAGACCGTCACAACGAACAGCTATATCTTGGGGGTAGTTAAGGACTTCGGCTATCTCGGCTTCGCAGTAAATAGTATGAACCACATCAGTGCCGAGATCAAACGCAGAGTAAGTCTTGCCAACCGCTGTTTCTATGGGGTCAAGAGTGAATTGACTAATAGAGCCATCTCCCGAAGGACCAAGCTGACTTTATATAAAACCGTGATTATCCCAGTCCTGCTGTACAGCGCGGAGACAAGGACAATTTCAGAAGCGGATGAGGAAGTCCTTGGTTTCTTCGAGAGAAGAGTTCTGCGTGCGATTTTTGCTCCTGTTTGCGTTGACGGTTGTAGAAACAACCACGATCTGTGGGGGCTGTACAGTGACATAAGCCTAGCCTAGCCTAGCCTAGGGTCGAACGCCTAAGGCGGCAGGGACATAGAGAGAGCGTATGTATAACTCGGCTCACCTTCGACTCCTAAACTGTGGGACAACACAACAGACGACGCTCGCGTCTAAGGTGGCCCATCCAGGTGCATAGGGACATCTGCCAAAACTGGAGGCAGCTAGCCAGAGATTGGGCTAGTTGGAGAAGCTTGTTGAGGAGATGCCAATAGAGAAGAAAAATAATTGCATTGCTCACTGGTCAGAATCTTCCAAAGCATCATGACATGTGTGCGAGACTTGCCAACGACATAGCAGCGACTGTAGCTATAAAGAGGGACAAGAGGATACTTATCATTGCCGCCGCCATTGTCCTCAGTCTGTGGATGCAAAGAAATAAAACACTGACTCAATACTTATTCTAGTATTTTAAGACAGTGCAACTATTCCCCAACTGTGTGCTTTGAAATTTGGTATCGTCATGAACGAACTAAGCCTTGACCAAGAATGTCTGTCTGTCCACTTAGATAAGCTAACCTAAGCCAGACGAAGTAACATTTACTTTCTTTCCGAAGATTATTTGTTTAGTAAACTTGGGGTGGGCAGGCCATAGAAAGAGCTAGCTGGAGAGACTTGTTGGTTGAATTCCAAGTCTGTTCGACTGTATTGGCAAGCATAGAAAAATGAGAAACGGTGAATTGCTTTAAATTCGCTTCTCAAGACAAGTGAGTAGCTACCATTCTGAAATCTGTATGATCCGCCCAAACTAGTCCTTTCCTTCAATGTTATTTGTACAACTGAAATGCCAACCGAACGCATCAATTGACTACAAACATAGTTCCCAACAGCATTCCTTGCGGATGGCTGCCTCCCAAATTTCCATTAAGACACGCGACTCCCTACGCAGATCATCGTTTCCGTCCTTCTCGAATAATTCCAAATAAAAGAAACAAATACCGTATCACATCAAGAAACAGTAGCGGAGGAGCTCTCACCGCAAGGTTAGATTTCTGCTTAAAACTCTTGACTGCACCTTTTGTTGGTCGCATCCCTAGTGTATTGTCATGTTTATAAGAACGCCTCAAGAGTTTTTTACCCTTCGAGAGGCACTTTAAAAAGTTTTAACAGATTTCCATTCAATTCGCTTCGAAACTGAAAAAATCATTATACCCAACAGCCATTAGTTCTTTAATACACACGACGACAATGATTTCGCTCACAAATCATTCTCGGTATCTATCTAATCTTTTAGAAAGGCCATACACACGAACGCTCGCACACACACGTAGGTCTCAAATGAATAATCGTTTTATTGATTTTTTCTCAGGTCGTTACATTTTTTGTATTTTGTTCATTGAATTTGTTCCTTCGCCTCCCAGCATATAAACATTGGGGGCACTTAATTTTAAACAAATTCACTGAATACGCCTAAGGATTAGCGACTACAGTTGGGGCGGTTAGGCTGGGCGGTGGGCGGCTGGCTTGAGGTTGAATTTCAAAAATAAGTTTGATGCATGCACAAGAGGCCTTGTAATTTTGAGTATTTTTTTCGGGAGAGTCAGTCGGCGGTTACTGACAAAGGTTTTTTTTTACAACAAACCAGAAGTGGTGACATGTTGAGTAGACTGAAGAGTACAATGTGACAATAATTAAGAATGGTCGACCTAGAAGTTTACATTAGTTTTGGTTAAGGCCAAGCGGACACAAAGGAGATGCGCCAGAGTTCTAAAAAAGAAAAAGTCGAGCCACCAGAGGCCCATTTCAGCAACTTACAGCAAGCGATTTTCAACAGAATTTGCGATTTTTTTGATTTATGCCGTTTTACAAATTTGTAGTTGTAATCTATTTGTAGAAAAACTTCTGGTGCAAATTTGTGAAAATGTTAGTTATTTGCAAGTTTGCGTTTTACCGAGAAATTGATTGAGTATATAACTTAATTCGTGCAGTTTGCTAAGAGATTGCGCAACTTGTATTATTCCATTGTAATTATTCCATTGGAACATGCGTTGGAAAGCTACAGTCATTGTACGTCATTTCAGTATATGTCATTCATTTGAAGCGTGAACAACAATAATTTCTTTTCACTCAAATATGTCGATCTTTGTCCCTGAAAAGGTGTTTTTGCGGGGAGTTCTTCTTCATTACTTTAATATGAAGAAAAATGCTGCCGAATGTCCTCGTATTTTCTCTCTTGGCCAACCAGCTAAATCAACGGCAAATCCGAATATCCTTCGCGAAGGTAATGCTCTGTAATTGGTGAGATCAGAAGGGTGTGCTGTATTATGAGCTGCTAAAACCGGGTGAAGCCATCAATGGACAACGCTACCGAACACAATTAATCCGTTTGAAGAGAGCAGTAGCTGAAAAAAACGCCCGGAATATGCGACCAGACCCGAGGCAATAGTTTTCCATCATGACAACGCTCGGCCTCACGTCCAGAGTTTGCCCCTTCTAACTACCATTTGTTCCGGTCGATACAGAACGCCCTCACTGAAATACGGTTTACATCAAAGCAGAATATCAAAAATTGGCTTGATTCATTCTTGGCTGCCAAGCCGGCGCAGTTCTTTTGGGATGGGATCCACAAATTGCCAGAAAGATGGGAAAAAGTCATAGCTTTAGATGGGCAATACTTTGAATAATACTATTGCACATGTTTTTCTTAAATAAACGTCAAATGGTGGGGAAAAAACCGCACGAATAATTAAGTTATAGAACCAATAAATTACAAATTTTGTGCGGTATGCGAGAATATTCTACAAGGAAAAGTTGACGTGTTATTTCTGCAAAAATATGTAATTGAAAAAATGTCTTTGCGGCCACGGGCATAATAGGAGTGAGTGGAGTAAGAGATGACTTTGTGGCAATTTAAATATGCAGTAGATTCCCGTTAGTGTGAACACCGGATAACGGGAACGTGCTTGACATCTCTTAAACGTGAACAAATCATTCTAACAAACACTCTAAAACGTGAACAATAATCTGCTCTTAAAAGTAAACTGTTTGAGCAACCAGTATTTTAACTTAAAATTCTTTATTCTTGGTTCAATATTTCGTGACCATAATGTCGCTCAGTGTAACAATATCATAAGTGATGATGACGGTGTGCTAGAATTGCCAAAAGAAAAAATTATGCCGAAGGAAAGTTTATTTTAAACAAGCCTTTGGGATGGGCTGGAGTTTAGCTGATTAGCTGAAATGACAGCAGTGTATTGAGACGCCTTAGGGAAAAAGGAGTGAGAGTACTTTTAGAAAAGAAGAACATTCAAAAAATTCATACCGGTGATGGCCGTGCGTATCAATAAATATAATATTTAAATTTTATTACATGCACGTGTGTGAAAATATAAAGACATTTACAATAGGTTTCCACTCATGCATTTTTATATCACGGTTTAACCCACTTATCTTTGCCGCGAGCTAGAGATCGCAACACCATTTTCTGGTGCAGCGTAAAGTTCCAAAACTTGTTGTCAACAAGTTTTTTCTCACAGCGTTATTGCATTCTAATCCCAAATTTGTCGATCACATATTTGTAATTTGTGAAACAGAAAACGAATCAAATGCATACATTTGCGGTTGTAAAAATAGACCACAGTCAGAAACCTGTCATGATCCTTACTAATGTAATACAGTTAACTCTTGGTAGCGATATTAGTAGTTTAGTTTTGGCGATGTTATATTCGATTCAGGCAGGGGTTGTTCCTTCTACGCATTCTTTTCCGTTATTCATCATCGAATCCCTTTTTTTCTCGGAGTTAAGCTTTGTTCGGGTGACAAAGCTTTGTTGTTTATCAGATAGTGACGGTTAGTAGCAGTTTCGTTTCCCTGTTTTCCCGTGTGTCAACGGACAGGAGCCTGCAGAAGGGGGACTGCTTTGTTCCTACATAGTTCCTATGGTGCAGTGTAACTTCTCTATAGCGGACACCCGCGGAACTATCAGTAGTGTCCGTTATGTAGACTTGTCCCTTCTAAGAGGATAACCTTAAGTGATTTGTGAAAAGTGAGAAGTAAAAAGTCACTTCCACTTTTGAAGCGCTTAGCCTTTTCAACAGGAATGCTGTGAGTGAACTGACATCGATCATTGTTTAAATGACTTACCTTTGCAAACAATGAGTGGAACATATGTGTCCCAACAAGTTTTTCGTTAACTAGCCAGGGATAATATCCTATCTTCATGTCGGTATTATGGCGAATTTTCCCTAGAGTGAGGTGTCCCTTATAGAGGGGTGTCCTTAAAGAGAAGTTTTACTGCAAATTTAAAGGCTGATTGATATATAAATATTGATGAGACTACGGCGTGGACTGTTTGTTAGGCTCTCTGCTGCTTGCTGCAACTTTGGCGCAGTATATTTAGCATAGTTTGAGGACTGGTGTTATAATCACAATCAGCAAATGTGTCAAATCACACAATCTTGGTGGTCAGTTCACGGAACCTCAGTATTAATATTTTGTCTTGGAATCCAAGCAAAAAGGGGGCCAAGAATTAATTTTTATTGGCTTTTTCCCTCTTCATGGATTCAGTAACGTGACATGCAACGACACTTAAACAACTGATCAAATAAATGTTGAATTCAATTCTGGAACAGACAGGAGGAACATACTGGAATAATAATAGTATGTGTGGCGCCACAGCCCGTAGAGGGCCAGGGCATAGCTTCTCAGAAACCACTTGTATTGTTCGTCTTATCTTTCTTATATGAGAGGGAAGGGACATACCGGTCTATGCCGAATCCGAACGCCCAATTTGAGAAGCTTTCTCTAGACAGTTATACTTTTTGAAAGAGGTGGGGTCATGAAAATTATTTTGGTCGTACCGGGAATAGAATCTAGACAACGTAGGCTCAGGTGTGTAGGTGTCAATAAACCCATAACGCCACTGCCACTCCAAAAATTCTTCAGCTTGGACCCAGGTCTACCTATAAGGCTCAAAATCTGAACAAGCCTGACCTCTGGTCAACTAAACAAAATGATGATGACGAAGAATCAAAGGAAACATTGGAAGTACTACTCATCGGGTGTCTAAACCTGACAACAGCAACTTCTTCCATCAACTTCTCAATGTAGGTCTAAAGTCCCAGTTCAGGAAAGGGGCACTCCCCGTATTTACAAATTCGATTCATTTCAAAGCCTCCGAAGAGTATGTGAAATTTAGACGAACAGATTGCTCTTGATAGCCTCGGCTGTCACATATCCGGAAATATATTCAAATGTCAAAACTATTAAGATTGGTATTTTGTTGCTCCCATGTCTCTCATTTTTCAAACGTAAAGAACGTACAGACGTACGGGCGCAGTGTTTTGGGCAAGACGACGGTAGCAGCCACGCAGCATAGTGTACCAGCCGTTTTTTTTGGTTCAACGTCAATCTGACGGAATGTCAAGCCCGGACCACGAATAAGAAAAATCAGTCAACATTAACTGAAAGTGAATTGTTTTAAAAGATTCAATGAAATGTTGAGTGCATCCTTGTATTCAAAAACAATTTGATGTCACCAAGTTATAAGCTTCTAAGCAGCAAGCCACTGTCCTTAAAATCAGTTAAGGACTGATGATTTAAACCCTCTGACGCAGAGTGTACACACTAAAATGCACCCTACTACCACTTTTCTAATACAGTCGAACTCGGATAACAGCGCATCGCTTAATGGCACAGCCCGCTTTTTACCACATCAAAAATATGACAAAGCAAAGGGTCCACGCACCATCTTGCCCGCTTAGTGTCACTTTATACACAGATCCATGACTCACTTGATTTTTAAGAGAACTTTTTTTTTTCAGCCTCCTGTACTGGAAGTTTTGCACAATTTTTGTTTGTGTACAAAAATGCGAGCTTGCTGGAATTTGGGAGACCAACTCTCAACTTGGCTTAAACTGTTTGTATGTAAAATCGGATAAAGGAACAGCCCGCTTAATATCGCACCATTTGATAAGTCGTGGTTGATGTGACGGTATTGCGTTCTTGGTACACAGGTAAAATTAGCTTGCACACGCCCAAAATCTGCATCAAGCACAAGGCCATTAAAATGCCTGCTAAATAAGATCCTCCTCAATGAACACAATACATTTTACAATGTTTCCAACTGATTTTCATTTATCACTTATAATGAGCGCGCTACTGAATAAATTGAGCTCTAATTTTGATTTATGCCTGATGCTCCGTCATGTTCGCCGAATTGCGCCTCTCGAGGCACGCGGTTAACGTCCGTCTTTGTTCACACCTTTCACCATAAAAGTGGCCATCAAATTTAAAATATTTTCCTTTAACAAAGAATGCATCTTGGGAATACGCAACCATCCAGACTTGAATTTATTTAACGCCACCAATTAAATGTTTAACGCAAACTTTAATAGCTTCTTAAAATTCTGTGCGCTCTTTTGGTGTCCAAATGTTCAAAATAAAAGTCTAAAAATAGGTGTTCTTTCTTTTTCCTCTTGGTTAAAATTAGGTGTTAATTAGTAAATAGAGGGATCACTTTAGGTGGGAAAAGAAGGCGTTACACAAATGCGACTTCTTCGACTGATTGCCGCGAATTGTGGGAACTTAAAATATCCCCGGTGAGCGCGGCGCGGTGTCCGATTTCCAATCGGAGAAGCATTAATTGCCCTCTTAAGCATAAATAAATGGGCGACTCTGGTCTATTTTTAAGTCGCACGAGAGTCCACAACTAGCTTCAACTGGATGATGCCTTGTCATCTTTTGTTTTATAAAAATCTTCTTTTCGTGATATTATGTTCGAAACGCCACCCAGAGGTGCCGATTTAATAAAATTAAATGCCGATCATACGAGAGCTGGAGAAACTGCTGCCAGCGAAAAGATCTTCCGGAATTGTGAATAAATCTTGGGACTTCCTCTCGAAGCAGAATGTAAATAAACAAACGATTAAGGCTGTGTGTTGGCCACTGGTTGGACCTGGTTAGAATCTGATGGAGTTTTGTCAAGCCTCGACGCCGTGCAGTGGGGGCCACGTTCGCAGAGACACTCGTAAAATGCTTAAAATATATTCCAACATGTATAGAAAACGAAAACAAACATTTTCGAAAGTTCTCCCATGCGGCCCTCTGTTACAGTACGGATTGTTTAAAAGATTTTGTAAAATTTATTTTTGTTCCCTGATAGGTGCGCGGAAAATGGTTAATGCAGAGAAAAACACACAGTCTTACTGTTGACGGATATTTCTTTTCCTCCGATAGGGACAACATTTTAAAATGCGTCATTGAACAAGTCATAATTTACGGAGCGGATTACACGGCCGACACATGTGTGGTCGTGAACATTATCGCCTGTTCGCAGTCATGTGTTGACACGTGGATACGCCAGACACACTAGACGATGATTTAAGCAAATTATGAGAGTTCTTGACACTTTTGACATCGACGTTAATTATGATCTTACGGCAGCACACCAGCACTGAGTGCTTGAGGACATATTCTGGTTCTTTGATGTGCCAGCAAACTCAATGCCAATATCCTTTCACATTGGTTGGGCAATATTTTAGAGCATGCATTTGATGTATTCATCGTAAATGTTGCTTTATTCTGCTCAAGTCGTTAACAAGTCTTGGAACTCCAATAAGTGATGCGATGTTTTTATGGCCTATTCATGTGAAATTCACTTAAATGCTTTCGGCGCAAATCGTTTATCGGCAGCAGGTACTTTGATCAAAAGTGTCGAAAGGCGAACAAGAAAATAATATCCCAGATGAAAGTACGATCTATTTCTGTATGTCGGCAAGGATGAGCATCTGTGTCAATAAAACATATTTTTCGGGCTAACAGACAAGAATCACAAATTAATTTCCATCGTTTATTTTGGAGCTTCATATTGCAGAGCCCGGGGTGCTAAATACATGTCAGTGGCATGTTGCTCAAAGCTTTATTATTCTCGTTAGTGAGTATACAGTACAACAGATTCACTGCTCTTTCGTGTGCTCGCCTGAAGTCATTTATCAACAACCGGACAGTTCTTTATTAGTGGGATTTCACGGCGGGGAAGTCCACAATAGTAAGGAGTCTTCACACTACAACAGATCTGCTGGGCATGAGATCCTTCATTCCTCATAGAGGGAAGTGTATCAAGGAAACGCATGGTATGACTCGTTCTGTAAAGAGGCTATCAGAAAAAACAAACCCTACTGAGGAAAACCGGAATAAGTTTAAACGGGCCAGAAATGACTGTAATGCAATTATAAGACGTGTGAAATTCTCGTATGAGCAAAAGTTGAGGCAAAAAGTGCAACAATGTCGCAAGGGTAGCAAAAACGTTTGGTCATTCAGCTGTCAGCTCCTTAGACAAAGCGAATCTGCTTGCGGCGCGTTTTGCAGTCAGCTCAACACTGCCCGAGTCCAATATGTCGCCACCTGTACTTGAGAGCGTTGATTTCAGACAAATCCACTTGCGCACTCCTACAGTTGCAAGAGCCCGGATGGTATTCCCCCTGTTCTTCTGCGCTGGCAAAACCACTGCGTAAGCTTTTTCATCTATCCTACTCTTTAGGTCTCTTTCCGAGCAGATGGAAGACAGCATTTGTCCAGCCCATCCCTAAAAAGGGCGAATCTTCGTCACCCACCTCGTACCGACCCATAGCACTTACGTCCCTTCTTTCTAAGGTCATGGAAACGCTGATAAATCTTCAGCTTATGAAAGGTCTTGAATGGCGAAAGCTTAATGACCGGCAGCATGATTTCCGCAGCAACAGGTTCACTGTCGATCTGATAGCTTATCTCACCGAAAAGTGGAACCAATCTTTACATAAGGCAGGCGGAAGCAAGATCGTTGCGCTTGATATTTCTAAGGCATTTGGCAGAGTTTGGCATCAAGCTCTCTTGTCGAAATGCGTGCCTATGGTGTCGATGAATCTCTTCTTCACTGGATTAGAACTTACCATTCGAACCGTTCAATTCAAGTTGTTTGGGATGGGTTCAAGTCTGA
Organism: Eristalis tenax; assembly: GCA_905231855.2. Lineage (NCBI taxonomy): Eukaryota > Metazoa > Arthropoda > Insecta > Diptera > Syrphidae > Eristalis > Eristalis tenax. The sequence continues at coordinate 26,720,335 of HG993126.1, forward strand.
TATTCCAACAGTTAGTTCCAACACACTAAATCCGGTGTTGAATTATCCCCTCAAGTAACGCGCCGATACTTAAAGTATAGGAACATGGGAATACTCTCCAGACTATTCTGATGGCATGCCACACCAGCTGCAAGAGCAGTTTCCATCATCCGACACCAGCATCAGCCATTACAAGAAAGAGGAGCACTGCCCCTAAACCTTAAAAGTGGCCAATATATAATACTTCCTTCGAGTATTATCCTTTCACATGAACCTCGAGGCTGTAACCAAAAAATGCTCGACCAGCTTAGGTTAGGAAAATCGCGTCCTGTAGTGGGTGGTGGGACCTCAAAAAGGGTACGCCTAAGAAGTAAAAATATTCGAAATACAGAAACGCCTGTGTGTTGCAGTTGTTGCCTATGTAGACTATTGTAGATATTGTACTAGTGTAGATCTTGTAGACTCTCGGATGACCAATGGAGACGCACACAGCTAAATATGGATGATGATGGATGCCATCCTAAAGAAGGAGGGAACTATTCCACTCTTCGGATAGCTGATCAGACTCTAGTGTTTAAAACACATGAAGCGTGACAACTTGGAAAATCTTGAATGGGTTTTCATAGTCAAGACGGCAGGCCACTCACCAAACGCCAACCTCCGAGTCGTCGATAAGGAAAAGTTAAACATCCACTTCTATACCTTTCAGTTAAGGGTACCTGTGTGACAGGATTCAATTATGAACTGTAGGGGCACGAGTCTCCGACTCCTGTAGAACAACGCAACAGAAACGGCAGCGCTAAACGTGGCACACACAAGTGAAAAAATGCCAAATACTTCAACCAACTTGCTGTGCACCAAAGAGGCCTTGGCCAGAGAACACTGTTGATGTACGATTGTGGTTGTAGATGTTGCCGGTCTAAAGCTCCAGTTTCGCCCTGGACTGTAAAACCACACAGAAAGGCTCGAATTCCAATAGAAGCCCCATCATCCTCATTTGTTATGCCCCATAGTTAAGGAGAAGAAGATTCCATGGAGCAGCCTTTATCAAATGCAAAACGACTCAACAGGACCGTCAGAATTTTCTTTGAGTTAAGGTCCACTCCCAGACTTCGTCATCGTGCAATCAATAGCGTAGCTGTCAAAGTTCCCCGCCTCAAACTTTCAAACCAACTCAACACGAGGGCTTTCGCTTACCCAACTTAAACATCATCAAAGTTGTATTCAACTGCAGTTTTTTTTCCAACTGCATACGAAATTGCTTTCAATAAATCGACTCCGGAAATACTCCTCCACTCCGAATGAACTGCTAAATTTTATACGAAAAGTTATGCCGAGCCAAGTTTTCCGTCTGCGAATGTATTCGCATGCACATATTTATACCGCAGTCTAATTGTTTTACCTAATTTCGAACTTTTTTTCGTGTTATATTTTCCAACTTGGCAGGAGCCATAGTAACAAGACGAGTTCTTGGTTCAAAGACGTGTTTACGTAGCCAATGAGGACGTGATAATGATGTTCGTCATTGTGCGTCCTCACGTCAGCAAAGTGAAGTAGACGCTGTGAAAGAGTTAGGCACTTAAACTGTTTCTGAAAATAATAATTACAAAGAGACTGCGAGTGTGATGGACGGACTTGTGCACACACGAATGCCTGAATTTGTACATGCCATGAACATGCATCGCAAATGATGGGATTTTAATCTGCAAACTAAAACTGAACGTGTCGGTGAGTGTCACACCCTTCTGCTGCTTTCAATAGGACTGTCCGGCAGAGGCAACACATCCATGGAATTGTGTACTAATCATGTCCTACATGGGTGGTCCGATAAATGGCCGACAGGCATGCAACGCTCGAACTGTAAGATGCGTGTGGATGTGTTCGTTCACCGGATACGGTAATTCGTTACGGAAATATTCGATAGTGGCCTGGCGAGTATAGGTAGATTATTGGAGCCATGTCTCCACTGTGTCCACTTAGTAGGACGCACAAAGAGGAGGGGACAGGCGTCTTTTTCGAAGAATTCTGCTGATCTGGATCGAATGCTAATTGGTTAAAATTTCTTGCACTTGGAGTACTTCTCGTTTTCCGAAACTCATCATTTATTATTGGGTCTACAACTTAATTCTTGCAGTTTGCTAAGATTGTCCATTGTAATTATTCCATTGGAACATGCGTTGGAAAGCTACTGTCATTGTACGTCATTTCAGTATATGTCATTCATTTGAAGCGTGAACAACAATAATTTCCTTTCACTCAAATATGTCGAACTTTGTGCCTTTCGCGGGGAGTTCCTCATCATTATTTTAATATGAAGAAAACTGCTGCCGAAAGCCATCGTATTTTGGTGGAAGTTTATGGTGAACATGCGCTAGCTGAGCGAACGTGCCAAAAGTGATTTGCACGATTTACATGGCCAACCAGCCAAATCAACGGCAAAGCCGAATATCCATGGCGCGAAGGTAATGCTCTGTAATTGGTGGGATCAGAAGGGTGAGCTGCTAAAACCGGGTGAAACCATCAATGGACAACGCTACCGAACACAATTAATCCGTTTGAAGAGAGCAGTAGCCGAAAAACGCCCGGAATATGCGACCAGACACGGGGCTTTTCCATCATGACAACGCTCGGCCCCACGTTGCTATTCCGGCTAAGGACTATTTGGAAAACAGTGGATGGGAAGTTTTACCCCACCCGCCTTATAGCCCAGACCTTGCCCCTTCTGTCTGTTCCGATCGATGCAGAACGCTGAAATACAGTTCACATCAGAGCAGAATAATAACAATTGGCTTGATTCATTCTTGGCTGCCAAGCCGGCGCAGTTCTTTTGGGATGGGATCCACAAATTGCCAGAAAGATGGGAAAAAGTCATAGCTTCAGATGGGCAACACTTTCAATAATACTACTGTACATGTTTTTCTTAAATAAACGTTCAAATTTTCAAAAGTTATAGAGCCAATAATACAATTGTTTAAGCCCTCGGTAGAATCTACTCCGAAATTCAGTGTTGCATCGATTCAAGCAAGACAAAGTGAGATGTTGGATTGAGCGGCGCAACACTCCCCAATCCAATTTTTGTTAGCCTACGTAAGGCCACGATCTCCTGTCCAAACCGCCCCCTTCCAATTTCCAATATCTCTCAATTAACATGGAATCTATTTTCCCTCTTTTGAAAACAAGCCATCCAGTTTCAGCGCTTTGAATGCTTCTGGATTTTCGAATTTGTTCCACGGTCTTTCACGATCGTAATGTCGTCTGTGATAATCGTCACTTTTCAAACGATCAAACCAATGTATTCGAGTCATTTGAATTGGAACATGTTCACCATGAATTTCCACTGAAATCTATTTATAATGGCCGAAACACAGTATTGCGTTCCGCCAGCCGACTGCATGTGTACGGGGAGAGTGCGATGATGCACTGCGGTTATCAGCTGTTTCCTCTCTCTCTCTCTCTCTCTCTCTCTCTCTCTCTCTCTCTCTCTCAAATACCAAATAAAAAATATTGCGTCAGTTGTTTTAATTTTTTGAAAAGTCAGTTGTCACAAAAAACCTAGGAAAAAAAACAGAAAAAATTCTCAATTTCAAACCCTCAACTTGGAATAAAATCTCTCAAATTCGCTCTCACGGCGCATCTCCCTGTTAAAAATGTCTCGACGTGTTCGATAATGACGTGCGATGGACTTTGTTTGTTTTACGTTTTATCACGATCCTCTCATCTCTCTCATATTTCACTAACGCAGGTCGAATCATTATACTTGGCATTGCCACACTGGGTCTGCGACACGGTCGCCTACCTGATGGAATCGCACTAAACGCCCGCCTCGGAAGTCCTGATGAGGGGGACATTCTTGCCAGACCAAGCCATCGAAGTATAGCCCTTTCCGGTCGAAGAATCAACTGCGCGTGATTGAGTGAGTTCCTCGAGTGTAATTCCCACAACTTACTTATCAGGCCGACGACTCTTGGAGCGTCTGAGCCTAAGCAGTTGCTGACTTCCATTGCTTCCAAGACTAAGCTGTCTTGCATCCGCGATTACTTGGCCCTTATACCGAAGATTCGGTCTTCCTCTCCTCGAGCCAGAAGGCTCGGATTTGAAGACCCTCTTAGCTGGAGCTTTGGTGTCCATTCGCTCGATGTGGCCAGTCGAGTCGATGGATTTTTGCCTTTCGAACTACATCCATATTCTGTTACGGCGTTGTTGTCCATTCTGTCGATGTGGCCGAACCCACGCAGCCGACGGATTTTCGCCTTCCGAACTACATCCACATCCTGGTACAGCTCGTAGAGTGGGCGGGTGTGTCTTCTCCTCCATTCACCTTCGTCGCAGACTGGACCATATACCCGACGGTGAATTTTTCTTTCGAAGGTACCAAGAATCAGCTCTGCAGTTTTGCTTAGCGTCCAGCTTTCAGAGCAGGACTGGCAAAACGAGAGTTTCAAAGAGCATGATTTTGAGTCAGTTACTTCGAGTTTTGAGCCCAGTTGTTTTGACAAACCACCGGTAGCACCGGTTGCCAAGGGCGATTCTACGTCGGATCTCCACTGTGCTGTCTTTTGCGGAGTTCACGTTTGCCCCGAGGTAGAAAAACTCCTTTACTACCTCGAAACTGTAGCTGTCGATCGTGTTGTTTTTTCGAAGGTGGTGTACGACGGAACGTTTTTTAGTCGGCAGCATATATTTGGTTTCGTCCTCATTGACATTGGGACCACTTCGTTTCGTCGGTTCTTCAATCTTCGGTTCTTCAAAACTACGGCACGTTGGGAACGCGCGACGTTGTCGATATCATCTGCGTACCCCAACAGTTGGACCGACTTGTAGAAGATAGTGCCCTCCGTGTTTACAGCTGACCACCACACTATCTTCTTCAGTACCAGATGGAAGAAATAACACGACAGCCGAAATCCGATGGAGGAAACGGCTCGGAAATCCTTGAGCCGAACTGTGTGTTAGCGTGGTGCGACACAACCGGTTCAGTTTTCCCGGGATCCCGAATTCGGCCATCGCATCGAAGGAGCTCCTTGCGATGAATGCTGTCGTATGCGGCGTATCGTGGTGCGTATCGATTTGGAACTCGCTGGTCTTGTCCAGGATTTGCCTTTGTGTGAATATTTGGTCAATAGTCGATAGTTGGGCCGGAAGCCGCACTGGTACGTGCCGATTAGTGGGGTGCAAAACGGCTTTAGACGTTCACACAGTACACTGAAGAGGATCTTGTAGGCGACGTACCTCTGTAGTGGTTGCAAGAGGTAGGATCGCCTTTTTGTGGATGGGGCATATGGAGCTGATATTCCAGTCGTTTTCCCACAACAGCGCGAACATACCTAATCTCAGCTGCTTGTATTCGTGACCTTATTCCTTCGGTCGTTACCCAAACTCATGACCATAGGTGAGTGTTGGAATAAATACTGAGTTGAAGACCACCACCGCCAATCTCGGCTACAGATCCTTATCTACAGGAAATTTCAGGATTACTACTCGACCCCGACCCCGAGATACTTGAACTTCTCTACCTCCTGCAATAGGACTCCATTAAACAGGCTTTGTCCACATTAGCCTTCATCCCAGCATCTGCACATGCAGCCACAAGCCTATCGAGTTCCGTCTGGGAAGATGTGAGGCTAAGTAAGTCATCTGCTGAAACATCACGATTGATGAAACAATCATTGCTATCTGGCCACCCTCATTCAGGGCGAAAATTACTCACTTTCTGTTTTCAGAATAGCCACATTGAGGGAGGTTTCTGCTGGAAAAAAAGGAAACTGATAATTGAACAAAAGGTGACGCGCTTGACTCAGACACTTTTTGACTCTGATCCCGGAAACGGCTTATGAATTATTTCCACTCGCCTCCCTTTGAAGTACGCATTGTCCCCGACACTTTGAAGATAAAATGAAACAAGAAAGAATAGGAAAAAATAACAAAATTGAACTTGAATATGTTTCCAAAATAAATTATAGCAACAAACAATACAGTGCCTCATTTGAGAATCGGTAAACAACTGGAAAGTCATCCCCTTCATCCACGAAGGAAAAACGTGACACGTCATCATAAATTTAATTTAAGCAGTCCCACTTCGCGCCGCCTCAATGACTCCGGGCTAAAAGTAGCACTATCGCTCTTGATAGCCAACACAAAGTGTCTAGAAAACCATCCTTTTTCGCCAGAAATAAACCTATTTCCAAAAATAAACGTATTTCATTTAATTTTTAACACAATCTATCGGTAATGCTTCGCGGCTAACTTGATTTATCTACATGTGCACACATACAGCGTCATAGAGACGCAGCGCCACGTGAAAATGAACCATAGACGCATTGCAAGGTACACACTTTGAATCACTCGTGGAGGATTGAAAGCGATTTCCCAGTGCTTCCCGTAAATAAACAGGTAACAACTGGGTCGCGAGCCAGACGCGTCTGTATCCGGCGAGCGGGCCATTCAATAAGAGATTGACTGTAATTGGATTGAGCTCCTGCGATAGAGAATCTTCTGCAAACGACGAAGGGTTCAACGCGATAAGCGTCGATTTCTACTTTGCACAGAACCGGTACTTTTAGACGCTCTTTTTTATGCTAAATTTAATTACTCGCAGCGTCGTCGTCGTCATACAGAAGCTCCAGATACTAATGGACGCATGCCTCTGAATGCAACACAGCACGCTCCCCGGTCTGGGCGTTTGAGACAATTTTCTAAAAATAGCAAACGCTGATCTTCCTCTTCAGCAACACCCTCTTCGTGTGTTCGAATTCAACCATTGACTCTCCCTGCAGAAGGATACAGCGTTTTCTCAGAGGTGACCGGCGGCGAAGAAATAGACAGACATGACACAACATTTTGCAGCAATACTCTTCCGTGTGCCCATCATGCCCGCTCCAAATCACCCCAAGGGCCTCAGGCCCCCCAAAAATAATGCGTTTACTACGGCGGCACACACAGGCGAGAACGTAAGAACTGGTGAATATCGATTTTCGTGTGCTGCTTTCCGGAAGGAAATGTTGTCTCTTCGTGGAAATTGAATGCGAATGCGAATGCGGTGGGTGTTGTTCTGTCTGTTGGCTACAAACGGATGACTTTCATGTCTCGACATTCAAGCGTGTTCACCAAACCATCGCCCGGTTTTTAAATGTTCAATAAACTGATGATGTTTCAATTGTGTCTTCAAGGGGAACTGCAAGGCCTTGCCAATGCATGCGATACACCCGTGTCAGTATGATGTGTTAACATTTTGTACACGATTAAGTTCTACAAGGGTTCTGCCATTATCGTGGAGTTTATGTCATCTCTCTAAAGTTTACGAGTACAATGACGTAATATCGGTCAACATTGTCGTAAAATGTGTTCTCACGAATGACTAACGTACGTACGGGAACCTGGAGAAGAATTTTTTTCAAACAAGGTGGGGCTTCGGAATGGAACGTGTATTTTTCAAAGTTAGTGCGATGGCGATGGCTTTGGGATCACGATGAAATACTGCGATAGCTGCAGAAAAGAATGAGTGATACACATGTTTCTGGGACAGGTACGGCCACGAACGTGTTGCGAACGGCTTCTGACATTGTGCGAAAGTAGCGTATCCGGCGAAGACCTGTGACGGACTGCTTTACTTGAGCAAAAATCAATAAATCATAATGTAATGCAAGCAGACGAACGTAAATTGGACTTACACTTCCGTCGTCATTTCTGAAGGGAAGTTATGGCGAGTTGGGGTTGCTTGGCAATTGAAATGGAACTTTATGAGTTACATTCCGACTTGGATGGCAAACTGCAGTTGCCGATGTGAATAATAAAATTAATTGGGCAATGCCAGAATTCATAGCCTGCTGTTGTTCAGCTTTGCGGTGCCAGTGTGTTGTTGAAATAAATAAACTCAAGACAAAAAGAAAAGAAAGAGACTGCTTAAAAAATGCACCAACTTTATCTCAGCTCTTAGCTATGATGACATTCAAAATTCACCAAAATGCACACCAGGGTAGGCAATATTCGAGGCCATTAGTGTTGTTCTTGTCATTTGGGGGGGTTGCGCGCCTTTAGCTAGGCTTGGGATGAAAATAATGCCCTACGCCCCAAACCTGTTGCGTAGGGTGGCTCGTTCTTCGTTTTTGTTTGTTTCTATCGAATGGCTGCTAATGATGCGGCTTAGGGCATCGGCATTCGTATTCAATTTTCCCTTTTTGTGAATTATTTTGTTGTCATATTCTTCCAACAAAATTCTCCATCGCATTAATCTTCATCTTCGCGACCTATCTACCATTGTAGTGAACTGTGATCGGTGATAATGGTGAACCTATTTCCACAGATGTATGGTCGAAACTGAGTCAAAGCATAAACAATGGCTAGTAATTCTTTTTCGGCAGTTGTATAACGCGTTTCTGCCTCGTTGTGCTGATACTGGAATGAAGGTCAAGGTAAACAAATTGGAGGTTATGGTAATTTCCAGAACGCCTGTTCAATGCACTCTACAGGTCAGTAGAGTCCCATTGAAGCAGGTGGAGAATTTTAAGTATCTCGGGGTCTTCCATTAACTTGCAATCCATAGCTCTCCCATTGCAGGCGCACTCATACCAAAACCAAAGCCAGGAGTCGTTCATCTGTGATTGTCAAAATCTTACCCCTCATTTCGGACAGAAAACAACCAAAACAACGTCTTTTGTTTTAAACGCCGTTGGTTTTAAATGGATTAACGTAAAGTTATAAGTGAAATTTTCAGGAAATAAAACAAAAGAAGATGTACCTCTTGCTATGAAAAAGTTAGCTCGCGTGTCATGACCAGAGATGACACTGTAGACTACATGCGGTAATCTACTCGATTAATTACGCGTAGTTATTCGAATAAACTACATGCCAGATTTGTTACACTTACTGTCTGCATTTGTTACGCGTGGATTTTTCAGTGTTTTCTGGAATGTTTCCACATTCATCACACAGCCACCCTCGCTCCAGTAATTATGGCATTTCCACCCTCCTGCAACGGATTGATTCGGAATTTTTGTGATGATTTCTCTTAAGCCTGTTGCCACTGCGCCAGTCAAGTCATGTATGCATTTCAGAAGCACAATTGAACTAGCGTAAAATTCAACTGAATTTCTACGTTTTTTCTACGTCTTCTACATTTTGTTTCGTTTACTACATTAACTACCTCAATGAGTAGCAGGCGTAACAAATGTAGTTATTCCAAAAAAGTGACACTTCTGCCATTTCCGAACATAACTGTAGCTTTTAAATGTTGTTTCTCTGCGAATGAAACGTTTCTGTTGCGACTTGTCAAAAAGGAAAGGCGATCCACACAGGATGGCAGACGAGGTCCACAAATGTACGACCAAAAATTCCGGAAGTTCTGCAGGCAGGCAGCTGTGAATAGGAATGGGTTAGCATGTGAATGAGTTTGCGTACGGCACTGTGTGTGTGTGTACAGCACTGTAGCTGCAAATCCTTTTGTGTTCTGTGTGATTGTATCCATCTAGGAACGTGGATACGTTCAAACATCGGCAATTCACTGTAGAATGCAGTCAACTCCTTCATTAGATCAGCCGGAATGTGTTCGTCCCAATCCAATTGACTCCGCCAGCGGTGTTGCATTATGTGCAATCCATTCAAGCGGCTCAAAGAGTCTGGCTATAGTTGACAACACGTTTCTCTTTGTTGGTCCTGGAGCATCCGGTTCTCCGGTTCTCTGGAATGTAAATCTGTCTTCGGCTGGACACCAGCTGATCTAGAGGAATTTTTTTCGTCGGAGGTTTTTGGGGGACACTACACACTACACTACACTGGAGCACTCAAGCGCAAAAAATGGTCCATTGTACTGTCAGGCAGCAACCTTCTTTTGCTGTAGTAGGCGCTGCAGTGATGAGGAGCTTATATCGGCAGTGCACCAAGAGCAGAGGCAGGCGTACTAGGGAAGGCCCCTATGCATCCGAGACAGACAACTTAACTTAGTTCAAACAGCAGTTACGTATTTACGTGAAAGCTTATTCCGTCATACAAAATTCACACTTTCGTTTGCACACATGCGTGATGTCGACGCGCGGTGCCGTCGTCACCGCATTCACAACTAAATTGGGTAGTGCACACAGACATGCGATGACGCTGCGGAATCGCGTGGCATTCTTGCGGGTAAAAAGACTCCCAGGTTTCCGCGAGACCGGTGCGTCACCGCAGACGTAGTTGCGTCTTGCAGTACTCTTGTTTGTTTATTGAGCCGTACACGTAACAGAACCAGAAACATGGAGTGTGGCCTCCGAGGCGTACCATGACCGGTCATGATATTTTGTTAGCCGATGATCAACAAAAGGATGTACTCAATAGCGTTGTTTCTTTTTAAGAGGATAGTTTTAACGCGCTTGGTAAGCGAAAATTACTCGTTTCTTTTGCCAAACCTTCATTGCTAGAAGTCAAGCACTTACTGCAGATTGAGTCTAGCGAGAAAAACACGTATGTGTGCACCAGATTTGCCGCTATCCGACTTTAGTCGCAATTTTACCCTTATTTCAACACGCTGAGCGCCGAAAACGATGACACGACTCCGGCGACTATTTTATATGGAACATATTTCTTTCATGATACACGTCGTTAATTTTCACAAGTAATAAATTCAGCACTAGTTATTAGAAAATGAAATTAAGTGACTCCACCGCTTCCTTAAACTAAAAATGATAAAACCTTAAAATTAGTGGCGATTTCGGGCAATTGCAACTTTTTCTGTACTGATACACTTTTTGTGCGACTTTCTCAAATTTTTCAGCGGCAACACTGCCATGCACAGAACTATTGCTGCGCCGCAACCTCGCCGCTTTCTTTCACACGGACAAAGGCTGGTAGAATTGGCGAATGTTTTAGTCGTGAATTTGTGGCATACTACTCTGCACTTTGATATCAAGTAAAATAAGCGGTAAAATAAGCTTACAAAATACAAGAAGTAAAAGTAGCAGTCACAAAATACAAATAAAGCGTGAATAGTTCTCATTTTAGGGGAAAAAGACTGTTTAAAAACCTTTGGAATGTGACTGATCGTGAAGAAGGAAAATAAGACAACCGATTTAAGTAAAGTTGTATGCTGAGCATTACCTGCACCCAGTAGTGACCGCACTTTCCCACATGGTGCAAGGAAAGGTGTGTTGGTCTTGCCGTTGTCCCTGGATGGCTGGACCGGGCGATGCATTAGGTCATCGCGAGAATTTCTATGCCAACAGAAATTTAAATTCATTTTTTATTAATGGTTAGCGCACCTTGTCTTAAAACTTGCCTTCGCCTCTTCAGAACTCTTAAGTCACGGAACGAAAACATCCATCTAACTGTTAATCAAGATAATTGGTAGGCAGGTTACACAGGTAATAACCACGACGAACAACTTTTCCCCTGGGGTAAAGTACTACTGCCCCTGTGGAATTTATTCTTCGCTGAGGCAATTTATCAAGCAGTCGCAGGCGTACATCCGTGTGAATGTTGTATCAGCCAGGTATTAGCACAGCAGACAGCAAAATGTTGTCTGCTTTGATCTGTTCCAAAATCTGCCACACATGCAAAGAACGGAGGAAAAGTAACATTCCAATTTATATGCTCCACATATGTAATCATAAAGTGGAAATTAAGGTTATTATTGCCACGCCGCCTCCGAGTTCATTCTGCTCCTCTTTGAATCAATTCTGACACAAGGAACTTTTCTTAGAACAAATTCAAAATAGCGTTCAAAAATATTTTAATTCGTGATAATTTATTGAAAATTGAAACCCAGTTGAGGCGCAATATTTTAGTATGGGATTTCAGTTTGTCTTAATTAACACAACAAATTTATTTAATACCATGGTTAATCACATTTCCTAAGTGGAATTTGTTCGACAGAAAATAAAAATCAAAAATTATATTATGCTGTCGCCTTCTGCGACAACGCCGTCTCTCTTGCTACGGCAGACGTCAGTCTGCATTGATCAGTTTAAGTGTTTTAGCGCCACTTGTTCATTGGTGCGTAGGCGACAACGTGTAGAGGTAGTAGTCCACTCGAAGGGACTACACATTTTGTCGTCGTTTCGGGGCTTAGGTAAGATCAATGTTATTTCTGAGCTTCGACGGGGGAAATGTAATAAACTTTCCTACAACGACACAAAGATACATGTCCTGGTGGAGATACTAAGCTGTTGTTGAAACACCATAATATAATATTAATATATAATATGGGTCGAGCGAGGACCAGGATCTAGCTTCTCAGCAATCACTCGTGTTGTGCGTGCTATTGTTCTCTCACGAGTGGAGGGGATCTACAGTTTTATGTCGACTCCAGGCTGCAAATTTGAGAGGATTTTTCTAGACATACTACTCTTAAAGCATTGTCAGTGGCTCGAAAGAGGTTGGTTTGCTCAAGTGAGCAGGGATCGAAATCCACAACGCCACGGTCGCACTAGAAACAGAGCACAACTGTAACAAAAACACACATGAGTCACTACTATCGGTCACAAGACAATACCCACACAAGACAGACAAAGAACTATTAAAGAAATTTAACATCAAGCTTGCTCGGACTGTGGAGACCATCACTCACCATGACTAATTGGCATCCACGATTTCTACAGGAGCTTCATGCATGAAGAGGAGGTATAAACCACAAATCAAAAAGCTCTGGCAAATCGCTGCAGTAAGGTGTCTATTATATACTTCAATCTCCACTCAAAAGCATTACCTAGCTAAACCGCTTTGCCATAAGTACCGATTGTGTCCACGAGTGGAAGTACTTAATCCGCGTGGCTTTCGGTAAGTCAGCCCCTCCAACCTAACCTAACCCTATCACGGCGAGGAACTCCCAACAGCACGAAATCTCTTCCCAGCAGCTTGTGTTCACTAACCATAGGTGAGAGTTGGAACAAATACTGAGTTGAAAACCGCTAACTTGGTTGTGACAATCCTACATGAAAGGTCAGCATTAAAAACACTCCGAGATACATGAACTTCTCCCCGCTTCAATGGGACTCCACTAACATGTGTCAATCAGGCGTTCTGAAAATAACCATATCCCCGAATTTGTCCCCGTTAACCTCCATCCCAGCATCAGCCAAAAACGTTTGAAAAACAGCACAACGCGAATTTTAATGAACTCAATTTTATTATGTGATATTGATGAAACTAAAATATACTTCAAGATAAACATTTAATTTAACACAAGGAAAAACGATCTTACTTAAACTTCATTACTCTCTTATTCGACAGCTTGGTTGCGTCTGCGTAAAGGCACATAGAATACTTTACTTGCGTAGCGTCAAAGCGTTCGTTCGCGGTGAAGTGCCTAACGCAAGGGGCAGAGTATGATAGAGATGCCCAACTTCACTGCTGATTGATCCCTAGTCCATCGACGAATTTCAGAGGCTTTTTGACTGTTATTCATGAATTTTTGACAGATGTTCACGAAATTACGTAAATGCCGTTCTCTGATTGGGCAATTTGGCTTTAGAAAACAAAAAATGGTTCACAAAAATGTCAAGGGGCAAGAGAGGATGAGGTTGGACGTCTCTATTATACTTCATTTCTGACAAGGGGTGACACAATGAATACTTTTCAACGCAAGCTGATTATTTTGTCAGTCTCAAGTTTCAATGTAAAATGCAAGTGGTTTTGATTATTAATGCACAAATAAAATACATATTTTATTCTTTTTTATTCTATTCTTCTATAAAAAACTCAATTACAAATCTTTGTTTATATTGTCGTGTGCTTTGAACTTTGCTTAGACCGAGAACCAACTCCCAGACTTTATTTTCAAATTCAAATTCTATTGAAATGTGACAATATGATGATTGTCAACGCAGAAGGAAAGTTAAAGGTTGACTACATCCATCACCTCAGCGTTGGTCCATGTGTCACCTCCCATATGTCAAAGTATCGCTGACGCTGACGCAACTAAAGTACTCTAAGTGCCGGAGCCTTAACTACTCTCTTTATTTTGCTGTCCTCCTCATTCTCTAATCGTTTCCTTTTTGTTCGTTATTTCGTCTATGATTAATGGCTAGGGTGCGTTCGTATAGTCCTGTGGTCTGTTTGCATCCTACATCAATTTTGACACTTGTGTATCTGAATGCGACCGTGTTTACACATTTCGATATCTTAAATGTCCTACGTTTAGAAGGAATAAGAGAATGGAAATAACAAATAAGTCGCAGTTAAATTCACTATCTGTTTATTTCAATTCCTCAAAGTGCACGTGTACAACGCGCTTCGTGCATGGAACGACTGATACTCGTCCACTTTGTGTCGCTTTTACACATTCCTGCGCATCGGATGCTGCATCGGACGATCGTGTGTGCATGCAGCGTGATTCATAACCCGTTCGACACAATGTAAAAGTGTTAACATTCGTGAAATGAAAATAGCACGCATACTTGCAGAAGTTAGAGCCGAGTCCAAAAGTGATCAATTGTGTCTCAAACTAACGATTACAGTGAAAAGGACTTTATTTCTGCAAAGATAACACGTTTTCACAACCTCACATGTTGGGCAACTCTTTTATGCAAAAGTCAATTCAAATTCCGCCCATTTACCTAAAAAACACCGACCGACTGTCATGTCTTGTTTTAAATGTGTATTGCGCCTTCTTGCAACGAAACGAAACAATTTAAATGTATTAACATTTTCATTTTCCATAACATCCCGAAAGAATTTTACCGCTCAGTTTACAAATAATTGTTGCAACTTTGCCGCGACCAGCAGGAGCACAGTGCCCGGAGAAGTTTCAACGTTAATTGCAATTAAATTCATGGCAATAAATCAAATTCATGTAGCTGGCTGGGGCGTCTATAAATATCACTTGGCATTGTTTGTTGGTGGCAACGGCCGTTGGACGTTGCCGTACCGTGGAACACAAAATCAATCATTCGCACCTAATTAATTTAACTTTCGATAAACAAATACGAAGATAACAATGAAAAAAACTATTTCACGGTCTTTACTGTCCCCAGTGCGCTGCGCTGTCACTGGTGGACGAGCAAAGTCATTGTGCCCCAATTGAATTGTCGGCGTAGTACGTTTGATTGCGTTTGCGTATTTATTCCTCAAGAACAAGACAATCTTCCATAATTTGTTCTAATATGTAAATTGATGCCCGAAAAGTGAAGCAGAGGGGTGTGATGACGATGGCGACTCACACGACCTCCATATTTGGACATACGAAAGACGAAATCTCAGAATGTCGTATATTACGAGTGTGCCGAATGTTTGGTACTCACCGTGCCCGCTTTTCTTTCCGTTCGCCTTGCTCTTCGACTTTCTAGGGTAAAGATGAATTTTACTCTGTCCACAGCCCATGGTAAGATTATTTTAAATTGTGGTATGTATATGGTGTATGATGTTTTTTTTTTCTTTAAATTTATTTTGGTTTCTTCTTCTTTTTTTAAATGGAATGTTTCCGAGTGTTTTGAGACTGGAGTGCGACCAAAAATAAATCGATCTCACTTTAGTTTTTGGCTAAGAGCGTTAGTTTCTTTTTTACAAATATAAACATTTTCGTTTGTGCACCTAACATGTGTGTAAACTTTGGCACCGAACTTAGAAAGCAGTCTCGTGGTAGTTCATTGCGATGTTCATCTGGTAATCTGAAAAGAAGTAAATCAAAACAGCAATTATTCAGTTAATTATTGTGTGTATGAGCGTGTGTTAATTAGAGGTTAATGAAAGTCATTGGCTATTCGTGGTGGGGTAAGTTGTTCAGAGTCACCCAATTTGTGGTTCCGAATGTGAATTTTATGATGGAAATGGGTCAATGAGAGGACGGTAATCATAATTCTGGGCACTGACTGAGTATCGGCAAGTGAATTACTCGTCCTTTACATGTGTTTTCTTCTGTGGGGAATAAATGTTCTGGTGCGACTGATGGATGGATGGATAGGAGCTGCTTTCGATTTAATTTTGAATTCAGACGAATTTCATTGTTCGGTGATCAATGATCGCATTGGGATGTCACCAGCCGTGGCTGGTCTCGAAATCAGATGTGATTTTAGTTGAAAGAGGGAATTTGTGGACTGAAAGGTAATGTATGCCCAACAGCCGTGGGGAGCCAGATAACTTACTGAGTTACAGTGAGTCAAATTTGACAAACGTGAAAATGGCGCCCGGCAGGAGACTGATCATCAAACATTTATGATTTTGACGTTGATCAAATGTGCATTTCAATATACAGGAGAAGCTTGAAAATTAGAAAAAGTTTTGGCGAAATTTAATTTCAAACATTTTCCAAGCCTTTTTTAATTTTAACAGAGACAACTTTATATACCATATTCTTTAGGTTAGGTTAGAGTATAGTGGCTCGCTGCAGAAGGCATTCACACTTCGGCCAAAGTAAGCCCATTGTGATACCACGCGGACTGATTCCCCCGAACAATTGGAACCAGTTGGTGCTTGTGACAAAGCGATTTAACTGGCTAATACTGACGCTTTTTAGCTCATTGAGGTTGTTGAAGTAATAGGCCCATAGGTGTAAGTAAGTACGCTGCTTCTGCAGAAGTCATTATAGGGGACCCCCAACCTACGGGCATGGGTGCCAATTGTGCAGTGCCCTGTTATGACGCTGGTGAGCGTCCAGAGTGAAGATCTGCTGATTGAGTGATCGTTTGCTACTAAGCGATGGCCATATTTCCTTTGCTTTAAGACAAGTGGCACCTTCTAGCAATTTACGATTAGTGATGTTGATTGTGTGTATCTTTAATAGATGGTGAGCTGTAGCGATTGGCAAGGAAGGTGGAACATTTCCTATTGTTTGGGTGGAGGATGAGCCACACCTAGCGAGTTCGTCGGCGTTGCGATTTCCCGGTATGTCATATTCCATATTCTTCAGTCTACGAAGAATAAATCTCCGTAAAATCGGACAAGAGAAAGCGTGAGCAACTGAGTTGTTTATTTAAAACGAAAAAAAAAAAAACAAGTGAGTACGTACATGTATGTATTTTTACAACAATTAAATTGACTTTTGTTTGCCCGAAGCTTAACTGCACATTTTGGATTGAAATTATTTCCGAATTTGAAACGCTATTCCGTTGAGCCCAAACCAACAAACTTCTTGCTAATGTAATTGCATCCTTGTGGGAAATGTCTTTTCCTTGTCCATCTTCTTCGGAATCAGGTGAAATGTTACTGTAACCGTCTTCAATTGATTGCACATCAACAGAAACGTTATCAGAGTTCCAGACTTCAAATTCACGAACTGATACAGGCTGCCCAAGGAGGTTTGACAGTTACACC
Source organism: Eristalis tenax (assembly GCA_905231855.2). NCBI lineage: Eukaryota > Metazoa > Arthropoda > Insecta > Diptera > Syrphidae > Eristalis > Eristalis tenax. The sequence continues at coordinate 26,737,525 of HG993126.1, forward strand.
AGGCCGCATAAATCTGCGTACAACGCAAAAAAATGGGAAACGTCAAATTCAAATCTCAGCTAATATAGCACTTACAGAACAGAAACTTTTATTTGATTTCTTAATAGAAAAGATGTCTTCTTTTATCTTTCTTCTTAAATATTTCTTAGACATAATGCTTTTACAGAATTTGAGTGCATCGAGCAATAATTTTTATTAATTTTTTCTGAAACACGTTGAAAAACAAGGACGACTACCATTACCCAACGAAATTTGCTCATGTCTCTGGATGTTTTTAGAATACTTTTGCGATACTTGTGCGAGATAAGTTCATCAAAATAAGTCCACATAAAATAAGAGAAAAGAAATATCTATTAAAAAAAGAAAAAAAAATCTTAGAAAGCTGTACGTTCTGGGTAGGACCTATAGACGAATTCGACAAACTGTTGGTAGAGCTCATTCTTCAGTGCAGAGGGTCATCTATGGACCAACTGGTTTCATTTGCATCGAAGCCTGTTTTTGTGGTTCATTTCATAAAACCTTTAATCGAAGAATAACTGCCGACCAACTAAAACTTGGAGTAGAGCCAATATTCTCTAACCCCGTCACTGTTGATAAAATCAGAAGAATTTAAAAATAAGTTAATTTTCACAGAAAGTTAGCCTGTAAGAAGCCATTCATTTCAGATGTCAACAAACAGAAGAATATGAATTCACCACCACCAACAGTTCAACAGTTGGAATTAAAGTATCCTTTTCAAACGGTGTGTCCCGCTTTCTCCACACTAGTCTTTTTCCTTTACACGGTATTCGCAAAATTTGGTCGCATCATCAGAAAGGGACCTTATTCCAAAACTCAGGGGACTTGCAAACATATTCACTTGCAAAAACCATGCTCTTCCGTGTATTGTGTCATGAAGATGAAAGTTAGGAATTAGCACAGCAAGGGCTACACTTTACTTTTCATCAAAATCCATTCAGCCAGTGACTACAGCTCAGTCATTTCAGAGTTGGAGACATTTGAGCGACACAAAGCAGAAACAAGGGAGAGTCCGTATTATTCGTTACTATTCTAGGCACATATGTCGCATTGAAACTGTTATACATGCGTCAATGCATCTGGAGAAGTATTAGCTTGAAAATTGGAATATCAGTTTAACTTGGGATTCATGAATAAAATCCTCTCGCGTTAGTTTTTACATCACTCTATTCTGATTAGGTAGTTATCGACGGATTTTCGACACATATCACATCACACAGAAAAGTTCGGTCAAAACTTGTTGCATGTCAGTCAATTGTGCGTCAAGAATTAGTGGATTGTGTATATGGCGATCTTCTGCATTGCATCACAAAAATAACTCCCGTGGAGACAAATCACTTGATCTTTGCAGACACATCACCAAAAGGCGAGACATTTTTCTTCTTTTTTTGTCTCTTTTTAGACTCTCACGTCCATAAGGAGGGCGAGAACCGCCTTCCTAATTTTTGAAGAAGCATGGCGGCCGTAGCTCTGTTTTTGTTCGTCGATCCCTAAGCACTTGAACCCACGTAGCACAGGTTCGATCACAGGTACGAATTTTTGAACGTTATTCACGAAATAACGTGAATTCCGTTCTCTGATTGGTCAACTTGGTTTGAGCAAACGATAGACAAAATGTTAAAGGAAAGAGAGGTAGAACTTGGCTTTCTCTATAATACTTCATTTCTGCTCCGAACGGCCCAGTTTGAGAAGCTTCTTCTTAGACAGTTATCACTCTCTGAGCATTGTCAGTGACTCGAAAGAGGTGGAGCTGTGAACATTATTTTTGATCGTCCCGGTCGGGAATGGAACCCAGGCAGCGAGTCTCAGTTGCGTAGGGATCGACGCACATGCCCACAATGTCACGACCGCCAGGTTGGACGATAGTGTGTCGCAAAAATGAACGCTGTGCCCTCTTCGAAAGATCCTTGACACAAGGATTTGACTGTAACGTTTCTCAAGTCGAAGCTACGATATACTTGGTAGCAATTACGCTGAGGGACCGACCGCAATCAATCACTATAATCATCGCTGCAGTCAAAAAAACAAGCTGCAGCCGACAGTTTCACATCGAAACACACATCGATTTGTACCGGGGCATTCTTGCGCACAAGGAAACGAAAAAGCAAACAGTCTTGTAAAAGAAGGATCTAAACAGTCCCTTATGCACACACGGCCCTAAGTTCCATAAGGAACAAACTGAACTACAAAGCTTATGGATGGAGTCAGAAATCGAGGGCTTAGTCTGGACTTTGGATCAACAGCGAGGGGTCTAAGGCCGACCTTGAGCATGAAATTATAAAGTCAGTTTTAGAGGAACTGCGCATGCTAATAGGATTTCCTACCTCATATCGTGTGGAATAAGATGCACGTGCATTGAGTCTCAACATACTTCTGAAGCTGCAGATACAAGGTTATAATCTGCCCAATATCTGCTCAGAGAATGCCCAACCCGGGAAAGCGAAGAAAGCAGATCTTGAGAAAGCCCTTCTTCGTAGTGTCGGTATATGGGTCTGTGTAGTTTTAGAAATCTGCTGTAATTGAGCAACGGCCTCAAGGTCGTCAGGACACCCCTAGTCCTACCTACCTAACAAATTGCTTCCCATCCCTGAGGAAAATGTTGTGTCAAAACTGGTCATCCACTCGCTAATGAAAATCCCAATCCCCAATGTGTAGTCTTCTTTTTTAGACGGGATTGAATTTTATAAGCGACGCAAGCCAATTTGGAAAATACTGCATGGAACGTAATACATGACCAATTGATGTGTTCGTAGTCTAATCAAAACGGCAGAACACTGAAGTACCTTCAGGCTGACGTTTATGCCAGTTTCACAATCCAGCTTTGGTGCCTTGACTACTTGCTGGTTACGACCAGAAATGAAGTATTATAGAGGTGCCCAGAGACTTTTTGACAGTTATTCATGAATTTTTGACGGTTAGCTTATACATACTCATACTTCATTTCTAGTTACGACATCCGCTTTGACGCATAAATACGTCACGTTTCAATCATCTGTCACATCATCTGTAGCTCGACGCAGTGATTGGCATGGAACCATTGTATTGTGTAGGTTAAATCGACCTGACGCACCAACGCAGCATTGTGAAATAGGCATTATGTCGACTATAATCTGCTCGTAATGCACAAATCACTGAATTCACATCATCACAATTCAAACATCAAACTGCGACCATAATAATCACTTCGTTCAGTTTCGTTGAGTTTCTTTCACGTTTGGTTTCCTAATGCATCGCGCTCACTAGCTACGTAAATGTCAGTTGCAATCGGGATCTTGCTTGATTCCGCAGAAGCAATTGTAGACATTTTCACAGTTGACGGTGCTTCTGGTTTAGGTTTTGACATAACCTTAAGTTACCTATAAACATTGTGGCTTGGCCTTTAAACAAAACATTTACAGTTTGGGTGTAAGTTCTGTTCAACGCATGTTATTGAAAGTGAAGCAGGGTTGTCAAATTCGAATCACGTATTGGATGACCATATAATTTTGCAGAAATGCTTATAAAAAGCCAATTCCAATCTATTTATTGACATGTGTTTTAACTCATACACTGCCTTCTCTGAAGCGGCCCACACACAGCACTATTGTGTGCAAGCCTGTCCGCCTCACACGTCACAAAAGCAAAATATTGACGACGACGCTGCTATGAGCAGTGGGGCGATTTTTTTCTTTATTGTCCACAAGCGTGTAAATCTCTCAGACAGCAAGATAAATTCCACAGTCCTTCTTGTCGCTTTACAATATCAGAGCTCGTCACTCTCCAAGTATCGGAATGCAACTGATATCTTGTGCACAAAAAATGCTAACATTTCAATCTTGCACACGCAGTGTGGCACACCGAAAAATCGAACTAGCCCACACACAGGCCACCAACACAACTGTGCTGTGTATGGGATGCCTAAAGAGAGGATCTATAAGATGGGCCGTAGATTTACCCCACTGCTCCTCAATCTGCTGAATTTAAAACTGTTTATCGTCCATCTGCAGACAACTAATTTTCAGTACTCCAATGCAATGTCAACAAATTCAAAGTCTGTGCAAAAAATATCTTAACAAATCAGCTTGTGTTCACCGAATTAAGACTAAACAAACGGGCATAGTTCACTTCAGTTCAATTACAACAGGTGTTGCAACTGCCATTCCTTAGAACGAGGTGTTCATGACTGGCACCTTACCACTCGTCACGAAGCGAAATGTTAATCTCGACAATTACTTGTCTCACTTATCCTTTGCAATTCAGTGTATTTGTGTTCCAAGGCTGATATTTGCATGCCATGGAACTCTGTGTGCAAACAGACTCACCCACCTACCCATCCTGTCGTGTTTACTTTTCCTTTGCGATTCGGGTCCGCATCTAGCAGACTGCTTCATAATACATAGGTATGCGTGTACACTCATATACTCGTCGTACTCTTATGCACTTTGCCCGACTGATAGGCTTGTCATTGCATTGTATTCACGACGAACTGACAAGCAAAACTTATACTCGACCTGTGTAATGGAAATGCTGCAGAGCAGCAAGCAGCGCCCAGCAAGCAGAAGGCATACTTAGCGCTAGATTAAGTTCATTGCACCGGGTGGTGGTCTACGGTCTATTGCGGGGAGGTGTCTCTGGTGTGCAAAAGGCGATTTTACACAAGAGTAAGTTTATAGATACCCAGTGATTTAATTAGATTTTTGAAATTCAATATCACATTTGGTTCCATCAACAGTGCCATGGCAAAGTCCGTAGTGTTTATACACGCTCCCCTTGGCTAATGATTCTGAAGCCATTCTAACGGAGGTTATTCAATTATGACGCAGGCTTCCTTCCTTTCTGCCCCGGGGGCTAGAACAGTATTAACTCCTCTAGCATCTCGGTAAACAACAATATCGCAATCAGGAGAACGACATTCGCCTGGCCATCTATTGATAGGGAAATGCATCCACTTGACACGACAACGATAAAGTGTGCACCGGCTGTCAGACAAGGTGAAACCTTATGCATTCCCTCAACCACAATGCATTCGTTTACCTTTATTTTTCATTGTTTCTTTTTGCACTCTATACTCGAGTCTGTTTCTTCCTTTCACGTTTCCTTTTTGCTACACCTCCTCTGGCGTCTCGTCTCGCCAAGTCGCGGTGCGGGGCAGGGCAGGGTTTGAAATTGTCTGTTTCGGTTGGAAGTGCAATCAACCCCAATCCATGGTGCACTACATAAAAGCTAATGCAGCCCTAAGCAGCATTTCACAACCACATGTGTGTACACTTAAATGACCTGAGAATGGCCCTGTATGTGCACCGAAAACCTCGTATGGAACGAGACTTGGAATCACGGGTGGGTGCTTTTTTTTTCCTTCTCTCCCTTCTTCTTCAGTGGCTTTGTATCTAGAGCAATTCTACTCTAGTCCTACCCGTCCGCAGATTGAGATCATCAGTTAAGAAGGAGGTTAAATTCATGACGTCTAGAGTTCCTAGAGTTCAAGTAGGTGTAATTTTGTGATTAGACTATTTTATTTCGTCCCCTTGTATGTGCAGCCGCTAGTAGTTTTCGTGGAACAATACCGGGGCGTGTACAATTAATTGTCCTTAAAAAGCATTCAGTTTGGGGGTGTTTCTTGTTCTTTTGTTTTTTAGTACTCTGTACTAAAATGTTGCAGATGGGGTTCTTGTCTGTCCGTCTTATCTTTTTTCTTGAACTGGATGTCGCTGTGAGGCAGTGAAAAATCTCGCCATGAAAGGGTTGTCCACATTCCACCCTGTTGGAGTAATGACTCGTGGAAAGATTTACCCGAGATGTGTGTAAAATTTGAGTGTGAGATGTAAACCAATAAATCAAAATGCAGGCGATTTCAGCGCTATAGTGAACTGAAACTGCGTTATGGCTTAAGAATTACCTTGAATTTGAAATTTGAGAATTTGGAGAATTTGATAAGACAGTGGAGATTCCACGAGTAGCGGTGGGTATAAAGGCTCAACCATCATTGACTTGAGAAATCGTAAGCTGATATTAGAACCGAACGCAAAGTAGTCAGGAGCAGCATCAGAATTCCTTCTGGGAACATCTGGGATCCAAATTCGAATACCATCTTTCGTTACGTACGAAGAGAGTGATCGACTTCGCTTAGTTTTGACAATCGTATTCCCTCTTAAGAAAGCAAGGTCTTTCGTAAACTCCAAGCTGAAGGGTATCGAAGAGCCTATATATCGAAGAGCCAAAAATCCAGGCGACGCTCTAGGAAATATTTTGAAATTTTGAACGTGCATTCAAGCTGCACTTCCAACATCAGCCTGACGGGCAGAACCAGGAGGTAGTGTGATAGGAAATCAAGAAATCGCAACTCCAGTCGATAAAGTAGTCCTAGCATTGAAGAAGACGGCGCAGCCATAGACAGGCTTAAGAGCAAAAAAAAAACGGCAAGTTCAAACAGCTTGCCAGCAGAGCTCTACCGATGGTGTTAGTGTGCATGCACCAGATCATATGCAGAATTTGGGAAGAAGAAAGCATGGCCGACGTCTGAAATCCATACGACTGAACAAACAATGGAAGAACATTGGAGGCGGTATCAAGAAGCCATCAATGAAGCTGCCACTGATGTGCTGGGTTTCACGACACCACCAAAGAAAACCCCATGGTTAGAAACGAGTGCAGACAAGCACACGCACAACAACAGCTGTTCATATGCTCCGCCAACAGAGACGGAGGGTAGAGATTCGGCTTCTCAGGAGGTAAACGACAAAGCATGAGAAGCGCAAGATCGAGGAGTTTGAAAGGAGCTACGACAGGAATGGTCTCCGAAAGTTTTACCAAAGGGTCAAACAGTTAAGCCTGCTGGTTTGAAAATGTCTACAAAGAAGGAGACCCTCTCAACTGCGCCAGTTACAGAGCGATAAGTCTCCCAGACATTGCCTATAAGACCTTCTTTACAGCTTCGAGATAGGATGCCCACGAAACCGATGGTGCACCCAAGTGGTGAAGGACCTCAGCCAAATTGGCAGCTGGCTAAATATCGTGCCAGCTGGAGAGGCTTGTTGGCTGAGGCCAAAATCCACCACGGGCTTCAATAGAAGAAGAAGAACTATTCACATTTATTTGAGGAACAACAGACAAAGAATTTGACCCTAAGTTCCTTCGCAGATCAATTCATCGGCTTTTTTTCTACCTTGTCTATAATATATATACAAAAAAAAAAAAACAGTAAATGAAAGCTCATTCAAGTTTTCTGTTTCTTTTGAACGTTAAAAAACAAAAACCACACAATGGCTGATGTGTCAAGTGTCAAGCACTGAGTTTAGATGTCATAATGGAGAGTCTACAAGCTTTTTGTGTTTGCAACGTTGGTAAACAAATACATTCACAAACTTGACATATTTCTCTGTCATCAACATTTTTTTTTTATGGTATCAAATTTATTTTCAACAGATCGATGATAGTTACTGCTTAAAGTATCTATTGTTCATGGACTATTGTTGCCACATTGGCATCGATTGCGGTGAAAAAAGAAATCTACGGAACATGACATGTACACTCATACATGTGTGTTAAACGTGGACGGACATAAGGGCGGTTGCTTTCTGAACATTTCCGTATCCGAGGGTCTGGAATAGAAACGTCGAATGTGGTGTCAAATACGGAAATAGAAACCCATGTCAAAGTTAGCATCGAGTCCATATTGTATAAATATGTGTGTAGGAATTTAAACGATTTAAATAGATGTCTCTTTTACACATCACACTTGTGCTTGCACGTGTGTCCTGCGTGTGGGCTAGTCCGCGCATACATTTTTGGTGTGCCACACTGTCTGAGTAACGGTACGTTTACACCAGAAATGAAGTATGATAGAGATGCCCAACTTCACAGCTGATTAACCCCTAGTCCATCGACGAATTTGAGGGTTTTTTTGACAGTTATTCATGAAATTTTTACGGTTATTCGCGAAATGACGTTAATGCCGTTCCGTGATTGGTCAAATTGGCTTTAAAAAACGATATAAAAATGGTTGTAAAAAATGTTAAGGGGCATGAGAGGTAGAAGTTGGGCATCTCTATCATACATCATTTCTGGTTTACACCGTTCCTAAATTCAACACTTCGGGAAAAAAATCGAAGACCAAGTTGTTGTTCCTACTGGCACTTCAAAAATTCACATGACAGCTAGTGTCAGAATTGATTGCTGATATTTGTTTCTGTTTAGAAACCAGAAGTGGTTGAAAATTTAAGATGAATTTAAGTGCTAATTCAGACATTTTTTAATTCTTCGGTCCATTCGTTGACAGCTGTTTTTGGCCTTTGTCAGCGGGCTTAAAACTCATTAAATGAAGTGCTGAATTTGTTCGATTTGACAAACTTACAAATGCGGCGACGAGATTCTACAATTCGCCAAAATCCAACAATTGAAAATGCTGGAATATGCATTGCGAAATGCTGAATATTTGAGCTGAAATGTTGAAACTAGCCGAAATGTTGGATTTATTTATTTATTTACAAGCTGGTATACAATAATCTAAACACATATGTTCAGCCTAACAAACGAGGGTAGCATCTGCCGTGAGCTTATTTGTTGGACTTAGGTGCGATGTAAACGGACTATAAAATGTAAATGTTTTTATTTTTTGTATCACTGCGTGATGTGTGTGCGAAATGGTGTGACGTGTGTGGCAGAAAGCGACGCCAATGTACACACCAAAGCGTGCGAACAAGTGCTGTGTATGGGCAGCTTAAGACATGCTTCGAAAGCAAGCAGCCGCTCTGTAGGTTCCGGCGAAAACATCTGTGCGCTCGCTTAGGTGTCACCTCAGATGAGTCTGATTCGTTAATGCAAAGCTATTTCTCGCTTTTAAATTATGTCGAAACGACTGCGTGATGTGCTGGCAAGGGAGGCGAATATTGCAGTGAATAGACCGCCCCCGTTTTTGCTTTCGTCTTGTGTTCTCAGCGTAAGGTATCGGAAGCATGTAACGCGTGACACATAAGACAACGTGAGTTTACCTGGGAAATAGAGAGAAACAGAAAACGACTTCACAAATTCCTTTGTGTGATCCGCTTTTCCTCATCTCCTTGGCATAGAACATGCCGACCAATTTAGCGCGTATAAAACAGAAATGAAGTACGATAGAGATACCCAACTTCACAGCTGATTGACCCCCAGTCCATCGACGAATTCGACGGATAATCATGAAAATGTTGACGGTTATTCATGAGTTTTTGACAGTTATTCACGAAATAACGTAAATGCCGTTCTCTGATTGGTCAATTTGGCTTTAGAAAACGATAAAAATGGTTCTCAAAAATCTTAAGGGGCAAAAGAGGTAAAAGTTGGGCATCTCTATCATACTTCATTTCTGGTATAAAAGCCACATGTCCACATTTTATTATTTTAACATAGAGTCATGGTATGACTACTTAAGAGAAATGGCGATAGTCGGTCCGATGGAATTTGAACATGTGAAATGAATCGAAGGAGTACCATACACGCCGCAGACTCCAATGCGTATGATAGGCTCAATAACTATGATGGTTTCATTTCGTATTTGAGAATTGAACACAACTACAATGTTGATATGTACTATCGACACAATATATAAAAATATGGTGTATTGCACATATGTAAGTACATATGCCAATTGAAATCATATCAGCAAATTTAAATAAAACCAAAAAGGCTTGAAGTGCCTTCCCATATAAATATTAAGTGTTGTCGATCATGAAGTGCTGCACATTCAACGTGCACAGACAGACATGTAACAGCAAACAATAAACACAAAGTAAACGTGCCACAGATTGCAATTATGTAAAATATGCAAACGATATGCATAATAACAACGAGTGGCGTGAATGCACGCTAGGGACGCGTGTGAAAATATGATCCACCGTGTTAGAGAAACATTCAAATAGTTCCTTGTCTAAATAGCACGTTTGGATTGGTACGGATTGCGCACTTCTAAAGGGCGTTCTATATTTTGATTTGAAGATGTTATTTTGATTATACAAGGTATATTTTGACTGAAATAGCGTCAAGAAACAGCGAAATGAACAATGGACTCCCAGTGGCAGAAAAGATCAGCGCCAGTTTATTACAAGGAGTATAAAAAGACAGTCGATCAGAACCAGCTGGTGAGCGAAGGAGGAAAATGTCCACGTTCAATCCGCTATCCCATGTTCAATATTGGCTCTGATCTCTTCTAACGACGCCGGCTTGTTGGCAATGGTTTAACGTAGCCTAGAGATGTTCAGTAACACGATCATGACGTTTAGTTAAAAATACGCAGCATCATTGAGGTCGTTTTTACGTCCAACATTACAAGAGCCCAATCCGAGAAAGTCTGTCGTCTGTTCACACTATCGAGTGGTTTTATTACTTCAGTTAATTCACCTTAGAAGAGTGCAAGTGAATACTACTTCCCAACACTCACCAGACATTTGACCGCATTATCCTCATAAAGTAATGAAGTTCCCTGCGCGTTCCTAGTTTCTTGTCCACATTTTTCATAATTGTGGATATTTATAAAATATTTATTAAATTAATGGAAAAACGATAACTTTGTAAATTCTGCGACCGGATCGAACTCAAAGTGAACGTTTCTCGTCGACTCGATGTACACTATACTGCCAAGTCCTCTGAATTCATACGAAATTTTAACTTTAACGCGTCGTTTACAAGATCGATAACTAACTCACTGAGACCTTGGATATCAGAAAATGGTTTGGTGAACAGGGCGACGAGCTATCATGTGACTTCTTTAACATCATTCTTAAGAAGATCGATGCCCATCTAGCATACCGATCCGTCAACGAGGCGGAGGCAGCTATTTCAGCAAAATTAAGTTTTTCTTCAAGAAAATCAGGTACTGAATGACTGCTTGTACTTTGGAGTAAATCGTCCAAGCAAGGTCGAGGTCAAGCGCATAATAACTCCAGCCAAGCGTTTGTTCTTTGGGTCTCGAAGTATTAAGCTGATTTTATACACAATTGTTGGACATTTAGCCTAATAATTTTATGTTAAAATAATAATAAATAAAAAATAATAATAATCAAACATATTTATGTAATATTCATGTAATAATTATTCCAGTCCTCTGTGACAATCCCAAGAGCGCTTGAGCAAGTCTTTGGCTTGCAAGAGAATAATTTCTGCCCGCGTTTTGCGTTGAAGGCATCAGGAGAAGAAGACTCAACGGGTCCGGTGGGCTGTACAGATTCATAAATGTTATCTGTCTAGGCTATAAGCGCCTCATGGCTCCAATCCGAAGAGTCTTCGACTCGAAGTCAATAGGACAACGCAGGAGAGGTCGATAACAATTTAAGGTGGTGCACACCAGTGGGGAATGACCTCAACCACCTTGGGAGAATAGAATTGGAGAGCTTAACCAGCTACGTAATAGTACATTTACACCGCACAAAAATTCAACATTTCGGCTAGTTTCAACATTTCCAGCATTCCGAACTGTTGTTCTGTCGCTGCAATTCTAAGTTCGTCAAATCGAACAAACCTCTTTACAAATTCAGCACGTCATTTAATGACTTTTTAGCCCCCAATAAACAGCTGTTAACCAAAAAATCTATCATCTCAAGTGATAATTACAATAAGGGTGGACTGAGAAATTGAAAAATGTCTGAATTAGCACTTAGATTTAAATTTAAATTAATATAGCTAGTTAAAAAAAATTCAGCCACTACTAATTTCTAAACAGACATAAATATGATTCTGACACTAGCTGTCATATGAAATGTTGATGTTTCGGTGGGAACACTAAATTGGATTTCGACATTTTTTTCTCGAAATTTTGAATTTATGTGCAATGTGAATGTACTATAAGTCAAAGAAGGAGAACTGTCATATGTCAAGGTTTTTCGTTGGCACTTTACTGAATGAAGGTTGGAGAGTTCACAGCAGAAATGAAGTATGATAGAGACGCCCAACTTCTACCTATCTTGCCCCTTAAAATTTTTGACAACAATTTTGTATACCGTTTTCTAAAGTTATTTTCTCAATAACCGTCAAAAATTCATGAATAACTGTTAAAAAGTCTCAGAAAGTCCATGGTCTAGGGGTTAATCAGCTGTGAAGCTGGGCATCTCTATAATGCTTCATTTCTGATTCAAAGCAAAAATCAAGTACTATATAGTAATTAGCCGACAGAAATGGCATTTAAATGATTTAGAAATGAATTCACGAATATTCCAAAAGTCGCTCAAATTCATGGACAAGGAGGCAATCAGCTGTCGACTATGTCGAAAATGGATCGATGACGAAAGAAGTTTTAAATAGTTTTCCTTTTCCAAAAAGTTTGTCCATGTTATCACTATTATATGAAAACGAAGCTCATCAAAATGTATGAAACATGTAAGACGAAATGTTCTTGGGGAGCGATGCATGCTTTATGCAAACTTAATTCTGTGAAGGAGTTTTGTTTTAATCGTTTTATTACATCCATAGGAAGCTTGTACTTCCCTGCACACATGTGTGCGCGTACTCCGAGTAGTTACCACGGGTAATCACGTAATAAAATCAGGAATAACAATATGCCTTTATGTCCATTTATGAATGTGTGGGACGCACACTGGATGCCCGTGCCATATAGCATTTATTATCCAACAGGTTCGTTATTACAAGGCCCGAATCGCCAGGGAGGCAAAGAGTAAACTTGTGCTATCAAGCACAACTATGTACGATGCTGAAGGCTGATATGTGCCGGAAACTCACTGCGCACCACATATGCAATGTTAACGTGGCAAATTTTTTTATATTTTAATGTATTCCACGTTCGTAAGTTTGTTTGAAATGGTGTGAAAATAAAAGTAAGTGCATGCACACATTGAACTGAAAGGAAACTTGTGTATGGAAATGTACACGTTGAAAGTTTGTTAATGAAAGTGACTGCTGCCCAGTGCCTAGTTGCAGCTTATTGTGCGGCACCAACACGCTCAAGGGTAAGTGCCTTATGGATGTGTACGTTTTCAAAAGTATGCATGAGCCTTATTAAAGTAATTCACACAAAAATCAATAGACTAGTGGTGTAACTTATTGCTCGCAAATGTATTTATGACAAGACTTCGTATTTCTATTCTCAATTTTTACAAGGAATGCAAAATTTGGATTTGGACTGTCAATGCTTAGTTTTTATATAATCTATATCTCAATCACAATGTATTTCAGACGGAATTCCACAAATTTCGGTTTGTGCTACGTTCCCACCAAAAGAAAACCGCGAGGTTTCGTCAAATTTACCCAAATCCCCGTAGTTTCGCCACGGTATTTCGAAACTTCGCGCTTTCGACGAATGCCAGTTGAAACCCTCTTGAGTTCATCAGTCCGGGAGATGTTGTCAAACCGAACCAGCCCACAGCTTGAATTCCAGTTTATTTTGGTCATTTTGATGTTTATTTTCTCTCTCTCTCTCTCTCTCTCTCTCTTTTCTGGCGTTTTTTACAATATTATTATACCCTGTCAACAAACATCTGTTTTACAGGCCACTTCAAAATTGACGGCTGATGACATTTGAAAAAACTTCAAACTAAGTGGGAACGGCCTAGTGAGGTTTCAGTAAAAGTCCATCCAAACCTGGCGGTTTCGGTTCGGTGGGGACATATCATCAGACAAGCACTATCCAACCTTAAACGGTTTCAACAAGGTTCACTGGACGGCAGACTACCTCTGGAAAGGTAGTCTCCCGCCTATTGTGTAAAGAGAGATTACAGAGCCAGGAAAACTGTGAAAACCAGTTTAACCCTTATTCATATTCAACAATCTACAAACTACAAAGAATCCAATATTTGATGACCGTCATAGTTGGATTAAAGCGTTCGATGTGGCCAAGCCTTGCAGTCGGCGGATTGTTGTTAAATATCCAACGTTTAGTTTTAGCTCAACCGGTCTGGTTATTTACCAGCTCTCAGCTTCAAAAAGTGGTAGAATTGTTTTATATAACCAGATTTTGGTCTATCGAGCCGCAAGTTTCAACTCAAGTTGTGTAGAGAAAGAAACCGAAGTAACAATGGTTTTCATTGGCAATTCTGTGTTGGATCTGCACTAGGATGGCATTTGTAAAGTTCACGTTTACCTCGACCTATTGAATTGAATTGAAAAACTTGGGGTGTGTCATACAGTCATACTTTTGTAGATGAGATTGCTTGAAAGTCTCTTCTTGATGAGACTGCTGTTCTGTTTATCATTTTGAATCCTTCTCTGGCAATGATTGTCGATTAACAGGTATTCCATAGACTGCCCATTTTATGTGTCCTGTTAGTGCTCACAGATCTTAGATCGTAGACTAAACTCCTAGAGTGTTTAATACTCTCCTAATTGTTCCGAAACTGGCCCATTTGATCAATGATCCATCCGTGTAGCTGAAGGTTTGTGTCTGAGCTGTTAAATCCATAAAGAGGGGAGAGTCCAATGAAGACTTACTGAGCACAGAAGAATAGTCAACATGGTGTGGTGAATTAGTTTTCATGTGGAAGTTGTGCTAGAATTCTTGTGCTAGACTGAGGTACCTGTCAATAGTGACGTTTGTCCCAGATGGCGTCTGACGAATCGATTGTTCGATATATTTTATTAAGTCATGACGATTCTGTGTGTCTGGATCCCCACAGTCATTTGTTCAGGTCTATACTCAAGGAATAGAGAGAGAGAAATGGAACGAGAGAGAGAGAGAGAGACCATTTGGAAGCAGCGTGCCCAAGACCGTCAGCGATGGAAGGCAACTGTTGCTCAGGCTCGGACACTTGACGATTCGCAGGCCTAATTAGTAAGGTTAGTATGAGATAGAGAGACCAAGCACCTAAAGCTAGCTCGTTTCATAGTTCAACCGATGTCAAAGCTTTTTCAAAACAGAATTATTTACTGATTTACTTTTCACAAATTATGGAAACATGGTAAGCTACATAAGAACAACCTAAGTGGTCCGTGGCATGTGGGTAGGTGCTTCAACCCCCAAGCACAGATACCCAAGCTGCGAATCGATTTGAAGGGGTTCACAATACCCCCTCTCGCGAATCAGTGGACGATCACAACTGACCTGAAGAGCTTCTCAAATTTCGTGCTTCGGGTTCAACATGTAACTGCAGCACGCACAACGCGACTGGTACCTGTTGAAGCTAGGTTATTGTTCTTCTTGAAGAGAAAAAATGGAAAACTCGAAACAAAAATTTCACCCTATCCAGAGTAAAATCGACATGGGACACTGTCGGCAGCACTGGATACCTGCTCACAGATTAGGATTACTTACAGAACCACAGGGCATACAGAGGGGGGGGGGGAGAAATACTGAACACTGGAAGGTTGAAACTTGGCCAATACTTCTTCAACTCCCCCATTGATGTAAGCAATTTTAAGTTGCAAACTATTATTAGTTTCATACCTCAAGACTACTACTCAA
Source organism: Eristalis tenax (assembly GCA_905231855.2). NCBI lineage: Eukaryota > Metazoa > Arthropoda > Insecta > Diptera > Syrphidae > Eristalis > Eristalis tenax. The sequence goes on from HG993126.1 coordinate 26,752,898, forward strand.
AACTTATGGCAGAAGTGATCAATCAACCCCCAGAGAGTTGTGGTCACTATGGGCACACGCTGGTCTGCGAGTGGTTGAGGCTAAGCCATGGCCGCAAAGCTGAAAAAACTTAGCCATACTTTTCAAACACACAGAAGGTGGGTTCGTATGGTGGGTGGGTATCACTTTATCCCGAACATCCATTATGTTGCCACAGTCGGCTCCTAGAACCATTTCAGTTCCTGAATGAAATTTCCGTATTATCCTGACGTCCGTATGGGTTATGTTCGACAGTTCCCTTAGGAAATATATTCCTAGAATTCATTTTCTTAAGGAGGTCAGTACCGGCTATTTGCAAAGAAAGTGGAAGGGTGTTTCCTATTCTCATGCATGTATCGCCCGCAGAATTCTGTGAAATGTACACCCAGCTTTGCGGTATGTGCCTCCACAGCAACACGGCGTGTACGGGCTTCGATTAGGTTACCGATGTGTCTATACCATTTTAAGAAGTTTGCTCTGCGAATGTCCGGTTTAGATGAGATCGATATCCACTTCGAGAGTTTTTAACTAGTGCCGGTCTCAGATACCTGTTTATACATGTACATACTTGCAAGCTAGAGATTTATTGTTTAAAACTGAGATGTGTTCACATTCTCATCCAGCGAAGCATAGCGATGATACACAAGAATTCCGTCATCACGACTTCAGTCACTTTACGGGAACAATGCCAAGAATTGGAGCGGTGGACTGCCTGATGAACTTGTCAATACTGCAGGAGAAACCCGGCGAAGGAGTTCACAACAACCCCAAAGAAAGGAAACCCTCTTAATTCTGCCAACTACAGAGGAATAAAGCAATTGTCAACAGGCCTGTGCGTTTGCAGGCCAACGATGTTGACGTTGCGGCAGATCTTGGAAAATGCCAAGGAGATTCAAATCGACCACCATATGTTCATCGGCTTTATTGTGTCGGGTGTTTGAAATTATATTTAGGGAGGAGCTATTCAGCGAATTGTCTGATTTTATTATTACTGCAATGTTAGGTTAATTTAAAGTGGGTCACTGCTGTGAGGAAAGACAGCAGCCAATCCTGCAAACATCGTCCAGTAGAGTAGAGCGTGCATACCTCAGACGTCAAAATAAGAGGCACGATCGTCGACAAATCTGAACAATTGATTGCATATGCCGATGGTATTGACATAATCGGAAGAACATCACAGGTTATCAAGAAACCATCAAGAAGAAAGCAACTGACATGGACCTTGAAGCCTGGAAGGTCTTCGACTCCAACCCCGACTAACAGCGAGATACAGGAAGATCTTCGGTGGCGTGCCCAGTTGCAAATGGATCCAATAGTTGACCGGGTTCAAAGATAGACCTGAACTGTGGCGCCTGCCGACGATGATCGTTTTTATGCACACAATCCAAGCTCTCGACAGTACGGAAGTGTCAAGTGATGGCTGAGTTTTGCCAAATATGTGTCTAAAATAAATCGAGAACCTTGTTCAGACCTTGTCAGAATTGAGTCCTTAGACGACTGACAATTCTTTGATTTAAAACATTTGGGGTCAAGTACCTTTTCAAACAGCTTGGAATCCAGCAATTAGACACAGCCAGCCTCATTTACGAGCTTCTTTCACACTGATTTGTGTTTTAGAATTAGCCCACGTCGTTGGAGATAGTGTCCCTCAGACAAACACACAGAGGGTTATTAGGGGGGCCAACCAAGGTCCACGTGTGCTGTTTTAATAGTCAGTATAGAAATTGTCACAGTAATAGGGGTGTAAGATGGAAAGCAAACGTTTTTTATTAATAATTAGATAATATGTTTATTACGTAGCATATGAGTCGACAGTTACATAAAAAAAATAATGACACTTACTCTCGTGAACATTGACTAATCAAAATCGCTCAGCGAAACTACAATCAATCATGCAGAAGTCAACTTAATAGACAAAATAATGATAACCGTACTACAGTCATGAGTTCGTCATCCCTCCCTCCCACGCACTGCGAACGTTCTTCGCCTCAAGTATTAAGGGGGGTTTTTGGGCAGAAAATTCAAACAGATTTTGTCGGATGAATATTTGACAGATCGAAATCGATAGCGCTTCCATCAGAAATGAGGTATGATAGAGATGCCCAACTTCTACCTCTCTTGCCCCTTAAAATGTTTGACAACAATTTTTTAAATTGTTTTCTAAAACCAAATTGACCTATCAGAGAACGGCATTTACGTTGTTTCGTGAATAACTGTCAAAAATTAACGAATACCTGTCAAAAAACGTCGATGTTCGAATTCGTCGATGGACTAGGGGTCAGTCAGCTGTGAGGTTGGGCATCTCTATCATACTTCATTTCTGGTTTCCATGCACATTGAGGAAAAAAATATTATTATTAAAATATTTTTTTGTAATATTTAATCACTTTTTAAAGAAAAATAACGGCTGGCAACATGTCTTGCATTCACAGATGGCAAAGTAAAGTAGATGGGGTAATCCACTTTATTAATTACGCGTAGTTATTGGAATAAGCTACATGCCCGATTTGTTACGTGTAGATTTTACAGTGTTTTCTTAAATGTTCACATATGCACCCTCGCTCCAATTATTCTGGAGTTTGCTCGCCCTGAATGTTGCCACTGTGTGAGTCAAGTCATATATGAATTTGATAAGCATAACTGAAATGATGTCAAATTGACATCTCAACTCCATTTTTGACGTTTTTTCTACCATACTCGTATACTACATTAACTACTTCAATGAGTAGCAGACCTAATAAGCGTAGCTATTCCAAAAATGTGACATTTCTGCCATCAGAGATGGCATAAAAAAAGTGTTAATTTTTGACAGTTCTGCTTTTACATGGCAAAGTTTTCAGTTTAGAAAACGCTATGAATTATTATAATTCGCGAATCACAATAATTGCGATTACCAAACTCAAACTCCTATCTAGTCCTTCCCCTGTCCCTCAAACAGATTCCAATAGATTCCCAAGGCTCCCGTATGATTTAAAAATAGAACGCGTCCGTTTTGCTCAATCAATAAAATAACTCGATGATATGATACACACATAAATTTAATTCTCTTATCAACAAAATATTGAAATAAATAACTCATCAAATGCCGTTTCGATGTAAGGTATGATTTTGTAATTCATTGCATTAAGTGTAACACCCTTGTCACATTTGACTCACATATGACTGACTCCCATTATCACTGTATTATCAATTACAATGTCATCCAAATGTGAGATAAACATTTTAACACCTCTCAGGTGCGGTATTGGTGACTTCATTCAACCACCCCTTTTTGTGCGAAATATAAAATAACAGCTTTCTGCAGTAATTAATCCACACATCATAGCCCGTGTCACACACACCTCAACCGTTCAACCCCTAAAGATACTATACATACGTCTATTTTTTGATTGCTGTGCGCTCACATATTTTCGCCCTTGAGAGTGGAAAAAATAAACACTTGACTGTTCATAAAATTTAAAACTGGTCAATCTTTATCAGTATTTTCACTTCACACAGATGATGGACAGAATACAAAAAGAAAAAGCGAATACGTCGTCTAATTAAGCAACAAACTACGGTCAGATCTATGATTTTTTTTCTGTTCCACAATCGATATTGAGTGCAGATTCAAATAAACATAAATCACAGAGATAACGAAAGAATACTGTTTTTTTGGAAACTTGCCCAGAGCTTAGAGCCAGTCCAATAAACTCCTAGACTCTCATGACGGTCCTGTGCATCACTTTGTTCGCTTTTGCGATTTGATCGTCCAACAGTTTATAACAACCTGTTAGTGCAGATTCTTTGCATTGCGATACTATTTGAAGGTATGTGTAGTGCCGTCATTTTGTACTTAGCAGTGTCTATACCAAACGATATGGTTGCGGTTATTCCCATTCCGCACCTCGTAAATACACTGTTTTCAGGCTGGCATCGATCGATTTTCCGTCGTGCATAGTGTGTATTGTTTGCTGACTAATAGCATTGTTTGATGTATCTACCCAAACCAGTGCACACGTACTTCACACGATATTGATATCAAAGAAGATGCACCAAACGCAATTCGCTTTAATTGCATGCATTTGAAAAATCTGCCGCAAGGTGCTGTGGCGAGGGCCTGATCAAACATGTATCCATAAAAATTTGAGAAAAACCAGAAAAGACTCCATTAAGAATGTGTAAACCAGAAATAAGGAATCATCCTCTGAATGAAGGGTGAAGAAAACCGAGCTTCCTGTTGTTGTTTGTCGCTTGCGAGAGAGTGAATTGTACAATATTAAGGACGACACTGCGCAAATCAAAACTATGGCGAAAAGGATAAGACATTCACACAAAGCTGTGCATCGAACAGGGAGGAATATAGAGCTCGAGCTGACCCATACAAGCAAAAGTCTCTTTAAACGGGCAGAGGAGTAAAAGTAAGCAGGGGTGATGTTAGATGAAGATTGCTGGCTAAGGGCTAAAATTTAAACCAAAAAGAAAAACGAAACCAATTTTATTTTTCCCACAACTCAAAGATATGTACGTACGTGAATTATGAAGAACAATTCCAGAAGCAGCTCCTCCTTAATGCAATGAATAATCCACAAAAGATACATGCACCATGAGTACAGTGTTTATTACATTGATTTTTTTTTCTCTTTTTGTATATTCTTAAACTAAAGGTATTTGCGCAAAAACCAGACACATTATTCTCCCTTCTTGGGCAACCGACTAACCGACCCGTAAAACTGATATGTCTGCTAGGTATATTTCCTGCGAAACAAATAGTTGTGTTGACGCGAATTCCAATGCGATACGATAACTAACATTATTTATGTGCATTTTTTTTTTTTTTTTATTTCCGATATAGCGCGCCCACTGCTACACCTTGATTTAACTTTTATTTATTTATTCCCGAACCGACCTGTTTTTGTGTGAAGACTTGCAGCTGACGACGCAGTGAATCGGCATCTTTCCAATGCTCGGATGCGATGTAAAATCTGCTACTTCAGCTGCGAAGACACAAGAAACTGCGCGTAAACATATATTATAGTTAGAAGTAGTGCTTGTATGTATACGTATGTGTACGTATGCCTTCCGGTTGCAATTTGCCGGACACACGGCAAAAATTTATTGCTTATACTTCAATAACGGATGTACATTTTATTTTGAAAAATAAAACACAAACAAAACAATAAGTAAATAAAAATAACCAATCAACCCCGAAAAGTTGTGGTCTGTACCACCAGCCACAGCACCATATCGCCCGAATATTTTGTACGAAAATCCACCGATGAACTGATTTCAAGTTAATTCGAAATACATACAAACACCGACGATAAAGGGAAACTTTCTGCTGTCTACTTGATGCCGCTGATACGCTACGCTTACGAGACACGAACAGCAGGAGCACAGGGAACAGAAATATTAGGGGCGGCCGACGACGGTTCATTCACGCAGAGAAAGTACTGCTGTGGTTTCCCCTTCGCCAGACTAAAGAGCGCTTTTCAATTTAATCATTGGTTAACGCTGCTGAGTATGTTGGATGAATCGCTGAATAAGAATGATAACAAAACACTTTTGCTCAACGTATGCTTGTGTGTATAGTGTTTTTTGGACTGAGTGGTAGAGACATAAGTTGACTTCCAGGGCAAACGGATCCAAAGACTGTCCCCAAGCATGCGTACGAGAAGTAGTGAGTGAATGAAGTGAACTGAATAGCATGATGTTCCGATATGTTGCGTTGCCATAATGAATTAAATTTTTCCAAGTTCGTGTCATGGTACCATAAATCAATTTCAAAGGAAATGAAAAGAACTTAAAAAAAAAACAAAATCAACCCCTAATAGATTCACGCACACCTTGGTGTTTATGATAAAAGCTACTTTTTTTTTGGTATTGCCAGGACTACGAGGGGTAGCAAAAAAAAAAAGAAAAAACTAACGAAAATTGAAGGTTTCATTGAAGGTACTCTTTTGATGGGAAATACTAGAGCTTTCTTTAGTCTGCTTTATTACGGGATTAATTATATACTTTTGACAGACTGTGACTTTTGACTTTTGACAGTTTTATTTAAATAATCCGATTAAAGTTAAAGAAATAAATCATTTCCTATTAATCCGATTTCCAACCCACCGATTGGATATAACACAAAGTTTTATTGCAGTGGCATGTAATACATGCATGTCATCATCATCTTCTGATACGCATGATAATCAAGTAGTCGAAGGGGTAAAGTAGTATGCACGATAGATCTCTAGGCCACTCGATCCTCCGCCATCGACTCAAACTCATCAGGAGTTATGTTCGCGTCCAATATATCCTTCTGCCTTCTATGTTCTTACGGTCTGTGCTACAAATTCCCTTCTCATCTAATTCAAAAGCAACTGCCAACAATTTTATTTCCTGTCGTTTTTTTTTTTTACCTAAACTCCATCTCAGCCGAACTTAATTTCGAAAAATAAAGGTGATTCCACAATACCCACAGCCACCGTTTTGACACACGACCAAAGCTTTAAAATGTGACTGCACTTAGTGCATGTATTCTTTGGACACATCCCCGCCTTTTAACAGCTGTCAATTAGGTAACTTCGCTCGCTGCGTTATCATATGTAAATTTTGATTAGAATGATTTGATTATTCTCCAAGTACAGTGAAATTGTTCAAAGTTCAATATACGACTGGCTTCAAAATGTCATCTACTGCTGTCCTCCTCGTTTCCAATTTGCAGCGCATCCGACAATCCTTATGTGAGATTCAAAAGTACGTCAAAAATCTCTACATCCACCTGAACATCCCACCAGAGAAAGTTAGCCCAGTGCCGTCATGGAGCAAAGTTATAAATCAAATCTATTCGGACGGCCTCAGTCGAACTCCACTCATAAATGTGACAGTTTGTATAACACCTCTTAAAACAAAGCTAATCCAAACCCCGAAGGCAAAGATTGATATGCTCTTCTCCGATAGTAAATTTCCAGAAGTTTGTGATTCAATTAGAGCTAATTTAAACATTCCAAGTGAAACAATATACCTCACTGATGACAGAAGTAGGGAAATTACGGATGGACAGAACCTTGACGGGCCCACCAAAGTATATGATACTGTTGTGCTTGGAGGAACTTTCGATCGCATTCATGTAGGTCATAAGATCTTACTTACGGCCGCAATATTACGCTGCACAAAGAAGCTGATAGTCGGAGTCACGGACGAGAATATGATTAAGTGTAAGAAGAATGGTTTTTGTTCGTCAATACGCGCTTAAAACATATTTGATTTAGCGAAAAAGCTTCCTGAACTCATCCTTCCGGTAGAGCAAAGGATCGAAGAATTAAAAAGGCTTCTTATGGAAATTGATTCTACTTTGCAATATGATGTGGTGCCCATTTCGGATCCATTTGGTCCGACCAAAACCGATCCAGACATCGATATGATTGTAGTCAGTGCGGAAACGATGCGAGGTGGTCAGAAAGTAAATGAAATCAGAGCTGCGAACAATTTAAAGCCGTTGGAGATTTTCGCCATTGACTTGATAGAAGGGGAGGTAGATGGAAGTAATGACAAAGAATTGAAAGTGAGTTCTGGAAACATACGGATGGATCTTCTGGGAACACGTATCAACAGTGTACAGGTGAGTGACAGACAGCAACTCTGATTGGCTTGAATTTAATGTTATCACAATCCGATGCCGAAGACACGTTTTTGTTCCTGAAACTAAACACATTTATTTTTCTTAGCCAAGACCGCATTTACCAGACGAACCTTATATCATTGGCTTGACAGGAGGCATAGCTACAGGGAAGAGTATTATGGCCAAGCGTCTAGAAGCGATGGGAGCATTTGTATTGGATTACGACAAGATAGCTCATGAACTTTATGAACCTGGCAAGGACTGCTACAAAAAAATAATTGACTATTTTGGAGAACAAATCCTCGATGCAGAGAAGCGCATTGATCGAACAAAACTCGGTCCCATCGTTTTCTCGGAACCTGAAAAGCTGGAAAAATTGAACGCAATTGTCTGGCCTGAACTACTGCTTGAGGGAAAACGTCGTATAAAAGAAGCCCACGAATTGAAGGGATTCAAAGTAATTGTTGCCGAAGCCGCTGTTCTTTTGAAAGCTGGATGGGAGACTGAGTGCCACGAGGTGTGGTCAATGATCGTTTCGCCAGCTGAAGCTATCCGCCGCGTCATGAAGAGAAACGGCCTTTCGGAAGACGCAGCACGTCAACGTGTAGAGAGTCAATTCGACAACGCCACTGTCGTCCGGAAATCGAATGTTGTTTTTTCCTCTGAATGGAGCTCGGAATACACACATCAACAAGCAACGAAAGCATGGAAAATGCTAACCAGTGAACTAGAACAAAGACAAAACACACAAAAGTCCTGCCTCTGACGATAATTGTCAATTTAGTTAAAAAAAATTGGAACAATAAAGATAAATATTTGGGAGCGGCTCAAGAGGACGGCTTGTACAATTTCAATGGGTTTCTCCCTTCTTGGATGCTACACGCTTGAAGTCGCTCATTTTTGTTGTCATCAATGGAGAACCAATGAAGCTTAGAGAATCGATTTGTGTAACTTCTCCACCTGACTGATTGTTGCGCACATATATTTGAATGTTTTGCACATTTTGGAACTTCACGTAGCGTAGATTGACAGGTTGTCCCTCCAGGTCCTTAGGTGATAGGCTAAAACAGAAGAATGTTTAATTTGAGTCTGATACAAGTGTTTTCCCGCTTACGTTAGGTCCTGAACTGAATTGCACGTCTCGGCCATGTCGAAATCCACAGTTCTTGGCTGGTTGATGAATAGTTTTATTTCCTTTGGGCCCAACGAAGTAGGTGCCTTGAGCTTTATAGAATGAATCTTAACCACTTGGTTGAAGGTTACGGAGAGGATCAACTGCTCGTCGACGTCAGATTGCAGGTAACCTCCATTAGGGTCAAAGCAGTGCTGCATTGGGTGGTCGTCTGACTCATTGAGACACTCACATTGTTGTTTTGATATAAAAGTGTTAAGGTCCATCTGAAACAAAGTCATCATTAGGAAAGCAAACAGGCAGTGTGTGGACGCTTAACCAACCAATCCCTGTCCATAATCTTCTCCAGTATCATCACCACCAGACGGACCCAAGTGGTGCTGAATCTTCGTTTCTAGCCCATTAATATCTGCACCTTGCATTCTATCGATTTTTGTCTGTAAATCAAGCAAACAATTTATGCTTTAAAGGAATGAATTGAAAGGTATCTTCTGCATGTTATTACTCGGTTTCTGTAAAAAATGAATGTTGGCATTGCGGAAACACCTTGACCCGCAGCAGTATCCTGACACTTATCTACATCAACCTTAAGGAATATAGCTTTCGGGTATTTGATGGGCAATTGCTCAAACAACGGTGCGATAGTCTGGCATGGTCCACACCTAAGAATGAAAGTTAGAATGGGCATCTTGCAAATTTCGGCATTATTACTCACCAAGTTGCTGTAAAATCAACTACAACCAGTCGGATTCCAGCCGCTGAAAGCTCAGCTTGAAAATGAGTCTCATCATTAATTACACGTACGGCCATTATTTTAAAATATTCACTTTTATGGAATTAGTTAAACTTTTCTTCTTTCATTCACGACTCCAAAATGCTTTTGACAGTTGTGACGAATGAAAACGATGACTGGCAGCTGTACAAGGAGGACACAGTTCAGTGGACCATGTATACTACTGTTAAGTGCGTTCAGTCACATAAAGAGCAAAACAAATTCATTTCCTTCTTATAAACATTTCATCAAGGTCATGCCTTAGCGATTTGTTGTCAATGACTGTCATGAATTGCAGAATAATCTGAATTAAATTACATACATATTTTTGAATGTAAAATGGGTACTGTTTTCACCAACCATCATAATATGTGCAACATTAATATTTAGTCTATTCAACTGAGCTCTCGTTCAACAAAACAAACAGACCATGGCTGAGTTATGACAGTACTTGAAATGAAAACGTCAAGTGAATATAGAAATAAAACATTTAAAGAAATTACAGTTTGAGCCCAGTTTATATTTTTTACAAAAATGGCATCAGGACTGGAATCGTACGTAAATCACACGGTCTCAATCATTACCGCAGATGGAAGAAATTTCATAGGAACCCTCAAAGGTTTCGATCAAACAATCAACATAATTCTTGACGACTCGCACGAGCGTGTGTTCTCAACATCAGCCGGTATTGAACAGATTGTTCTCGGATTGCATATCATTCGAGGGGACAACATTGCAGTTATTGGCCAGATCGACGAGTCTGTTGATTCCCGCCTTGACTTCAGTACGATTAGGGGTGAGCCGCTCGGACCAGTGGTTCATTAGTATTCACCAAAAATAATAAACGAATGGTTTAGTAACAATCAGTGGTTTTATTCAGACATTTTAAAGGAAATGCTTCTACAATCTAGAGTTTTTAAATCAACAATTACTGCAAGTTGATGTTGTGAAAATGAAGGAATGCAGACAATTCTGGTTTTCTGTCCATCACTCCCGGTATGCAAGTCGGTCTTGAATTCATCACAGTTTCCGGCAAAATACAAAAACGGGCATTCTTTAATTATAAACGGATCGCTATTGACGTAAGGATAGCATGCTAAGGTATCTGGAGATGTCGGAGAAATATGCGCCCACTTTAGCGTAGAACGTAGCGCTTCAAGTGGATCTTCAATGTAAGTGTTCCTCAAAAGATCACGAATATTTTGCCCCGACGTGCCTATTATCAAACGGTCCGCAATCTCACAGGAATATGGATTAGTTACACTTTGAAATGACGAGAATCGCGCAGCTTCTGAGAACATGCACCGATGGAAAGGCTGCTGGGGCAACATGAATGTTGCCGGATCATATTCGCCCGGCATCAGATCTATGAAAATAGACTGCGACCACCTGGCAAAGTACTTGTCTAGTTTCTTTACCGCTAGCATAGTGTCGTTCGATTCGCTGGATTTCATCTGCAGGCCAAACTGCTTCTTCTCTGCACTGGTTCGTACTGAATTGCCAGCAATTATTAAACGAACGATGTTTTCTCCTTTGCCATCAATGTTTCCAGCCAACCAATGTTGAAAGAGATTCAGTGACTCACTAAATTCGTAACAATGAGTCTGGTCTATGCCCGATATCAGCACAACACTGGTCGATTCTGGTAGCACGCTCAGAGTTCTCTGAGGTCCACTCTCGTAAAATATAGTATCGTCAACAACGAATTTGCCGTCATCTTCGATTGTACCTTTCACTGCACACACGATCCCAGTAGCAGCATATCGGGCATCTATATTACCGAAAACTCTCACTCTCTGAAGTTCATCTTCCAGTATAAGTTTGTCTTCGGCATCAGCATAATGCTTTCTTGGGGGTTGTGGAGCAAGTTGATTCTCTTCGGAAATTTCCTTAAGAATGCTCGGCTTGAAAGCTTGATGTTTGAACAGTGTGCCAATGAGAATGCATTTTTCGGACACTTCTTCTCTTAGTTCGCACAGTTTCTTGATGGGATACTTGGATCCCCATTTCTTGAGTACCTTAGGAGTTAACAGCTTAGTACACTCGGCCAGGCGGTAGGCATATAAATGTGAGAACTGCAGCTGGTAGTTCTGCGTCTTTATAAGAAACTTTTCCGACAGATTATTGTATTCAACTTTGGCACGAATTCCTTTTGAGGGCATTTTAAACAACAAATAATTAGAAAACAATAACCACTGACTTCGAAATGGGAGGAAATTACAATTTGAATCCCGCAAAAATGTATTTGACAGCGCAATGAAGTTTGTTGGATGTGTTCAATAAGTAAGTTGTGAATTTCTGAAACTCGGTTAAAAATGTTTTAGTCGTTCCATGTAGGAATGGGGTCTGTGATTTATTTGAAAATGCTGAGATGAACTTTATCAATTTATGCGTATGTATATTTCTCCTGAGTTGTCTATTCGTATATATTAGTCAGGATATCAACAAAAATATCTATCTAGTACTAATTCTATTGGCAACACTTTCTACACTTGACCCCTGTCAAAATTGACACTTGGATAAACTTCTAAGCAATTTTTCTTTCCCAAGGATTTGGTTTGGTTTGCTTTTAGAGACAATTTTTAACTTCCTAGGTTCTTTAAGTTTCACAAGTTTTTGTTTAAACTCAACGCCATGTCATTGCGTCCTGATGATCATCGGCGAAAATGGGACAAAGCCGAATACCAAAAATTAGCCCAAGAGCGTTTAAAGACTGCAAAAGACCCAAGTGAAGATGGTAAGAGGATCTTGCAATTTGTTTCGAAACATCATTGAAAACTCGTTCGATTCTAGAACCTGCTCAACGTGAAAATCTCAAACGGCGAGACTACAAAGTCGATTTGGATAGTAAATTGGGCAAAAGCGTTGTGATCAATAAAAACACACCAACATCCCAATCAGGTGGTTACTATTGCAATGTTTGTGATTGTGTTGTTAAGGATTCCATCAACTTTCTTGATCACATCAATGGAAAGAAACATCAGCGTAACCTTGGCATGTCAATGAAAGTTGAACGAAGCACAGTGGATCAAGTAAAGGAACGCTTCGAGGCAAATAAAAAGAAAATGGAAGAAAAGAAGAAAGACTACGAATTAGAGAAAAGATTGAGGGAAGCGAAAGAAGAGGAGGAACGCTACAAGGAGCATAAAAAGGAAAAGCGAAAAGACCGAAAGCGTAAGGCCGAAGAGGAGCTTTCGGCTGACATGCCGGGTGATTTAGCTGCCATTATGGGTTTCTCCGGTTTTGGAGGCTCGAAAAAGAACATTTAACTAATCTTAATAAATCAATAAGTTAACGTTAAACAATTAGTTTCAAAGTTTAGGTGTAGACAAACCATTTCAGCTGTTAAAGAACATGTTTCTATGAAAGCATAAATATATGACATTAAATTCATCACTGTATAACACGTCTTTGCGGTTGATGAAGCAGGTGTCCGATCATCGTAGTCATCACGTCGGAAAGGCCCTTGTAGAGATCATAAGAACCAATGTTATGACATATGCATGCCCACTTACAGAGTCTAGATCTGCATATTCATACCAGATTCATTCAGACTTGCACATCAAAAGTCTCCTGTGCAGATCTGTTAAACAATCGCCAAACCTCGTGAATTTCTGAATCTGAATTCTGATATTGTATATCCTTATATAGAGTGGCGTCGGATGGAAAACGAACGAATCAGATGGAGATCCAGCCGTTAGCAGCAGCAAAACTCTCTCTGGACCTACAATGTACAGTTGGGCTAAATACAGCTTTATTTAATTTCCATTACAAACTTTTGACAATTTCTGAAACACCTCTGAATTGAAATTATGAAAAACATAACAGCTGACGTGCACAACGAATCAACAGTGGCGTAAATGCCAAGAAATTAACAGGCCTGTAACCCGCTGACGAGAACGACAGGGATCTGGAAGCTTCACACTTAGCCTGTACGAAAGAAGAGTATAAAATATGTATTGTTTGATCGAATTGCATACAACCTCTGTTGGCTGGACAAGCTGAAGTAATTCCACAGCGAAAGATCTTATAGCGCCACCAGACTCCAGTCCACATATTTGAGCTGCTTTCAGATAATTGCATTTAATGATATCGTTAAAAATACTGCGAAAATAATTCACGAAAAGTAAACCGTATTGTCAATCACTGCATTTTCATGGATTCTACCTGCAACGTATAGTACGGTCCTTATTTTCGTACCAATCGGGGGGTCCTTCACATTCAAGGAATTCATCGTGCAAATCGTGCAAGCAATCCATTGTGTCAGTCATTTCTGGTAAAGGGCATACAGGATGAATAGAAAAATGTATTTCCGCTGCATACCATGTGCATACCCTTCCGGAAAGTGGACGCGTTTTGACAAACACTCGAGTAGAAATACTGTGTAGCCAGTAACAGCTTCATATAAAGGTGATCCGAAGGCAAAGCTATGCAGCCTCTTTGAGTTTGATTGATGTTGTGAATCGTGTCCGAAATGGCCTTACAAGACTCATCCAGAGAATCGGCTGCCAATAGTAAAAGTATTTTCTCCGGACTCGTAATACATTTCTTGGCCAGGTGGAGCATTATTTGATTGCTGTCGCAAGTGCTTTCCGTTTCACCCTAAGATAAAACTGCAGACATGTCCACATGCATATGTATCCCTTCCTTACCACATTTGCATACTTGGCTCGTCTTTCGTCAACCAAATTCGATAAGAACGTCCTGAAGTACGACAGATCTATGAAACTGGCAGCAAAATGTAAATAAATTATAAATAAAAATGCTATCAGCCTGAAGGACATTTTAAACAAGTACACAGACACAAAATATTAGAGATGATGGAGGTCAAATCCAGCAGTTGCTACGATCATTTATTTCTATTGTTTATATTGAATAAATATAATTATCTGTATACAGTGACCAATCAATAAATTTCTTAGTGTAAAGATACAAGGATAGTCCAGCCCCTCTGCGTTCTCTTGTCCTGATTGATAATTGTAAGCCCATGGATTTATGTAAAGACAAAACCATTTTCTGTGGGAATATCCCATGGAATGGTGAAGAATTCATCTGGCAGAGGTGTACAATGCGTCGACTTGTAATCGCGGAAATGCTTTCTCAACTGAAAAAAAAATGGTGCATTAATATGTGAAGGTTTGTTTTTGATTTAATTTCGAGGCAAACACTTACAAGAAACTCAGCCATTTGAGTACGCACGTCTTGACTGTAGTCTTCTCCAATCGCCATTGGAAATGTTTTCCCCTTATCTGATGCATACATTGTTAGGCGCGCCATGCATAGTTCGTCGTTGCTTGCTGGAAATGAACAAAATCGTCAACATACTAATCCGTCAAGATCTAATCGAAATTTTCATACACTTTGTACTGGAATCGACAGGTTTTGCTAACAAATTCTTGATTCTTATCACTTGATGGGACTGGAATATGTTCGGGTAGCGATATTTCAGCATATTCAAAAGGAGAAAGTTTCCACGATTTGTTTCTATGCAGTTATCTCTGAAACAATTGTATATTCATGAATAGGCCGGGATTTGTAAGTGTACTTAATCCATGGTCTTACTCTGCAATTATTTCATCTTCCGTGCGACGAATTACTAGCACGGGTCCTCCATACGACATTAATATTTCTGAATTGTGTAGATTAACGTAGTCACGAATTGCTAGCTTAACAATGCCGGAAAGACTAGCCGGCATTCGGGGTTGCGCTAGGTGAAGCACATCATCAAACGTTGCATCCAGAATCTAAAGATAATGAATTTGTCTCTTTAATATTTAGGGGCTGTCTTATGTTTTTGAGGTTCCGTCATCTAAAATGGCACCTTTACAATTTCGATCGTGTCGTAGCTTATCCAATTTCGATCGCGTGTAGCTTTTACAAGATATCAATTTATTAAAAATAAGCCAGCGACATGCATGACTTTGCTAAATTGTATGTGCTCAGGTACGTGATGTTTTCAATTCCAAGAAAACCCATTTATTTATTCAGTGGCATATTTTCTTGCTTAGCAATGCTTGTCATTTATAATTGCTAGCGCACCACCGGCGGAACGACTTCACGTGAAAACCCGTTTCTTTACTAGTCGAATGGTGATTTATTCTGCTTTTGTCGACTATTACTTACCAGTCCCTTAACTTCTGGATATTGTGAGGCGGCCCAAATGGAACTATATCCCCCAATACTCCATCCAAATAGAATTATATTTTCTACAGCAAAGTCCAATTTGTGTATTGCAAATTGCACAACAGCATCAATTGCGTTCTTGTCTTGATCAGGATACGGTTGTCCCTGCAAAGCAAACATCGTGTCAAAACTAGGGCCATCGTGAGTCAAATCAATATCTTACAGTGCTGCCTTCAAAACCGGGATGATTCCAACCAAGAACTGAATACTTGAGTGATAATGGGGTCGACATAATACCAATCTCATAGAACCCAGCGTTACCTGCAAATGATGATGATGACGCATCAATTTGTTAATGAATTTGGTCAATTAAGTAGGCAAACCTTCAGAACATATAACTAAAGTCTTTCCATTTACACTCTTATTACGATTGTCAACAAACAGTGTATCGATTTCATTTCGATCAATTGTTTTAACCTTGGACCGTACACCGTGTTCCTCTTCTACCAACTTTGCCCGCCCGGCGACCAGCATGGGTCCTACAAAATGAAAACCCATGAACTAAACAATTCCATAAACCACCACGAGTCTCACTCAAATAGCTTTGCAGTAGCCTAACCGATCCAGGATAAATCATCCTTATACCGAATGTGTGTATAGCAACGTAGGCAGCAATTTCACATGGCAACGTCGAAATCCAATAGGGCTTATTGCGTAGTATTCTCTTCTCGGGTAGGGGTTTCTTTTTGTCTCCTCTTAGAGATGAATTTTATGTTGAAAGCTTTCCAAACATGTCAAATTATTTATACTTACTGAAGATCACAAACATCGAAATCAACATCCCAGTACTTGAAATCGAAATCGAATCGCTTTAACGATTTCTTTGCCTCTTCCGAATTGTTTGTGGACTTAGCTTGCTCTAGGGCCTTGACAAGTTTGTTATAAGATCGTGACTGTGACCTTCCAATCCCTCGCATACATAATGATAATACTACGATGATACCAATGCTTGTTGAAAATTTAACCAGTGAACAGAATGAATCGGCGACGAGGTAACCACGACGATAGAGGAATGTGACTATAAGTGGCGATGAATAATATCCAATGTTCCACATCATGGAAAGCTAATTTTAGAAGGAATTAAATTGTGTGCACATTTATAAAAGTGGCACAGCAAACAAATACGAAATAAATAAACAAAATGATGAACAAATTACATCACATGCAGTTAAGGACATACCGTGGATAATATTTGATCTCCAAATTTTTCCAGACCTCTTGGTTCATACATTTTCTGTGAACATGCAAGGGAAGTTGTAGAAAAGGGACGAAGAGAAGGAAAGTGTTTACTGTAATCAATTCAATTACCTGAAGTGATCCCATGCCATATTCCATGAAGAGCCGCGGCGCTAACACGTAACTCAAAATACTCATTTTACAATTTTTCTTTTTTATTTACGAATGTTAATAAATGTGGACGACTTTTATTTTTTATATTCGATCATCAACCACCATAGTCGATTATTCGCCCTTTCTTGGTTGTCAAGAATGACAGTCAAAATATTATGACAGCACTACCTTATCCAGTTTTAAACACGACATAAGGAAGCAGGGTGTCCTGGACATATCATAATGAGCATCATAGGCCGTGAACCTATTATGTAGTTGCTGGATGGCCAGTTAACTGCTTAATTCATACAATGGGAGGAAGTAATTACAACATAACCTCTGGCCACTATTCTGGTATCTCTAATGACGCATCAAAACCAACTAAAATTAGCTATTTGGACTTCATATTTGTCCATAATAAATGAAAGAAAAAAAAAAAAAACTTTAATTCGAATCTGTCTTAAAGACCCCACTCGGAAGTGAAAGACAATCTTTCAAAATTCACTAAAATCTACCATTTCCAAGTGTTATCGTGCCATTAGATATATTACATTTGCCAAATGTCAGTTTCGACTGTCATCTAATTTGTTGTTCATAAGCCAGCAAAGAAAAAATCAGATAAAAACATCCACCAAAAGCAAAACACCATTCCCAACGACTTCACATAAATTCCAATTAGCAACATATCAGCTATCAATCGCCGGCATGAACTCCGAGATGAGTAGCTCTATGCAGTCCAGGCGGATTGGTGGTCCAGGTCCCCATGGAACTCCCGAAAGTGAATTCAGTATAGAATGCTTTCAAAACTATACAGCTTCTGAAGTTTTTGTGCAGGGCTTGGCGGGTCTGGTCAACCAAGGTGATGTGGAGAGCATGATCAGAGCCCAGAAGCAAATGTAAGTTCCCTCTGGCGAATGCGGAATTAATTCCTAACAAACCCACTCGTTTTCAGGCTTCAGCGCTTTGAAAAAACGAATGAAATGCTTCTCAATTGCAATGCGTTAAGTCAAAGTCGCCTTAAGCTTGCCGGAGATGACTTCAAGAAACATGTCAAACTGCTTAACGAGATGAAAAAAGACTTGGATTATATCTTCAAGAAAATACGTATCATCAAGACAAAATTGAGTCAACAATATCCAGTAGCTTATGCTGAAGCTCAACCCCAACGAAACAGTTTAGCGGAAGAAGCTGAAGATGACGAGGATGCATCTAGTGTTGTAGAGATGCCGAAGCAGTCGAAGCCGACATTGGAGAAGAAATCTGCTCCCAAAGATACCACTGTAGAGTATGTCCAAATGGAGGAAGCTGTGGAGAATGGGAAAGCAATTGAAAATGATCTCATAAAGCGCGTGTGTTCGATTGAATCAGCAAATCCTAATGACTCGTCCGATTGTACATCTGAAGACACTGGTTAGTGATCGGGAGTGAGAGAGAATGTGAAAGAGGATATAGAAGGTCCTCAACTGACTAGTATTAATTTATTTTCTACGATATAAGTTATACCCTGTACATTATCGTTTTCGTTCCCCTTGTTAGAAAATAAAGTGCAATGCATGTACATATGGACATTGTCCTCATCAAATACGGTACGAAATGTGTTTTCGATTTGTTGTGCTAGTTCGTAGAAACTAAACAAGCTGAAGGTTCGACTGATTGAAAACAGAGACACGTTAAACTCATTCTTGGAACATTTGAAAATCCCCATTAAACAAGAATCGAAGGAGGAAGGAGGGCAGAGATAGGCAGAGATATGGCAGAGATAGAGCAATCCTCTCCTTGTACCTTGCAGAAACGAAACAGTGGATTATTTAGTTTAACATATTTATGTGTCATATGAAATAAAAAATAGTATCAAATTAAAAGATTATCTGATATTTATACTGTTTCGGAACTTTAGAAATAATAACTCTTCCATCATAGCTTAGTGAAGCAAAAATCCATGGATCGACATTGCTCCATTCAACGCAGTAAACCGAATCCTCGTGCTGATCAAAGGTCTGCAGCAATCCATCGGAAAGCAGCTTCTTTGGTTCACCATCCTCCTCGGTAGCTTCAGAACTCACGGAACCAGCTCGTGTCAGTAGGACTTTACAATCACTGCTACTGGATAAAAGCAATTGATCATGAAACGTATTGAACCGTACGCTCCAGACCCAATGCGAATGATCGCCACGAGCAAAAACTGGTTCTCGTGGCATGCGGGAATCCCAGACTTTCAAAAATCCATCATCACCACCGGTCAGGATGTGACATTGCTTGTTCGGATTGCAATCAACGTCGCGCACTAGTTGCCCGTGAGCATCCTCAATGGTCCACGCGCAGTGGTTTGCGTCCCTAATGTCATAAGCTCGAATTGAGCAGTCATGAAGTGCGATAAATTGATTTCCCTGATGGTGTTGAGACCATTTACCACTCGTGAACTTAGGGGCGTTTTTGGTTGTTATTTCAGCAATTGTTCGAGACTTCGTTGTGGACCGATCAAAGATGACAATCTTCCCATCGACCACCGTGGCGAGTGTGTTCTCATCTGTCGGATGGAATTCTGTTGTTTTAACATCCGTCCCAAAAGCCTTGAAAACACAAAACAAATAAGACTAGCCACTTTCACAAGCTTTTTGGTCTAACCTCAGTGGGAAGAATTTCCACATTTTCATACGGAAGGAACTCTGAATCCATGTCTTTTTCGTCGAGATTCTCTGGAATAGTTAACACCGCTGTCTGAGTAAGTACTTGAGCACCCTTCTGCGAGCTGTAGCAGGAGAGGAGAGTACGTGCGTTATGCGGACTGCTGTTCAACTTCCACACTTCACCAAGTGGATGTGCGAAAACCTTTAAATAACGTTTCAGTTAAGATTTTTGACTTTCTACTCATGTGCTGGTACCTTGGCTTTGATAAGCGATTTTTCTTCATTGTATTCGAGAAGATGTAGTTGGTTATTGGGTTTCAGAGACTGTGTGGCTATGAAAAATCGCACTTCATTTGACTCAGCATACTGTGGAGTGAGTGCTCTTGCCTGAAATTGAAGAAAGATATTGAAAGCCTGATGTTTTGGATTGAAGGTTTTAGTTACCTGAAATTCTAGCCCATAAATTAAGCTATTTGTATCATCCATTATATGGAACACGAAAAGTTGTGATATTAAATTGAAAATAAACAAATATCGATTCGAAGGATTGCAGTCAGCTGTTGGAATTGTTGTCACTGTCAGAAATGTGTCAGCGCAATTTTTTAGTTGTCAACTTTTTAATAGGGTGCAACGAAACTAAAATGTGTACAATTTTAATTTTGCAACTACATAATTTGGTGTTTGATTGAGTTCGCTTAAGTTATCAAAGAAGCAGGAGCCCAGTGTGGCTTTCCTAGTTGAGGCGAGTGCAGAGAAGGTGTTGCAGATTTCCGTCCTTTTTACTACTGCAGAAATTATTTGAGAATTGCCCTGGTATGTTCGCGTGTAGACCTTATAGGCAGTGTCCGGTAATTATTTCCACTGCGGTGCTGACCTTGGATCTCTTTAGGGAGATCAAGCTATTAAATTTGTTTGGGTCGACACTGGGCCAGATTTGCTTAGTGATTTGGCAAGTGATGCCTGAATTCCATCTGGCATTGACTTTTAGTTTGCCCTGAGTATTCAGTTGTAACTTGAAGGTGGATAGGGAGTAGCTTTGTTACAAGAGGATTCATCATCTGGCAGAGTTTTAGCGATTTTTGCGGGCTTGTCAGCTTTACAGTTTCACATAATTCCTCTATGGCCTGGTACCCAACACAGGCGAATGTGAAACTGTTCGGATATCGTTTCCACGGATCTTCCTTTGATGTACGCATGTTGAGACAAGGAAAGTTTAGTTGAATCGATGGTTGATCTTAGATGTAAGTCAATGAACTTTTCTAGTGTTTTTTTGTAGAAGAAAGGATGGTAGGTCTAGGGCCCTTTGGGTATGCATGGTAGCTCTTTCCCGCAATTTGTTTCCATCGGTTTAGGATGCGAAAAAAGATACGCAGCCTTTAAAAAGAATTTCATTGCGGAAGTTGGTTGATGTCCCAGAGCTTTTCGAGGATACTTTGAACTTTTCGTAGGTTTCTAAGGCTAAGAGGAAGAGAAACATTGAGATTGTTCTTTGACAAAATATAAGCTCTTGGTTTATTTATATTTCTTGTGTAGAGTAGTTTGAGGTCCTAAGTCTATTTAACTGGTCCTTTTTGAGCCAGGGTCCTGGACTAGGACAATATCTTCTCCAGTGCTTGTTAAGCGGAGGGTAAGGTTGAAGGAGGCTATTTTGAAGGTTTTTCCGAAGGAACTTTATAATTTTCGTTTTCAAATAACTATCACTGTGATTGATGTTCGCCTCGCCGGAATCTGACATAGAGTCTAGTCGAGTCCCCTGAGTTGACACTAATTGGTCTTTCTCTATTTAGTTTAGCTAGTAATTCCGTTGTTTTCTTTGCCGGAGTCTGATAGTGTTTGTCCTTTTTCCATGTCCGTGTTCGAGTCTAAATCCAGAGTCAGGAGTGTTGAGGACAAATCCTCCGATCTTATTGGGGTATAGTGTTTATATGGCTGGTTACAGTCGTTACAACTTGTCTGACTGTGTCCGAAGTGGAGGGGGCAGATTGGTCACTTTCTTTGTGACCCTGATTCTTTAATTTGCCCCTGATACCAGGCAGCCAACTAGATTGCTGGCAAGCCGGGCTTCCAGCTTCGTCCACTTGTACATCGGGGTGCTACCATGAGGGTCCGACCTGTCACGATCTGGATTTGCGGACGTCATTATACTGCCTCGCCTGTCTCGATGTTCAGGCCGAAGTAGAAGAGAGCATTGCGATAACGATTGTACAATGAGGTTGAGCTCGACAGTTTGCCTGAGGACAAGATTTGTTAGCATTCATGACCGCCGTACAATGCCGATACGTCTCGTATACATATGCTGCACGGTCTGTCTGTAAGCTCAATCAGAAGAGAAATACCTGTTACCTAAGAACATCTGTTACGATCCTGAGGGTTCTTCCATCTAGCACCAAGGTCTATTTGCTCTGTTTGATCATAATTTGTATGTACGTGGCCTATACCGAAACAAAACATTTATTCCTTCCCATACAGGTATTCTGTAACAATCCTAAAAAAATCAAAGAAAAATCCTATGAAATGAGACGCAAGATGTTACACCATAAATCCATCAAAACAATAAAGGCCTTAATCAGTAACCTCCCATGAGAACATCCTGGGAGCATGATTCAATAACACCGACCGGTCTTTAGCAAGAATATACGTATACCAATCCTATTGAGGAAGAGTATAAGAAAGGAAAAGAATTAAAATAAAAAGTATGTTCCGCAACATGTATTGATGTGTGTGTTCTGTCTTCGACACTCTTTCTCATTTTTATAAATGATCTCTTGTCTGCTACTTCTAATCCAATTCATTCCTTCGCTGATGACAGCACCCTCAGCTTTTCATATTCGTTCCAAGACTCACGACCCCCGTCCTTCGGTCGTAGAATTGGAACGGCAGCTTGTGTTAAGCACACATTGAACTTCGATCTTGACAGGGGAAAGAACAATCGAGTGGAATTCTCACTCATATCTCACTCAATGCTGTCTGCTGTCACTCAGGCGAACCCTTGTTAATCAGCCATTTTCCATGAATGGCACCTGTGTCGATGAAACCGGAAAGCGTTCCATCCTTGGTATGTGTATCAACACAACACTTAGTTGGAACGATCACATATTTGAGGTCGCCAAAAATGTGAATGAAATACTTCACCCCTTCTGATTTGGCTTTAATTTATAAGGCGATTATACGCCCCAAACTTGAGTACAACGCTCATATCCGGTCTGGTGCCCCCAAAACCACCCTGCACCTACTAGACATAATCCAAAAGCGAGCGATAAAACTTATAGGAGACAACAATATTGCAGAGTCATTAGACTCGTACGAACATCGACGTACCGTCTCGCCTCTGTCCGCATTTTATCGCTATTTTAACAAACGATGCTCAAGTGAGCCTGCCAACTGCATTTCTCCTCTCCATGAATTCACCCGCAATACCCGCCTAACCAGGAATGCTCATCAGTTTACCCTTAAGCCTACTTTCCGACGCACAGTTAAATTTAGAGACTCGTTCATCAGCCGCACGACACGAATATGGAGTGCTCTTCCCAGCCCAATATTTCCCCCAGAATACAATCCGCAGATATTTAAAGTCAATGTGCACAGGTACCTCCTCTCCATTTCTCCCTCTACACCTTCGGCCCATGCTGTGTCTTGAACCCGGACACCTAAGGGTATTAACAATCCCTTGTGTTTTTTATAAAAAAAGAGGTAGGTTGTTAGTGAAAGGCAGATATTAACAAAACAAAAACATTTGCACTAAGCGTTAGCTCCCACTAGGCTGAGAGTCTCCTGCTTTGAATGTGGTCTCATATTTATGTATTCCGGTCCATACTCAAATTTTAGGAAGTCATTATTATTCGTCCGTTTAAATTTGGTATGGAGTTATGCCAGACGATCACATCAGAAGGTGATACAAATCTCTGGAGTTGTTAGGATTAGAAGTGGGAGGAGGCTGCCCGATAAGTAGGTATGTAGCCACCAACATGGAGATGGATATTCTGTAGGTGGTTTTTGGATTTGATGGGCAGAGAGTGGTCCAGATGTTTGGTTTGGGCCTCAACCAACAAGCCGCCCCAAAAAGCGAGATCTCTGGCTAGCTGCCTTCATTTTATATGCGCAGTTGGTTGGGGTCCTTCTTCGCCTGGATGCGACACCTCAAACGAGGGCATCCTCTGCCCCCAACTTCGGAGACGCAGACTCTTCGGGCCGAAGCTAAATTGTAAAATAAATCCTAGGCGACTAACTAGGCTCATGTCGCAGTACAGCAACTACAGTTTGTGGGTGACTCTTCCCCTCTAAAAGCCTTTAACTCCAAAAAGGACCAAAGAACGCACACAGAACATTTCTCTCGAAGAGACCAAGGACTACTTCATGCGTTTTTGAGATTGCCCATGCCTCCGATCGCACACCAGAAGGGATGATCACTGCCTTATAGTAAGTCAGCTTGGTCTTTCCGAAAAAGGCTTTATTACTCAATTTTTGATATCCGTATCTATCTGAAGTTGTTCGCACTGTTTACCTCGAAGCCGAGGTAGACGAAATCCTTGACAACCTTGAAGTTATAGCTGTTCATTGTGACGCTCTACTCAAGACGTCGCTGTTGTGTGTCCATTCTTGGGGACAGCATACAGGCCTCATTGTGTTCTGTGTTCTGGCAATCACATCAATGTCATCCGCGTATAATAATCGTACGGAAATCTGGAATCGTACGGCTGCATGGTACGTTTTCAATCTTTGCAGAACAACGTCTCGGAACAACGTCGGAATCTCCTAGGATGCGAATTGGATGCATTTCTAGGTTACAGATCGTGCATATTACTCTTCAAAATTATTCACAAGAAACAGCTAAATTATTTATATGAAAAGATCACCTTCTGTCGATCGAGTCTTAAGACCCTCAATTCATACATGTTTAATGTCACGCAGGCACTTCTTCATTCGTGCTGTTCATCTGGGACCATCTACCTTCACAGGCACGGTCTAAGACCGAGTACAGACAAACGCTTGTTTCTACTTCTTCCCATCGAACTGAAATAAATCCTACAATATTTTTATTTTTACCTTTTCTCTATACATTAATCGTATTGAATTTTAAAATTGCAAATTCACGCTCTAAACTGAATTGAATTTGAATTGAAACTGAAATCAATACTTGCAATAATTCGATATCACTTTAATTCACTTAAAGTCACTTAAAATTGCATATTATTTTATATTGCTCCTGTGCTAGTAAAAGAACATAATGTTCTTAATGTACAGAGATAAGAGGGGCGTTCAATATATTCTCCGTATCGGGGTGAGGCTGTGGTTGCATATACAAATTGACTTATTTATCAAGTAATACTATTGTTTTAGTGCATTCATGCAAACAAATTTCATATAAATGTGTTTATTAATTCGCGTTTAATCTCTAGTTAAACAGAATCATAATGGCAACTGAGACGATGGTGGTGAAAATTGAGCATCGCGCTGTAATTAAATTTCGCACTATTCATGAAGAGATGGTGGCTGCTTTGCAGGGTTCCGCACCTTCATTATCAACTGTGCAAAAGAGGTCAAGTGAGTTCAAGAGAGGCAGAGAGAGCATTGAAGACGACCCCCGCTCCGGCGCCCCGGCTACTGCTTGTACGGGAGAAAGCATCAAAGAAGTCGAAAAACTTGTTCTTGAGGATGCCCGAATAAAGGTGAGATCACCAAGCATTCAATTGGTACCATTCACACCATTCTTCATGACCATCTTAGCCTTTCAAATGTCAGTGCAAGGTGGGTGCCACGAATGCTCACAGCGCCTCAGAAAAAAGTGAGAATCGCATGCTGTAGAGAGCTTTTGGAGATGTGTGGTGAGAACGCGGACGGTGTTATGGATCGAATTGTTACTGGTGACGAAACATGGGTCCACCACTATGACCCTGAAAGCAAACAAGAGACCATGCAGTGGCATAAACAAGGAACAGACCCCCCGAAGAAGTTCAAAGTCACTCCGTCTGCCGGAAATCTCATGGCCACAGTTGTTTGGGTCTCAAAGGGAATCTTGCTCATTGAGAGAAAAAAAAGAGAAACGCCACATCCTACGCTTCCACTTAGCATAATATGCGGGAGGAAATTAAAAAGAAAAGACGGGGTAAACTCGCAGCGGGTGTGTTGCTTCTTCATGACAACGCTCCTGTTCACCCGGCGTGAGTTTCCAAGGCTGCTGCGCGAGATTGTGGTTTCGAAGAAATCCAACACAGACCCTATAGTCCAGACCTTGCCCCTAGTGATTATCTCCTGTTTCCGGATTTGAAAAAAATGCCTTCGTGGAAAAAGACTTTCGGATGATGAAGGACTCAAGTCGGCAATAAATGGGTATTTTGCTGAGAAAGAGGAAATTTATTTTTTTGAGGGTTTAAAAAAGTTTCAAGATGTAACAAATGCATGGGAGGGGAGATTATATTGAAAAATAAAAACAATTTAAATTGAATTCGCATGTTCCCTCGTAAATATCAATAAATGAAATGAAATGAAAAAAAAAGTCAAAAGAAGTCACATGATAGCGCGTCGCCTTGTCTTAATCCTTTTTTGACACACTTGATATCCAACAACGTACTACACAAATCCCCACGTAGGTCTTCAGCAGACGCAGACTCAGCTGTTCTAAACGGAATGACAGTCGCACTAACGTCGAGTCCAGATAAAATGAAAGACCCTTTACTTTATGTAATAATTCATTTGTGTGTATTATCTTGCAATATACATAGTTTTAAACTTATTACGCTTTTTTGTTTCTTTTTAATAATTTATATATAATTCAATCTCATATCAATAAAACAACTTTTTTATGTATGTATATATATAATTTTTGATAATATTTTTACTAACTTGCAGCTGAATCCTTAGCACAATTCGCAGCAAGTTTTCATTTAAAAATTAAATAAATTTAAGTGTAGACTCCTCGTCATCCACTGTTCATTCATTAATCCTAATTGGTTTCTGCTTATCTTCATCTTATACTTGTTCCTTTATCATTTTCTTTCATTTCTTGCGTTTTTTTCTTCTGTTTTTGGTTCAGTTAGTTACGAGTATATTTAATTTTTACTTTTAATATATTCATAATTATAATCAAAACACAAAAAAAGAAAGACATCATCTCAACGTTCAGGTTGATTTTGAGGAGTGGAAGTTCGGTTGATACCTCGTTTCCTTTTTGTTGGTTTTGGAGTTCATTTCTTTCTTAAGTTAGTTTCGGTTTTCGGTTTTCGGCTTTCGGTTTTTATTTGATATTCCTATGGAGTCGTTATTTTGATTTGTGTTGTGTTGCTGCGAAAATCCTTCCGTTTTGTATAATTTCTATTTAATTTATATTCTACGATTTCTTGTTTTGTTCTGCATGCAATAATGGAAATACAAAAAATATATATTATATATATGTATATATGTGTATGTATGAATGCTCCTTATGTAATAATTGTTTTATTCCCTAAAAAAATTCATTCCTTATTTTTCAAATCTACACGCTATGTTGAATAGATACATGTACATACTTATAAATGTTGAGAACGATTTTGTGTGTTTTTCTTTTGTCCACATAATCAGCCCTACACAATCTTAGTTTGTAGTTTATTTTCCTTCATCTTGAGTCAAGTTGAAATGTCATCTTAGGGCTAAAATTGATTACCCATTCTGGTTGGGTTTGCGAACATACCGAATGCGAATACTCTCCAAACAGTATTATTGGATTAGAAAATATAAAACAAGGACATTCCACGCATGTGTGCGAGCTCAAGGAAGAGAATAATTTCACTTATTTCTTAGATTTTACGACACTTTAATGGGATTTGTATTTGTATTTAATTATCATACTACAAGATTTGTGTTTGTTTTTTTATATTTACTTATTTTTATTTTTATGGTTGTTGTAAGATGTTTTCTCTTTATGATTTCTTAATGCTTATACTCTCTCTGTCTGTTGTGTTTTTTTTTTTATTTAAGGCAACTCTTAAAGGCATCTGTTCAATACGTTTATAAATATATTTTCGTGTATTTCATTTTTGTTTTTTTCTTTTTTTTTTACATATATTTATCCTCATTTTTTCGTTCGATTCATTTAATTTAAAAGCTAGATAATTGTTTTGTTTTGTGAAACAAAGTGAAAATATAAATATACTTGGAGTATAAGGATATGATTTACTTGAAGAGAAGGGGGTGGCAGACACGTATGGATAGAGGAAGGGGGATCAGTAACACACACTCGTACACGCACACGATCATTAAAATTATTTTTCACACAATATTGACATTCTTTCGTTTGATTACTGTTTGTTTTTTTCTTCGGACTTTGTTCAAACACACATTTGTTCAATAGATGCTGAGATTTGTTTGGATTTGGCTTAATGCGTGTCGTAGGGTGAGCTTCTGGTGATTGGTCATCACATGTTTGGAACATCGTTTCTTTTTCGTGTCTAGTTGTTTAAGATATAAGATGTGTTCCATTCAGTCAATGTGTGCCAGACCTTTGTGCCATTCAGTCAATTTCCTTTGTATCAAAGGATTATCTGAAGCAATCATAATATGGTTGTCGCTACTGTCTGAGGGCCTAGTCCTAGCCGTAACATCAATGACTCGCCTTTTCTGCCCGTGCAATTGGTCTCTTGAGCGTAGTTTTATGCGAACGGCGGAGTTCTCAAAAGCTTTTTCTAGACAGGAATACGCCTCAGGCATTTTTAGTGGCTTGACAATTTCGAAATTTGTTAGTTTCGGAAATTGGCACCCAGTGTTAAAGCCGACATACCGACTCATTAACCCACGGCAGCCACCAGATGGATACAGACACACCAAGAATTGTCCAAATGACTGCTAACAGAAGGCTATTCACACGCTTGTCTTCATATTTTCCAAGCCATTATTGGTGATTTACAACTAAGACAACAACTAGTTAATTCTAGGTGACATTGATTGAAATGAAACGCAACGATACACTCGTAGCCCCGATAGAAATCTATGACATAATGTGTGGAGCCTAAATTACGAAAATTACAAATCAAACAAATTCCAATTTACCATCAAGTGTGCAAGAATTTGAGATCACACAGTAATAAAATCATTTCAGTTAAAGACAGAGTACCTGAACACAACCGCAAATATTGAACATAGCAGGATAAAACAATATAGTCGCGAAGGTAAAGGCAGCAAAGAAGCATATTACTGAATTGAAATTAAGCCACCGCCTGTCTTGGTGGTGTGATGCTTAACACTGATCATCGCGAGGGTAGACCACAGCTTATCAGTATGAAGTTTGAAACAATGAAACATGAGGTAAAATAGTTCGACATTAAAGAAGAATTTAGGAAATAAATCAAGTGTCTGGGAAAGAGATCAAAATTTAACTCAAATCTTTGGCAGTTCCTTTAGCGACCTAGAAATCAACTAATATTACATGTAACACAAATCCGAGCTGAGGAGTCTTCAATGCTGTGTCTGTGGGAGAGAGCAACACACACAAGGTTGATGCACATCTACTTGCTGTTCGTCAGTGAAATGGTACAATTTTTAGTGACTTTTTGTTGTCCTTGCACTGTAGCCCAAGCTCAAAAAGGGCTTATGGCATGCTCTTACAATGAATGACCTAAAATCGTTGGCAGAGGTCTAAAGGTGGCTTCTATTAGTTTGGAATGGTAAAATGCACAAGCAACATTGCAGATTTGCACACAATTTCCAAAACAAATGCCAGACTCATCTAGTTAAACTTGGTATTTGAATCACAATCGCTTCTATAGATCATACATACGAAACCGATTTAATTTGAAATAATTTACTGACACACATGCAGAAGAAACACAAACGAGGGAGAACTAAACAGAGGAAGAAGAAGATGCTCAACATTTAAAATGTGTATTTAAAGTATCTACAGTAGAAAATTGTTTTTCATTATATCTTAAATTTATTTGAAAAAAATTCTTGTTGTTGGTTGTGTTATTTGTATTGTTGCTCATAGACGTTATGATGAATTAAATGAAGCTTGTCAAGTCTTAAGATATTTACCGCCATTATTATTCATTCATATTTGTCATTTTTTTTTTTTATTTACGTAGAAGTGGTTTCGTTTTTTTTTTTCATTGTTTGTCTACAAAAATATTTTTTGGTTTGTCTATTTATTTATTTATTTTTTTTTTTTGTTTACTGTTACATAATATGTATATATTATTACTGTTACTTGAGATGTACAATATATTGTAAAGGTCTGAAATATATTTTATTTTTCTACATAAAATTGCTTCCGGTTTAAAAAAAGGAATTAATATATTTAATTTATCTTGATCGACGCCAATCAGAGATATTAACAATTCTTATTAGAAGATGAGTGTAAAAATGTGTGTTTCTCTCCTACCGTTACATAACTCTAGATTCTATAACTATTACTGTCTTAAATAGCTGTTGTAGTATAAGATTAATGAGCGTATTTGATTTTTATAACTATCAACTAAATATAAGAGAATATCCTTAATCGCTAATGATGATGTTAAAGTTAAGTTTAGAATTCGCTTTTATACATTATAATATACATATCTTCGTACACATATTTATATTATGTAAATTCAACTAAAATCAATAACCTCTACATTATAATTATTTTTTTGTTTATTGTATTCTTTTTTATTTATCCATTCAATTACTACTTTATTGCTTTGCTTTTTAGTTTATAATGATTTGGGGACTTTTTTCGTTTTGTGTGTGTAACTTACTCGTATTTTTCTTTTGTTGCTGCATATTCCAGCTGAGGCAGAAACTGTTCATTTAATTTACATTTGCGTACGTATTTCGACTGCTTTTAATTTCAAATCAAAACGTAACAAAAAAACGACACATTTACGACGTAAAGATACAGATG
The DNA here is from genome assembly GCA_905231855.2 of Eristalis tenax. Taxonomy (NCBI): domain Eukaryota; kingdom Metazoa; phylum Arthropoda; class Insecta; order Diptera; family Syrphidae; genus Eristalis; species Eristalis tenax. The sequence continues at coordinate 26,783,396 of HG993126.1, forward strand.
GTTTTGGCATTTTATTGAGAGTTCTTCCAAAAACAGTTGTAGCTCAAAATTTGCTATCGATACTTTTCTATTTTTGACACACTCGTTAGGAATCATCCGACTGGCTTAGACTGTCATTTCAGACTGACTTTCCAATCCGGACTGGACCTGTCACTCGGCTTGGAATTCGTTTATGTTTCGTGCTACTAGGGCAATCATCGAGGGTATTATCTGAAGCAATCACCAAATTACTTTTGCCTGAAAAAGGAAATGTATTCGTTGCAAAAATAATTGAAGATCTGCGTTTAGGAATTGCGCTTTCAGAAATTGTATCCATATTCGAATCAATCAATTTTCATCTAAATTTGCTTTAACCGCAAATCTGAAGAGAGCTGCATGGAAGTGGTTTGTTTTTCTCTAACCCACCCATAAGTGATAGTTTTCGTACAGAAGCAAGAACATCCCTTGTTTATCTCTAAACTGAGTTTTACTGTCAACCGTCTGTAAGGGCTCAAATGCAGACAAATACAGACAGTTAGCCAGACCAAGCGAATGCACTTTGTCTTTGCCACCTGGAAACCAGTGATGTGTTATGGAAGCGTTCAACTATTCATGTCCTTATTCAGTCCCCACAGCAAGAAGACATATTTTTTTTTTTCTTTTGTGTTCATTACAGATAAGTAAATAAAAGAGACAAGACGAGTAGAGACAGTTAAAATTTTTCAAATTTAATATTTCAAAAATATGAAAGTATCAATGGATACTTTGTATTGTGTACTTCACTTAACTGTTAAAAGAAAAAGAATAAAATGTCGATTGATATTTTCAAATAAAAACGATCCCTTCTAAGAGTGCACTTCACTTAACTTTAAAGGTCATTTATAACTTAAAAAATAATAAAATGAGGACAAGGTAGAACTAGTTGCAACAATCCTAATTTCATCATTCTCCTGAGTTTGGCAGATTTATAATAATATTATAGTTATCAAGAAGAGAAAAAAAAAAAATAACAAAATGCAGAGAAAATGTTCAAATTAATTAATAAAAGGAGAACACTTTTTCCCCTTTTATGTGTACAGTCGATTTGTCGTTTACTATGATTGATCAAAAGATTTGCACAATTTAGGCCAGCATATGGCCAGAGAGATAATTAGATAAACAACTAAAATAAACCATAACACTTGAAGGCAAAAATAATTGATATAACTACTTAAGGCTAGTGTGTGGATGGAGGCTTGAAAGTACGAATTCGTAATTCGTAGTCCAAAACCATGTTTCGTTTGATTTGTTGATTTGTGTTTTTTATTGATACTGCACAACGCAACTCTAAGTACAATTTGATTTGTAGACGGCGCGTTGTGGTTGTGGTTTTGATTGTTGCAGTGGCATATTGTACGTAATCGTTCATTGGAACTGATCAGTAGCGCTAATATTGATCATTCAAAGACGAAACGTTGCCGCTGCGATCGTGTCATCATTGCTGTTGATTTGCGGGGTAGCTTATCCTTTTTAATTCGACTTTGTCTCGGCATTGGCTTTGGGTATATTCCACTTTCGTCGTCATCATCGACTGGTAGATCCAAATCTAATTGCTTGTATTTTCTAACAATGTTAAATTGCTTAAGAACCTTTTGTGTGGAGTATATCATTGTGTTGAACATTCGCCAGTATTTTCGGCGAACCAAGTGATCTTGGCTTTTCACTGCTGCAAATCCGCAAAACTCATCTTCGCTGTTTTCGCGTTTTATCACTTTCGTGCAATTTATCGCATAAAGGGAACTAGTTGAGAGTTTGAGTACACCTCTGCGACCACGTCCACGACCGCCGCGTCCTCGTCCTCGAATATTTGCGGACAACTTTCGCGTTTTGATATTATTTTTGATTCTATCATGACTACTTATAGTGCTACTGTGTTCACTGACGGCTATCGTGCTTTCAATTGACTTCTTACTGTCGACCAAATTATTTGGCAGGAATTTTTGTTCATTGTTATTCTCCAGACCCATGCTGGGCATTTGTACGTGATCCTGTAACTTGTCTATGACTTCACAGCTTCCCATACTTTCCAGACAATGAGTCCGTAGGTGATCAGGCGAAATATTGTCTTGATCAGAACTTTTACTATGTCCCAAGCCACTTGTTGTATCACCTTCACTTTCATTGCATCCATTGCTCCGTTCCATGCTTTGATTAGAATCTGAACCATGCACTGAGCATATTGACGAGGCTTTATTCCAGACTTTTTGCTCGGGCACAAGCACATCATCTTCGACGCACACAATTTCCTCTTCGTCCTCCTCATCGATACGATCGACTCCGTTTGTTGTGTGTGTCATTCTCATCCACGGGTGTTGCAGTACTTTTTTAATACTTAAACGCTTCGATAAGTCCATTTGCATGCACGAAGTAACCAAATCTCGGAATTCTGAAGACGTTGACATCCATCGGCGACTTTTCGTCGTCCACATATCACCACGGAGTATTCGCTCTCGGATCACAGCCTCATTTGTTTGGCGATCATCCTTACCATGACGAAATGGGGGATGACCGATGACCATTGTATACAGCATTGCTCCCAGTGACCAAATGTCAAATGCTTTTGAATAAATCGCACTGTCTGACGCACGAATCGCCTCCGGTGGAGCGTAGTCAAGTGTATACCTTGGGGTGTCTTTCCAAACATCTGCGCGGGTATTGTAACTGAAATTAAACAGAAAACGAACTTCTTAACATTTGCGAGCATATGCACATAGTCTAAAAATTCTAAAGTGCCTGACAAACTCTTAGTTTTCCAATCAATGATCGGTGGACTTAGATATCCAGACGCTTAAGAATGTGTACGGCTGAAGTTGGCCTTACATGACTCATCTTTGTGCGATAATTCGAGGAAAAAAATATAATTACCTTGCAGCACCGAAATCGATCAGTTTCACTTCTCGCAACTTGTCGTCAGTGAATAAGACATTCTCTGGCTTTAGGTCACCGTGTATAAAATTCCTGGAGTGAATATGTCGTACAGCCTCTCCAATAAGTCCAAATAAATCACATGCCCTGCTTTCAGTGAGGCCGCTCTCTTCATCAATATGATGAAACAGTTCACAGCCATTGACAAACTCTGTGATAATGACTATGTCCGTGCCAGAGCGATATGTGTTGATGTACTCTAAAATACCATCGTGACCACCGCAGGATATCAGCGCATCAACCTCAGCCGGTCGATACTTGGCTGCGGGTATAACTTTTGCCGAAAAGATTTGATCTTTCTTTGGATGTGAGGCAATGTAACAGGTACCAAAACTTCCACTTGAATAACTATTTTTCTCAAGTTCGTATTCAACTAAATGTGGTGGATTCTATAAAAACAAAAAGAAGAAGAAGAATGCGGAATTAATGGCATGTACTTAATGAAGATTTGAGCGTGTATTTACTTTTAAATGCTTATTGCAGAATTCCTCCTCGTTTGTTTGTCTGCTAATGGATGTCTTCTTATGCAAGTGTTGAGGTGCTACGTAGGAATATCCTGAAATAGAAAAATAAACAATAAATTCGAGAAAAGGCTGCTGAAAGCAATCAATTTCAAATGTATTTCTAAAGGCTGTGCCCTTCCAACCGGAATGACGGAGGCGTCATAAAAATGTCAAACAAATACAAAGATCGAGAAGCCTGTGACGTGTACATGGGAAAATAATGAGTTGGACGATGATTTCCCTGAAATTGTGATAACAATCCTCAGCAAAAAGGTTGATTGAAGCCGTTCGAAGGCGTGTCTGCCAGAGGCGCAGTGGCACGCCAATATGGGTTCTAAATGATGGCTAGCTCAGTTTGATCCGAGTGAAAAGAGGTTAGAGGTGCCAGAGTCAGATGGCCTACGATTAGAGCAACTCTTCTTGTCAAGCATTTAAAGCTGCTTTGCTGTAGTGAGAGGTATGATATGAACTGATGCGTCGGTACCTCATGGAATTTCCTGGAGTGTTGCAATGCTCCGAGATCCACATAAGGCGGGTGCTACAGTTTGAGCTTAGCCATCTTTGAAGCGGAGTGCAGATCTTTATGTGGAAACTGACTGCATCCAGGGATGCAACAAATAACGTCGGAGGAGGTTATAGGTGCCAGAGTCAGATGGCCTACGATTAGAGCAACTCTTCTTGTCAAGCATTTAAAGCTGCTTTGCTGTAGTGAGAGGTATGATATGAACTGATGCGTCGGTACCTCATGGAATTTCCTGGAGTGTTGCAATGCTCCGAGATCCACATAAGGCGGGTGCTACAGTTTGAGCTTAGCCATCTTTGAAGCGGAGTGCAGATCTTTATGTGGAAACTGACTGCATCCAGGGATGCAACAAATAACGGGTCTTGTTCAGAACTAAGTTCTCTTTAATGCTTATTCTTAATTTCTGGGAGAAACATGCTTCAACGGAGTGGTAAACGATGCGATATATGCATGTTGGGGCATTTTGGGGTAGACGCCTATCTCCCCCTCTCTCGTTTGCCTACGACACATACCTGAAAATGCTCTGAGATGACCAGTCAGTCTACCTATAAAATCTGGAAGAAATGTGGGTTGAGTAGATTTTCTCAAAGTGGGATTGAGATAGTAGCCGGTTGATGTCCCAAGGAAGGAACATAAATCTGTCGAAAATGATGGAGTATTCGGAGCGGAATACCGTCCCGTCTGGAGTGCTTTTGGGTTAAAGTGGCTGACTGCCATGGGTAGCAGTCCCACTTAGGCCAAGTAGGCCAGTTGTGTTACCACGCGGATCAAATTGATCAAATTTCGCAAACCATTCAGAGCTTTTAGTGAAGCGATTAAGATCACTAACTAATGCTGCTTAGTTCTGTCAAGGCGTTGAAGTATAGGGCGGCGTCTTAGTGACTTAATCTGAGAGGAGAGGGCGCTGCAGTTGCACAGACGATTTACGATGGCTTGTGCCCCGTCTTAATCTCTGCAGCTCTTCCAGAACTCGTTGTAGGGGATACCTAGACTGGAGGCGTGAGTACCGATTCGCGATTATAACACCAGTGAAGGTTCTGAGATTCGGCCTACTCATTCTAATCTGGTCACGTGAGCGCTTTGGATCGAGAGTTGGCCATAATGTTGACGGTCTACTCTGCACCCAGTGCCAGTAGACCGTCAACGTTTGGTATGAATAAGCTTGTCGAGCTTTAGTAGATGTTTGACCGTAGTGAGGGGCATGGACGGCAGGTCTCCACCAGGAAAGAGTGTCGAGGTAGTGCACTTTCTAGCGGATTCGTTGGCGGCAATTAAGGGACATCTTGAAGTTAATGTGACTCTACTCAGGGAATCGATCGTTGCCTGGCTGTCCGAACAGATGAATCTGTGCCTTATATTACAGGACAGAGCTGAACAGACATTCCTGACAAGACTAAACATCTAGAGCCGCACACAAGTACAACAAATGTGATAATCCAGTTACGATCGGCAGCCAGTCAGAATAAGAAACAGCGCGTAACATAATTTAGCATTCATTTTCGTTATTTACCTCTGAACAGTCTATGGGTGTTTTCAGGAACAGGCGCCGGTGAGTCAACGACAGAAAGTTTAGTGAATTCCTCACTAAAGTTTCCCGTGTCATCTTCACTAACAATCTTCGGTTTAAATGGTGCTTTTCGTCGTTTCCTTTTCAAATCTTGCCAGTTGATGCCATTGAAGAATGGATGTCTTTTGATTTCGTCGGCGTTTTTACTATTGCCACCTGTGAACAACAAGCAATTAATTGATGGACAAGGGGAAATGAATATTCGTCAAAATATACCTAATCGTTTCTTTGGATCCTTGTGGAGCATTTTTAAGATGAAATCTTTGACAGTTTCACCCAATATGGAAGGCAGTGGGGGATCACTCTTTTGAATTCGTCGGGATATATCGTTTTGTGTGTTGCGCTGTTCGACCACCGTGAATGGCGACGCACCTGTGAGCAATTCATAAGTGAGTACACCAACAGACCACCAATCGACAGCCAGATCATGACCAGCTGGACATGGACGTATAATTTCTGAAATTAAAGTTACTCTCCAATTAAATGCCTTTCAAAGCTGCATGCAAATTTATTGTGATTCTTACCAGGAGCCATGTATTCCAATGTGCCACAAAAACTGTGCGCTCTTTGATTTGAGTCGGGTTTGAAAATCTTTGATAAGCCAAAATCGGCCAGAACAATGTGCCCATTGCCGTCTAAGAGGATATTCTCAAGTTTTATATCTCTGTAGATAATTCCCAGCTTGTGTAGGTGCTCCAGGGCTAGGATCACCTCGGCTATGTAAATGCGGACATCGTCCTCAGGAAAATTCTCCGATTTGTACAAATGCGTAAATAATTCACCACCATTCACGTAGTCTGTGGAAATGTAATTCGATTGTTAGATTAAATCTCTAGTGGCTGGAAGAAGAGGTCTTACCCAAAATCAAATACAGCTTTGAATCTGTTTGAAATGCGTAATGCATTCCAACCAGAAACGGGCTCTGTTGTATTGCCTCCAGCACCTGAAATTGAATGAGAATTCGTCGAATTAGTTAAGTGGTTTGCATTTGTAGGGATCAATTCAACACATGTGTAAAATGAACACCTCCAGTTCCCGAAAACAGAGAAGAACGGAGGAACGGGTCTAAATTTAGTCCATGTGGATCCGGCACCATGTGTGGCGTCCACGCAACAAAGTTGTAAGCAAGCTAAACATTGCCAAACATTGGGAACGGTCAATCGTGAGAGCATTGTGGCGTGGGCTGCCTTCTCTCAGAATGGAACAGCACACATGGAACCTTTTTCTGGCGATAACGATGGAAAGGCTTGTGGGGGTTGGACAGTCAAAATCGAAATGAATGTCTTACTCGTACCCTGACATAAATTCCTCCTAGAACCTCTTAAACTAAGAAATGCCGAATTGGATGAGGGAATCCCAATTTGGATGGAATTCAATTCCGACGCCAATCGCTAATCGGCGGCGATTACAACGCATAATACGGCGGTTGGATTTAAAGAACAACCAGAGCTGGGCGCTTCTGCCTCAGCCACTCGTAGTGTAGTTCTTCACGAGTCGAGTGGACCGTTTAATGTCGACTCCAAACGGCAAAGTTTGAAAAGTTTTTTCTAGAGAGACGATACTCCCGGAGCAGAGTCAGGAACACGAAAGAGGTGAAAACGGGTGTCGATGCACCTAAGCACTATGTCACGGTGGCTTCAAAGGAGATATCCAAAAAATATTATTGGCTAGTGAATATGACTGTGTTCTGTGTCCACAAAGGACTGAAGAACAGAGCTTAATTTTGCTTTCTGATTTTAAATGTTCCAACAAGTCGCTTTCCATAAACTACAGGTAATACAACAAGACTGCAGACCGAACAAGATATTCCTTGCTCATTTGTTTATCGCTTTGAGTGACATGTCATTGACCTTAAATTCGCGATGTGCGACGTGCATGTATAGAAGCACAGCTTTTGTTGTTTTTAAAACCAACTTGATTTCAAGATTCAAGCCAACTCGAATCTATAAAGTGATATTTTACGTGGGTTATACGTGGTATGGGAGGGGAAAAGTACACACACTCGTGTTGGAAGTGGTTCTTGGAAAGCATGCTTCTCCATGCTGTAGAGAGTGAAAATGTAAATGACTTTGAATTTAGGTTAAACACATGGACAGAAGGCTGTGGTGAAAAAATATCTGCATTTTCATAAGCACACGATGGCCATTTAGGGTCATTTTGGCATTTGCGTTGACAAACGAGCTGTCAACAATTCAAAAGTAATTCATATTCATATTCAAGATAATTTCCCATACTTTGCCACGGGGCAACAGCTTCTCAAATGAAGTCAGCTTATAAGCAAGGTAGCAAGCAGTCAAGGCACCACCGGCTAATCAAATCGCGATAGAATTTGTTTACCCTTCTATTCAAGATAAATCTGCGGTTTCTATACGTATAGGATCTGCGTTGGCTGTTCCACATTGCGGAGCGTGTGCACAGCCGCGCACAAGACCAAAGAGGTACGAACATTTAGAAGAGAATCACACATCCCGCGGAGAAGCTTTTGAATTAAACAACAAGAAATGCCCATATGAAACCCCTTCAAGTGAATAAATACAATGAAATACTTTTTCGCTCTTCGTCATTACCGTCGTAACTCAATTCCAAATCTGGCAGAGTAGGTGAAAAAAATGTGAAAGTTAGATTCACTTCTCCATTTGATCTTTTGGCACAAGAAACGCCTCAGCTAGCTGTTGCTTAGAGGAAACAGACAAAAAATACATGAAAGGGAATAGTGATAATGAAAATACATAATGTGCAATCTAATAATTTGCTGCTAAGGCCACGAGAAGAATGAAGCTGTGGCAACAACTGAAATCACTTTCACCCATTTCGACGATTGGTAATAGGCTGTCAGTGTATGCGCGGCGGCCAGTGTGTGTAGTTTTCCATGTCGAAAAGAAAGGTATCACGTTTTAAGCTGTTGCTGGCTGTGACGCTTACGATGTTGCCCGCAGTGGCTCGTCGACTCGTACTCGTCGATGAAGGCGACCCAATTTGCGTTACAAGCACTAGTACGTACACAAATGGAATTCCACTCAGAGTTGGTTTGTGTGGTTTGCCGACGACAATGATGACATTCTATGACGTCTGTGTGGAGTTTCAATTGACTTGTTGCCTAATATGGAGAATTCTTTTTTTTTTCGGGTGAAATTCTTTCTAAGATGATACACTATAAATTATTCTGGCGAGAGAAGAATTTAACCTGAATTCCCAAACAGTGTTTCGGCATTCTTGGGGGGACGGCTTTGAATTGGGAGCACGTTTTGAATTTTAAAACCGAGGAGATTGAAAGCTGAGTTTTCTCTTTACTGAATGAATTGTGTAATCGCCTTGCCACTGACTGTCACTCAGCTTCGAGCAGAGTGCTTTAAATACTGAAATGGGTTCGATAACGACCCCATGGGCTGGTGCAGTTGAACATTTTTATTCTCCTAAAGATTGATGCGGCGATGTTTAAGCGATGTCCGGATATAGTATGAGCAACATAGACCGGCTAAAGTACATGAGTCTACCTAACAAAGGCCACAACTGACGTTGAAATGGCTGAAGAACTGGCCAGGAAAAAGGCTGTTGTAGACTTGAAAAAAGGACAGGTGACATCGAGATCGATTTTACGGCAACTGATGAGTAGGCGAAATGAACAGGTCTCAAGGTCAATGAGGACAGAACGAAATACATGCTGTCGACCAAGGAACGTTCCGTCGCACACCACCTTGGACGAAACCAAACGATTGACAGCCTACAATTTCTTGGTAGTAAAGGAGCTTGTCTCCTTTTACAGTGGAGATCCGACGTAGAATCGCATTCAAACTCGGATCAAAACTCCTGACTCGAAGGACCCAGATCATGCATGAGAATATGAGAAAGCAGCAGAGCTGATTCTTGGTGAGTTCGACAGAAACATTCAACGTCAGATACCTATATGTATGTATTCTCCTGTCTAGTCTAGTCTGGAAGGTAAAAATCCGTCGATTGTACTGCTACAGCTAAGGGGGTCTTCGAATCTGAGCCTCCTGGAATCTCCGCTATAAAGACCGAGTAAAAGCGGACGCAAGATTCCTTAGTCTTGATGACTGGAAGCAGCATTCGATGGAAGGCAGCGATTGCAGACTCTCCATTGGTTTCCGGCCTTATAAGAAAGACGGTATCTATTCTTAGTGCCGGCGAAGGGAAGGTGTTATTCTTTATCCACCTGCGAGATTACTCTGACGCTTTGGACTAAGTTCAACAGTGCTAAAAACCAGCAAGCTCCTTGCATGCGACAAATGGACGCAATCGTCCGAGGTGTCATGTGTGATGCGCAGACTACAGAGGCTGTGGCGATAAAGAGGAATAAGAGGGTTCTGCTGACATTGCCCCAATCCACATCATTTGAGTAATAGAACTTTCATATTTCACAGACCGTAATATCGTAAGCTGTCAAGCTGTGGGTCGGCCACTGTCAATACTCAATGAGTATAACTGTCTGGAAAAGGCTTCTCGAATTGGCCATTCGAAGTCGCCATAAAACTGTAAGTCCCTTCAACTTGTGAGAGAACAGTATCACGCACAACACAAGTGGTTACTGAGAAGTTCAGTCCTGGCCCTCTACAGGATTTAGTGCAAGCCCAAGAATAAAGTTCGAGGTAAAGCTACTTCTGCTAATTCGGGCGTTTTGACTCTTGTGAAACAATTTTGGGCGGTGGCAACTATTCGTGTAAGCAATTGATTTTTTATTTCATGTAAATTGTATTTCATTTACTTGTTTGCATTTTTCTTGTAAAACACGCTCCTTCTATAGTGATTTGAAAAACTGGGGTTGCTGCGCATTGTCGTATCATTCTCGTGAACTCGATAAAACGCGTACTAAAGCCTTTTAAAGACCGACCGGCCTTTGTGATTTCACCTTTAGACAGCAAAGAGTTGTTCACCCAAGTTGTCACAACTATCAAACGTTCACTAGGACCTTAATGAGAAGTGGCAAATCTCGGTGCACCTATTTACCCAAACTAACCCAGCCCCATCACCGCTCTCAGGAGCACATCATTTTCAGCAGTTGGGATGCAAAAAGGGAAGAGGTGGAGAACACCATCGTTCCACGTCTCAGAAGAAGAAGAGGCGGATCTGTGATTGGCGGCATCCACAGCCCCCAGTAACACAATCCAACTGTTGCATAATGCAAATCCCCTCGTCAGCCAGACTAACATGTAGTACATTTGCACCGCACTTCAAAATTCAACTCCTCCTAGAAGAGAATAAGGACTGAATCGCAGTGTTGCGTTCGGTCTCTGATTATATCTTACGAATATGTTGTGTACCGCGCGCTCACTTTTCCATATCGAAATGAACGCGCGAGTTAAATGAAAAACACACGATGATCGCTGTTCTGCGGGTCCGTCAAGACTGCCCGAACTTTATTCATACAAATTAAAATATGATATCAAAATAAATAGTGAGGTCAACGCATTCACCTCCATTGGGCTTCAATTATCAAAGTGATTTCATTGGCACCGGAGAGAGGCGTCACCTTACTTATGGGTTGCGAAGCAACACAAATGTTCCGTCGTCGTGTCTGCTGACTTGCATTTGTGTAATTCGCGTGTTTGACCTAGTCAAATGTTATGAAATGCAAATTCCAAGAAAAAATATAAAGTTTTCATAAAATTTCACCGCGCAACTGATCCATTCCGGCTCACACTCATTATTTACGTGTTTCCTACCAAAAATGACAAAGTCCGGCTGCGCGAAGGCGACGTTGCGATATAAAGATGAAATTTTTCGAAAAAAATCTTTATTTGAATCGATAGTACGGTCCATATAATTTAATTTTGAAGATTATTTCATGCAAATGTTGACCTTGACTGCGCCTCAAATTTCATCCTCTTAGTCCAATTTTGGCATACTCTTTCCAACATTTCGGCCGGTATCTCACGAATAAATGCTTCAATGCTGTCTTCCAATGCGTCAATTGAAGCGGGCTTGTCTGTAGGGACATGAACTTTAACATAGCCCCACAAAAAATAGTCTACAGGCGTTAAATCGCACGATCTAGGCGGCCAATTGACCGGTCCCGAACGTGAAATAAAATGTTCACCGAACTCGCCTCTCAATAATATTGGTCCATTGTTGCGCGTGCTGTGTGGCATGTGGCACCGTCTTGTTGAAACCACATGTCATGCAAGTCAATACCCATTGAGCCAAAAATGAGCTTCGATTTAACTGACCATAAAAAGGAAGAAGCGCGCGATGAACTTTCTTAACAGAGCACGCATTTTGATAATTCACGCATTCAATAATTTGCAAGCGTTGTTCGTTTGTAAGACGATTCATGGTTAAATTATAGACCAAACTGAAGATGTTTGAAAGTGAAACAAAACACGAAACGTGCGTCGGCTGTTTAAACCAGTGTTGCCAAAAAGATAATTGCTAAAAAATCACCCTTTATATCCATATCATAAGAGGGAACATTTCGGGTAAAACAAATCGAAATCCAATTTTGCGTTCCCACTGAAACTTCAACGTTTCAAATGACAGCTAGTGTCAGAATTGATAACTGATATTTTTTCTGTTTAGAAGTTGTTGAGCCCTTTAGCTAGCTCAGACATTTTTTCAAATGTCGGTCCATCATAATTGTAATTATCACTTGAAATGATTGATTGTTTTTTGACAGCTCTTTTTTGTTTTTGTCAGCCGGCTGAACACATACACATTAAATGACGTGCTGAATTTGTTAAGGGGTTTGTTCGATTTGACAAACTTACAAATGCAGCGACGAAATTTAACATCTCGGTGGAATGCTGGACATTTGGTCTAAAATGTTGAATTTAGATGCGGTGTAAACGTACTTTAACTAGCTGTGTTCGTTCTCAGATTCTATCTGATTAAAGTGAATTCCAGTTTCAACAGAAATTGAGAACACCTGTCCTCAATCCTCATTCCCCAAACAATCAAATCCCTGTTCATTTCGTTGCAACTTGATGAGTTGATCAGATTTAATTTGATTGCAGCACATTGAATTACCACACAGTCGAATTATCACTGTTTATCATTCGATGCGATGGGGAATAAAAATCACTAACACACATTTTGTAATTAATAAAAAACAACCTTTATCAACAGTGTAGTCGCGCTGTTGCTGCCCCAGCGACTGCAATCTAATGGCTGAATATTTGTAGGCACCCTTGTACACCGCTCTTATGTGTGCATGTTTCTACCGCCTTCATTCATTTTCGTTTTGCACAGCGCGCTCAGCCACAGGTTTTACTTGTTATCTTAGACGTTTGTTTTGATTCCCATCCCGACAGCAGCGCAAGAAAAGGCGAAATGGAGAATGAAAATGGCCCATGCGACGACACTGTACATAGTGCATTTCCATATTCTTAAAAATTTCGCAAATAAAAGCAGAAACACTGCAGCACCGCACAGCCGCCTCTCCTTGGCATCGTGTTTTTTGGTTGCCTTTTTTCCGCCATTATTAACCTTTTACTGCGCACAAGGTGAATTCGTGTTTCACGCTTTTGTTGTTATTTGTCTCCATGCATTTTTCTTTAGTATCTATGCGCCTCCGTATATTCACTGTTTTCCATGAGATTTGTTTAGTTTTCGCTTTCGCTTATTTGCCTCTACTTTTTACTTATTTTTTGCTGATTTTCGCATCAATGAGTGGAACGAGAAAGTCGAATGCAATCAACAGGTTCATCTGACGTGGTTTTGACTTGTGTTTCGTTTTTCGCCATCAAATTTAATCTCACTTTAGCCAAAGTTTTTCTCAGTGGTATTAAAACTCCACACATACTTGCGAGAAATACATGTGAATGCTGTTTTTTTTTTGCTTTTATTAGCAACAGGTTAAGGGCTGTTATTGCTGATGTTACGGTCTGACTGGATGGGGAATAAGTTCTAGTTGCTGCTTGTGTTCGTTGTTTTGAACGAGACTAATTGACTGTCCCGTCGGAAAGCTTAACATTGCGTTGCCCAATTAAGACGATGATTCGACAATAGTACTTAAAGTTGTGCTTTCGCAGAACAGGAAACTACACCCTCTCACACGCAATTTTTATTTAAATTGCTCCGCAGTTTTTTATGAATGCTTCTAATGCTTTAACAGACTATTTGATTTACGGATATTTCATGAGCAAAGTAAAGCTGGTTGTACTCACAATTGTTAAGGTTAACATGATTTTGGAATCCACGCTTAAAAGGAAACTAAGAGTGCCCCTATTCCAGTTGAACTTACTGAAGTGACCTTGAGTATGCAGCAATGCTTCCAGTTTAGAGTTAACTCACCCTTTCGAGGTGAATTCGAGGTCTTTTTTCATGCATGTGGTAAAAAGGTACAAGAGAGAGTAAATGCCTTCTAATAAAATTTAATTGAAAAAAAAGTCTTATATGTTGAAACCTTTGCTAAAGAGACAGATACGAGTAAGAGGACTAAGCTATTGCTCATATTCTCAGCCCTTTACATCTTCTAAGCAGTTCTAGTGTCAGCCATCTTCACCGTTTTGTCAAAAGCACCAACTGGTTTGGGGAAAAGGATCGACTACGTGAGCAGGTCTAAGTCTGACTGCTATTTAACCTAACCTACCTAACTTGAATGTTTACATTTGATTGACTGCAGTCTTGCACAAATTTAAGAGCAGGGAAATCTTTTGTTTTTTGTGGCAGTGCCTTTATAAACAAAATACATGTTTGGCGTCCGCCCATCCAGCGACACAACCCCAAGTAAACGGTAAAAATAATTAAAGACGGAGCGGGACAGCTTTTGCATCACGTGTACAATTGTATTATTCAAGACCACCGAAGAAAATATACCACTACACGATTCTGAGCACACTACCCGTCTTGTGAAAGGTTAACTTAGCAGTCAAGACATCATCCGCAACCCGCAAAGTCTCCCGATCTGAATGAATCATCACATGGAGACTGTACAACCAAAATGCAGCTAAATTGTGGAACCAAATTTAAATCGCCTCGAATTCTATTTCTAAAGGACGATAACAAGCTTTAGAGGAAATGTTGCCAAGGCGACGTTAAGCAGTGCTGAAAAATAATGAAAAGAGTGCTCCACCAAAACACAGTCGAACCTCCATAAGCCGCAGAGTCACGGGAACAAATATTATGTCCCATTTATGGAATGGGAAATATGGGAACATCTAGGTCTTGGAACCCTTTCAGTCCTGACTGATTTTGTCCGACTTACAGAGGTTTCAGACTGTATTTGTATTTCCATGCTAAAACTCATCTTTCTGCAGCTAATAGGGTTTAAAATGTATGTCAAATAAAACAATAAAAAGTACAAAAATTGCTGTATTACTGGAGGCTGGAAATTGCCTTGTTATTGATAAAATCGCAAGTGTGCTATTTTGTTGTACACCACTGTACGTGAAAAACCCTCAAATGTGACAAAAAAAGTGTGGACAAAATCGGAGATTCCGACTAACACATCAATTCCATGTCTCTTACTATATGGCGGTGTAAAGGATTTGTGTACCATGAACTATTTGGACGCTTATCTCTGCCCAATGATTTATTGGATGGATGCAGTACATCCCAAAGAATGATTCCAACCGCCTGTTTATTCCTTCCTTGCTTAGCTTATCCTGCAACCATTTAGCTGTTATGCTTTTGGCTAAAGGCAGTTGTATGCGGTATCCGCAGTTTTAACCCTTTAAACCGACCCTGGTACAAACTCAACTTTCTTGCGTTATTTTTAAAGCTATCTCGCCTATTCGCCCATTCCAAGCTCACCGAACATCAGTAGGAATCCCTCCTTGGATCATTTTTAAGCGTCAAGTGTGTTCAAGTTATTTTGTGTCAACCAGGGTAAGAAACAAGAGCACATTGGGGTCATAGGGACCCCGGGGCAGTAATAGTGTTTCTCCCGGGATGGGAAGGGTTTTAGGGTTAAAATCATACCATCAGGCTGAACCCTTTTGGAACGCCGTCAGTGAGACAAGAGAGTTGGTGCTGTGAACTGTGGGCTTGTTAGTCAAATTCATTCGGGGTCAAACTTAAAACAAATCACAGCCATTCATGGCAATGTTATCAGAGACTCGCTGCGAGACTATATGTTCTAAAATTAATTTTCGCTTTTTGCTACTACATCTTGTAATTAACGTACATTTTGAACAGGCAAAGACGTGCGTCTAGCTTCTACAGAAACAACTCGTTCAGCAGGTGCTACCGCTCCTCACTAGTGGACCTTCAGTTTTATGTTGACTCCTAAGACACATGTTTTGAAAGCTCTCTATGGGCAGGTGTACATTCTAAGATGTGACTCCAGAGAGATGCCGTGTGTTATGAAAGCTGTTCGTATCGGGAATTGGATCTAGGCACCCAGCGTTGGAGTCGCCGCCACGTACGGTAAGTGGCATCGTAATGTACCGATGTTGGCTTACTCCCTACAGTCAGCCACTATTCAGCCAACCTATTCCCTACGCCACGGAACACATTGAAGCATACGATGACAATGTTCATCAAGAATATGCGTCGCTACCAGGCATGAAATGCGATAATCTCAAAGAGGAGACAAAAACAAGAGCCACTATTAAAAACCAATCCTGGTTATTTCTAGAAGACAATTAAAATCCGTTCAAAATTATAAGAAGACAGATTCGGCAACGTGGCTTAAATTAAATACACACTGTCATCCAGTTAAGACATAAATATTTTGAAGAAAAATCCAACGCGGGTCGTTGCAACACTGCTATGCTCACCTACACGTGACCACGAGTTTATTTTTAAATCCCTATTTCCGTCAGACACAATAAAATGCCATCTCGTGCCGGCCGTTTAAACATAAATAACATACGCACTCTCATTTACCGTTTCTCGGAAAAGCATGCGTGCACGCCAGTAACGGTATCCATATACCTTCAAACGAAAATGGATCTAAAAAAAATATTTAAATGACGGCAAAAATGAAAACGTATTTTTTATTTTAGTTTTTGCATTCGAATTTCTACATACGTGCGTATTTCTACGCTAAGACCTAGTTTTGGCGCAGATACATACCGTACACCTACACCGAGAGCACCGAGCAGTATTCCGTCAAATATTGACGAAGCACAAATTTCATGACCTAAATAGTTGATGCCATTGATTCAACATTGGATTAATGTCCAATTACGAGACAAGAGTCACCAAATACACACAACAAGTCGATAGTGAGTGAAGTCTATTTATATATACTTTACACATATGCACAGATACACTTCGACGGATCAATGGTGGAAAATATCATCAACCAACAGTCGCCCGCAGGTATTTACGTTGTAACAAAATGGAATGACAAAAAAAAAAAAAAAGACATCTGCAATAAAAACAAAAATTTCGAATTCCTACAGTAATACACGCGCGCGTAAACATATAGAATTAAAGGAAAAGAAAAGAAAAAAATAAATATAAGTTTGTTGTGGAGTGGAGAACAGCATAATACACAGTAAACAACGTGTCGTGGCCTTCTTATCACTTCAAGTGTGTAACGATTACCGAATCGCTACAGTCTATAGGAGAGGATAACCAGCAAACTAGAGATATTCATTTTCTTTTCTTTTTTTTTCAAAATAAAGCTCAGACCAACCATTGGACTGGCAGAAGGAAGCAGACACGACAATAAGAACAACAGAAATTATACTTTTTTATAAAGTGCGAAGAGCCGAGCCCGAGACCAACCATGAAGAGATAAGAAGCCAGCGCATGCGCTTGGAGATGATTTGATTATAATTGCCTGTTGTTGGCTACGTGCCTGTTTGATCATGAGATTGTCAACTAACCACAGCTGGTCAGGACAAGAGAGTTGGGCATTTTAAGATAGAACATATTTTTGAATTCATTTCCATACACTCGCACCATTAAGTCGGGAATGTTTTGCGTTTTATTTGCGGTTGGTATTGTTTTGTTTGAGGTCTTTAAACAATATTTATGAATATGCTTTCGAATCGGAATGTCGATCGACTACATGAGGCAAGAGGGTGCACTCTCCAATCAAACGCCTTCCTCGAAAGAGAACAGCTACAGTGTGCCCATCTTATATTCGTGCACATTTCATCACAGTCATTCCACTCCTGATCATAATCGAATTGAGGTATTAATCTTGGCAATACACGATTATTGAGCGTTGAAATCCGATTAATGTGGAAACTAGGTCAAAAATGAAGTGTGGTAGATCCAGAAGATAAAATGTGGTAGATTTGAAAAAGTGTGGTAGGGTGGTATATGGTTTACTTAGAAATACTGAATGTTTACCTAATAGATGAAATAGAGCAGCTCCTCACTCTCCTCTGTGTCAACAGATCTACCACTCGAGAATTTTTCCGATGTATGACTTCTGGCGGAACGGAGTTTGAGATTTGGCGAGAAATTGGACATCCCGCAGGGATATGCCAAACAGATCACTTTACAGTTCTCGCATTCAACAGGGAGCTCATGGGTGTAGTAATGTCGACTGGAAAATATAGTTTTTCCTACTCTGGTTCGGAAAAGTGCAATACATTCTGCTCTGGAAAAGTTGCTATTGTAGGGAATTCTGAGATGTGTCGGATGCTGCAACCGAAGGAGGTTTTATTTCTTTTGCCAGGAGCTAGTAAGTTATTCTTCTTCAATTTCTGCATCATTAGGGCAATGCGTGGTAATTCTTTGATTAGTGGGAAGCGAATGGCTTATTTCGCTGCGGTATCTGCAGCCTCATTTCCTTTTATACCCACATGGCCAGGGAGTCGTCAGTTAAATAAGTTCCAAATTTATTTACACATTGTGTTTTGAAATTACACTGTGACAGCTGACAAGAGGTTAAGAGATAAATAGCAATAAATGGAATTAAGAGACAGGATCACAATCTACATTTTGGGTGGATGTGGTAAATTTTGAAAATTAGCTGTGTTCGTCGAGTCTCAAAACTGGCACCAATTGTTGCATCCTTGAATTATGAAGACCACTGTTGTGCCAATTGTTGAGTGTGCCCCTCGGTTGGCTCACAAATGGAACAGACCTATTGATTTACACCGACATCTGTTGATTTTTAGACAATTGTATCCGTTGAGTGATTCGGGAGTGGTGGATCGTTATACGCGTTGGTAGACGCATAGGACGCATCTACCGTCCAGCCCACATATGCTGTAAGGGATAATTTCCAGGAACATGGATGTAATACATGTTTTCGAGTTATCCAAAAATAAAGGAATAAGTATACGAGTTTAACCAACAGGGGTCCAACAAAATTGAAGTTCACTGTAGGCTAGTTCCTTGTTCTGAGGCAAAATCCTGGACCCAAGGAGGACCCAAGAAGTGCAGTAGACAACGTAGCATCGATGCCAAGGCCGGATATAAAACGGGCTATACACACAGTGACCTCATTTTCAAGAGCCCCGGGTTTGACAAAAAAAAAGTGTCAAATCTTTGACAGCTGAAATAGAATGAACGCGTTCAGTGGGCTTGTAAATATAATTCTAGTTGATGCGCCTTGTAGTAGATGTGGTAGATCGCTCGGTAGGCAAATGTGGGACAAATTACTAAATCCGGGGAACTAATGGGTCCCGTATTTCTTTAAACATAACTATTAATGCTATTGAAACACGGGATAGTCATATGCCTCGTTTTGACACTCCTGCGCAGGATGACGATGACGCATTTCTAATGCTACATCAGGATCCGCCATGAACTTACCGATTGATCACCGTCTTCCAATGTTAAAAGGCGACATTATTGAGAAGGTACACGATTTTCCTAGAACCCAGGAGACCGTTATGCTGGAAACAGATGTGCAAAATTTCTCATGCAGCGAAATTGGAATACACAAGATTATATGTAGCTGAACACACGTAAATTCTGCAGCGCTGCAATCAGTCTCTATTTCTAATTTCGCTGCGCAGAGAACAAGCTACCACAACAAAAAAAAATATATATATTTGAATTTTGCCATCTGTAGTTAGGCATTTGTTTATTATTTCTCCTTAGCAACAAATGCAGGATATTACAATGGAAGAAACATTAATAGATTTTGTACGCACAAATCAATTTTTGTATGACATTAAATTCTGCGCGTGTCTTCCGTGTGCAGATATGCAGGCAGTGCTACCAGCAGAAATTCTGCACATCTGTTCCCAGCATTAGGCTGTAAGCATCCCCTGGTGACATTGACGGCATTATGTCTGAATCACAAAAGTGCAAGCGCAAAGCTGGCGTCGTCTCTCAATGCACACAATTCAATGGCCATGTACAAAATACTGCGTCGAAAAATGAGAGAGATGAGCGGATCGTAATAAAACGTAAATAACGTAAATCCATCGCGCGTCATTATCGAACATGTCGAAAAATATTTGACAGAGAAGTACGCTGTCAGAGTGAAGTCAACTTCCATTTATCAAATGTCAGTTGACACAAAAAAAAAAACCTCGCAAAAAACAAAATAATCTCAATTTTGGAGAAAAACTCTCAATTTGGAAGATAATCTCTCAACTTTACTCTCACAGCGCACTTCTCTGTCAAATATTTTTCGACGAATAATTTTAACGACGACAGTAGATGCTGAAGTAATTTGACAGCTGATGCAAAATTTTTCATCTGGTATTGTAGAGAACAGCTGATTAACGCAGTGCGTCAACGCATTAACTCCATGACATAAAGTCTGCTGGCGCAACGCACTGTTGTCTTTTAGCCATTACGTTTACAAGTTCTGACCCGGAAGCGGCTACATTGGGTCTGTCGGTCAACGAGGGGAACAGGAAGCGTATGACAGTGTAGCTCTCTTCAATAAAGAACATACAACAATTCTTTGTGAATTTCCAGAAGAAATCCACTTGCCCAGCATCGTCGGTTGAAGGAAATCAAAATTAATTTCTTCAGAAATCTTAGTCAGTTTTTGGATTACAAGTTATTGCAAAACAATGATCAAAAAAGATACAAAAAAACAACAGCATAGGTATTTCGGACAAATCTCTGAGACGCACAACTCCATACTTGTGAATAAGTTTTCTTGCTTTCTACTGAGTTTTTTTTTGCTTTCGCCTGAAACCAAAACAAAATACATCTGTTGCTACTTGACTCCAATTTGTTAAACAAACCCAACCGAAGAAGTGAAGTAAACACGAAATGAACGGACACAAAAACCCAACTACCACCACTACATGGTCGACGAACGGCGAGAAGAGAAGAAAACAATTTCTTACTCATGCTAAAGACCACGACGACACTCTTCTTCTTGCGATACCATATCTTATAGAGGTTCAAAATCAACGGTGTAGACCATCGCGATGATACAGGTAAATACCGGTAACTTCTAACGGGATGTATAAATATCTCAACCGGAATTTCAAGACACGAAACCAGCAGCAGCACCAACACACAAAGAGCAAAGCGAGAAGCAACATTGAAAATAAATACACAAAAAAAACGTCAAAAGAGTGGGTAAAGAAGTGCCAGAAAGAGAAAAGATAGATGAAGACCAACAGCACAGCACGGCGCAACATGGCACACAGCGGTTCCAATCCAACCAGGCCCAGAGAAGAAGACATTGGTAAGAGAGTAATCACAACAACTCCCTATTTTCTTTTTGCTCCCACCAAATATGTGGGTCGAATCTGTTACAAAAATAAGTGCTTGCACGTACACACGCAGCGAAGTTGAAAAGCCGGCCCAGTCGATGTGTCTGTGAAGTGTGCTGTGGGGACGCGCGCACCGGTTCAAAACTGACGGTACTCTTCTGCTTTTTTGGTTAGTGCTTCTCAAATATGGTTATTTTGCGTAGACAAACGGGTGGGCAAATCAACAAGACTCGAGTAGTGGTCTGGAATGCTGGCGAATTGGGAGTTGAATTTCGGCTGTCGAAGATGACGGTATCTGCGGTATTTCTTGTGAAATATGCGTTCATTGTTTTCTGTAATCAGACCAGAACACAGTAACAAGTCGAAGCACAATTTGAAATTGTATTAAAGGCAATCCCCTCAAAAGGCAATCCACCACAGCACCGAACTACCCTAGACAATCAAAGTAGAAAAAGATCTTGCCACAGAGACGGATTCCTCTCATTTCGCACTATACTTCCGCTGATCGTAGATACGAACCACAGGGGGGGACGATTAGTTAGAAACCCATTTGACAATGGCAACACTTTCCATGTAATGCCTGTGTTTGCTCCCGTTTTGGTTGGTTTTTCGAAACCCAATTCATCTTAACAATCTATCACATTCGATGGTTCTTGAAAACGGGGGCGAATAAAACACAAATATTTTTAAAAATGCATCACTTTCACTCGTGCCGCAACAGGATCAACATATTGGGTCTATAACTTAATTCGTGAGGTTTGCTAAGAGATGGCGTAACTTGTATTATTCCATTGGAACATGCGTTGGAAAGCTACTGTCATTGCACGTCACTTCAGTATATGTCATTCATTTGAAGCGTAAACAGCAATAATTTGTCAAATATGTCGAACTTTGTGCCTGAAAAAGTGTTTTCGCGGGGACAAGAAACACACGACACACGACGGAACAAAAGGAAGTCATTTGCATGGGATTGTTACTGGTGATGAAAAATGGATCCATTACGACAACCCCAAGCGCAAAAAATCAGATGTAAAACCCGGCCAACCAGCCAGATCAACGGCAAAGCCACATTATCCATGGCGCGAAGGTAATGCTCTGTATTTGGTGGCGTCAGAAGGGTGTGAGTATTACGAGCTAAAACCGTGTGAAACCATCAATGGACAATGCTACCGAACACAATTTTTCCGTTTGAAGAGAGCAGTACCCGAAAAACGCCCGGAATATGCGACCAGACGAAAAAAAACCCCACGAATTCAGTTATAGACCCAATGCTACCACCCGACAAAATGGGGTCTAGAAACAGCTAGAGACCGTGTTTCCGAAGCAATTGGCGGATTATTGCAAAGCCTTCGCGGAAAAGATGGGCAACCTCAAGAGCAGATGATGAGGCCCAGGTGCTGGAGAAAAAAGATCCACGTCCAGTCTTTGGGTAAGTTTGTTTTGATGGTCTTTGGAGAAGAAGATTCAACCAGGAACTGTACGACACGGCCATGGAGACCGCATTGGGAGCACTACTCCAGCCCGAAGAGTCTTTGAGTCCGAATCAGTGGGACAACGCAATAGATGTCGCCTACGAAACCGATGGCGCACACAATTGGAGAAGGACCTCAACCAACTTGGCTGCCCAACTGGAGAGACTTGTTGGCTGAGGCTGGTGTCACCCGAAGAAGAGAAGAAACTCCTTCCGTCCGTGTCACGTGTCACACTGAACAACAACAACGTTCTCTTAACAACCAACAACGCTGCTGCCAACAATCAAAACCTGCAACAACCTTGGCACCTGTTGAGTGTTGGGACACAATGTGAAACACAATGTTCGCAATTTTTTACTGGAAATGTGCTAATGGTAAGTCATGGGAAAGGATGAACAGACATTTATTGAACTGACTGGATTACGGACCGGAAGAACTAAACTCCTGAAATGAATTCAAGAAAATTAAGTTGCCACGTCCTCTTACTCGTTCGAGTTCATTGCAGAAAGTGTCACATTACACAATTAGTGTCTCTTTGCCATGACAGCCGTATTTTCAACATCAAGGCCTGCCAACCGAGGCTCAACCCACTCCCTCCCCTGTGGAATTTATTACTTATCAGATTTATCGTTTCGAACTATGTTCCGTGTCTCTATGGGAGTCATTACTTTATTCCTTGGATGAATGCTTTCAATTTCTCTTCTCTTTTTTTTTCAAAATAAATTGCACTCCAGCGCACTCGTCGAAAACACCCATCACCATAGACGGCGGCGGGGCATCGTGCATCGAATGTCAAAGTTCACATTTCAATTGAATTCCCTTCAGAGCGAGAGCAAAAGAGATTTGCCATCAAATCGGATAGACATTTCGGGACCTAATGAGGATTTTCCATTTCACTACGGCGCGGCGCGACGCCATGGCGGCAATGAGACACATCGCGGATGCAAATGATCGGCAACGTAACAATATCGAAGTAACAAATCTTAAAAAACGAAGAGTGCACATACACATGTTCGGCCTATTATAAGGGAATACAATACACTCACTTGACGTTCTGTCGTTGTGTGCTCGGCTGTTTTCTTCTTCTGCACGACTGTTGCTTTCCTCAGCACTTTCATCGCGTATAGCTTCTTGTGGTCGTGTCCACCTTTCTTGCGAACCAAGAATACTTTGCCATAAGCTGTGTGACCCAGAAAAAAAGACAAGAGATGGGAAAAAAAACGATGAAAGTCAACAAAATTACTTCATTTTTTTTTAGTGAATAATAAAAAAGTAATGTTTCGATTTCAACTCACCTCCGGTTCCGAGGACCCGGATCAATTGAAAGTGGGAAAGGTTCACCTTCTCTTCCTCAGTTGCTGTGCCTGAAAATACAAGAAAGAAAAAATACAGTCTTCATTATTAAATGACGCTTGGTTGATTTTAAGGATGGCATTGCGCTTAAAATATTTATACGCTTCTTAAATCGTTTTACATCTTGAGGGGGGACTTTGGGAGGGTTGGGGTATTTTCGCAGCTGGCTATTCGAATATTTCCCACGTAAAATATTACCCGACAGAGAGCTGTGTTCGACTGGGCTTTAAGCAGACCTGATGGGTGGATTAAAGAACTTGGCGGTCTTTACTAACGTGGTTTAAAACGTGGCAGCAATGCAGTTTGGCTGCTGCTATTTTCGGGGTGATTGTGAGTAAAATTGCCCCCGAACCTATTCGCGGGAATGGTATTCATAGTTGGCATGTTTGTCAACGATTGCTTGGAAGGAAAGCTTTACCTTTGACGTTGCAATTGTGTTTCTACGGAACGTGTTTTCTTAACTCAATGTGCGGAGGATTGGATGCATCACTGCGTTGGCACGTCTAATTGGTAAAGAGATGTCACAGCACAACGTTAACCTGATTTGGAGTGGCGAAATGAATTTGAACAGCAAAACAGTCGAATAACATCAGGAATCCTGAGGAACTAGGAAATTTATCCAATTTGTCACGGAGTGAACCACTTAAGCCACGAAAGTTTTCGTTGTGATTATCATAGCGGAAGGAAGAGTCGTTGTAAAAGTCCGGAGGTTGTCAAGTTTCTCTTGCACGAGTCAGTTTGAAAGTAGATGAGGAACTACATCCAGCCGCTTGTCAAACATGATTTATTCTGAAATTGTCTGCCTAGTGACATACATAGTGCAGTCCTTAGTGTGAAACAAACACTCTTCCAAGTCAATCCGAAGCACAAAAGTTCGTGTGGGACCGAAGTCCGGGAACCTGCCAGTCGTTAAAAAGTCTTGTAAACCGATATCCACAATGCCTAAGCTATGAATTTGACTTAGATGTTTACTTGTGTGTCGAGGAAGAATGTCTTATTCCTAATCACGAGTTCAGTCTTCGAAGTTGACATTCTACTACAGACCAAGACAGGAAATGAAATAAGCCTTAGACCAAACTTTTGTTTGTTCAGCCGCATAAGTCCTTGACGCGGACTTGAACACAAACTATGCCACACTCGTCCGGGAGAAAAAAAAACCTCTCAAACTTGTTAAAACCTATAAATTCTGGAGTACCGCAAGGATGTACTCAAGGGCCCTTATCTTACATGCTAGTGGCATGCCGAAGGAACTGTACTGGGGGCAACAATAAAATTACATCGTGCTTAAAAAGGGTACACAAATGTACAAAAATCTGCTGTTAAACTGAAACATGAAGAGCTTGAAAATAGGTATTTTTTCGCACAAGGGAATGTGCGTGTGTCCGGGTTCAAGACACAGCACGGGCCGAAGGTGTAGAGGGAGAAAGGGAGAGGAGGTCTAGAGATATGTGCTGACTAATTCTAAAGTTTTCAAATAATGTTCGCGTTTAGAGAAGATCTAACCATGAGTGTACAGCCTAAACGGCTAAGGAGGGTGGACCCTGTAGAGCGAATGGAAAACTTGCCTCTGGCAAGTCTTCGACTCCAAGCCAGTTGGGCAATGCACAAGACTCTGCCTGCGCTTGAAGGTGGTGCTCATAAATAGAGAACGGCAAAAAAGTGACTGAGGGCAATTAGCCAGATAACGTGCTTTTTAGAGAGGCTCATTGATGAAGTCTCAGATCTGCCATGGACTCTAAAGCCAAAAAACTGCTTATAATCCAGCATGTGCTGGATATATTTGCTCGTGCGAAAATAAAGCAGAGTTTAAACAAATGTGCCAAAAGCGCCATCGACGCACCTCGGTGTATCCCACCAGTTACCTTGGATGACAATCCAGATGAAATTGTGATAACTTTAGTGCCCTACATAAGGGCACAACTAAAGGGGAGAAGAGGGCATTTGTTCATTAAAACTCTTGCACTTTCTGACGAAAGCAATGTTTTCTGCCGTCTGTTCTTGGCAGGAAGGTGGGTGGTTTTAGTTAGCTACAATCCCATTCAACTATGAGCGAACGGACCCAACATGGCCTTAAAAATGGCCTTAAAAAAATGGCTTCAAAAACATTTGATTCAAAATCATTGCATAACGAACATGGCCAAATATTTGATAAACAATACGTCATCGTAGCGGCAGTGGCGTTGAGGGTTGGTGCCTCGACCCTTGCAAAAATATTTTCACCGCTCAACCTTTTTCGAGTCCCTGACAATGCCCAAAGTGTATCACTGTCTAGAATAAGCTTCTCGAATTGGCCGTTCGGAGTCGACATAAAACTGTCGGTCCCTTCCAGCACCTAAAGCAGGCTACAAACTGTCAGCCTTCAATCGAAATTTCCAGAATTTCAGTCCAGGCTATGGACTATCATTGGCATTTTTTCAAACGTTTTCCGACACATCTCCACATCAGTTTGTATGCACTATTCTCCGTCATTCTAGCGAAATCAACGAACCATTTCAAACCTCATCGTTCCCGACATCCTTTCTCTATCGTCAATCTCCAATCCAAGCTGCACACTGGCATTTTCCCAGCATTCCAGAAAGAATGTCTTTTGAAAACCGACGGTGCGTAGCCCTGGCAATGAAGTTGATGTTGTCTTTAAAGATCATCTTGGACTTCGTGATTATCCTTTACATCGCCATTCAACAAGTTGTTAAACACCTCCACTCTTCCTTTCCGCCCTTGGCACAAATTTGAAGCGTCAAGGATTAAATAAGGTCACAGCCCTCACCATTGATGGCTATTCAAAGTTAGAGTAATGCGATTGCATTACAGGCTGACATCCACACCACTTGACAAATAGTTTTCTTACATTTCTTTGTAAGGAATTGGTTATGAACTATTTGCTAAGAAGTAAATAAGATACTTGTCCCATGGTCTCACCCCATCCCCCCTCCCCCTCTCGCCATTTCACACACAACACGTGACCTCAATTGAAATCCAGTTCATGAGACCGACTGCGGCACAAATAAATACCCAGTGATGAAAAAACTACACATTCTGCTCATCATTTTCCTATTCACTCGTCAACACTGTAAAATAAATCATTTCCGATGAAACAAAAAAAACGTACAGCCACCGCAAACAAAAAAGAAGAAATACATTAACGATTGTATCTTCTTCCGGTCGCGTATGCATGTGTAGACTGTAGCGTACGAGTAGTTCACATACACTTTCGGGAGAGAGAATATCTGCACCCCCTCAGTGCGACATGTGACTCTGTCCGTTGTGCATGCAAATTAAAGAAAACACTTTGAGTTCTTTTCTGGGTTGTATTTTGAGTAACGGAACACGTCCGCTCTCGTTCAACTTTATTTTCGAACTGCCTTAGTTCTTTTTCAAAATACACAATTTCTCTTATCACTAGCTAAAGAAATAATGCCGATGCACTTGCCTTCGAGCATTATCTCATCTACAGTGTCAATACAACAAGTACTTAAACTCTAAGGGATGAAAAGATATTAACACGCGATTTATGAGGTTGGGACCCTTTCTGGACCGAATACATAAAAAAGAATATTTATTGCCTGTCTTACGTTTCATGTTCCGAATATTAAAACTATGAATTTATTGGATTTAACGGATTTTTCAGTTAATGAATGATAAGATGGAAAGAAAGTGATATGGTACTTTAACTCCCCCCTATCTTAAAAAATGACGTCCCGGCATTGACGTTCTCGGTATTTAATCATTGCTTTTAATTGTTTTCTTTTTGTTATTTTTTGAATGGCATTCCGTTTTAGATATCTTTTCATGTTCTTTATACTAATTACTTTCAGTAAATATTTGTAATATGTTTGTTTTTAGTTACTTATCTTTGAAGTATTATTTGCATAAAAAAAAATTTAAATTCGTATAGCTTGATATTACTATTAATCGTATTTCTTATAACGTTATATTTTTTTCATAATTTCCTGAAGTTGTATATATATTTTTATTATATAATATATCTTTTCGGCGATATTCTTAGTGTATAGTTTATTTTAACAGGTGTTCCTATTCCTTCTTTTATCCTCTGTTTCTTATATCTAGAATATATTTTGTTTCGATTAACTTTCTTAATTCTTTTATTAATTATATTGTCTAGTTTACACATCATTTTAATCTTATTGGTCTTAGGCAATTTCCGTTGTGCGTGTCTTAAATTTATATTTTTTGACACTGTATTTTCTTGTGTTTTATTTTGATTTTGTATATTAATTAAATCTAAATCAATCAATAAATTCATTGTTGGTTTGATGCCCATTGGTTTCTTAAGACTAATAGTGTCTGTTAATACAATTTGTTTTACATTTATTTCCAAGTCAATTTTATTAATAACATTTTTGTCTATACCGATACATATGGCTTTGGTTTCGTCTATCTGTTGTATTTCTGACATGTCATCAGAAGTAATTTCCGTATTTAAATTTGATTCTTCATTATTATAATTAATTAAATTGTTTTCAATTACATTTGATTTGTTTGTATAAATCGATTTTATCTTTGGCTCATATAATTTAACCCCCTCTATATGATTAGCGTAGGTTAATGTTCCATTTTTTATATTTAGTTTAACGTTTGCTGTTTTGAGCAAATTTATACCAATAAGCAAGTCTGAATCTAAGCCTTCTATTTCATAAAATACTGCATTGTTGCCAAATATTTCCATTTCTGAATAGTGAGTTATAAAAATGAAACCATTTAAACTTCTAACTCTTTTAATTATTGGCAATTCATATCTGTTGCCTAAAATGTTGGGTTTACAGTAGCAACTCGTGGCTTCTGTATCAATTAAAATTTTAAGTTTATTTCCAGTTAAGAGACTGGTTCGATAAATAAAAGGCAGATCTCTCCTTTCTTTCAAAAACACATTTTCGTTTATATTATTAATTCGAAAATGCTTTTGTTGTGGTTGTCCACTATTGTTATCTGAAACTTCAAGAGATCGTTTCTCAATTGGTCTTTCGAAATTATATTTGTTAGGGACTTGCTCTATAACATTATTTCTATCATATGATTGAGCAAAATTATAATATTGTTGAGAACTATACGAAGTTTGCTGATTGCTCCGCATAAAATCGTTTCCAGACACATTATTTTGAAGCAACGACTGTGTCGAAATGTCTACATCAATGTTTTTACTAATGTTTATCTGAGGAAATTCTAATAAATTTTGAATTTGCTGCTTAGTCCTGGAAAGCTGAATATCGAAATTTGCTCTTAAATTATTCAACTGTAGCTCCTGGACTTTAAGGTCACACCCAGAATTTCTTTCTTTCAGAATTAATAACCTATTTTGTAAGAATTCTATATCTGAAGCAATTTCTGCAAAATGTGAGTTAATAAGCCTTTCTACTACCTCTTTCGATAAATTTTCCTGTGCCATTTTAATTGAATATATTTTAATTTATTGTATTTTTTTTTTTTTTTTTTTAATTCTAAGTTAGTATTAGTCTTTATTTCTTTTTCACTGCCTTAATTCTATAATTTGTGTATGGGTTACTTAATGGGTACTTAATGGGTAAATTACTAAATGTTGACTCTTCTGCTGCTTCTGCCTGCTACTGCTTGCTGCTACTTCTTGCTGCTGCTACTGCTTGTAGTTCCTCTGAGGCTGCTGATGTTTATTCTTCACTTTCGTTCATTTATTTTAGATTTTTAGATTTTAACTGAAGTCAGCTACAATATATTTAAAATTTTGTAATTTGTTTTGTTGTTGTTCTTCGTTTTGTTTTCACTATTTATTTATGAAAATTTTTTTATCTCATTTTTCACTGTGTCAATTCTCATTGCATTTCTTTCTTCATTCTGTTTTTGTGTCACTTCTTTCAGTTTATGTAATTCAATTATGTCCACATCACTTATTATTTACTAATAATTATTATATTTTGTTCACCTTTTTTTCACGATAATTTTCACTAATGATTTTTGTATTTGTTTGTAATTTTTCTCCTTTTTTTAGGATACTTTTTTTTCACGAAATTGTATTTTATTTCATTTTTTTTTTTTTGTCTGTTCTCCTCTTTAAGAACTTTGAGGATACTTGATGTTACAGTTTGGTCTCGTGGAGTTAATATTTTTGTAACTCCTCCTGGCAGGATCGCCAATTAAAGAAAACACTTTGAGTTCTTTTCTGGGTTGTATTTTGAGTAACGGAACACGTCCGCTCTCGTTCAACTTTATTTTCGAACTGCCTTAGTTCTTTTTCAAAATACACAATTTCTCTTATCACTAGCTAAAGAAATAATGCCGATGCACTTGCCTTCGAGCATTATCTCATCTACAGTGTCAATACAACAAGTACTTAAACTCTAAGGGATGAAAAGATATTAACACGCGATTTATGAGGTTGGGACCCTTTCTGGACCGAATACATAAAAAAGAATATTTATTGCCTGTCTTACGTTTCATGTTCCGAATATTAAAACTATGAATTTATTGGATTTAACGGATTTTTCAGTTAATGAATGATAAGATGGAAAGAAAGTGATATGGTACTTTAACTTGCACGTGTGTTTGGTGATGCTTTGCGCCAGCGAAGTACAGCCTTCGCATTCCGTATCTGTTGTGGAGTATCTAAATCTGTACTTCCCCTCCCAACATGATTTCGGATATCTGTTGGCATGCAGCACCTTTCCTTTTATCTGCCTCTGCCGAGTGAGAGTCAGAGACAGCGGCGGTAAATACCGCTCATTTCTTTGCATTCAAGAAAATCAAAAACAATCACAGCTCAGTCTATTCCCAGATTGTATTTTTAGAACGTCACGAAATGTGATCAAAATGGAATTCATCGGTTTGGTCAACACTCCTCGATGCGGTGCGGTTGGCTCCACGAGGATGGGCGGTTGGGTATTTTGCCCCCGCCCTCACCACCGCCCTGTGTACAATCGTATTTAAATTCCATTCGAACAAAGAGAACCGATAAATACTAATCAACAATTTGTGTGTCATTTTCGTGCGAAGAAAGGAGGAACTGCTGGGTTGGCGTTTTCCTTCAATTTGTATGTTTTCCTCTCCGGCAACTAACACTGTGACGATTGACCTAGTTTGATTTAAATAGATACAAACAGCCGAGGGTGAGGTAAACTATGTGGTGGAATGATATGAATCCAGAAGAACATAAACAAAAGAGAACGAAATAGATGAGACTTCGGCAGACTGGTGGCGAGTCGAGGGGGAGTTTGGTTAATTGCCTGTGGAAGGGAGTGATAGTACATGATAGTTTCATGGATGCAGGAGAATTGCCGCTTAATTAAGGGACAACGACAGAAAGGTTTAGAGGGGTTGTAGCACTATTTTTGATTCTTTGTTCGGTTTATCGACGCCTCGTGGAGCTATCTAAACAGCAGGCACTGATCCTGCACATGGCGGGGATTCAAAGCCAGAGTGTGTAAAGAACATAAAGCACGTACTGTGTGTGTGGGCGGGAGGGGGACATGAATTGAACAATGAATTTTAATCATGAATCAACCGAGACCAGGCCGAAGATGTGGATTTTTGGAGCAGAATGTATAAAGTCCTGGAGTGCATTTGCTCTGTCTTCTATTGGAAAATATTTGATGCATTACATGGAACACCAGGGTCGCATTAGACAGACGAAAGCAGACACGACACGAGTGGTTGCTGGAAAAGCTAGTTCCAGATTTTCCTCGGATTTTAACGCCATCCATATTGACAGATCACTACCCGAAGAAATTGTATTTCTCTCCTGTCCGAGTCTGTGGGACAACGAAGCAACGGACGTCTACGTCTAGAGTGGGGCACACAAGTGAATGAGGACATAAAGTAACAGAAATTGGCAGCGGCTAATCTGTGATCGCCCCAAACTGGAGAGGCTTGTGCTTTGAGGCTCAGCTCAGTGTCGTCACACAAGTGGTAGTCTTGAGAGAAGGGGAACGGAGTTTATTGTTCGGATTCCGTCCACAGTGGGTGTTCATAGAGTTGGAGTGTTTTAGCAAGAGCATATGATTTCCTACTAGCTGCAATGAGATTGACTTTCGCCAGCTTTCCATCACTTCCTACAGTTGCTTGCCCATTCTCGAACCTGCCTACGCCCCGAGAGAAGTCCGTGCGATCACCCACAACGTGGTCAACGGAATTCATATTTCTCTTGTAAATAATGTCCGAAACAACGAAGTGCACGTTCAATTTCTTAAGTCCCAAGTCCCAAACAACCCGATTCTGTATACAATTCGAGGCAATCATTTGAATTGATTTGAGTAATTCGGGAGATAAAAAAAAACGAAGATAACTACGACCGCTGTTTGATTAGTTCTGTCACTCTCCCAACGTGATAAGGCCTTAAGCCACCAGTGTCAACACTGAATGTATTTTGTATAAAATTTCATTCACCCCTCAAGGGTACACGCGTTATCTTAGACGAAACCATATCAAAGCCTGGCTAATAATAGATACGCCCGATACGCTGGTAGTTTAGATTATACATACACACCTATTTCAGATGGCACCTCTTAAATCCGAAGGAATCCTAGCAAACATCATAAATCCCATTGTAAATGCAAACACCCCATTCCATGTGTCAAAATAGCCCACCGACACACGGGCATGTGTAATCATTAGCAAAACATTCGAAATGTCATCGCAAAATGCTGATCATCATCGTGTAAGCACATTAAAACAAGTGGTCGCTGTGTGCACGCACTAGGCGTCTGTCAGAAGCTATTTTTACACTCAAGTGCATTCAATTACGTTTTACGAATGAAAATGGTTTGCAATTCAATTTCGAATTCAAAACTAATTCCACTGGACGACAAATTGAAGCCGTTTTGTCACTGTCACGTGACACATCTACCACTATGGACGAGTGTCGTGCCTTCAAACTTGTTGAGAGCGCCTAAAATGCCGGTCCGGCACCAAATTCGGTGGCGAATTTTTCATCAAATGCCTGCGATGGTTGTAAGCAGTAATGTCCTTTTTGGGTCATTTCGTGTAATTAAACGGACATTGTCGTCACTGCGGACGCACACCGTAAACCGGCGACACACATTGCTGTCGACAGACTACACGATAATCGTGCCACCATTAGCGAGATGGCGTCGTCGGCTCACGGTGCTGCGCTTGTGTTGGTTTACGACTCTAAAAGTACCACACCGGGCATTGGAAGTGAAGGTGACACATTTTCGCGAAATTTTGAGGAGCATTTCGCTTTTGTTCGCCAACCCAAAGTTTACATATTGATGATGGAGTGTAAAAATATGTGTTTTTTTAGCGAAAGGTTGGTGCTGGCTGCTGTTTTTTTGCTGGTGTGGTGAAAGAGAAAAAGAAGGTCAAGCTAATTTTGCCACTTTTCTTTTTGTGCTTATTTTTCGCATACTTCTGCAAAAATATGGGAGCACTTCGTAGCCGACTGTCAGCGGGTTGACTGTTGATTGTTTCGGTGAAGTGGATGGGTGAACAGCTAAATCTGACAAGTGTACTTTTTTTGTCTGTGGACTCCGAGTGTGTTGTGTTGAGCCAATCCGTGGTCCGATTTGCCAACCCTGTTCCTGTCTCATACGTCGAACTGAGCCGAGACTGGCTTGCAACATGAATGGTTACTCGCCGAGCGCTTTAAAGTTGTGAAACTTACCACAAAAGCATGTAATAAACTCCGTTGTTTGGACAACTTGCGCATTAGAAGATTATGGTGCATAGTTGTTGATCGGAGCGTACGATAGACAAAGTTGCAACAACATTCGAAGAGACAGGATCTGTGACAGATGTCTTAGGGCCTACCCGGAATAGGTTGCTGTTTTAGAACATCTGAAGAAGTATCGTTGGGGATAGTCCTGAGTCACATTGGGGCGTACTGGGCTCAAATGGCTTGACTTGAATTACCAAAATCTTGTTGTACCGATCGCTCATTTCGAGAGTCTTGCTATATGGAGCCGAACGCTGAGTGGTACGCAAAACCTTAGAGTTTTGAGAGATTCTTTGTGAAGAAAGGAGGCACTGACTTGCAATGGAGGCACTGACTTCCCACAGAGAGCGTATACACACCAGCCTCTTGTTTCGAGAAGGAAATGAAGACCAAATCTCCGGTTTAAATATCAAGCCGGACGCAAGACAGCTTGGTCTTGACGACTGAAAGCAGCGTGCCCAGGGTCATCCATGTGTCGCTGGCCTGACAAGTAAGGATATGTTAATGAACAACATTGTCGCATGGGGGGAGAGTAAAAATGCACACGAAACGTCAAGACACCATTGCATCCAGAAATCATGGTGCAACCGTCATCGCTAAAGTTAAATGTTAAACGAATCTTTTTGGCCTGATCTCGAGCAGAGAATAAGACATGTGGCTTCAACAAGATGTCAGACACAACAGCAACCCATCTTTCCTTTAGTGAAGGAAACAGTAGTGAGTGATGTGAACTGTCAAGATGTCGCCAAGATTAAAGCTTTGACAGCGAATGTTGGTCAAGTTGTGGCCCAGGCTGTCATCGAAAATCACGTTGGCAGAATCGAGACCTACCCGAGCACCCGTGGATGCAGTTGAATGATGGTGTATTCCATTTTTCTAGACAAGGTGTAATAAAAAATGTTTATTTCTAAAATATAATACAAATTTGATAGCTATACATTTTCGTAACCCCGATTACCCAGTTTCAGCAACAGTTCAATTTCAACAATTTGACATTAATTTGACCCGACGAACACGCCCTTTTTGACATATACATAGGTTATGTGGGCAGCAAAGCCCGCGTGCTGGATTGGTTGAGATTCCCCTCCATTGCGGACAATCAACATCTTCTTCATAAAATGCCTCAACGTAGGATATCTGCGGTCTGCTTAGGAATCCAAACAAGATTCAATTAAACAACTTAAATTCCAGACAACCTGCACATCACGCGAAGGTTCGCCAAAAATGGGAATAAGAAAACAAACACTGGCATCCACCAGACAACAAAGCCAACCCTTCTGCCCGTGAGCTCACACAAATTGCACTTAACACAAAGCACACCATGAACGAAATCCGAGTCCCAGCTGAGTATGTATCTAAAGATGCTCGACGCATCTCGAAGAATTTGTATACTCGTTGAACTGCCCCATTTGAATGAACCCCGCCATCGGCAATGACAAAGCCACTCAGTATACGCATGTTCACAATTTCTCTAACGAAACGCCTCTCGTCGAACGTCCTTCGCAACTCCATTCACCACGGATGACTGTCGGGGATTTTTGCTTTTTTCTCAGTTTCCTTACCATGTCCCGAACGGATTTTAGTGTACGCACGATAATCTCATTAATGCACGTTCTACCGGCAACTCTCGATAGTCCGATACTCCACTGCGGTTGCACTACTTCCACAGTAGCTATGAATAGCCACACCATCTTTTGGTATTGGTTAGAAATCTAGCTCAAGGTCGTGTCACACGTTATGTACTCTCGAACACTACGTGAATCAAACAAACGTCCATATGTTGCACGCTGTCTCTGAACGATAAAAAAAAAATGAAAAAATGGAAACAAAAAGACAAACAAGTACGAGCATATTATGAAACATCGGGGATACTGTTCACCACTCGAGGGACGGAATAATTTTGAGAAGAAAAGCTTCGTGACACCGCACAGCGTACAGCACAGCACACCAGCACGAGCCGGCACATTTGGGCATTTGCCTGCCTGCCAAAAAAAAAATGCATGCAGTGAGCAGTCAGCACCCAACTCACTTCAAATGACCTGTTCGCAGAGAGGGCAGAGTGAGATGGGGACACTGCCGCCGAGCGAGAGGAGATCAAGAGGAGCTTTTTCGCACACACACGCGCAGAACAACTCAGCTGGTCGGTCGTAAATGGTATTGTGGTGCTGTGTTGTTGTTGAAAAGTTTCGAGAATCCGGGTGGGGGCTGGCTGACTGTGTTATCACACGACTGCTCGGATTTGCTCTGCCCCCCTCTCTCGCTCTCGACGAATGTCAATCTCCTTCACTTCCACCGCCATCCTCCTTTTCATCGTTTGATAATAGTTTTGCTTGCAATCACCATGAAAAGGCAACGCCGACTTCAAGGCCAAAGCATGATGAAGATGGTGGCGCTTGTTGTGCATAACCACGCCACACTTCGCTTGCATGTAACCACCTATACACTCATGTGTGCGCCCGTACGGTTGGATAATTGGATTAGGTAAATAGGTCAACACACAGTTACACGCGATGGCGAATTGGGGCTTCTCACATCATCAAGCGTCAGCCAACTGAGACTCGATTCGCTCGCTCTTTGATGTTCGAGAACGAACGTGATGAATGATTGCGAGAAGTGTAGGCGACGGCGATAGTCATTTTCCATTTCCCATTGTTTGCATGGCATTTGCAGTGAAAAACCCAAGGAACGTTGTGATTCGAGTAATTGCTGCGCAGAGAGGGAAATTATTAAACGACCAGACAGAGCAGGAATGAATATGAACACTGCATGGAGACGGGTTCGTTTTCAGATCTATTCTGAGAAAATGATTACACATCGGGACGACCGGTGGCTAGACTAGTAGATGAAGTACAATGAAATCAAAGCGTTCCTTATGCGCAACATCAGTGAAGTGTTAGCATAAAAATGCAGCTCATTGAACTGGAATGCAATGTTTATCGATTGTCTAGTGGATTTGTACGTGTTTAGAGGGATAACTAAAATAGTGGATCATGTGGAAGGAAGGTTCTCATCTGCTGAACCACTTGTGGCAGGTATCAAAAACGAGGTAGAAACTGTTGCCTGTACAGTCGCGGGTCATTTAGACAAACGAGTTGAGTCCATGTTGCGAATGATGGATGACAAATTTCCACTGTGGGCACTTCCTATTCTGAAGTTTAAAGCGTTCACTCGGCGGTTCCTGCACCACACGCGTATACACTAGTCTCCACTCCTAGGCTCGCCTCCTTGTGGTAAATCTGAAAGACAAGCGTCTTTTATTCCAAGACGGTAAACCGGAAAAAAGAAGACTTTCATAAGAAACAAGTCAAAGAAACCAAGTCCGGCAGCCATTTCGACGTCTTGTTGTTGTGCGGGCTGAAGCTGCAATACAAGTTGTATCTCTACAAGGGACCTAGAGCTTTAGTGTGATCCCGACTCGATCAGTGATCTCGACCCAGTCATAAGTCCTCAACAAAAAAAAAAATAAAGCTAAAAGTGAAGATTGGGCCAACAGCCCTCCTTGGATGACTGACGACGAGCTTAAAGATGGTACACAGACGGGTCGAAGTCAGAAAGTGGTGTAGCACATGTGGAGTGGAGTTGCATATGGCTGGAGAGACTCAAAATGAAGCAGCACATTGCAACAACAGTAGAATTCAACTGAATTCAAATATGTCGGTACTCTCATCTCCAGGGCAGTTTGGGAGTGCCACAAAACACTTCGCCACACACTCGCGAAGAAAAACGGGTCAAGACTGATGTGGGTGAGAGGACATGAACGCCACGAGGGCAATGAAAAGGCAGACGTCCAGCGAAAAAGAAGGGCAAGACCTTCGTTTATTCCCTCTTCGGGGATTTAGCAAAAATGGCATACAAAAACACTTAAGCAGACACACTTTCAGTTTTCAAATGACACGTCTAGAATGTAATTTCCTGTCATTTCAGTCCAGGTTGAACACTATATTTACAGTAATGACATTTATTCCTCAAATTTTCACACGTTCTTGTGCATCATTCTCCATCATTCCAGCAAAATCTACGAACAATTTCAAACTTCATCATTCTTAATAACCCAAGCTACGCAAGCTACATACAATCAAATCATTCTCTCATTTTCACACGTTCTTGTGCATCATTCTCCATCATTCCAGCTAAATCTACGAAAAAATTTCAAACTTCATCATTCCCAATAACCCAAGCTACGCAAGCTACATACTGTCATTTTCTCATTTTCACACGTTCTTGTGCATCATTCTCCATCATTCCAGCTAAATCTACGAAAAAATTTCAAACTTCATCATTCCCAATAACCCAAGCTACGCAAGCTACATACTGTCATTCTCTCATTTTCACACGTTCTTGTGCATCATTCTCCATCATTCCAGCTAAATCTACGAAAAAATTTCAAACTTCATCATTCCCAATAACCCAAGCTACACAAGCTACATACTGTCATTTTCTCATCATTCCAGCGAGAATGTCATCTGAAAACTGATAGTGTGCCTACTTAAAGCAACTGGTTAAATAAATGCCAATTCTGGAACAGTCACACACTCCAAAAAAATCCTTGAGCGTCGTTCCCAGGTAAGCCAAGGAGGCCCTGCATCTGAACCATCCTGACCTGTGGTCACTTCTCACGCAACTATCACGTGCACAAAATGGTAGCTTAGCTCAGACTGTAGACATGGAACACCTGCTCGCCGAGAGTCCAAATCTGACATCAAGCAGATATAAAATGACGAACAGAATCAGGAACAGACTATCAGGACATTTCATCTACAGTGATTATCAAGTTTCTCTAAGTCGAGAAAGGGGGCACAATACCGTGGTGGCAGTGCTACGCGATTGCCAGTCACTCAACATTATCTTCAATTCATCACTCCTTCTTCAGTCCGGGATGGACGTGGACCTCACATGACTCTCCAGTTGGCACGATCTTTAGCCAGAGTCTCAAATGACTTCTGCACCTGTGTGCTCCTTCGGGTTCGGAGTCTGGTCCAAACACAACTGCTATTACTTAGTAAGTGACATAAATTAACATTGGCCATAAAGTGGCCACATTCGAGTCATATTAATTCATTTACTTGCTCTCTCAAATAGTAGAAGGCCTGTTAAGAAAATTGTGGAATACTGGTAGGCACACGGTCTGGGGCTAGGGCAAAGATTACCCACGTTGACCACGAGCATTCACACGTGGTAGAAAGATCCAAGTGCGAGGCCCGAAAACATGTGAAAAGAGCGTAGCAATTTGTTCACATTTACTTCCGACAAATCCAACAAATGAGAAACAAATAGTTTCCGGATTCCGATTCACACAATTACACAAACCAATTGCACACCCCATACCCACACCCATACCCCAGCCATGTCCGGTAGCCTGTAAGAGATAAGCAATCGAGTTCCGCATCACCATGCGGGTGTTAGGGGGATCTGTTTAAATGCAGTTAATCTGCGTTGACGACTGCAGATACCGGGCCATTCAATCAAGCATATGGCGCCCAAAAAACTGCCTTCAAGACCAACACGACGGCAAGGAATGTGTGAATTTTCCTCAATTAGGGTTCAGTCACCCATATTCCTCGTTCACAAGTTAAGCGGGTAGGAACTCCCCTCCTGTCAGAATCACAGTTGACAGTCTCAGTCGCCGGATTTAATTCACGCCATAAAAATAAAGTACATACACTCAGCAGAGTTGATCGACTTTCGAGGGCTGTCACTTAAGCTCGCACGCAGACAGCCATCAAACATTCATGGCGATTGACACATATCTGAGTATCTATTTCATATTAGGTGCCCATCACATCACCAGACACAGCGGAGTAAATTAATTGTCCACGTCCTACCATCAGCCCCTCTGTGCGGTGCGTGTGCCTGTGTGTCTCCCAATTAATTATTGATTCCCCCTCCCACACACACACACAACTGACGTTTCTCTGAATTTACTTCGTCTTCTTTTGCTTTTCTCACATTGAAACAAAACGACATGCGAACGACACTTGTTCTTGTTGAAGAGAGAACCCACGAGTCAAACACATGGCGGCGTGCCCCCGCTCTGTCACGTGTCAAATCAAGAAAACCAGAGATTCTTGCTGTATCCTAAACGTCTTGTCCTTGATTGTATTGTTTTCTCGGCCAAAAGCAAAAATACGCTTTTCTTAATCGCACGTCTCTGCGAATTCGCCGACAGAAAAATACATGAAAATGTGAGCTGCGCATTAAATGTCTTCATCTTTCTCATCATCACGGCGTAACACAAATAAATAGCCATGAACCGCAGAAACAGGCCAAAGCTGACTTGAGCAGGTTATCGACGACAAGCCGCGCGAGAGAAGG
The DNA here is from genome assembly GCA_905231855.2 of Eristalis tenax. Lineage (NCBI taxonomy): Eukaryota > Metazoa > Arthropoda > Insecta > Diptera > Syrphidae > Eristalis > Eristalis tenax. The sequence continues at coordinate 26,823,227 of HG993126.1, forward strand.
TGGTGGTGGCTGGCTCAGGAGTAAGTCCCCGGCTAAAGGCGAATCTAATGACAATGAACTGTGTGTTGTGTCAGTATTTTGGACTGAAAGTCATTTCATCGAAAACGGTTGATGAACTCATCTGGGTACCGACCCCGCTCCTGACCGGCGAAGGACTTGGTATTGTCTAAAAATATTCCTTCACTTTCGAAGACGTTTCGGTTACATGCTTCAGTTCGTGCTTGGTGTTCGTTTTTCTGAGAGGGCGTGTGTGTGTGTGTGTGTGTGCTTTTGGATAATTTATGGACCAGGTGAAGGGGATGATTTATTAGGCAGGGGTTGTTGCTTTGCATTGGGTGTACTTGTGCTCAAGGTATTATTGTTTCCCGTGTGTGGACTTGGTACCCTTTTGTTCAGATAACTCGTGACTGTGTGCGACTGGAGGGACGTTTGGACGAGTCGGTTGTGCATTTTTTGGTATGTCTGACTCCTCTGACTTTACAATGGTGGTTAAGTATCTGAGACTCAAGATTAAGCATCCAAGTACGTGTGTACGTGGATTCTGCGAACCCAAAAAAGGAGCAAGATTCAAAGGCAACGAAGGAACAGGATGGGTCGAATGTGTTACGAAAAGCGTTTGACAGAAACACTCCGTTCGGCGTCGAGCAATTATCTGTCATCCTTTTTTCGTTGACGATACGGTGGTACCGGTGTGGTGCCTGGTTTTTTCAAGAGTTTGGTTCACTTTTTGCATTTTAAACACTAAACTGAAGCACTCGAACTCAAAAAAGGGGAAAGGTTTGTGCTGTTGCAGACGGTTAAGGTGTTCACTCAATCGTTTCAACCGATAACATACCGAAAGATAACTTGTGCACATTACAGTGACCGCAAAACAAAAAGATTAGATTAAAAGCGCCATTCATCTAAACTGGGACAGGTTAGATATGACGGCCGCCACAAAATTGTTCCCAAGGTTCTCCGAAGGGTTTTACTAGACAAACACTGTGTTTCCAAGGCATTCAAAATCGAACCATTTCAATCCGCTCACCAAGAGCTTCGGAGAACTGCCACCAAACTCCCTCAAACAGCAACGATAATAATTCAAATCAACAACCGTCTTATTAACATCATCCTGTTGCGCGTGTACCCAAACACATTTCATTGGAGGCCTTGTGACGTCAAGTGGGGGGATCCCATGAAATCCGGTTCTCTACACACGGTTAAAATACCCAGCTTTACGACATACTTGAACTACACAGTCTATAAAAACAACGAGTGGAGTGGAGAGTCATAAAACTAGATCTTATATCGACTCGTATATCTGTTATGACTAATGCCAGCTGGACTGTGACTGTGAAAACATCATCCTCTCCAGCAGTGACTAATGTCACTGTGAAAGGGAAAACGTGCGAAGCCAAAGCTAGCTGCCACCGAACAAGGCCAACGTAAATACCAACTTGAATTCAAATTAAAGTTGCAGCGCTGCAAAATTCTCGTTTTTTTTTTGTATTCTCCCCCAATTCACCTTCATCTGAATTTTTTTGTTTTTGTTTTGCTGTGCTTTACATATTTCACAAGTCAATTAATTTTCTTTTCACCGCACAACGATTTAAATTTCCAGAGTGTCAGGTGAGCGAATCAGTGGACGCCACAGATTTCAATTCTTTCTGATGTGACAGACGGTATTTTATTCCTGTTGCACTGCGCGGTGTGACAGCTGCCAAAATATCCTAAGGGGGGCCCACATGCATTGCAGTGTCGTATTTCACTTCAACCGTTGTTCAGCTATGAAATGCTTAAATTCGGATTAATTACCAGTTTGATGTTAGTCTTTTTTTTGCGCACAGAGATAGAGAGGTACGTACATAATGTGTGTTGTGCTTTGCTTAATGGAAAGCTACCCAATGCCAGCTGAAGGTTAGCCTGAAACCGAGTCTGTGTTGTGCGGTGTGTTGGGTATACTCGTTATTGGTTTCAGACATATCAATGTCAAGTTCTAACGTGTCGGTTTTAATGTCATCGACCCTGGGTAATGCTAATAGAAACAAGTTGTGTTTTGAGTTGTGCTGCTCTTCACAAAGAACGCAGACACAGTGAGTGGATGGGATGTTCAATCAGTTAACCACTAATTTTAAGTTTGCTAGTGCTCCGAGAACGCCTTGAAAAAGGAGGAAAAATAATGAACGCACTTGATGCGGCAAGAAATTGTCTTTTCATGTGTTTCGATGGAGAGAGAACTATTGTCTGGAATTCAGGCAAGCAAATATCTACCAGCTGACCTTCAAGACGAACTCTACGAACATCGATTTGAATTTTAGACTGTTTCTTGCAATTTATTTACGTGCGAGACTTGAGCGGACTTTTAAGGAGGCTGTGGTCAAAATTTGTTGAAACTTAACTGGAACGTATACAAAACTGATTCGTGAGACTACTATTTTAGGAGTAGTCGAGAGGAAGAAGTTAAAAATTCGTAGTTGTAAATTTTCCATTTCCATTTTGAGTGAATAATCCGAGAGATACAGTCAATCTCAAAAGTAAATAAACCCAGTGCAGTTGGGTGTGTTCTTAACAAAAATCCGCATGGTTTTGACGGAACTCATGCTACTGCATTAGACCCTCTTTCAGTGACTTTTGCAGGAGCTGCAGAGTCGAGGAGAACTAAGCGCATACTACATTTCTACTCCCGCTGACGAAGTTACCCACTACTTTAAGAACCTGGCCAGAACTATGTAGCATCAGTCATCATCTCCAACGCGTATGATCAAACAGAACCGCGTGGTAAGACAATGAGCCTGTGCTGACCTATGTGTAACTGTTGACCGGCGCTCAGCCACTACAGTCTATGACGGACCCCGTCTCTAAGTGCTTTACTTTCTTTTGCGGCGCAAATTTGTCTACATTGCTTGTTTATGACCCGCTGTGTCTATAGTTATTGTACTTTCCTGTATTAAATAAATTACCAATCAACATAAACAAACTACAAGGCTTCTTCTCTCTTCGAATGGGCAAGCAGTGTTTATTCATTCACCACGCTCTCCATTCATCATCCATCATCCACCCAAAATGTGTAGGTCAATGACTCCATCAGCCTGTGAAGATCATCAATGTGGGTGCGACGGTGTCTCCATAAAGTGCTGTGGGTTCTCATCTCTCCCTGTCCACCACATTCCATTTATTGGACGATGTCATTGAACTTGAAGCTAGTTTCGTTGTCGCTGAAGGACGTAGAGCACGGTGACATTTGCTAACTGTGCTTTGTTTTTGCTTTGCCTTGAGGTTGGTTCATTCCGGCTGAAATGCCAAGAAATATAGAGAGAGTCAACTTCTACCTCGCATGCCCTTTAAAATGTTTGACAACCCGCTTTTTATATCGTTTTCTCAAAGCCAAATCAGAGAACGGTATTCACATTATTTCGTGAACCTGTCAAAAGTCACTCAAATTCGTCGATGCACAAGGGGTCAAGAGGTTGTGAAGTTGGCCATATGTAACAAACTAACTCTCAGTTGTCAAATCGGTAGCTGCAATGTGCAGTGCTGCCAAATCAATAATAGGAAAGAGATAACGCTCAATACAAGCCCCGATTATTTTCGTCATCACTACTAGGTAGATACCCCTCCTCTTGTCACTTTCTAACTGCTTGTTCTCAAATCGTTCGAAATTCCAAAGCATTTTACCGTGAAGCCAAAAGTCTCCCCTCAATTCTAGCAAAGCCAAATGACTACACATTTTAAGAACGCAACGCAAAACATAAACAAAACAATCATCCTCCCAAAAAAAAAATAAACAGAGCGAACATAATCACCTAAAATCACCAACGTTACGAAACCACATCCATCCCCATATCAAATGTCTACACACATGACACACTGAAATTGACTTCGCTCACTTAGAGACAGAAGAAAGTAGCATACAATAAAATACATCATTCATCCCAAATGTTGGCGTCCGTCGCATGATGCGGGACACATCCCCAGGCTTCAACAGGTGGCAGTAATTAAAGTCGTGTATAGCCAGCCAGTAGCCCATCATCGAGATGTAACCTCGGTCCTTTTGCGATACACCCGCACCAACATCCCAGAGTCTATCTATAGCCGAATTCACTTTAAAAATACACTCTTTTCAGCACAGCCACCGCCGCCGCCAGTGACTCCCCATTTCGTTGGGGGCTGCTGCTTCCGCATGTGTAAGGTATTCTCGTGTATATCGATTGCATATAACGGCGCGGCAGGGATGAATGGACAAAAAGAATGCGAAGAGCAGGATCACCAACGGTTTTGTATTTTCTCTGCTACCACATACTACATGTGGATGTGGCAGCCCTGTAGTCTGTGCACTACCCACATGTGTACCTTGCAGATATGCTAAATAGAGAAACTGTGTCTATTTTTATAGGTTTTGTTTTGTGTTTGTCGTTTGTTTTCTGTTTTTGTCTTTGTACACATATCTGCGCTTGGCGGTGACGTATGCATGAACGTGAATGCATAGTATCTCTGCGCAGCGTTTTTGTGTTGAACCCTGTACATGCTGCATTTAATAATGCTTAAGATACGATGTTTTGGCCGTTTGTTCCCACACAGGACTCATAAGTCTTACTTGTGATTTGTGCTGTTGTGTGCTGTGCCTGCGCTGCCGCTGCGGACTTCCAGAAATACAAATGCCAAGTGGATAGAGCGCTTAAAGTTAAAGCTGACATAAATGAAGATAAAATTATAATAAGTCGCGTATTTATTTTCGTGTGAATGTTAGATGTTGAGCTGTTACAGGTTCACGGAGTGACGCTGTGCGCCGGGGTGTGCTTTGAGTTTGGCGACGTATGCAGCACTGCAGTATGTCACTTTGTTTGTTATTGGGCCGTGGCGCGAAGCAATGGCAAAGAATAGCAGCTCTCGAAGCGACCTAGTGATGCCAGACTTACTTTTCTACAAGATTCTGTACAAAATCTCATCACTTTGTTTGTTATTGGGCCGTTTTTGGGACGTAAAGCTAGCGCCGCCAAACCATGGCAAAGAATATTTATTTTTGAGCAGCTCTCGAAGCGACCTAGTGATGCCAGACTTAGTTTTCTACAAGATTCTGTACAAATTCTGATCACTTTGTTTGTAATTGGGCCGTTTTTGGAACGTAAAGCTAGCGGCGCCAAACCCTGGCAAAGAATATTTCTTTTTGAACAGATCTCGAAGCGATCAAGATCAGTTCAAATGTTCGACCGTCTTTGAAAGACAAGTACAGCGAGTTGTAGACAACTTAATTGTAAATCATGACAAAACAAGGAAGTACGCCGTACTCCAGAAACCTCGTAACTTAAATAACCTTAACATTGGATACATTCTCTGCCGTTAACATGATAATGAGCAATGGCACAGTTCAGAAAGCATTCTCTTCTAAGCAGGCATGCCATTGGCACTCGCTGTTTGTATTCCCTTAAAGTGAACACCAAAACTGTATCATGTGCGGCCCAAACTCCTCAAATCCATTTCATACGCTGCGTACCTACATTGCCACTCGTCGGCCGCACTTCATGTCTCTCTTCCTCTCATTACTTATGAGTTTGACATTACGCAACGCACGCTACATACTCGATGGGTTTGGGCCTTAAGTTCTCAGAAAAGTTCAAAAGAAAATAAGTGAAAAATAAGCAAGATGAAAAATACTTAAAATCACACAAAAACACTATAACCACCTTTGTACTTACATTTCGAGTGTACTGTGGTGACTTCCTCGATTTCACGTTGCAACTGCTCCTTATCAATGTTTGCTGCACTATCTGTCACTGCAACACATTCAACTTCTGATCCACTCTCCGCGCGCTCTTCGACCTGATGATGCTGCTGCTGTTGTTGCTGGTGTTGATGATGATTGCCACTACCATTGCCCAGTGTACTCTCATTGGTCGCAATTGGACTGACGCTGCTGTCACTCTTTTGCTGCTGTTTCGGATGCTGCTGATGCTGGTGATGACCCTTTTTCGAATTCTTCTTTGTCACAGCCTCTTCTTCACTTTCACTGTCATTCACTTCTACAATTTCATCGTTTTGCATGATTGTTGCTGCTCCGTTGGTGCGTTGCGCAGCCGTCGCCGACGTAGTCGTTGTTGAGTTGTTTGCCGCTATCATCATTGACGTCGCCGTCGCCGGTGTGGTCGTTGGAGCTGCCGTCACTGACGTCAAATGTTTCTTTTCATTATGTTCTGAAACAATTTGATTCTGATGATTTTGATGTTGCGGGGCATTGTAGTGCAGTGTATTGTTGTTATTGTTGTTGTTCAAATGACGTTTGCTATTGGCAGTTTGTGGCCTCTTCTTGGCCTGTTGATTGTTTGCATCATCGGGGTTCGCCGTTTGCAAGGAAGCTTGTTTCTTCTGTTTCTTATTTACTACTTGCTTCGAGCCGCTACCACTGCCCGCCAGATGATTCCGATGCTTATCGTTATCCGACGACAACCGTTGCCGCTTCATCGAGGACAGTGGCAGTGAGGCAACATCGAGGCCATGCATTTGGTCACAGTCAAGCACAGGGTTCTCCTCGTAGTAGCCGCTCTCATGATCCGGTTGACGGCGGGTGGCCATCTTTTTCACGTTCATATAAGCAACTGTAGCACCAGTACGTGTCGATGTAAATTGCCGACTCATGTTCGCCTCGGTTTGCTGTTGTCAGAATAGAAACTTACGCGCTCGTATTCTGACAAATGAAGTACAAATTTTGACGTTGTTTACGCGGAGAAAACACCGAACGCGGTTGCAAATTTTTTTCTTCAAATTTGCTTAATGACACTCCGCTCGATCACCACATTGTCACACGATTATTTATTATCTTTTTGTTTGTTTTTTGCTTCACCCGAGAAAACTTTGTTTTTTGTTTCGTTTTTCTCTGCTTTCTTTTCGTATTTTGGGAAACCGGCGAAAGCAAAGCAAGCGGCGATAAAAAAAATGTGCGAACTCAAATTGAAGAAAAACAAAAATTAAGTCAAAACCGCGGAAGATAACTCAAGAATTGAAACGACGATCGAAGCGAGTCGATTCAAACGAAAAGAAAAAATGGAAAACTGATACCAGACAGTTGTCAACTTGGACCCGCCATTTCTTCTCAAATTATAGCCGAGTTAATTGCATCTGAAAAGAGATGAAAAAAAAAGAAAAATGAATAAATTAGCAAGCATTAGGTGTCAAGTTGAGCGAAATTTCTAGATTAAGGTCACAGCATCATGCTGTCACATTCCCCACTGACCTACTTGCGTGTGCCAGTCAAGGAAGTCAACGAGACATTACAAATATGTACGAGAAGGGCATAAGACCATTGGGAATTAACTAAATCAAATCAAACAGAAATAAGCAGCACAGATTCAATCTAGAAGCGGTTCGTAAGCCCAATCAAAGACAGTGTATTTGTTTTAATTCGCTGTCACTCGCCTTCTACTCATTTCTCGATTGCTCTGTTCTGTTTCCATTCGCCAGACTACAGTGGGAGCGAGATAAAAGTGTCGCATGTTTGATGACACGAGTAAAAAGACGCATCTGGAGAAACGTACGTAGAACATCGAAATGAAACGCGAATTGTACGTACGTAACAATCGTGATAAACTTTCGCTAGTGGAAACGTCAAACGGTACGCTTTTCATAATCACATTACCCATAGGCGACGACGACGGTAATTAATTATTCATGGAGTTATGAAATTGTTACACATGTCGGTGGGTACACATTCATTTGACACTGAAGTGACGCGCGATGGCATTGCTTGAGTAGACAGGCTCCGAGATACACAATTAATTGGTAAGGTGCGTTTTTTTTTCTTCCTCTGGTTCGCATTCGTATGTATAGTCGTTTTATTGACACACTTTGGTCATTTTTTTTTCAGGTTTAAGTGAGAACCCTGTGGAGTGCTAAGCATTTAATGGGTTTTGGAATTGGGTTATTTCGAAAGTTCATCACACACTGTTTTTTTAAGCGGTGCAATACAAGGATTTGCCGGTATAGAGGACAAGAGGCGGGAGATATTGTGTCGCCTATGAATTCCGAATAGCGAACGTCTCAGGTTAATGGAAGTTTTCATGGCATGTGTGGTTATGTACGAAATGCAACAAACTGTTGCTGTTGTTTCATGGCTCTCTCTTTGCGTCGTCAAGAGGCGACTAAAATACTGCGATAATAGCTGTTGGTTTAGGATATGTACCAACTCCAATGTTCGTTATTAGAACGGTTACATGTGACGGTTCATATTGGTTCAAAACTTACTTACGTCATTTGACTATATGTCATTCGTTTGAAGTGTAAACAACAATACATTTTTTTGACTCAAATATGTCGAACTTTGTGCCTGAACACGTGTTTTTTTGGGGGGAGTTCTTCTTCTGCAGCCGAACGTCATCGTATTTTGGTGGAAGTTTATGGTGAGAATGCGCTAGGTTAGCGAACGTGCCCAAAGTGGTTTGAAAGATTTGGCCAACCAGCCAAATCAACGGCAAAGCCGAATATCCATGGCGCAAAGGTTATGTTCTGTATTTGGTGGGATCAGAAGGGTGTGCTGTATTATGTGCTCCTAAACCCGGGTGAAACCATCAATAGACAACACTACCGAACACAATTAATCCGTCTAAATAGAGCAGTAGCCGAAAATGCCCGGAATATACGACCAGACACGAGGCAATAATTGTTCATCATGAAAACGCTCGGCCCCACGTTGCTATTCCGGTTAAGAACTATTTGGAAAACAGTGGATGGGAAGTTTTACCCCACCCGCCCTATAGTCCAGACCTTGCCCCTTCTGACTACCATTTGTTCCGGTCGATGCAGAACGACTGAACTCACGACTGGCTTGATTGATTCTTGGCTGCCAAGCCGGCGCAGTTCTTTTGGGACGGGATCCACAAATTGCCAGAAAGATGGGAAAAGGTCATAGCTTTAGATGGTTCTTAAATAAACGTTCAAATTTTGAAAATAAAATGTTTGCTGATACATATGTCCCAACTTAATCATGGATTTAGGCACATGGAAAGGCACTTGTAGCGACGATTTAAAGGCAAAAGTCATGGCAGCACGGGAGGCAACCATATTAGGAATTATTTGTCTGTGGTTCGTGGTGAATTGGAGAAGTGGGGAGTATACCTGCATGTCTTGGAGGTCATCACGATAAAAGCATGCGACTCCTTGTATGCGCCTCCGAGACGTGAAGAGTGTGTGATCCAAGTCTGTGTGGAGTTGCAACAATCAACAGTAGAGGTTTAAGGTCGCACTCACACTTCACCAAAGTGGAGGAAAGTGTCCATAAACATTAGCCCAACATTGCTACATCAATTTCCAATGGACCAAAGGTGTAAGAAGAGTTGAGAGGCCAAGCCTAACGGTAGGAGATCACGTATCAAATATTATGTACTCACTTGTTGCTCCATGGTCATAAAGAAAGTACTGAAAATGCAATGTGCCATCACATCGTGAGACGCCAAATATTTGTATCAATTTAATAATGCCTTAACGATGAATCTGGTAAATCGAACAGATTTCTGACAGTGTCCACATCTTCCCTTCAGCTTCTACAGAAGCCGAGAACAAAGCAAGTGTTTTTTTTTACATTTCTCAACAATTATTCATTGGTGTGTGACAATACAGCACATAATCAATGGTTGCGGCAAACATGTTACCCTCAACTTCACTGGCAAGCACGCCAGACGATATTTTCTTACATTTGTGTGCACGGCAGTGTACTTGAACCCGACCAATGCAAAAAAAACTGGTTTCGTAATTATCGTCACAGATAAGCGCGCTGATAAGATTGCACTGCTCAACGAAATATGAGCATATAGCCTGGCGTAGGAACGCATTTGAACTGAAAAAGAATTTCGATTAGGTAAACAAAGGGAGGAAATACCGAGTTCACCATACTCGAAAATTGAAAAACATTAGTGACAGTTGACAGGTTTGATAACGTGAATCATGTTCAGAATCAAAATAACGAGACGCACAGTTGAATTCAGTGTGAAATGTAGTTTCCACTCTTCACGCAAGTCTCAGGTTCCCACAAACAATACAAAAACATTCCACCCGCATTCCACTTGGCATGACAATAACACCGATCTGTCAGAATTTCAGACTGCCCGCCATTTGTTGTCGTTTCTTTGTGCAGACATTGCATTGAAAGGTGAAAATCTGTACGCATTCGTTTTTGAACACTGGACACAGCCAAATTGAATCATTTTATTTCATCATCAAAAATGCAAGGTATCCAACACCTTCCATGACCGTTAAGCTCTTCAAAGGAAAAAAAAGAAATAAAATTAAATTCAAGTAAGGTACAAAAACAACTAACACACACACACACACATACACACAAAACTGATTCATCACAAAATGTCAATAAACTCTCCTTGGACGAGGTGTATACAGAAAATTATAGCAAAAGACACGAGGGAGGAATGAGAATAAAAAGCAGAAGAAAAAAAGTACGAAACACATAAAAACAACAAAATTCCATTTTCGGTTGAGAACACCTGACAGGGTCAGGCAGAGGTGAGGAGAGGAAAGTCCAGAGAGAGAGAAAAAGGCGCACACACCAAAGTCGAAATATGCCCGAAGGAGTGCAATTAAAGCGTTTTTCAAGAATGAACTACTCTTACTCTACACTCCGTTCCATGCTAGATTCGACTAAATGCATAGATGAGAACAAATAGAGGCGGATAAACACTTTTCTAGGGAAAAGGGGATGCAATGCAAGGATTCGTGTGCAAAGGAATGCATGAAGTGTCATGTGAAAAACATTTTCAGATACTTAGATGGCTGCATAAGTGTGTGCATTTATGGTCGGCAGATGTTTGTTTTTTGTTTTGTTTTGTTGCTTCTGTGGAAATATTCAAACGACTAATGATGTGCGGCGTAGAATGCGTGGAGGATTTGTCTGCGACAGGAAATTACTGTAGAAAGGATGCCGTCTAGGTGTCCGAAACATATACAAGGACTGAAATCATAATAGTATGACAGACGCGACAGTTCTGGGCGTGAACCTAGCTTCTAAACACATCACGTGCAAGGATTTTCTTAGAATCAATGCAAGTTAATTGGAGAATATTACGAAGTTAAATGAACCCAAATTAGAGCCAAACTCAAATAAAGGAAATACAGAAAGGAAGCAACAGTCAAAATTACCTCAGTTTGATGAAAATGATGGCATATTAAGGAGGACACTGACGATAGGAAGAAGTCAAAACAAATGAAGCGATGATTCGAACCAAAGATAAGATGATTGGTCTTTTAGTGTACACATGTTCAGAGTCTTCCAGGTCAAGTGATAACAAGTGGCGAGGGTTTATTTCACTTCTCGCCTCTCCACGGACCGTCAGGAGTTTTGTCAAACAGTTCGCACCTCGGCACAGATTTAGAAGTTGATGAGATAAGAAATCAGTCCGTCAAGCTTCCAGACAGGCAATTAATTAAAGGTCTGTGGATCCTTGAATGGTGTAGATCTCAAGAACGGTTGAATTGAGTTTTTCGTTGAGAACATCGGCTTACGGTTGGGTTCCCCAACAGTCGATGTGTTCTACTTCATCTCTGGAGAACATTCCAAGCTCAGGTGCAGCAAAACGGTTTATAGACGAACAACTTCAATTTTGATTGAAACTTCTAGCGGAAGTCCAGAAAAGTTGTCAGGTCGACACGATCAAGCGAAGAGACGGCCGGAAAGTCAGAATAGTATTTATAAGCCGATTTTGCTGCGGGCTCGGCCACATAGACTAGACTCTAGCATGGCCTAGCATGGGCCAGCTAACAACCAAAATGTTTCAACATGTGTATAAATTAGTATTATTCAAGAGCACATGATCCCGTGATTAATATGGCGTATTATGCTTGATAACGACGACACACTTCTCGGCTTATTAAAAGTTAACCAGTCTTCCGGTCTCAACCCGATCCAGAAGCTGTGGCAAGGTGTAGATTATCACTGCTATTTGCGAATAATTTAAAAGCGACTGGAATCATATTTTGAAACAAAGATTTCAATCTTTAGAGTCTCCCAAGGCGAAAATGTTGAAAACTGTGAGTGTGCAACCAAAATATGGAGTTGTATAAAAGGTAGGTAGAGTGACATGACATGGGGAATAAAAAACAATGTCAGTCAGTTTTCAGTTTCAGTTCAGCAGTTGCGTCTTCTTTTTTTTCATAAGCACTCTCATCCTTCTACAGTAGTGTTTAGGGTTCTGTTAAATAAGAAAAATAAGTACTAGCTACGTCAACAACGAATGTAGTAGATTAGTCTGGTGAAAGGCCAGACAAAAAAGACAATCATGCTGTCAATTGAAACAGATACTAAACACAAACACAAACAGTCATATTTATTCAAATCCAAAGAAATTAAATATTCGCACAAAAGTGTATCAAAATCCACACCAACACTTTTGCGATTAAATCTATAAACCGCCGAATCAATTGAATTCAATTAATTAAATATTATCGAGATTTGGAGGGAAAACAGCAAGCAAAGGACTTCCTACACTGAGGGGAAGGGAATATTTACTCGAACAACCCTTACGATCTTTTTCCCAGGGAATTCCACCCCTGTTGAGAAAATAACGACGCTGTTATTCAATTTAGCGATATGGGATAGCAAGCGTGGTGACATTTTGAAAATTACACAATGTTTGAAAACGTACGTTTACTGCCAGCGGATGCGTGCCGGATATGCACTTAATATGCTAATCGAGTTGATGTGAATATTTAACGTTGGATTTTCACTAATTAATAAACACTTTCCAGACTAATAACTCTTAAATAAAACTCAGACGCCTTTCAATAGCCGCTTCGAGTTGGCAATAAAAGACTGTTTAGAAGACTCACTCGAAAATGCGCTCTGTATTTAGGCAATATTTGCAAACGCATTCCGAACGTTTTCCGGCATCTTCTTCGATCTATTTCTGCAGATCACTATGACCGACATTTTAGTCGACTCTCGAAGTCATGACATCTGCTAACTCATTTAAAGCAATTTAAATCTCCAGAATGTGATGACTGGTCTTACTAATCGTCAAACGGAGGGAAAGTCAATCTTGGGAGCGTTTTAATTGGCACCAGTATCTGTCACTTAATTCTGCAGTCGAACACATACACGCAGCGAGTATAAGCCATCGACAAGAACAACTTAACAAATTCGCTGTGAATCAGATACGTCATAACTGGGATTCTTTTCGTTTCTGTCCCTGCTTTCGGAACCAACGTCATCGAACAACGATTGCTTCATCAGTTGGCCATGTAAATACATGTGTATGTGCGCACGTTTTCCCAGATTGAAAAACCAATTCGAATGCTATCACCCATACTGCAGATTCTCTCATCGACGAAACGCGACATCAAATAATCAAATAAGCTGTACCTTCCCGATTTGCTTAAAGCGCACCCGTCCATGCCAACAAACTAAGGCTTACATCTGCCACAGAAGAATTACTAACTCCAACGAATACATACACCTATTGTCTGGCCGTATTGCAGCGCACAAAAGAAAAACCAACTCGTTGCATGTGCTATCAAATTCCCAAGCAGCAAAACAAAAAGGAAGACGTATCTAATTAACTCCTTTCTCGGTCGCAACGACCAAAATTGTTTAATACAACATGTGGGCCGGGGTTCCTTCGTACAAAGCACACATATGCTACAGTTGGTCTGTTTCACAAAATCTCAAAACTCGCGGCAGTCAAATCAATTTAAAAACAGGAAACTACTTTTCGATATTATGAGAAAAATTCATTTAAAGAAACAACACCAAATACACAATTTTACCTTGCACGCTGTCGTACAATGCCAACAAAGAGGGAAAGCGCGGTTTTTCTACTCTGTTCTCAGTGTTTCTTGCTGCTATGCCCTCCTAGAGTCGATGTGTAATCCAAAAAGGGTGCTTCACGGGGTTCTCGAAGCAGAAATTAAAAAAAAATGAAAAAAAAACACAATTATTCACCTTCGCTGAGTGTTTTCTTTTTAATTTTATGCCAGATAATTAAGTGAATTTCTGTTGCCGTTTTTTTTTTTTGATAAGGATTGTGTCACTGCCACACACTTCTTGATTTCAGAATTTTTTCCTTTACTTCTTCCACTGCGAGCGCACACACATCGATTACACTGTTTTTTTTTTTCTTTCGTCACTTATTCATCATTCATTTACTCCATTTTCTGATGAATTAGCAGATCAAAAAAATTTAGATCACTTTATTTAGTGGGTTTTCGCACGGAAATCGAGGAGTTTATTCCTCAGCTGCTTGTATTTTCTTTTTATGGGGAGGATTGACTTTTAAAGGTTATGTATGTGAATTTTTTTTTGACAACCATGCACTAGATTTCTCTCCACTCGGGGGGAAGAATACACTTCTCGGTTTATTTTTTTTTTAGAAAGTCTCCTTGTAACACACGGAGTTAAATGTCACAGAGGGTAGCTTATTTTCGCGTACGATTTGTCGGGACTGTGGTGGATTTTTTTCGGAGATGCCCGCGATTTTTTATTTATTTTCGATTAGGGATATCCGTTAGATCGGTGAATTAAATATTGAAATAAAAGAGAGAAAAAATGAGAAAAAACGTAGAGCGACACGTTCACCGTACCGAACAGCCGGACTGCGTAGTTATTTTTAAATGCCAAAATGGCTTTTTCGCCTAGCAGCGGCCGATGTGTGTGCGCTAGAGTGGGATAGCTCATGGTTACTCAATGTTTATGGGGTGTTTTGCTGCTGAGGTTGTTTCAGTCGTGCATGTTTGCATGAGTGAGACGTCGATAGTGATTTTTAGGGAAAAGTAATGCCAAGTTTGGTTTTCGGCTGTCAGTGGCACGGGACAGCGGCTGTTGTGTGTGGAAATTGGCAGACATTAATTTGAAGGGTTTTTAATTTTGTGCATGAATTTGTAAATTGCAGATTGATTGGGAATTGATGGAAGTAATTAATGAGAAGCAAATTTCTGAAAGTCTACTACATAAACATAGGGAAATTGTTATAGCGGCTTAGGTGACGTTGAACCGCTGGACACCAGTCGAGTCAATCTTAAAGGAGTCGAAACAAGGTGTATTTGGTAGGTTTTGGAAAAATAAATTATTTAACTAAAGGGAAAAAGGACCATCGAAAGCTCATTACCGCTGAATTTGGACAGAATTCCACTTGATCCGTGGGCAAAAATTAATTGAGTTCGAAGGCTAGCTAAATGTTTAGATGGTTGTAGGCAAGTTGGTTGTTGATCCTTGTGATGTAATAAGTCGGGGGTAGATGGTCTTCTATTTTCTGGAGAGTTTATGGATGTGTACCAAAGTTAGTCGACACTCTAAGCTAACCTAAACTGGTCAAACAAAATACATAGTAGATACCCAACGAGGATTCCACTCATGTTAAGAACGTTCGATAGCTCTCCAGATCGAATAAAAAATGTTCCATTAGTCAAGCGCACACCGAAAAATCGTGTTTTTGCCAGTTTAATTTAACTGCGACCGCATTTGGTTGGTTTATTGAAAAGCTGAACTTCTAGTCAAGAGTGTAAGGCTGAAACTAAACGGATTGTGGATCAGAAATTCGAAAAACACTGAAACATCGACATATTCGGAAGTTCATCTGTCATGGGTTATGAACGGCACTACGGTGGATCAAAGGTGACTGTCCTGAGATAGATCGTACTTATCGAAGCACTGGCTAAATGCCAAGCAAGCCAATCAGATATCTGTTCTACGATCTGTGAAAGACAAGGTGTCTAATCCGGATGACAGAACTAAGTCCACTATTTTGGTCACGTCGAGCGCATAAACAGTTGTGCTCCAAGAGCCTAATGAGACAGCCATGCCTCATTTTTCCGACGCAAAATTAGTTTTTTTTTTTTTAAATGCATGGATCCATCTCTTTAGAGTCACTGGCAGCATTCACAGTGTTTATCTGTGAATAAGCTTCTCAAACATCCCCGTTCGTAATCGGTAGCACAGAGAAACTTCTCTTTACGGACACTCATCTGTAAGGGATAAATCTTTCCGGACAGCTCGTCAAGGTCCCGGCGTATTCCAACCCCTCCTATTGAACAGCTGTAACTTCTTATAATGGACCCAAAGCAAAAAGAACATGCAGGAGACTATTGAATGTATGCATTCCCTCGATCTACGTAAGCAGTGAAGGCGAGTTATCGACTTGTATATTTTGTATGTTTTGTCTTGGAACTGAATTGAAACTATTTGACTGCTACGCTGCTGAGTTTATTCTTGAAATTAAGAGTTCACGTTACTATTCGAATGGCTAGCAAAAAACGCGAATGTCGCTTATTTTTAAACAACTGTGGAAGTGGAATTTATTTGTTAATATCCATGAACAAGCCTACCCCTCTAAAACGGACAGCTCTACATCACGGAAAATCATCAAGTTTCACTGTATTTGCCTTAGAAGTTGGTGCTAGGTGCGCTTAAGACTAAAGCACTCCGTCGGCCTCCATATTATTATAAGACAATGTCGCTGTATATGCTAGCAAAGATATAGTCTTGGGAATATAGTCTCCTGGGCCAAAAAATAGATCCTTTGTGTATTTTCAATTCTCTTGAGTTCCTGCTTGAGTTGAAACATCTAGATGAAAAAGTTCAATCACAAAAACCACATGAGTCTTCAAGGCATAAGGTGGCCAGGTCACACAGAGCCCATGAACAACTTAGTTCCGGCACGAGGAGTCTTTAGACTTCGAGTCTGTAGGACATAACAGCAGAAGAGTACCCCGTCAAAGGTGCCGCAAACAAGTGAGAAGAACATAAACCTACACAGTGTTCTGATCACGACTAGATTTCGATCACTTTCTTTGAACAGATTTTATACAAGTCAAGTGGTTGGTGTCATTACAAATCACTGCCTCTTGAGAGATCAGTCGTAGAAGATTCATGGACGAAGAACAGACACAAAGTGTACAACATCTCTTCTGCCATTGCCCAGGACTGATCTCTCGCATGGCGCTCAATTTTTCCACGACTCAAGTCATTCAGTTGCGTGTAAGTGGATTCCATTAGTCACCAAGGCCTATCTAACTAGATTGGCTTGTTGTTTGAGGCCAAGGTCGGCTGCGCGACGCAAAGCATGAAGAAGACGGCGTAAATGAACACTAAAATCATTCCAAAATATATAACAATTGCCAACCTTCATCTTGGAAAGGACCGTCATCTTCTAGACTGATGAACAATTATGTACACGACGGTACAAATATGAAAGTGTAACGTAATGCGACAAAAAACCGGTGCACCTCAGAATGTCCCCATCTCCGCAGAAAGCAAACATCAAATAGATTCAATTTCCGTTTACTAATATCTCACAAGAATTTCATCGATCGACTTTCTCTTCAAATTCGGAACTTTACAATCTTCGCTTGGATATCCAACAGGCAGCAGCACCAGCAGCTTCTCATTCTGCGGCCTATTCAGCAGACACCTCAAAGCTGGTCCACAATTCAACGGTGTGGTGATTAAAGAACTCAATCCGGCAGCCTGCAGAGCACACAAAAGAATCCCAGTTGCAATTGAAACCGAAATCTCGTTGTAGTAGTGCTGCTTTCGACTTCCATCGGGCTTGTGTCCATACGTCTGTTTAAAAATCAAAATCAGGTAGGGCGCCTCTGTGAGGTATTCCTTGACGTGATTCGTTTGCAGTGGCCTCAAGTCGGCAGTCCATTGACGGTGCATCCGTTGCTTATAGTTCAGATACTCCTCAGCCTCCACAATCTCTCGCACTTGCGACTTGACATTCAAGTCACTGACTACGCAGAATGTCCACGGTTCTGTGTGAGCACCCGACGGACCGGTGCCAGCCGCCTTAATGCACGCCTCAATGACTTCAAAGGGAACTGGTTTGTTGCTGTACGCACGGACACTACGGCGATCGTTGGCGATTTTGTAAAATGCCTCAGCTCCACCGGGCAAGGTCACCGACGCACCAGCGAATGGAATGTGCTCGGATTCCTCCAATGCAGGCGCATACTGATCGCTATCTTCATCTTCGCTGTAATCAGCTGAAAGAGTTGTTTCTATGTTTAATGTTTTCTCTGCGGGTAATGGGGAATGGCGTTACCTCCAATGTATTCCTCTCCGTCCAGTTTTGCCGTTTTCACTGCACTTTGACTCGGCCTCTTTGCGTCCTCCGATCGCCGCCGTAGACAGAAGAAGGTGAAGAGCAAAATGAAAACTGGTAACGCGTACTCCCAGTGCTGTACTATCAGCGATTTTTCAAGAATAGGAATCATGTTGCTCGCCCTTAAATCGGCACTTGAAGCAGAAAGTCTACGGCGTTTTTTCTTTTAATTTCGCTTCTCGGTTTCCTAACTCGGTCAAGGCCGCGCACGTTGTTGCGAACAGTGCAAAACGCAACGCTCTAACTGAAACTAACTATCGAACTAAGTACAAGTGTCTATGAATGGTGCCGCCGGAAGGCAACCACACGTCTGTTTGATTTGAGTAGGAATAGAGCTTTTTAGGAAAGCTCTGCAGTTGAAAGTAGTGGTTTATCTTAGTGAATGCACGAACCACGCCGGGGGCGTTAAATAGGCAAATGCTTTGGCGCACCAACTCTCATTGGGCATTGACCCGACAAGGGGTGTCCTCCAATGGACACTGCTTATCAGAACGTACGTCAACTTTTTACTGACTTCACAGATTGCGAAGTCTTTGTTCGTAGACAGAACTGGAGAATGTTACATTTACATGTTTACTTTGTCCTAAAAATGTACTTCGGTGGTTTGCATGAATCCTGGAGCGTCTTCGAGCATTTTGAACATTGGTTGTTTGTTACAAGCTAATTGGCGAACATAAACTACAAGATCAACTTCGAGCTATAAATGAGAACGGCTGCATCTTACGGCATTGGCTGTCTTGTCACACGTTTTCGTACCACACCTAATAGGAGGAATACGCATTTTCGTATCGGGTCGGGGAAACTAGTTTTCTGGTACTGAGAGACATGAAACGGGAAAAATAATGCCTTGGCCTCCAGTGACCAAAATCGCTAAAACGCCTTGCCAGTCAATGTGTTAAGGGTGTCACTCTAGAATTTTTGAAAAATCGTTGTGTCCTCTAAGATCGTGTTTGTCTCTTAAGGCTTCAAAAATGATGATGGTCGGGAAAAATCTCTAAGCACTCGGCTTTCGAATTTTAGTACAAGGCCCCTGGTATCCATTTGAGAGCGCTCGACGGAAGGTATGTTATGGGGTTGGAGCAGGTATCCGGCGGATTTTATTGAAATCATTTGTTTTTTTACTAGTCTAGGCAAGTTTAGAATGAACGTGTCTCTTTCAGACAGTTAGATGCGATACGACAAACGAAGGTATGGCACAATTATTCATGATTTTCTGCTACTTTATGTGTTAAGTAAATGTCTGCAACTCAAATGAATTTTTTAGAATCTGCCGAAAAAAAAACTCAGACATTTTTCAAGCGATTTTCTCGTAATATTGCACGTGTACAGTCGGCGTCAAAAGTGAGTGTACAATTCAGTTATACAATTGAAACGGGACCCCAAGGAAAACAGTTTTGAATGCAGTTTTCTAAAGCAATTATATAAATGAGGAGGGGGACAAATCAAAAACGTAACGAAATTTAGATCACCGATAAATGGCCCTTCAAATTATTTGCTTGCAAACGCCTTTGTCGCAAGTTACTCTTTAGATAGTTGAAATAACCAAACACATCCAATTTTTTGATAAGTTGACACTAAATTGCCTTAGATGCTACTTGAAAACCACATATTAGGGCATTTGTCATTTTTTAGTTTATGACTCTCCTATAGTTTCTGAGATATCCTGATGTAATTTTTTTTTTTTGCTTTACGTACGTTATTAATTACCTTGGAAAACTGCATTTAAGGCTTTTTGGAGCTTGGAGTTCCGTGTCGCATTATTTTTCGTTGAGAACGCAAGCACCTTTATGCTGTGCACTCACTCTTGACGCTGACTGTATGTGCATTTAGCTTAAAAAATACATTGTTTGTTGAAGTTCGTGGGTTTTTTCTTTTATATTCCATAGTTCATTTGTTATTAGCAATTATCTGATGAATTTTAGGCACATTTTTCCACTTTCTACTTTGGGGTGCTCATTTGGCCAAACATGAATATACAGTGAACGCTTGATATAATGAACATACAATATTTTATGCAGGCTATTCTAAATCTTGAGCAAAGCAAACTCATATGTTTTATGCAGTGGCCAGTATTTATACAATCGGTCAAATTTACCGTTTGTTCTTGTGAACGATTATGTTTGCATTTTCTACACGTTTTGGGTTGTTTTTAGTTCAAATGCAAAATGCGTGACATTGTTTTTAACTACAGCGGGCATTGCAAAATGCTGTAACAAAGTAATTTCGTTTGAAAAAGACCCGAAGGCCGATTTAGTGGATGAGGAAGGAAGTACATCTCAGTATTCTTCTCAAGAAGTGATTAATAGTCTTAACCATTTAAGGGAAATGGCACAACCGGCGGCCGATTTGTATGATTGGAACTATAATCAGAAGAACCAGATGTAGATCATCCATTTTGCTCAGTGTTCTTTTCACATCCTGTGCAATTATTATGGAATCTACTTTCCTTAAAATATTTACGGAAAAGTTGTTCTTTTTTTTCCAATTTATTATTCTTTTTGCTAAAAACTGACTTGTTTTTTAGAAATCGCAATGAAAAAATACAATTATATTCTATTTAAATA
This sequence comes from Eristalis tenax, assembly GCA_905231855.2. NCBI lineage: Eukaryota > Metazoa > Arthropoda > Insecta > Diptera > Syrphidae > Eristalis > Eristalis tenax. Next base: position 26,843,859 of record HG993126.1, read on the forward strand.
TTTTGTTCGTTAAGGCATACGCATTTTGATAAAATTTGCTTCAAGGAGTCCACGCTCGTTACAGTGAACATACCCACTTTTCATCAGATCAATATATCGAGTGCCTACTCGGTTAAAAAAAAACGTACGTAAACTCTAAAGCCTACGTACTTCTATAGTAATTATTATTTAAGATCAAACAATGGCTTCTTCTAATTCAAGGCCGGACAACAGGTCGTGAACCCTGAACAAAAGGAGACTTCATCAGAAAAACGCGGTGCCGTGACATTGTGCCAAACGACATTATGCCAACTTGGCAATGACACTTTTGAAAGTGTCATTCGGCCAAATATTAACATTTGCGACAATGTGCCAAATTTGGTGCAGGGTCCGCATCATTAAAAGTTTAAAGTTATAACCAATATAGCTCCAGGCGCCTGTCTGACAGTTATTGACACAGCCTTAGCGGAGCGACGAAGTCGCGAGAGCTCCTAAAACCTGCTGAAAAAGGGTTATTATGATAAGGCCGATTTTGAAATTTAGCTTGTAAGAAAGTCTGTTGTATGGGGGGTGAGTGGCTCGCATCGCTCGCTAACAGGACCTTAACCCATTTTCCGCAGGGTTTAAGCCACTTACGCGACTTCGTCGCACCGCTACGGACATGTCAACAACTGTCTGGCAGAAGCATCAAGCTAAGTTAATTATAACTTTAAAATTGCGGGGCATGCTGGCCCATATCTATAAATAATATGATGGTCATACGAATTTCACTACCCAAACTGACATAGTGTCAAATTAGCCCTATGATGCTTTACATAAGCGACAATATGTCAAAAGTTAATATTCGGCCTACTGACACTTCTAAAAGCGTCATTGTACCAAATTTTTACATCTGGCTCAATGTCACTGCACCGAATAACGCTGCACTCATAAAAAATACCTAAAATAGACTTTTTTCGACCTCTAGAGTGGCATAATATAATAATATATATTATAAAAAAAAATAAAAAGAGGGCCAGGGCCTAGCTTCTCAGCAACGTGCTGTTGTGTGTGCTATTGTTCTCTCACAGTTATGCCGACTCCGAACGGCCAAGCTTTTCCTAGACATTTATTATTCTTTGAGCATTTTCAGTGACTCGAAAGAGATGGGCCGTGAACATTATTCTAATCGTACCGGGAATCGAACCTGCACAGCGATGTTCAGGTGCGCAGGAGTTGACTCACAGACACACAACGACACGGCCGCCGTTTTTTGACATTGTTTACGGCCTCATGTTGATGTAATTTTCAAGTTTGTCTTATAAATAGACTCGGTTGATCTCTTAGCATTAAATCGTGCTTTCCCGGGGTTGTTTTCGTACTCCCTCCATTCTTGCCGATTCCGAATGCGCTGCTTCCAATCACCAAGATCAAGCTATTTCCCAATCGCGATCACTTGGTCTTTATTCCTTCTCGAACCAGGAGCTGGATTCAAGGGTTAATTTATCTGCAGCACGCTCGATGTGATAGAGCCAGTATAGTCGACAAAGTCCGTAATCTTGCACTGCATTACATTCCTGATTATGTTTTCTCCCTCATTCATCTTCTTTCCTGGACCGGACTCTTCTCAGTCCTTCGGCTCATTACCCAGCATCCAGCAGGACTGGCAGCACATGTGTTTTTGTAGACCATTACTTTGGATACTGACTATTAAACGGATTCGGTGACTTTGTGTCTCATAAGAATAAAGACAATAACGATGTGATGAAGATCGAGGTTCATTGATGTTGTTTTTAACGCTCACGTCCACTCTGCAAAGGTAAATGTCCAATATTTGGAAAAGTGTGTCACAAATTCATGACGCACGGCCAGGCACGTACCCTATAAACATGCATGTACCCACACATGCCTGGGTCGCAATACAAGCAGACACTTGTAAGTACTTTAGTATTTCTAGCTTAATAACGCATTACCACTGGTGATAACAAAGGCACTGATAAGCGAGCGAGGCCGCGGGTAATAGTCGATTACATGTGTAAGAAGGCTATGAGTTGAAAGATGTGGTTATCAGAGAAAAAGTTCACCCACTCCTAGATCGTTTACAGAACAAATATTATCGGGAATGTGCTGATCAAGTAAATGCATACGAGCAACAACCGACGGATATACAGTTCTTTGGGAATTGAATCTGAAATTTGCTCAAGGTTAACTCAGTGGCTGATTCTGTTCACATGTAAACGAAATCCTGCCATGCGAGGTAAGTCTATCCAATTTCCAAATGCAGTGCATTCTCGATTATCTCATCTAATAGAAACTGGGGTTATGAAGTACTGTCGAAACGGCCAACTTCACACCTGATTTGCCATCACGCCCCCCGACGAATTTAAGAGGCTTTTTGACAGTTTTTCATGCATTTTTGACGTTTATTCACGAACTAAAGTGAATGCCGCTCTTTGATTGGTCAATTTGTTTTTGGAAAACGAAATAAAAAGTGGTTGTCAAAAAAATTAATTGGCAAGACGTTGATCAGAAGATGCAACTTTCTGAAGATAACTCTTCCAGACACAACCTCGATTACTCCAACGCAGAACCCAAAATGTCTCACGTTTAAAAACCACGTGTATGCTATCCTTGCCCTACATTTGGTACACCCACTGCACCGGAGAAGGACTGGTCTTAGCCAGAAGACTAAAGTGCTTATAGATAAGCAACTTATAAGATCAGTTATAACTTACGAATGCCCGATCTGGCACACAATAATCCCTACAGCAAAGGAGCATTCTCCATTGCGCAGATGTCAACAAATCTGCTTTTTTGATTTTGTTAGCGGTTTGAAAAGTCATTGAATGACATGGACTTTGGAAAGCTGATTTGTTCGGTTTCACAAACTTACATAAATAAATAATAATTATATTATATTGGTGGCGCTACTGCCCGTGGAGGAGCAGGGCATAGCTTTTCAGAAACCACTCGTATTGGTGTATGTCGACTCCGACGATGCCGACTCCGAACGTCCAACTTGAGAAGTTTTTTCTAGACAGTTATACTCTTTGAGCCAGAAATGAAGTATGATAGAGATACCCAACTTCACAGCTGATTGACCCCTAGTCTATCGACGAATTTGACGGATAATCATCAAAAATTTTGACGGTAATTCATGAATTTTTGACAGTTATTCACGAAATAACGTAAATGCCGTTCTCTTATTTGTCAATTTGGCTTTAGAAAAAAATATAAAAAATGGTTGTCAAAAATCTTAAGGGGCAAGAGAGGAAGAAGTTGGGCATCTCTATCATTCTTCATTTCTGCTTTGAGCATTGTCAGTGACTTGTGCTCTGCTCGTGCTGGTCGACGCACAAACCCACAACTCCACGTCCGCCACCCAACTTACAAATGCGGCGACGAAATCCAACATTAGGGAATGCCGGAAAATGTATAGCGAAATGCTGAAATGGATGACAGCCGAAATGCTGAAATGGATGACAGCCGAAATATTCGATTTATGTGCGATGTAAACGTACTTTAAAAATATAAGCCTCTCGGACTTATGTGACTGAATCAATATCGAATCATATCTTCAATTGCTTGCTTTTTTTCGAGATTTGTTTGCATAAATATCTTGAAGAATAATTAGTGTTTTCCAATCATCCAATCTGAAGAGCATCGCGATAAGAAGAGCCCTCGGATCCAGTGTGGCTCGCAGATGGAAATACGGTTGAACGTGTACGGATGCGTTGAAGCACTTAGCCAAAGATCAAATCACATTTAGAGGGGGTTTATTTGAGATTTTGGGATTCCAACTCACTTCGGACTGCGAGCCGTTTAATAATACAAGAAAGATCCCTCTTCAGAATGATGATACGATAAATGCTGGCGACGGCCGGTTTACAGAGGAAATAAATCCGTACATGGCTTTTAGAGTATATTGATTTACCCAAACAAACACCCTTTTGATCCGACAACGTAGCTCTTGAGTAGAATTCAGCTAATTGAGAATTATCCGACTACACAGCTGATGGTCCCCTTGTCCGCGAGGCATTTTAGAGACTTTTTGATGGTTTTCATATAAATAGTAAATGACATTCTCGGGGTTTTCTGCTGTCAAAAATGTTAAGGGACAAGGGAGGTTGTAGTCGGCTTTAAAACATGCAGTCAAACTCGTTTATAACGTTTTTTTTAATAAAATATTTGCTGGCGCGACTGCATTTTTTGGCTGGAGTAAAATAAAGACTTCGCCAAAGTATTGCATTTCACACTGAAAGGTAGAAAAAGTAAAGAGTTGCTTCCCCGCTGGGTTTGAAAAGGCTCTGCTAACACGGTTTAGGACACGGGGAAGTACAAATTTGTTAGTCCCTTGAAGGTTGTTATAACCGATTTTGACTGTAGTTGATTTCTGTTCTTGACTCTCTAGCAGTCCTCCATCTACCCAACGTTCATCAATGGCCGCCACGATCATGCGACTTGTCATCACTCTTGGACGAGGTAAAGCTTACGCTAGTTCAGGTAGAGGGAAGCTTCTACTGGGATCACCGCCCCATTAAGACTCATTGTGATGTCCACCGCCGTCAGACTGCTACCACTGTCCAGTGATGAACTTTGCATTCACTGGGATTCGAACCGGGGACCCCTCTAACGAAGGGCAGGCACTTAACCAACGGCGCCACTCACTCGTCAATCTATGCTAACAAGTCAACCAGTTTGGCATCAGAGATGATTACGGGAATAATGGCGCACATATTGGACCGAGTCATTAAAAATCACAAATGGAAGTAGAGGCGGCCATTTGCATAGGGTGCCAATCCATACACAATAACATGAAGGAAGCTTTAAAGCAAATGGAGAATCAATTTTATATCTCACGCCGTTTTTGTTTGATCTTAATTGCATTTCCTTTCGTTCTTATCTGGTCACCCTATTCCTATACTGGAGCAAGGGATACGCAATATACCCAAGTGCTCCCCGAAACGCAAGATCCCTCCTTTTGAAAAATACACGAGTTTACAATTCCCAAGTAGAAAATCCCCAAACACGAAATTCTCGTGCAGGGTCCACAATGGAGTCCACGACGGTAAATATAACTAAACTTCAGCTCCAGGTGCCCGCCTGATAGTTTTTGACATATCCTTAGAGGAGTTATGAAATCGCGTGGGCATTAACCTGCGAAAAGTCCTTTAACGATTGGATCGAGCCACCCACCTCATACTTTGACTAGACTTTCTTTTTGGCCTTATTTCGATTTGGAAATGAAAATAAAACCTTGGCATTGGTTTTAATTTCTTTAATAGACCCGAACCATAGAGGGCTTTGTGTTTGGGAATTTAAATTTTGGGCTTTTCGTAGCCATCTTGAACGATTTTGAATTTACAAACTCCGAAGTTTTATTGAAGATAGATAAATAAATACCAAAGAATAAGTAAATAAGAACAGTTCGAGAGTCCAATTGTTTGCAAAGTCTAAAGCAAACCATTCGCAGCTTAGTATTCCACTCATGCCACGGCGCGGCGGCCAGATCTTATGTAAACTTTATCGATGAAATAAAAAGCAATTGTTGAAAAATAAAGCACTAAAACATCAGTGAAATACCATCATCATAATTAGTTTGAATACATTCCTTTACAGTGACGCTATTTATGCTTCCGCCGCCTCCAATAAATGCGGTTGATTTGCGTTCTTTTTGTTCAGCCTTTCGACTGAAAGTGCGTGTTTTCTTCTCGATCTATAAATTATGAATTGCGGATAAAAGAATCCGCTGAGAGATAAGCGAACAGATTTTTTTTTTCTGAATTCGAAGGTTTGCCAAAGTTCAGTGCGAACGGGTGCTATTTATACATTCGTCACTACAATGCGTGGTCATTTGACGCTCTGAGAATTCGCAAAACTTTGAATGTTCAAATTATTTAAATTAATACGAATTGTTTGTGCTAAAATTAGACTGCAACTCGTGACATATTCCTCGGTATCTATCTGTCTGTGAAAACAACTTATGTTTTATTGAATGTTTGCAATTTGATTTGTAAGTACTGTAAAAACGGAATAAGCATCTCCTTCCGATCGGTGGGCTTGTTGACTGAGAGAACTGCACCGTATCTACAAGTAGTTGCTATGAAGTGTCTGTTGTATGGCGATGTTTAAATTCGGACATCAATAATTTTTTTGGCTGGAGTTGCTGTGGATGTATAATTGGCATTATTCTAGAGTCGGTCAATTCGAAGATGGACAAAAACACCGTCCTGAATACAAATTGCTTAAATGCTTCCTATAGTAGAACTAGTGACGGGGTGAGGGTACAAGAGCAGTTCCTGGCGGGACAGTTCCACATTCGAACAGAAAGTGATCTACCAAATGAATGCGCATTCCTCAAATTTTAGGAAAGTGGACTTTAAGCACCACTGGTAGCCAATTAAGTTCACATCCAGAGTGAGAGCCGTCAACGAAGCCAGGATAGCACCATATACCGGTGGGACTTGTGGAAACGAAGTTGGCGTTGCTATGTCAGGGGCTACTTGATAATGACACCCATGATGGAGTTGTTGCTGATGTTGTAACCTATTTAAACGAATTTTGGAGCAGTTCAAAGAATGGATCCCTTTATCGAACATGAGGGAAAACAACAAAAAAAAAACTTGAAAAAATGCAGCTGAGGTTTAAATAGCAATAAAAGCTCGTTTAGCTGCAACTAAATTGTGTTTTTTTCAGAGGTTTGGTTTTTAAACTGGCAACATTGCCTCTACAGATTGTCAATTGGCGACAGTTGACTTCTTTCCTCATAGAGTGGAGAGTAATGAGCCCCAAAGCAAATGCATGGTTTGACTCATGATGAGAGAGAGGAATTTCCGGACATACAAAGCCCATCCTACTGAGGAAAACCGGAATAAGTTTAAACGGGCCAGAAATTAGCCTGCAATGAAATTATCATCGTTTTTGAACAAACGTTGAGGAAAAAAGTGCTACAATGCCCCAAGGATAGCAGACACTTTTGGTCATTTGTAGAATGCCCCCGTCTTCAATTCCCATGGTCATTTACAATGGCGCCGCAGCTGTCAGTTCTTTAGACAAAGCCAATCTGTTTGCGGTGCAATTTGCAGCCAGCTCAACACTGCCGCATTACAATGTGTCTCCACGTGTTCCTGGGAGCGGATGGTATTCCCCCCAATACTTCTGAAGACGTGTGCTTCTTCGCTGGCAAAACCACTGTGTAAGCTTTTTCATCTATCCTACTCTTTAGGTCTCTTTCCGAGCAGATGGAAAACAGAATTTGTCCATTTGTCCCTTCCCTAAAAAGGGCAAATCTTCGTCACCCACCTCGTACCGACCTATAGCCCTTACGTCCCTTCTTCCTAAGGTCACGGAAACGCTGATAAATCGTCAGCTTTTGAAATACCTCGAATCGCGGAAGCTTCTTAATGACCGGCAGTATGGGTTCCGCAGCAACAGGTCCACTGGTGATCTGATAGCTTATCTCACCGAAAAGTGGAACCAATCTTTGCACAATGCAGGCGAAAGCAAGATCGTTGCGCTTGATATTTCCAAGACATTTGACAGAGTTTGGCATCAAGCGCTCTTTTCGAAAATCTTCTATCTTCTTATCTTCTCTTCTTCTATGGATTAGAAAGTGCCTTTCGAACCGTTCAATTCTTCTGCTTTGGATGGGTTCAAGTCTGATATCCACCAAATAAATGCTGGTGTTCCCCAAGGCGATGTTCTGTCTCCGACACTTTTTCTCATTTTTATAAATGAACTCTTATCTGCTACTTCAAATCATACTCATTCCTTGGCTTCTAACAGCGCCCTCAGCTTTTCGTATTCGTTCCAAGACTCAAGACCCCGTTCTTTGCCCCGCACATTGAATTCATATCGTGACAGCATAATCAACTGAGAACAGAGTGGAATTCAATTCTTCAAAAAGTCAATGTTGTCTACTGTCACTCAAGCGAGCACTTGACAATCAGCCATTGTCCATGAATGGAGCTTGTGTCGATGAAACCGGAAAGCTTTCCATCCTTGGTATGTGTATCAACACAACACTTGGTTAGAACGATCACGTATTAGAGGTCGCCAAAAATGCTGCTGAATCGATGCAAGAAATATTTCACCCTTTCTGATTTGGCCTTAATTTATAAGGCGTATATCCGGCCCAAGTTTGAGTCCAACGCTCATATCTGGTGTGGTGCCAAGACTAGTCATTCTAGATAGGATCCAAAAGCGAGCGATAAAACTTATATTTAGAAGACAGCAGAGTCATTAGACTCGATCGAACATCGAAGTACAGTGTCTTAATTTTCCGTGTTTCAACAAACGATGCCCAAGTTAGCTGGCCAACTGCATTAAGCCTACTTTCGTACGCACAGTAAAATGTAGACACTGACGTTTTTCAGCCGCACTACACGAATATAGAATGCTCTTGCAATAATATTTCCCACGGACTACCACCATTGTGCACAGGTGGTAGTTCCCTTTGGTCGGTGCTGTGTCTTGACTCCGGACTCTGAAGGGTATTATTAACTCGTTGAGCGCGCGCAAATTATAAAAAAAAAGTTGAAAGTTCAGTTGTGGTTACTATGTTTAGCCATTTTACGATGATTAGACGAACGGCAGAATAATGCGGGCAAACTTACGAGTATTTTCAAAACAATCGTTCGGTTAGCCAAACGTTGCATGCTGCAGCTCTATTTTACGGTCGACATTATCGGCCATCTCAGCCTCCTTTCCACTTTCCTTGGGAGCATGTGAAGTCACTATTCTAAGCCGAAGTTCCATGATTTGGCAGCCATGTTATTGCTGAAATACGACTTCAGTTGCTCAAGAAAGTTGAAGAAAATTCACTATTGCGCTTCATGCGAGCTAGCCGTGGAGCTCATACGCCGGAAATCATATTTTAATCCTAATGACATAGGATTACACAGCTACTCATGGCTTCGAGTGTTTTTATCCTCTAAGAAAATCACCCTCTTCAAATGGAACACAGTTTAAAGTTAAAACGAAGCAGTGCAACTGGAGAAATCGTTGAAGTAATGTTAACCAAGCTTAAACTTTCACCTCGAAACGGGACATTGGTGTTTTAACCCTTTCGCACTTGTTGGGAAATTCCCACTCAATGTTCGCAAAGTGCCAACAAATTTTCTAGAGATGTGCTTTAGGAAAGCCGTTTGAACAGATAAACTGACTGCATTCCGGGTAGAAAAGGTTACACAACATGGAATTGAATAATTGACGTATTAATAGCAGTAATAAGATGGACGACACGACAGGTTCTACGGCAGCCACTCGTGCTGTGCGTGCTATTATTCGATCACGTGGTTTTACGCCGACTCGACAGGTCAAAGTTTGAGAAGCTTTTACTAGACAGAAATACTTTTTGCCACATTGTCAAGTGACTCGAAAGTTGGTTTTGCCTTGATGTTGTCGTCATTTGACTAGGAACATGATCTTCATAAACATGTCGTAACAATCGATGACGTTGTGCTGAAGGTTTTGGACTGGATTTCACACAAACCATGGATATGTTTGAAGACATATACACACGGTCATTTTAGCATAATTGATGCACGTCTACTACTAATCCTCTCACAACCTAGTACTTTCCATAGGCAATCTACCCTCGAATCCTCACAATTATTTTTCTTCCCCCATTTATTTAGGCACTACGCACAGTCCAGTGTTCCAGTATTCATCTTATCTCTAAATTACCTAATCAGTCATAAATTTGTATCTTATCAATATAGAAGCGTATTTAAAAATACGGATAAACTTAGACCTCGCATATTTATGCCTTTGGCGCAAATGGGTAGTAAATTGGGTCTAAATGCCAATTAAATTGAGGTTTAATTGTACCCTCTCTCCCTTCTGCTTGGCTTTGAGAGCACATCTGTAGTGTCGACTCGCCAGTACGTCAGCCCCCCGTCAGATAACAACCCCCTGAGGCAAGATTGATCATGTTCACAACATGCATGTCATGAGTAGGTAGTAGGCACCTCCCATGCTCTAATGAAATGCTGCCACAAAACAGAAAGTTTCCAGAAAGGCAACACTGAAAAATGATAAGAATATGAAATCACAAAAGTCAACCTCATTTCTCTAAAACAATAAACGCTTTTTTTTGGTAAATAAATTAGTGAGGCAATCAGCAGACACCTATTTGACTTCCTAATTGGCCTTCGACTCCAGTTGTTGTTATCTAGAGTTTTGAACATTTCCATGCTTTAACTCGTTTATAAATTTTAAATTGATAGCGTGCACACAAAACGCAGATCTAGTTCGGAACGTTCTGATGCTTGAGCAGTCAGTTGTGGAACAAAGACGTTACTCGAACTGGAATCACATGTTTATTCGTTTGTGTATTCAAATGTCGTTTTGTGTACCTGGTTTCTCTCCCTGTGCTAATCGTTTGCCCTTCTAGAGACAGAAACGTTTTAAACAGGTTTTTGACACACATTTTTGTGTCGTTCAGTGGAATTATTCCCACTGAAAAAATAAGATCCACATTTCACATCTCACAGCAGCAGAACTGAAGCAATTACTGTGTATTCTCTGCTTCACAATAAACACTGTAATGTAATGTGTCTACTTAAACATTTTCAAGGAGGCAGTCAACGTTACTCATTCATTTAGGCCTATAACTAGGCATATAGTGCGACAATACCGCAAAAAGATGTCCACCAACTATTACACCGACACATGTGTGCTTAAACTTGTTTGTTTTCAAGGTTTATGGCTCTTATTTCGGTTGCTGTGAATCATCGTCCTTTTCGTGTGTCCCCATCCCCATCCACGGCGGCGGCGACCGGCGCAGCCTAGTGAATAAAATTCCGATGAAGTTGTCGTGCAAAACGAATCACTTCCTGGAATCAATCAAGATTTATTTAAATTGCAACGAAAAAAGCTTGTATTTGGCAGTCGACAAAAATGCAAAATGATTTTGTTTCATCCGCAATACAGAAAAGAATCTCACTTCGAGGAAATGCCTTTCTCTCTGTTTCTGATTCACACAAAACGTACCGGAAATGGATCTCAGACGAATCATCGGTTATTGTCACCGCAGCAGACGCGTCTTACTTGCATGTGTGTATGTCCACCCGCAACACCCGCGCTGCTGACCGTGTCAGAAATTCAGCTCCAACCGGTTGCGTGCTAATCAACGATAACTTGCAAGTTAATTGGGCGAGACAGATTTCCCGCCGCGGCATCGCACGAAGTCACATCTTCATCAGCCACTTGTGACAAAAGAGGGAGTCCATCAAGAGATAACGCGCTCAAGTGCCACGGTGACTCTCTCCCTCGCTCCTGCGACTTTCTGATTGAGTACACGTAACGCAAGTCTGTGCGCGTGATAAGATAAATTTCAAAAAAAAAAAAAAGATTACCGAATATTATGTCGGCTTCAAACGAGCGGGTGACGACTTCTTCTTCATTCGTGGAAACGTCACTTGTTCGATAACTGGTGCTCTGGTAAAATCGCTATTGTCAAGGTCCTCTCTTCGCGGAAAAAAAACAACCATGACAATCGGCAGCTTTGCATTGTTGTATGGCAAAAAGAAACACACAGCAACGCGAAAAGCTCTTCTCTTTAATCAATGAACCGTTGAATCTGCAAGCAAATCTAACAAAGGAAGCAGGCGAAATTCGCTTTGTTCCATCCCTTGTGCCTTTCACACACTCGCTCCACTCGCGTGGGACAAGAAGATTCGAAGAACTTTTCACCTGCTGCTGCCTGCATTGGCAAACTTTTACTGTGTGTTCCTCTTCTCCTCTCTGTTCGACCCCAGCGATTCGTCGTATCGCCGACTGCTGTGCTCCATGTGCACTTGTGAATTCGCTTTGTGTTTGGCTTTCTGTCAACTGTGCTGTGCTTTGCGTACCTTATTCGCGTATTCGTTGGCAGAGCAGACACAGTATGACACAGTTGCTCAAAAGGAATAGAGAGCAGTCATCGCAGAGTAAGCACGACAGTAGTGTGAGAGATGCCCGTCGTAGTCGCCGCGTGTGCTTAATAATCGTTTTGAAACTAATTAAATTTTTTTAAGTGAAACTCGACTGCTAATACGCCGCTGAGTGTGAGAAGAATTCGAAAAGATGTGCTTGAGTGGATTCTAATCGAAGAAGAATTCGTTACATCTCCTTAAGGACTGCTGCGGAAGAAAAAAGGTTTTTTTTTTTGTTTACACCATTTTCGCCGTGAAGAGGCGTGTAACAACCGTATACGGTGGTGTTGGTTCGCAGAGACGGCGTGTGTGTGCGCGTGTGTTTGTGACAATTCTTTGACGTTTTGCCAATTCCACATTTTCGCAGCCTGTACATGTACAAAGGAGGCCAGCGTCCATACATCGAACGTATGCAAATCATAGCAAGGAAGATGGACGAGGTCTTCTCTTTGCATACGGAAAAACTAGATTTATTTGATGGTGAGTAGACTCTGAGTGTGGTAGAGTGGGCTCTACTTTGGCACCTGTCATTGTCAAGTGTGGTGTGGAGCATCCGTTTTAAAAATAATCCGGCTCCCATCGATTACGAGACATTCTCTTCATATTTTTTCAAAAATAAATGCCCAATTTGGTCTGATGTTTTTATGTGACAAACATACTTGAACGGAAGAATTCCGGCGTCCAATTGTGAGGACGTCAGCTTCGACGATTACATATGGACGCCCGTGCCGTGCATGAGAATAAGAATAATTCAATTTATGTCAATGCCCTCAATCATGGTGTAAATGGAGACACTTGGACCTGATGAAATTCATAATCCAAAAATGTGGGTTTAATTCGAGAGGAAACGAATGAAGAATATACGACCCCCTTGCAGAGAAAGCGCCGATGGGGAGGCTAAGGCCGTTAATGGGGTTCTTGGGGTCATTGTGCGCTTATATGGCTTCCCGCTTATTTGTATTAAGTGCCCAATGCAGTGTGTGTGCTGCAAATGGGAGCATGAGGTGAGCTGGTTTCTTTGTTGGGATTTATCAATTAGAAAAAATTAGAAACAAGGGAATTCTCGCTCGCTAATCGAGAAAACACAAATCAAAGTGCGGCGTTTCGATGCATTTCGGTATTCCGATCAAGAACTAATTAGTTAACTTAGCACGTATCAGCAAATGCCGTCTACATACCTACATGCTACGAAGATATATATGAGGATGCTTAATACGATGGCACTTGTTTGACGTCAACGGCCATCATATGTGGGCGAGAAAATGGCAGCCATTAATAATCTCCTGTTTTGTGTAGGCGCCACTTACTTTAGGAGAGATTTCTCTGTTTCCTATATTGCTGTTGACCTAGGACACGTGCGATTCGGTTTTGTGGATTTACACACGCATGTCTAAGCTACGCGTGATTTAGACTCGTTTGTCTTTGGTTTTCTGCTGAGTTTTAACTAAATGCTTGATTTGTCAGTTCTATACTTAAGGCGGATGCTCTAAATTTCACATTCCACCGGCAACACGTGTGTGTTCTGCGCCAAAATACTCTTCAACCATGTGAGCGCCCCACATCGCGAGCGTGTTTCGACCAAAACGTTCTGAGCACCTTTCATGCAATCTATATCGCAATAATTTGTGGACTACAGTGAGACAGTTTCGTCACATGCGACAGTTCGTCACATGCTCTGCGATTGCCCGGCTGGTTCAGGAAATGAACAAGAACTACATCGACTGAAGTGAAGGTCAACTGGGACAACTGAATAACTTTGCGCTCGGAAGCCTCTTGAGATTCGTGCTCAGAATCTAAACAAAGAAGCTCCCACGCAGGTAGTAAGTAATTCGTCAAACCCCTAATGGGCTTAATGTGAGCGAATTGCAGTCGCCACTGTCAACCGCAATGACACCCGACCACCTTGTGCAGGTAGATGCCGGCATACTGGTTCAGCTTGTCAATCAGAGAAAATTCCAAGAACTCAGTCACGTACTTTCAATTGAAGACAAAGCTGTCAAGTGTGGCATATGAACACACTAATTGGATATTCCCGAAATTCTTGCAAACTATGTGTAAACAAATTATTTCCACATTGTGCTAAGCAAAGACAGACAAGTCATTAGTGACTAGTGTCTTCAGATCATTGCGATTTATGCCAGGTTTATTATAACAACGAGACTTCAAGGTTAGCAGCACCTTGGGTACAGCTTTGTAAATCGCCTTGACAACTTCATTAGGCGATCAGACAGAACGGAAAATGTCACCGTGGCCTAACACGGATTACATTCTACTTTATCAACCTCAATGGGCTGCCTCATTCACTTTCTGTTGTACGCAATTCCATGAACTGACCCTGAAGACTGAAGTTCGGTTGCCTGTTCACAATTAAATTAAATTATCTACCAGTGAACATCCACCGTCCCATACATCCATACTGCACATTTCAACAAGTGGATACTCCGGAAGCATCTTTCATTGTTCATCAGCCGACTCGACTCAACAGCCCGTCTGGGATTTCAGTAAAATTAATGATGTTTGCCCATTGCTATAAGGAGCTGGAAACCCAACATTAAGAAACCGGGAGTAAGTGAAAACAGGCTATTGACCGCGAGTCAGGCCAAAACTGACGTACACTGTTCCCTGGTCGGCCCTCGCTGTTAACCGTGAGACATACAACCACGCGCAGCGATCAGATGACTGGGTGCAGTCACATTTAACTCCAAGAAGTCTTGATATTTCTTGAACTCTTGACTAGATGGCCATGTATTACCACTACTTTTGTGGTTGCCGGGACACAGTGATGTCCCAGAGAATTGCCAGGCGAACTCGCTAGAAAAGGGTATCAACTCTCTTTCCGGATGGAGACCTGCCGTCCATGCATCTACTGAAGCTCGAATCCTCTACTCATATCAAAAGTAGATGGTCTGCTGGCACTGGATGCCATATCACAAAACAATTATGGCCTACACTCGTTCCAAAACGCCCACGCGACTTGATCAGTACCCGAGCACTGCACCTTCCGATTCGATATCCCCTACAACGACTTCTGTAGAAGCCGCAGAGATCAAGAAGAGGAAGAAGCAACCGTACATCTTCTATGCAACGACTTGACAGAATTAAGCAGCTTTAGTAGATATCAGCCATCGTCATGACGCGTCAGAATCTACAGGATCCACGAGGTAACACAAACTACTGTGTCCTAAGTGTGATTGCTACCCTCGGCAGTCAGTCACTCTGGTCTACCCTAACCTATCCACTTAACCTATAAGCACATCTTCGCACTTTTTGGAACCGGAAAACAGCGCAAAGCACTGTGGTTAGATTGAAGACAAATCGATCAGGAACCGAACTTGGCATCAGTCACTCCACGTTACTCGACAACTTCTACCTCCTTTCCAACCAGAACGACAGCCCATTACCTCAATCTACTTCTCATGCAGTATTGCTTCCAGACTGGATTGGAAGTGGCAGTCAGACTCCGGATGGTCTTCTGAGAATCTTCACCTGCTGTTCGAAGAAGGTTGAAGAGGTGGAATAGGTGTTTGCTCAAAGGGTTGGGTTGCGATCAAATTCCTCGACAATGTCGCGTTCTGCGAAGCGAATGAGAGGGGGAACCTTAAAGATCAAAACATTCACAATCAGGATAACTAATCGCAAATGGTTGTATCGCGCCAAGTGACCTAAACGCAATTGTAAACGTTAAAATTTTCTTAAGCTTAAGAGGCAAACATGCAGGTGGGATGGGCACAACCAATGTAAGCCCCATACATCTTGGATAGTTTAAGAGGGCTGTATGAGATCAGCGAATGCCCATTAAATCGCTTTGAAGTCTCAACTAGCTCGATCTCTGGCCAGTTGTCTCCTGTTTCGCACTCCATGTGGGTTGAGGTCGTTTTCCACCTAGGTGCCTCCTCTGCATTCAGCCTCTGGGACACATATCAACTTAACCTCTTCCTATTGAACATTTAAATCAAAACAGAAAAGTCCCCGAAAGTCTTTTCAAATCCTTGAGAAGTTCTATTCATTCCGTAAATAGTGGTTAACGCAGAGCCGTCGATAAGTCAGTGAGTCGATATGGCAGTTCACATGTTCCCTCCAAGAGTTTAGAATTCAAGCCAACTACAACTTTTGGTATATTTTTAAAAAAATGATGCAACCCCCATCTTGTATTCGGTGAAATTGATTCAGATCCCAAATGATCACGACTGTCCTTGCCGATCCACCTTTAAATGATCAGTTCTTGCCTGCCTTAGATCTGCTTCTGTGCCTTCAACAGATTCCCCCCACTCAGTCACGTTAATAGCTTTGATGTTGGCAACAAATGAAAGAAAGAAAAAGATCATTTCCACAGGGAAATAAACACATTCACGCGCCGCCCGAAAAAACAGGAACTCATATTACCCGACAGCGATAAAACAGCATTTCATCACTTGATCAAACTTTCGTTGGCTTTCTCATTCTCGAACGTTTATAATTGAATGTTTCTTGGATTTGTAATTTTTAAGATTATTGCTCTCGCCATGAGATTACATTCAGATTGCCTTCATTTTAACGGCCTCCTGAGTGCCGAGATACCAATTTAAGCAATTAAACAGAAATCATCCAATCTGCGGCTAGCTAATAAAATCAGCGGCGATTTAATTTAGAGTTCCCACACAAGAAGCTGATTGCAATCATTGAACGTTTACACTGCCCGTGTGATGATCTGGGGAAGTGTATTACACCACGAACAGATATGGTCTTCAAATCGATGGTCAGTGATTGTTTTTGTTTGGGTCTGCTCTATCTTGTGCGAGAGTCTGCCACTGAAGGCCTTCGGGAATTTTTTGATCGGAAGCAAAACGGAGTGGATTACTTTGTAGAAAGCGGCGTCAGATTTAGTTGAAAATTGGTTATCAAGTCTTACATGACTGCCATTGGGTAAACATTGCACCTCATCGGCTAACAAGTCGTCTATGTACAAGTCTCTGAATAGATGCTTGCAGTTTCCAACTCTTTGTACGTCGTACCTGAGACGCAGTCATACTCCCCGCAGAGCCGGAGACAAGTTGTCCATGCGCCCTGTCACTTTGCATACCCTGGCCGTTAGAACTGACATTGTCATGTTGACGTCGATGGCTGAACGTGAGAAATGCCAGAAATGTCACTTTCTCCGATGTTCTTTATCATCGAATGAATTTTTGTAGTTCAGACTAATTGGGTAAAATAAAACTATATATATTTACTGTCATATGTAGATAGATGAATGCCGCAAACTTCACGCCAAAAACCAATTACAAACATCGATTATGCGATATTTTACGAACTTAAGTATGTATACCTACTCAGGAGTCATTGAAGGGATTCAGTTTCAAAGGGAGTGTTGAAGCGGTCATGCCAGAAGAAGGAAGTGAACCTCCCATTGCGGACGTTGAAACAGTTGGGTATCAAGAACTGAATTGGATGTCATCTTCAGGAACTTTCTGCACAGGTCATGCCTTACTCCATGCAGCCATGCTTAGGCCTATTCCGTCGCGAATTGGATAACTTCTACTCCTAGACTAGACTATTTTATTCGTTCAATCTATCGAAGAAGTAAGCGTCCAGTTGAATATGCGCAATCGTAGTGACTGTGGCAGAGGAGGTGATGGTTTGCTATGCATCCTTCTCATCCAGCTTCCCAATCTGTATTTAGTTCACCCACTAATGTAATGACATTAATAAGTGCCTACTGGCCTGCTAATCACAAGTAAAAAAGGTGCTCGTTTGAGGTTAAATGCTATCTAAAAAATATATGTTACCGAGGCACATGGAGTCTTCCGTCTAATTACTTGATCGGTTGTCAAGCAGTCGGCTACCCTTTGAAGGTGGTAACCTGTAGAGAATGCTACTTACTTGTCAAGCCTTCGATCCATGGATTGTATGGTCGGGTCAGGTACGTCCTTTGGTCGGAGTGTATCTATATGGGCCCCCCTATTTATTTCACCTCCAGCGGGTACTTTAAAGGCTATTTAGGGGTCGGGAGCTTGTCGGCATGAACAGGGATCGTTGCTGGCACCCCCCCTAAATTGAGACCGCTCATAATTTTTGTCCTGTTAGGCCCCGTTCCCTGTGCAGTAGTGATACAAGTTTCATGAGCAACTCTGAAAACAAAACAAAATGATGTAATTTCATCAACAGTCACACAAATGACACCTTACCCTGTAAACAGTTGCTTTTCAAGATCAAAAGATCGCACGTGTCATCATGGGACATTGCTGTAGAGATGCACACTTCACAAGAGCTTCACACTTCCCAAGTGACATAAGCGCGTTTTGTTTGAATGGACAGTCATTCTAATTTCATTGACAAAATCCACTTCAAAGAAGCCAATTGCTCGTATTTGACACAATTTTTGGGAGCAATGCTTTTGTAATATTTATTGTCTCTGCGAGCGAAATTAACATGATTTGTTACTTCAACTAAATTATGGGTCACTGGCTGCTTATCTTGTGTGTGCTAACAACAAGAGCCAAAGTTGACTGTCAGAAAATGGGTCAAACGATTGTCTGGTGTTGTTCACAAGCTTAGAAGATTGAATCCGTTCAAATCGATGCCATGTAGACAAGTGTTATTCGACCCGGACCGACTGTGTAACTCATGTGTTCATTGACGTTCAAATTAAACCATCCTAATTCCATCAATTTAAAATTGTTTGATATTTTCATTACACTCACAGGTTGTGAGTCACAACTTGGGCAGTCTTTTATGGGCTGTGTGGAATTTTTTTTAAATTCTTGACACTGTTTACGATCGGTCATCATTCGGGCCTGTTACGAGTGCTTTGTCTCGGGCAGATGCTTGCCTGATTGATCTCACGAATGCTCAAGCAGACGACGCCTCATCCTTGTCGAATCTTTGCATCTCCTCCTACCCACCAGTCGCTTTACATTCCGTCGAAGTTCTCGGTTTATCTCAATCGAGGCGTTTGTTGTTTTTATTGATTGTCTAACTTGCAATTTTATTCCATTCGCGCGTTTCCTCGTTCTGTGTACAACCACACATTTTCACGCGTCCCATCGCCAAGGAATAAAGACTAGATTTATGTGCAATTCGATGTTGATAGATGAATCGCATAAAGCTATTTGATTCCCGCGTGGATAGTCACTACCTGATTTTGAATCTGCCTAAGAGTATTAAATGGGGAGGGTTTATGTATCTGATTTATCAGCTATCAGATAGCAGACTACGCGGTCAGTCTCTCGATCTAATCTTGCAGGTTAGTCGTCGGTGATGTCTGTTGCCTGAGTCATCCATGTCACTATACAGCCTCTGCCTATGATTGCAGCTTTTACTCAAATTGCGATCCCTGGCCATCGATCGAATGCAGATCACTGGATCTGATCACAAGTGCAGCCAATTTCGATATGTTTGCCTCCTTTTTATTTATTTTTTCAACAAAAATACTTAATGGCCAAATCATAAAGTCGCGTTCGCGCGGTCGGGCGTTGTAAGCATTTTATCGAGCTTACGTGAAAATCATGTCAAAGCGGGGCTCCAGGAAAAAATGTCATCCACAAAAAATTAATTACGTGCACAAATAGTTGCCTCAGCCCCAAGAGTAATGCCTGAAACACAACAGTGCGTTGCTGCGTCCGACTTCAATGTTACGGAGGGGTGCGATGACGCACTGCGATAATCAGCTGTTCACTCTCTCTTTCTCAATTACCAGGCGACAAATATTGTGTCAGCTGTTTTCGTTTGTGAAATGTCAAATCGAAGAATATTCTGCTCAAACATTTGTACTTTTTTTCCTCCTTGGTCCGAATTCAGATTGACTTTGTTGTTAAAATGTAGTCAGCTGTTTATCATCGCACCAATCTGTCAAAAATGTTCCAACATGTTTGATAATAACATGCTATGGTCTTACGTTTTACGATCCTCTCATCTCTCTCATTTTGTACTTACGTAGATCGCCGAAGTATTCTGTGCATGGCCTCTGAATTGTGTGCCTTTAAAGACGACGCAACGCAGCAACGCACTATTGTGTCACAACTGTCAAAAGCCCGAATTTGTAGAAGTAGTGCTCGCGCTTACAATATTACGGTCTGTCGGTACTACGACCACTGCATTGTGACTTGTTTAATAGATTTACGTGTGTTCTGCTTAAAATGTCAGAGCACGACCGCGACTTTATGATTTCGGTATAAGACTAAGATAAGGAACTTAACTTATTTACTTATCGGGCCAATGATCCTTGGAGTGTTTGAGTCTGGGCCTATTGCTCTGTCTCCCATTGGTACGCTGCTGCTTCGAGTCATCAAGACCAAGCTGTATTGCGTCCGCGATAACTTTGTCCGTATACCGTAACTTCGGCCATTCTGTCCTTCTCGAACCAGGAGGCTCGGATTCGAAGACCCTCATTGGTGTCCATGTGCTCAATGTGGCCAAGCCAGTGCAGTCGACGGATTTTTGCCTTCTGCACCAGATTCTTACATGGGGCCTTGGTACAGACCGGATAGTTGCGGTTGTGCCTTCTCCTCTATTAATTTTCCTCGCAGGCAATACCATAAATCCATCCATTTTCCTCGCAGACAGGGACCTATATCCGACGTAGGTTTTTCCAGGAATCAGTTCTGCTGTTTTGCTAATCGTCAAGCTTTCGCCTTCATGCTGGCTGGCAAAATAAGAGCCTTGTAGAGTATGATCTTGGTCCTTCGAGCCAGGAGTTTCGAGCCCACGTGTTTTGACAAAAACAAGTTTCTTAAGTAATTTACAGAAATGAAGTATGATAGAGATACCCAGCTTCATAGCTGATTGAATCCTAGTCCATCGACGAATTTGGCGGATAATCATGAACATTTTGACGGTTGTTCATGAACTTTTGACAGTTATTCTCGAAATAACGTTAATGCCGTTCTCTTATTGGTCAGTTTGGCAAAATGGTTGTCAAAAATTTTAAGGGCCAAGAGAGGTAGAAGTTGTGCGTCTCTATCATACTTCATTTCTGGTAATTTAACAAGTGCTCTTATATGCTGCCATGTATGGCTGCTCCAACTTAAATATTTGCTTTTTCGTCGTGCAACGTGAAGACCATTCGGAACCCTATGCGAGCTTTGCACTTTGTCACACTGTCCAGGTGAATAAACATCTGATTCTCTGTGCAGCTCCATAGATCACTCTTTTCTATCGTGAATATAAACGCTGGACCGACGGAGATCATCGTGCCCGCCACTTTTCGCCTGTCAACTGAACAGCGTATGACTTGGACGACAATACGACTGGATCACACTTATCATGTCCAAGTAGAGAATACTTGTCGAGGAATACAGCCACTGATGGGGACTGTACCGCAATACAGTCATTTGTGGCACGCGCAGGATGTCTTCAAATCAAGTTAACAATTGAAAGATGCAGAGTATATCTTCGGATCGTCGACATAGCACTTCTGAAGGCACCACCTCCCGAACAGCCTCATCCCTTCCTCATAGTTGCTGAGCTCTCACTACAATTGTGAGAAATAATGAGAAGAATACGTATTCACAAATACCGACTGCTCTACATTAGATGGAATTGTGAATGACCACAGTCTCTCTGTTGCGTTTATTCGCTGAAAGTATGTTTGAATGAAAAAAAAAAAAACAACTCAAATATCTTGAGACAACACGTGCTTGCATAAATCATACCGTAAATTTAACTTGTGCACGCGTACACGCTATATAATGCCGACGACGCTCGAGTTCCTCTGTTTAATGTCTTTTCAAAAGTGCTTTCAGCGTACGCTCCGGATTATGATGTCTGACGTCTGTATTTGCCTACATTCGTCTCCATACATTTCCAGAAAATGGAAAACATTTCGGAGCCATATCCCTTTTTATGGATGCATAAAGAAATTGTTCTGCTTTTGTGTCCATTTCCCATGTATCGGGCATTAAATCGAGTGTCAGCCCTTGGTGTAGGTCAAGTTGAGAAGCTTATTTTTGCTTGGTTTGCAGCATTTGTCTCGCATTATTTCGCACCGTACTTGGCTTCCTATTTCTCAAAATCTATAAATCAACTCATCTCGACCCGCACAAGCATGCGACCGCGAAGATATGCATTTTCAACTGTCGACGGGACCCGTTCACGGTCCAAGGGTTTTTCAAACCGAAGTGGCTGCCATACATGAAGCGGCGCTCAAGCTGAAAGACAGTCGCGGTTCAATAGGAACAGTGTCCTAAATACCGTGTCCACACCATATTTTATGCCTTCGCCAGCATCAGTGCCATTGGCGCTAATTCCATCGTCCTCTTCCAAATCCCTTCACTTGTATCCACAGAGGACGCACTCGCCATCAAGAGACGCGCGAAATGTGTCTTCCCACAAAAACTCAGCATTCCAATGCAAACGAGATATTAAGCTCCTGCAGACGCAAGTGGGATTAAACCCATACACTGCCTGTATCAAGCAGACTGTGAATCGCTCCTCTGACGGCCTCCTCTCAGACATTGATTAAACTCAGCTGGATACCTTTATACTTTTCCATAAATGTACATTCCTGGGAAGGGCAGGCGGACTGATGCTATCCGAGGCAATCTCATGTTTGTTCTGCACTCAAATTACAAAACCAGGTTGACATGTTGTTATCTTGAGTGCCAGATCGGCTGTGCAATGAAAGTTCATCCATTACAATTCATCAGCTAGGCTTTTGCCCGTTCGGGAGATGGTTCAATGTTATCGGTTCAGCTATCGCAATGTTAAGTAAATAGATGTAAGCGTCTGTGCTGCGTGAACGGATTTCGTTGCTAAATATTATCTAATTGGTTATCTTCACCACTCCAGTTGTGATGGCTATGTTTATCTTCAATCGATCATTTGTACAGAGGCCGGCAGTAGATAGATGCACGTTTGCTTAAGTGACACCCACCGCTTGTGTTGTCTGCACGTTTTTTGTTTCCGTTACATAAACCAGTAATTTGCAAACAAAAGGGGCGTACGGTACCCTTGAAGACTTCTGCTTTGGGCATTCCAAAACTAGTTGCTTCCGTAGTAACACGGTAAACAATTCCAGCAAGGGTGTGCATCGATGTGTGTGTGTGAGAGAGAGGTGGAGTTGAGGTTGACTGAGAGAATGACTTTGCCCAGACAAATATTGTGTATCTCAGAGCCTTGTGTTGATGTTTATAGCAAGGAAGTGTGTCGGAAGTTAATGACTCGTTGTCTGGTGACTAATCACTTCTCATTTCGTCGTGAATGCTTTCGGATTTGATTTTATTTCAGTTAATAGGTAGGATAAACTTCAGGGACTTCGTTTTACAGCATCGTCGAAAGGTTTTAACTTAACTAATGTGAGTCACACGTTTCCCGGTCCTGTGACCATAGAATTTAAAAAAATGTGTTCATCCATTGTCTCTAAAGTTTGTGTTCCTTCGAAAAAGTTGTTTCCTGCTGGGGTCGGGGATCTCATTAGCACTGAATCAACCGATCCCCTGCCTCTCACTTCAAGTAACCAAAAGCTGACTACTAACAGATGTCAACCTCCGATGGAAAGACTTGGAAAGGGAAGGTAATGTTACTGGTGCCTTTACTCGGTAACAGCTCATACGAGGAGAATGAGAGTTCCTTGCAACGCCTTTTAGTACACCGGGCCTATACTGGCCTAAGTGTGACTGCTCTTTGCAGTCAGACTTAACCTCACACGGTGTTGTATTTCTCTTTACATTGTTAACGTCCCGCAGAGCTTGACTGAATTCTTGCGGAGTTAATCAAACTGCTTTATCCTAAGGTTGTGAGTTTGTCTAAGGATGTAAATATGTACGTCTATCTAGTCCTGACGAAGGATGCTCATGAAAAGTACCGCTTCTGGAAACGTCTGCACAAGATGCGGGTCGTACGGTGGTTCTCGTATGAATACTCTTTTTCTTCTTTTCTTTCTGATTTCCAGCTCGTCAGTCTAAGTGATACCGGCTATAAAGCCGCCAAGGTACCCGTCTACCCCGCCTAATAAATCCCAGGGGTTGCCGTTTCGAGGTCTGCCCATTAGTAGCACCAGAGATGATGGAGAAAGAGAGCCACTTCTACAGATTCATCTGACAGCGTTTTTTATAACCTTTTCACAGACAGGCGTCTGTGAATACGTGTGAGCTAAGTGAAGCTGATTACTCCCGCCTAACACCATTGCGTTGCTCTATACTTCTAACAAGTGAGCACAACTGCAATGGACTGGGGGTTTTCCACAGGAAAGAGGAATATCTCATCCTCCATCATCACTGGGAAGCACGTTCTTCAGCTCGTTAACCCACCTTGATGTTGCTGAGGATGAGAGCAACAAGCAGATGGTAGTTCTTCAGTAGTTCCCAGTTTTTCTTTCCACTGTACTGCCTTTTAGAATCTATCAAGATATTTGCTGGCTGCTTGACTGGTTCAAAGGGTGTCTAAAGTTGTCCAAAGATCTCATGTCATTTCTGAGCTCTTTAAAAACGTACACACACCTCCAGAGCGTCAGAATGAATATTTGCGGGTGTGACTGCGAAGAGATAAAGCAGCCCATGCACAGCACGCTTGTGGCGGTGTACTGAAGTGTGTCTTGTGCGAGGGCTAGCCCGAGTTACGACACCCAACACCGCCACGGGTAACCAGCAGGTCAACAACGGCCGTCAGCCCATGTTTGATACCTCGGTCAACGGCCTTCCGCCGAACACTTTTCTTTTTAACTAGCTTGCACTACTTGTTAATGGCCTTCCGCCGAAACATTTCTCAATTCCACTTTTTAATGTTCAGGTGATATTTTGCAAGCTTGCGTCTGGAGCGTTTCCGCCCAAAGCGTTTCGACTACCTCAAGGCAAGTCAATAAAAGTCACCTCGGCAAGATTGACCTGAGGAAAAACTCAAAGCCTGTCGAGTAGAAAAGATCGCTCCGCATAACGGATCATTCCAAATACATGCTTTATAACGTAGTAAACATTTGTGTTTTTTTTTTCATCATCCCCTCGGTCTTCCAAAACGTAATCCCCGCGCACGGATTTTTTGGTATGCCACGCTGTGTGATAAAAATGAAATTGTTTTCAATTTTAGTATCACAGTTCCGTGAAGCGTGATGGGTTGCACGAAATTGTGTGACGTGTCTGGCGGAAAGCGACGCCGATGTACACACCCAAGAGCGCGATCTACGTACGTCCCGCAACATCACCCTAGCAAGTTTATTGCCTTTTGTGTCTTTTCGAATGTCTCTTAAGTTCATAATTCACGTGTGCTGTGTATGGGCAGCTTTACAGGAAAAGGAATTCTCAACACAACAAGTGGCTTCTGAGAAAGGCAGGCCCAGGGTCAACTCGGACTGAAGCACAGCAAATTTTGCTTTTTTTGAGAATGAGATCTCATACTTAGGATGGTCCATGAAATGGGAAGCGTCTCCATTCCTCTTGACTCCAATTGTCTCCCACCCAAAGCCCACGCTACAATTCCCATATCTCTGGAACCCAGCTCATGCCAGCTGGGTCTGTGCTTACAACAGACATGGCTTCCATGTATGTCTTATGGAAGTGTTTACTTGTCACATCTAACAAGTGCTTTCTAGAATGCGATGTTATTTATTGCCACTAATCACTCTCCTTGTGCATCATTACTAATTGAGATTATGGAATCGTTGAGTGATTAATAGTTGCAATACACACCCATGTACATTCCCCATGCAGATATGAATTTGCGGTTGAGTGTCATGGTATGTGAATTTCTTTTGACGTCTATCCCAACGTAATCAATGGTTTTTGTGTGATTTCCGTAGACTGTGTCCCACAGATGCCAGCAACAATCAATGTAATTGCTATGTGCGGTTACAAAGCTGTTGTTGCTTTTAAAACAAACTAAATACACCCCAACCCCTTTCCTCAAATTGTCTTAATTCCATAAGCAGTCGTTGGAAAGACTACAGTTCTGTGAAGTGGGAAACTGGGAGTAAAAATAAGCAACAGACTGGAAAGAAACCCCTCTAAACCACAGACAATAACTTTCTTCTTGGTGTGGTCTCCCAAGCACTCTACAGCCAGCGAAATACAAGCTGTTTCCCATTGAGCACACCAAGTCGATTCGGATATTTTTGCACATTTTTTCTGTCTCGGGGGGCGAAATTCTAATTCTTTCTTTTGAGCTAAAAAAATATTCCAAACCAGTTTACATTCCTTTCACGACATCAGTCGTGATTCCAGTCTGAGATTAGGAAAAACTCCCTCCTCCCAGAATTTACGAGAGGAGTGACTCAGTAGCAGGCTTTCATCGGATGATTTTATTTGCATAGTTCCATGTGTCACATCTGCCAAAGCTTTCTCTTTAAGGGCATGAATGCATGTTCTCACTCAGCATTTGAATATGCTCCAATCTTAAAATATAAAGGCATTTAAAAAGCAATGAAATCTAAAGCCCTTGGAATCTCGACGCACTTCGCTCAGCAGGATGCCGACATTACTTGCTGTTTGTTGTTATGTCGACTTCCTAAGACGAAGGTTATTTTGCGTCTGGAAAACATCGACAATTCCCGGGTATTCAGTTGAATGTTCAAAACCCTGTCGATGCAGGTCCATCCATGCCGTTCCTGGTGTTCTATGATTTCTTGTTCACTAACCGCATTCGTTTTACAAAACTATGTACATGTCATTTATTATAAGTAACTTATTAAATATATACTTCCTTTATCTCTTTTTCGACATTTCGCCGGTTCGCCGCATTGGACTCATCTGACCGAGCAGTTCTCCTCTTGGCTGGCATTCTGTCACTCATTATACTCTTGGTTATATAACGGAAGACAACGATGTTTCATCGAAATTTTACAAATAACTTATATCGGCAATTGTACGAGGGAATGGAGTGGTAAATAATCGTGAAATCCTCGCACAGGTAGTATTAAAGAATTCATGGGAATCAATCATCGATGTGGTGAAGTGGAGGAATAAATAAATGTCAGCTGTCAGTAATGACAGAGCTTCAAAGCTTTTTCGAATGCATATCTTTTGGGGGAGTAGCGAGCGAGTATATGCTACGGATGGAGTGTTGCCAGGACTTAAGGTATGCCATTGTTCTCTTTCACTCAAATGATCGATGTGTATGAATAATTTTTCGTTTTGTTTCAGAACAACGATTGGCGAACATTACAATTTTCCATATCAACAATTATGTGTTGCAAGTTGTGATATATGCTCAATAAAATATTGATTTTTCGGTTTTATTCTTCTTTCATTTCCCAATTCATAACAATCGATAATAATGGTAAAACCAATTTTGAAACGAATACACACACATATATGTAATATGATAATTAAAAGATAAAACACATGTAATAACTTAGAACAAATTATCAGTATCCGTTGTAAACTAGGATTATGACAAGACTGATTGGTAATTTAAAATTGACGTTAATTGTAATATAATTGCAATGTAAGGAGTATTCATAGACTATAATAAATAAATAAACATTGTACTGTTAGAATGAAGTCGCTGATCGTTTTCTTATTTCCTTGGGATGAATGCTGGGCGTCAGGTGTAAATGGATGTTCTAAATCCAATTCAAAATCGACGCACTCTGTGCTTCTGTACAAAAATGTTGCTGTCATGTGATGTCGTAAACGCCGTTTTTGAGATTGATTGAACCTCTAGCGAGCATTACATGTTCTGCGATAAGCCCGATCAGCTGTTATGCTAACATTGGCTAACACGGATAACTTATGTAAACGTGATTGGCCGAATGTAGCGCGACGTATGAGACATTTACCATAACGACGGAAGCGGCTACAGTGTTCTTTTTACTGATGGAGAGTGGTGTCCTCAAGAAAAGACACACACACAACTTCTACGTCTTGGACGAAGCATCTCAATGTGGAGGTTTAATTTCGTGATATTAAGGCAGTTCGATAGAAGCATGTTCAACATCAGAACTGAGATCAAGCGTACAATTGTTGACAAACGCTGTATCATTGCAAGCAGAAGGCAATTAAGTAAAGAGCTCTTTTTCACTTTGTACAAGATATTGATCATCCCTGCCCTGCTTTACAATTCGAACGCAGGAACACCAACAATCTTAAGTAAGCTGCACACTCAATTTTCAAACGACATTATTCCTAAAATGATAGGCAATGAAAAATGGCGACAGAAATGATGGCATGAATGAAGAGGGCTGAATTTGTTCATGGATTGGACTGGAATGACGAAGAAGATCTGATACGTGTGGAGAAAGTGCCATTCATGGAATGAAAGTGTATAGCCTGGACTGGAGAAAGAGCATTCTAGGAAAGTCATTTGAAAACTGTAAGTGTGCTGGCTACTTTAAGAGCAGATGTAAGTGCTCGTCTCCTCACTGGAACTGTTTACGCACAGGAAAAAGAGAAAGCTTCAACAAGGGACATGAATCTAGTCTGGCACCTACGAATGTGGATGACTTAAGAGTTTTCGACGCTTTACTCAACTATGGTCATGACATTTGGGTAACAAAAAAAATAAGATCGTAAACAATGCTTCTTCGAACGGAAAGGTCTAAGCTTCGATGATATAATCACGAGGCACGGATATGCTCTTCATCAAGTCTTCCGAGACGGGCGTTGAATAGGGTTCCAACAGGTAAGCGACCGCTTGGTTGGACTAGGAACAAAAACTCGCATGATCACGCTTGGACATATCTCCTGATGCCTGACTGCCTTGCGATCCTTCATCTTTTAAAAGAAAAACGTTGTACTTTGCTTGGAGTCCCTGCAGTTTTTTACTTTTTACACTTCTTACATACTATTGGTTAGCATTTGGCTGTAACATGACGTCAGAGCTTGTAAATGCGTTCTGTACTATGAGGTTTGATGTGATGTCTCGAATAGCTATGCATCAACTTGGACTCGTGATGAACAGCCTCATCCGACGCAATCGATTTGCTTTTATCATCCTGCAGCCTTAGATTATCTTACAAAACATATCCTTAAACACTACCTGGATCAATGTCACACATTATAGATATTCTTTATTGGAAGTTGGAAGGCCTTGATTAATTCAATCACTATCGCTCGCGTCGAGAATTTCTTTTATAATTTTTTGCTTTTCGGGATTGGCTTTCGCGCTAGAAAGGAGGAGATTTTTAAGCGTCGCGATATTGCTTTCTTTTTCTTTGATTTTTGCCTCCAATTGAATGTTTTCTCGTTTCAATGCTTCAACACGCTCCTTGCGTTCGTTTGCAGTTTTATTCGTTTTCTCGCGTGATTTCTTCACTGCCTGCAATAATCGAATGCAATTAACATTATTTCACAAAATCACTTTTCGAAGTGTTTTGTTTTCTTTGTTTGTTTACCTCATTATTCCGCATACGCTTTTGACGGTATTCTTCGGTGTTTTGATCTGGATCGTCGGAATTCGAGGCTACTGACCTAGGTGCTCTCCTCTTGGTTGGTCCTCTTTCACTCATTATTACTTTTGGTGTGCTTTGAAAATGGACGACGACGATGGCTCATCCAATGTTTGCAAATAATTTATGTCCGAAATAGGGCGAGAGTAGAGACAGATTCTAATAAAATTGCCTTCGTAAATGCGTAGGACTGCAATTGATGTGGTGAAATTGCTATGCACTGACACTTGACAGCTGACAGGAACTGACAGGCCATTTCTTCGAACGCTCTACTGTATGCTACGGTGGAGCATTGCCAGATGTTAATATTTACAATTTTTTTAGGGCATATGCTTGATTCTTGAAGAACTCTACGACTGGCTGGATTTTTTTAACTGACGTTTGCCGCAATCGAACTGCAGATTAAAGACTATAATATTAACATAAACTTGATTGATTAATGCGAGATAAAGGTTGACTATATTTTGATACTAACAGACTGATACGGAATTTTGACAGTTCGTGGAGTAGGACTAGGTATTTGTATTGCAACCACTAACTGAAGTGTCTAAAGAATCCTCATCTTCTATGTTTGGCGCTACAGTCCGGGGTTTACCTGGGCCTCAACCAACAAGCATCTCGAATCAGCTCGATCCTTGGATGGGATCGGCGCTGAGTTGTCCATACGCTGTACATAGCCAAGCCACCTTAGGCGTTGTTGAGAACTATTGTGTCAACAGAACAACGGGAAAACCGCTGTTTCGAATTTGTCATTTGAGAAAGGGAATAAAGTAGTATGCGTAATTTGTGTGTGGACGAGGGTAATGTTCACTGGAAAAATGAATATGTGTGACTCGTTGCACTTGTTTTCATTTGGCTGGGTGTCAGGCGCAGGTGTCAGCTACCAGCAATTGATATCTGACCAGAGTACGAAAGACTTTGTTTTCCTAATGCACATCAGAAGCACCAATCATATAGTCAAGTAAATATGGAGCGTTACACAGTCGCGCAGCGTATTGAAATAGTGAAAATTCACTACAAGAACGGTGGCATTCTCGCAATAACCACGCGTAAAGTCCGAACTGCTTTTGGACGTCATCAAGCGCCTTCGCGCGTGGCTATAGCAAAGCTAATCGACAAATTTGAGCGCCTTGGGCAGGTTACTGATGTAAAGGTTCCAATCCGTGCTCGTAGGGCAAGGTCGGCTGAAAACATCACCGCTGTAACAAAGCATGTGATTGCAAAGCCGGGAGCGTCGATATTGCAACGATCGAAGGAACTGGGTCTATCTGCCACCACTATACACCGTATTTTGTACAAAGATCTGGGCTTACCTCCAAATGTGAAGAAACAACGTGACGATAAATCTGATGAATCAAAATCACATCAAAAGAATGACAACTTAATGAACGGCGGGGCTGTGCTGGACTCAGCTGAATTTGTAGTTAAGTAAACTTATGGAAACTTCTCACAAAAGATGTTTCATTTTTGTGTCGATCTAGATTGACACCTCTTGCTGGAGGATGAGATGTGGGAATGCAAAGTTGTTGAGTTGTTCACTTGCTTGGGGGTAACAACAGCACACTTGTGGTAAGCTTGAAGTACCCCAGCGGGACTCCAGCCACGCATTTTAGTAAGTGCATCGTCCGTTTTGTCCACCTATGCATGTACATTGAGGGCGCGTTTAGCTCCAAGTGCAATGCTTGAACTCCCTTTGGAGAATTAACTTCCAAGGCTATTCTGAGTAATCGATATTACGGTTTGATTGGCGTCTCGCAACTTTGTCCAAAACTGAGCGAAAACACAATGGTCCATACAGTTAGCTGCTGGAGATGGATTTACTAGAAGAGACCAAGGTCAGCATTCAAACAAGCAGAACTCTCGTTTAGAAGACGCTCTTATTCAAAACAAACTACAAACAATATTCAAGCTTCTACATTCTATGCTTTTCTCTTCTTTCCAAATTTCTTCGCGCCTCCTCCGAATTTTCGTCCCTTTCCAGTGAACTTCTTCGAATTCGATCGTCTGTTCTCCTCCCACTTCATCTGCTTGTCTGATGACTTGTCCTTGTTGAACACGGCGCTCGATGTTCCTTGGCCCTTTGTCTTGCCGGTCTCTTCCAGCAATTCGGAGAAGTCATCGGCTGCCGCAAACAGGGAACTCATATCTAAACAAACATCTGTGAAATCTATGCAATGGCTGAGACTAAATGACTTACCATTACTGTGCTTCAATATCTTGGAGAAGCTCTTCCCGGACACTTGCTGCTTGGATTTCTTTGACTTTGGCGGCTTCAGTTCATCGTCGTCGTCGTCATCGTCATCGTCATCCTCGTCCTCATCCTCACCGCTGCCATCTGAATCTGGTTCACTGAATTCTTCATCGTCATCGCCGCCTTCATCCAGAGATATGGAGCCGGCATCGTCATCATCATCTCCAATCGATCCGTAGTCATCATCGGAATGATCTTCTGGAACATCCGCATCATCTTCCACATCATCGCCCCAATCTTCATCAATGTCCTCCATGTCCTCGTCATCGTCTTCCTCCATGTTGACCTTCTTTTTCTTGTTCTTCTTCTTGTCGGTGTCCTTTAGTTCCCCACCCAGGTCCTTGAGGAAATCTAATTCTTCGTCTTCTTCGTCGGCGCCCTTCTTCTTGCTGAAGAATCCATCCAGATAGTCCTCAAATTCATCGTCATCCACATCGCCAGCGACTTCTTCGTCGTCGCCAGTGCTCTTCTTCTTTTGGACAGACGTCTCTCGCTTCTTTTGCAAGTAATTGAAGATGAACATCTCATCCTCGGTGCAGTTCGACTTCGTCAAATTTTTGACCGGTTTGCCGCGAGTCCCGTATGCCACGTATCGTTTGTTGTGCAATACCGGCATCTCTGCCGCCTCAGTGTCCAGCTTTTTGGGGTTTTTGAAGGCAAATCGCTCGAGGAAGTGAGGCAGACTGAAATCTCTGAGTGGATCGCCGTAGTAATCGATCTTCTTCCCTGAAAAGCAGAGCGGAATATTTAAAATTTACTTCGGAGGTAATTTGAAGTGACCTACTATTCAGAATCTTCTCGGCGAACACTTGCACCGTAGGATGATAGTGCTGCATTAGGAACAGCAGTTCGGAGAGGTCGGCGTACTCGGCTCCAGCATACGCAGGAACCCGGTGGTACGGATCGTACTTTGTTGGACAGATGTTGCTGGCTTTGCTTGTGGCAGTTGCCTCCTCCGTCTTCAACTTGGCGTGGTGCCACGAGGAACCCTTTATGCTCTCCTTTGTGTCATTTTCTTCTTTAATCACGTCTGTGTCATTTTCCGCTGTCGTATCCAGTTTCGCATCCTTGTTTGCATTGTCTTCTCCGTCTGATGGAATGTCTTCGTATTTCTCTTCACCATCGCTGTCGAATTTGGCCAGGTCATCATTGTGCGCAACGGCTCTGTTTTCAAGGACTCCCACAGCTGAGTGAGCACGTGACAAGTCACCCCTCATTCGCAGTAGCTTGTGAATGACAATTAAACAACCAGCGGCGACTGCAGCGGGCATATTCAAAGACATCTGCAACAGGCGCTTGATGAAGGCCTGGGCTCGGTTGACATCGGAGTCAATGTGTATAGCCCGATGGACGATGTGTAGGAACTGCGCTGCAGTCTTGTGGCCGATCCTGGTCAACTCGAGGTCCAGCATTTTCTTGTAGAGGGCGTTGTAGAAACGATCGGACTTTTCAGTTTTCACGGTAACCAGCTGCAGGAGCAGCGAAAGCGTTTGGATGGAAATACGAATGTCTGCCATGTGGACCAAGCGGTAGATCGTGTCCTGCATGTCTTTCGTCATGATTTCCGTGCTTCCGGGCGCTGGGGTCGCCTCTACGATAGCTTTCTGCAGACATCTTAGAATCGCCTGCATTGTGCGATTGTTTACCGCACCCTTTTTAACGAGGACCTTAAAGAGAGCGAAGCAGATGTTCACCAGTTTTGTGCACACCTCAGGCCGCCCTTTGGGAGCGATTTGAGAGAGGAAGCACAATGCGAAGTGCTGCGCCCGATCAGAGATGTTGTTCCTGAAGAGAAGCTTCTCGGTTTCAGCGGTTATGACGCCGCACATGTTCGGGTGCTTGTATCCAACTTCGGACAAATGATGTAGTGCTTTGGAGGCCACCTTGCTTGAAGGGTCTCCCAACTTATTGATCAACATTGTGAGAAGCATCTGTTCCTTCTCTGGGCCGTACGACAGAAGGCGAGACGCAGCGATGATGGCTGAATTCTTGTTGTTTTCCTGGCCATTCTGCAGTCCTTGCTGGAGGTTCTTCAGGAATTCTAAAAAAGAAGTGTCAAGATCTTGGAGGCATTTGGCTGGGACCTGGCTAATTCACTCACCGAAGTAATGTTCCTTAAACTCGTTCTCGTAGTACCAGTAAGCATATATTTTCTTCTGTTCCTCTTTGGTTAAACTCTCGTCCTTCCTCACAGCCTTCCAGTCTCCAGCTCGCATTTGTATGGCTACGAGCTTTCGGTGCGCAGGCAGAAGAACCTCCATTAAGAGGTCTGTGAGAATGGAAATTACTTCGGAGCTTGATTTGTTGGAAATCTTTGTGTAGCCTATGAGTGTCTCGAGTGCCTGCAGATTGCCCAGTGGATTGCTGGTTACCAAGAGCGCGCCAGCATTTGCGCGATCCTTTGCTGTTCCTTTGTGCAGAGCGGTCAGCAACCACTTTGAATCGGATGGGTTTTCTAGATACAATAAAAAGAAGAAACAGTGTAATGCATCAGTTGCAGCCTAAGAATTTTGACTTGGTCCCTTACTCTTGATGAATTGAGGCAAGAGCGATTCGTAAGAGCTCTTGCAGATGTTGAACAATTCACTTTGTTCCGCCTCCTTTATGTCAAGCACCTCACTCGAGACTGGGTACTGTGGATACTGTAGAGGAGATTTCCATGAGATTTATTTCCACGCAAGTACTTCCTTATCAACTTACCACATGGTACCACTTCTTCTGGTCCTCGTTCGACTCGGATTGGTTTTTCTTATTCTTCAGCTTCTCTTCTTTCTCGAAAAAATCCTCCTCCTCATCGTGGTTCGCATTCTCAACATCGGCCGCATTGCTGGCGGGTGTTTTCTTTTTGTTTTTACCTTTCACCTGGGCTTCAGTTAAAATTTCACCATCATCGTCGAAGACAATTTTTTTCGGTTTAATTGTTGGATCGATTATCGGTGGAGGCATGCTGTTCTCCTTTTAAATGATTGCAACGAAATTCGATTTATTTTGAGGGAATTGCCGACGATACCGCACGTGCGACTGAAATGTCACTCGTTTGTGATGACATTTCATTGGAGGGGAAATCTGAAATAATGAAATGGCAGCGTTCAGCCGGCATTGAAGGGAATGACATAAGTGTTAGGGTTTGCCGTTCGTTATTTTGAAAAATAATTTGAATGTTGCTGCTAACCACGAGAGGGCTACTAATCAGTTCAGTGTTTTTTTAATTTAAGAAACATTTTAACACCAACAGGTTTTAGGACTTAAAAATTAATTTTTTTAGAATCTTGGGAAAGGATTTACCACAGAAAATTGGGAATTGTTCATGAGTATTTCAGTGCACTGATAATGCAAACCCCGTCTAGTTCGGCCATAATTTGAGATCTTTATTGATTGTTGAAAGAGCTTTGGCGTGCGAGTACTCTAGATGAGTGAGCAGTCAATTCGCGATTTTACATTCTCTTTAATTCATAAATAAAATCCATACTATGGTGCGGCTGGGCGTGGAAATGCTTAAGGCAGCTGGAGATTATATGGTTGGACGGAAGAAAGCATGCTGTACCAGGGGACACTCAGTACCGTTTGCCTGATCCTTTTACGGCGCAAACTATAGAACATCGCTTGCATGATTTTCTTTGTGTCATCGTCTAAAGAGGTTTATGAAGAGTCTGATAGATCCACATTCGTTTCAGATCTCAGGCTAAGGATGTCCGCAATAGACCAGCAACTCACACTACGATATATCGTGGAAAATACTCAAATAGTGAAAACAGACACTCACCCTCGATCCCTCGATTTCAAGGCCGCATGTGACAGCGTGCATAGAGCCGAGTTAAACAACTTCATGTCTAGTTCTGACATTCCAGCCAAGCTCGTCGCGTTGTGTAGGATGACGATGGAGAACACTTGCTTCTCACCGAGAGACCGTCAATCACAAAAAAGGATTTAGACAAGGCGACGCGCTGTTATGGCACTTCTTTAATATCAAAACTCACTGGACAGCATAAGAGGAACGAGCTTCCAGAAGTCCTTGCAATTGCTAGCATACGCGGATGACATTTATGTGATTGGCAAAATACAGCGACCCGCCAATGAGGCGTTTGCCAGCATTGGGACGGAAGCAGCTAAAATTGGTCTGGCGGTGAATGAGGGCAAACCGAAGAATATGCTGTCTAGAAAGGACATACGACATCGAGGACTTGGACAGAGTCACAATGGACAGCTATAACTTCGAGGTAGTGAAGAACTTTGTCTACCTCGGCTCCGCAGTAAACAGAAACGTCAGAGCCGAGATCGAACGCAGAATAACTCTTGTCATCTGCTGTCTATAGAGTAATAGATGCCTCTCTCGGAAAACTAAGTTCACTCTGTATAGGACCTCGATCAACTGCTCTACGGTGCAGATTCTATCCAAAGCGGAAGGAGAGGCTCTTGGTATTTTCTAGAGAAAAAGTTCTGCGCCCGATGGATCTTGGTAAAGAAGGTTCAACCTTTATGTGCGAAACTGGAGACAGCCGGTGGAGAGGCATGTTGGGTGAGGCCCAGGTCTTCCAGGATTTAAGCGTCCTAAGAAGAAGAAAAAGAAGGATGCGACAAAAAGCAACAACGTTTAATCTGTGCGCACGAGTGGAGAGAGACCTCAACCAACTAAGTATGTGCAGACGGAAGCAGTTAGCCAGAGGTCTTACAAGGCTGGTGTTTGATGTTCAGTTTCCCAGCCACCCCCCTGATAGCAGCGTTACCGTCCCATAGACATGGAAAGAAAGAAGAAGATGTACTTCTATTACGAAATGAAACACGTGTGTAGAGGAATACACAACTTTGTGGGGACCTAAACTTACCCGATAGTGTTTTTCATTTGCATTTTTTTAAGAACGAAGAAGTCGCGCGCGGTTACAACACCTTGCCTCTTAATTGAAATTTGAATTGATGCCTGGGTCCGAAAGTCTTAAAGTGGGGATCGGGGATGGCGATATGGTTAATATTTGTCATTATTATCCTTATCATTATAATCCAATCCAATCTGTATGTCTTTTTGAAGCACACAGACCGGGTCGCGGTATCGTGCGTTCTTCGCGTGTGCCTTGTAGCACTTCTTGCCCCAACAAGCACCTGAAGTGGGTCATTTACTTCAGTGCCCATAAGGTCTTGTAAAGCGATTTGTTTATATGTTTGTAGAGACATCTAGTTCTACAATAACTCCGGCAATACGAACGCCACGATGTACGCATTTGAATCGGAAAGAATACCAACGGATTAGGGTCACTTAAAAATGAGCGTCACTGCATTTATCCAGATGAAATGTTAGTTGAACAATCAGAGCAAGATCTTATCCACTATTGCCTAGAGTTGGGAATTTAGCCCAATTGATTAAAATCTTCTCCAGTTCCATCCGGCTTTGGGAAACGCTCTATTTCCTAAAGTTAAGAAATTTAAAGTTATGGACCTTGATGCAAACTCTAACATAATCTCGAGTTCACTGGAAGATCAAGCAGCAATGGTGACAATCAAACGAAACCAGTCAAATTTTCGCCGTTGGCGAGGATGCTACGTTTCCACCTTAAGAAGGCCAACCCAGGCTTCCATCGCATCTATCCCTTGATGCGCAAGCAAAATGGATTAAGCCAGAGGACGAAACTGCTGTTATAAAAGCAGCTTATACGGCCGATCTTAACGCACGGCTTCCCAGTATGGCACGCCATATCTAAGACCAGCTTGACGAAGCTCGCAATTTTCGAAAGAAAAATATTGCGAATATGTACCGGTTTCACCTTCGACAGGGACCGTCAAAGGCAACAATAGGCTTTACGACCAAGCACGCATCATCCCCCTGCAACAGTACATGGTGAGACTGTTCAGAAAGCAGCTACTAAGCATCAACAACCATCCTAACGAGGAAATCTGGAACTTGAGAAACAAAATCCCCGGACAACGTTTCCTCAACGCGTTAAATCTGATAAACGAGCAGAACTTTCCAACAACGTCGAGCAACGAGCTGCATGGATTCTACTAGAGCAGCGATAGCAATCAACATCGAGGCTCATTACCACCCCATCCCAAAAGGACCACCATGGACACACGGACTTGAACAACCCGATGTAAGCACCAGCCATTGTAGGACATTCAAAAAAACAATAAACCGACAATAACAATAAATACTAAATTAAACAAAGTACATTAGTTGGGCCCTTATTGTTGAGCCAACACCCTAACCTTTAGTTTGTAAGTCTAGTCAATTTTCCGTTCAGATAAATTTTTAAATCGCTTTTAAATGGCTACGTTTCCATCGCGAGGTTCCATCAATTTTCTCAGAGCTTACCAGGTTCCGCCATACATTTCCATTGTCTGAAAACCTCGCGGTTTCTGATAAAACAGGTTAAATCCTCCTCGAGTTCATCCGTCCGTGAGAGGATGTGATCCCGGATACGCCTACAGCGTGAATTTCAGTTTATTTTGGTGTTCATTTTCTTATTTTGTCTCTTTCTATTTTCTCGTGTTCTCACGCTATTACGTCCTGTCAACATACAGCTGTTCTGGAGGTCATTTAAAAATTGAGAGCGAGTGACATTTCTTTTGACGGGCACTTTGAAATTGAGAGTGAGCGACTTGAAAATTGAGAGCGAAACCACTTCAAGCTCGGTGGAAACGGCCTGATGAGGTTTCAGTAAAAGTTCATACGGACCTCGTGTGCATAACGTAGCGGCAACGGTGTAGATCGGTTTGGAATCGGATAGCGCGATAATTGCCCTTCGAAGTTTTGATAGTAAATTATGCCACTCTGACTAATGAGATCGAAAAATGAAAAAATAGAACGTGCCTTGGCGACACATTCCATTTGGTGCGTGTATTTGCTATCATTAGTAGTTAGAGTAGTAGAGGCGGTGCCTGCCTCGAGGCAAACGTGAATACAAACGACGTCCAAGAGGAGGTCAAATATAGAATCGCCCTTGACAACCACGACTACTTCGGTTTGTCCAAGCAAGTGGGCCAAAATCGCGCTCTAGAAAATGCCTTGTTTGGCAGTCCTGAATCGTGAGACAAGTTTTCCATGCGCCATACATCGGCTCATCCTCCTTAGGCGTTGGATCCATAGACTCGTGGATACGTTAAAGTCGCTGTACTCTCATGATTCGGTCTGCTCTAAACACAAACGTTTTTATAAGACTTAGCGGGTTTAAAGTGCTCCTCCTGGGACATGTCATCAGACCTTTGCCCATTTGTGTCCCCTTTTAAAGCACGTTGTAATTTTATTGTTGACTCTTCCACCATCAAATTCCTTCGTCCACCGTATGTCATTAGCAGGTACGATAAGGGCCTAAGAATACTTCCTTGTGGTACTTCAGTATTCGTGGGTTTGAACAAGGAGTGGGTAGCCGTGGCGTTGTGGGTTGGTGTGTCGACTCGTACGCCTCGAATCTACCAACTTTCATAATTCACGACTCCAGCATCCATCTTTCGAGTCACTGAGTATTCGATTCTTGTCCATGCTTTACACAAAAGATCGCGGAGGTTTGAGGCAGTTGAGCCTCCTTCGATGCTGAAAAATTCTCTCCGGACGAATGTGGCATAGTTTGTGTTTTAAATCCTCGCCAAGAGCTGCTCCCGCAGAGTAGTCGAAAGCAGAACGATAAGGAACAGAAGGACTTGGTGGTGAACTCATGGATCTGCTGGCGCTCATTAATGCCGCCATCGGTTTTGTGCTCTACGGCCTGATGTCGAAGCAGTTTAGGACGGCATTCAAGTCGTTGTTCTTCAAGAAGCCATTCTCTGGCACTGAGATGACACGCACCACCCGGTCACATTTTTGTGGTCACATCTGCGAGGAAGCTTAATGAAGGGGAAGACATTACCTATAACTCTTGTGGATGTAGTCCGGAAGGCAAAAATCCATCGACTGTACTGCCATGACACCAGTGCTCCACCTAAGAGGGTCTTCCAGTCTGAGCCTCTTGATTCAGGAAGGAGGGGAAGACCGAACTTCAGCTTGATCAGGATGACGGAAACTAGTGTGCTCTGGCACGTCAACGACGGGTCCTTCTCAGCAGTTGTTCACCTTGATTTCAAACATATTGCACCGAGCAAGCAGGGAGAAGAATTCTCAATGTAGTAGAGTCCACCCTAGAATCCATTCCCTCCAAGCGTTCCAACAAAAGTTCGACAAAATTCAAAACAACAAGGCATGTGTATAGTTCAAAAACGTTAATAATTACTTTTATTTTGTTTCAACATAAATGTTATTTACTTTGTTTTTTTTTTACTAAATACTGGAAAATGTCCACATATTATTTTGAACATCGATTGGGGGTTTCATTAAATAATGTTAGTTTCTTTCCATTTATCTTTATTTTGCTTGTTTAATTCATAGAGCTCATTGAATGACTTAATTTTGAGATACACCATAAATTATACGTTCGGTAGTAATAGTTTGAATATTTATTTTCATTCAAATCTTCAATCAATAACTAGCACTACTACAGTATTTCATTTTTCAGTTTGTTCTTGTTTTATTTGTGTAATCATATATCTCTATGCGGGTTACTTCGACGACAAATTGTTGTGTTTTTTCGTGTGTATTACCATTTCTATTGTGTGTACAACTATGGGCATGCGGGTAATTGGTTATGGCAAGAAATGAATATGCAAGTTGCAGAAGGATGCGCACAAGAGTGTGTATGGAACGATTAGGTTGCAAATTTCGTTCGTTCGTTCATATGTAACTGCTTTTCATTAAGTTGTCATTGGTTGATGAAAGAGAGGTTGTCAAGGTTGATGGATTCTTCATTGCAAGTGTGCACATAAACGTGATTCATGGCAAAACTAGTTGCCATGAAAAACTAGTTGAAAGAGAAACAAGATTCATGGGCAAACAAACAAAAATAACGCTGAGATCAGTGTTGGCACTTTTCCACAATTGTGGTAGATCTGTTCCTATTTTTCGAAATTTTGAGTTCTGCCACAGCTCCTACCCAAAATGGACCACACATTGTAATGCGATGTTCGAATATATGTCCCAAGCCAGCAGAAGAAGACGAAATAAGGTGGCAGTTAACAAAGGTCATATTTGCAGTTTTATTTAAATCAATTTTATTGTTTCAAGTGTTTAATGGTGTGCTCTTCGGTGCATCTTCAGTCGGAGAACAACTGATCATTTTGTTCGTCACAACCGGAAATGAAGTATGATAGAGATGCCCCCAACTTCTACCTCTCTTGCCCCTAAACATTTTTGACAACCATTTTTTATTTCGGTTTTCTAAAGCCAAGTTGACCAATCAGAGAACGGCATTTACGTTATTTTGTGAATAACTGTCAAAAATCCATGAATAACTGTCAAAAAGCCTCTGAAATTGGTCGATCGACTAGGGGTCAATCAGCTGTGAAGTTAGGCGTCTCTATCAGACTTCATTTCTGGTCACAACTTACGAGGTAACATCCTTCTTATGCCATTTGTTGTTGATTTGTGTTTCTGTTCACGAGAGAACGAGAGAAATACACATGCAGAGAGCCAGTTAACCAGCAGAGAAGTCAGTTGGGTTTGATCCAGAGATAATGGAGGGATGCGCACAAGAGTGTGTATGGAACGATTAGGTTGCAAATTTCGTTCTACAGTGATATCCATCTCCTACTCCTGTTGCCCCTTGATTTCATCTGACAGCGTTTTTTATACGCTTTTTGTCCCGTGTCTGTGAATACGTGTGAGCTCTTGAGATCAACTGGCGAACAGCTGATACCCTTCCTCAACCTAGCAGAGGGGTGAATTAGAGTTCTTATTTGAAAATTCGCTCGTTACTTGGACGTTATTTCAAATTTTGGTGGTAAATTTCAACACAGTATGGAGGGGTAGACAAACGAACAAAGCTTATGTTCATGAAGTCGATTCCTTACGCTCCCACTTGAGCAAGTTATAGTCTTAGATACTGGGACAAAATGAATGCACTACGAGGGTATGAATTTTTGTATATGAATTATTCACATAAAATGCCTTTGTGATTCATGCTAATTCGCTTTTTGCAAAGATGTTGATAGATTGATAGAATTTAACTTTTTGACAACCTTTTTATGCAGTGGTTATAATTTTTAATTTTAAGGGCCGATGTTGAATGTGAACCACACCTAAACGTCAAGCTTCTGCATACCATTTGACATTTCTCAATTTCGGACTAACTCAATCTGAACCATGGAAAGATACACAATCGAGCGACGCGTTAGAGTTACTCAGGCTTACTATGAAAATGGGCGTTCAAATCAAAACGCATATCGTGCACTTCGTGACTTTTTCGGTCAATTTAATCGTCCAAATGTGCGTACAATCGGAAAAATCGTGCAAAAATTTGAGCAAACCGGGTCTGTAGGAGATGTGAAAATACCAGTGCTGCTGTTCGTGATAGTGTGGCTGAAGAGCCTTCCACCTCAACTCGTCGTCGTGCCCAACAAATGCACCTCTCACGCTCGTCGTTGATGAACATTATGCATAAGGACTTGCATTTACACGCTTACAAGGTGCAATTGACTCAAGAACTAAGCCTCTTGACGATTTCAAGCGTCGTCAATGGTCAGAATGGTGGCAAGAAATGGCAACAGTGGATGATCAATTTTCGAAGAAAATCATCTTCAGAGATGAGGCACATTTTCACCTCAGTGGATTCGTCAATAAGCAGAATTGCCGCATTTGGGCGAATGATAATCCAAGAGTGGTTGTCGAAAAACCAATGCACCCACAAAGAGTGGCTGTTTGGTGCGGTTTATGGGCTGGCGGCATCATCGGGCCGTATTTTTTCCAAAATGAGGCCGGTCAGGCAGTTACTGTG
The DNA here is from genome assembly GCA_905231855.2 of Eristalis tenax. Lineage (NCBI taxonomy): Eukaryota > Metazoa > Arthropoda > Insecta > Diptera > Syrphidae > Eristalis > Eristalis tenax. Next base: position 26,886,060 of record HG993126.1, read on the forward strand.
AATGGTGTTCGCTATCGTGAAATGATAACGAACTTTTTATGGCCCGAATTGGAAGTTATAATGTGGACCATATGTGGTTTCAACAGGACGATGCCACTTGCCACAAAGCTAACGAAACAATGGCTCTTTTGCGCGACAAATTCAATGGCCGTGTTATCTCACGTGGTGGCGATGTCAATTGGCCCCCAAGATCATGTGATTTGACACCGTTGGATTTTTTTCTTTGAGGTTATCTGAAAGAAAAGGTGTACGTCGATAAGCCAGCAACAATTCAGGAGCTAAAGGATGAGATAATTCGGCACATTAACGGCATAGAACCTCAATTATGGTTCAGCGTCATCGAAAATTTGGACCATCGGATGGAGGCCCATCTCTTCCTCCATCATCTCTGGCAAGGATCGTGGGCAAATTTGGCAATCTGTCGCACTAAAATCCACGAACCTGCAACATTCCCACTTAAATCCACGAATCGGTGGACACGCCATTGCGTGGTGCATCCATGGTTTGTGTAAAAGGATGTGTGAAATACAAGGGAACACCACTTCATCCCCCATGGTTTGTGTAAAAGGATGTGTGAAATACAAGGGAACACCACTTCATTCCCGGTGTGGGGGCAAAAATGGCCGAAGATGGATATCTCTATCCCTCCATTATCGCTGGTCTGATCTTTTGAGACGAACGGAAGCACAACACAATCTGGAAACAATTACATCAGGAACCTTTTGTCATTAATACAGTAAAAAATTAAACTGTGAATATGAAATAGAAACATAATTAGAATACTTTTACAAAACTCAACAACATTTACATTTTGTTATTTATTAGTCGTCGCCAGTAACACTTCCAAATTTCAAAGGAAATTATGTGCACAAAATTAGGATTTTAGTAACGACCGTGGTTCAATAACCTGAACACATGGGAAAGTCAGGAGCTCTTTGTTATGCTGTATGCGAAATTTCTTAGAAATTAAGTATGTAAACGAGATCTAGCATGTTTTTTTTCCACATCTCTCACTTATTTTCTTCGGGATCTGCTCCACTTTGACGATTTTAAATCCCAACACTGGTTGAGATGCATGCAAGATGAGAAGAGTCAGAAAGGTCTTCCCGTTCCTACTCTGCTCTGGTATACATTTTTGAGAGCTCAACGAGGCAGACATTTAAGTGGGATTCCTGTCGCAAACTCACAACGTCCTTGATGATTTGCCAGCAGTGGTTAATGGATTAAACCCAAGTGATCAGTTCAGGCCAGCTTTGAAATGACATTCTTGCTGGACTGTTGGAAGAATGAAGAAAGTGAATTAAAGTGAATTCAATCAGCCACCTCAACCTACGGGGAATAATCTTGAAAAATAGCTGTCTTCGACATCACGCAAGTGGGGCAAGACGTAATTGTGAAAGGACCTCAGCGATCCTGGCGTGCGAAATTGGAGGTAACTGGCTAAGCTGGAGAGTCTTTTGGTTTGAGGCCCGGACTGTGGTGCTATCAGGGTCGGACCCACCATATGTGCAGGATGTGCAAATGCACAGGGCGCCCAGCTCTTATGGGCGCATTCTGAAGCCTATGTAAATAAACGCTCATTTCAACCTTTCACACACAAGCAACTAGTTCGAAAAGAGTCACAATAATAAATCCCAGGAAAAAAATCTGTGCGTGTCCCTCAAAAACAATTCTCAGTTAAACGCAGTTCTCTGTTCATATTTGATGTTGAATCTACTTCTGCGCGTTTCGCTCAAATGACTTTATGCGCATTTAGACATTTTTGAGTGCTTGTGCGAGGAAATATCGTGCTCAGCCTTGACAGGATTTGTATGGCATACGTGCAGAAATAAATCCTGTGCGTCTCGCTCATATGATTCCATGTGATCCGAGAACTGAACTTATTATTTTCAGACGATGGATATTTGCCAATTTGATGCATTTGTGACACGCATTGAAAGTCTTATAATCCGGAACAGAAATGAAGTATGATAGAGTTGCCAAACTTCTACCTCTCTTGCCCTTTAAAATTTTTGACAACAATTTTTTATATCGTTTACTAAAGAAAAAATGGACCAACCAGAGAACGGCATTTACGTTATTTCGTGAATAACCGTCAAAAATTCATGATTAACTGTCAAGAAGTCTATGAAATCGATGGACTAGGTGTCAATTAGCTTTGAAGTTGGGTATCTCTATCATACTTCATTTCTGATCTGGAAGCGACTTACGTTACGAAAAATTAAGGAAGCGGTGCCAAACGTAGCGCCCGTACAGGGAGCTCCTTTGGCTCAGGCCAGTCCTGATTGCCATCAGAAGCAGAAGATGAGTTAACACATCATTGTGAATTATTTTTTCACATGAAGTGCCATAATTTGTCATTATTTTATACAACGAACTTCTGTTGTGTATTTTTGTGAATAAAACCTTCGACTCTGAGTCTGCGGATTAAAATACATCCCCGACTGAGAACGCCATTGGCCAACTTGGCGTGCGTAACTGGAGGCATATAGCAAAAGATTGCGTTTGTTTATCTAAACACGATGTGCCAGAATTCAAAGAATTCTAATTAAAGCGATACTTCTCATCTACTAAATCTACGGCTACGACTAGACCGCAGTCAAGTGCTGTGTTGAAGCATTAATGGCAACAAACATTAAGGGCCCAAGATTCGTGTGCATTCACACTCTGAAACCTGGATATTTACTTCAAAGCTATTCGTATGAAATCGGAAAAAATTTCGTTTCGAATGGATACCCCGTTAGGGCAGATTATATCGGCTTGGAGAGATAAATCTGCCCTAGCGGATGAAATACGTCCGAGAACAGCAGAACGGATTGAAGACGGGCAATGTCTGTTTATGGTTTTCGGGAACAAATGATCAACTTGAATGAGTGGAAAATAGAAGACAATGAGCCAAGGAAAACGGAAAGTGATTGGCCACATAGATTCAAATGAATCCCTGGAACTCATCTCGTCGTTGGCTTTGGATGTTATCTAGCATGGGCGTGTTCTCCAGACTTCGCTACTTCCCTGACTACCAAGACCGATGTCGTCATATTCAAAAGACCTGTTGAAAGACCCTCGAAATCCAAAGGGACGGGCGAAGTTACCGAGTTCTTCCTGGATCCTAATGTTTTATGCTGACTCTTGCCTTTTCCAAAGAAATACATACACTCTCTGAGCTTTGTCAGTGACTCGAGGGCAGTGCAGTCAAGAATTATGCAAAATGTTCGGGTTGGAACCAGACACACTGGATACACCACTTCGCATCGGCGACATTGCTATAAGATCTCACAAAAGGAAAAACATTGCTAATTGATCGCCCACGAACAAGGAATAGAGTGCACACGGCCAATTCCAATCGAATGAAAAGCAAAGTTACAAACACAAACTAGTACTTGAGCAACATCCTTTATCAAATATGACTTCTCAAACTTGAGCTGAACAAAGACATTATAATTATTTCCCTTACAAATATAAATACAAACAAATACACAAACATCAATTGAATATAACTTAGCGTCTGTACGTGGGGGAGAGGGGGATTTTCAACGTCATGCTGTCATTTACAAAATAATTACTAACGAATAAAATAAGTTTATACACTTACAGCCTACGGTTTACCTTCTACAAGTCGAAAAGTTTACATAATACAAATGCTCTAGTGTAATATTATTCATAATCATTTGTATAGTAAGTATAATTTGTTCGCTTCTTTAGAATATTTCTTGTATTTATTTTGATGAAAGTTTCTCATTTGATTTTAGTTTTTTAGTTCTTTTCACAAGTTTCATGAAAAGCCTGCTTTGTAGTGTGTGTGTGTGTGTTTTTTTTTTTTTTTTTAATTTATTTTTTATTATTTTAGAACATTGTTTATAAGTTTTGTAATGTTGCTGTTGTCTTTTAACATATAGTCCAACAATATTTGTATTGTGTTGATCAAGATTAACACTAAAAATTAAGCGTAGTTTATAAATTTTCTTATTTTTATGTACTTGTTTAATAATTAATAATTTTTGGTTTTTTTTAGTATAATTTGAATAATTTGATTAAACGAAATTCACTGCTATATAGTTCAAATTGTTTTAGTAGTGTTTGAGAAGATGTTTGATATTTCTATGTTTTTTTGATTCTATTTTCTATGAAATAATAATCGTATATGCTAATATTTATATTGTGTAATGGTTTCTTAAGGTGGCAGAATATTTTATTTTGATATATTTTCATTTATAAAAAGAAAAACGAAAATCTAGAACAAAGTCGTCATTCGAAATCGGTAACTGTGTAATCGGAAATTTTGTGGTTCCCCTGGTGCTTGATGGGAAACCGTGGTAAGTACATTTTTGATATTTGAGGTGGCAGCTTTGGGAGGCAGTAGCAATCACATTTAACTGAGTAAGCAATTGTTTAGAATTTTTTGATTAGTAAAGTTGAGGTGTTTGTAGGTACTTAGGAATTCTTCTTGCGAGAGGCTTCTCTCGGCTCGCGGCTCAGATTCCTTCAAGCGTCTGGGGGATTCTATTGGTTCATGGTACACTAGAATATTTGCACTCATTCTGTTAACCATTTTCTGTTGTTTTTTTTAGAAACTGAGTGTATTTTCTCCTTTTTTATATTTCTGCCGAAGTCGCATGTTGCAAATTTAAAGGTCTAACCATGACGGACTTAAGGGCGTTTAAATGTCATGCATACCATGCTACCAACTGTCAAAATGTCGCACGTAAAGTCGTTTAATATCACGTTCCCACCGAAAGAAACCGTGAGGTTTCGTCAAATTCCTACAAACCTACCAGCTTCCGCAATACATTTTCGGGGTGTGGAAACAAAGCCGTCCTTGAGAGGTTGTCAAACCGAAGAAGCCTGCTTCGTGAACTTCAGTTTATTTTGGTAATTTTATTTCTGTCTATTCTCTGGTGCACTCACGCTATTATTTCTTCTCAACAGACAGCTGTTCTGGGGGTCATTAAAAACTGAGAGCGAGTGGCATTTGCTTGACTTGAAAATTGAGAGCGAAACCACATCAAAATCGGCTGTTCTGGGAGTCATTAAAAACTGAGAGCGAGTGGCATTTGTTTGACTTGAAAATTGAGAGCGAAACCACATCAAACTCGGTGGGAACGGCCTATTGAGGTTTCAGTTAATGTTCACCCGAATCTCGGGGTTTTCGGTTCGGTGGAAATTTAGTACAACTGTTTGTTCTTAGTTTTTCCATTTGTCGTTTTAATTCCGTTAATTTTTGACAATTTTTAAAGAAATCAAACACACCCAGCCACTTGACACATTTGTGTCAATGGTATCTATCGAACGAGTACAGAGAACATAAAGTGTCAACTAAAATAGGCATGATCAGAAATGAAGTACTATACTCTAGTAGTATAGCCGAATCGACGAATTTTGGACGCATTTTGACAGCCATTCATAAATTTTTGACGAAATAAGGTGAATGCCGTTCTCTGATTGGTCAGTATGGCTTGAAAACAAAAACGATTGTCAAAAATGTTAAGGGGCAAGACAGGTGAAAGTTGGCCATCTCTATAAAACATCATTTCTGGGCATGAGCGGGCATAAGCTATTGTCGAACCAGAGATAAGGGAGGAAGAGATATTCGTCTTTCCAGTGGAAAACCCCCAGTCTATCGCAGTTCACCTCCAGCTGGGGTGAATAAAAATGTATTTGGTTAAATTTAACGAAGCCCCTCAACTCACATTTTTGACAGCTGAATGTTATCTCCATTTCGGTGTGAATAAAGACGGCATCTAATGAGAGATCCCTTGTAAAAGTTGATTGCGCATAGGAGGTGATTTCAAAAGTTAGAATATGAAGAATACTGTTTCGGAAGAGGAATACCAGAAATGAAGTAATAAAGAGGTCCCTAGTCCATCTCAGATTTTGACGATTTTGCTCTCAAGTCACGCAGACAACTTTATTGTCACGCACACTTGTTAGCAGTATAGAGCAACGCAATGGTGGTAGACGGGAGTAATCAGCTTCGCTTGGCTCACACGTATTCACAGATAAAAAAAACGAATCTGAGGGCAAGAAACGTAGACGTGGCGCATCTCATCCTCCATTATCTCTGCGTCGAACGCTCATGAGAGAAAGCGTGCATGAGACTGACTATATTCGAGTCCACGGCATTTCGTTTAGCACATGAACTAATGCGAATTGAACCGCATCGCGATTATGCGAATTTGACTGATGAAACACAGAAAATGAAGAAATATATAATCGAACTGAAAACATGAGGAATTCTTCCTCTTCCAAACATGGCAAAACATTTCGTTAAAATTTGACAACAGTTAATGCACGTTCATGCCTTCTGCAGTTGGCCCTTAACGATCGAGTACAGAGAGAAAGAGAGAATAATCAAATAAGATGAATCATGTGTGTTTCGTTAAGTTTCGTTCACTTTCGCTTAATTAAGTGCGTGCGAAATCTACTGGTATGTAAATGACAGTTCATGTCACCTTGAATTTTGACAGCAGTTCCTGGTACTTTTCGTTCGGTTCTTAAGTCAAGTATGACTGTGCCTTAAGTCTACTATGGAGATGGAAGGGGTTTTACTGTGAAATTCATGTCTTCAACTCGAACTATTTTCAAACCTTTCGAGACGTTCGAACGTTTCGAATGTGAGTCAACTAGGATATATTCTCGGTGCTTGTTCTGCGACATAGATTTCGCCATTTATTGTCTTTCTTTAGGCAACTCTCCACGAGAGCAATCATACTCAAGATAAGAGAGGAATTAAGGTCTGGTTGGTGGTTTACTTCTATTTTAGACACATCAGGGTTAATTCAAATGCTTTATTTATTTTCCAAGGGCACCCGTAGTTACTGATTTATCTTGAAAACAGAGAAATCATCATACGCTTCTACTGATTCAGTATGAAGAAGTTTGTAGGAAATACTCAAACAAACAAACCTCTGATTCAATGAACCCAGACTAAGAGACATAGACTTGGGCGCTGCATTCACTCTAGTCCAATCCAACCTCTGAGTTATGCACAGAAGCTCAAAGATCTCTTGTAATCCTGAAGTTGGACACTTTAAGATATTGCAGCGACTGCTTTATGAAAATCTATATAAATCTGCTCCTTCCAGCCTGGCCAGCCGAATCCCGGTTGTCCACACTGAATACAAAAGCCACAATCCATCGAAAACAACACGTCTTAGCTCTACTCTTAATCGAGGTAGAAGCCACTTCTTAACGATAATCACGCCGAATAGTAGACAAATGGCAGTGTTGTACAATTATTGCCCTCCTTCAAGGTCTGAGCAGCCGTTTTCACCAGAAGAGCAAGACCAACAGACTTGGATGTATAACACAATTACCGACAACAAGATCATCCTCAATAAGCTTACCACTAGTTTCCTACTATAAAGGAAAACCAAACAACTGTCTGTAAGGAGTCTTTCATTCTACGAACAAAATAACTAAATATCATCAAACAACATTTACTCATCGCTAAACGCAAAAAGAACTGCAACACGCTTAGTGAACTCCTAGTAAATTTGAAACGTACGAGCACATGGAAGTTATACATACATTCTACTTCCGATTCTAGGGATACAAATACAAATACAAAATATTATCATTTCACCAGGATTGTGTGGTCTGGTCCACAGAACCAACTCTCATTTCTCATTTAGATCTCATTTCAGTGCGCTGCGGTGCGTCGTTAGTGAGGCCGCCATCATCTTACGGCGGCACCCAAACAAAATTATGTCAACTGAAGCTTTCGACAATTGCACAGCCACTTGATGATGCGTGCGTTTCTCTCGACAATAGATGGCGGTTCAGTGGGTCGATAGGGTTGAGCGGTTTGCGGTTGGGTCTCAGTGCTGTCTGGCAGGCGTGTCGAGTCCACGGTGCTCACGTCAGAAAAGAAGACCGTGCTTGACTGATCGGAATCGTTGTCTGAGCTGTATCTTCTCTTCGGGGGGCTGTAGATCTCTTCGAATTTCTCATCATTGAGGCCGAGGCGGTCGAAAAATTTCTCCAACTGCGACATGCTTTCGGCTCTGCGCATCTTTTCCCCGCCACTTGAACTCTTTCCGCCGCCCATCGGCTGCTCCGTCAAGGGGGAACCGCGATTATAGTATCGGTCACTTATGTCACTCTTTGAGCGGAGAATGGGCTTGCGATCCTCGTCAGACTCTGGGTCTGGTTCGCCGTAGCCAGCTGTAGCACATCCCCCACTGCTGCCACCGCCACTGCGCTGCGAGGTACGATCGTTGGAGGTGGAGTATCGGTTGCGGTGCTTGAACCGAAGACACTTCTGCCGCTTGAATGTGGTTGGCGGAGGGCTGACTTCCGGTTCCTTCTGACACTCGTCCGGCGGTGTGCGGGCAGTTGGGCTTTGAGTCTGCTTGTGAGGAGGAGGTGGTAGATGATGCGGCTGAGGCGGTGGGTAGATCTTACGTTGCGAAGTGAACCGCGATTCCTCGTAGAAACGGGTAATGGGCCTGGTCTGTTCGGGTGTGTAGTCATCTTGGAATGCCTCCGGCACCTCCGGAGTGGTGAAGTTCAGCAAACACTCCGACTCCTTCTGGTACTTGAGACGGCACTCCGGGCAATCGGTGTATCTTGACGAGTTCATCCCGTAAGTGTAGTAAGAGTTTCCGCTGTGCTGCGTGGACGAACCGCTGTCCCGCCGGTAGTCGGTTTGTCCCACACAAACAGTCATTTTGCTTGGTTCTCGCTCGCCACGCTGCTTGCAGCATGGCTCGCTTCGGTGTGTGTAATGACCAGAGGAGCCTCCAGAGTCACGATTAAGCGAACTTCCCCCAGACTTGTTCGAGCGGTTTCCACGGCTGCAGCAGCTCAAGACTTCACTGTGAGGAGAATGCCGGCTTATTTGCGAATGAAGATCGGGCAGGGACTTGTGACTGTTGATGTTGTACGAAGGCGAAGAGTAGTCGTGCTCATCCGATGTGGTGTCGTGCGAGTGCGAGTAGGATCTTTGGTAGTTGCTTCTGGAAAAGGCGACCATTAGAACAGGAATGTGTTACTTTCGCCAAGACATGCTTACCTTGAATTTTGTTCCTTGTCTGGAGAGCTTTCCACTGCTGCGTATTCAGCTGGCGGACTGATGGCCCGATAGTCTTCAGTGAGAACCAGCGGTTCATTGCCACCACCGCCGCCGTAAGTGTAGATGTCCTCGTCCGAAGCGGGGTGAGGTGGTAGAGACTGTGGCGACAGAAATGCACTGGGGAACATCACCGACAGATCATTTTGATCGTTCGTGGCATGCACCGAAAGCTGAAATGGGGCAGAACTTCAAATTACAGGCAGGAAGTGTACACGTGATGTGACTTACCTCCTGGTTGTACTTGGCGCTCTGAAACTTGCTGAATGTGTCATATTTCTGGGGGTCGCTGCTCTTGAATCGCTCGGGCATCGGCATGGGGCCCTCCTTGGAGTCAGCGTTGAGGAGTTTTCTCAGCTTAGTCTGCAGCAAGTCTGAACTTGACGAAGCACTTCGCCTATTCGCCGGTCGATGATGAGGTGGATGCTGTTGGTGCGACTGTTGCAATGTGTCCTGTCGCTGTTGCGAATGATGATGATGATGCATGCCTCCGCCGGAGTGTGTTCGCGAAGGTGACATTATGCATCCAGAGTTGTTCATATTGGATAAACGTTCACCAGCTCCACCCACAATAGCCACGGGAACATTGCCACCAGCACCAACGCCACCCATAGGCACACCTACACTGACGCCGCCACCGCCACCGCCACCACCACCAGCTGAAGTCACCACTCCCCGGAAATTCAGCTGCTGATGCCGATCTAGAACAGTTTCCGATTTCACATAGAACGGCTTGCTTTCGGCCAACATTTCCACCGCCGACTTTCGCTTGTGATGCCGCCCCACCGTGTACATGACGGACGTATGCTGGTAGTGATGATGAGTGGTCTGCTGTGACGACCCAAGTGGTGAGCCCCCACCGTACTGCGGCGGAGGCAGCGGTGCCGCATGCGGCACCATACCACCTGATAGATACGAAGCTGGAGGCAGAATGATGGGGCTGTTGCCCGTTGGATGATGATGAGTATAGGCGGATGGCGAGGTTACGCTTGCTGGTCCACTGTAGTGGTGGCCGCCTGAGGAGGAATGATGGTGGTGGGAGCCTGTCATGCGACCACTATGATGACGTGGACTGCCGCCGTACACAATTGCTGCCATAATTGATTTTTGAGTCCTGACTGGTGGTCTGAGGGTGTTTCTATTCGATTTCAGCGCTCGTCCTGGCCGTCAGCTCCTGAATGCGGTTTTTTTGATGTCTGGCTGAAACGGAAGAGAGACGGACGAACGTGAGTACAAACAAATTTCAATTTGAACTGTGGAGTGGAAATAAAAACCATTCCGGAAACCGAAACCGGAAAAAAAGACACATGAACTTTGGACGGAGAAGACTACAAGTGAATTCATTTGGAGGCGAGTGCTTAGCCGAGAAATTGTGTATATTTCCACGTCCAATGACATCATTGCGTTGTGAGTGGCGGGAACAATAACCAGATGAGAGTGATAAAGTGGAGAGCTGCTTCCAGGACCATAATCAAGTCAGCTGTTGCTGGGGGTGTGCTTAGAACCTGCCTCACAAGGGAGATGAGACTCAGGCATTGCTGCCGCACAACGATGTGAGGTGTAGGCATGTGCGACTAGGTCTAGGACATCAAAAGTTTGAAGTGCTTTGAACTGCGATTCGAGCGTGGCATTCGTTGGACGCTCTTTAATTCGAGAAATCAAAATTATCTGCATGAGGAAACTCAGTTGTATGTGCACTGGTGTTTGTTGAGAACATTAAGCCCTCAGGTCCCTGAACTCACTCACCATGGTTGTCACTTGGTAGTCGCCTCCCAGCGGGATCTTCCACAAATATCCCACGTCCAACCTGTCATTCCCATTTGTTCCATCATATTTAATCAACGGTACCCACACTCTCGATACAGTTACGGATTTGCTGTACGAGTGTGCTTCGCCTGCCCCTCCGATTCCCTTGCTCGCATTACGTTCTGCAATCAAGTGACAGCCCGAGTGAGCCAGTGATGATAATTAGCATTTCCGCCCGCCGACAGACCTCAGGCCGTACTTGTTCTAGACGACAACTATCCCAGTGCATGCACATTGCAGTGAGAACGAGAAAATGGAAACCTTCCGGTGGGTAAGAACTGCGGCGACAGCAACGGCGACGCGGCGCTGGTATGCATGTTTCAGTGCACACTCGGCCGTTCGTCGGTCAGAGTCGAAACATGTTTTGAAGGCTTGTGCACACAGCACACACACAGTCGATCACACCCTAATCCGCTGTTGGTGGTGGTGTCTTGCCGTCGTCGTAGGAACTCAATTAGAGATTCTTTCCGCCGATAGAGGAACTTGGCGAAAATTATGGTCCGTCGCGACGAAATGGCACCATGCAGAGGTGTTGTGAATTGATGGAGTGGAGATTTATCGCATCGAGGTGGTTTGAGGGCCCAGCAGGGGGGTTCGCGTTGACAGTGTGGTCATAATAGACGAGTAAACAGGGCAATTTCTCAAGGGCTTGGTTGCCCATAAAGTTGAACTGATGTGGCTCTCATGCAGAAGAGGTTCGCATTGGTTTTATGGGTGTTGTTGACACATATGAATGGACTTGTGATAAATCGCTGTTTTGATTCGGTTTCGTCTTATACGAAAAGGCGGGCAGAGGCTTGAAAGGGATGCCCACGGGCGCTTTGTTTTCGGATCGTGCGGATCCTTTTCCTGCGAATCCGCGTTGGGGTTGCAAAATTTGCCCTTGATTCGGTGGTAGTTGAGGGAATTTCTACACGATGTGAGGGAATGTGAGGGAGACACGAGTTAAGTAGGCTACACACTATCAGTTTTCAAATTGCTGAAAAATAGCAATGTGCAGCTTGAACTGAAGACTGACGACAGAAATGATGGCGTGAATGATGAGGAATGACGGAGAATGATGCATACGAAGGATAACGTGCGAAAATGTGTAAGAAAAAAATCGAAAAAATGACATTCCAGGAATGATTGTATATGTATATGATATGCTAAGAAATGACGATGAATACCATTTGAAAAATGATAGCCTACCTAGCCTATGTAGACAGACCTACCTAGACAGAGCTTCAGAGACTTTTTTTTACAAATAAGGTGACCTTATGCTGGGTACCAGGGCACACTGGTGTTCAAGGAAACAAAAAAGTGGACACTCACGCGAAGACTGGATCTGATCTTGGAGAATCCGAGTAGAGAGAGTCGCGCTCACGCTGCTTAGCTCTATACGAACTGGAAGTATGCGGAATAGGTATTCACAGATCCGCGTGGTATCACAATGGACCTATGACCTGGTCTAAGTGTGGCTGCTGTCTTTCCGTACAGCTGTCAGCCACTTCAACCAAACCTTAGCCCTGGCTAGCGTAAAAACTAGATGGATCGGTCCGAATAGCGATCGATATCCCTTTAGTCGCAAGGAAGTGCGGACGCTAAGCGGGTATCTTCAGTGTCGAAGAGGAGGACGGCGGCACGATTGCGGTTGCACGGCTCTGCTCGTTTTTTTGCCACCTCTCTCGTACACCGCCTATTTGCGGACATAAAGAACTATCGTGTCTGTATCTAGCCAAAGAGAATGATAGAAAGAGAGGGAAAGATAGAGAGAGATGAAAGCATAATACCCTAGACCACGGGCGGACAACTTATGATAGGAAAGAGAAGAAATCGAAAAGACAGGAAAGCTGTAGAAGGCCCGCTCGAAGAGGTCGGAAGAGGGCTCGCGTAGCTAGGCTAACTAACCTGAACTATGCCTAAACTAACCTACCGAGCCTTACAGCTGTACCTAACCGCACATAGCTCAGCAAAACAACGACTCAACACCCTTCCATCGTCGTTTTGCAATCGAGGTTCGTACAGAGGCCGAGGGTGCCTTATTTTGTTGGCACATGTGCGCCAGCCCACCTCTCATGTCAATCGACATGACTCTGATCTCCCTTGGCGAAATTCGAGGGAGATAGCCCCCATTGAGTGTACAGGAGACAGTCCCGACGAGGGGTTTTGTTACACCTTTACTGAGTTTGAGGGCCACCGAGGCGCCCGCCTTCAAAAAGCAGTCGAGTATTGCGCCTAAATTAAAAAAGAACACATTTATAAATCAGATTTCGAATTTGTTGTTCCTACGTAAGCAAGCAACAGTGAACGGCACTCAACGAAACTCAACGAAACTGAGTTAAGTGTTTGGCACACAGTGCTCTGTGTGCTCCCTAGATTGTTTGACCGACTTAAATCTTCTTACGTCAATTATGGCTTGGCCTCAAGTGTATTAGGTTGGGTTAGCTAAGAGTGGCTGACTGTACAAGGCCAAAATAGGCCTATTTTTATACCACGCGAATTGACTCATCCTAATCCTGCAACCAGTTGCTGCTTAAGACGAAGGGATTCAGTTGGCTAATGCTGACGCTGTTTAGCTCGTTGAGATTATTGAAATAGTTAGCGCTGCATGAGCAAAGGCGGTGATTTGTGGTTCATACCTCCTGTTCATCCACGCGGCTTCTGCAGAAATCACTGTTCGGGAGCGCATATGCGCATCATGCGACCATGTAAGCCAAGTGCGCAGTGGCCGGTTATGGCGCCGATGGAGTCCTGAGGGTAGATCTGCTGCGTCTAAGCAAACAGAGTGATCGTTTCAGATTTAGTGCTGGACATATTTCATTTGTTTTAAGACAGGTGGTTCCTTCTAGCCATTCTAGCCGCTTTGATTGTGTGTGTTTGATGGACATGGTAGGCTGTAGCGATCGGCATGTAGGGTGGAACCCCTCCTGGTGTTAGAGAAGAGGTTATATCACACTAAGCGGCGTTGAAACCGACCTACGTCATCAATTACACAGCCTGCCAAGGACTTGATGGCGGCCTGACTGTCCGAACGGATGAAAGCCAGGACAAGGCCTCTTTTATGGCAATGGGAGCAAGGGAGCTTCAAGGAGAGCAATATTAAGGTCTTGGCGATAGACACACACACACCCACCCCTTCGTACATCTTCGGACCGCAGGCAATCCGCCAGCGTCTGGTTGTCAGACATACAATCTGATCTGGAAGGAGTCCTAGGGCTGTCCTAACTGCTACTTGCTTGCCAGTTGTCTTCCAGTGCCAGAAGTTTGAGGAGTATGTAAAGTACGTCAGACGGAGTGCTTCTGGTCTGATGCATCAGCGGAGAGGTACGCTGATGCCCGAGCAGGTCAGTCATTGCACCCGATTGAGTGTCTTGCAGTTGACCGTTTTATTTAATGCTCCCGATCAAACTGAGATCGCGTTTACTAGTGTCGATCTGACAGTCGAGGTGAACATCCAATAATCATGGCTGACTCATTTTACTGCTGTTTTGGCAGAAAAAGCCCTTCTTACACTATCCTGTTCCATCTCCTATCCTGCCACTGCTCCTTGTTCCAGGTGAGTTTCACCACTGCGCCGCGTTGAACATTCCAAGATCCATCAGAAAAACGCTGAGTTCCAGTAGAAGCACTTTTCTCTCGCACCAATTACTGAACATTTTCAGCACATTTGCTTCAAGAGTCCGATCGGTTAAAGTAAAGAGATCACCAAGAGAAAGAAAACGACTGCGCGGCTGTGTCAAATAGTGCCCAGTGAAAGTGACGGGTGTTCTGCATAAATGACTGTCTGATTTATCCTTAAGAAAGGTTGGGAGAAAGGAATCAGAGACACCGGGAATGACAAAGATGACAGCTAACCGTTGATGGCTACTGAAGTGGTTCCATTCATCCGCATAAAGTGTGCAGTAATTTGAATAGAATCAAAACGAATTTTCCATTGTCCCATGCCCATTTCGACATCATTCGACTCGGTTATGCCGCACACACAACGCCGCTGAAGTCAAAAGTCAATAGATGCAAGCGGTCAAAAGACAATTCGAAGCATTTAACAACCACACTGCTGGCCATTTGCATTTAACAATGTCATTTACATAAATATCTCAAATCTCTGACCAACCGAACCGTACCACTGACCCAATTAAGGCTTTATGGTTCTCTCAGGCCTTCGCTGTGGCGCACATCATGCCAAATCAATTCGGAGTGTGCAACCGGTCGGCCGATTGAAGACGGCCTTAGAATGACTGATGCCGGCTGCAATTAACGCCCTCTTCCGCAGTACTCTCGCGGGATAAGTACCAACTCACGATCCATCGAAGGCCTCAAATCAGAATCACATCGTCAGTCCTCTGTTCGACCCCGTTTCGCCAGTGTTTCGCCGTCAATCGGGACAGAACATCATGAGCGTGACCTATACCGCCTAGCAAGGGAATATTGCCACAACGAAAATTACTTTCTCCGACTGGTCGACTGGTCGACAGGTCGACAGGCCGACAGGCCGACACACCGACACTCAAGAAGTGGCCACGAAGAACCTGATTTCAAAAAAACATAAAGATTCCCACTCGCTCACCGCACGTAGACGGAGAATGCATCTTTGGTTACGAAACGAAATCTAATATATCCCGCTGGGAAGCTGTAGTGTCTTTGCTTTTGTTGTCACCGTCGGCTGTCATAGAGAGTGGGATGTACTGCTCTGAGCAGCGACAAACAACTCGTTCCATTAACATCGCGGTGACGTTCAACGAACGGATATACACTCACTCGAGTGTGAGTACATTCAAAAGCCACAGGTTCGCCGAGATGTACTGGGTGCACCAGTCTAACGCCACCGCAGTGTGGCGATAGGAAAATTTGCACGACACGCTTGCGTCCCACGATCATCCGTTTAAGCGACGAGTACAAGTTGCGAAACAAGTTCTGACGTTGCATGCAACAAGCCACCACCAGCAACGGTGGCTCATTGGCGAGTCATGGCTTATCTGCACGTCGCATATGGGGCCGGTTTGAAAATGTAATAGACGCGAGTAGGTGTAAAACATGTTTCGAGTTTCGGTGGAGGCTTGAAAGAAAAGGCTAAGCCTTTGATTAAGTGAACGCATGTCAGTCGGGTTGGGCTGATTGATGGTTGCTGGCGCTGGTGCTGGTGGCACTTTGCGATTCGGCGGAGGTGTTCGTTCGTTTATTCGGACTGGATTTCTTTTTCGGTCCAATTGTGACGCTAAGCCGCCAAGTGGCACTCGACTTGAGCGGGGGCTGCAGGGTGTTGTCCATTGTGAATTGTGTTGTTTAGTGCGTGTGTGGGATTTCGTGGCTGTTTCATTTATTTGAAGTCAATGTGCTGTCTTCTCAAGGTTTCATTAATTAGAAAATGAGGAAAAGGACAACTATTAGGGATGGCAGTCGATTTGGAGAGGGTTTGGGACCCTCACTGTGAACGCACCCTTAAACCATTGACAGGAGTGTCAATGTCACAAAATGTTAATTTGGACGTCCATGAAGCGAAGAGAGAGAGAGACTCGGTGAAGGCAACTTCAAGAGCATGCAGGCCAATTTCCGTCCCAGTAGACAGCCAATTCAAAAGCAAAAGACAAAAAGGTTTTAGACAAGGCGGCGCTCTGTCATGTGACTTTCTCAGCAAAAGGTCGTACAAAACTCACTCGCCAACACAAGAGGCACGATCTTTCAAAAGTGAGTACAATTACTAGCGTACGCAGACGATATTGACGAGCTTGGTCGAGGACAGCGAGCCTCCAATGAAGCATTGAAACGGGGGCGGCTAAAATGGATTTGGAAGTTTATTGAAGTATATGCTGTCATCGAGAAAGGACGCACAACATCGACGACTCAGCAAGAACGCCACTGTAGGCTCCTACCACCCCGGCTCCCAAGCAAACAGTACGAACGACATCGGTACCGGCATTAAACGCAACTCTTTAACTCTTGCCAATCGTTGTTTCCTTGGGCTCAAGAGGCAACTGAGTAGTAGAGCCTTCTCTCGACCAAGCTAATATTACATTGACTGTCCCTGTCCTCCCCTATGGCGCGGAAGCCTGGACGATCTCAAAAGCAGATGAAGAAGCCCTTAGTCTTTTTGCGGTCAATCTTTGGTTCTGTTTGCGTTGAGTGTTTTTGAAGATGAACTTTACGGGCTGTACAGCGATATGAGCCTTGCCAGGCGTCTACGGATTCAACGGCTATGATGGCTATAGGCCATGTAGAGCGCAATGACAACACCGCTGCAGCGCGAAGAGTCTTCGACTCCGAACTAGTGTGACAAAGCAAAGGAGGAAGCCCACGGAACTGATGGCACACACAAGTGGAGAAGGACCTCAACCAACATGGCGTGCAAAATTGGGGGCAGCTGGCTAACGTTCGTGCCAGCTGGAGAGGCTTGTTGGTTGAGGCCCTTGTCTACCCCGGACTGTAGCTCCATTAGAGAAAGAAGAAGAAGGCAACAAATTCATGAACAGATTTGAGTGTAATTTTTTTCACAGTTGGACTTGCCCGAGCAAGAGATAGCCGAAGTGTCAAACTCGACAGTGCATTCCACGGCGTACTCGAGAAACTGTCGCGAACTTTGCGAAATGAACTTGAGCCGCACCCAGATCTGTAGACACTCGATCATATGAAGCGACGTACTGAAGCGATGTCCATTCACCTTTCAATTGTATGCACTGACATGTGGTGGCACAAGCGACATGGTGGGTGTACATGAAAGCTTATTCAAAACTCAGTTCGATAAGGGCGTTATATCTTGTCTAGACATGGCCTGGTCAATTGGCTGCCTAGGTCCTCTGGCTCACCCCCTATAGACTTTCTTTATGGGGCTACTATGAAAAAACACGCCAGAGTCGTAAGTGGAGCTTAGAGCCGTCATTAGTCGCGTCGAAATCCGAAAGTTGGGCTTAACGAATCGACCGCTGTGAAAGTGGCCCCGGTGGACATATGACCGACTTCGAATTCCATTCATAAATATTTGGATTATGCATACTTCAAGCCAAACATAGAAGTTTTGGGAAAGCTTAAATGTTTAGAGCTTTGTCGATGTCGTGCGTCCTTTCTCGATGGACTTCATATGTCTCATACTTTAATATACCTCCAAATCCATTTTAGCCGCCTCAGTTTCAATGCTTTATTGGCGGCTCGCTGTCCTCGACCAGTCACGTCAATGTCGTCTGCGTACTCTAGCAAATGTACGCCCTTTGGAAGATCGTGCCTCTTGTGTTGGCGAGTAAGTTTTGTAAGACCTTTGACTACAACCCAACCTTCGACCACAACCCAACTTCATCATTATCCTCTGACTCGCATGACCGACTAAAGCGGTCGCGGAGGAGAAGAACGTATGACAGGCTCTGCCACCGACTCTAGCACATCAAGAGCCATGCCTAAGTGCGACCAGGCAACTTTTGGGCTTCGTCCAACCACGCCGCCGTCCTGGACCTGTCAAGCGGTCGCCAACCGGATGAAGTATGACAGGCTCTGCCGCCAACTCTAATTCATCAAGAGCCATGCCTAAGTGCGACCAAGCAATTTATGGACTTGGTCCAACCACGCCGCAGTCCTGGATCTGCTAAGCGGTCGCCAACCGGATGAAGTCACATATGAGCCACACCTTGGTCGCCGTGTCGATGGGACATTCGTGCTACGTGACCAAACCATCGAAGCATATCCCTTTCCGTTCGATGAGGCAGCCGCTCAACATCGCGTTCTGCCGTGTTTCTGACCCTATCACGACCAGTAACTCCAACCATAGCACGAAGATAGTACTAGTGATCTTATTCTATCCGTCATGGCCCTAGGTGAGTTAAAAACAGCTGACTTGACTGTGACGCCAAACTCGGCGTTCCTCATTACAGATCTTCCATCACTTTGCCAATCCTACAGGAAAGGCCAGCATTACAGCAGCACTCGGGAGAAAGGCCCGAAATACTTAAGATTCTCCACCTGTTTCAACGGGGCTACACTAAACTGAAGGGTCCATTGAACATGCGCTCTGAAAATTACCATAATCTCTGGTTTGTCAAAGTTTACCTTCATCCCAGCATCAGCACATACGGGCCCAAGCTTATCGACTGTGTGCGGGAGTTTCGTCATGGAGCCGTGTATGTGATGCAACGTCCATGGAGAGGAATGAAATGGCGAAGTACAACACGGATGGAGGGTTCATTCCCCATCCTGGACTCGACAATAGTTCTCGAAGTCTACAGACTTTATCGGGGAGACTTAAAAGAGGCCTGCCTCTGTACATGCTGCAATCTCCTTTGCAACCGGTCATCATCTTCTCGACGCTTTCAGGCTGGATCACTGCACGCGATACCCGGTCGTCTGTAACGCATTATGTGCAAACATTAAGTTCAAAATCATAGACCACACAGGTCTGGTCATCTTGGTCCGCTTGTCAAAAAAAAAGGGAGTGCCACAGTTTTGTGAAAAATGAATAAGAAAGTTACCAAATCATCCACTCCGCTGACCAGAATAAGCAGAATAAGAATCCGAAAGGTGAGCTCCCTCAAGCGCTCTCCCCCTCGACTGTGCCACTGGTCAACATGTTCACAAGCAGCTCCTTCAAATCACTATTCAAACAAGATAATATTTGCTGAAATCATTTCGATTCGCAATAGTGATGTACAAACCCGATCTCATCATAGGCAACGCAACTGACGGTAACTTTTATTCAAATCGGGTGTAATAAACCGCAAGAAAGTCAACAAAGCTTCGAAATAAAATACTTAACCACATCTTACAGGCATTCAACCTGCTGTACATACAGCATAAGGCAACGGCGAGCGGCAGTGTCTCTTTGAAGCTTCGGTCTTCATTTGTGTTGTCTTCACTCGTTTTGCCATTTCAACCGCAAGCAATCGGTTGTTCAATACGGTTCAGTACAGTGATGCGCAAAAGTGATAAACAAACGATGCAAGATGTGGCGTAATTTTCGTCTTCTCTCGGTGGAGATGAATGGCAGTTTTTTGAGTTAAAATAAAGGGTGTTTTTTTTTTGGAGCCGGAGAACTTGAAATTCAAATAAAACACTGGAAAATGGAATGTAAATTGTAATGTCCAAAAGTATATGGCATTAAGAGGCAGCTGGCGCGTACATGGCGCAATTTTTACATACTAACCTCAAAACAATCGAAAGCTGAAAATAGCTTAATTAAAGTTCTCTACGAAAAACACCCTTTACCTCAACGGATCGTGAAAAATTCGAATAAATACTGTGATAATAATGCTTCTGATTCTAACCGACTGCCGAAGGAAAATACTTTTTTTTCATGAAAAAATGCATGTTTTTGTGCACTGTCAAAGCTTATGTCAAAACCGAACGAAAAATTGTCATAATCACCGTCAAATTTCAATGGCCCTTCAATTGCTAGCGGGGACTTCCAACATCAACCATAATTTACTTACGTAGGGAGCGATTGATTTCGCTCCCACTTCAGTAAACAAAATTTAACGATACTTAACGAAACTGAGCAAAGGGGTAAGTAAACACTTACAGTAAATACTTTGATTAATTTGACTGAGGAGCCCTCAGTCACGTCAATTCTAAGAATCAATGAAAACATCTCAACCTTCACGGTAAGACCCCATCTACTTCCCACGAACAATGTCAAACCGATGCCTTTTTTCGAACATCCCCTGATCTATTATTTTTGTGCATCACTGTATGATACGCATTCGAGGAGAGCGCACAAACTCAAAGACGCTAAGTGATGGCACTTGATGACGCGTCAATGAGCAAGAAGTCGTGATACCCGTGATGAGTTAAGTCCACAGCGTATTGCATAGCTAACAAGCACTCGCACCGCGAACTTGGATTCGTCGATGTTTTCATTTGGTTACCATGAAATTTTACTACAATATAATCCGTAATAATCGTTGCGTTGGAATTGTAGACGTGTCAGGCTGTGGATGGATGTGATCTAGAAGGCTTCTGGACGAACTTAATCAAATTAGAAGACCGCTTCGAAATTTTTTTCCTTTCACTTTAAATTGAAGGGAAAACCATTTCGGGCATGTGAAGGGTGTTAATTCGATTGCTAAGTGGTGAATGTGATGGAGCCGGGTTCTCAGACACTCCAGTCGATGCGTAGATGACGGCTGGAGTGCCAGTAGATTCACTTTCCGACTGCACTAAACGAAGAACGTCAAAAAGTGGTTAGGTTTTAATTGATTTTTCGTGTTTATCGCATATTCAGCTCAAAAATGACAGCACAGTTGACTGAATTTTTAAAAGCACTCAACTTATGGATTCTGTTGTCATTCTCGTTGAGTTGGTTAACCAAACATTTGAATTTTTTTCATCCTTTATGAGATGACATCATGACTGAGAGCTTGTTTATTTTGGCAACACCTAATGAGTGATCTTGCTTGGTTCTGTGTTGCACCTACAATGCCACATTTCTAATATGGGTGAGGCTCCAGCCTGTAGAGGGCGACGGCCTACCTTCTCAGCAACCACTCGCGTTGTGCGTGCTATTGTTCTGTCACGAGTGGAAGGGACCTGGCCGACTCCGAACGGCCAATTTGAGAAGCTTTTTCTAGACAGTAGTACTTTTTTCTACTAGAGGTGCGCCAGTTCTAAAACGAATTGAGAACCACTGCTTAATGGGAGCTTTCTTAGATGAATTATGCGCATGAACAGCGAATGAAGTCCAACCTACGTGACAAAGTTGACGTTATCGACGTCAAGCCCGAATCATTGTTTTAATGAAGTCACGGTTATGCCTAAGTAAACGGGCAACGGATCAGCTCTTCAGGAAGATAAAGTGCACGAGAATGAGAGAGAAACAATCATAAAAAGATGAGTTCACTTGAGTATTTACCTGTTTTAACGAGGAGTTAGTTTTGTAATCCCGCTGTGGGGCAACATCTGAAAGAAAGAGGGAAAATGCGATTAGATGCTTTATCCACGATAACAAGGTGTAAATAATGTGGTTTATGTCCAGTAAATTTCAAAAATGTCTGATGCTTTGAAAGCCTTATGGCTGAGTGACGCAAAAAAGGGATGTGTGCTCGAGTATGCTGCAAACTCCTTTCACTGGCAGTCACACTCTATGTTTATGCGGACTCAAAACGGGGAAGTTTGAGAAGGTTTGTCTAGACAGGAATGCTTTTTGTAAGACGACGAGGGGTGAATTATGATTTTTGGTAAAGTCAGCGAACATTGGGTGTATGCCGACTCAAAACGGGGAAGTTTGAGAAGGTTTTTCTAGACGGGAATACTCTTTGAGCAATGTCAGTGACTCGCAATGTCGTGAGTTATGATTCTTAACTTAAAACTGTCACCACAGGCGACCGTAGGTGTTGACAGAGCAACCCACTACGCTGCCGCGGGGACTAGAACAGTAGTAATTTAGACCAGAAGCCAGATGTGACAAGCGGATGAGAATGTACACGGAAGAGGTTTAGGTTTCACAAAAGTTATTTGATGGAGAAATCTCCCTGCTCTCCCTGCTCTACCCTGCTCGTGGTGACATTTTCTCAAATCTTTCTTGAAAATTTCTTGCAGAGCTTATTGATCGGGCAACGATCTTCCCGAAGTTCTTAAGTCTGATCGTCCTCAAACCTGCTAGCATTCCTGAGTCACACTTACGCGATTGGTCGCAAAAAAAAAAACTAGTCGTCAAAGTGGTTCTGCTGGCATTATGCCAAAAAAGTCGACAAATTGTGGCCGTGAAAGGACACATAACTTTAATAACTTGTCGAGGACAATGGGCATTAAACAAAACTAACAACGTCGACAAGAAGATCAAACGCACAACAAATTGTAACAAGCTGTTGGTGTTTTCACAAGTAAAGTTCTCCGTGTGATATTTTGTTGAAGATGCCGCACATTGAGGTGCGGCAGCACTGTTTCGGTAGGTTTTTCGATCGCGAAAGCTGGTTACTAGTCCCTAGAAGTCTAATATTGTACACAGACGGAGATTCTGGAGTATGAGCAAGAGTCTTTGGTCTTCACACACGATTTCCGAGTCCTACAGTGTTTCCATGACATCGAGATCTGCGTCAGACAAAACCTCTATCCGGGTATCAAGGGAGCCATATTTTCTGACAGTCAAGCAGCACTGAAAGCACTTTCGACTCCATAACAGCCAGATGTTGCTATGACGCTTTGCAATCGCTTACCAGGCACAGCAAAGTAAAGCTAGGCTAGGTCCCCGCACACAGGGGGATTGCTGGCAACGAGCTCGCAAGGACTGGCTCGTTATCTGCGTTCATCGGTCCTGAACCGTCACCCCAACGTCAATTGGACAGCAGCCACAACTTTGATTAACGAATGGCAAAACTAACTTCGTCTAGACCGGTGGACACATGGTCACGGTCGTAGACAATCCAAACGTTTAATCAGGCCTTAATCACGTAAGGAAATACTGCTTGTTAATAAAGAAAGCAATAGAGTGCTAACGAGCTTTCTTGCTGGCCACTATCGGTCTGCACTATCACCTTGACAAATTAAACCGAACTAGGTTTGTCGGCCTTGTCTCAAGGAGGATGAGACTTCTGAGCACATCTTGTGTGAATGTCCGGCGCTAATCTGGTTAAGGAAACGCATCTTCCATAGTGAGACACTCACTTCAGTGGAATTACAAACGTTCCACTACAAAAGACTTACCATCTTTCATGAGGGAAGTAGTTTGTCTGTTGATTTAACTCCAACCCGTCGATACAATAGATCTCTCCTGGACCCTATTGCACCAACCACTTATCACTAATCATTTAACAACTTATCACACATTTTGATTAATTTCTGTTGCACCAAAAGTAAATTTGAACAGAATTTAATTGAGCACTGAAAAGTGAAGAGTGCTCAACTTTGCAAATTAGCGTTGCACCAAACAATAAATGAGTGAGTGATTAATGTTCAAATGAAAAATTACAACTTTCGCAAAATATGCCCTTTTTTCACATTCTGTTGCACCAAATTATGCTGCTTTTCAATTGTCAATAAACAATTCCATAATTCAAGCTAAGACAAAATTCTCTTTGAAAATTGATTTTCAAAGTCGTCGGTCGTGTTTTTTTGCAAAGAAATATATTGCGTCTATAACTTAATTTCTGCGGTTTGCTAAGAGATGGCGTAACTTGTATTATTCCATTGGAACATGCGCTGGAAAGCTACTGTCATTGTACGTCATTCATTTGAAGCGTAAGCAACAATGATTTCTTTTCACTCAAATATGTCGAACTTCGTGCCTGAAAAAGTGTCTTTGCGGGGAGTTCTTCTCCGTTACTTTAATATGAAGAAAACTGCTGCCGAAAGTCAACGTATTTTGGTGGAAGTTTATGGTGAACATGCGCTAGCTGAGCGAACGTGCCAAAAGTGGTTTTGAAACCCGGCCAACCAGCCAAATCAACGGCAAACCGAATATCCATGGCGCGAAGGTAATGCTCTGTATTTTGTGGGATCAGAAGGGTGTGCTCTATTATGTGCTGCTAAAACCGGGTGAAACCATCAACGGACAACACTACCGAACACAATTAATCCGTTTGAAGAGAGCAGTAGCCGAAAAATGCCCGGAATATGCGACCACACACGAGGCAATAATTTTTCATCATGACAACGCTCGGCCCCACCTTGCTATTCCGGTTAAGACCTATTTGGAAAACAGTGGACGGGAAGGTTAACCCCACCCGCCTTAGAGCCCAGACATTGCCCCTTCTGACTACCATTTGTTCCGGTCGACGCAGAACGACTGAACTCACGAATGGCTTGATTGATTCTTGGCTGCCAAGCCGGCGCTGTTCTTTTGGGATGGGATCCACAAATTGCCAGAAAGATGGAAAAGAGTCATAGCTTCAGATGGGCAATACTTTGAACAATACTAAAAAAAAAACCGCACGAATAAAGTCATAAACCCAATAACATACTCTCGTGCAACGCTTATCACTTAGACTAAGCAAACAAATACTATGATTATTTGCTTAGTGATTAGTGACAAGTGGTCGGTGCAATAGGGCCCTGGTCGCGGTGACGTTGCCTTCACGGCATGGGTTGTGCATTAATGTGATTTGGAAATCTTTGGTTGATAATTGGGTGTGACCTAGTAGCCCGGCTGTCTGTTCATCTAAGAGTCGCACACGACAAGGGCCACTACATGACACGCTGCCTTTTATGTGCCATTCTTTCCGCGACTTGGGTTTCGCTTTAAGCTGGAAACTAGCTGCTACCTTCAGGATTTCCTGAGAAGCTTCGCAACCGGATGGTCACTACCAGTTGAGTGGCTCAACATCCAGGACTAGTGGTCCTTTTATGTGATGTCCATTCAACGAATCATAATTTACGAGACGATTGGGCGTAGCATTAAAAAGATGGGGTACAGACGTTTCCTAAACCAGTTGCTTTAGATCGAGCAAGTTTGGGGCTGTACGAGCTCACGTCTAACACGGCCCAGGCCCGAAGAACCTTCAACTACGAGCCAATGCAATGAAAAACCTCCCTGAGCGCGACAACACGTCGAGCGGGTAGATGGCGCTGCGATGAAACTACAGTTTCATTCGAGTTGACCAGAAGATAAAAGGGATCTCTTTTGGGGCTGAAATTTCGCTGCTGAATTGGCACGATGGAGGCGGTTTCTGTCTACGAACGGACTGTCAGGAAGTCGGCAAGACATTTGTGCCCCTAGTCCTTGACGGCATTGAACAGTACAAAATAACAGAGAAGTGGAATCCCCTTATGCATTTGCACGCTTTCACAAGATTCCCGGCTCACATATGTTCACAGATACGGCTCGAAACATCGTGTAAAGAACGCTGTCAGCTAAAATCAAGGGGCGGTAAAAGTAGGATGTCTCTATTCTCCATTATCCCTGAAATCCAGTGACCAGTGCATGACAGACGTCTGCCTTTTCATTGCCCTCGTGGTTTTCCCGGTTTTGCCTCTCATTCTCTGTCAGCGCGTTGAGTGTTCTGTGTCACTTCCAGACACCCCTGGAGTTAAATGTGACCCTGTTTTGGGGTTTAACTACTGCCTGGCTGTCTGAGAGTATCGATAGCCAGCAGAACTTATGACGACAGTAATTCTCCTTGGCATCCCATCGTTCTTAAGCCTAGACAAGGCCTCCTTAAGCGCTACAGGTTCCGCCACAGCTCTGCCTCAGGGGCACAGCGTTCTCTCAAATTTACTCCTGTCCACATTGTCTCGTAAATCCCATTTTGATCCACTCTCATTGGTTTTCCCCTTTGCAACAACAAGCCGATGACAACTGGAAGCCAACACGCAAATGCCTGTTTTCCTTTCGTTTCTTGGCCCAAATGAATGACAGCGCAGTTTGCATTCCACATCTGCCGCCGATTCCTGCCACCGTAGCAACTTCCCATCCAGCGTATCACCCCGTTCCCATACAGCTTGTTTCACCTTCGACATTTTCCACCGGTTGCTCCATTCCTTCACTTGAGCTGGTCACGACGACGACGACGACGATGATGCCGACAACATTGACAGCTGCTTGCTGCGAGTCTAGTCCCCTCGTGCAACACGAACATTATCAAGGGGTTCCTACCAGTTTTCTGCGCGAGCATCCAGCATGGGAAATCGATCCGCTCGTACCGATCGTTATGCAAGAGCACTTAAGCTCTTGATGAATGAATTTTCAACATCGCCCGAGTTCTGAAATCCCGACAACCGACCGCGGGGAGCACGAGAATATTCCCGGGGATGCCGTTTGCGACACGATGAAAGATTTATTCGTATATTACGCGGGCGTATGGTTAATCCGAGACCTTAAGCAGTCAGCGTCGCCGAGTTCTTTAACTCGCGTTGTTGCGTCAACAGACGAAGGATTACCCAGACGAATCGGTGGCGTTGGCGTGGTGACGGCTTCCATGTGGATTTGCGGCTCGTAAATGTCAAAGTTGTGTTTATTTTCGTCGGCGCTGGGACAATTGCTGGCCAAATGTAACGTGGAACACATGGCTCCCTCCACTGAGTGACTGGGTGGATTGATGGCCTTTGATATGCGAGCAATTCGGAATTGAGGCGGTTCGTGGTGGCAGATGTGGGTACACTCATTTGATGTGCGTGCGTGGCATTCACCCGGAAAATTGGCATGAGATTAAAGATTTAATTGATACGTCTGGCGATGTTTTGTTTTTCTCCGATCTGGAGCGGCTGCGGTTATTTTCAGAGGACTCGCTTGGTCGAGTGCAAGGGACCATCTGTTCGGTGGTCGGTTTCACTTCAGTTCTCGTCGCGGTCTGGCATATTTTCGAAAGACTCCCATCACCTGGAGCGCTCCCCAACAGGGTTCCCAAGAAACTGAGCAAACAACCACTTCTGCGTGACACTCATTGCAGATAGATTTCGAAACTGTACTTGAGCCACAAACGGGCGGACTCTGTATTGGAAGCCATAAAAAACAAAGTGCTGTGCATCGCTTATCGCATACGTAAGCCATCTTCATCAGAAACTGACACGAATTCGAGATTAAGTCGCTTGTAATGGTTTTAAGTGTCGCCCTCGTAAACTATATTTTTATTGTCAGATGTCCCCAAGCGGGTGTGCGTGTGCGCCGGCAAACTACCCGCCGGATGGATGGGAATAATCGAAGAGTAACGAGCGATTTATGGGAATTATTGGAACAGTAACCTCGGAGCGTGCTTGCAACCGGGGCAATTAAACGCCGCACTTATCTGTTGGGATCCGTAGGGTCGTGCCTCTGGATGCACCGTCAGATGCGTGTCAAGCAAGTGTAATGACTTCTGAATGCACTATCTGGCACCGGCTCTTCAGATGGCTTACAAATTGTTTATGTGCCCCGTCCGATGTTCGGCGATGCAATCCTAATGAACTGAATCTTAGGTACACGCGCTTGCTGGGATCTTTATCTCTGTCACGTTGCGTGTGTGGCTGTGCAACGCGTCGCGGTGTGCTTTGTTAGGGCAATCAGTTCGATGGTCTGTTGGTTGCAGGTGCAACCATTCGGTCTTGAAATGGGTTTTTTTTTGGTGTGCAAATGCGGTGATTGAGTCCCAGGCTTGGTCACGTGACCTTGGTAAGGGATAAGGATCGACGACGATCTGCGAACTTGTCGATTGGCCAAAAACTCTAGGAACTGTTTTCACTCCTTGTCATTTTAAGCGTTGATATGGCATCTCATGCAGGCATAGCCTCCTTCACATGAAACCTGGGAGCCAAACAGCTTCGATTGAAGACGGGGTCTGACAGACGATAGAGGTGGCATTGTCAGTCTGAACCAGGCCTTATTTCTGCGGCGGATGATCTGCAGAACTGTCTAGTCAAGGGCGGCGTCCAAAACTCCAGTCAGCAGGGACTACTTGGTGCGCTGTCTTTTTAGAGCTACTCCGACGTATTCGGAGCTCAGCTTTTTCAAGGCCGGACTTGGAATAGAGTTGACGGCGGATGCAGCTCATAGCATTAGGGCGGCAATCACACCCTCAGCATCATCGGATGCACCTGATCCCTTCGCCCGACGGTAAAGAAAGTCGTCTGGCCTCCCAGTTGGGTG
The DNA here is from genome assembly GCA_905231855.2 of Eristalis tenax. Classification (NCBI taxonomy): domain Eukaryota; kingdom Metazoa; phylum Arthropoda; class Insecta; order Diptera; family Syrphidae; genus Eristalis; species Eristalis tenax. The sequence goes on from HG993126.1 coordinate 26,914,382, forward strand.
TAGTTTGTGAGCTGGCTTACTCCCTCGACACGTAAAAACAAACGGTTCAGAGACGACCAGACGGATACGGACGGGTTTCATGTTGACCACCGGCGGAGGCCCTAGATTGCTACAAAGCAGACATCAACACAATCATGGAAGTACGGTGGATAGGCGACATCTACTACAGCGGGTGTGGATTTATTGTTCGAGTCCGACTAAGCCAAAAAGGCTTAGACTTAGTCTATCAAGGCTAAATCGGGAGCATAAGCCTGGTTTGCCCCCAAATCCCAACACCAAGGATGACTTCTACGATCCTCTAGAAAGGACATACGATCAATGGCCCAGCTTCGACACCAAGATCGTTCTAGGATCGTCAGAGGTTCCAACGCAAAGCTGGGTAGAAAAGACAGCTTTGCTAGAATCATCCGTGATACCGCCGACACTGTATTCTCTCTGTAGTTAACATGCGGTTTCCACACCTTAACGGACCTGCCTGTCACTTGATCACTGAACCATCAACCAGATTGATCACCAGTTGCGTTCGACGGAAGGCACTCCTCCAGCTTTTTTGATGTCCGAATGTTCCGAGGAGCCAACATCGACTCGGATCATTCCCTTGTTGTAGTCAGGGCAAGAACTCGGATGTCAAGGCAACAGTGGAGTCGAGAGGAAACACCACGGTTTGAAGTTGGAAAGTTGCAATCGCAAGGGACTGCTAGGATCTCTGCTGATCGAGTCTCCCAGAAGCTCTAAGTTCAACGCCGTCTGAGCCAACAATCCAAGAAGATTGAAGGCGTTGTCATGAAGCCGCCACAGAAGAGCTGCGTTTTACGACACCACCTAGGAGCAATCCATGCTTTGACAACGAGAGCTGGCTGGCACATGCAGCATGGCTGAAAGCCTAAAAAGCAACAACGAGGGCTGTTCGTTAGTTCTGTGATCAGAGACGAAGGAAACAGATCCGGCTTCTTAGGAGGTGGAGAGTCATGCCAACTAGCAACGATGTCCGAGTAGGGAGGAATGATTTCCGAAAGTTTTACCAAAGGGTGAAGCTGTTATTTAGTGGATGTTAGGTTTGGGCAGATTCCGGCCGAATCTACTCAAGGACTTCGTCTACTTCGGCCTCACAGTTAGTAGTACGAACAACATCAGTACCGATATCAATCGCTGAGTAACTCTTGCCAGCAGCTGTTTCTATGACAACAGTGAGTACAGCAAAACTTCTCTAAAGCGGACAGCAGTGGCACCATAATGATGTCTGTTATGCAGGAGTCTCCGTTCTGAAGGGCTTGAAATGAAAACGAATTTCTTCATGCCGGAACCACGACGTGTTGTTAGTAAAGAGAGGTGTCCCTTATAGAGGGGTGTCCGAGACTCTCGAAGAATAGAGCCGTCCCTCAAAGGCTGACTTCGTATGTGGCACTGATCATCCCAGTCCTGCTGTACGGAGCGAAGGCATGGACAATCTCAAAAGCGGTTGAAGAAGTCTATGGTCTCTTCGAGAGAGTACTTCTGCGTTGACGGCTTTTGGATGAGCAGATTTAACGACGAATTGTACGGGCTGTACAGCGACATGAGCCTAGCCAATCGTCTACGGATCGACAGCCTAAGGTGGCGGGGTCATGTAGAGCGAGTGAATAACTCAGCTTAGGCCCGAGAAGGCAAAGACTCCGTACCTGAGGGACAGCGCAACGTAGGCCGACCGCGTCTAAAGAGGATCACCCAACTGGAGGAGGAGCTAAACCAATTTCGAGTGCCTGTGGGCAGCTAGCCAGAGATTCCCGGTAGTTGGCAAAGGTTGAGAATTTGTCGAGGCCCAGATTTACGTCTGACTGTAGCACCAAATAAAGAAGAAGTCAAGTCGCATGATAGCGGCGGCCACTTGATCAATTAGATGACACAGTCGACAAATTTCCCCTTCACCGTAGACGTATCAATGTCGTCGCGCTACGGCCACAGAAAAGCGGTTAACATTGCTGAGACCATTGAGAGCAACGGTGACTCCTCCCTCATTTCGAAAGAAACAAAGTCCAATCATGCCGTCATGCCATAAACAGCAGATCTTTGATGCATGCATTGATGCTTGTTCGTACACTTGTGGACTGCATAGCTGTTGGGACAAAAATGAAAAAGAAGAAGAAGAAGACCATTTTTTTAGGCCAAAATCCGGATCTGGGGCCAACATTTCCAATTAGCGACCTCAAGCCGTTGCCTGTGGTCGTCCGGCTGCAATTCCTACGCGAGCAGGATGTAGGCACAGACACATCCGCCAAATAAGCCGAGTTGACAGAAAGCTGACAAGACCTGAGCGGGAGTTTCGACATTGGACGTCTGACCAACTCGGGATTCCTAGTCTCGACGATGAACAACTGTGGCCGCGTTTACATGGTCGAACTTCGTCAGATCTCGTCGCAACGACTGCGAGGTATGTCGGCAGGGGAAGAGAAAGGTGCGGGCGATGGGCCCCCGTGTCAGAAATCGTGTCGAGTCAGCTTTCGCACTTTTACTCTCTTTTTTGTATTGTTTTCTCAAGCGTTGAATAACGCAAGCAGGGTTGCCGCTATGCGACTTTGGTCGCAATTTGACTCTCTTTTGATGCCGCGACGCACAGAGGACGATAAAATGACTTCGGCGACTGTTATACGTTATTAAGTTCCTCACAAGAAGTACAGTAGCACTAGTTAAAAGAAAATGACTGCAGGACTCCTAAGCACGATAAAACCTTAAAATTTGTAGCGATTTCGGACAACTGCGACTTTTTTTTTGTCCCGAGACACTTTTTTGTGCGACTTTCTCAAACTTTGCAGCGGCAACACTGATCGGAAGCGTGTATCGCGTGTGTGGCAGAGAAAGGGAAACAGAAAAAATGTTGACTGACAATGCTCGAAGAGTAAAGCTTCTCAAACTTAAAACTGTTGGTCCCTTCCTGGGCCTCAACGGGCGGTAGCGCCACCATGACCGTGTGAAAGCATGGCACGATTACTTGCGGTAAATGTCAGTATTTAATGCGACGAAATTGCGTGACTCTCGCGCCCTATGCGAGAGACTCTTCTAAGACACTTCTAACTGTCAACTTATGATCCACTTCCGCAAACACCCACAAGTTCACACATCACATCGAAGAACCATCTGAAGAGCCCCCCCTTGGTTGTCTGAAAGGGCCTCTTCATCGTCAGTGAGCCACGCCATTCCCACGTCGACTAGACCCACAGGTCCACCACCCCCGCACACAGTCTACTCAATTAAGTGAACTTCGCAAAGGCGAGTTGTATCTCATAATTACAGATGCTTAATCGATCCAATTACATCGCGAGCATCGTTTCGTTCCTTGGTTGCCTTGGCTTTTCCCATCGCATGACCAAAGCGGCCTGGCTTCTGCTCAATTATCTCGAAAAATTTGATACGAGTCGACGGCGGCGTGTCATGGAAGCATTTCATGCTGCTCAGCACTCGCACCATTGTTTTCCCGACAGCCGCGCGGGCAAACGCAACACGAAAAATGTGCAAAATTGCGTAAAGGGTTCAACGAACACGGTCGCTCACTTTCGCTTTCAGTTTCATTGTCGACGGGATTATTTTGATGTTTTGCAGAAAAATTAAAAGACACCATGTTCGAGCAATTGCGTACGCGAATATGCAGCCTCGCATCCGGTTGGCGATGCAAGTGCCTTCGGTGCGGTGGATGACACCCAGATGGTGTCGGTGTCGGATGACACCGGCCGTGTGGGGTGGTGAGTGAAGCACAGTGCGCCGCAAGTAAGCTGAGATTAGGGAGACAAATTTGAATCGCGCGGGAAAATGGAAATCGCTGTCGAACACGCGTCGCACTGCTCTTCCGTTTGGTGTTGTTTATATGCTGATGGGGTGGAGTTGTGAGTGAGTTCAGAATTTGAGTGTCAGCGGCGTGCCTTCCGGCGATATGACATCGGGGTTTACTCCCGCAGAAGCGGAGTTAAAGGGATTAGACAGGAGATGCCGACTGATGGAAGGGAGTTCAGCACGAAATCTCCTTCGTGGTAGTCGTGACACGTGCGGAGTGTCTTTACCGATTGATGCTGCTTAAGCGAGCGTGCCGCCGGTCAAAGAGGTAATTCAGTGATTTGTTATGTCAGTCAACCAACATCGAGCCTAGCTCCCCTTTGGCAGCGTTGACTGCCAAAGGGGTTTGGCCGTGATTCAAAAATCTGGCTCCCGGTTGGATGCAGCTCTCTTGACACAGACCGCCTGTGAGTCCGTATGCTTAAACAGGAAGAAGTTCGATTGTCACACTGTCTTTAGCACAGTCTGTACCTGGGCGGAGTAATTCAAGCGGACAAGTGGGAGTGGCATGCCTCGTGGAGGGTCTTTCAACCAGGAAATTGGTGCGGTCGTGGACTAGTCGGCGTGTATATTTTTGCAGATGTCATCGAGTACACCTGTCAACCGATCTCCAAGCGATTAACTGAAGAAGAAAAAGCACTCCAGCACTCCAGTCTCCTGTCCATTTTCGAAAGGGTGAACTCGACGTCGGCACAACACTCTAGAGTCCGATTCACTGAAAAAACCCCGAACATCAGTTCATGCTCGAAGGCTTCGCCAGAGCCCTCAATTTAGCAGTTGATTGCATTAATTCTGTCAAACAATTTCTGGTTCCATCCTCATCCGCAGTAGCTTTGGCAACTCACACTTCTCCATCATCCCACCCCATCCCCCGCTCCAACTATCCGAACGATGTGCACTTCTGGCCGTTGGCGGATTGACAAAGACTTCGTGAGTGATTCTGCATTTTCGGGTCAAAGCAGTGGTGACTACGTCGAAAACTGGGTCTTGGCACTTTGTCCCAGTTTCCCAGAGTGGGCCACCCTTGCGCATCAGTGCAGCTGGCAAAGTTGGCAGAGAATCCACTGGAGCCCCTACTCCAGAGTCGATATCGAAAAAAAATGGTTTTTCTGACACTCGGACGAGTCTGGAATGGCGGCACAGCAGACAGCCGACTGACGACGGCCAGTGTGCACTAATCAAATTTATTTCGAACTTTTCACTGTCCATCACTGCCTGTGTGTGTGTGGGATAGATTCAGTGGAATGGAAACATGCTTCCTCTTCAGTGATGTGTGCAACGATACGGCACGGTGGTCCCGTCGGTAGCGGTGGTGGTGGTGGTCGTGGTGATTGTGCACTCATTGCACTTTCGCCGCCTAATGGGTCGAGAAGATTACATCCGCGACAGGCGAGATAGGCGAGGAGACAAATCCCACAATTTATGGTTATATTTGTGCCAAGTGGGAAAACGAGTCTTCCGGGATCGGTGCCGCTGGCTTGACGGAGGTATAGTTGACCCATATTTAAGGGTTCACAGCAGGTTGTCGGTTCACTTGGGGCGAACAATGATGGTGCCTGCTTTGAAGTGGATGTCGTTTGGAAGGTAAGCGGGTTTGTTAGCCTGAATCGGTGGCGAGGGCAGGGGATTTAGGGGATTTGCATCATCCCCCCGCCCGTTAAGCATGGTTAGCGATTAATTGTCCTTTTGAAAATTAGTTACTTGTGACATGGATGGACGGGTCTGTTTGGATGTGGGTGGCAAGTCCCGGTTTGGAGTTTTTTGATCGAGTGAGTGAATACGAATGGTCACTAGGACTGGCGGAGACTCCAGACATCGAATAGAGGATGTCAGGTAATTGATTGAGAATGCTACAGTGGAGTGAGAAGTGGTCGGATGCTACCCAAGTCTGGGCAACGAAAAAGAATACGTGTTTAATTTGCACGCTGCTCCATCAAGGTCGGTAAAGACTTAACCGAGAGCTTTGATGTCAAAAAGGGATTCAGACATGGCGGCGCGCTGTCATGCGACTTTCTCGACATCATCCTTGGAAGAATGGTCCAAGTCTGGGCGGCAAGAGATTTGGGTCAACTGAGGAGGAGCAATGAAACGAACCCTTACTTTAACAGAAGGCCAAAATCATGGTCTACAATACATTTACAATCAAAATAGTTTACAACGACATCGGTTATAACGACCAATTTCTTAGGTCCCGGCCGAGGTCCATCATCGCTTACAACGACCGATTTTTAGAATTTTTTTTATAGTAAAATTTTGTTTTAACGTCTGAATGTTGATGACTCGGACCACCACCTTGTTGTAGACAAGGTAAGGTTGGGGATATCCCTAACAACACGGATATGCTGTGAGGAAGAGATCCTGTCGGAAGAGATCGCCAAATCCGATCGAGTCTCCCTTGATCTCTTAAGAAGTCCTACGCCGCCAACACCAAGTATTCAAGACCAGTGGCAACATTACCAAAAGACCACCGCCTCTGACGTGCTGGGTTCCACTCGACCGCCCCAACGAAATCCCTGGTTTGACGACGAGTGGCAGTAGGCGAATGCAGTTAAGCAAGAGGCATATAAAGCGGCCCTGCAAAGGAGGACAAGAGCTGCTCGCGAGGTCTACGAGCTGAGAAAGGACTCCCAACACCGATGTGTCGGACAAAACGTCACAGTAGACTGGTATAACTTTGAGGTAGTCACAGACTTTGTCTACTTACGAACCGCTATAAATTCAGACAACGACACCAGCGCTGAAATCTTGTCGTCCCAAACAACGGCGCATCGTAGAATGCCCAGAACGCCTCCAACAAGCCCACTTTTCCCTCAGTCAGGTCAGCAAAAGAATCAAAACTCTATTCTTCACGCGAAGCAAACCAAGAACATCGAAAAAATCCAAAGTTTACACCTCAAACCACTCCAAAATCCGTCCAAACTGCCTCAAAGAGGCCGCAAGGGCCTAAAATAACGGCCATGACTCCCCTCCCCCAACGCCCGCAACACCCACGGATCGTGAAAAATAAAAAAAAAATCCAAAACCGCAGAAAATTCCGAGAAAATGCCAAAAAATGGGTAAATTTTGAAAAATTGTACTCGTGGCCGGTGGGGTACCAGTGGGTATATAAGGGGGTACTGGGCGGGGAGCGAGCTCAGTCTGTCTATGGTCGCCGCGGGGTGCACGTTGGAATTTTTTTTTCTCTCACGGCTCTCACCTGCTCCGCTTATATACATGTATGTGAACCCCCCCCTCTCTTCACTCTCTCTCTCCCTTTACCCCCCCACCCCGACAAACCAGTTTTTTTGGATTTTTTTTTTTTTACGGAAATGTTGATAGATTTTGAGGAACTTTGTTGATGATGGATGCTGGACCGTGTGCCGAGCTTTGAGGAAGTGTGAGGGTGGTCAACGCACGTTGCTTTGATATTTTTTTGCGATCTTCTAGCGGTCTGAAACCGTCCGTTTTACTTCCTTTTTTGTATTTTAACGACTAATGGACGATTTTTTTTTGTCTTTATTTATTATTGGAGCCTCGTCTCGAAGCAATCGGCTGAAAATTATCAGCGGTCGGTTGGGGATATGAACTCCGGTACGGTCATGCAGACCTTCAAGGCATTTGTTGGGAAGTTTTCAATTCAGGGCAGCATTGATGAGCCGGACTTGTACTCGGGTCACCTCTGCCCATGGGTGCCATGGCTCGGTACAGTCTCTCTTTTGTTTGACGCGGTGACGTGGAGATTTGCATTTCAATTTGAGTCACATGATGCTCTTGCATCTGTTGTCGTCGGATACAACTTGATTTTGTTTTTCCGATTGTCATCCACCACTTGTGCGTCGATATGTGTCTGCGTAGACTTTAGACAGTTTTTCCGGACCACCTCCCACATTCGCCCTTCAGTACATCGGTTCGGTGGTTTGTTTGCGATGCAGGCCACATCTGCCCTTATGGATGGACACAAGCGGCCCATCAATGGCTACAAGCAGGTTTTCTATGCTCACAAGCAGCTCATCAAGGTTCCCCACATCACATGCCTGGCCACAGGCGGCAGAAGGGTATCTCAAACCAATCCTTATATTTTCTCTTATACATTCACAATCACATTGAGTTTTGAATGAATTCGAATATTGAGTCATGACTCTCGTTCGCAATGTCACATGCTAGCATGAATACGGTGTCGGTTCATCTTTGCTTTTTTGTCTGTACTTAAATATTTCCCAACTAACCCCCTCAGGCGCCGAACAGGTGTCCTTGAGGCTAGGTAGGGAATCCCACAGAATCCAAACAGGCATTCTGAGGATAGGTAGGGCACCCCTCAGGACCCGAACAGGTGTCCTGAGGCTAGGCAGGTCTTTTTGCTCTTCTCTTTTTAGGTTTTCCTTTCTTTTCTGGGTCCAATTCTTTTTTTCTATTTTCAGGAAGTCTGCCCTTGTAATGGGCGTTACATCTCGTTGTATTCCCTTTTCGAACATCAGTTCAGCATCTTGCAGATTCAATGACTCATCATCGCGCCTCGGTATCTTATCGTAATTTTTTTCCTTACACTCTGAAGCTCGGGTCAAATTTCTAGCTCAGTCTTTCCTCTATATTCCGCATTCCAGTTCGACGCTTTGAAGACATCCACCTTAACTTTCCTTAGCTTCCTTTAGCGCTTTGAATTGCATGAGGCCCACCTGTGTTTTCATCGCGTTCGACCTGTGAGTCGATCGTATGGCAGTTCGAAGGCAGTCTGAGCAGCTTGATGGCGGTTTTTGTTCGGCTTCTCGTAGGATCTCGTTTTTTTTAAGCTTTCAATTCGCACTTAAATGAAATGAGCGCATTTATTTTGCCTTCGTTCAACATTCCACTAGTTTTTGGTTAGACACCTTCAAGCTTAGCTGAGCACAGAACCTCATGCATTTCTGTAGACTGATTTGAATCATGTACATTTCCTCCTTCCTCATTCTTAAATCAGCTGAGCTGATTTGGGTCACCTTCCTCCTCCTCCTCCTCCTTCCACCATTTAGCCATGGTTAGCTTTTCCCAAAGTAGGCTTAGCTAGGTAGGAAGGAAAACATAATTCACCAAGAATGATTTTATGGACTCTAGGAATCGTGATCGTGAATCGCATTCTCAAAAAATAGAAAAGAAGTGATGTCAAAGTGACTGTATGCATGCATTCATCATCTTACATTCGACAAGATTAATGAGCTAGGTAGGTTAGACTAGGTAGCTAGGTTTCAGTTAGCTTAAGTCAAACACTGAGTAGATCAGGTTGGACAGGTAGCTAGCTTCCTCAGCAAAGGGTCATTAGGTATACATGTAGACAGCTACATACTCGCATAGGCACTTAGTTTGAGGGACTGTTAGGTAGACAGTTAGGTCTTCGTTTTTACAGTACGAACGAACGCCTACGTTGTTCTCATTCGCTACGGTCTCTATACGGGCTCGTGATACATTTTCCACTCTAAGACGCTTTCGCATGTGCTTTCGTGTCAGAACAGGCCTTCGGGGCATCGAACAGGTGTCCTCGAAGTTAGGTAGGGGACCCTCAAGGCTCCCAAACAGGTTGTCCTTGAGGTTAGGTAGGGGACCCCTCGGGGATGTCAAACAGGTGTCCCTGAGGATAGGTAGGCTCTAATCATATTCTCTTTTCAGGAAAGAAACGGGAGTGCCCGGGGATTATTCGGTCAATTCTTTAGTTTTAACGTATGTGTTCAGTTGAACGGTACACATTTTGTAAGACATTTCCATCTCCACTTCCCATTCGAATTGACAATCCGAGAAAATGTCGAGAAGACATTAGTGCCGCGAATAGTCAGAGAATAGAAACGGGCTAAGATTTAGCTTGAAACGCAAAGTAAGTTGGGGCATTTCGCATTCGAATCGTCCAACGCGATGAGCCCACGAATCTTTCGAGGCCCCCCAACTGACGTCGGACCAAGCACCACTCCTTCGTTTTAAGTTACGGGCTATGACTTTGCTTGAGACTCTCATTCGATTCGTAATCGCGATTAAAGAGTGAAATCGACGATAAACCAGATGGCTCATATTAGCCGACGCATGCTAGTCGTTGAACAAAACTGTGTGGCCACAAGCTGCCCAACCATGCCCCCAAAGGACTGACTACAGCACGAGCAGGCTGACTCACTGATGACCTCACTGACTACTTGCTGCAACTGCACTTCAGTGCACTTACAATATGTAAGCCCTTTCAACCTTTCCCTTGTCCTTCATTCAAATTCTCATACTATAACAATTTGTGTGTTTGATAGTCTTGAACGGTTTTTTTTTTTCATTTAACATGCATTCTTTAGCAAAACATTTTTTTTTGTCCAACTAACCCCCTCAGGACCCAAACAGGTGTCCATGAGGCTAGGCAGGGGACCCCTTAGGATCCAAACAGGCATCCTAAGGCTAGGTAGGGCATTCCCCAGGACCCAAACAGGTGTCCTTGGGGCTAGGTAGGGAACCCCTCAGGACCCGAACAGGTGTCCTGAGGCTAGGCAGGGCCTTTGCTCTTCTCGTTTCAGGTTTTCCTTTTTTTCTGGGTCAAATTCTTTTCTTCTCTTTTCAGGAACACGGGCGCGTCGCGGTTTTGACTTGACAGCCGACTTGCCCACGCATGACCCGAGCCTCGAAGCTTGCCATAGACTAATCCCGGGTCGCTTCTTCAGCCTTGTGCTGCACCGATCGCATCGATTTTTTACGCAATTGACTTTTCAAAAACTAAAAATTGACACTCCTTGACGGTTTTAAGAGGTTTCTCCTTTTCGAACTTTCGCTGATTTCAAACTTTGATCGCATCGGAATTAGGATCAGAATCAGAATCAGAATCTAATTCCTTATCGTCGTCTCAGTTTGTACCGTGCTCGTAGTCAGACCCCGATTTGCAACCGCGTCGATAGCCTGCCCCGTTGGGGGCACAAACTGCAACGCGAAACTGCAAGGCAATGCGAAAGCCTCAGACAAACCACAAAGGGAAGGGTGTTTTTAGTCAGTAAGAATCTGACACTACTATGTGCACTCGGGTCGCATAGTGTCTTATGAAGATTTTCACCAACCCAAACGAAAAAAAAAAAAAAAAAAACCAAAGCCCTGGAATGTAACAATGATTTTGAACCCAATTCCGCATTGCATTTATTCCCATAATAAGTGTGCAACTGAATTGCGAACAGCGTCTGATTGCAGGAGACAGAATTCCTCTGCCTCCGGAGTCTCCCTGTCCCCCCATCCTGTAAGCCTTCTAGTCCTGGTCCTGAGGGCTAGCTGTAGACAGATCATCAGTACAGTGGGTGTCTCTTACGATCGAAGGCAGCTCAGTAAGTGACTGGAAGCAGAGTACCCAGGACCGTTTACTAGCGAAGGCAGCTCAGTAAGTGACTGGAAGCAGCGCTCCCAGGACCTTCTACGATAGAAGGCAGCTCAGTAAGTGACTGGAAGCAGCGCTCCCAGGACCTTCTACGATAGAAGGCAGCTCAGTAAGTGACTGGAAGCAGAGTACCCAGGACCGTCTACTAGCGAAGGCAGCTCAGTAAGTGACTGGAAGCAGCGTACCCAGGACCGTCGACTAGCGAAGGCAACTCAGTAAGTGACTGGAAGCAGCGCTCCCAGGACCGTCTACTAGCGAAGGCAACTCAGTAAGTGACTGGAAGCAGCGCTCCCAGGACCGTCTACAATCGAAGGCAGCTCAGTAAGTGAAGGGAAGCAGCGCTCCCAGGACCTTCTACGATAGAAGGCAGCTCAGTAAGTGACTGGAAGCAGCGCTCCCAGGACCTTCTACGATAGAAGGCAGCTCAGTAAGTGACTGGAAGCAGCGCTCCCACGACCTTCTACGATCGAAGGCAGCTCAGTAAGTGACTGGAAGCAGTGTACCCAGGACCGTCTGCTAGCGAAGGCAGCTCAGTAAATTGCTAAGCATGATACTAATAATATAGTATGGGTGGCAACCGACAGCAGGGCCAGGGCCAAGGCATTGGGCCAAGACATTGTTCCTTCAAGAGTACAGTTTTATGGCGACTCTCAAACTTTTTCTAAAGGGAAAGAGGTGGAGCCGTGAATTATGAAAGTTGGAAAGTTGGGGGATTGAACTTGGCTACACCTTAACCCACTACGCCATGCGACCCACGTCAATAGACGCCATATAAAATATTGCGAATATTCAGACCCGACCGTATCTCTAATGAACATCTTTACGAGAGAACGGCTCACCAACTAATAGGCATCACTCTACGATGGCGGAAGTGGCAGTGGATTGTTCACACACTACGAACGGATGACAGCTGTGCTAGCTGCACCAAGCTATGCAATGGAACCCCTTAACACAGGACGCCAGAAGTTCTGCCGGTCCAAAGTAAACTTAACGCAGAACGGTGAAGAGTGAAACGCGGCAGTTGGGGACAGTTTAAGCACGTTGCCCGAAATAGAACGCGATGGCGCGTTGACTGTCGACTGTCATACAATCCTTTCCAAATGACAGTCACATCTCTTTGAAAACCATTAGCAACAAAGCCATTAAATCCTTTTAATGAGGTCGCCCTCATGATCCGATCCCGCGATTAGAAACTGGCTTCACTCGGTCCAACGCAGTCCCTTTCAAGTGGCCATCCAGCCAGGACTCGCTCTGGCGCCAAGTGAAAACGAACAAATTGTCGCCAGATCTAATCTCACAACTCGTCTACTTACCAGAACCCAGAGATCAGTGCTCACATCGATTTAAATTGAATTAGACCTCGACTGCATATCTGAAACGAGACCGAAAGAGAATCCGTCATTAGTCCTTGCTTTTTTTTTCCCGCAGAATTTTCAAAAATAATTGACTCAATGAGGAGGTAAAAGACCGTTTCCCTCTTCACTCGCGAGTGGAGTGCAAGTGCAAGACAGCGGATGCGGCAATTAAACGCCAACGAAGTGCCTGCAGCCCGGAGGAACCAGAGCATGTCAGCCTTAATCAAGCAGCACCTCAGACTTCCCAGAGGCACGCACCCTAATGAGCTAGCAAATGAGCTCTCAGTTCATCAACTGCCCGCCTGGTCGTGCTCGTGCTCGTCTCCCTTTCGCGGTGACACCGATTTTCCGGGATGAATAAATCTGAATCTGGACGAGGAAGTTAAGTCACTCGACTGCGGCAACACTTGAGCACATTTCACAACGCCCCCCGATGCGAGATGAGTTCTTCCGGCACGCGTACCGTTACGGTTTCGGTGATTGATTTTCGAGGAAAAGTGTCGAAAGTGAAAATGTCTCGCCGCGTGAGTGGAAAGCGAGAGTTACGCGATTTGCTGATAAGTGCATAATTCCGGGGCAAAGCAACTGTAGTGCGCGCACACCTGTGATGGGCAACGAGGCAAAGATTGATTTTTTTATATCGCTCCGTGGGCTGTAGGAGAACGAACGTGTGCATAATGCGCACATGCGGTCGACACGGTTCGAGGGCAAGGGAAAGGAACGCGTAATAATGAATTGTATTTGTCGAGGATTATAAACGGCACTTCAATGCTAAGCAGTGGAAAGTGGGCCTGAGACAAGAGTGGGTGGCGAATGTGGAACAAGGCTCAGCGGACAGCTGCAAGCTTGCCGGTTGAATTCGTTTTGAATAATCTACAATCGTGGTCAAGTGAGTAAGGGGTTTCAGTGCCGTTTCGGTTTGAAGGTGGAGGCGCAGTGGATGGTGTGGATATGGTGTTTGAATTCGAGAGATAGAGACAGAGCTGGCAGTACAATAGCAGCACTTATCGATTTCCTGGTCTCGTCCCTTCTTCGGCACGGACTGGGGTGAGGATCTGCGAACGTAGAGTAGCTCATGCTGAACTTTTGCAGTCAACGTGAGTGGCTTCCTGTTTGACAAAGTCTTCTTCTGTGGACTTGTGGGCAATTCCACGAGAAGCTGCCAGATTCCTGGAACTGCAACAAGAAGCCCCAAAGTGTTGACACGCCAATGAAGACCATCCATTTGAGGCATCCTCTGAGCATTTCAAGGATCTTTCAGCCTGTTGAGTGATTGTGTCTAACTGCCATGGATGACAGCCGATAAGTGGTGTTGACAGGGATCACTTAGCACGCCAAGTTGGAGGAAACGCATGTAAATCTCCAACTCGAGAGTTCATGCTGTGACTGGCAACCCCCTCCATCACCAATCTGAACGAATCTTCATTCAATGCAAGTGAAATATGGCCTACAGAACTAGTTTCTACAGGAAGAGGACGGACTTGTGTTGTGCTGGCTGTTGCTCCCTCACGAGTGGAGTAGGCCTACGGCTTTATGCGCTGGACACCTGGCTTAAGTCTTGACAACTCTTTTGAACATGCCCACTTCATGAGTGTGTTTGAGAATTATTTTATTGCCCTCATATACAGAAATGGTTCGAACAACTAAATTAGTAATTACGGGTACGAGTCAATTTGATACAGAAACATTCTTTTTCTCTTCGATTGTATCACAACTGCACAAATTGTCATTTCGCTTGAATGTTGAATTAAATTGTCTTCAATTGAAACAAAAATTTCGCCACAACACTGCTGCTATGAAAGTGAAGTCACGCACACGAACCAATGAAATGAAAAAAATGTGTTCAGTGTATCAGGAGCAGGTTCCGGATCTTGTTGACCTTAAAAAAGTAAAACAAAGGCAAACCAAATCACTTAAAAGGACAAAAAAAGGCATTTACTAAAAAAAATACGAACAGAATAAATAAATTAACATTTAGTTGAAGAAGCATGTACTCGTAGTTTGGCAGGTAGGTGTATGGGTGCCCTTACGGTAGGGTGTCCATGTGGCGAGCCAGAAAAACAGAGGACGCTTTTCCTTTCCTTTGTCCAACGAGTGGAAAAACGCGCCGACTTTGGCATTTTGGCCAGGAGTGCAAAACAAAATGTGTTCGTTAGAAAATTTTGCAAAATTTCAAAACTGGTCAAAACAATTTGAGTCGTCACCTTAACTCCTTTTGCAGACAAGTAGTTAGACCGTTTTTTCAACATCAGACCAAATTGGAACCACGTTTCAATCAGACAAATGCATTGAACTCTTCAAATTGGACTCGATTTTTTGTTTAAGATTTAATTGATTACAATGTAGCGGATACTTACAACAGTGAGTTTGTCTCTTTATCCATTTCTTCCGTTAAACAACAAACCGAATATTCAGTGGACTCTGGATAATTCGAAACTCAAGGGACCTTACAAAAAATTCGAATCAACGAAAAATTGGCGAGTTGGAGCGAAGGAGGAAAACGAAATAAGTACAAACATTGAATTGCATTACATATTTTGTAAAGAAATCATCGTGTTTTTTTTTAAGATTTTCCAGCACGCTAGGTCGGGTATACCTCGCCGACCACTTTCGTCCTCATGTTGTCAAATGTTGACGCAATGTACACCACAATGATCCTTTGATGTGATGTGGGCGGATTTTTGTCTGCTTCGGATACTTCTTCATAATCGTCTTCATTGTTGTTGCTTGAATTGGAAGCTACAAAATTTCGCCGTCACACAGAACACCGCACACTTCTGCATCAACGTCAAAATGTACAAAAACTCATCGAAAGTCACGGATTCACCAAAGTTAGGAAGAAGGCTCCATCCATGCTGAGAGGTTGAATATTTCACTTATTCTTTTCGCGTCGCATGCGTCACAATCTAACGGTATCAAAGTAACAGCTCGCCAAAGAACAGGGAACAAAAAACGAAGACGCCAAAAATGTTCGAATTACTAAGAGGAACCTAGCTACTTATTTCGAATTACAGCGAGTTTGCTGGCTGCACGACTAACGACTTCGAATTAACGAGCGCGCACGTAGGTTCGATTTATCAAGGTTTTTTCCAAGGGACCTAACAATCACTTCGAATTGTTGAGCATTTCGAATTATCAAGTTTTGAATTATCGCGAGTCGACCGCAGGTTTAAGAATGAGCAAAAAAAGGAAGAGAAAGCTTCGGAGAGCTTTGAGTCGTACAAAGTTCTCTAGTGAAATGGACAGTTTTCGTTGGACAGAAAAAATCAACACTCTGTTAATTTCATACCTTGATAAGGACAACCAACGAGTTGTACAATGCCAAAGCAAATCTTTGAACTCCAATTTCAGTGGTATACAAAAATCGTTCAACTTCTCAGTTCTCACGGTACTCACGGCACTCACGGCTTACGCTTCAAATGAATGACGTACAATGACAGTAGCTTTCCAACGCATGTTCCAATGGAATAATACAAGTTACGCCATCTCTTAGCAAACCCCACTAACAATAAGTCATAGACCCAATAGCTTACAAAAGAAAATATTATCAATCCAATTAAAATTCCAAAAAACAAGGAAAATACTCTTCTTCTGTGTCTTCAGCTAAAAAAAGTGACGCCACACTGACTTTTAAAGACGACGACATGTCACTGTGACAAATGTGTACTGCCTCGGTCACTTCATGCGCTGCTTAAGTGACTTATTGAATACAAATGCGTCACAGTGACATGTGACACGACCAAGCGATTAAGGGGGAATGCAGTGTTTCCTGTGCATCATGTAAAAGACTCACTTCCTCGACTGAGAAGATTAAGACAGAACCCCATCCACCCGCCATAATCGGTCGTCCCTCCGTGCTAGCAAGCGCCAAAAAAAAAGAACCAGCCACATGTCAAACGACAATTCCTACATTCACATAATCCCGCCTCAAGACACTCACGGCTGCTCAAGTATCTCACAGAAGCCAATCTGCAAGCGAGGAGAGACACACAACACACCGACCATCCGAAACTCGAAACGCGCGGAAGTGGAAAAGGCCATAGATTACACATTTCCACGAGGCACTTTCGTTAGCACAAATGGTGACTCGTAACAGCACCCTCAAGGCCTCCGCCACCCCCTCGCCCACCCCTCACCGACACTTTTGTGGATAAATTGGATGAAATGCATTTCATGGATTTGCGTTCGTTTCAAAGCGATTCTCGGTTCAGTCTCCGTTCGCCTACCTGCAGCTGGCGAATGAATCTCATATTTCAATGCCGCCATGCCATGGCATGGATGTGTAGTAGCCTTGCAAATTGATGGCGATGGCGTTGGCAGAGACACTGACTTCTTGCCACCGAAGACGGTGCACGATGAATATTGACTTGGCAGTGATTTAATGCACATCGCTGTGAGCGGGTTCTCGTATCTCACGTTCAAAGAGGTGGATATTGAATAACTTTCACGTAGGCCACATCTACGAGCGCGAAGAAAAGAAATGCTGGTGGAGGACGAGGAGACATGGAGTAACCGGAGATTACCGGAGCAATGGCCAGCCACCTAATTGCATTTACTTGGAGGCGCATCTGTAGGTGCGCTGTGCGACTTAAGAATGAAAGTGATACTCTTCAGACGGAAGGAATAAATTACTAGGGCTTCTAAGCTTCTGAGTGAAAGCCAAGTCGTCGTTTTGAAGACATACGAGTCTAATCAGTTTGGGATACACTCCATTTGGCGATTAGTTGCTCAGAACTTCTGGACTGCTTCTACCTGCCTTTGAAGAGATTCATGGATCCAAGGGCTCAGAGAAACACTCCTTCCTCCTGTTGTTGGTCTCGTTGCGCGCATACAGCTCGGAAGACCAATCGGTGGGTTCGTTCGAATTATGTAGGCGACTCCTCCTGCTGGACAGTCGACACATGCATCTTTAAGGTGGATTGGCTGTCCAGCGCCAGACATAAATCGCCGGCAATTCCGCACACACTTCAGAAGAAGATCTTCGGTGACCGGCTCGATGGACTGGTCCACCACGAACCGCGAGGCTGTACTTGCACGTCGAAACGCGACTGACGACACCTGCGGGTACGAACTGCTTCGAGTCTGTGGGAGAACGTGATAAGAAGGTGAGTGGATAGCGTTGCCTACCTCCGCCCATATCTGAGCGGCAGTAGGCATTTGTCGAGTCCTCTGGCACACATGACCACTTGTTGGTGAGCTGCTGATGCCGACTGTTGGAACACGAAATCCCCGGTACCTTTGAAGGCCACATAAACGAAGGTTCCGGAAAGAGGGGGTGTCTTTAGGGAGCAGAGGCTCAATGCATTCTTAGGACAATCCTGCTGACCACACTTGTCCTTAATTCCAACTCACTCACGTCTCCCTGAACGAAGTACGATTGAACGTAGTCATCTCGTCGAACCACATTGTTTACGCCGGTGGCCAACGCACTCTAGGCCTCTTCACGGAACGTGTGGAGCACCACTGAAATGGACCCATCACACGATCAGCAGATGCGGTGAATATCATGAATGTCAACACCAGACTTGGTGGTGTGCCTGGCTGTCCTATGCGGCTTTGAAAACGCTGAAGAGAGGTTGGGCAAGTTTTAGGCCCTTTCTATACCCACCTCCCTGGGCTGAGTTAGATAGCGTCGAACTTCTGACAACATCTTCTACGTTGAATGTTTGAGAGTTTGGGTGGATCCTCGATAGTTGGCTGAGTCAAGGGGGTCAACTTTCTTTTGGGTCGGAAAAACGGCGCTGAGATTCCCCTCACGCCTTCCTCCGAACACATCCTACAGGTGGGCTGGGGTTAGACGTGTAGGTACTAACCACAGCTGGACAGTCCACTCACGCCACTAGCTTCGTTAGCCTTCAGTCTCCATTTTCATAATTCGTCTAGTTCGAGCAGACGGAACTCTCAAGCTAGACGAATTATGAAAGGAAGTGGACGGAACTCTCTGACTCGTCTATCCTCGTTCACCGACAGGATGGATCGTTCTGTCAGACAGTGGCATTTGGGTGGGTCTACATCGCCAGCAGATGTGATTCCTCCCGATTCCCAGCATCGACTGCGAATCCACTACAAGCTGTGTGTTTCCATCCCGCCTTCTGGCCAACCTCCAGTGCATGAACTCGATGAACATATAACCGCCTCTCACCACAGTAGATCCCACAGTTGCTCAGCTCTATGTTGTCTTGGCTCATTCCAGCGCATCCAGGACTAGGCGGTTGCCTGCTTTCAGTCCAGCAGTCCAGAGCTCCAGAAAGGCTCTTCAACTGCACGTGGTCCCTTGGGTCGTGGCCAGTCCGCCCGTATCCGAGGTATGTAGTCTCTAAACACTCAAATCCTCGGGCGAAGTATCCGCATGCACCTGGTGTCGTTAAGACCGCTAGGACCAAGGTGTCCATCGCAGACTCTAGCTTCCTACCCGGTCACTTCACAAAACACAACATCCCATCAGAACACGACACATGGTAACACCACAGTCAACAAGCGATGCTGAATTTCATCGCAAAACAATGAAATGATTCAGTTTTTGAACAGAGAAGTACACCGAAAGCATGTTAAAGCATTCCGTGCACCCATTCTGCTGATGTGCTGCTCGTCTAGTCCTGATAAATATTGCTTTAAATAATTCACTCTGTTTGCATGCAAAGCAAGCACTGCCAGATAAGCAACGAGCTGTGTGTCGTCGGCGATTTTAATGAGTTCGACTGTGACGTCACGAGAAGTGAAAAATGCGCTTCTCTCACATTTTCAAGGTTTCCGAATGAAGCTGTGGATTGAATGGGCTCTGATTATCATTTTCACACTCAGCTCCATGCAAGTGGAGGGGCATTTCTGTTGCGGAACAGATTTAAAAAACTGGCATGTTTTGCTCGAAAATGTGCAGTAAATGGACAACACAATTGAGTCGCACTTTTCTGCTGAAAATTAACGAATTTTCGGCGAAGAGAAGGCGTAGAAAGTTTTGTGAGGCGACTTCCTCCTCAATTAGGACGAAATAAAGGCCGCGGGATATCAGAATGGATGGGGAATTGCATGTTGAAGCGCAATAAGTTGAGTTTTTGGACATGCGTGACTTGGTTGATTTTTTGGAGCGATTTTCTTAGCCGCCTTTCTTGAAGCACTGTCAAGAGCGTGTTGTGCCGTCTCCTTCATAAAGAGGCTTGAAATGGTGCCATGAACAGCTGGCATTGTGCGGCCAGGACAAAGGTATGACAACAAGGTTTGTATTAGCATGAGCTGGGAGAAGAATGCTGTTTGCGGGTGTCCACCGAATTATAATTTTAAAAAAATTGTATGGGTGGCGCAACAGCCGTTAGAGGGCCAGGACCTAGCTTCTCAGCAACCACTCGTGGCTTGCGGGCTACTTTTCTAGCACGAGCGGAGACACCTACACTTTTATGCTGACTCCGAACTGCCAATCTGAGAAGCTTCTCTAGACAGTTATACTCCTTGCGCCTTGTTAGTGACTTGAAAGAGGTGGGGCCATGAACATATTACTTTACTCGCGCTTTGAGCACAACGTAGACTCAAGCGCGTAGTGGTCGACGCACTAACCCACAACGCCAGGGATGCTACGTGAAATAAAACCTTCCTCTTCTCTGTGCGGCACTACAGTCTGGGGTTGACCAGGGACTCAGTCAACAAGCTTCTTCAACTCGAGCGTTCTATGGCTAACTGCTTCCAATTGCGGCCCTCAGCCTGATTAAGGCCCTTTTCCACTTGTGCACAGCAACTTATACGCGGAGACCTTGTATAAGTTGCTTGGAGATCCAAGCAGTCCATGCACTCTACTTGGTCCAGCTTCCTAAGGCGCTGTATCCGTACACGTCTGGCTAGACGCATGCATCTGCAAAGCACGTCCAGTCCTTGAATCTTCAGTTGCCTTGATCTCCTCCAGATGGACGCTGAAGATTTCTCTCGAAGGGACCGAGGAGGCATTTTTGAAACTGTGCATGCCTCTATGCCCTAGAGCAGGGCTATGATGCTCAATGCCTTGTATACCTTCGAGAGAATGAATGCTCCTTCAATTCGAAAAAATATCGGCTGACATGACTTATTCAGCGTTCGATCTCGATACTGAATGTTATGTGTACTATTACCTGCGAGGTCTTGACTGCCGCCAAGTTATGGCAACACATTATGACGCTACGTCCAAGAGTCAGTCATTACGTGTCATTTCTAGAGGGCAGCTTATATTCCCATTTTCCGTCGTTGATCACCAGACTCATTTCAGCCGCGTCCGTCTCACGCCTCTTTGAGGACTCGCAGCATTCGTCCAGTGCCGCCAATGTCACCCACGGATGCTAGCATACAAACGGCCGCCTGGAAGAAATATCGCGCCTCGTCTGTGAGTTTGAAAGGATCATTCCAAGAATGATGTTGAAGACGTTGCCTTGCCAAAAACCGTTTTCGACATTGAAGGTCTAGGTGAGCTAGACAGAACGACGAAAACTTTTCAGCCTCCGTCGTCATGAATAAATGTCAGACCGAATAATTGTCATCCCGAAAATTCCAGATTTCCCTCACAATTTCTGTGGATCTACGGTGGGGATTTCCATCGAGAATATTTGGACTCCATTGTTTAAAAAGCCGAAAGAATGCCAGATCGCAGATCATAGCCAGGTTCCTAAGAACAAACGGCGGTCCAGTGTCTAATTTTGAATTCCATTCCATTAAGGCAGCATCCTTGCACAACACCCAATTCCATTTAATTGATATCATTTGTCTGCGCAAGTATCTCAATTGGATGCGAAGAACAAAGCGAAATGTCACCAAATCATGCAAACAATTCCAGTGTGGGGCAACTGCCGAAGCGCCGGCCAGAGGCGCGGCGCTGCGTGCCGTTTAGATTGCAAAGTGACTAATTGCCGGTCAATGACACACAGTGGACAGCCGTACTCCGACAGCCGACCACCATGTCAGCGTTCGACTGCCAAAAAAATGACTCGCCTCTACAGTGCGCGTGGACGACATTGTGGAGAAATCTGTTTCGCCATTAAATTAGGGAGTAATCAGAGTGCCACCCTAATGTGGTGGTCCATCAGTTGCACGAGCAACGACAACAGCCAGCCAGCCACAGACCAGCAGAGCCCCGGCGTGAATAATGAGCGAACAATCGTTTTGCCAGTGTCGCCGGTCTGTACTCTGTGGTTGTGCGATTGTATGCGGCCAGTGCGAGCGGCCTACATTGGGGAGCGGGCTTCGCGTGATGCCTTCAAACGGCACACTATTTACTTCGATGTACTCGTGGGTGACCCAATTCTACATTGTTAAGCGTGGAATTCACAATTGACGGCTGCTGTTGGCGAAAAGGGAGGAGGTCCGATTCTCCGACGAGCGGGACACGCAACAGCAGATAAATGACTTTTGATAGCGCGGTGCGATGCGGCACGGCTCCGATAAGCAGATGTGCATATTAATTAAGAAGCAAAATGACAATTCGTGCGGGCTAGGGGCTAGCGGGCTGATCCGGACATGGTCTTGGAGCGTGGCATGCCACATGTCAGCGGGCGCATTTTATGTAATTAATTACACGTGCCGTGTAAGTGGGGTGGGGCCTAAGAGGGTTGGAGCAGAACATCTGTAGTTACACATTTCGAGAAGGATTAATCCGGCCCACTTTACAGGGGCGACATGGAATAAGGGCGAAATGAGGCAAAATTCCTAATTTGACAGTTTTCAAAGCGACAAAACGGACTAAGTGGAACTTAGCTCCTCGGAGAGTGGAATTGAAAGAAGGAACGCAAGCGATGCGTGTTCACTTGCCCTCCAAAGCCGGCACAAATCGTCTCCTTGTAAATAGCTCACGTTTTGGGACACTTTTTTGTCCATTAAAACCGAAATAAGGCCAAATTGGCTATTGCGTCTGCAGGGACGAGTATTCTGAGAATCTGCATCCCTTTCCGGGAGTCTCGCTGACAAGTGTCCGAGGGCGGGAGACTCACAGATCTGAGTCGAACAGAATCTATTCCTCCGTCGTCTCTACAATAGCTAACCGTGTGGGATGGCAAGACGCAACGTGAGCATGGCAAGGGCACGGCGCGGCGCCCGATAAGGACTTCGACTAGCATGGCACAAGACCCTGAGACTTAGGTAGGTAGGACATAGGTGGGAGGTGGCATTGGTGTGTTTAGGCCAATGAAGGCCCATTGTACCGCCACGTGGTTGTTTCATTGCGTAGGAGTAGGCGACCACTTGCCACTGGTCAGGTGGCAACTACCTGAGACAAGATTGGACATGCACACAAGACGACAAAGATAAGCGCTAAAGTGCATGCCACCATAATATGACATATCGGAGAACACCTCCAACGCTCCCACGCTCTCACGCTCTACCGTATTGTCGCCAATACAAGAGGGCTGCCGTGATTTATGACATCAGTTCCTCAGCAAGTTTTTGCTAGTGCGTTGACCGGCATTCTGCTGAGGTTGCTTAGCCTGTCGTTGAAGTAGGAGCCTGTGGTGGCTTTCCTAGAGTGAGACAGTTGCAGAGGAGGTGTTGGATGCTCTCCTCCTTCTCTCCGTTTGGGCAGCATCTTGTGAAGTCGTTAGAGAATAGACCTAGTCTCTCAGTGTCCAGTAATTATTTGCACAGCGGTGCCAAGGTTAGAGATCTACTCTTTCGGGAGATCAGGCTACTCGATGTTTTCGGATCGAAGAGAGGCCAGATTTGTTTTGAGATTCTAGAAGTGAAGCCTGTCAACCATCCGGCATTGGCTTTTTTTTTCGTGGAGATTATTGAGCTGTAACTTGAAGGTTATGTTACGAAGAGAGTTAATTAACCCTCTGGCAGCCTAGTGAAGCGCTTAGCGAGTTCATCAGGTTTACAGGTTTTCCGGGGTGTCTCACTGTAAAGCTGATGATCCCTAAGCGCTCCACTAGGCTGATCCGAGCACAAGCGAATGTTGAACTGTTCAGAGATGCCGTGCAGTCGATTACTATATTAGAGTTTATAGAGAACGATGGACCAGGGATTTGATTTCTTGAAGGCTTTCCGTAAAGACCCAGATATTACGGGCGGATATCACGATCCAAAATCCCTAAACGCCATTATTTCCTCTTGGAAGACGCTGCATCGACTGGGCAGACGAACAGATATGTTCAGGTTCAGACGTCAGGTCCTGCACCATCTTCCGTCTTCGATCCATCTGTGCAAACTCGTATGGCTTTGCCAAAGGTTATGGTTCCACCGAACCACATGTCTCTGTCCGGAATCAGGGCACCCGGAGACATAAGCGCCAGACAAATATAATCCGTTGCATGCGTTACGTTTAAGACGCACACAAGTCGTACGTGCCGATTGCAAAGAGGTGCCCAGGGAATACGTCACATTAAAATGATGTGGGTGAGAAAGAAACTGTCAAAGTATGAACTACTTCATCCGTCGTGATGAATTCCACTTGTGGGCTCTCCTTTCATATGAGTTGCTTAGTTTTTGGCATTGCGGATTCTATGGGCCCTTATGAATGCTCTGCACTCGTAGATTCGATGTCCAGGCTTACCCGTTGAACACTAAGCCATCAACCAGACAGAGATTGGTCCAAAATCATAGCTGCCGTTGCCGCATCGAAGCAGATACAGAAAGGTGCCTGATGAAACATGAAACTGGACGAGCACAGGCAACAGCGTAAGTTCGCTAATTGGGCGCAGAGAGTATTGCCCGAAAATCCTGATTTTGGCCAAAAATTCAGACGAGGCGCAAGGTGTCACTAGTTATTCTCCCAATTCGGAGCCTTCTTTCGTAAGACTATCCACTTTTTTATTTCCATGGACAGTAGTATGTTCCCGAACCGTACTTACTTGGGATGTGTCACCCTAGTTCGACATATTTATCCCACGGAAGCATGGCTCTTGGAATATATGACACCCGAGACAGTAGTGAGTTATGCAGAGGGATAGACGGGCGTAAGCCACGCTTCCCTTAGGTTGAGGAAATGTCACCTCTTAACTCCTACTTCATGACCGTCATATTGTTGAGTTCATCCATCCCGCTTTGCCTATAAGTCTGAAAAGGGAAACTTTGTTGGATTTCTTGAAAGAAATGTTCTCCCAGCGTTCAGCTGACAGAGACTGGGGCAGTGGCAGAGGCAGTCAGGAGTATACTCTTTTTCATATTCGTCGCTACAGCCTCTGATCAGTCAGCTTAGCGGTGTTCTACAGCATTTATCGCAGTCACCTCCGAACTACAGTCGCCTCTCTGTGCCGCGGGAGGATAATAAGGTGTGATTGGCAGGTTGTCAAAACCGCCATATTTTTGTTTTGTTACGTCACTCGGGGTACGTTTTTCACATTCGATAGCTGTGCCTCGTAAGCATTGACCGCAATTTCGAATAATCAAAAATGTTGAGAGAAGTAATCTCATTTAATGATTTTATTATGTACAAAAATGGCGTAACCCCTGACTGCACACAAAGGTTGCAAGATCCAGACTCGCAAAAGGCGTGCAGTGCAACAGAAACGATTCCTTCCCGACTGCTGCTTACATTTGACCGACGATGACTGGTGCCTTAATGATAAGCTATTGAATGTAACCGAAACAAAGTGCTCTTTGGACAATTCGAGTCGGAATCTTACAACAATGGTCGATGGAAATCTGAATTGTTTTGACAACACTCCCGGAAAATTAGTTGAAGTATTGCATTTTAGAATAAAGCTTTTAAACAAATCAATTAGATACGAAAAGAACTTAAAAAGAAAAATTATTAAAACATTATTGACAAGAAAGTTCCCGCGATGACGTCACTAAGGGCCTCTGTAGAACTGTCCAGTAC
Source organism: Eristalis tenax (assembly GCA_905231855.2). Lineage (NCBI taxonomy): Eukaryota > Metazoa > Arthropoda > Insecta > Diptera > Syrphidae > Eristalis > Eristalis tenax. The sequence continues at coordinate 26,939,631 of HG993126.1, forward strand.
ACCTTAATATCCTTCCACCATGGTGCCGCAGACTTTTCGAAAAGCTCTCAAGAAACCCTGGTTACTGCTGCTTTTGTTTCTGTTTAAACTGCCGCTGCCCGGAAATCCTTGAGAGGAGGTACTTTTCGGCCACAGGGTGGATGGCAATCGGTCTGTCTGCTTAAATGTGGAACCGCGCAATAAACGCCTAAAAAGCCGGTGGCCGTGGCGTCGTGGGTTGGTGTTTCGACTCCTGCGCAGAGAGTGTCACGTCCGATACCTGAATTTACCAAATTTCAGAATTCACGACTCCACCTCTTTCGAATCACTGACAATGCTCAAAGAGTCTAGAGAAAACTTCACAAACTGCGCCGCTCAGAGTCAGCATAAATCCGCAGGTCCCCTCGACCACACGCACAGCACGAGTGGTTGCTGCAGGAGCTATTCCCAGGTCCGCCTCGGACTGTCGCGCCAGCCACATAACCTTGACCATTCATTTTTCTGATTACTGAACTGGAAATAATTTCTAAGGGCACCAAGCAAACACACATGCTCAGCCGCAAGACCTTCATTTGTCGGTTCCTTTCCTCTGTTCATCCACTCAGTAATTCCACAACTTGTGGCAACAAACGCAAGGCACAAGGAATTCCACTAGCGCTCACAAAAATGCCCACAAATTCGCAACGTCATGCAGCGCACCCCGTGGTGCTGTGTGAAAAATCAAAAGCCCTTCTGACTCCTAAATAAATCCAAACACTCTCGAAGTCACTTCAAAGTGCAGCAGACTATACAAATTTGAAAAAAGTCCCTTTATCAGACATCCTCGCGGTAAACATCCCCGAATTCGAGCCACAATGGCAAAAACTCAAAGTGCATCGAGCCAAGACCAAACGAGTTCCCACGAAACCGCTCGCGATTCAGTTGAAAGCAAGCCCACAGTGGATGCGTGGTGCAATGACCAGGTGAGGCTCAATTCAAACCGCTCATCGGATACGCTCTCTCCCCCTCGTGTGTGCAAATAGAAAAATCGACAGCTCTTCGCCATCCTCTCTCGGTTGCCAGTTTCAGCCACAGCCTCAACTCGAATTGAAGTGGCAGCGGCAACCTACATTTGCCACTTCAATGAGCTCTCCACAATGTGATGCAATTGTGGGGCGATCACTGCACCGCATAGTCGCACAGTTTTGTGCGTCACAGGGGGCCCTATGGGTGCTTGGCGGTGTCCCAATTATGCAGCCTTTCAGCTCTGCTGCTGCTAATTGAAGGGCTTTCCGTGCCTTCAACGATTGTTTGTGCGGTCGTCGGGCGGCTCTGCGAAGAGCGGATACAGTTTTCATTAGGAACACACCGCGCGTCTGTGTGCGTTGGTGTGCACATCCCTAGGAGCGGAGTCACCTTGCGGACGATGATGTATCGTGCGGGTAATGAGAGAAGACTGCAATTATTGTGCATTTATGTAATCGACTAATTATCCAGAGACTGGTGTGACTGGCTGCAATGTTCTTGATGTGAAATGGCATGAAACTAGCAGGCAATCGAGGCCAGACTAGTGAAACTAATTAGAAGGTTACACATGTAAGTTACATGCAACGGTCGGCGGGCGAGTGGGCGAGGCAAAAGAATGTCAGTTTGCGTTGTAAACTCCCTGGTTGGACGTGCACCGAGTTGGGGGCTGCCGACTAATGACACAACGAACATGAGCTCAGCCGAATGGCTTGAGAAAGTTGCGTTGAAGGGTAATTAAATGAATGATGGACTCAGGTGCCAGGGAACAAAATGGCACAGGCTCAGGTGTATGTTGCTCCGAGGAAAGGGGCGATGGCTGTGGGAAGATGCCAGTGCATTGGTTGTGGGTAGTAATGAACTTAACAGATAAAGCCACTAGTTCGAGGTGAGAAAATGTGTTTAGATCTGGAGGAGAATAGTCAGTCTGTGCGGGCTGTGCACTGAGTCTAGCCAGATATCTAGGGATACAGCGCTGGGCCAAGTGGTGCGCATGGTTGCTTGGATCTGGGTCGACGAGTTTTCGACTCCGGGAGAGGTCCCCACGTATAAGTTGCTGCTCACAAGTGGAAAAGGGCCTTAATCAGGCTGAGGGCCGCAATTGGAAGCAGTTAGCCATAGAACGAGTTGAAGAAGCTTGTTGACTGAGTCCCTGGTCAACCCCAGACTGTAGTGCCGCACAGAGAAGAGGAAGGTTTTATTTCACGTAACATCCGTGGCGTTGTGGGTTAGTGCGTCGACCACTACGAGCTTGAGTCTACGTTGTGCTCAAGGCACGAGTAAAGTAATATGTTCATGGCCCCACCTCTTTCAAGTCACTAAAAAGGCGCAAGGAGTTTAACTGTGTAGAGAAGCTTCTCAAATTGGCAGTTCGGAGTCAGCATAAAAGTGTAGGTGCCTCCGCTCGTGCTAGAACAGTAGCCCGCAAGCCACGAGTGGTTCCTGAGAAGCTACTCTACGACGCCCTACGAGTGGTTGCTGAGAAGCTAGGTCCTGGCCCTCTACGGGCTGTTGCGCCACCCATACAATTTTTTTAAAATTATAATTCGGTGGACACCCGCAAACAGCATTCTTCTCCCAGCTCATGCTAATACAAACCTTGTTGTCATACCTTTGTCCTGGCCGCACAATGCCAGCTGTTCATGGCACCATTTCAAGCCTCTTTATGAAGGAGACGACACAACACGCTTTTGACAGTGCTTCAAGGAAGGCGGCTAAGAACATCGCTCCAAAAAATCAACCAAGTCACGCATATCCAAAAACTCAACTTATTGCGCTTCAACATGCAATTCCCCGTCCATTCTGATATCCCGCGGCCTTTATTTCGTCCTAATTACCGAGGAAGTCGCCTCACAAAACTTTGCGATCTCCGCCTTCTCTTCGGCGAAAATTCGTTAATTTTCAGCAGAAAAGTGCGACTCAATTGTGTTGTCCATTTACTGCACATTTTCGAGCAAAACATGCCAGTTTTTTAAATCTGTTCCGCAACAGAAATGCCCCTCCACTTGCATGGAACTGAGTGTGAAAATGATAATCAGAGCCCATTCAATCCACAACTTCATTCGGAAACCTTGAAAATGTGAGGGAATTGGATTCCTCACTCCTCGTGACGTCACAGTCGAACTCATTAAAATCGCCGACGACACACAGCTCGTTGCTTATCTGGCAGTGCTTGCTTTGCATGCAAACAGAGTGAATTATTTAAAGAAATATTTATCAGGACTAGACGAGCAGCACATCAGCAGAATGGGTGCACGGAATGCTTTAACATGCTTTCGGTGTACTTCTCTGTTCAAAAACTGAATCATTTCATTGTTTTGCGATGAAATTCAGCATCGCTTGTTGACTGTGGTGTTACCATGTGTCGTGTTCTGATGGGATGTCGTGTTCTGCGAAGTGACCGGGTAGGAAGCTAGAGTCTGCGATGGACACCACAGTCCTAGCGGTCTTAACGACACCAGGTGCATGCGGATTCTTCGCCCGAGGATTTGAGTGTTTAGAGACTACATACCTCGGATAAGGACGGACTGGTCACGACCCAAGGGTTTTGTGGCTTTCACACGTAGAATGTGATGCCCCTTAGCAGACCATGTGCAGTTGAAGAGTCTTTCTGGCGCTCTGGACTGCTGGACTGAAAGCAGGCAACCCCCTAGTCCTGGATGCGCTGGAATGAGCCAAGATCTACTGCGGTGATTGCAACAGCGAGAGGCGGTTATATGTTCATCGAGTCTTAAAGCTCATACGCTGGAGGTTGGCCAGAAGGCGGGATGGAAACACACAGCTTGTAGTGGATTCGCAGACGATGCTAGAACTTGGGAGCAATCACTTATGTTAATCAGGATGAGGAACCAAAAACTCCACTCTGTCGGTAGACCATGATAGACGAGAGTTCCGTCCGCTGGAACTAGGCGAAGTATGACAGCGGTGACGGAAGGCTAACAAAGCTTCTGCTGTGGGTGGACTATCCGCTGAAATGGTTCCGGCATTTGGTCTTTGCGGTTGGACGCATGCACCAGCCCGGGACGTGTTCGGAGGGAAGCCTGGCAACCAATGGAATCTGAGTATCGTTCGCCTGATCGGACGTAGACCTCTTGATTGAGCCGACTACCGAGGGAATGCGACATGTTGTTTACAATATTCACTACGTACGACTGAAGTCGTTTATCAACTGATGGGTCCCTGGCAGTGGACATAGCTGCAGGTGGCAGAGACTCGAGATTACCCAGGAAATGCAAGTGGACACCCACCGCGTGTTTGTCGATTTCAAGGCCACACGACAGCCTGTCATGACTAGTTTTGACAATCCTGCCAAACTGGCCCGAACCCGTCAATGTCGTCAAAGTTTCTACTAAAGGCGATGCGCCGACGCAGTGTAAACGTAGAAACTGAAAAATAAGGGGGGGGTCCTCTCATGTTTGGTCTGGATTAGACATCAGCGTTTCTTTACCTTAATCAAACAGAACTGTGATCTGTTAGAGCTTATTGTATGCTTTACCGCTTGCGTAGAACTTACCCCATGTGCGGGCTTTAACGTCGGCGATTAGATGTCCAATTTTTTTCAGTTTTTTACTCTGTGGCTGAATATCAGAGATTCCTCGGAATTATCAACAAGAAGAATAAGAATGGAAAGAAGCGGATGTTTTTGTGGCACCACTTCGTTCAGTTTCGTTAAGTTTGCTACAATGGTGCAAATGGCGGCTGCCAAATGTTTTTTTTTGGCACTATGGACACTACACTTGTTCAGTTTCGTTAATTTTGGTTCAAAGCACATGGTGTTTGCAGGCAAAAGGGATTTCAATTGGTGCTGCCAAACGGTTTTTTAATCGGTGTGTGTGGCACTATAGACACCACACTCGTTCAGTTTCGTTAAGAATGTTTCAGTGCACATGGCGCCAACTGCATCTAGGAATTAGATTGACAACTGCTTCATGTTTGATTTCCCAACACGCAACAAGGCGAAACCTCTATCGGAGCGATGAAGCGCATCTGTCTCTCGGTGGGTACTTAAACAAATCAGATTGCCGCTTATGGGCATGTAATTGCCGTTGGCTCACCTTTTGCGCATGGGCGAACTTTACACATCCCATTAATGCATTCACATTTACATATACTACTTACAAATCTGTCATCTATGTTACTCAAGTCACATCACCGACTGTAGCACAGTCAAAGTGAAACGCTTCTTACCTGAAATGGAAGGAAAACACACACATTAGACCTCAGATTCAAAGGAATGTTCATTTAGTTACAATTATACGAAACAAATTAAGGCACAGTCTAATGCACAAATTCATAGAACCAACTTATCGTTGATTTGAAGGAATTCAACAAGTAATCAATTCAGAAAATGCAATTCATTCCATTCACTGGGATGCACACTTTCTGACGACAGTCAGTAGCATTCCACGACGGTAACGGAAAATTCTGTCGTCTTACAGAGAAATCAATTAACCTCCAATTGACGTTCTATGTAGCTCTGCTTTGATAATAATTATGACAGGTTGCCCATGTCCACGGGGCGGCGCAGTTCATACAACTCCAGTCCAAAGCCACGTTCGTAATGACAACACACATCGATCGATAAACAAATGAAAAGGGCGGGCTGTCAATCTGTCGAGTTTCAGATTTTGACAGCACCACACCAGAACATGAAAACCCCGAGAAGCTGCATAACGCACCATACTTTCGTGACATTCCGCCAGGTCTTCAACGCAAGCAAAAAAGGGCATCCTTATGTCGTAACTCCCCCCAACTGTGGAATCCGTAACGCCAACTCAACATGTTACGAACGAAATGTTACCTGCAGCTGTCAGAGCCAAACAGAACTCTCGTATTTCATGCGAACTCATTCACACTGTCACATCCACATGACATTTCAGATACAACTCCTCCACCTCCTGAACACGCGTTCTAGACGCTGACAGATTTGCCGTCTGTTGACACATCCCTTGCAAATTGAGAGATTTCGTTTTTTAATTGATACCTACGTAACGGTAGGACCAACCAACGACGTGCCCCTCCAGATGTTGCACAACCGTCATCCCTACACGAGGCAGTTCACTGACAGATGTCAGTGCAAGAACCGCCAATGAACCGCAAGCGGAAAGACGCTTTTGAGAACACACCACCACCAAACGTGATTTGACTACAAACCAACGAATCTATCGTGCCAATAAAGTTGCTTCGTGTCAGTGCATGTTGCTGGACATGCCAACTACGGTTGACGCGTTTGCAGGAATCGTCGCGCTGCCAGGCAGTGTTCCGCACTCACTCGCAGCGAATGCATAATGCAGACGAAAAAGGGCTTATCGTCACCGTGGCTTTTGGCGTCTTCGCGTTTATTAGCATAATTTATTGGAGGTCATGGCGCACTGAACGCTGCGACAAATACGGTGGCCGTGGTCTGTTCCGTTCCGGCAAACGTGCAGCGTCGTGCAACTTAATTAGGGTTAAGTTGAGTGCGGTTTGTTGGTTTGTGACGGCGGGTGTGCTCTGCGGATAGACAAAGTTAAATTGATTTTATCCCCTAAGCAAGTACTTAAGGTTCAACCACATCATAAAAGGGACGGCGACAGCCCTCAACGACAACGAAGGACATCCTTCAAGTTCCGCTTTGCGATTCCGAGACCAAAGGCAACTAATGGCATCTCGTTCGAAAGGAAGTACTTTTCCTCGCTTCACACAGAGCGAGGGGAGAGAGAGGAGAAAACTGAAATCCTAGAAATTCATTCACCCATTATGCGAGGCATACATATATTTGCATTCCGCTGCATCCTTGTGAGCGCTTCACTCAGATTCCCTGGATGTGCCTGTGCGGATAGCTGTTGTCAGGCAAACAGAATCTCATCCACAAAGTGCACATCTTTCGCGCGCATAAGAACAACGACCGGGTAGCCAGGATGGGGCGATGCAATGCTGGATGGAACAACGGAATGAAATGAAATGCTCGTTGTCCTAATTTTTTTCCGTTTTATTTGAAGTCTCCTTCTGCATTGTCCATGTTCCTTTTCTCCAGCTCACTATCCAGGACAGGAGCGAAGGAGGCTCAACAACAGGAGTGTCATCCTTTCAATTTTTTCGTTTAAAACAGCGTAAATATGGTACAGTGGCGTTGTTAAAACAACCCACAGCCCCACACTGTAGCCCACTTCGCTGCAAGCACAGAAAACTTTTCAGCTGTGTACGCCTTTCGTCTTTGTTGTCCTGACGCAAGTGGTGAATCAGCACTTGATCTACAAGCCACATACTCCAAACTCTGCTCTGTGCCCAGGGGACAAGCTCTGCCTTGCACAAGCAGCCTTCTTCCTTCTTTCAGTTCCTTTAAGTTCGTTGCTGCGCCTGCCTTCCTGTCTTCCTCTGAGTTTACTTGCCGGCCCCATCTGTGGTATCATTATTTTCTGGAGCATGATTGTTATGCTGATTTGGATTATGAAGTGCAGCAGAGATGGCACCCTCCTCCGTTGCATGCCCTCCCGCTGTGTCTCTTCTCAAGTGTTGTCCCTTCGCGTTTCAAGTCAAAGCTGTCCTGTATGCATAAAATTTGCATACTGACTAGCAGGGTCGACTCTCGCGCGTGTGTGGCGGGGAATGCAGGCATCCTTTTTGCCACATGAGCTGAGGAGATCCTTATCGGCAATCGAGTGTTATGCACTTTCGAATGGAATCCGGTTTTATCGGCAATTTATGTGAAGACTTGCACGGGATTGAGCAGCATTTTGGCAGCCACTTGCGAACGTTTACATTGAGTTAATGACTTCTGTGGCAATTGAGGGAAGGACTGTGAAGGTAGGATTTTGTGCAGTGAAAGTTGACAACCAGAGATGCCGTCGAGTCACGTTTAATCACTCAATCTAGGTCCTTGGTCACATAAGCTGCTCAATATCTCTCGAAATTATTAACAAATCGAACAAGAATGGAAAGGATCTTGTTTTCTTTTTTTTTGCGCTACGAAGACTACACTTCGTTCAGTTTCGTTAAGTTTTGAAAAGTTTCGTTAAGTTTCGTTAAATCTCGCATTGAGTTGAAAAAGGCTTAATTCATGATTTTCATGTAACAAGGAGCGTTCAGATTAAAAGAGGCATGGTTGTTGTTTCGTCTACTTGCTGGTGCCCAACACAGACCAAGTTGATACTGTTCAGCCATTTTCTCTGAAATTTAACACCAGTCGGATGCAATTTCGAAGTCCATTTCAGACATCCATTTCAGAGCCTTTTGTTGTCCTAGAAATCGATGACACCATTGTAACGAATATTAGGATCGATGTTAGTTACTGGTGCGCTCCGAGTGTCGCTTGGAAATCGTTAGACGTCCTTCCCCCACGCCTTCTTTTCTTCTAGTTTCGAGTTGTCATGAGGCGGTCAGTGTAGACATGTATTAAGTCAACACAGCGTGCTCGAATCTCGGATCAGACTTTGCTAAGTTCTTGTTCTGGGCGTAGCTTGTTAGTCTTTTTGGGTAGAAAATGTTGACTCCACTGCAATAGTGGACGTTTTGTGAAAATACTAGAAGTCGATTTGTTGTGTTGGCTGCAATTTATCGGCAAAAGATATCCCAACGGGTTAGCTTGAAGAGCTCATCATGTGCTTTTGAAGGTACTGAGCGCTCCGCTGATACAGACCCGCGACCGAAGTGCGTTATACCACACGTCTGGCCATACAATAGAATAAGTCTTACTTTGGCGATGTACATTCAGTAGAGATGAAGAAGATGTCTGTATTATCAGCGTTGATGTTGAGACTTCGACCTCTAACCCGTGGAACAACGCAACAGAGGACGCCCGCGTTTTAGGTGGCGCACCCGAATGGAGAAGGACCCCAACCAACTTGGCGTGCGACACTTTAGGCCGCTAGCCAGAGATCCTTCTAGTTGGAGAGGCTTGTTGGTTGAGGCCCTGGTCCATCCCGGCCTGTACCGCCAAATAAAGAAGAAGAAACAAGATGATGAGATCACAGTTGTTAGTCCATCTCAATAGAATACGATGAGCATTCTACCTAAGGTCTCTTAGAACAGAAGGGTGTTGTTTAGAGTCATCCGCGTCTGACAATCCAATCACTCGGTTCACGAGAGGTCCTTGAGAAGAGGAGGGGCTACACTTCCTTGGGGCGTTTCCATCCTGGGCGCTTGACAATCTTGAGGTCGTCCTTGCACCCATTTGTGACCCTATTTGTGAGCACATGATGGATCCGTGGATCAACTCTTAACTTTACAAGGGTGCCCGTGATGACAATTTGGTAGACAGTGTTGGGAGCTGAAATGGGAGCGAAGTCCAGCGAAGACGAGGAACAACGAAATGGGAGCGAAGTCCAGAGAAGTCCAGCGAAGTCAAGGAACAACGAAATGGGAGCGAAGTCCAGCGAAGACAAGGAACAACGAAATTGGAGCGAGTCCAGCGAAGTCAAGGAACAAGGAAATGTGAGCGAAGTCCAGCGTTCTCTACGTACGTCAATGAAAGTCGAAGGTGGAAGTTTACGTTAGTTCCAAGAAGCCGCTTTTAAAGTTGATGACGATTCTGTAGAGTAGACGTAAACTGTAGCGCCGGCCATATTATTGTGTATTTATCAATCTTGTTTTGTTTCCACCTTGTCTTGTTTTGTGTCAGACTTTACAGAGAATCCTTGGAATTACTTATCGGTCGGTGCAGCAGAGACAACCTCCCAACACAAACACAAGCAATCACAGCATTGTAACACAAAAAGGGAAGCATCCTCTTCCCGAAGACGGTTCCATCTCGGTGATGGTGATGCTTAAGTTCTCGAGGACAACAAGTCTCTCCCCTCTGTTTTCAGATTTGCGCACTAAGTTTATGATTATTTTTCGTTCAGTTCCGACAGAAGTTGAAGTTTACCAAAATGGTTGGGCTCCACTCCTTAGACCAATCCAAACAACTTCTAGGAAGAGTTGCCGCACAAATCCACTTCTATTGCAAGCACATACGACTGCTTCACTGCTTCTCTCTTGGCAAGAACTTTCCTAATCAAAGTTCAATACCCAGCACAACTAAACGCATCCAATCGAGTCCATCGAGCACAAGTGATTTGATTCAACTAAAGGGCACTCTTCAGGCTTCCCTCTTGAATGCTCAGGTGTGTTGTGCATGCATTGCCTGGAACCCCCCGGGAGGACTGGAAAGTGCACCTTCAGTTCTGCAATCACTAAACGAATGGAAAACAAAGTTTTGAGAGTATTTTGTCAACTTGTGACACAAATGCAGACTCCCCAGCAGCCCGACTGGTTTTTGTGTCAATGGAACCGAAGGACGACCGTCATCCTTTTGCCCTAGATGCGGCATGCATCTTGGCGTGTGTGTGTGAATGTAGTCACCCCTTCGTGGGAATTTACTGCCCTGTTTGTCTTACAATCGGCCCCTCGCTGTGTGCGTGAGAGAGAGATACTTTCTTTTCGATGTGAAGACGGTGAAGGATAATTTTCATGTTTATCGTCATCTCCCCTCGAGTGCAATGAGGAGTGATGGTTTTAATTATCCTAATTGAAACCCCGAGTAAGTAACTAGATTCAGTTATGAAAACTTTGAAAGTTTCCTTTTGTTGGGCGGATGGGGAAGGGCGTCTGACGGCCGGAGACAGAAGTGTTAAAGTTTCGAAGCCTCGCCAGCCGTGCTTTCAGAATCTTCATCAATGATTAATCATTCAATGCAATCGCACTTGATAGCCGTTAAATATTCATTAATTTTAAATACTCACTCGACTGCTTCGAATGTTCGGCAAATGGAAGAAAATTGCGATGCGATCCACATGGGTGGTGTGGAAAGGAGAAGGAATTTTCTCGGGGATCTCTATTCCTTCTGAGACCTTCTTTACATGACTCGACGGTCAGGCACTGAACGCTAGGTGGCGTCAAACCGACCAGCTCTGCATGAGACGGTGGGTGTCTTCGCTGACTTCATGTTGATTGCGGCTCTTCTTGAATCGTGGATGTCCTTGCTCACATTTCCCCCCAGACGCTAGGTGGCGTCAAACCGACCAGCTCTGCATGAGACGGTGGGTGTCTTCGCTGACTTCATGTTGATTGCGGCTCTTCTTGAATCGTGGATGTCCTTGCTCACATTTCCCCCCAGACTCTAAGATTCTTGCGTCCGAAGAAAGCAAAGGAAGTCGTCTAGTATTTATCAACATTGAAAATATGCTCCGCGCCCTTAGGTAGTGGCTACGCCTGACTTCTCGTCAGGGGACGTTCACCGACACGGGCACTTTTCATAAGACTTGATCCTCGGATTCACGACTTGATCCTCGCTCAAACTTCGCCACTCGCCGTCAGCTTGAAATTCTAGTTCCTCTCCTTCCTCTCATGTGAGAGAACGAGAACATTCACAACCCAAGAAGTTGCTGTTCAAACTATGCCCAGGCCCATCTCGGACTTTAGTCTTGATGAAGAAATTCGTGTGATGTTTCCCAGATCCAGTCGGGATGAGAAACTTGATTTTCAAATAGCCCTTGAGGGTACTCAGAGGTCAGTCCAGCCCCACGTAAAGACATCTTTCTGCTCTTCCTTGGGTGATGCTGAAATCCTCGATGAATGTGGGTCTCAGCAAACAAGCCTCCTCTGCTCTAGCCACACTCTTGCTCTATCAAGCCATCCTCAGCTCTAGCCACACTCTTGCTCTATCCATAACCTTAAACTTTTTAGTTTTCCAGGCCGAATTAGTGAGCTGGTGTAACTTCGTGTTCAGTCGAGGAAGAGCGCTCTTGCAAGAAGTCACCCAAACCCGGGCCAAACTGGGCAGTATTAGTGGCAAACTTTTCCTCATACCGTTGTCAATGCAACCAACTGACGAGTGGGATATGATCGACTTTATTCGTGTAGCAACATCATACGCCTAATAGACCGCTAAGTGTGACTGCTGATTGCGGGTAAAACCTTTCACCTAGTCGCCCTCTTTTGGATTGTTCCACAGGCCACAAGTCAACGATTCTTGAAGGTGGAGGGAAGGTTTACTCAGGTGGCCTTACCCACGTATGTGCTAGATCAGTGGCCACCAGACTATGCTTCTGCCAATGTCTGTTACTGCAACCAAGACTGAGGGCTTCCACCGAACCTACTTCATCTCCAAGACGACTGGGTGGCGCAGTTGGTTAAGTGACTGCCCTCGGTTAGTGCAGTCCCCGGTTCGAATTCCAGTGAAAGCGAAGTTAACTATCCGTTGCACTGGAGTGGTCGATCGGTGGTACTAGTCCGGCGTGGGTATCACAATGGACTAATATGGCAGCCCCGTCCCTACCCTACCCCACCTACGTCCCTCCAACTAGGAACATCAATTTCAGCTGACTCATCAGCGAAACTGGTGACAGATCCTCACACAAACCATCTTGGTTTATAGAAGTTACTCATCACAGAATAAACTCAGATTTGCCCTCACCTCTTGTTGAGGATGTGGTGTCGACTCACCGGCACATCCGCACATCAGACCACAGCTGTCCGGAGACACGATTGGACATGATCCTGAATTCTAGGGCTCTAGTGTCCTGTGTCTACTTTTGGACAAAAAAGGAGTGCTTTTCTGACAGCTGCTTTATTGCAGTGCCTACACACGTCAGTTTACGTCAAGTTTACAACCCCTCGAGGCTGTGCCCTGTGATGGCTGATGACCAATATTCTGGAGTGCAGTTCTTGATGCCTCAGTCGAAGTTCATGGTTTTCCAAATATTACAAGACGTTTATCGAATGCGGAGTCGAGTGACAGTCTAGTGTGACAGAAGATGCCTATCGGGACTGTTAGTACTAGAACTCCTTGCTTCACCATTGGACTTCCTGTACGATTACCCAATGCAGGAACATGCCGTGGGTTTACGAACCCATACTTTTTATTCAAGTTGTTGCAACAGAGGTCTGCTTTTGAGTGTTTTGACTGCTGTCTAGGTGTCCACATACATATTGATGCGGTCGCATTGGAGTTCTCGGTAAAAGTGTGCGCTCATCAACTTCATGAAACTTAGCTTAATGCGTAGCTTGTCTAAGTCAAGCGGAAGGAGTATATGTGGGACTGAAGGAATTTTTTGATTTCTGTCCAACCAAAAACCAAGACCATGTATGCACATGCAAATGGCCAATATAAGTCCGCCGTGAGAAATTTGGCCGATTTCCGGATATGAGTCAAGATGGTTGATGACTTCGCGAGTGTATTGTACGTGTGCCAGTCTTGCGATGTAAGCCTTTGTGTGGGCCCGTGTTAGAGACACGGAGAGTAGATTTAACGCAGTGTCGGATTAGGGGTTGGTAATATCGGCGAAATGGATATCACGCTCCCAACGAAAGCCCTCATTCAGTTCGGAATTAGTTTTCAATGCCAACAAAACAGGTAGTCCCACAAGTAGGCGTTTGAACAGGACCCCAACTACCTTTTCGAAACAAACACAGCGCGGGGTACCACAAGGGACCAGACTTGACCGTGTAGTCTTTTTTTCACAGACTCTTCTCGACGCTGCGAATCTCTTAACAAAGGCGTTTCCTTCAAAATTTAATCTCTCGTTCATTCATCGGCTCATCTCGCCACTTGCCTGTGCAATAAACACATGCTCCATCTTACCGACGCACGCACCCAATGACCCCCACCCACTCATGACCCTCATAACCTCAACTTCAACTTTTTCTGAGACACCCACATTCTCGCCACCTTCTAGTTGTGAGAACAGAAAAATGTATGAATGAAAAGCAGAAAAAAAAACTTCTCGAACATATCTTCGTTCTGGGTCATCGGAGTGAATTAACTGTAAATTGACTTTAACAGGTGATCATCATTAGAACGTGATTACTCGCTTAACGACCACGACGCCATTGATTTCCCTCAATAAACGCATTCACGTCACTTTTCCTCAGCGAGTACACGAGTATTTTCAGAAAGTTCCCGAAAAAAAAAAATCTCACCAAAAATCGGGAGAAAATACAGAAATACCACAGGGCGACCGACCTGTACCGCATGTGGACATGTGCATCGTGTGTCGGCTCACCCTTTCGAACGGTATGTGTGTAGGTACTTCCAAAAACCGGTGAAAATGATTATTTCGTATTTCGCCGCACCGCCATTCCACTGGGGAAAACGTAGAAAGTGCTCGAAGGCTTTGACCGGCTCCGGGCCCCTGTTGTTCTTTGCATCATCGACCGAATCAGCAAGCAGGCACCGATGCAGAAGAAATGAAAACGAATTTATTTCACGTTCTCTGTCTCTCTCCCTAATTCGCTTTTTCCTCGTCTTGCCACATTTTTTCTTTTATTTTCGTTGCATTTTCTCTTGTACGTGGTTGGCACATTCAACACGTACCTGTGCGATCGACATAATGAAATTCGACTCTTCGACGCGACGCTGCACGGTGACCAAAGTGCCCTCTGTCGTGGTCAGTTGCCCGGGCGATGGTGGCGAAGGCGCTGCTCAATTCCAGCGAACTGTAAAAGAGTGCACGCATGGCAGGGACTGCGATGCCGGTAAAGTGACAGGCAGGTGGTTCGCTTAGTGCCATGCTCAGGGCTTTAAACGTCATGCATCTGTGCGCTCATGCGCCAATGACAACTGTAATCGCGCACACCAGCGCTGGTCGACTGGCACTATTGTCGCGAGTATGGTATTGTCGAAGATCGTGTTTTGCTATTGCGAGCGACTGGGGACGGGCAACTGGCCCGTTAGACAGTGGTAGGAATAAACGTGATGTCTCTGCGAGTGTATGCAATGTCATAATTGAATTCTAACGGGATTTGCTGCTTTTGTTCGATGACAAGAGAGTGTAGAGACCGTGGAGATGTGTCACACAGTGGCGCTGTTGTGCTGTTTTGTTGAGCACCGCAGAAGTAGGTCAGCCAAAGGTGAACGGTTCTGGGTGACACTGGTGCGGTGCGAATGTTTAGGTTGACAGATCTGTCATTAGAATGATGTGGACTGAGTAGTTGCGATATTCAGCTGGTGACTTACTGATTGTTACGTTTCAGCGAATGACTTCCAGCTGTCAAAGTCAAATCAGATCAAGTCTGGAATCAACAAAGTGTCCCTGGGAGGTGGACATTTTAATTGTGAGGACGAGATACTCAACTTCTTTCACTCTCTCGAGAATGCCCTTCGTCCAAAGACAAGTTTGACAGATAATGAAGAATTTTTTGACAGTTCACTACGAATCTGTGCATATTCTTGGAAGCTGTCATTGTACCATGAAATGAGTAACAGGCATGCGCACATTAGCTTAATTCATGCGCAGACGGTTAACTTCCCAGCTGTCAAGTTTGACAGATAATGACGATTTGTTTGACAGTGCACATTCACATATTCCATGAAATCATCGAGCTAGTACAGGTGGCAACTTACGGAGATGCCGGCTCCACGCGAAGGCTGGTGAGCTATGCTGTTGTGAAAACGAAAGTTCATGTGTTCGAAATTGAACCCTGTGCTTTCCGGTTTTAATCAAAAATGTCACAATTTCGTACTCCACACGGTTAACCACAAAACACCCAACGTCATCGCTCTATTGCGCCGTTGTCCCCTTTGCCACTCCCCAGATACACGAGGCAATAAAAAGTGTCAAAGACAAAATACCCATCGTTCCCTTTTAGCGCCACATGCCCAATAGAGCGAAGGAATTATGGAAATTTTGAATATAGTCAGTCTCAGAAGTGTTTCCGTGTATGGCGCGATTCAGTTTAGCTTCAGTTAATGGCTTCTCTTCAATTGACTCGCTTAATTGAACAGACTTTCAATGTAACGGTTCCGCTTTATAATTGCCTTGTGTTAGTAATTTATTCAATCCCAAAACTCAATTGACTGAGATGAGTTCTGTGGCAACAAATCTACTCAAAGCGGACGCCTACTCGCTCTCCCCCACGGGACCACATACGAGCTTCATCCCGAAGGCGTGCTAAATTCTTGGCGCCTTCAAACTTACTCGAAATGGGAAAAAACTACTTTACAAATGTGATTAAGCAAAACTAAGGCAGAAGACAAAGATATTATGGATTGGTGGTCGGTCTGTCGATGATGAAGTCATCGAATCGCACACAGGGCGAAATGGTACTGCGGCCAAAAATGGCTTCTAGAACGCGCACTCGAACCGATTGAATTTGCATTCATTTGCATGCAGATGGGGTTCTAATGGACGGCATGTCGATGGAGTGCAGATTTGTGTGTGCGCTGAACTGCACTGTAAGTATGAATAAATTATACGGGGAAGTCTATTCGATGACAGTTTCGGTGGAGATGAAAAGTAATTGAGAGTCGGTGACCATTTAAGGGTACGCTGAGGCTGGGTGGAGGGTGGACTTTAAATTACTTTCAAAACCGTACCCTTTTGTGGGTGAATTTCGGGAAACTTTTTCAAGGCGAAGTAAAATAGAAAGTTTATGTTTAATTTTCGAATGTGATGGTGTTTGGATTGAAGAAGAGTCGATGTTATGTCTTCTGTGACTGCTTGGGGATGGTCTGGGGAGGAACGGGGGTCTATGGTGCTCCAAACTTTTTGCGTTCCGCAGTTAATGTTGTCGAGGGCAAGTGAGATTCTGTGGTTATTTATGCACATTCACGACGCGAAGGGAAGAACTGCTCACAGACGAAGGTGGATTGGGATGGGGAAAGTGAATGCCCGGAAGCAGACTTGAGTTCCTTAATGTAGCCCTTAGCTGTAGGTCGGTGGATACGGGTGTCCTTGGGGCCAACATTCGCGGATCACTTAGAACAACAAGTTGGATCCATTGTCCCCTTAGTCCCCTTAGATGTACGTTTTGTCCTTAATTACGGCGGAATCTTAAATCCCCTTAAAGAGAACACACTTCGATGTCGAACTGCTGAGGTTGCCAACTTTGCCTTTTGAAGAGCATGCAGAGGGGTGCTTTCAAATATCCAGGCTGGAGTAATTCAGCATCAACTTGACTCAGCTAAGCCTAGAGAAACAATTCAAAGTGAGAACTTTAATTTGCAGCCAAATATGAGTCCAACATCAACATCAGCACGAATCCACGGGACTTACTGGCTAAATCTGGTGGTGAGAGCTCTAACGTCTGTTGTCCTTGTTCATGGGCAACTGGAAACGGGAACTAAGATAGGCTGAGGCGGTCACTGCGTTGAGTACCAACGGGAGGAGCAAAGGATTTGAATGGTAATGTATTAAAATGGCGCCCAACGCAAAATGCATTAAGTTAACACACTTTTGACGATGGAACTTATTCAAATTCCGCCCACGAGGCCGGCTGAAGTTTTTTTTAAAGTACCCATGATTCAACACGAGATGGAATACAGGATACAGAGAATCTTCAAGTAAAGGTACGGACTCTCAAAGCTTCTGAATTTCTGTTACGTCAGGCTGGATGCACTTCTCCGTTTGATGAAGCAATGCACTTCGAAGCTGTCAGTCGACTTTTTGTAAGCATTCCAATGCAGAGATGGAAGCTCTTGCAATACGAATGGGAATGTATTAAAATGGCGCCCAACGCAAAATGCATTAAGTTAACGCACATTTGAAGCTACATACCAAGAGTGGTTTGAATCCATCATGTTGATACAAGGCCGTCTTATTTGAAACTGACGAAAAGTTGCTGAATGATTATTTCGCGTCTGTTCTAGTGACTTTATTTCTTCCTCTGATAGTAGGTGCCTGACTAGATATCTTCGCCTTGTGGGCCAGGGCTTCACAAAATCCCAGCACGTTTTCTGGAATTTCGTTAAATTCTCCGCAGAGACCTTCTTCGGCCAACCCTAGTTTCCGTCAGTGCTCCCCAAGTCTGCGGTGCTACGTTAGGAAGGAGATTGTCCACAAACCTCTTGCGGTTATATTGACCAGAGTTCTGCTTGGCCTGCTTCATGCCAGGTTTCTGTCCGATTCCTTCTTTCTAGTTCTCTTCTCTGAGGACATAGTCTAGTACAGCGTAGAATGGTGCAGGGGTTTGGAAGGGTTCTGATGCTCCTTTCCTTGCCAGGGATTTCAAAGTCTTCTATCCTCGTTTGTGCCAGTATCCAGCAGGCTTTACTTTGTTTCTCCTGCTCAACTCTTAAAGCTTCTGTAGGCATTCCCACATGTGCTTGGATTTGATGATGTATTGTCCTACTGTCCGACGTTGTTGGCATGTGGCAGTTGGTATAGTTCCTATCACAACGCGTGGAATGGATCTCTGTTTGAGAATACTTTGTCCTGCTACCCTTGCCCCAGTTCCTTCATCGGTTCTTGATCCGTCTGAATATCACTTCACCGTATTGCTGCACGGTCTGTGGACTATGGATTCTGAGGACTATGGACTATGAAATTGATTTCCGAATCAATTAATCCTTTCAAAGGCCAGGAAGGGCAGCTTTTTGACTAGTGTGTCGGATTGACTCTATGTGATGCACTCGTCTTTACGTGTCCCGGCATTCTCATGATTCTGCAACAACTAGATCGAAGGGAGTTAGCCCATCAATAGCACCTCCATATATGCACTTGAGCAAGTTTTCATGGTCCCTGTAATACAGAAGCATGCCAGCCTTTGAACTTTAGTGAGTGTGCCCAGGCTTCCACTCACAGAGTGACCTTCCTTAAACTTACTAAAAATCATGCCCAAGGTGTTTCATTTTGACTCGAAACTGTGCCTTTATGATGTCCGAAATGGTGTACCCCAAGGTTCCACTCTCGGGTCCCTATTATTTTCAATTCGCTTCAGCGAATATTCTACCGAGATGATGTTCAAGTCTAGTGTTCGATTTACTAAAGGAAACGAGGTTTTTCCCAGCAGGCCAACGGTCCACGGTCAATCAGAAAATGAGCACTTCCTTTGTCAAAATAGAACTTGAATTTAACACTCTTAACGTACGTGTGACGGTATCGTGTGACAGAAACAGACATTCAAAGGAGACAAAGCATTAATGTTAGGAAAAGGAGTTCCATTCCAATACTCGACATGTATACAGGACCGAAGCCACCATATGGGCAAGATGTTCAAATGCACAGGGCGCCAAGCACTCCGCGAAGCATTCACACACACGATAGGGGAAGAATGGGGTGCTACACGAAGGGCATGCACAGCGCGCTCTCGGTCTGGTTCTGCCTGTATGAAGCTGGGGGAATTTGAGTTGTAGAGCAGATGTGCCCCTTTGCAGCGTCAAAGGAACATAGGAGTTAACCAGCACGTTGTCGAAGCAACAAGTTTGGTGAACAGGTCTCGGGGAAGCCTAGCAGAGGATCAACATAATCTATGCGAAGTCTCTCCCACTTCGGCCTTTCATGAGGATCGCTGGAGGATCAGGAGGCACGCTGCCTAATGCGCGTTTCAGTCTAATTTGTCGGTTGAGTTTGAAGCGACTGCAGGCCTTCCCTTCTCCGCCAAGGTGAAAACTGGAACAATAAAAAAAAAAAAAAGTTGACCCAATTGTGGCCCACAAGCAAATTGGAATCTCCCCCCTCAAAGTTCAAACACAAACGACATCAAACGTCTCTAAGGTCGAGGCATGATTACCTCTTGAGCACCCCAATTATCGTCTAATGGCAGTTATCTCATGGTTCGCTTCTAAACTAGACCTCAGCGCTCATAATTGCTGGTCGAGGTAACGCGTCATTGTCGCTACAACTTGCCAACCGCTTTAACTCGCAGAAGGTCAATCTCCAGATGAATGGACACAAACGACGAATAAGGTGGCTACATTGTTACGCAATAATCGGTACGTTTTTTGTTCACTTTTTGGAACACTGTCTCAGCCAAGTGAGGCCCTCCGTTGAAGCGGTTGATGGCTTTAAGTGCTTTTTTGGAGAAACGATCACCGCGTTTGTGTTAAGCGGGAGATGTCGCAGAACTTCGAATTGCCTTTAGATTTGCATCTGGTTTTGTTGAGACAAGCGAGAGTTTTATGTGAAAACCCTGAAAACAAGTCACGTACGGTACGGCATACGATTTAGAAGTCTACGCTGATGTTTGTAGGTAGAGTGGTTCTTGAAACTGAAATCGTCTCCGTCGAAGTTAAGGGAAAGGGAATTTTAGAGATCAACGTACGCTGAACTGTGGAATGAAGTTGTTTGTAGTTGGCTTTGAATTGTGCTCGAATTAGTTGTAAATTTCACCAGAGTTTTATTTGAGGTTGTGTGAATATAGAGGTTGTAAGGACAACAAGGATTCGCTGGAATATGAACGATAAAGGTTTGACAACAGTCCTTGCTTTGAAATGCGTGGAGGAATAGACTAGTGTGATGAATGTCCTGCGCCATGTGTCTAGGTTCAATTCACGACACGAACAACTGCCATAATTTACGGCACCACCTCTCTCAAACGTATCTCACTCAGAGAGTATACATGTACCTCGTGAGAGAGAAATAAAACACACAGCACTAGTGGTTGCTGTAGGAGCTAGGCCCATATTCACTTCAGGTGCTACTGCCACCATTATTATCATTACAAGAAGGCAAGCCAGGCTTTTCAAATGCTTCCCGGCTTGGAGTTGTTAGAGGACTTTGGACTGAACGAGAGTCTTGTAGGCAACCAGATCAGATCTGCAAGAAATTCTATACGGAATGACAGCGATGCTGATCTGCTAATCTTGACCTAAAACACCAGCTATACATTTTCGAAGGAAGGAGATAAGCTTATGGTAGCCGCCGTCCTACACGACGCTTTCGCTGGAATGTCACGTTGTCAGAGAGACTGAGAGCACTGTACGCGTGATGAGAATAATGCTACGTTCCCACCAAACGAAATCAAGAGGTTTCGTCAAATTTTTCATCTCTTCACGGTTTCGAAGCCTCGTGCTTTCGGCGAAAGCGAGTTGAAACCCCTATGAGTTCATCATTTAGTAATACCCCGCCATGAGGAAACCTCGTGATTTCGAGGAAAGCGAGTTGAAACCCCCATGAGTTCAACTCTAAGCAATACCCCGCCATGAGGAAACCTCGTGCTTTCGTCAAAAGCGAGTTGAAAACCCCATGAGTTCAACTCTAAGCAATACCTCGCCATGAGCAAACCTCGTGTTTTCGACGAAAGCGAGTTGTAACCCCCATGAGTTCAACTCTAAGCAATACCCCGCCATGAGCAAACCTCGTGTTTTCGACGAAAGCGAGTTGTAACCCCCATGAGTTCAACACTAAGAGATACCCCTCCATGAGGACGCGAAAATTCGTCCGCTACGGGAATTTCCAAATCCGTTAGAATTTCAAAATCCATTAGAGGTTGTCAAACCGAACAAGCACACAGCGTGAACTCTGTAAATTTTGGTGTTAATTTTTAGTTGTCAAAATATACAACGTTCTCCTTCCTTCTCTCTCTACCGCACCTTCTCGTTTCCTCTCAATACTATTATTTCCTATCAAAAAACAGAGATTTGGCGACCTGATGCCACTTCAAAATTGACAGCTAATGACATCTGAAAACACTTCAGGGTTTCAGTAGAAGTGCATCCAAACCTCGCGATTTCGGTTCGGTGGAAACGTGGCATAAGACGACTTCTGTAGAGGATGAAGAGGAGGAAGAAACTATCCTCCTGTACGAGGAAGGAATCATCTCTAGAGGATCTAATGGTGGCTAACATCCATGCCCCTCCTTAAATAAGCACACGAAACAAAGTCGAGGTATTCCATGCGATCGCCATCAAATTCCTTCACAAAACCTCAAAGTTTGATGTTGCTTCGTTACAGATTTGGTTTTCTGTCGACCGAGAGATTTGTGAACCGAATATGCCGCCGGTGACATTACCAAGAAACCGCTAGGTGTCTAAGCCGGTTCCGGCGGTTGTCTCGACAGAGTGTACATTCAATAATTCCGGAAGATCCAGAAGAAAACAAGTGGTAGATCTTGATTACCTTTTTAGTTTCTAAGAAATTTCACATTCAACTCGAACGATGTCATAAATGAAATGCAACAGCGCCCTTCTCTCTTTTGTGCTCGCATTTATAACACAGTCCTCAGTTATAAAACGCCTTTGTCAATTTATGACCACATTGTCCTTTGAAATTGTGTTGTGAGAACGGGTTGAGTATGAAGAAACAACAATAAATGCAATATTTGATGGATTAGATCGAACTAGAAGTGGATCTGCTAGAATTGTGGCAGGCAGAAGTGGTGGTCCGGTGGGAACCGTTTCGTTCCGCTTTAATGACACAGTCCTGTCCAACTGTGTTGTCCTAAATCCGACCTGAGGTATTTAAGAAGGTGATTCCAATGTTTCGCGAGCCTCCCAAGCGCTCGCTGTCTGGCTCCAAGAAGAAGTACGGGCAGGTGTCCCGTACAGACCCCCAACAAGCAAGCGATATTATTCCGAGTTCGCCGAAGGAGGCCTTTCGTTTGATGTAAGAATAGTTTGTCAGTCTCGCCCATGTGAGGTTAGCCAAAGGAAGTGTGTAGATATATTAGCCTTGTCTATTCGATGTGCACCTCATTTGTTCTCCCAGCCAGTTCGTTCATCTCATTTCCTGGAATGTCACTGTGACTTGGAACCCAGATAAGGGAAATTTTAAGCAGGTCTTCTAACGACGCCAGCTCAGCTCGGCATTTCTCTACTAGTTGTGAATACGGAGAAATGGAGGTAATAACTTGGCAATCATCTGCGTTGACAAGATTTTTGGGTGTTGTTTGACTCCGGATTGCAAATAGTTACACAAACACTGGAGAGATGTCAGGCAGTCTACAGGCTTTGGAGAATAATTGTGGTTTTGGTGGCAAACACTGCCTCAGACAGAACAACTTCCTCCTGACATCCTCCTCTGAATGATAAGCGCAACACTTGATAAGATGCACTGTCGGCAGGACTCCAAGTGTTTCGGTCACAAATCAGAATATAACAAGGATGGTTTGGGATAAGTCTTGAAATGAAGTTGAATGTTGAAGACTTCAACAAGGGACTGATCGGAACCTATCTGAATCTAGTCAAAGGCCCAACCAGTTGGCTATTCAAGTAAACGACGACTGTGATGTTTTTCCTGGCATCATGTAACTGTTTAGAATAATATTTCAAGGACACAGGGTGTAATGACCAGGTCGTCGTCGATGAGTGCAGTCTCCGCTAAGGTGCAGTCAAATTCGGACAACCATTTGGACCAATGTTTCCACAAGGCAATAACTTTTGGATTTAATGGTGTTCCTGGATGGCGCTACTACGTCGACTCCTACGAATTTACCAACTTTCATAACTCGCGGCTCCATATTTTTCTACCCACTGACAAAAGGTCAACGAGTATGTATTCCTGTCCAGAAACAATTAACTTCTCAAAATTCGCCGTTTGGAGGCGGCATAAAATGCGGGTGTCATCCTGTCGGAATAGAACACAAGCATGCACGACACAGAAGCAGAAGCTAGGTCCAAGTCAACCTCGGACTGTTGTATAGGCCGCGCAAAAAAAGGTTTTGTTTGTGTTTATCGGTGGCGGCCGTGGAGTTGTGGGTAAGTACTCAACTGATACTCGCCACTTCGATTCCCGGCCGGTACGCCCAAAAATAACTTCCACGGCTCCATCTCTTTCGAGTCATTGACAATGCTAATAAAATAAAAATAACTGTCTGGAGAGCTTCTCAAGCTGTACCCTTCCAATCGTTAGAGAACTGTAGCACAGCACGAGGGATTGCTGAGAAGATTGGCCCAGGCCGTGGGTCACCCATATTTTTAATACATTATCCAATTGAACTGTTTCCAAAATGAATTCGAGCAATTTTTGCAATTTCTATTCAAATTGCCAAACCAAGCTAACCTCAAATCAGTCGAGAACTGTCAAATCAACTGTCACAGAAAACAATGTTGTCAATTCAAAGCTTTCCGCCAGGGGGTTTCGTGCTTAATTTAAATGTCAGATTTGATGAAACTCTTGAAGATAGATTGAGATTCCGAAGGTCAACCTGGACAAATCGGAGGCTATGGTCATCTATGCTATGGTGCACCCTACATGTTAGTGGAGTCCCAATGAAGCAAGTGGAGAAGTTTAGGTAACTCGGGGTCATTTTCACAAGTGATGGAAGGAGTAATGCTGAGCTTTCCTGCAGGATTGGTCAAGCTGGGTCCGTTTTGAAACAGCTTGGTAGATCAGGAATCAGGGAGGCCGAGCTTGGTTTTCAACTCAGTGTTTATTCTAACTGGTCATGGAATTTGGGTAAAGATCGAAAGAATAAGATCGCGAATACAAGCTGCTGAGGATTTCTCTGTGCTCTTGTGGGAATTACTCGCTGGAATGGGACAAGAAACACTGCAGTGCGTGAGGTACTCAACATTGAGCAGGTGCTTCTTTGAACAGAGAGGGTTATGCTTCGGTGGTTTGGTCACGTAGCACGAATGTGCCCTTCATCACGACTTCCGAGGCGGGCATTGAATACGATTCCATCAGGAAGGCGACCGCTTAGCAGACCCAGGACGAGGTTGCTGGACCAAGTCCAAAAACTCACCTGATTAAGCTAATCACTGATGAGTTCGAGTCGCTGGCGGAGGATCGAGTTGTCTGCAGATCTCTCGTGCGTGGCTCAATTAAGTGGAGCAAGCGGGTCAGAAGAGGATGATGATGATGATCAAAATTCCATGGCAAGATATCGGATTCTCTTCAATTACAAGGATCTGTCACTGAACGGGGCATCGATTCCCCGTTTAGCTTCCTCTAAGAACACTCAACAACTCGCAGAAGCTACTCTGAAAAATTAATTGAGTGCTTAACGAAATAACAAAATTGTGTCCAATTGTCTCGGAAAGCGGATGAGGGATGGATGCAAGTATAAAGCAGTGAACGGACAATTCCGAACCCAGGACCTCCCTCAAATAACATG
The DNA here is from genome assembly GCA_905231855.2 of Eristalis tenax. Taxonomy (NCBI): domain Eukaryota; kingdom Metazoa; phylum Arthropoda; class Insecta; order Diptera; family Syrphidae; genus Eristalis; species Eristalis tenax. The sequence goes on from HG993126.1 coordinate 26,964,285, forward strand.
TCACTTCGCCCAGTCTCGTCATCATCTAGAATGGATGCCGACAGTCTGACTTCCCTCTACAGCTGCACACACCTCGTGTTCCCTTAAGATTAAAGGCGATGACTTCCCGAGCGTAAGCCTGTGTAGGTTACTTACTTAAAATGTATTAAATGGCAAAGACAGATGGAACTTGCTCTACCAGATCGGGCCTCAAAGTGAACAATGAAAGCGTCGACTCAATGCAGACTCCACCGTCAAGCCCTCCGAATCATAGGAAATTCAAAAGTAAACGATGTGTGGTTCAATTTAATTTGGTAGGTCTACATCCCACACAAATGTGCATTAGCTCCTACATGTCCGAGAATAGGTTACGCCCAGCAGATGGAGTTTAGTTGTGTTCTTGAGGGATGTCCACTTTACACAAGAGAGGCACGAAATCCAGGGAGACTTGAAAAATGAGAACTGAAGTCCGCACGCTTGGTCAGAATACAAATGATTGATTTAATGTCGACAGCTGCTTAGGAACCGCGACATCACCAGCACGCTTAGACCATGTTGCTCTCATAGGAACCGATTCGAATCCTCATTAACCGAACGTTGTGGGATACTGTCTGCACTTGTCAGCCAGACAGTCATTGAGCACGAAGTGGGATAAACCCATTGACGAAGAAGCCAAAACAACAAACCAATTTTGGTAATTTCAGAAGTCAGTTTTGAGCATCAAGACGAAACATCCGGTTTCTCGATACCTGCTGCCTGGCTTGACCCAAAAACATGCACCTACACACGAGTGTGTCAAAACAAACGAGCACGGCACTATTTGCCATTCGATTTAAGCCACAACACGCACAACTGAAATTCCCCGAAACGCCTTGCAGTGGGAGCCTCCTCGCATGAACCACCGCGTCCTGTGAGGCGTGCTAACCACTTAAGCAAACTCCGAGTTGAGTGCGGGAGCGTCCCCAGGAGCCATGAAATCAAACACCGTTCGCTAAAAGATGACCTATCAGTGTCCACTGCTCAGCCCATAAAACCAAAAGTCCACCTCGTGCGCCAATCTAAAGTGCGATTAAGTGAACAAGTAATAGTCCCCCGAAACAAGAAAAAAAAAACCCTCACACAATAGTTCCAAGTCCATAAAACCTGGCCACCACCGGGACCTGCCACATGCACATCCAGTGGGCAATAAAATGGCACAATTATCGCCGATTCGAGATTATCTCCACGAACTCCCCGAGGAGCTGGTGTATCGCATAAAGCGAGCCCACGAGGTTTGACCACTCACCAATAAGCCGCCGATCTGATGGGACTGCCGTATCTAATCCTTCGACGAGAAGCTTCCAAGCGAGGGCACCCTTTCAGACGAATGCCGCCGCGATTCTACGACTGTAATCCAAACAGATTCGCGTTAACATCTATTTTTGCACAAACACAACTCACACTCAGCTCTTGGGCACGGTCACACGCGTAACACGTTTCTCACATCTTCCTCCGTCCGCCGTCGTCTGTGCCAATTCAAGCCCAAGAGGTACACCTCTTCTTCATCAAATCAAAACAAGAACAGACACCGAGCGATACAAACGACTAAACCACTAATGACAGCTTTAAATTACAAAAACAACTCGAAAAGAAGATTCAAATTCTGACAGAACTCGATTTTCGACCCCGCTCCATGGGAAGCAAAAAAAAACCAACAAATCTGGAAACCAAAAGAAATTGAAGACGATTCCGGCGTACACGAGTCGAACAAACGCGAGAGTGCGCGACGCAGCAGACAGTTGTTTTCGGCTCAAACGCGGTTCACCAACTGAAAACCGCACCAACCACTCTGGCGCTGGCCGTCCAGAATCAACAATCCACATGCAAGCGAGCACACACTGATACGACAAGCAGCGCGAGTACACTCGAACTACACAAGTGCCTTGCCTAGATACTTTCGCCGTAGTTAGATAGGTTTTGTGCTTGTGTGTGCGCGCGGCCACATAGTCAGACGGGTCGTCGTCGTGCTCGATGTGGATGTGGATGCAGCGCCTGAAGAACGGGGACGGAGCCCCGTGCGATGCAGCGACGAGAATGGGATAATAAGCGGAAAATGAAATCGCATAATCGCACACACAGCAGGCGGCAGAGAATGGATGGCGGAGAGGCCGATAAACGGGGCAGAGTCAACAAAACCGGAGAAGAGAGAGGTTACATGAGAGCAGGAGCGTGCTGGTGACAGGTGTCATGAGAGTTCTTGCACGACAGCGGGTGGTGTTTCGTCTGTTTCTGGCAGAGATGTAGGGGAAACTGGATTGCTGTTGCGGTTGAGGGACATAAATTGAGTTGATGGGCAGATCTGTTCTAAATCCGGAGAATAGGAAAGAGATCGATGGGAAGATGTGGGAGGAGGAAGAAGAGAAGCGACATCTCGAGGAAGAAGAAGCAATTCGAAGAAAGGCATTTCTCCCCTGGAAGTGAAGGCTGTTGGAAACATCTCGTTGCGTAAAGTGGCCCATACACAGCACACTTGTCTCGGTGTGCTGGACTGTGTGACTGAGTCACGGTGAGGTGAGCAGAATAACGTGACGGTATTCCCCGAAGTGTGATACGAACTTGTGTGCCGGTCAGAGACATCGATGTTCATACCAAAGTATGCGCACAAGTGCTGAGCATGGGCCGCTTAAGGGCCAAGATATTCCATCCCAAAAAAGGGAGGAGGAGTTCAAGGCAAGTTGTCCACAGCCTTGCCTTTACCAGACTCATCAACTAACGAGTAAAATGTTCCTGAAGTGCAGTGTGATATCTAACGATGCAGAATCTTCGTTATGCGATCGTCGAAGAGACACAAGATGTGTTCATCCGCTTTAGAGCAGGACTGTATTTCATTAAGTTTCTCATCAGTAATGTTCCTTTTTATGCTTCAACCTTTTATTTTATCTGTTCCTATGTAGAAACTTTTTATTGAAATTAAATAAATAAATTAAATATACTGGCATGTAATAGAAAAACCGCACTCATTTTTTTTATAGACGAGACGTTTTAAAATAATTGCTACAGTGGGATTGCCCTATTTTTTTTTTTTTTATTAAAATGTCTAAAGTTAAACTCTCCCACAAACTTGGTTTTTAATTGTTCACTTTTTTGCGAGTCTACTGTATTTATTTTTTTGTAGAGATTTTGTGTGAAATAATTGCATTTTTTCTGATAAAGTCGATTTTAGCCCAATTTACTTGTAAAACGCGCGTCTTTTATTGTGTTTTGGAAAAGTAGGGGCAGCCGCGCTTTGACATAACATTCTCGTAGACTCGTTACGACCCGTATCGATGCCTATCAACGCACGACCGCGCGAACTCGACGTTTTGATTTGGCCTACAACTTAGAGTAAACAAAAAAGTGATTTTTTTTTAAAATTTAGTTTACTTCGTAAATGAGTGATTTGTTTGAGCTACATCAACCATTTTTGGACCAATATGATCTCATGGCACTTGTTCTCAAATTTCATTCAAATTTCATAAAGACCGGTCCGAGGGTTCAAGAGCCACAGATTTATTTCTAACTCTACCATTCAACGAGACACCACTGTGCGCCAGCCTTTTTCGTCCATGTCACCCGTCTGTCGAACTCATCCCATCGAATTACGAAGAATCAGAAACACAAAAGATCTCCTCAGCACTTACTTACTTACTTACTCATCAGGCCGACGACGCTTGGAGGGTCTGAGTCTGAGCAAATGCTGCCTTCCATCGTTGGCGGTCCTGGACGTTGCTTCCAGTCATCAAAACCAAGCTGTCTTGCATCCCCTATTACTTGGGGTTTATAATGGAGATTCGGTCTTCCTCTCTTTCTGGAACCAGGAGGCTCGAATTTGAAGACCCTCTTAGCTGGAGCGTTGGTGTCCATTCGCTCGCTGTGGCCGAGCCAGTGCAGTCGACGGATTTTTGCCTTCCGACCTACATCCACATCCTGGTACGTCTTGGTGTCCATTCGCTCGCTGTGGCTGAGCCAGTGCAGTCGAGGGACTTTTGCCTTCCGACCTACATCCACATCCTGGTACGTCTTGGTGTCCATTCGCTCGCTGTGGCTGAGCCAGTGCAGTAGAGGGATTTTTGCCTTCCGACCTACATCCACATCCTGGTACAGCTCGTAGAGTTCGCGGTTGTGCCTTCTCCTCCAGTCACCTTCCTCGCAGACGGGACCATATATCCGACGTAGAAGGTATCAAGAATCAGCTCTGCAGTTTTACTTAGCGTCCAGCTTTCCGTTCCATAGGGCAGGACTGGCAAAATGAACGTTTTGTAGAGCATGATTTTGGTCCTTCGAGTCAGGAGTTTTGAGCCAAAATGTTTCGACAAACCGAAGTAGCACCGGTTGCCAAGGGCGATTTCGCGTCACATCTCCACTTTGATGTCGTTTGTGGATTTCACGTTGGCCCCGAAGTAGACAGACTCCAAAATTGGAGCTGTCGATCGTGATGTTTTGTCCAAGGTGGTGTGCGACGGAACGACAGCTCTTTTCGGCTGTTCGCAGCCAAAGGGATTCGTCTATTTTTGAAATACCTGCCAAACTGATCAGGTGGCGCGGGAAGCCAAAGTAGGACTATCGCTGGAACTCACGAATGAGAATATCAAAAAAGGATTTATACAAGTCAACTGTCGCGTGACTCATTCAACAACTCCTGGAGATGATCCTGCATTGAGTAGGAAGCGGTTAAAATGAAATGGGCGGTGAGTGAGGGCCAAGCGCAGTATATACTGTCTTCTTGACTGTTACTTGGGAGCCTCTACTTCGGCTCTCAAGTTGAGCTCGCCGGAGATCGCGCTAATTGATGGGGCTTGTTATGTTGCGTCCATTTTGTTTGCATTAATTTTAACTTTATTACTTCAGAGAGTTGTACAAAAACAATTATTTTCCTTAAAATATATATTTTTCAGGCACAAAGTTCGGTATATTTGAATGCCTACAATGCCTACAATGCCTACTGAATGACGTACAATGACAGTAGCTTTCCAACGCATGTTCCAATGGAATAATACAAGTTACGCCATCTCTTAGCAAAGCGCACGAAGTGACAGTAAGTTATAGACCCAATATATGAGGATCGAAAATGACCCACCGACGTAATTAGTCGTTCGCTTATAATGTTACTGAAAGTTTCAAATTTGAAGTCATCGACTCAATGAATGCAATGTACTTTAGGCAGGCAATTCGCAATTCAATTGAAAGAATTTTGGATTTAATTTTTGTTGACGAAGAACTTGAGGCTGTTGTCATGGAAGTTGATTCTCCTTTACTGAATAAAAGTGTGTATCATAAAGCATTGCTAGTCTCGTTTGTTTTTAATTCCTGTGATTTTGATCATTCTGAAGATACATAGGCCTTAGTTGGATATCATAAAAGCTGATTATAATTTATTTAATAATTATTTCCTTTCTGTCGACGGAGATAAAACTTTAAACCTAGTTTAAACTAAGTTTCGAAACATTTTAGAAGATGCCATATCCAGGTCTGGCTCTGTTTAAAATATTTGCTTATTCCAAAAAACCTATCTCGTTCAATAGAAGCTTATGCAGGCTTAAAAATGCCTTTAACCCTTAACTTGTGTCGTATGAGGAAAGAATATGAATTCCCGAAGAGATTTGTTTACAGAACTCAAACAGAACTCAAAGACTTTCTGGCCGTTTATCAATACTAAGCGTAATTCTGTTGAAATTCCGTCGAACATGTTCCACAATAATGCATCTGCCGATGATATGTTTATATGCGATATGTTTGCATCACATTTTCAATCAAACTTTGTGGACTTAAGGATTAGTTGCTGGTCAGAACTTCGAGCAAATACAATCACAGTCATAGGGCTATTAGAATTGACGAATGATGATATTCTTTCTGAGCTGTCCTCGCTGGTAGAGTAGATCCAGTGCAAGCCTAGAGCCTGATAATCTTCCTCCGCTTTTTTTTTTTTTAAATGTGTAAGGATGGATTAGTCAAGCCCTTGACAATTATTTTTAATGTGTCACTGGCTCGCGGTGAATTTTTGGATTGCTGGAAGTATTCTTTCATCACCCAGATTCACAAATCTGGATCTTCTGGATCTTCTGTTGTCAACTACAGACCAATTAATCCCGAAATTACTCGAGGCTATTGTTAAAAAAATAAATGCTGAGGTATTTTATCACATATCACAATTTCAACATGGCTTTGTGAGTGAAAGATCAACTTCGACCAATTTGTTTATTTTTACAAACTTTTGCCGAAGTTCCATGGAAGGAAGACTTCAAGTTCGCTCTACATACACTGACTTCTCGAAGGCATTTGACCGGGTTCAACATAATGTGCTGAGATGATTGGCGTTCATTCTAAGATCTTGAAGTGGATAACCAGCTACCTTACAAATCGTAGACAGTTTGTAAAAATAGGTAATGATCTATCACGGGTAATTTTCAATTTCTCTGGGGTACCCCAAGGTAGCCACCTTGGCCCTCTTCTGTTTCTTCTTTTCACTAACGATTTGCCTTCCTATGTTTGCCATTCTAACTGCCTTTTATACCACGGATGCAATGGAGATACAATATGATATCTCATCTGTACAGAATTGGTGCGATTTGAATGGACTGCATTTCAATGTTGGTAAATGCTTCTGTAGCCTTACGCGCTTGTAAGATTCATCTGAATGCCAGCATAAACAAACGAACAAACTGCAAAATACAACATGTAATTTAATTTGGGGGACCATTTGTGAATGCGCATCCAAAAATCCATCTGGAATAGACTACCCACATATTTCGGTTTCAAGTGACTGCCAGGATCAGACCGCAATCAGCAATCGATGTCTAAACACCGATGGCTTCGGAATTAATTGCATGTCCACCGCTGTGTCTGTGCCTGTGTCGAAACCTTAGCCACACCTCGACTACCTCAAATGACCGCCTCTTTACGGTCACAAGACCACCTCCGATCGCCGCCAGAGGATACATGTATTTGCAAATAGGATAAATCAAACCCACATCCATGGTGGCCAGTGGAAACGAAACGAGGTGATTCACTCCATTTCGAGTTCCTTTTTTCTCTCGTTGGTTTGTTTGTGCAAGTGTGTGCCGATGTGATGCCCACAAACAACTCGTCACTGCTGCTCAACATCTGCAGACATCTCCTGTTCATCTTCCAGAGAAATTCCCTTGCAGATGGATTCAAATCAGACACGGGACATCCAATGCAAAGGAAGAAAAAGGGAACAACCTGAACTGCTCTTGGGTGTCTGCTTTTCACTTCCTTTCCTGCTCGATGTGGGTTCTCAATCAATGAAGTGTGCCAACGCCAAGGATGTATTTATATCGTAGATATCCCTGACAGTCCCGGATGGAGGAGGCGACTCAAACATTTTTATCACCCGCATCCTGAAGTGGCTACAGATGCTCGAGTGCAGATGTTGGGAGCGGTGTTTGTTGCACCACCACCACCAGCGGTCGGTCTGGCGCGAGTTGAAATTCGTCTCGATGTCCTGCGGTGAAATATTGATGAAGAGCACAGCGTTTGAAATGCGACACATTTGAGGGCGGACGAGGGAGCGGGAGTAATTGAATTGAATTCAGTTTTGTCGAGAGGTTTATTAAACTGAGGTTGCTGATGAGTGAGAATAACGAAGTGACATGCGAACGGAATATTCATGGAAGGTGTGGGTAGACCAAGGATCTACCCGAATTAATAGCCTTTGAGCATGTCCTTGTTGTCTAATGATGAGTAATTTGAGAATTCAGTCGACTTTGTGTTGGCATGAGGCGCTTTTATTTATCGGCTCCTCTTTACGACGGACCACTGAGAGCCTCGAAACGTCTCCACTAAACCAGAGGTTAAAGCGAGTCTAAGAACTTGCCTGATTCCGCTTGGACATAACTCCTGATGAGTTGGAGTGGACGGCGGAGGACTGAATGGCCGGGAGATCTCCCGCGCGTGGTTTACCCCAGCGGCTCTTTTAGTGGAACATGCGGGTTGGTGGCGCTTGGTATCGATGTACTATCGACATAAATTGGATTCCATGAAGGTTTTATGACCTACAACCATATGCGGTCAGACATAGGGGGCATGATCCATCCTCCGTAAACCTTATGGATGCAAATGTCCTTAACTCAAAGACCACTGGGCCGATTTTGGTCGATGTGTTCAGAAAAGCCAGCAAATTCATGTCTTCTGGGTACGCCACAACGGCCCCCAGAAGCTTTTCTGCACCTAGACAAAAACGGACTGATACAAGATATAAATGCGATGCCGCTCATCTACCACATCGCCAGATCAACTGTGGATGGGTGAATCAATCACGACCGTTTCGTCGCACAACGAGCTGAGAAGGGTCTACTCAGGTTTAACACTTCGGTCTCAAGACGGACGGACGAAGATTCTGGTGGCTGGGGAGGAGGGAACTCCCTCGTCGAACACTTTAGACCCGGGGTAAAAAGGGTAGTACGTATCCCCGAAATCGGTAGATGATCCTTAGTCGCGCAGCAAAAGTCTGCTGTGTAAAGCGATACTGAGAGTTAACACTTAGAGAACGTAGTGTTTTGTGTGCTCTGTGATGGAAAAAAAAAAGAACAGCTTAGAGCGCCCGCCGAGGGCCAGTAACTTGCTGGCCCTCTAGCATTGTTCGTCTAACTATTGGGTCTATAACTTAATTCGTGCGGTTTGCTAAGAGATGGCGTAACTTGTATTATTCCATTGGAACATGCGTTGGAAAGCTACTGTCATTGTACGTCATTCATTTGAAGCGTAAGCAACAATAATTTCTTTTCACTCAAATATGTCGAACTTCGTGCCTGAAAAAGTGTCTTTGCGGGGAGTTCTTCTCCTTTACTTTAATATGAAGAAAACTGCTGCCGAAAATCAACGTATTTTGGTGGAAGTTTATGGTGAACATGCGCTAGCTGAGCGAATGTGCCAAAAGTGGTTATGAAACCTGGCCAACCAGCCAAATCAATGGCAAACCGACTATCCATGGCGCGAAGGTAATGCTCTGTGTTTGGTGGGATCAGAAGGGTGGGCTGTACAATGAGCTGCTGAAACCAAGTGAAACCATCAATGGACATCGCTGTCGAACACTTAATCCACTTGAAGAGAGCCGTAGCCGAAAAACGCCCGGAATATGCGACCAGACGAAGACAACGCACGAATTAAGTTAAAGACCCAATAGTTTTAAGCATTTTGTCTAGTATCTAAGTATCTCATGAATATAAGAATAAAAAGCAAACCCGACATTTTGATGAAACCAACACATCTTACTTCCATCATCACCATCACCCTTTTGTAACGCACGCAAAGAAACGATTAGGAATTGCAAATAAATTGATATACGTTATTTCATTTATTTCTTAATTTGATGGAGATTCTTCGGGACTCGGGTCGATGTCTTTTTCGGTTGCGCTTTATACTTCGACTTCTGTATTTGACTAAATTAGCATGGCTTATCCCTAGAATTTAGCACAAGCGTTCATTCCTTCCGCACCTTCATTTAATTTCACTTGACACCGCAGCTTCGACTTTGTCCCACATTTGCCACTTCGTTCGGGATCACTTGCAGTCTTTCTTTCCGCCCGTCAACACACAGCTCGCGTATTTTCAAAACCTAATAGCACGCCATTCTCTTTGGATTTCCATATTCATCATCAGTCTTTGAGGCTTCAGTCTCCCCATCTCTGCCTCCCCCCGCTCCCTCTCTGACACACTTTGGGAAACATCGAAACATCGAAACAATAGTTACCGTCCCATATACGGCGCGGCGCTAATTAGGCAATCTATTGATTTGTGCCCCTGCACCACCGTCGCCGCCGCCATGGCCAGCCACCGCCGCGGCTAGCCAACGACCGGCTGTTGTGTCCGTTCCGCTGTTCATCTGTGAAGTTCGTTCAACCTCATTGAAGCGATCGTTTGAGATGGAAATTAATGCCACGGGAAAATATGCCAATATCGCAATAAAATTCTAGTTTCACATTCATTTGCTGGCTGGTTGCGGTCTGCGTGGCTGATGGATGCGCCATTGCGCGAGAGACAGACTCGACGTATCCGAATTGATAAACCATTAGTCAAATACGCTGATTGGGTCGAGTGCCTAGACTGGGCGCCTTCGTGGTTTTATCGCGCCACTCTGTTTGAACACACCGGTTGTGGTGTGTTTTTTCCTATTTGCCGGCCTCTCACCGAGTGAGAGGTGCTGTCCGCTGATAAGCTGGACTGGATAAGTGGTGAGTTAGAGGCCTTATCGCAAAATCGTAAATTTGAGGTACACTCTTGCTTCACGCTGTGCACCAAGTGTCCACGACTATCGGGCAAGATTATTCGAATGGCGATAGCGATGCAATTGGCGTTGCGACATCAGATGTTCGAAAGTGAAATTGGGAGCGTGTGAAGGCGGGGGTCGCTGAAGGGGTTTTGTTTACCTGTAAAGGAAGCGGTCAGCGTACTGACGCTGGTGCGAGCTACTGACTGTGCTTGGAACTTGCGGAAGGAGACGTGGCTGTGCGATTGCGTGGAATGGAGTTGGACTATGGCGAAGGATGTGTGGTTCTGTCTGCGAGAAAGGCGAATGGAGGTCGAATGGCGAGAAATGCGAATGAGAGGGAATTCGGCGAGGATCCTGAAGTATGTCCTGAGAACAACAACAATTCCACGGCTAAGATTAGATGCATGCGTGGACCTAAAGTGGACAGGGATCCGCATTGAACTTGAAGACAATAAGTTTAGGTGTCAAAAATCGGAACAAGGCCCAATGCAAGGAGTTTATCATGCAAGCAGATGACTTCAAACAAATGTTCACAACGACGGCAAGACCCACTATCACATACGCGTCCAACCCTCCTAGAGACAACAGCAAAAAGTTGTCGAAGTTCCAACGAATTGCTTGCCTTGACAGGAGTCATGAGCACCTGCCCCATAACAGCTCTAGAAGCCATAGTACCCCCTTACCAAACTTGGCTAGGAAAAGAAAGAGTATCTAGCAGAGAGACTTGCCGTGTCTCACCTAAGAGCACTCAATTCAATCCCTAAAAGGAGCATATTTTAAAGAATGCCGGTTATGTTCAGGCAGCATGTTTCGGCAGGTTTTTTGAGGTTGAAATATTGGGCCGAGAGAACTGAACTAATGGCGTTCCAATAGTAGATCCTAAAAGTCTGGCATGCTTCACAAACGGATCAAAGATGGACTCTGGTGTTGCCTCCATTAATTGGCAGATTATGCGTGCCGGCACAATGGACCTACAGGTCGAAGTGCATTCCTACAAGACTTCTGTACCTACCTTCCCGACGTCTACTTCATATTCCATCTCTGATCCACTTAAAGACAGCAGCTTCTTGGAGCGCTTGGGCACCGATCTAGGATTGATCATTTTGGAGGTTTGACACGTCACGTAGTACCCTGCATCATTTTGGTGTTGATCAAGTGGGTAGCCAGCCGCCTTGGCGTGGTGAATTGGTGCGGGTTCTAGAAAACTCCAGAAACTCGAGTGGTTGTTGTAGAAGCTAGGTCCAACAGCAGCTTGTTGGACCTAGCACCAATCTAGTCTAGATTGAAGGTTTGACACGAGCCAACTCGGACTGCAGCCCCACCAAGACAGCAACTAGGTCATGGACCCGAAAAAGTGTGAATCGTCGTCTCCTTTCATCTTCCAGCCCGACAATCCTCTCACGCTGGTCCGCTTATTCTTTGCAGTTCCTTTTGGTATGTCTCTTCGATTGCACGCCTTTCTGCTCACACTCGCCGTGAAAATCTGAATATTACATCCCACCTCCCAGGGTATTTCAACAATTGAATTCTGATGTGGCCGACGAACGGTTTAGCAACTTTAAGCAGGGCCGGACGCACCATGTGTGCAGGATGCGAACGTGCACAGGGCGCCAAGCTATTGAGGGCGCATTCTGAACCCTAAATAAATAAACACTTTCATCATCTCATCTGTTCACACATAAGAAACCAGCTTATTATTATGAGATGATGGATATTTGTAGTATGTTCCAAAAAAAGACTAATATTAAGGGGCGCCACGATCACTTGACTGGAGGCGGCCCTGACTCTAATGTTGTGTCAATCCCACCAACCTGCCGATGACTTAGATTTCAACTCCTTCCAATTCGTTTCATGGGTGCCTCGCTGTGTTCATTCAATCAATCTGTATTCAGCGAATATAAACCTTTTCCAGAATAGTGATCGTCTTCGCTGGGCTCGAGTTCGGCTGGCCTCGAGCCTGTCCCGCCAACTGAGCAACGAATTGGGAAGATTCACACGAACAAATGGGTTTCATTGGCAGGCTCAAAAAAGCGTTTGCCAGACCAGCAGTAAGACCATTCACCGCTACAACTACGTAAATCCTATTTCTCGATGAAGTTTATCTTCGATGAGTTTGCGTCTCGCCGCTCCCCATCCACGTTCAGTTTCAGATCTTCTCAGGCGTCTTTGCAATTAAGACCCATTTGGGGGATCATCGTCCAACCGAGACATTTCACATCTCCTTTAAATCGATCCAGATGCCCGTATCTGATGGCACAACAATAACGCATAACTCAGCCGTCACCATCGGCCCCGCCGCCGATGACTCGCCAGGTCCCATTTGATCTAACAAACGTGTGCTGTTCACACACGTGGTTCTGTGGAGTCTCCGTCGTCTGATGACGAACTGCTGTTCAAATGCATTTCTCCCATGGCGGGGACAGCTGACAGAGAAAAGAAACTATTCCAGAGTAAATATTAAAGTAAAGTCACGTTCCGTCTGCGATCCCCGCTCTGGTGCCTAGTTCATTCACTTTACTAGGAATTCGCCGTGAAGGCACCGCGGCAGCGCATCTCTGGGGATGGGGGTTTGTTTGTCTTCGTTGTTTTTTTTTTTATTATTCTTTTACAATGACATTGTTCCCCTTTCTAGACCTTTTTCCCTTCGCTCTGGATCATGGCTGTGTAATCAACTGCAGTTTATGCAAGAGATGAACTCTTTCGTGAGCTGAATGGAATCTGTTTTCGGGTTCATTGGGTTGAAAGGGATGGCAGCTTGAGATGATGAAAGTGCAGACTGAGTAGTCGGCGATGCACTACTGTTGGATGGCAATTAATTCAAATTGAATGCGACGCAGTGCTGGAGTGGGCGCTTTGGGTTCAGCTGTAGACTTGCACTATAAAAATATTTTTCCACAAGAAAGTGCTTCCATAGTCTCAAGATTGAGGAAATTGTATGTAAGTGGTTCAAACCGAGTTAAGGCACTGAACAAATACTCAATCTGCTTGGTATCAAAGGGAATTTTTGCTGTAACAAAGTTGTACTCCATGGACGACTACTGTCTGACACACAATAGTGCGCTGGTGCTTCCGTCGAGTGGCGTTCAACTACATAGATAAGCAATAGAATGGCACAGCCCTCTCAAATACTGCGATGTGGTATCATTCTATCGTTTGTTATGAAAATGAGGACAAGATAATCTCATGTAACAACCAGCGCTGGGAACTATCGAATGAATTGCAATGAGCTCAAAAATCATTCGATGCCAAAGTAAACCATCGAGTAAAACATTCGAATGGTTTTTTCATTTGATTGGATGAATGAACGACTATCGAATAAGTGCAACTGTTCATTTACTATCGAAAAAGTCGATCGTTTCTATTCGATGGTTCCCAGCACTAATAACAACGCCCTCTCTCAAGCAAATCGTTCAACATGTTCAGACATTTGCTTGCATTTTGACAAGCTAAGCGCTTCTTATGTGTCAACTGACATTTGAGAAATGAAAGCAAGTGATCGATTTGGATTTTTATTTCAGTGCCTTGACAAGGAATGAGTTAAACACTTTCCTTGGACTTGTCAACTTGTCTGTCTCGAATTAACTTCAAGAAAGACGCATGCCTCCATGCTCATCAATTCTTCCAATCGAATGAAAAACCATTCGAATGTTTTACTCGATGGTTTACTTTGGCTTCGAATGGTCTTTGAGCTCATTGCAATTCATTCGATAGTTCCCCACGTTTTCACGTAGATGCCGACTTTTGACTAAATGTTTTGAAGGTGTGACCAGTAGGGCCTCCGCCTGTGGTAGCCTATCCTGGGCCTTTGGGAAGTCTAGTGCAAACGCAAGGCAGTCGAATTTAGATAGCATTGGAAGTTGTAACTTTTAAGCGGCAACACGAGACTGAGGACAATCAAAACAATCAAATCATAGCAGCGAGTCGGTTTTTGACAGGCCTTGCTAAGCGTTTTATCGAATTTACTAGAATGTCATGTCAAATCGTGCCACTCTCAATTCAACAAATCCAAATATAACGCTCGCGTCTTACAGGTCACATGTTCTGAAATATGCTTTAAAAGAAGAGAAATGCTTCTACTGTGTTCCATAGGCACCCACAAAAAATCGTCCAAGGGGGCAGACTCATTTTTTGAGGCAATATTAGTGGACTGCCCAGGATTTAAACATTGCAACCACGTTAGAACCATTTGATCAAGGCTGGTTGTACGGGTGCCATGGAACTTAGTGTCAAAAAACCTTATGAACCGAACTTTCATCTGCTAATCACTGCTGAATCCCATCTTAGGAGCGACAACGTCAAGCGAAAACGGTCGTGATCGAATCGCGGTGAGTCGGTGCTAACGCTGGCCAAGGCAGCATTGACGGCCGAGAAGGTCTTGCTGTGTGCTTGGGGGAATTGGCAGCGAACATTCATTTCGTCTCGCTGCTGTATATTCTGGACATTTCATATAATGCTGGCCACCGATATAATACTGGAGAGAGTGGGAATGTGGTCTCACAAAGATGCTGGTCCCCTGAAATTGGGGGTTGAGGACGATCTGATGGTAGCACCTGTCTGTAAGATATGGTCGACGGAAAGCGCACCTGACGAGTTGAATCCTGGTCCTATCCACACGAGAGGAAAGCTCTTTGAAGAGAGACCTGGGTAGGTAGTGAGTGGCTTAGGCCAATGTAGGCCACGCGGGTTTACACAAAAGAGGGGTTAGGCCGGCGTGATTATTAGGACATGTCTTGAACCCGGACAATCCCTTGTGCGCGCAAATTATAAAAAAAGCCAGTCCGATTTATCAGTGAAGTCCAATAGCGATTTGATCGGTGTTTCCCTCTGGTCGCTAAGGTTATCGAAGAAGTAGGAGTCTAGACTGGCTTTCCTAGCTGAGGCGAGTGCAGGCAGAGATTATGGAGGAGGAGATATTCGTCTTTCCAATGGAAAGCCCCCAGTCCATCGCAGTTGTACTCTCAAATCACGCATACTACTTTATTTTAACGCACACTTGTTAGGAGTATAGAGCAACGCAATGGTGTTAGGCGGGAGTAATCAGCTTCGCTTAGCTCACACGTATTCACAGACGTTACAAAAAACGCTGTCAGATGAATCTGAAGGGCAAGAAAGGTAGAAGTGGCACAGCTCTTCCTCCATTATCTCTGAGTGCAGGGCAGCTGCAGGGAAGGTGCTGCACACTTTCCTCCTCTTCCTCGTCCCGGCAGCTTCTGGCAGAAATCGTGTCCGGTGACTATTCCCACAACGGTGCTGATTTGGGATATTTCTAAGCAGATCAAACTGTCAGATATTTTAGGGTAGGTAGGGCAGGGAAAAGGGCTGTGAATTCACCAGGACACTTAAACCATTGTGATACCCACAGTCTGACTAAAACCACCGATCGGCCTCTCCAGTGAGAGTGCCCTTGATTTGATCCCATCGGCAAATGGTGACTGAACTAGGTTGAAGCGTATTAACTTTGCTTTTACTGGGATTCGAACCGAGGACTCCACTAACCAAGGACAGGCACCTAACCAACTGCGCCATCCAGTGGTCAATCTAGGGTCAAGACTCGGCCAGATGTGTTTTATTGCCTGAATTCCATCTGGAATTGGCTTTAAGTTTACTTAGCTTACTGAGTTGTAACTTAAAGGGTGTACAAGCTCCATCATCTGGCAGCGTTGTGGCGATTTTTGCGAGTCTGATGTCTCTATGGCCTGGTACCCAACACAGGCGAATTCGAAACTGTTCGTATACCTCGTCAAGAGATGTGCGACTCCAACTTGAGAGACCGCCATCCTCTCTGCAACACAAAACCTACCCACAACACACTTTACTTGTGTTCCACAAGAGGAAATAATGTCCACGCAAGCAGAACAAGCAACCTCTCAGTCCAAGGATTCACGCTGTAATTCCATGGAAAGGAAATGTGTCTTTGTTGTCATCGTCTCATATTCTAGCAAGAGAAAAGAACTCCATTTGCTCGCTCGCCCACATGAACAGCATGTGCATTCCCAGTGAATCCTTTCACTCTTCCGCCATCACTTCTGCCGTGGTCGTCGCAAATGCACAAGCGCTTTCTTCCAACGCAGCGATGCCTATGTGCTCCCATTCGAAAGCCCTTCTTTCAGTGTAATTACCATAACTAAATTCCCAACATTGCGCTCTGTTTAATTCAAGACCCATTACTCCATCTAAACACCTAAAACACAATTGCTCCCAGGCGTCCAACACACACACACGCGCACAGAATTCCAGGCACAATTCCTTGAAGGGACCTCGGCGCGGAGCGGGCGTCGGCGGTAGTCAATAACAATGCAGTCTCGTGCAATAGAAGCAATAACTAAACTCGCAGAGTACGCCGGGAACTTTTTCAAATGCAATCCGATGGATGGCAGGCAACGCAAATCTGGAGCATGGTGCGGTGGTGGTGGCTTCGACTACTTCCTTCGTCACCACCCGCCGGCGAGCTATTGGAGCGTCAGCAAGCCCTGCATCGATTTGAAAAGGGTTTTTCTTGCTTTTCCCGTTTCCACCTGTAAGTTTGACTCCATTCAGTCCCCAGTCGGAAAGAACTCTTTCTCGGACCACCTCCTCCGCCCCGTTGATGGGCGTCAAGGGTGCTTTAGAAAAGCCAGCGAGTAGCCTCGACAATATACAATTATTTCCGCACACATGAACGTCAAATGAGTGCAGATGGCTGGGAGGCGCATACACCCCCGCCGCCGCTGGTACATAGCACACAAGCGAGCGTATGAAAGAGCGCAGTTAGCGGGTGAGTTCGTTGACATTTACACATAAATTGCCGGCTCCATGGGCTGTGTGTGTGTGTGTGAGGGTGTTGAGGGGGAATCGAACCCACACACCCGCCACTCCCTCTGAAATGGGAAAAGTATCTTCAAACGATGTTTCATGCTCATCTTCACCGAGGGGAACATGTTTTCCATCACCGGGCTGCCGCCTCGCTGCGAGCCGTATCTCTCTAGTGGTTGTTGTATTTGTGTGGAGCCGGGGTGGCTTCTGTTGATTCGCGTCACCACAACAAGTTTTAAGTGGTCCCTGTGGCGCCATCTCTGGACAGAGGGACTGATAAAAAAGGATTCGTCACACTCCTTGTATTGCCGGTGAAACCCCGCGTATCGGGTTTGAATGTAGGTCATCCGGGCGGGACGATGCGTATTGTTGCGTTGGCAAAACAAGAGGTTGACATTTTCCATTCGCAACGGCTCAAATAATAGCAGGTGTCCAACGCAAAAGGTCACTGGACTATTTATATCGCTTGCTGGAGTGGCGACTGATGTCGGCTGGCCGGCCGTATGTGGTGTCCCCGTGAGAGGCTTTGGGGTGAACACAGGGAGGGGTTGCTACGCGAGTGGGCACTGGCGGGTTGCACGCGCCGTGGGATATTACGCAACTGGAAAAACTATCTGAAATTGGAGTCTCCGTGGAATTAGTTGAGTGAGCGCTTGTGATGAAGTGGATGAAGAGAGGGGCTGCCCCCTTGGGGTTAGTCTTGGCGGAAGGCCTGGGCTGCTATAAAGCACGCATCACCGCATTTCGTCTGCGACATGTATGTACTACGCTGGGGGGAACTAACTTGGATGTGGATTTATTTCAGACTTCGGCAAGAAGTCTCTGACTTCTATGACCTCCCAATAAGGACACACGTTCAATACCCCAGGCTCAAGACCAAAATACTTCTAGGAGATTTCAATCCCAAGCTGGGCAAGGCTGCGGACTACAGTCTACATTCGAGAAGATCGTGCAAAACAAACTACAGCACAGGAGATGACTGCATTAGACGTCCATTTCGAAGCAAGGCTTTCGATGACGTAGTCCGTTAGCCTTCGATCCCCGCATACGCTGGTCAGTGCTTGGCGTGACATCTCCCCCGTAACAGCTCAAGAGGCCACTGCCGGTTTGAACTGGATTTCTTCGGGCTAAGTCCGAAATGAGCTCGCATACCGGTCACCAGACTCCGGTATGCCACCATTCAAGCCTGCCTCCCCATTGAGCATGGCACACGAGGGTAAGCAGGGTATTTCAAGAAAAGGCTGTCTTCAAGAAAATACAAATATCATCGCCATCTTGGGCAAGAGTCACAGTGGGCAGTTATGCCTTTGGGAAAGGAAGGGGCTTCGTCTACATCGACATCGCATTGAGGACCAATCGCAGATGAACTCTTGCCAGCAGTGGGTCTCTGCTCTGAAAATGCCAGTCCTGCAATGCTGCGTCACAGAAAGACGCCAACAACTTTCCAATGGCACCCGATATACACATCTGATGACAGTTGGACAGGTACCCTTAGCGTATGTATGTAAGCAAGTTCGGCGCCTAGTCTTTCTTCTTTTCTTTGTGGCGTGTGTCCCCTTGTATCTCCTAGGCTCAACATCTCCTAGACAACGCATACTTGTCTTCAGTCGTTCCCAACTTCGGCGCCAAGCACTCTTTGGACCGCCAGGCCTTCTACCCTCTAAACGGTGTCATCCTTGGCCATGGAACTGGCCCTTTCATAATCTATGGTTTATTTAATGCCACTTCTGATATTGCTGTCCGTTGAAGATGCGTTTGGGCCACAAAATGTGCGATGGTTCGGTGCCTACACAAGACAGTGGAAATGTTGTGCTCTTGTCTGTGGACAGTGGGTATGACTGTCGCACCAGCTTGTTGTTGTTATTCTTCTACTGGCACTACATTCCGCGGTGAACCTGGATCTCAGCCAACCAGTGTCTCCTGCTGCCACTATCTTTAGCCAGTTGCCTGCGATTTCCCACGCCAAGTTGGTTGAGTTTCTTCTCTCAACCGTGGACGTCCTCTATTGCGTTGTCCCACTGGTGAGGGGTCGCAGGCTTGTTTTAATGTTGCCATCTCCCTGAAGCTTCCTGATCACTGTAGCGTGCGATAAATGAGGAACTGTCCTGGCTCAAGAACAATGTAATATCCTTAAGCGATACTACCATCTGTTCGGACAGACTGGCCGCATACTGGCCGGATGGGTATCCCCTATAACGACTTCTGTAGAAGCTGCACGGATCAAGAGGATGTTGAAGCCATAGATCACCTACCCTGCCCGTGTAGCGCGCTGCCAGTAGTAGATACTTACACTCTAGAGCCTACAACTTCAATAACCTCAATGGGTTAGAAAGCGTTAGTATTAGCCAGCTAAGCCGCGTCGTTATGGTCGCACAGTGGTCCCGCAGTGGAAATAAATGCCCGAAGTGACATATTTCTCTCTGCCAAATCGAATATGTTTTTCGATTCTACAAATACGAGATCCTAGAAAGCCAAAATCTTGTTGATTTTGGATGTTCTGTTTGGCTATACCGTTAGCTCAAAGGTGGGACTTTAAAATGTACGAAAACGTGCACATTTTTTCGGCAAATTTGATGTGGCATATTTCCTAAAATTGTGTACTTTGGAACTTAAGGTAGTCGTTTTTTTAAAGGGCATACATTTGGCCTTCAAACTGCGTCAACTGTTTTTTCATACTGCTTACCAACTGTGTAGACCAGGCTTTTAAGAAAGGCCATCTTTTGGGGGCCATTTCAATGTTTGACGGGCGGCAACAAAAATGGCGGCGTATGTCGATATGCATTTCTTGGCTATTTTTTTTATGGTCCGTCGCACCGCAGTATGAAGGTCTGGTGGATCTGAGGACTTGCCTGACATGAAGCTGCACTTATGACGCTCCTGCTGGATTTCTGAGAAACTGATTAAGGGGTTCTGGAAGGACTCTCATCGCTCGACACCTCGACGACGGCACGCTGCAAGGTGTCTCCTTCCTCGTGCAACAAGTAGTCTAGATAATCTTCAGTAAAAAATGGAAACAGCAATCCAATCGGTAAATCCAGACGCGCCTGTCCATACGATGCCTTATGCAACTTCGCTCTGACACACTTTAGCCATCGAAGTGACCCTTCCCGACCCCCTCCACGTGCAGTCGATCTTTCGCAACCGGCATCAGAAATTTTTCCTAAGTAATGATAATTTTCCCTTATCCGCGTATCTACGAGTGCTTCAATTTAAGCAATTGCTCCAACCCAGCAAAATTGAAACCGAATTGTGAGTACATGTACATCCACAGTCAGTCGGTCGGCTGCGTACAGCCCAGATACCGCTGACTCGGCCGCATGCATTCGGGCGCGCAAACTTGCAATTTAGCGTACGTAAGTAGCTCAACTCGCTGCACAGGCCCAATTGCTGCACTGGGACTCGCATTTAAGAGGCGTTCTCATGCGGCTGGGTGGGATGCGTTGATCCAGAAGCATGGGAACCATGCCATGCCGTCGTCAATAGAACATGAAAATCCCAAGAGATCCGCTATGCTATTGTTCTGCTCCGCTTTTCATCCGCCTGCTGCCCTTCCCGGCTGTCTGTGGTCTGAGGCGATTACTGAAATGAGAATCTAAAGGCGGGCGCGCCGCGCCGCTGGCGGCGGATATGAACTTCGAATTCATGAACCCACGGCCACAGATGATCGGATCCGATTCCATGGGGGCGTGCGTGGGGCCCTCACGACGTAGCTGCCATAGGAGTTGCTAGTGAGCCGAAAATAGATCTCATTAAACCGAGGGCCATTCCCGGAACGATGTATCGGCAGACGGCGTATCTGCGGTTATCGTTAACGACAACGACTACTGCGACGTTGTCGTCGTCGCTGCTCACCTGGGGAATGTGTGGAAGTGGAGGGCTCGGGTATGTGGCTGCGTGGACGGGGTCATTCGAAGGAAATTACGTTTCCAAGGTAACAGCACAGAGGTAATAAAACCAAGTGCGGATCCCCAAAAATGGACTCACCATCCGAGGAGGACGTTAATAAGACATCAAATGGGAAACCGTATGAACCCATCGACGCACTCAGCGTAGAACCACAAACAGGCCGCCAGGGCGGGAGGGGGTCTCCTGGGTTGCGTAAGAGCAACCGACAAGGGCCGGCCGTGAATGTGACGACATTCCCACTTGTCATCGCTCTTAACTAGTCCTATTAGAGGTTACGGCACAGGAAAGTGCACTAATGCGGGTAATTGACTTTTACGGCAGCAAATGGGGAACTTTGACGAGGACTGGGCTGGCATCCCATTTGGCGCGGTTTCCCGTCCGACTGAATCAGCGTTTCATTCAAGTCGAGGTTTTATGACGCGGCTTACAAATTCTGAGAATCCCCACCTGCATTCGAGGGATGTGAGTGGGTTTGACGACATGTGCTTGTGTCAGTGACTGCGCTTGACATCTGATGAAGCCTTCTTTGATGGAAGCAGGCGAAAGAAGCAAGATTCTGGTTTGATGGACATGGGGCGGGACCATCTGTTGCAACTTGTCTCGCGATGGAGCCTGCATGCACATCGGTGGTGGAAAAGGATTGAAGTTTTGTGGCAAAATGCGAGGCTTAGCTCGTAAGAAAGTCGGGTGTGTTAAGAGAACGGGTTGGTGGATCGCTTCGATTGCTGACAGTATTTTTTTTTCAAGCAGGGACTAACCTCTTTGGTCTGTCAACAACTGTCAGGCAGGCAGAGCTCAGCCTACTCCGTCGTTCCGCTGGGGATGTGTCAACAACTGTCTGGCAAGTGCCTGGGGCTAGGTATAACTTTAAAACTTAGCAACGACTTGTAACGAGTATGGACTTATGACCCTCCACCAAATTTGGCACAAATTTCGTCACATTTGGCTAGTTTGGCCCTATGACGCTTTTGACAGCGACATTATGCCAAATGTGTCGAGGTAAGGACACTTTCATTCAGCGTCGTTGTACCACCTCAGTTGCATCAGGCAGTGAAATAGACGACGCCAGTGTTTAAGGAGTTGTCCGAAGAAACTCGAGACACCGAATAAGAGTCAGTGACAGGTGGGGTGGCCCTCGAAGTTAGTCAGGCTGCTCTTAAGTGAGTCAGCCACTCTGACCCAACCTAACCGCACACTGTTCCTTCCTGTCAACAGGCAGCTGTTGAGGCGAAAATTGAGCGCGAAAACATTTGATTTGTCGGACACTTAAAAACTGAGAGCTGATGACATTTGAAAGCACTTCAAACTCGGTGGGAAGGGCCTGCTGCGGTTTCGGTATGAATTCATCCAAATCACGCGATTTCGATTCGGTGGGAACGTAGTATGAAGTTGACATAAAGACAGGGGAAATAAGAGGCAACAACGGAACACAGCACAACAACAGAACACCGTTATCAATTGAAGTGGAGGCAATGATTGGTGCCGTCCACATCAAACACAGACTGTGCTGTTGTTTTCCTCGTAAAGTCAGTTCTTGAATTTAAAAAAAAAAAATTGGAAAATTTAATTTACCAAATTGCGGTTGCCGTCCCTGTCCGAGTCCGGGTTAGGGAGTGTCCGATAAAGGGAGTATAAAATGTATAAGCTAAGAGGATTGTCCGCCAAAGAGAGTTGTCCCTAATAGGAACATTCCCTGTATTGTACATTTACTCTGCCGCAGAGATAGTCATCTAGAAGCCCACACTTTTAACAACCAGGGTGGCATCAGAGTCGCGGGTATGTGTTGTCTCAAGTCTTGTCTAGACATTGAACGCTAGAGCTCCACCCCTGTTGGCTAGTTCCCCAATGCCTAGCCTGGGAAACAATTTCTCAGCTTTAATTGTCTGAAATCATCTTAAGGAAATTCTCATTTTGGAAAGGTCTGTAGCTTGTGAATGTTAATAGTCTCCACCCACTACACCAGCCTGTCCTGTTTGATGATTGGTTCCTGAGCAACTTTCGGGAACCAAATTAAGGAAAGCGTTCTCGTAGCATTTGAAATTTCTTAGAAATCGTATGTAAACGAGATCAAAATCACTAACTGGTCTTCAGGATCAAAGTGATCAAACAGATCTGCGTGGTTACAGAATGGGCGTATGCCAGCAGACCAACCTAACCATCAAAGGGGTGGGAAGTCCTTGAGCCAAACTCCACAGTGCATCGCGTATGTGATAGCCTGGTGCGGTACAATTGAATCCCAAATTCCATCGCTTCGTGTGGTTCCTTGCGTTGAACGCTCTCGTATGTGGCTTTAAGGGTTTTCCCAATCCCTAGTCTTCTCCAAGATTTACCTAAGAGTGAATATTTGGCCCATAGTCGATTTGCTAAACCGGTAGCTGCACTGGTACATGTCTCTTGGTGCGGTGAATGATGGCAAACACAGTGCACTGGGTCGGAGATGAGGGATATAGTTGTTGCAAGAGGTCGGATCGCCTGTTTTGTAGGCGGGTCATTTGGAGCTGATATACCAGTCGTCGGGCATGCTTTGGTCTTCCAAAAAAATTCTGCGGTGCATGGCAAACCACCAAACCACCTGCATCTGCTCCCTCATCCCCACAAGGTGGGACTAACATCATCGACTAGAGCTGCGATTTACGTGTCCCATGTCCAGAGGCACAGCAATTCACTTCATCCGAAAAAGAACCTCATTTTTTGCCATTGTTAGCCTTCACTCTTGCCTTTACACGTCCGACGATTCTCCTTTCCTCCAAATGCAAGCCCATCAAGGACTTCCTCCGGCTGAAAACAATGGCCAAGGAAGTAAACCGTTTTATTCCGGGAATTCCAAATAAAGACAGACGTTGTTACTCACGAAATATCCTCAAATCCCAAGAGATGCCCAGCCACTCACTCACTCACATTGATTAATTGCTCGCAACATCTTTTCACATTTCACACTCTCGTGCACTCAGGCCAGGCCGAAGAGATCATTGTCCGATAAAATGTCACCTATCATCGACAAATATGTCATGATGAATGGAGTTTGTGTGGAGTACACAAGCGCTGTACATCATTTCATCTGCCGACGGAGGAAGTTCCTCAGTTCGTCACAATGGAACCCCATTCCCCGATCGGCAATCCGAAAGTAGTTTAAATGGAGTCTTCAACCCAAGTGTAATTACGTTTCCGATGGGATATGACCCTTGAGTGCTGGTAACACGTTAATTAACGACTTCCGTACGAGCATTCACAAGAACCCGAGAGCCTCCTTGTCCCACCTCCGTTCGCCGGCGGGGCGGGCAAATGCGAGAAGAGGAACTCGTTTAGCCATATCACACATGTGGTCGGCGTACATTCTGCCGAGCCGACACGCGAGGGACGCTTCACCCGTTGTCGCTCTTTGAAAGCATTCGGTTTCTTTTTTCTTGTCGAAGATGATGATAGAAAACCAAGCCGAGGTGGAAAAGGAAAATTTGTGATAACATGGGTTTCCGAGGAAGACACCGAGAAACGCTGAAGTGCATGCATCCAGGCGTGCGCTAGTCGTCGCGCGGTTCATCAACGCGTCATTGAAGTGTCTGCAGTGAAATGCAGGGAAACTATCCGAAGACCGGCATACGTCATTAATTTAAATTTTCCAAAGCATCTTGGATGGAATCATCTAATTAGTGGACGACTTGGTTCCACTCCATGGAGCGAAGGAGACGAGCTCCTCGCAGGCACCGTCATCGCGGCACACGAGGGAGTGTGCGACAGCTCCCTCCTCTCGTTCTCGCGCACAGGCTGAGTGGATGGTTGGAGGAGGGCGCAGCAACAGGTGCAAGTGCAAAAATTAGGTCGACAACGCTACGGGTGACACGTCCAGTTCCACTTGCACATTTTAATCTTCAATCTGCGGCACGTTGGCAAGTGTCAGATGATACCGTTACGTAACTACATGTAATTGATAAAGTGCCTAGTCATTTGAGGCACCCAGTCGCCTTGGGTGACAAATGACAGGAGGACACCGTTACTCTGCGTCTAGTTGCATCATTTTATGAAACGCGGCGGAGATGAACCGGTTGCTGGAGGTTATATAAAAAAAAAGCGAAAGACGAGACTTCACTTATCATTAAGACGATGGGAGGATGACGTGGATGATTAGAGACAATTACAAGCATCTTCATTAGATTTTTAATCACTTGATGGCATGTAGACTGGGAGATCGAGTGGAGGAAGTCAACGATTAACTGCAGTTTCTTCGGTTTCGCATGCAAGCAGGCGAGACAGACAGGTTCACCGTCAGTGTGGTCCCATCTTGCCATCCCTGTTTCAATCACTTGCGTTAAACTGAGCTGTCATCCAGGATTGCGTTTTACAATATGGATCGTTTACAATTCGTTGAAAATGCTGAATCATAAAAATTTGCTGCAAAAATTGAGGAGGGACGTTCGTTGCTTTATAGTCGACATCTCAGCGTTTACTAAGGAGATCTATAAACGAATTCGAAAGGCTGGTCCTGTTACAGATGACTTAGGGACAGTCCAGCAGCGAAATACACCGTCCACAGCGACTGCCTTTTGTGAATGCGTTGAGAGTATGCGAAGACTTGTCTTACTTTGTAGACCTCAATCAAAAATGTAAAGCAACTGAACACGGAAAGCGTGGAGCACTCGCCGATTGTGTGCTTGAATCGGCGAACTCACAATTTTCGATTAAAACAAAATTGTCGCCTGCGGAGAACTAAGAAACCACAAGACACTATCATGCAGGAAGAGTGCTGCCAAATGCGCTATCAAACTGCAGCTAGAGTACAGACCTGACAACCTAACTGGTCGCCTTAGTGTACTCAACTCAATCCTCAAAAAAGACATGTTTTGTATCGGGTCTATAATTTAATTCGTGCGGTTTGCTAAGAGATGGCGTAACTTGTATTATTCCATTGTTATTATTCCATTGGAACATGCGTTGGAAAGCTACTGTCATTGTACTTCATTTCAGTATATGTCATTCATTTGAAGTGTAAACAACAATAATTTTGTTTTTTTTTTCACTCAAATATGTCGAAGATTGTGTCTAAAAAAGTGTTTTTGCGGGGAGTTCTTCTTTATTACTTTAATATTAGCGAACGTGTCAAAAGTGGTTTTGCAACCCGGCCAACCAGCCAGATCAACGGCAAAGCCGAATATCCATGGCGCGAAGGTAATGCTCTGTATGTGGTGGGATCAGAAGGGTGTGCTGTATTATGAGCTGCTGAAACCGGGTGAAACCATCAATGCACAATGCTACCGAACACAATTAATCCGTTTGAAGAGAGCAGTAGCCGAAAAACGCCCGGAATATGCGACCAGACACGAGGCAATCATTTTCCATCACGACAACGCTCGGCCCCACGTTGCTATTCCGGTTAAGAACTATTTGGAAAACAGTGGAGGGGAAGTTTTACCCCACCCGCCGTATAGCCCACACCTTGCCCCTTCTGACTACCATTTGTTCCGGTCGAAGAAATACGGTTCACATCAGAGCAGAATATCAAAAATTGGCTTGATTCATTCTTGGCTGCCAAGCCGGCGCAGTTCTAGTGGGATGGGATCCACAAATTGCCAAGATGGAAAACAGCCATAGCCTTAGATGGGTAATACTTTGAATAATACTGTTGTACATGTTTTTCTTAAATAAACGTCCAAATTTTGAAAAAAAAAACCCAACAAATTATAGACATGTAACGAAACGTTACTCCTCAATGAATATCGTTACTGTTATGCTAAGGATATTCTTGTTTGCCGACATGTGCTATTGACAACCGACGTAGGTATGTTCACTCTCGCATGGCATGTTATGCTCGCATGGACATACAAGGCAGACATACCAAACACACATACAGTGCACGGAAACAGTACCAACTATCAAACAGCACAACTGAATGCCAATAGAGTTGGGTCGTTCGGGACCTGTATAGTTCCTGGAACTATGTCCACTGTCGGAACTATTTCCTATCGTTCCGCATACTTCATTTAATCATGTTCAAATCATCTAAATAGTTCCCAGTTCGCAGAGAAGTGTATGAATGAAAAGGAACATACGTTTGTATGGACATGTCAGATTGAAAATCAAATCCTCACATATTCTGACATGGGTGGTGTTAGAGAAATACTTTTCTAGTACTACTACGAATTTTGATGTGAGCTACATGGGAATATCGTGGTTGATCATTTACTGACAAGGATTGAGAGTGGAACTGGAATTAACACACCAATTGGGACATTTCGTCTCTTGCACATAGTCCGGCGTCAACATTTAACGCATTATCTATCCATTACCTCTGCTCGGATACGTATCCGAGGAACCAGTTCCGACCTAAAAAAGTTCCATGCTCCTTCTGCCATTGGAACTATTTAGCACAACTCGAAATATAAATGTGTGCTCTCTTCTAAATAGTATACTTTTTCTGGATACTGTGTTTAATGTGTGATTAACAGATTGCTGTTGCGATTGTGTGTGCCCAATGACATTTTGTTGTACGGTATGATTTGATAGCATATCCTTTCCGTGATGTGTGTGTCTCTCTTGAATGCGACTGTTCCCTCGATTTCCTTGATATGACTGTTCCCTTTCTTCCAGCAACTGTCAAAGTTACCAATGACACCTAACTGTCAAAATATTCAGTAAGCCTTGCCATTTCTTTATGCATTCAAATTGAGGACGAGTCGACTCTTTAGAGCCTTACAACCTAACTTTGGTGTGAAATGAAAAAAACGTGGCCGCCAATATCGAAGAAGACTCAGAAATGTCGAATCGGAGCCAATCGGCTGAATTGAGAATCGCCACAGGGTCGTTCAACCTGTCATAATTTGTGGTTAGACTTGTGCCCACATCCATATAAGACAGAGGAAAGCATCTAGGCCGGGCGACCCTAGAGAGCGCGGCGCCGTGAGTTCTCTAATTAAGCTTTGGGAATATTGGGCGAGGCCCATTTTTGGGTCACCTGCTATGTACAACAGGATATGAACAGCTGATCTCCGAAATGTTTCAGACCGTTCACGAACAACCACGACAGAAAAGGATAAAACCATGTAAGAGCCAGGGAAGCCTTGGAGCTGAAGAACTGCCCACTCCTACTAGGGTAACGGTGTGCGGAAAATTTCAGAGACTGGGGGCAGTCTAAAGGACGGTAACATGTAAGGGCCAAGCCCATAGAAGCCGTTGCGTTCAGAATCCACAAAAACTGTAGTTGTCGGATTACAAAGCGGTGCCCAATGAACACGTACGTTGCGTCCCAATTCCATCCAACCCCACTACGACGACATCGCAGTAAAATGATTTAGCTGGGAAAGGAACTGTCAAAGTGTGAAACGGTTAAAAGTTCACCAACATCATCCGTCGTGATGCGTTCCACTTGTTGGCCGCATTTGCTGTCCATCTCCCTCTCATTAGGACTTGTGAGCTGCCAAGTATTTGACATTACTCAACGCAAGCAACGGATTGTTTGGGATGTGTTTGGGCTTTTAAATCTCTCTCGCGTTTTGACAGAACGGTGCCACACCTCGCACGACTCTATTCGTTTTGGCTTCATTGCGAGAAACATTTCCCAGATGAGTTGTTTCGTATTTTGGAAATGTGGCAACTGGGCATCAAGATCGTGTAGTTTGTCAGCGCTTGCAGGGCTATTCAGAATTACCGTGTTTATGAACACAGTCCGCAAATCTAGACGCTTTGAGTACGAATATTGGTCGCGTTCTGAATGAGTTATTGTCCGATGTTTTTCGAAATGTCTTCAAAAATCACCTCGTCAAAATCGACTCACGCAAGGACTCCCGTGGGAGACATTTGATTGGTGTTTCATTCCATATTTGACAAGCCTCAAACTGGCCCCTTATGACTAACACCCTGTGAACGTGTCTTTGACTGGGTTAACTAGTTGTCATAAAACTTTCCTCAGACGCGAGCCCCGACTGCATCCTCCAATCGCCAGGAAACCATCCGCATTCCAACAGCAACGTTTAAACTCAAAGCATATTCAATTGGCAATCAACTTCATCTCTTCATCGGTAGAGGCTCCTACTCCAGCCACCCAACAACTTCCTCAAACTAAATCAGAACGTGCTTAGGTGTTGGCGTTCTCTTAGTTGCATATCCTGAAGGACATTCGACGCGCAAACAGGTCACGATGTCAATATGTGTGATGCAACAATAGTCAAGTCGCCCCACAATAGAGTTGCCAGCAACAATAGGACAACGATAGCAATCTGCAACGTCATCACATTATTACGTCAACGACGCGGTCTCTCACTCACTCCGACAGCACACTCACTCCTGCTCGCTTCCACTCCCCGGAGTGGCTACCCCATCGGGGAGCAAATATGGCGTCTATGACATTAAATCCATAGAACAATCTTCGCATCCCCCGAATGTCTGCCGAAGGATGAGGTGACACGAAGAATGTCCTTAAACTGTGAGTTTTTTTGTTTTTGTCGATTTCTCCTTGGCTCAGCTCCTCACGTCAGACTCATTGTGCCGTTGTCTCTATCCGACCAAACCGATGTAGATTCCACACACCCTCGCACTCACACTCGCATCCACGAGTGCAGAGTACAATCCTTAATATTCTTTAAAAATTGGGGCAAGGACAACTATGATTATGAAATAATGGAAGTCGGAGGAGAATGACGGAATACGGATGGAAAGCTTTTCTGTCGCCACACATGAATCGCAGAGCGAAACTCACGCGCTCTCTATCTGCTCTCCAACGGATTGGTCCTGCTTGGGGAAATCGACGAAGGATTCTGCAAAACATTCGCCCAGCTGATGGGAGAGCGGCGTTCGAATTGTGAGCCTGCGCTCAGCGGCCCTCGCGGAGATGTCGACGAAATTCAAATTCAAGGATTTGAATATTCATGGATGCCGAAAAGTCCTTGGCAGAAAATTTGGAAATCACTTACTCGGGCTCATTCAAATTTCGACTAAAAGGGCGTTTGTTTACTTGGGAATTCCGCGCCTCGTGCGCCGTTCGCGTGAGAAAAGGACATTAGCTGGCAAGTACACCAGCGGAGGGGTATTTAGGAGTGAGAGAAAGTCAAGAAAAAACCCATTTCACTCGCAATTTAAGAACTCAAAGTGGGCACAGAATGGGTTTAGGGCACAATTAGCACGGAAACATTGTTATCCGCAACAAGGAACACTCGTAAATGATGATGTTACCTGGAAGATAAATACACCGTGGCACGATGGTGCTTCTGTGATGTGGACTCGTGGCACGATTGGGGTATTACGTGTGACTTGAATGAAACGTTAGTTGAGCCATTTGGTCATAGGCGGGCAGCTTTTTGATGGAAACACTATCTTTGGCCGATTGAGTACGCCATGTCGGAATTGTTTCCTGTGTTCTGAGTGGAATTTAAGGACACGGCTGGTTTCATTCGACAAAGCCTCTTTGCGTATTCAATTCATAGAGACAACTGTCATCTCATCCGATAGAGGAACAAGTCAACATGGCACAAGACGACAGAAACTTCATTCAAATCGGGAGCTTACGCAGGACACAAAGAAGTCCTAGCAGAGGTGTGGAAGTCGCACTCCGTGGCCGAACGAAACCGCGAGGTTTCATCCATTTTTTTACGAACCTGCCAGGTTCCGTCAAACCTTTTCGGGGTAAGGACCTTGCGACTTTTGGCGAAAGCTAGTTGCATCCCCCTCGAGTTCATCCCCCCGTGAGATGTTGTCAAACCTAACAAGCCTGCAGCGTAGATTTCAGTTTATTTTGGTGCCAATTTTCTAAGTTGATCTTTTTCTATTATTTCCTGTCAACAGGCAGCTGGTCTGGCGGCCGTTTAAAATTTGAGAGCGAGTGACTTTTTTACAGGCAGTCAAATGTTTTTGCAGTCGTGAGCTAATGACATTTGAAATCACTTCAAGCTCGGTGGGAACGGCCTGTTGAGGTTTCAGCAAAAGGTGGGAACTTAGCATAAGAGAAAAAGTCAATCTGTGAAATGGATGCTTGAAAAACGCTATAATTTTTGAGAGCAGCTTTCAATAAAGTAACACCACAAGTAAGCTCTTGAAGAAGCCTAAATTCACCAATCACTCATAAGGACCACCGTGAATTTGAAGAAGATGCGACGTTGATTTCCGCTGTATCTGCACGATTGAAGTGGAATAGGAGGCGACACCTCCTCGACCTCTTGTGGTCGCGCAGGTCTCTGGCAACGGTATAAACACACATCTTCTCAAAACACTGATCGACCAAAGCATAAGCCAGCTAAACCAAGGGCAAACGCCAACTGGTTCCGAGTGTATGAGTGAGTCGACCCGTGTGGTATCACAAGGGATAAATCTGGCCCACCGATAAATCAGCTAAAGCTTAATTTTCTCGATTTTGAAATGCACAACATGCAAATTCTTCTTCTTTATTTGGCACTACAGTCCGGAGTTGATCACGGCCGCTACCAAAAAGCCTCTCCAACTAGTTTCAGTTGCGCACGCCCTGAGATCCTTTTCCCCCTGGGAGTGCCACCTTAAACCACGTCTTCCTCTGTTGCGTCCTCCCACAGAGAGTCCCACAGAGTCGAATACTGTACTGAAGTCTCACACTTCTCGGAACACAGCCCTCGATAATTTTATACTGGTTCTGGTTTGCATGTAACAGCATGGAACTGATGAACAGAACTTGTCAGGATGTTCAGCCATACGTGGCAAGTGGACGAATCAAAGCTCCTCTAGGGACATAAAGAAAGAGGTAAACGACACGATCAGAAGGCCCAGGTTCAACAGTTCAAAAATCAACAAACTCCTCGTGGGTGACAACAATTTGTACGAGGAGCCGGAGCGAGTCGTGGTATCACAACGGGCCCATGCTGCCTCAAGTATGACTGTGTATGGCGATTGCCTTTTCTATGACCTCATAGACACCTCTGACAATCGTTTACTCTGGCTTTTCGGGTGCATTCTGAACTTCTGGATAGTTGGGCATCTCTCAACAATGAGGGCACTACGAACAAGGACAAGCTTCAGGGCGTTTCCCAAACCTAACTCGGGATCGGTCCGAGTATGCACCGGCTTCCTATATAAGAGAGGCATGTTTTATCCAACATCGCTCCACAAAAAATAGAAAAACAAACTTTGCCAAGCAAGCAATCAATGCTCATAAAAAGGGAAAAAAAACACAATCCAAAAATCAAACAAGCAAAATAAAGCCTCAAGAAGACAGTACCACTGGCCTCGTCCTTTCCCCTCGTCTCGCACTAATCGCCCAGGAACCGAACAACACAAGTCATTAAGAGCACTGGGTGAACAGACGTAACACTAGCACCCAAGCGAACGTGAAAGCATTAACTCGTTAAACTGACTGCCGGCCAGATACTTAGAGCACCCTCTGGCAAGCCGACTGACTCCCCGCCTCTCGAGTCTCGTTCGAGGGAGAAGATCACTTATGAAATGATGATAATGAAGAAACAGCCGCGGGGCCCGTCTTTTGAGTGTTTCTTTAATTTTTTGCTTCTTCTTGTGAATGTTCACCAACCGACTAGATACGATACGTGTGGGAACATTGCCATTGAGGCAGAAAATGAGTTGTAGCTTCGCGGATTCTTCTTACACAGTCCTCGTTGGGACTTCCTCTTGTTGGCCGTTTAATTGCGAATGGCACTGTGTGGCGGTTCAACAAACCGTTGCCGACGCCTGACACCCGAAAAACAGCGTCGAAGGCTGTTAAATGTTGAAGTGGGTACCAATTGGAGTTTATCTGATTCCTACTTGCCAGTGCGCGTAGAAAGTTTTAATGTTTTGATTCTCTTTGGGGTCCCAAAACAGTAGTGATCTTTTACCGGTGTCCCCTTGGGCTGGGTGCTCTTAAGGGTGCTGCCACACTGTCGGCTGTCGCGATTGAAGGCAAGATTTGCGGTGATTTGCTGCGGACTTTTCGCATGATGCCATCTCTTGTGGCGTCATCCGTAGGCGAATAGGTGTGTCGTCTAGTAAACTGGGACTTGTGCAGAAATCAGGAATAATAGTGGCGACCTTGTTGCCCATTTAACAACTTGAAAGCGGTTTCATTTTCAGACCATTTCCAGATCAGATACCATTTACATGAATTCTTGGTAAATACCATGTTCCCAAATAACCGAAATCACGTGATTTGGGTGAATTCTTACTGAAACCTCAACAGGCCGTTCCCGTCGACTCGAAATGGTTTCAAATGTCATTGGCTCTCAATATTTAAATGGGCGCCAAAACAGCTGCCTGTTGACAGGAAGTGATTTCAAATGTTGACAGCTCTATGTTGACAGGAAATAATAGTGTGAGAACATAGAAAAAATAGAAAGAGATGAAATGAGAAAATGAACACCGTAGACTTGTTCGGTCTGACAACCCCTTGCGTACGGATGAACTCGAGGGATGAACTCGAAGCGAATCGTTCGGATTGGAAAACCGGATAATGTATAGCCAAACCTAGTAGATTTGGACACAATTTTATGAAATATAGCGATTTCGTTCGGTGGAAACGTGGCACGACGATCAACTTCCACAATTTAAGACCTCTATCGAGTAGCCAGAGAGTAAAGCTGTTTGGCGTTTGGAGTCGACGAAAAAATGCGGGTCCCTTTCACTTGGGATCTCTCCCAAGTATCCCAAGTCCACTTACACTCCGAGGGAGAGTGGTTCCTGTAGATGCTGTGTCTGACCCCACGACAGACTGCAGTGCCACCTATTACATAAAAAGAGTACTTGCATCATTCAAACTAAAGCGACTCTCACAAATGTCGTTATATCTTCGAAACGAGTTAAACATTCGGTCTGATCGCGTAGGACCAAAAATGGGCAAATTTTCAAGAATTGTACTAAAATTCTAAGCTTGTTCGTGTAGAGGGCACTCTTGAGAAAGTACCAGAACCGCATGGACCAAAAATGGGCACATTTTCAAGAATTTTACTAAAATTCTAAGCTTGTTCGTGTAGAGGGCACTCTTGAGAAAGTACCAGAACCGCAAGTGTTAGCTGGAGAGGCTTCTCCCGGGGGAGTTTTCATATCTGAGGTTCTTCTTCAATAATTGAGATCTCTTAATAAATTCTACACATCCAAGGCTGGCGAGAGAACAGACATCTTCCAGTCCCTTCGACTACCTATCTCTGGTGCGCAGGCGCCGTGGCACCTTGATTGACAATGTTTGTCTGTGTCTAAAAGTGTCAATAACTTGTGTTCTATTTAATTATTTTTCACCAAATATGAGATGTGTGTAAGTCCAAGCAAAACAGGTCTGCAAAATTTCAGTGCCCTTACATAGTTCAGATTTTACAGATCCGCGCTGCCATACAAAGTGTATCACTGTGAGTCAGCCTAAGTGTGATTGATGTGTGCTTACGGTCAGCCGATTTAATATAATCTTGCGATTACAGAACCATCTACGATGCAACTAAAAATAACGCAGGTATACCTGTTCTGTCTTGAGAACAAAGTAGACTTTTGCGTCACCAGAAGCCGATGCGAAGTCATTGGCACACCGTATTGTTGTCGTTTCCGTATTGTGTCCCCTTGAATGAAATGTTGTCGCAGCCCTGGTCTACGAGACAGATTCTTAGCACCGTCTGCAACTTTAATGCCCGTTTTCACAGCGCAAGCTTATCTGCATTTAAAGCTAAGTGTAGGATCGAACTTACACTTCACTCAAGCAGATTTCGTTCTCAACCTCAATATTCAAGGGTAGCGCACAATCCAAGAAAGCCTCGTAACTCGTGCAGATTTGTAGGTCTCGGCCAATCAGAGATCTCTTTTGACATGTCTGCCTGTATGTCGTTCTTTTTTTTTTTTTTTTTGTACATATTTTGACTTCCATTTGATTTATACACGCTAAAAACACGGGTGGACCTCGTGAATTACAATGCCAATCTAAGCGCTACGGATAGCTAGCATAGGCACGCCATAGATTGAGGGTCATTGTGAACCACTTATGAAAAATAAATTGATGATTGAACACACGCGTGTCAAACTGCAGCAGCCAACTATAGAACCAACTCAACAAGCGAATGTCCAGGCACGGAAACACCAGAAATGAAGTACTTTAGAGATTCCCAAATGCATAGCTGATGGCACCACCACGGGTTCCAGCATTCCATGTCATGAAACTTGAATCCATACAGGTTCTTGAAATTTGCCCCTGTGTCCCCGAAACGTCGTTAATTATAGTTATTTGATGTTCGTTTGTATTTGTTTGAAGACACTATTGCCTATACTTTGCCCCCACATTTACCCAACTTTTCACCCACCCTTGCTGTAGTTGTCAAACGTCAACTTGCGGGGAGGACCCTACTTTGAGGACTCTTTTCATTCACACCAAATTTTATGTGGAGTGTTCCCTTGGTTTTATTTCTGCCCCCCCCTATATGCCTTCAACAGCACTGCCAGACAAAATATTTGGTTGCTTATGTAGGATTTCTCTAATGTGCCTTGGGGCTTATGTTATTTGAATTCACGAATGGCAATTATGTCCTCTCTGGATTGACACTCAAGCCAATGGGACGCCACTAACCTGTAGAGTGCATTGAACAGGCTTTCGGGAGATGACTATAACATCCGATTTGTCCACGTTGACGTTCATTCCAGCAGCAGCACATACGGCCACAAACCTATCGAGTGTGCGCTGAGTTCCATCTGCAAAAAGGAGATGACTCACCCTCAACTCTCCCAATGTGAAACATTCCTCTCTTCGTCTGCGCTGCACCATCCAGTGCATATATGCAATGAAAAGAAGAGGTGCCAATACGCACCCTTGGCGAAGCCCAACGGCCACGATGAAAGGTATTGATTTAGCACCGTTAACTCGAACACAGCTGCTACAGTTTGTGTATAGAGACTGAATGGCCCTCAGAAGAGGAGCTTAAGGTGGTTTAACTACTTAAGTGGAATTCATCGCTTAACACCCACTGCGACAACGAAATTTGTATTGATTGTGAGTCTTTCCATGGATCGACACCTAGGCTGGCGCTGTGCAAACGGGCTCCTTTCATTCTGAGTTAGTAACTTCTTCTAAGCCCATCACTTGTCCACGAACCTTATTCCTCCGTTCTGCACAAGTCCACAAGGTTGTTCAAAAGAACTTCATGCGATAAATTTCAAGAACATTTCTTCACTCAGCCATGACCAGCAGCCATGCACGTCAACCTCTGATGACCTCTTGGAGCTGTTATCAAGATTCAAGGAAAATCCACAGGCAGTCATTGCACGCACAATCCTATCGTTGACATCAGAGAAACGCCCATCCGCCGGCCTCGTGTTCCTTTGAAACCGATAAGTCCTTCCGTTGTCACTATCGATTAGTCCCCGCAGGAGGAACGCCTCTTCCGCTCGTGTGCATTCAGCCGACTTAACCAAGGATAACGACATGTATTCTCCGGCGTAAAACAAAACAACACGATGTGCAAGGCCCAAATGAAAACCAAAAAAAAAAAAGAAACACGAAGATTGCGGAGGAAATTGATGGTGACAATGAGGGTCCAGGGTGCAGGGAGTGAACGCCATCCCACACAGCAGCAGTCAACAATAACACATGCACAATGAAAGTGTTTCGCTCCACTTCCACCAGGCAGGACAAAGGACACTTTTTGCTTTTTGTGCATGTGCCTCTCAACGCACGAGTGGGGCTTTTGGCAACAAATTATCTTACGATACGAAATGTGCTATCCCGGCCAAAGCACAGCACAATGACGAAGATGAAGAGCCTCCACTTGTGCTGTTTATTTAAACGTTCCAACAGGGATTCTGTGTGTGTCCTGTTTGCTTCTTGAGAGAAGATGCACTTGCTCGTAAGACTGGCTAAAAATAAAGACCGCTACCGGGTTGAAACAAATGAATCAAATCCAAGTCAAGGGTGGACCGCTGCTGCTGCTGCGGAAGGGTGTGCTCTGCACCTGGCGTGGACGTGGCAGCAGAAGGGAGGCGAGCATCCATTTGATAAGAGATTTTAGAAATTCATGGCAGAGCTAGGCATTTTGCTGTGAAATGTTTGTCTCTTCAGATTCCAATTGTTTCACGTTGTGGATGGCGCGAGTTTGGAATCGCTTCAACGAATGATTTCTGATTGGTTTGGCCGGCGATTCTTTCAACATTCCTTGAGCGATGTTTTATTCGGAAATAATTGCTTTCTTTGAGACTTGATAATTCTGGTTCCCCGTCCTTTTGAGTGCATTTTATAAGGGAATGTACTCTGTGTTGCGTTCATCATAGAATCCTGTCAATCTGAGCATCCTGCTTGGAACCGAAGGTCGGAGGATAGGCTCGTAGGCAGAGCTGGTTCTTGGTGCTATCGGAATTCTGCGCCGGATCCTGATTTAGGAGGAGATATAAGGAAGTGGATTCTTTGGGCTGGCAGTGATGTTCGTGTGAGACGACAGCACCAAGGAAAAACCCATGGTTTGACAACGAATGCAGTGCATGTGCTAAGAGATGTTCGTGAGGTCAACGAAAAGAGACGAAAGGAAGAGACCCGGCTTTTCAGGAGAAAAAGAAGCAGCACGAGAAATGCGCCATCGTGGAGATAGAGAGCTGCTGCGTCCGGCAACAGTTGAGACGTTCGTGAGCTCTAGAAACAGAGACGAAAGGAGCTGTCAGGTGAAAAAAGAAACAGCATGAGACCCCCGCGGTCGTGGAGATGCTAGATGAGATGCTACGGCGCGGACTGAAACCTGCCAGGACGGAAATTGACAAATTGTAGTAGACTCGCAGGCGATATTGAGAATCTTGAAAGATCAATTCTGTTGAACGGCGAAGAGGACTCAAATACTCTCTGACAGAATATTCCACTCAATCTGGACGATGATGAGACTGAAGAGAATTCAGTCCGAACGAGAATTCGGTCCGCTCGACTGACGAGAAGGTCAAGATAGCAATATCAAGACTGAGGTCTAACAAAGCTGCCGGTGCCGACGGTATGATTGGGAGCATGATCCAGCTCATCCGCAAGATGTGGTCGGAGGAAAGCATGTCCGACGAGTCGAATCGATATAGATGCCCGATCCACAAGAGAGGAGACCCCTCTGACTGCGCCAATTTTAACGGGATAAGTCTCGGCCGATTTGTGTTTCCGCAAGTCGTTTATAAACAATCTGATAGGGTAGTCCACCATCGAGCACATATTGACACTTCGCCTGGGAAAGACTTGCCACCTATTCGTCGATCTCAAGGGCGTCGACACAGAGCAGAGCTTTACAACAGAAATGAAGTATTATAGAGATGCCCAACTTCACAGCTGATTGACCCCTAGTCCATCGACGAGGGAGGTGGAAGTTGGGCATCTCAATCATACTTCATTCCCGATTTTGACTGCCAAATGATGGAGGGGAGACGATGGAGAATTTTCCCTGCTCCATCAAGGTCGGTAACGAACTCACCGAGCATTAAGAAATGGCGCTGTGCTGTCATTTGACTTCTACAACATATTTTTTGAGAAAGTCGTGCAGAACTCGCAAACACCAGAGGGATCTTCACGATCCACAGGAGGGATCTTCAAAGAGTCCGTACAGCTCTTAAGACTCGACTGTACTACGCATGAGTGTACATGTCAAACTGTTGTCTAGTGTCAAACTGTAACGAAATGTTTCTTCATGTTTGCAAAAAAAATAATGGCTAACCATAATAAACATATGCGCGCATATGTGAGAAAATTTTCCCATTTTTTTTTTAATGAATTCAACGCATGCTTAACGAAACATTTCTGTGGTTTGTGTACAGAATATGGCAGCTGCCAAATTTGCACATATTATCCGAACCATTTGCGACCGAGGGTGGTTCAAATTTGATCAAAAAATGTGGATAATCGATCACAAAAGCGAATTGAAAAAATGTCAGGTTTTCAGTCGTTCCTTAAATTCCCAGTCCTTTTTACTTATAATTGCGGGGACTGTAGATTTCAACCATCTTCGCCATCGAAGATCCGCTTTCATCAATTTGCAGTCTTTTAATTATTTCCACCTTCGCCCCGATTGATGAAATGTTTCGGTTCCTTTTGGTTGTTGTCGGCATCTTAAAAATTGACTTTCTTAGCTGAAGCACAACTCACGAATAAAACTAACGATGTTCACGTGGATACTAGGCACATACTAGTACGCACGTATGCATGTGTTAAAGTGGACAGTTAACTCAGAAATACTCAGTTTGGGTTTTCTCCTTTTAAGGTTTAGTTCGGATGATTGACTTTGCCGCCGATTGGAGCTCGGGTAGCTGACGTTCATTCGCTTGCTTTCGGATATCTGAGGTTTCGGTTAATTGACGTCCAGATAATCAACGCTCTACTGTAATATATATATGGGCGGCGCTACAGCCGGTAGAGGGCCATGTCCTCCCAGCAACCACTCGTGTTGCGTGTGCTATTGTACGACCACGAGTGGACCTGCAGTTTTCCGCCGACTCCGAACGTCCAATTTGAGGAGCTTTTTCTTACAGACAGTTGTACTCTTTGAGCATTGTCAGTGACGCGAAAGAGGTGGGGCCGTGAAGTGTATTTTGCTCGTACCGGGAATCGAACCCAGGCAGCGAGGTACGATTGTGTGGGATCGATACACAGCCGCAACGCCACGGCCGCCACATTTTCTTCGCACATGCTTAACCAAAAATTATAGGTTGGCTCTTAGGGTGGGTGCATTCACTCACTCGCCCATGACACTAGTCCATGCTCCCTCAGGCGCATTATAGTTGGGCCTATAACGTACACGGATCTTTGTTATCTTTGAAAATGTTACAATTTAAGTTTAAGTTACTTACTTTACGGCATTGACGTAAAGTCGCAGAGCTTGTGGCATTGTAATGGAAGCGGCTAAAATGGGCCTAACTGTGAACGAGGGCAAAACGAAGTATATGCTGTTCCCAAGAAAGGACATCGATGGCTTGGACAGAGAGTC
This sequence comes from Eristalis tenax, assembly GCA_905231855.2. Classification (NCBI taxonomy): domain Eukaryota; kingdom Metazoa; phylum Arthropoda; class Insecta; order Diptera; family Syrphidae; genus Eristalis; species Eristalis tenax. The sequence continues at coordinate 27,004,047 of HG993126.1, forward strand.
ACGATGGGCAATTAGTTAACTATCTTAAAGGATTTTGCCTACATCGGCTTCACAGTATACAGTACGAACAACATCAGTACTGAGATCGACCGCGGAAGAACTCTTGCCAACCGCTGTTCCATGGACTCAGAGGGGAGTTAATTAATAGAGCCGCCTCTCGAAGGACAAGCTGACTGCTGCAAGTTCTGCTGCTCGACGAGGAGAGATGGACAATCACAACAATGGAAAAGTTCTAAGTGCGTTCAGTTTTGGCCCTGATTAGTTTAAGGGTATTTAGCGACGCGAGCTTAGCCAAGCGTCTGCGGATTCAGGCCTAAAATGGCTGGGGTATGTAGAGCCCGATGAGTCTTCTACTCCGCACCAGTGGGACAACGTAACCGACGGCGCACACAAGTGGAAAAGGACCTCAACCAACGTGCGAGATCGGCGAAGAGGCCCAGGTCTACCACACATTTTTAGTCGCGACACCGTGATGCTATCCGAGTTATCCGTGGCACTGCAAGAAGGACGTATTAAAAGCCAGTCATTTGTGGAGTATGCTTAAGCTGTTAGTTCCTAGCGAGCTACTTAATCGCAATGACGTCTTTACGCACTGGATCTCTCCTAAGTCCTAACTCCCCAGCTGTAAAAGCCCTCGTCCATCGACAAATTTGACAGATAGTGACGCATTTTGAACAGAATCTATTGCCTTACACAGGCTTGTTCGAATTCAATCAGTTCAATCGTCTGATTGGTGGGCAATCGATTGAATCAGAGTCCAACAGTAGAGACACAGAGAATATTTGACAAGAACTCCTGCAACGCACACCTCATGTACCAGCTCTACAGTCCTCGGTGATGCAGGTACGTGCCGGAATTCGTTGCAAGGCCCACAACAAGGGAATCCCACTGAGGCTGCACTTATCTTGTCAGCACAGTCATTTCATCTTTGCCTCGAGCGCAGTCCTAACCCATAAATCGTCAGCATTCACACATGCTGGCACTTTGTCCTAGATCCGACAGAGTAGCCCTTTGCAGCGCTCATTTCCATTCCACTCACGTCCGCCTCCAATTGACAGTCAATCACGGAAAATTGTTGGCCCGTGAAGGTAACTGGGAAGCGTCCCAACAGCCGTTCTACCCAAAATCGAATCCCAATTTGAATGCAACCGCTACGTGAGATGAATGCATCCAGACATCGAATGCACTTCGGCCACGGTGAGCTCCCACGGGGGGCGAGTGGGTCGAAGCGCCATAATCGATAAAACCCCAAATTTGGTAAGCGACTAGAAGAGAACAGTTCATACACGTAGGCAAACACACGCACACACACACGATGCTGTTGGGTTTGTGTCTGTCGATAAGGTTACCTGGGCGCCGCTTTCAGGTCTCTTTTGAGGTGTTTTGCTCGTTTTTGGTGCCCCGGTGACAGCACCATACTTGGCTCACATGAGCGACAAGCAAGGTTAACGAGTCTCTTGCAGTAAAACAAAAAGAAAATAAATGGAATCGGTGCGCGCTGCAGAAAAACGTGGGGAAGCGGACACAGCGAGAGATGCAACAGAGATTATCGCAGATAGTGCAGCGTGAGAAAAATCATCGCCCCAGCATCGGATGTCTGCACAAAAAGGTTCTTAGAAGGCGAAGGAGAGGCCGAGCACAGGTTCAGCCAGTGGTGGACCAACAGAAGTGCCGTCTCCCTCATGCTCAGTGCCGAGCAGGGGCTGCTGACAGAGATGGAGGTAGTGTACAAAATCAATAAACAAGAAGAGAGCGGGAGCACTGTGGGAGAGCCGCAGCAGCAGCTGGTTAGGTGGGTCCTACCCCAGCTCCAGCAATCTCCCCAGCATCAGCGCTACAACTGAACTTTTTTCATCGGAATATTTTGCAAAATTTTGCTAAAATTCACCGAAAATCTACTCGAAATGCGGGGGGAGGCATACCTTTAGTGGCGAGTTTCTGGAACGGCCGGGTTCTGGACTTCTTGAAGTTCTCTGAAATATCCCACGGGATGGGTTGCCATCTGCAACAATTCGATTTGCAACTTTTTCCTTCTTTTTTTTCTTCACTCACATCACTGAACACACAATCCCCGATTGAACCGCACTCCACTGGGGATTGTGAAAAAACGGCCAGTTCCACTGGCAGTATCAGGAGCTTACCACCGCCCGAGCAGTGTGCACTTAGGCCAGCATTGCAATTAATCGAAAATCACGCAGGATACTGGACCGCCCCACTCCGTCCGAATCTGAGATTTTGATCTGTTTGCTGGGGACTTGGGACAAATTATTTATTTTTTCACAAAATTCCGTTGGTTGGCGTTGCTTGCCCAGCAGCTTTTCCCATCGCGGCTCGTCGAAAACTGAAGAGGAGCATGGAATAGAGAGTGGAAAGCACACGGGAGAGCGGCTGTGGTGGAGCCCATGGAGCTGTTCACACAGATTGGAGCAGCCTCAGAAGCGAAGAAGTTAAATCTGTTGTTGTTGTGTGTGTCGGCTGTGTGTGTCGGGTGTGTGTGTGTGCGTGTGAGTTCTGCGTTGCTTTTGCACAGCGGGGAAAGTGTTGCTAATGTCGGTTGGGGAACTGAGTACAATGGGAGTAGAAAAGTGGAGAGAGTGACGTCGTGAATGCGATTTGATGAGAAGCTTTGTTTTTCTTTTCGGACGCATTAAAACGAAATCAGAAGGAGGCAATGTCACATGGTGCGGTTATAAATATGGTCCAAGACTAGCAGCAGAAGCCTCGGAATGCGAGAATGAAAGAGGACGGTCATAAGCGAGATGGAGAGAATTGAAGTGAGACATGAGATAATTTAAAACAGTATAGGTGACAAGGCAGAGCCTTGGGGAAAACCACCGTTTACTTGAACTGAAACGTTAAAGTAATACAATTCGATTTGAATTTTCCAGTGGTTTGAGTGGACTTGGAGCTCAAACTGGACACCAAGTTGGCTGAGTTCCTTCTTCACATGGTTGCGCCACCTTAGACGCCACCCTCAAGTAGCATCAATATCACGGGGTATCTCATGAGACCAAGCACTCACCTTCTTAATTTGCCGCTACAGTCCTGAGTGGACTTGGACCTCAAGCAACAAGCCTCTCCAGCTAGCGCGGTCTCTGACCCCCAGCTCTGGACGCCAAGTTGGTTGAGTTCCTTCTTCAAATGTGTGCGCCACCTTAGACGCCACCCTTTGTCTCACAGGGTCGATGTCGAAGACTCATCGAGTTGCCCATACCCTCTAGAGCCAACTTGGACATTGGACGCGTATACGCCTGACTAGGTTCACCTCGCTGTACAGTCCGTTGAGTTCGTAGTTATATCATATCCCATCAACACAAAGCGGGCCAAAGAAGTTTCTGTGCAAATTGTCCATGCTTCTGCACCAAACAGCAGGAGTGAGGTGGCCAGTGTCTTATACAAAGTCAGCTTGGCCCATCGAGAAACAGCTCTATACATCGGTACCGAGGTTGACAAGAGTTATTCGGCGTTTAAGCTCGGTACTGATGTTGTTCGGGTTAACTGTGGAGTCGAGGTAGACGAAGTCCTTAACTAGTCCTTAACAAAAGCTGCGTGAATGAAGAGAAGGCAGGAGCCACAAATCTTCAATAATGCCAAAATAGCCAGCTAAACCGCTTCGGCACAAGTACCAGTTTAAGTGTTAGGAGAAATCAATCCGCATGGTGTCACAATGTGTCTACTTTGGCCTAAGTGTGACTGCCTTCTGCAGTCAGCCACTACTACCTAACCTAACCAAAGTCCTTAACCACCTCGAAGCTAAAGCTGCCAATTGTGACGCTCTGTCCAAGACTTCGATGTTGTGTGTCATTTCTTAATGACAGCATAAACTCCGCTTTGTCCTCATTTACCGAACCAAAGTCCTTAACCACCTCGAAGCTAAACCTGCCAATTGTGACGCTCTGTCCAAGACTTCGATGTTCTGTGTCCTTTCTTGATGACAGCATAAACTCCGTTTTGTCCTCATTTACCGAACACATTATAGCCGATTCCGCCTTAATGCCCGCTAACGCCTCACTGACGGCTGTGCTCTGCCAATCACGTCAATGTGATGACAAGATTTGTCTTCTGGAAGAACATGCTTCTAGTGCAAAGGTTTGGGGTTCTGTTAAGAATGAGAAGAGTGCTGTTCTTGTACGATGGGCGGGGCAGTGTCTGGCCATGATTTGAGATCGCAAATGAACTCTAATTTTACCCAATGAATCGAGATAAATCATAACAAACACCATGTGCTTCAACAAGCCGAAACAGGCATTCGGCACATCGACCGCCTGTATCACAAATAACAACGACCACAAATAACAACCTCAAGCGTTTAGCAAATTTAACTTAACAGGGTCCTGCTCACTGGAAGAGCTACTAAGTCTACGAAGAGAAGCTAAACGAAACTCACCCAACAAGATGGAATCTGAGATTGGATTAGACTACCTAACACCACTGATTAGAAGCAGGTAGAGAGTGCTAGCAGAAAAGCATCACCTTAGAGGCGTATCAAAAACGTAACGAAAAACCAGAGCAATGCAAGGGGTTCATCGCTTTAGAATACGGAACGAACATACTTTTCCACGACTACAAGAAGGGCTTCTCGTAACCTCCCACTTCAAACAGTACATTGTTGAGTCTTGGGACGAAAGGCTGGCAGCAGAGAGAGCTTTCCGGCTCGTAGGGATTTATGCACAGTCGTGAGTGATGTGGAACGGACACATCCCAACCCCAGTCGATTAAGTACTCCCCCACCTAGCCTTGAAGTAGCCAACACTAGTATCAACAAGATGAAGAAGAACAAGGAACAAGCCCAAAATTGTTTACCTTCAGCGGTCTTCAAGTCCGGCGACGAAGCAGTAGGGATGTGTTCACTGGATCATCTGCCAAGGGCATTAAAATACTCACTCTCTCAGTCCAACTGAATGGAGCCGAAAGCCAATAAGAAGAACAGCACACCTGATTCATGTTTCGCTCGGAATATTTGATCCTATTTGGGGCAAAAATGAATACAAGAGCAGGCGTCTGCACCTAGTCCGGATGGCGAGGTTCCGTCGATTAAACGCACTCGAAACTCGCACAAGAAGCACTCGAACACCTATGCTCCAACTAAGGAGACATTGCACCAAGTCTTCTGATTCGAGAGCTGGACCGAGTCTCTATCACAAATACCAAGTAAACGCGTATGCAAGACAACTTCGTCTAAGTGAGATGCCAGGAATGGAAAATAGCTTCGCCTGATCTTGTTAACAGAATGATCTGGGACAGCAGGGGCGACTTTTCGCTGCGCTTTCGGCTAAGTGTGGAGACAAGCGGCAAGAATTTAGTTTAAAAAACTTCTAAATACTTCCCACGTGTCATTGTTTGTCGAGCTTTCAACCTGTATTCAAACCTATAGCTTCATATTCAATGGTTGTAGCCATGTCGGTTGCTCAGCAAATTTGCGTTTTCATGCCCAATGAAGCATGCCGGATTCATCTGGATGACGCCACGTGTTCCTGGGAAGACTACTTGAGCCCAGCTACTGTCAGCAGGGATAATGAAGTACTCCCACCGATTTATCACATCATTTCGAAACATCACATGCCTTTGACATGAAGTTCTGGCAATTTTTCGGTCAGCGCATTTAAATTAGCAAAACCAAACATAACCTCAAATTAGAAGGAAAACAACTTGTATGAAGAGATACTTCTATTTCTTTATTTTGTTTACCTAAAACGACATGCAGATCCTAACTTTAACCTAACTGCTTTCGTCATCTTCCTCGTCATCATCCTCATCGGCGTCATCGTCGTCGTCCTCCTCCTCATCGTCGTCATCGCCACCACTTGTATTTGCATCTTCCTGCTGATCATCATCGCTGTCATCGTCATCCTCATCAGCCAAGCCATTCTCAAGAATTTCTACGTCGCTCTCTCCCTCCAAGCTTTCCTGGTCATCGTCCTCTTCTTGATCAAACTGCGCCATGTCCTCGCTCTCCTCTTCGTCGGAGCTTTCCGCCAGCTGAACTTCATTGTCGTCGTCATCATCGCTGGTTTCATCGTCGTCTTCCTCATTCTCCGGCAGCTCCAGCTCCTTCACTTCAGCTTCCTTCTTCTTCTTGGCGTCTGTGGCGGTTTTCTTTGCGTTCTTCGCTTTAGGCTCCTCCGTCTCGTCGGTCTTCACTTCCGGCTGCTGTTCCCCCTTCTTGGCCTTCTTCGCTTTAGGCTGACCTTTCTCTTCCTCCTTCAGAGCGGCCTTCATCTCGGTTAGCTTACGCTTCTTCTCCACACCCGCCTTGGTGAGCTTGATAAGTTTGCCTTCCTTGGTCATTGCGAACTTCGAAAGCACCTCGTTGGCCTCCTGCTTCATCAGCAACATCCTCTGCTCACGCGGGCCCACGACGTAGGGCGTTTCCTCCGGCGGTTGGGCCAGGCTTATGTAGAATGGCAGAGCCGATGTGCCGCGAATGTCGATCTTCATGAAGAAATTGCGGACGTTGCCCATTCCGCCGGGGAAAATCTTTTTCAACTTCCTGATCACTTTGACCACGTTTTCAGCGACCTGTTCCGAGGTGAACCTGTGGGTGGCTAAGGGAATTGAGTAAGTGGTACTCTTGCACAGCTGTCTGTATGCCGTTCTGCACAACGCGGATTGAATGTCCCGCTGGAGGTGTTCTGGGCCGCCCCTTCGCACCGCGTGCAGCGTTATGCGGGCCCTCTGGGTCAACTGTGGGTGGAAACGACATGTAATTCGATTTTTGGGATGTCTCACGTGGACTTACCTTTCCAATCAAACCGACAACATGGGAGACTATGCGGCCGTCACACAGGAAGTGATCGTAGCTCGCGCACAAGGTTCTCTTCTGCTCGAACGTGACGTACTCCTTGCGCAACTGGCTGAAGGGCATGACAGTGATCCAATCCATTCCAATGGGTCGCAGCAGGTCCTCCCAATGTTGCTTTGTTGGCTCGTGGTCCACTTTGGCTCCTCGCTGTAGATCGGGCACAATGAACAGAACATCGTCACCCTTCTCAACCATTGGATGCCTCAGGAATCTTTAGGAAATGCATTTAGAGAGAAAGACAGAGGGAAGAGAGAATGACTTTTACTTACACTTTGACCATACGCTTGGGACAGCTGGGGATTTTGAAGCAACCCACTTGGAGCAGGAAGCGGTAGTCATCGAAAATCCCAGTTTTTTTGCTCGCAATCTCCTTCTGCACCTGTGTCCTCAGGGCCTCCACGACCTTTGTAATATTTTCCAAGGTGACGATCTCATCGAACTTCTTCTCGTCGTAGGGGAATGGCTCATACCTGAAAACCTTCCTCTCACGCTTAACCTTTGACTTCTCTTCGCCGTTATTGTCTTCGTTTTTTTCTTCCTCTTCTACAGCTGGGTGCAGTTCTGCTTTTAGGGCAGCGATTTCTTTCGGATGGAGTTTGGGGAATTTCTTAACTGGCTTGGTTACATTTTCAGCAGGAGTGGTATCCTCTTCAACGGGTACAACTTTTTTGTCAGCCTTCTTCTTTTTAAGAGGAGCGACTGCTACATTTTCTGCCGGAGTTGTATCCTCTTCAACGGGTACAACTTTTTTGTCGGCCTTCTTTTTAAGAGGAGCGACTGCTGTTTTTTGAGCTTGAATATCCTTTGCTTTGGGTCCTTTGGGAACCGATGGCTTGGATGCTGGGATTTCCTTCGAAACTTTCGGCTTGGGAGCTGCAGTTTCTTTTGGAACTGTGGCTTTCGGAGCTGGAGCAGCCTTTTGAATTGCTTTCTTCTCTTTCACTTGCTTTACTGTTTCCTTTTTGTCTTCTTTCACGTTTTTCGCCAATGTGGGCTGAGCGGAAGCCTTCAACGGGAGTTTGGGCGCTTTTGTGGAACCATTTTGGTTTGATTTTTTTCCGGCCTTGACTTCGACTGCGCCATTTGTCTTCAGCTCTTTCGCTTTCACCGCGACCACGGGTTTTGTTTGCCCGTTCTCCGACTTTTTACCAAACTGAGGTTTCTTTTCCTTTACCGGTTTAGTGACTGTTTCGACGATTTTTATCGGAACTTCTCCTTGCACCAACTTTTTGGTGATGTTCTTCGTTGCCGATTGGGACTTACCTTTTTTCAGTTCATCCTTTTGCTTCTTGATAGGATTATCAAGTTTTGCTTTGTCTTTGAACTTCTTAGGATTTGGTTTCTGTAATTTCACCATACTGATAGACTTTAGTAAAAATTATTCTTCCGCTTAAAACGATGCCACAAGGAGTATAATCTATCACAAAATAACACGTGCGTTCGGCACTTGTTTGAGATGTGACAGCTTGTGAAAACACGCGGTTCTCTTACACTTGGAGTGAGGATGAGGATGGACAGATTGCATATTGTTGGCTTAGGCATAGAGCACATCATGGACACAGATATATATTATTTTTAGGACATAGGTTGGTGACGAATCTAAAGGAATGCAGACAGTTCTCTTTGTGCCGATCGCACCTATAGATCACATTGATTTGGCTGGCTCATCAAGCACTGTTGTCAAGCCAATCGTTGAGTGTGAACATTTGAAAATATTCAATTTGACATGGAAAAGCATCAATATTCCTAAAAAAGATAACATACGCTTTATAACATTGAGTCAATTCATTTATTAAGTCAAATACTCACTGCATTGAAGGCATAACAATACACACATGCCGATGTAGCCCCACATTAAGATTACGACCAACTGACAAGCAGATGTAACACCGGTTGCATTCCCTTTTTGTTTTGAATGCACTCATTGATATTGACATTTCTCATACATTTTATAAACAATCAACACAGTTTTGTAAAAATGGAAGGAAAAGTAAAAGTTTATCCCAAAACAAAATTATTAAGGTACTCTCGCCGCCAGACAAACCTTCCCCGAATTAAAGTCAATTATTTCTCCTAGTGCTCATGAGTTGATATCCATGAGAAATGTCGAAATCGGGTCATTGAAAGTTGGCCTCAAGAAAACCAAACCCACTGAGCTGCCAGCGGAAAGTGAAGAATTGGCAAAGATATACGGTATGAACCCATTGATTGCTTCAAGTTCCACGAAGTCACGCAATTTGTCTTAGATGAGCTAAGGAAGCAGTTGTCGTTGCCACGAATTGAAAGAGTTGCTGGCAGATCCGAAGGTATTTGGGACTCTGATCGAAACGCTGTTAAGATCCTCAGGAAGGAGGGGAAATTCGATGTTTTTGGCTATTATCTGAATGGGGATCTCTACCTAGAATATTTTGAAGCACTTTTTCTACTTGAGCTGGTAATTTCCGTATGACTATACAAGCAGAGCTAATACGTCATTATTTCCAGAATCGTTTGCAAATATTTTTCAACTCGATGAGTATGTCCATTGAGCAAGCCTACATTCTTCTGCTTGGAGAAGCCGAAAGCATCAAGTACAACACGTACTTAGTGTATTCCATGTTCGCCCGAGTGGGATACATTGTGCAGAAGTACCAGAACATAGCATTTGTGGCCCGGAAGCCGACAGTTGAAGATTGCATCTGGGATATACTGTTGAATTCAGTGCAAAAGCGACCGATTCCCGAGTACGTGAGGACCTGTGAACATTTCGTTGAAGCCGAGAAATCGATGAATGATATCCGTGAAAGAATAATAAGTCAAAACGGAAAAGTTCGGACAAAAGACGACGTCGACGATGATCCACAACCCATTTCGTTTGCACAGAAGTATCGACCATCGGAGAAACGAAAAGCGGACGCACCGTTAGCATCAAACTTTAAACGGGCGCGTTACGATGTTGATACTGCTGCGACACAACAAAGCTTCATAGATTTTCTTACGAAAGAAGAAGAGTACAAACAGTTTCAGGGGCTTTTTCAAAGCTTTGACATCGTTAAGTTGAAGCCTCAATTTGAGTACGATGACACAGAGCCGGGATGTTTGGACATTCATTTCGACGTGTACCTGCATAATGAATGTTTCAAGAAGTCGGAACCAAGTCCACCAACATTTCGTATAGCGATTTTGGAAAATGGTCAAAACTATCCCAATCGGTCGCAGATTTCCAGATGCTACTACAGTCAGGAATACCTGGTCCCACTGCTACTGGTTACAGTCAGTGCTTCGAAACAAATTCAGGCCTTTCTTTATCATTTCACATAAATTAACGACTGAAATAAATCGGGTAAAGAGGGGAATATGATTAATGAAACACAAGTACTTTTATTCGGCTGCTCTCATTTGGCACCTGAGTCTGGAACTACTCAGGGTCTATGATCAGGATATTTGTATAATTTTTGATCATCCCTTTATACATAAGTTATATGTATTATTTCGAGATTGTTTGTTGTGACTGCATTCAGATTGCTGCCCTTATTATATTTTTGATTAAATTTATTATAATTTTTATTAAAACGTGCCCAGTTTAATCAGTCGATTTGGTATCACACAATATTCATATTGGAATCGACAAAAGAGGCTTGGCATCACTTGGTGTTTGCATTTGACATATTGCCTTCACAATTGCTCAACAATCGCTTATCTCTTTCTAACCTTCAGAAACGAGCACCCACTCGCCAGCTGTCAGATTTCTTTTATCAGCCACAAAAGCGATATACAATTGACCAGGGGAATGCGGAGATATTTTGTTCGTGTGTTCAAACTTTTCGCGGAAACCTTTGCGAATAATTTCGTCCTATCATCTGCATAAAATTGCTAGTGTCCATATCGAAATATTCACTTCAGTGCAAATATAGGAGTAAAACGGCAAAAATTAGTGCCAAACAAATATTCGTGCTATTCGTGGAAAAAAGAAATTTCCGCGAGTGCGGTCCGACGCAATGTCAGTGTGCGACGATGAATGAGAAAATTACAAAGGAAAATGTCTTTTTCATTTTGTGTAGAAAATAAAATTTAGTATATTCTGGCGAAATAGAATCGAAATTTCCATCACTTTCTTTCACAATACCTCGATTAGTTGATCTCGTTCTGTAGCCAAACTGCCAAATTGTGCGTGTGTGTGATCCTTTATGCATTTACACAATCTATTTTGTGAGTGATTGATTGGAGGAGAACCCGTGCATACAATCAGAAGCCAAATCAACCACAGCACGTCGCCACCACCTTTACAATCTTCGCCACCCGCTGCCACACCACGAGAGTCACAAAATGCCGAAAATTTATATGAAGAAGCCTATTGGCATGGTGATACGCAATCGGAATACAATCAAAGATGTAGTCATCACGGTAAGTTTCTGTAAAATAATAATCATCAGATAGTCGTCATTGTGAAAAGTTGTGAACCGCATTTTGTATGTCGCTCGGCCTAGAAGCGAGTTCTCTAGAAATGACGCAATCCAATAAAAGCCCACAAAGAGAGCACCAATTAAGTGCATGCATACATTTCATTCCCGCTGATGTGGTACGTATCTTTGTTGAATCGGCTTGACATGGAATGCGGGAGTCTGACGATGAGTCTGTTCTCCCCTCCCAGCATCAAGACACGCAAGATTTGTTAGTAAACGCGGAGGAGAAGGTAAAGTAAACTCCCCGGCTGACCTTGACTTTCCGTTTTGCGTGTCTTAAGTCTAGTGGACCAGTTTGTCGATTTCGATTTGAATTCCTGCCGCTGCGACCAATGATGGCTAGCGGTCAGTGAGTAGTACATCGAGTCTTGTTTGTTTACCTCAACCGCGTGTCTGGGGCTTTGTGTGCATGTGTAAATATGAAGGCAGCATAACTCTTGCAGACAGGTTATTCAACTTTTGAGGCGCTTGTCTACCTGAGGCTGGCAAATTGGGTTTCACTTGTTTGTTTGGCAAGATGCTTGGATGGATTAATGTCAGTTCTCCTTAGATTCATCGCAATCAGTGGTCAGAGTCGATATCTGTGAATGGATGTGTCATAGATGTTGTCTATGAAGTTCAAGGGTAATGCACTTCAAGCATCAGAAGGTTGTGAAAGTTATGAATTGGGAATGTTGAAGTGTGTTGAGAACCAGAGGCGCGTTCACTGTCCGGATGAATTATTCCACTTGAATGGATGTCGTTGATTGCAACTACTCTGCGTTGGACTTGCTGAGATGGTGGCTGTAATTTGCAAGCAAGCGTTAAGTGGAATCTCTAAAGAGTGCTGAAAAAGGAGCGCGAAATTATGTTGCTGGATTTGGACATGACGCAGATTTGCATTTGAAAAGTCAAGCGTTTTTAATTAGAACAACAATTGAATCGTATTTATTTTGATTAAACTTGAAAATAAGATGACAGAGATCGTCTGGGTGTCTATACATCAGGTTTTATACAGTACCTGGTATTTTATTCAATTTTATTGGAATACCTAATCCATTTGAGCACTACATGTCGTAGAGCAATTCATTCTTCCAGAAATTGGCTTCGGATTTGTTTATATGCGGATTCTTTTTCTTGAACTGCGTCGCTTTAGGTGGAGGTAGGGCAGCTACATTATTGTTGATTTCAGCGGGTGCATGATGAATTATGGGCCACAAGACAATGCGATGGTTTTCAAATGCGGCAATTCTCAAACATATCGTGTAGTTTAGCGGCAGTACGTGCCGCTCTTGATCTCCAAGAGAGAGAGGTCTTTTCTGAGCACCAAACTTAGACGGACAGGTATCCTTATAACCTCGTGTCGTTTAAAAATGTGGTAGGTTATAATCTTCTTTGGGTGGGGCTGCAGTCCAGTTTGGATCTGGGCCTCGCCTAGCATATCTCTCCATCTAGCATGGCCTTGTTCTAGCTGACTGGGGTCGCGTGCGCCACAGGAGGCATGGTTATCGTTTAACGCACTAATCCTTCGGGGTTGGAGTCGGAAACTTTCCGGGTCAGAGAAATCGTTTCCACGCGCCCTACATGACCTAGCCGTCTGAGACAAGATACTCGAACTCGTTTGATCAGATCAATGTCGCTGTGCAGCCCGCACCTTATTAGCTCGGGAGGTTTTCATAAGCTTGGCTTCAGCCCAGAGAAGTGGACACTTGGATAACCGGGAAACGTTAGCAAGCACCCAAGAAATGCAGACAGACACTGAGTACCCATTCGTCGATTTCAATATCGGATATGGCATAGTGGATAGAGACGAGGTTTATACCGCCATGGCTACTTTTGACATTCCTGTCAAGGTTATTTGGGAGCAGTTTTTGGACTTGGTCTAGCCACCTCGTCCTGGGTCTGCTCAGCGGTCGCCAACTTGATGGAAGCGCATTCAAAGCCTGCCTCGAAAGTCGTGAATATGTGGATTGAGGACATTCGTGACATGTGACCAAACCATCGAGGCATAGTCCTATACATTCGAGGAGTAATATAATATAATATGGGTGGCGCTGCAGCCAGTAGAGGGCCAGGTCCTGCCTTCTTAGAACCCATTCGTGTTGTGCGTGCTATTGTTCTCCCACGAGTGGAAGGGACGTACAGTTTTATGCCGACTCCGAACGGCCAATTTGAGAACGTTTTTCTAGACTCCATATGCCAGCGAGTAATTCCCACAACAACACGAAGAAATCTTACCTCAACAGCTTTTACTCGCGGTGAAAGACGAAAGTATATGATGTCCGTACATCATGGACAAAGCCACACAATGGACAGGTACTTCGATGTTGTCAAAGACGACGTCTACAAAGAGTCATCATTCTTGTGATCGACCGCTGAATAATCCCTGGCATCCGTCAAAGGCGAGTACTGAGTCCATACATACAACAAATTCGTCGCCCAGTCCGCAGTGTCCTGTCCGGACGATTGGAAGCCGGTGAGGATTTGAGAACAGTCAGACTTTCTATCCCGTGATAGATTGAGTAATTTCCTGAAACACAGTTGTTGTCTGACGGTGATTAGGCCGCTGGAGTTTGGAAGATTGAGTGTAAGATTTCCCATTAAGCCTGTACCCATTAATTCCTTATCAAATTCGGAGCTGGTGTTCTATTCCATTTCAGGTCAATGTCCCACGACGGTAACAGATGCAATTTAGTACATTCTTTAGGTACTAGCTGGGTTACTGGAATCAAACGTTTTACAGACGTCTCTTGCTGCCACTTTGTAAGAATCGTTCGTGGCACTCGAAGCCTTGGTAGCGTCCGAAACTGGCAACAGATGAAAAGATTTCCAAAAAAACGTGGCTACGCGGTTGAGTATGTTGAGGGAACGGAGGAACAGTCGGAACAGAAGGAACAGAAGGAACATCGGAACAGTCGACTGGAAAAACAATAAAGTTGGCACACACGCTTCGTGATTTGTGCGTGAGCTGCCCAAGTTCTTCTGAATAAAAGGTGTGTGTGAGCATTCATCGACCAAACATCGTGGTAGAAGCTATAGATTGACAGAATAATGGGTCGATGCAAATTAAACTACTGCTCATGTTTGCTCATTTGCCATGTCCAATGCCTGGCTGTTATACAAAATATGCAAGAGCAGAACCCGTAGGATTTGTAGTTGTCGTCAGCACAGCTTCGCGAAAAGACTGGGACCAAAGCACATCCCAAACGCCCCTCCAATGTCCCTCCGGCAGTTGTTGTGCGACAGGACCAAGTTGGCCATTGGCCTGTTTGCTCCAAATGGGTTCTGGTGTCTCATTCCATACCGCCCCACTTCTGGTACATTTTCATTATTTGCTGAGGATCGCAGAAGCAGTTACGCCTCTCATCTTTGGGAGGAAATTTCAATATTTTTTGCGGTGTGCATATAAAGGGTGGTTAAATTTTAAGGATGTTGATTTTGAATAAAACACGAATTATTTAGGAAATTATTGTCATTTCTTTTTATTATGATAATGTTGGTATGGTTCAATTATGTATGGAACAAAATATCGGCCAAATGGACGCCGCGACCTCGGCGGCACACCTCCATCCGATGGTCCTAATTTTCGATTACGCTGACGCATAATTGAGGTTCTATGCCGAATTATCTCATCCTTTAGCTCTTGAATTGTGGCTGGCTTATCAACGTACACCTTTTCTTTCAAATAACCCCAAAGAAAAAAAATCCAACGGTGTCAAATCCCATGATCATTGACATCGCCACCACGTGAGATACCACGGCCATTGAATTTGTCGCGCAAAGGAGCCATTGTTTCTTTAGCTGAGTGGCAAGTGGCACCGTCCTGTTGAAACCACATATCGTCCACATTCATATCTAGCCATAAAAGGTTCGTTATCATTTCACGATAGCGAACACCATTCACAGTAACTGCCTGACCGGCCTCATTTTGGAAAAAATACGGCCCGATGATGCCGCCAGCCCATAAACCGCACCAAACGGTCACTCTTTGTGGGTGCATTGGTTTTTCTACAATCACTCTTGGATTATCATTCGCCCAAATGCGGCAATTCTGCTTATTGACGATCCACTGGGGTGAAAATGTGCCTCATCTCCGAAGATGATTTTCTTCGAAAATTGATCATCCACTGTTGCCATTTCTTGCCACCGTTCTGACCATTGGCGACGCTTGAAATGGTCAAGAGTCTTTAGTTCTTCAGTCAAATGCACCTTGTAAGCGTGCAAATGCAAGTCTTTATGCATAATGTTCATAAACGACGAGCGTGAGAGGTGCAATTGTTGGACACGACGGCGGGTTTACGGTGGACGGCTCTTCAGCCACACTATCGCGAACAGCAGCAATATTTTCTTTCTGTACGAGCATGCACTGGTGTTTTCACATCTCCTACAGACCCGGTTTGGTCAAATTTTTCCACGTTTTTGCCGACTGTACGCACATTTGGACGATTAAATTGACCGAAAAAGTCACGAAGTGCACGATATGCATTTTGATTTGAACGCCCATTTTCATAGTAAGCCTGAATAACTCTAACGCGTCGCTCGATTGTGTATCTTTCCATGGTTCAAATTGAGTTAGTCCGAAATTGAGAAATGTCAAATGAAATGCAGAAAAAAACTTGACGTTTAGGTGTGGTTCACATTCAACATCGGCCCTTAAAATTTAACCTTTATAAAGCAGAACATGCAGAGATTGTTACAGCATCTCACAGCAATTTCTTCTTCGCCTCTTACTCGTGAATAACACAAATTCAAAGGAGAGCATTACTCATTCCCTTTGTGGACGTTGCTGAGTAGAAATCTGACGGGAATGCTCGCGTTCCGGACACTTCCCCACGCACGTCGAATGGTGTGCCCACTCCCGTCTAATCAGGGTCTTTGTCGAGCACATCACCAAACCCTTCGCTTCAGCATAGGGGGGACCGAGTTTCTCAAAACACATGAACACCCAGACTTTTGTGTTTCCCAAACCACAAACGCCACAAGTCGTCTCCGTTGAACTTCGCTACAACGCAATGAATGATTCAATGTTCGCGTTCTTTCTAGTTACCTCAAAAAACACACAATTGTCGATACCCACGCAATCGTTCTTTTGATAGCGGAGACTGCTGCAGACACAAATCAGAAGAACGCCAGGCTATCTTTAGGTTCTCCGGTTCGCTCTTGCTGCCACATGACAACCGGCTTCATTGTTCAATGTTTAAGCAACTGCTGGAAAAAAGGGCCGCCAACGCAAGCATTCCCAACGACCATTGCTCAAGGCGTTCACTGTTTGAACACGATCGGAACGAAATCGAAAGTGTGACAATCCGGGGGTATTTACCCAATTCATTGGAGTGTCTCGGCGGGTCTCGGTCGAGCGGAGCTTCTAATTTGATAGAGTGTAGAGAAATTTAGAAACTCGCCCTAGATACAGTCCTCCACCAAGCAAGTTCTGTGTCAACACAGAGTACCCGCGCCAGAAGTGTGTCAGTGAAGCAACAGATTCGCAAAACAAAAAATGAACATATTTCCATAAACATGGGGAGGAGAGTTCATGAGGCTAACGCATCTGTTAGACCTCTTCAACCACTGCTGCTGCTGCTGCCGGTGGAGTTGCAGCACTTGCAGTTTACCAGATGGCATGACATGCGAAAGAACTGCCAACACTCTTCAGTAATTATTCAGGCGTCTCTTTGTGTGCTTGAAGGCGAGTGGTGGAGATGTGGAATCCTTGTATAACATCGCCCAGGGCTACTCCCACTGGTGTCTATTATTGCGGGTGTCATACGTTGCTGCTTACGAGTGGGTGCGCGTGTGTGTGCGGGCGAAAAGAATGTTCCGTGTTGTGGCTGGGAATACTGGATGGAGGATTGCTGAATAATTTCTCCGTTTTGCATGCAAAGTAGTGCTGTACTGACGGGACGTGGAATCTTCAATTATAATTGGATTAATGCAGTCACTGGGAGATTGCTTTCAGTGCTCAAGATCTGTGTGTTTTCCGGAGAATGACTTTGAAGTATGCACCAATGTTCGCAACAAGCCGGTAGGCACCGGGAGTGAAGTCATTCGGCACTCCTGCAAGACCATGAGTGGGGGCGATTTAGCTTGTGTTTTTGGAGGCAGAATGCTGGGGTTTCATCCATGCACAGTGGACGGAGTCGAATTGGCAAATTGTGTGCTTTCCTGGTCTGGCTTATTCATTTTATGAGGCTTTGGTGAATAATTCTGGAGCTGTCCATGGGGAATGAAATGTAATAAGTTCAGTTCAGGCCAATGGAGGAAAAGCTATCAGTCTCTCCTTTAGATGACGTTCAGAAAGCTCCTCTCGAAATGCCAAACTAAAAGGTGACCAGATGCCATTGGTTGCAGCAGCTGTCAAAGTTACCAATGCACCCGGCTGTCAAAATATTCAGTAAGGTTCGCCATTTCATCGTGCGTCTTTCAAGTTTCACGCTTGACGTACGGGGAAATTATGAGTATAGAAATTCCAGCTCCGGCTGCAAAGACTCGTCCAAAGGTCGGTTGTCATCATGGCTTTGGTGGTGTCGGGAAAGTCATCGCGGCCAAAGCCGAAATGATTTTTTGGACAGTGTGGAAGGATTTCGTCCTCATGTGCATTAACTTTGCATCCAGCCTCTTCCAGTATTAATAGCAGCTCATTTGCTGCACCGTTCCAAAGAAGGGGTGTGAGTACTCCTCCTTGTGGGGTACCTCCATTAACTGCAGATCGCAGCATGGGAATTAACCTGTTGGTGAGTTAAAAGCTGATGGATAAAAGCCACCATTGACTTTCCGATCCCTAGCTTGTTAAGCGCAAGTGAGATTGCCTTTGGCGCCTTGTTGAATGTTCCTCAGATATCGAGAAATGTCTATATTCCAGGGATTTGTCAATGGTTCCTGTCAGAGAGTGGAGGGCTGTCACTCATTGTAGGCATTTTTGACGGTCTATGGAATGGTTTGCCTGATATATCGGTCTTTTTTTTCAGGAGAAGGGAGGAGAGACTGATGGATCCAAGGCTCGTCGGTATGACACAAGAGCCCGCTTACACCATCTCCAAGGAGTTGGGAACATGACCTAGAAACATACAGCCTTCGAAGATGTTAAGTAGCCACGGCATGATAAGGCCCGTCGTTCTTTGGAGCTCCGCAGGAGTGATGCCGTTGTGTCCTGCTTGGCAGTGCCCACATGACAGTTGCTTGCTTGATGTTAGTGGACGGGCAAGTCGAGTTGGGACGATAGAGCAGTTCCGAGTGAAGAGGATACCAAAAAAGAACCCGAGAGTTTCCTCACTAGACGAGATCCAGGCCCCATCGGGTTTTCGAAAGAAGCTATGTGATGTTGGGGATGGTGGTAAAACTTAGCCTGTAGGCTGTAGAGACATTTTCAATCTTGCCACAGAAGTTGTTTCAGCGTGAATACACTCTTTTGGATAATAAGCCATCAACCATAAACATACGCCCGAGGGTGCAATTCTTGGTCCCTAGACTGCTGAGTAAGTCTTACCACCGACCCGTAGATCAAATCAACAGCTCTTCAGCAAAATCTGTCGCCGTCGTATTGACAAACAAGAAAGTGATCGTCTTTAGGTCTCTCAATACTCGGCGTGTCATGCAATGGAACCTTGCATAGCAAGAAGGCAGTCAGACAGGAGTCTGATGGATGCCTAACACAGAGGACCGCATACAATCGGCGTATCTGGCGTTTTATATGTGCAAACGTGCCTTTGGAAAAATCTCAAAATACGGGTGATATATATATATATAGGTTAAATGCTGACACAGTTCTCTGGTCTGGTGGAGAGCTCCGGAGAAGAAATATCTTCAAAAGCAGCTAACAAAAGTACAAAGAACCACATGCCTGGGTGTTATAGAACAAAACCAACGGCAGCACTTGATGCTATTCTTTTCCTCCATCCCCTCAACTTATTCTGTAGCAACAGAGCGTCCTCTGAGGCTGAAAGAGGCGGGGTTCTGGGCGAAAAGCATACGGTCACGCTTGCATATGCAAAGGATGGGCAACAATGAATCGGACTACCTGACACCAACATTAGCTCGATCATCCAGAAACATTGACAAGAACAATTGACAGGCGCAGACGGAGAATTCTCGTTGTACACTGATGGCTCCAAAACACACTCAACACATCTAGCAAATCGATTTCCGTCTTATCCGATTGGAAATAAAAGCCATGGGACAAAAGTCCATTACGGACTTATGACTTGTGGACTTATATCGCTGCGCCATCATGGAACATCTTGACGTCTTGTGCACGTCAGCTCAGTAGAGAACTTGAAGCAACAGCGAGGACGACCTAATAAACTAACAACTTTGGGCGAGCTCGAGGCCTACCTTCGAGACGCTATTGCCGCAATAACGCCGCACACGAACCAAGTCATTAAGACTGGACCGACCGCTTGAAACACTGCCAACTTAATTGGGCACCCTGTACAGCATGAGATTCTCATGCCATTCCTTCTTGTCCAATTTTTCGAAACCCCTCCAGAATGTCGTGTGCATGTTGTGCTCATCCCGTGAAATCTGTCATCTCTCGTGTTTTTCCGAGTGTCGGTGTATGTTTAGACTATTTGGCTAATTTTGATTGTCAATTAACTGGATGGGCTGTCAAACAGTTCCACCATCCAGTCACCCAACCCGTCACTTCTTCACATCTGAGGGAAAGAGAAACTAACAACTGGACGAAAAGCAACATCCGAGAAAAAATTACGTACATTCTTAACGAGAACGCAGACCTTTAGGTGCACGCATGCTGTATTCTAAAGCCTGGTCCAGCAGCACCAACGTCTTTGCGTCTTGGACCCGGTGCACACATGCGTTATTTTACGCGCAACAGGGCCGCTGTGGTGCCGCAATAATTCGATGCATACATGCGAGTTGTTCGCGTTTGGCTTGCAGCAATGGAGGCTTATAAATTCTAGTACTTGTTGCGTTAAAACTATCGTAAATCCTTCCTCTTCAACGTCTTTCTTTCGAGAGGCAAAATCACGCATGTGTGCACGGCTCTATAACAAACAATGTACTGAAAGACGCACGTCTGCGGTGACGCAGCTGCCTCGTGGAGATCTGCGAGTTATTTTTTTTTTTTTTACCCGCAATGACGCACTGCGGTAAAACAACGCATGTGTGTACAGCTTAAGGAAATGGAACATGTAGCACGCAAAGTACTAGTTCTCAGTAAGACGACTGTCTTTTAGAAAATATTGAGTTTTGACATTTTACGGAGGTGAAGCTGGTACGACTTGAGTGTTCTGAAGAAACTTGTCATCCTGTCTCATCCCAGACTTCCTCCATTCTCGTGGACTAGTGGGCACCAATAATGTGGTATCACCTCAACTGACTCTCATGACAGTCAGAAAACTAAACCATCGCTACCACTGCCGACAGCACACTTCTTTCGCAGAGATTTCATTTCCACAGTTTTTACCAAATCCCACAGCGAAATAAAAAAAAAAAAACAAAACCATTTATAACGTGACGGCAGTCGTCGCCTCATTACGCGCATGCAACCCGAGCCGGGGCCAGGGTTTCAATTATAACTTCAATCTCGATTAGGCAGCAGGAAATCCCAAACCGCTCAACACAAATCGATAGATCGTTACCGTCAAATGGTCCGGTCATACGTTCGTTGCTCGAGCAACGCCAAGGAAACGATTGCGATTACACTTGTGGTTGAGCTGTTGGCTGCACACGTATGTAATCCCTTCGATGCCCGAATTACGTAGAATTTGTGTCAATAAACCGCAAAGTCGATAATTTGTTCACCTCGTGATTTGATACCAATTTCGTTGGTTGAGGCCCTCCGTCATTGTGCTCGATATCCGATTACTGATGGATGTTCAACGGCAATCGATTAACGTGATGATTGCCTTTGACATGAGCCAATGTCCGGTGAATGAGTCCTTCTTCCTCTACTCTGAAGTGGTGCGGCGACGGCGGCGGCTCCACATGTCCAACTCCAAGTGTGTGGGTGGGTGATGACTAATGGCCGCCACGGCACTCAGTGAAGGAAAGACAAACTGACTAATCACGCGTTTTAATCTTATCACAGAAGGGAACAGAATACTTTCAGATACGAGTGGGTGATTATGGCACATTCGTGACTCAAGTGAGCGACATGTCAGAGATTTTGCAGGCTCCTTGACCATCGTGGAGTTTGTGTAATTCCTAATCGGTTCATGCAATGATGACTTCATTCATTCCCTATGAATGGACATTTTCGGGGCAAAGCTGCAGGAAGGGAAATTGCAATCGCTTCTGGAAGTTTTTAGTGTCAGCCTTCGCATGAGCGTCGTTGTTGTGGTCTAGACGACTTTGAATCTCGTCGCTTTGTCGAGATACGTTATCTGCCAGACTGTGTGCCATAAAAGATTTTGTTTGAATTCTATTCTGGTGTAAGCAACAGACCGCCTTTTGCGCCATGACCTGAGATTACGCCTGATAGCACGGGTGGGGTGGTTTTGAATTTTAAATGACGTCAGATTTTGTATGAAAACATTTTTGTGCGTTTGGAGATGACAATGACGTCCTAGATCCACTCGTGAGAAGTATGCTTTAGAAAGTGTTCAAATCGGTTGAGGGGTTTGGGGTTAAAGGGTGACGTTGGGTATGTTCAGAAACAGTCCAAGAAATGTGTTTAATTTAAAGGACTTGAAATACCAATGCGAGGCCGAAATGTGACTTCTGGCACGCTGGGCACTTTCTTGAACTTTAGACATTATTTTTCTCCTTAAAGAAGACATCTGATGAGGAGGCTAGAAGTTGGAAGTGAGGCCTGATCAATCTGGAGCTAACTGTCACTAGTCAGCCATTACATTTTAAGGGTGAAAGGAATGTTTGGTCATTTGTAAAAAAAAGTCTATAGCACCTTTATTTATTCGGTTTCTACGGCCGTTTCCAATTGGCTGGCCATTTGTTACCTCGCAAAAGAAAGCTGACATTTTACTTAGACTCTTTACGACTACAGTTCCAAAAAGTGTCACCACAGAGATGACGGAGTTATAGCGTTGCTTTTGCAATGTTTCGTAGAATGCCTCCACATTCGTGACATAGATCTATAATTCTCCCGTTCACTAACTTAACCGTCGCTCCAATAATAATGGAGTTTACTCCCTCCTGCAACATCAATTCGTTTCATTTCCAGTCATGAATTTCTCAAGAACAACAGAACTGACGTTAAATTGACATTTTAACTACATTTTGACACGTCTAGGGCTACGTCTGCTACATTTTGTTACGGATATAACATAAATGAAGTACTAGCCCACTTCACAGCTGATCGGTGAAAAGTGAGAGGCTTTTCAACAGTTATTCATAAATTTTTGACAGTTATTCACGAAATAATGTGAATGCTGTTTTCGGATTAATTTTTTGGTTGGAGAAAACGATTGTCAAAATTATACGGTTGTCAAAAATGTTGGAAAAAGAAGAAGAAGCCTGCTATCTTTATAATCAGAAATGAAGTATGATAGAGACGCCCAACTTCTACCTCTCGTGCCCCTTAACATTTTTGAAATCCATTTTCTATATCGTTTTCTAAAGCCAAAGAAGGGCATTTACGTTATTTCGTGAATAACTGTCAAAAATGCATAAATAATTGTCAAAAAGCTTCTGAAATTCGTCGATGGACAAGGGGTCAATCAGCTGTCAAGTTGGGCATCTCTATCATACTTCATTTCTGCTCTATAATACTTCAGACGTAGCAAATGCAGTTTTTCACAAAAAAGTGCCATTCCTGCCACCCCTGGCCACAGTTCAGCCACCCCTCTTGTAATTTAGGGCGATAATTTCATGGGACAAATCTATTTTCGAACTCACACAGTTGTAGAACATACATCAAATACATTGTACGATTCTGACACTTCTGCTGTATGATTTCTGTTTATCAGATTTATTGTATGAACCGCAGTAATACAACATGTACCACCTAAAGATTACGATTGAGTTCGTAATTGCAACATCGTTGCCCCTGCGCTGCAGAAAATAGTCTCTCAATGCATTTATGAACACATACACTGCCGCAGGTTTGCAGCAGGTCAGTGTTGTCAAAAATGTAGTCATAAATGCAACAGAAGTGGGCGATACAAAAAAGCGCTTGATTGACGTTTGTATATTTAAAGAGATGGCCAACTTCGCAGCTGATTGGCCCCTAGTCCATCGACGAATTTCATAGACTTTTTGACAGTTATCACGAATTTTTGACGGTTATTTTAGTAAACGATATAAAAAATGGTTGTCAAAAATTTTAAACCGCAAGAAAGGTTGGGCATCTCTTTCATACTTCATTTCGTTTTGACATTTCCCTGCGTTACTCCACATTTTCATTGGACGGGAAAGTTTAACGGAAATTTACAATGTTTGAAATGAAAAAAAAAACATGATTGTGACATATTTATGCGTCAAAGCAAATATCGTAACCACAACGTAGTCGATGCGCCAACGCTGCAGTGTGAAACGGGGATTATGACTGAATCACAATAGTGCGTTGCTGTGTTGCGACGTCTTTCAAGGCACACAATTCAATGGCCATGCACAGAATACTGCGGCGACCTACGTAAGTACAAAATGAGAGAGATGAGCGGATCGTAAAACGTAAGACCATCGCATGTCATTATCGAACATGTTGCAACATTTTTGACAGATTGGTGCGATGATAAACAGCTGACTACATTTTAACGACAAAACCGATTTGAATTCGGACCAAGGAGGAAAAAAAGGCAATTGTTTGAGCAGAATATTTTTTGATTTGACATTTCACAAACGAAAACAGCGGACACAATATTTCTCATCTGGTATTTGAGAGAGGGAGAGTGAACAGCTGATTATCGCAGTGCGTCATCGCACCCCTCCATAACATTGAAGTCGAACGCAGCAACGCACTATTGTGTTTCAGGCATTAATAATCAAAACCTCTTTAACTTGACTGTCAAATGAAATCAGCTGTCCGTTGAAGTATTCATTGTGTCATTACTTAAATCAGGTACTTCACTGTGAACGGATGCATTGACGCTGGCGCAACTAAAGTGTTCTACGCGCCTGAGCCTTAAATGATTGGAACTTATTGTGACAGTGTTCAGTTGCGTCGACCCACTGCCGAATAAGCTTTGAGGTGTGATATGTTCTCAGCTCACAGAGATTACGGAGTCTAGCCAGTGTCTCGTGTCTAACATGGACGACCAACAGTAAGAAATGGAATGAGCTAAATTAATGAATGTAAGACAAACACAGGAGGAAAGAACAGGACGAGAGCAAGATGAAATTATCCCCAACTCCACTGAAGTGTGACGACGCCAATGACATAAATCAAGATCACTTTAGACAAAAAACAGTGCTTGTTGAGACCCATAGTCCGGAAATAAGGAGTTTTCCAATAGCAACGAGGGTTCAGGGTCGTCCTTTAAGCTCACACAGTTTTAGGAACGTATTTTTAAAGTTTTTTTTTTTAAACACACTTTAATGCCAGGCACAAGCTGCCCAGTGCGATTGCATCCCCGAAAGAAAGAGCCATGAATTCTGGACTAATGATCTCAGGCATTAAGTCCAGAATTCAACGGTGGCAGTTGTGTTGCTCAGCTCAAAAATTCAACAACATCAAGCTTGCTGCACAGCAAAATATCCATTGCTTCTGAACCATAGGCGCACGCCTTTTATATCTTCATCGACACAGGTTCCAGTCTTGTCTCACGTCTCTGAAGCACATTTCCGGAGCGTCTTGAATTGAAAGCAGTTTTCACTTGAATTTGTTATATTTTATCAAAACATTTCACGTGCGTGTGCATCACCGTCAAATGACACTCAAGAGTTCCGCAGTATGCTGCGTTTTGTGATATGACACATGACGTGCGTCGACAATCTGAGATAAGCATGAAAGTAGAGTAGCAGTGCGGGTACTAGTCGAGACATGCAAGTCTGAAGAATGTTAAGATCACGTCTGCGTTGTACTTGATTGGCTCTTGTCTAGTTGTCTAGTTGGCAGCGAAAGTTCTGAAAATGTGATGGCTCTTGGAATGTAGATACGTGTGCCGTGCCTACGTGCTGTAGGAGAGCATTTGACACAATGTCTTCACGACCCTCGCCAACTGTCACATATTCCTGACGTCTTTGATTCTCGAGAACTTTTATGCCAAGAAAACCTTAATTCATGGCAAATCTGATGCAGTTGCTTTTTGACAGCTCTTTAACTGATGTCACTTATGTCATGGAAGAGGCAGTGGTGCCAAATCTCTGAATAAAAGAAAAGTTGGTCAAAGCATCGAAGTGTCACAAGGAAACTAAAAATGTTCGTCAATAGCTAGCCTACGCAACCGATTGCAGATAATTTTCGCGGGATCGCATGTGAATCCGAGAACACGCCACGGACCAATAGCAATGATAAGGCGACGCGATATCAGAGCATTGGTCATACACGACTGAAAGTGGTCAGCTGCGTAGCATACCACGCAATGGGGTCTTTTAAAACAAGCAGTCCTGGCGGTCCAAAGTAAACATGGCACATAACTGTGACAACTGAAGCGCGGCAGCTTCAGCACACAGAAGTTCATTGCTACGACCAAGAGGGTCGAAGCCGTCGTTGAGGTGCTATGACCCACAAGGGGATGCAGGACATAAAGAATCTGAAAAAAGGAAAAACGACTGAGCGTCGCCGCTTCCAACGACGAGTAGCAAAGCAAATTAGAGAAAATCCATTTTAAATGAGTCGCAATGTTCTGCGAGGCCTTGGGCTCTTGTGTGTCCTCAACAAACGATTAGAATTATGGCCACAACACCCGTTTGTGCAATCCAGTCTGTTGGTCGACTTCCCCCAAATCAGAGAGATGATACCACTTTCTAGGTTGACACTTAATTTGTTCTGTCCGAACAGCAACACAGGCTCCGTGGTTGCCTGCTGAGCCTGTTGCTCTCTAAGTGTTCCCATTTGCGGCGTGCCCCACTTGCACTTCCTGGCCGTCTTGAGGGAGATTGCAATTCAAAGCACCCATTACATCACATTAAAGATCGCTAATGTAACCCAAGTCTAATTGGACAAGCAAACAGAGAAGGGGGAATGAGTTTACAACGTACAGAGGTAACCTGAAACCATTTGCCAACAGTAGCCCTACGACTGTGTCTGCTCGGCTAGACCCCCTCGAGAAACAGGTTGCAGAGTAGGAGCGCCAACACAAACACAGCACACAACAAAACGAAGCAAAAAATCGATTTCAGATTATGTCTGGACGGAGGAGTATAACTTGTAATTCGCTATGACACACATATCACAGTGCCTCGGGCAAGGGTTGCCAGATGGTTATCATGGGACTTGGGGGGCACGTGGGCAGAGGCGGGGGATTCCTTTTCAAAAACCACCCGCATGTGGGTTGAATTCCTTGGGCATCTCAGCGCTTATTCCGGTTGAATGAACGACTCGGCCAGGTGCTGTCTGGACGGAAAGCGATACGGGCAAAGTGTAGCCAATCGAGAGTCAACACGCCGACAGCACGTTACGACAAGCATTTGAGTTCCCCCTGATAAGGGCGGCGGGAGGCACGCTTTTCATTTCGTCGCTGGAAATCATAATAAAACGGAAAACGTGATTTTGTAATCAGAACTGGTGATATTGGCAGGGTTTCGGGTCGTGCGTCGTCCGGCGCACAGTGTGACACTGTTTGGCGACAAAAAAAAAAAAAAAAAAGGAAAAATAAACGGCGTTTGTGCAGCAAACCCAAATCGTTTTATGAATCTCAAATTACACCGAGGAATTTAATCTTCCACAAGGAAAATTGATTGCGAAGCGAGTTGTTGGCGGATTGTTAATGTCCGTTCCCCATTAGAGGTCAAAGAGTTCACTCTAATTGTTCGGATTGGCCGAGGATTGAACTAGTCTGGTTTAGTGCATCCTTCGGCAACGTCAAGATATTTAATGGGCCTGGGTGTAGCTTCCACAGCCCCCAGTTGTCTTGCTCACGAGGGGATGCGATCCACAGTTTTGTGCTGCCTCCGATCGGGGGTGTTTGAGAAGCTTTTCCTAGCCAGGAATGCACTTTGAACATTGTCAGTGACGCGAAAATTGTCTGTCGTACCGGGAATCGAACCGAAACATGATTGGCTCAAGTGCGGCGACCACGAACATCAATCTACTTAATATGTAATCTTAGAGGGCCAGGGCCTAGTTGCTCAGCAACCACTCGAGTTCTACCTGCTATTGTTCTCTCACGAGTGGAAGGGAGCTACAAATGTATGCCGCGTCCGAACGCCCAATTTGAGAAGCTCGTTTCTAGACAGTTATACTCTTTGAGCATTGTCAGTGATTCGAAAGAGGCGGTGCCGTGAACATTATTTTTGCTCGTACCAGGACTCGAACCTACTACCTCGACGCAACCACCCACAGCGCTACATTTATTATATATATACGACTAAAGCTGATCAGTGATGTTGATCTCTTTTTGTTTAGCGTCGGCTAAAGGGTCTTTGCTCCAATTTCCAGACCGAGCCATCTGCCTCTATCCAGGGCTTCGTCTTCCAGTTTTCTTCTTGTGGAGCTAAGTGACCGGATTGCGTAAGGGGGGTCCAGACCGAGTCATCGAGCCTTCTGCCTCTATCCATGGCTTCGTTTTCCAGTTTTCTTCTTGTGGAGCTAAGTGACGCGATTGCCCAATGGGTTACCCGAAATTCTCAGTTCCATTCTTCACAAGACTGTCCGTTTTTTCATTTCCCTGGATGCCAGTGTGCCTGGTACCCACCGACTAGGTTGCAGATAAAGATGAACAACCGAAAGAAGATTACGATGGAAATGTGCAGTAAAACTTCTCTATAGCGGACATCAACGGGACATTCATGTTTGTCTGTAATGTGGGGTTGTCCATTCTGAAGGGGTTGAAATGCACGAATATGTTCATGCCGGGGCCATGCCGAATTGTCCGTAAAGAGAGGTGTCCCTTATAGAGGGGTGTCCGTAAAGAGAAGTTTCACAGTAATGAATCTTTGAGTTGAAAATCCGCAACAAATCTGTTCTAACAAGCGCGCAAATAATGTCGGTAGGCCTCAACCAACCCGTCACGTTGGGCTTAGTGAGGCCACCCATGTACCTCCTACACATTGCCCTTCAGAGTTCTAAAAACCTACACGTATTCGATCTAGAACGTCTGTCCGTATCTGTGAATGTAATTGGTGAAACTCATAATCTGCAGAAAAACCTAGACAAGTGCGTACGTGAGCCACGACATAGGACAGCAAGAGCGCGTAGCATTTAAATAGACATCTGCGTGGGCACACTCCGGGGTTCATCGAATTCCTTCTCCACCTCAGGCCACAGCTGGCCTTTCATAGACTGCGGCGCAAAACCCAAATTCAAAACTAATTACATTTTAGTCATTTCCCAGAGCATAAATCAATATCCTTTACGTAAGCAATTGTTTACCAGGTTCCCACACATAAATCATGGTAATTTGATTTTCCAAAACCCGCCGAGGCGGCGTTGTTTACGGCATTCAGTATGTATTGAGGCCACTTTTGGTTTGAAAACACGTTAGAACATTCTGAGGTGATTGCTCATTAGACTGTTAAGTGCAGCTTTCGCTCGGCCAGAGTTTCTCTTCTCTGAAGTTCCGACGGGCGTTCTCTTTCGTAAGAGTGACTCCGCACTGAATGGACACACGTCCTACAGACAATTCTGAATGGGCTTTTCTTTTCGAGTGCCTTGACATTTGCATTGGAGTAAAAGCTTGTTCATTCATGAAACCTCTGCGCGGTGCAGGTGCACTGGATGTACTGGAAATGTGACAGAATAAAAAGCCCAGTTTAATGTCCCTTCGGAACAGAATGAAGCGAGAAAAAGAAACGAGGAGAAAAAAAGCTTCGTAGTGCAGAGAACTGTCGTGCATTTGAGGTCACTGTTGCCAGAAGGTAACGTCAAATTGGGGTGCAGGGATGATTTGAGGAAGGTTGCAAGTTTGAATGGACTTGGAATCTGGAGTGAGGCGACTGAATTGTATTCTATGCTGACATCATAGGTTCTAGACTCAATTTAGTGATGTTCATAGCCGGAGAATGTTTTATCATAACAACGGTAGCGTGTCGACAAAAGCGTGCCGCATGGCAGAGGATTCATTTCGAAATTCGAATGTTCTCCTTTTGAGCACTTTGTGAAGTCTATCACAATCAATGGGTGGTGGGAATAAGAAACCACTCCGAGCGAGTACACAGGAGTCAAGTATATTTCGGAAACACTCAATTTGGTGAGAATAAAAAGTTTCCTCAAAGTAGGGTCTTCTCCTTAAGTTGATGTTTGAAAACTACAGTAAAGGTGGGTGCAAAGGTGGGTTAAGGCGAGTGCAAAATGTAGGTGATTATGGTTTCAAATATTAGGTTTATAACTAATAGTGCGGTTGGCTAAGAGATGGCGTAACTTGTATTATTCCATTGGAACATGCGTTGGAAAACTACTGTCATTGTACGTCATTCATTTGAAGCGTAGACAACAATAATATTTTTCACTCAAATAGGTCGAACTTTGTGCCTGAAAAAGGCACAAAGTGGGGAATTCTTCTTCGTTACTTTAATATGAAGAAAACTGCTGCCGAAAGTCATCGTATTTTGGTGGAAGTTTATGGTGAACATGCGCTAGCTGAGCGAACGGGCCAAACGTTTATCAAAAGTGGTGCTTTTGGCTTGGCCAACCAGCCAAATCAACGGCAAAGCCGAATATCCATTGCGCGAGGGTAATGCTCTGTACTTGGTGGGATCAGAAGGGTGTGCTGTATTATGAGCTGCTAAAATCGGGTGAAACCATAAATGGACAACGCTACCGAACACAATTAATCCGTTTGAAAAGAGCAGGAGTCGAAAAACGCCCGGAATATGCGACCAGACACGAGGCAATGATTTTCCGTCAGGACAACACTCGGCCCCACGTGGTCCGGTTAAGAACTATTTGGAAAATGGTGGATGGGAAGTTCTACCCCACCAATCTTATAGACCATGCTGACTACCATTTGTTTCGGTCGATGCAGAACGCCATCTGAATACGGTACACATCAGAGCAGAATATCAAAAATTGGCTTGACTCACTCTTCGCTGCCCAGCCGGCGCAGTTCTTTGGGATGGGATCCACAAATTGTCAGAAAGGTGGGAAAAAGTCATAGCTTCAGATGGGCTTTGTCATAGCTTTGAATAATACTAAACCGTGTACAAAACCGAACGAATTAATTAAAATTATTATGGATCCAATATCAAATTCGGATCGTACAATATTTGGTGTCAAATTGGTGGAGCGTTCGAATTAGCGAGTCTGTACTGTAATAATGTACATCAATCGAGCCCCTTTTGTTGACCCAACGCCCTAACCCTTAGCTTGTGAGTTTAGTTTTATTCTCAATTTAAAAATAATTCTTCTATTCACACACACAATTCTTCTATTCAAATAGAAATTTCAAATATTTTGTTTAGAAATTTGGAGCTCACAAAAAAACACACACCATGGTGTGGTGAATTTTTTTTGAAATGTGTTTTTCGCTCTCTTTTATTCATTGTCCTCTCAGCGCGGGAGAAGACAAATGTAAAGCAAATTAAATAATAATCACAATTCGGTAGAGTTTGATGAAATACGTTTTCTCCAATGCGAAAGGAGAACTTCTCTTTCGTGCATTCGTTAAAATGTTTCTACGTTTCATTTGTGTCTATGTTTTCCTCTCCTTCCTTTCACACATCACAACTTTGACAGTTCTTGTGATGCTCACATGTTGTGAGGTTTTGCTCAGAATACGAACACCTCCCAATGTGTGACTTACCAGTTCTGTCTTGTGACGCATCACAGAGGCGTGTCAGAATAGAGCCAACTTTTGTTGAGATAAAACACCGTTTTGCTTATTTTGTGCTGGAAAATGGTTGTTTTGTGAAAGTTAGCGTCGGCAATTTGTATAAATTTTCTTGTCACCTGTCACAAAGATAAGCCTGGCAATGCCATTACATCCCTCATCGGCATTTGTTTATTTTGAGCTCTTCTTTTCTGCTGTCATTCGCACCATCACCAGGTGACATTCAAAGTACTCGCGCAAACACACGCACCCGCTGTGTAGGTCGTAAGAGGATGAGAAAGTTCTTTCTCCGTCGCAAAAAAAACAACAACGACAATCTTACGTGTGTGTCTACTCACAAGAATCACCGACAAAAGGATTAAAAGGAAACAAAAACCGAAACAAAAGCTCTACTTTCCAATTTCCCATCAACCTACATCAAATCAATTGCGGACAACTTTCTCCCTCGCACCGCGAAGGAAAGCGAAAAGGCATCAAAAGCTCTGGGCCCAGTGGGAAAAGTCTCTAAAATCCAGCGAAAGCGACTGCCAACAACTGTCCCTTCGCATCCTTCCTCAGACGGCTGACTTGACGTGTGCGGCGCGGGTGAAAAGTGTGCCGTTTTCGTTTCGTACATTCAGTTTCTGTCTATCGTGTAGCAGGACGTTGATTTTTTGTTCCTTCTGTTCTGTCTTAACGCGTTTTGGTTCTTCGGTTTCGGTTCAATTTAAGGGCCGTCTCAGTGATCCTGGCCTAATAGCTTCTGTTTTTCGTTCCTGTCTCGGTTTGCATTGACGAATCTAATGAAGAGTGGCGAGATGGAGTGTGTGCGTGAGTGGTAAACTTATGGGTTTCAAAAACATTCAGTTCTGTGCATCAGGAGGGGACTGCCGTCAAACGCACAAAGGCGATGGTGGGCTTTATGTAATCACCGAAGAAAAAGAGCCCACTCAGCAGTTGAATACCACCTCAGACTGTGTAGTTTTTAGTGTACTAAGCGAAAATCGATGTCCCTACCGAAATTAGGGTTTTTTTTTTTGCCTGCACCCCCTCAAGGCGAGAGGATAATGGTGCCGTGTCCGTCCATCGGGCTGTATTAGCGTTTAATTTTCGAGAGGGATTGAAATTGAATTCCAGGTGACCGTGTGTGCGCGTGTGTGCCGCGACCGAAAGTTCAATGAGTCCGGAGGACATCTGCACCGGCGGCCACCAGGATGCTCTGTCGTTTCGTGGAGCTCGCTTGTTTATGCGTTATTTTATTCGCTCCTAAATGACATCGAATGGATAGATTTTTTCCAGCTTAATGGCTTTGTGGTGGGTGGCTGAATGGCACACACACGGGCACGATGGGCTTGCATGTTTCGTGTGGTTTCTGGATAATGTCGGGTGATTTGGGACACAGCTTGTAGTTGCAGCGGTAGCCTTAAGCCTGACAAAATCTAACCTTGAAGGGAACGACAGCATGTAACGACTGGGGGAAGTTATGAATTTCTGATGAGGTTAGTTTCACGGAGCTTATGCGGCAGGAGCCCTGTGCTAAACGAGACAATTTACGTCGATGGCTTTTGGGGGCATAATGTTGTTGTGGTGGTCGAAGGATGTGCTATGAATTTAAGTGGTCATTAGTGAGGAAACGCTATTCATTTCTACGTCACCCACCGACACTCAACAATTTTCTTCTCGCTACACTCTGCTTGTGTCTGTAGTTGGATTTGTTAGTTTTCAAGTGCTCCTGATATTTCTGCATCAGATTCGGGGTTGCACATGAATTTGAGATGTGTCCTGGACTCGACGAAAGTGCAGATACCTTTCAGTTGAATTGGGGTTTCCAAAATCGATTCGTTGTCAAGAGCATGAAGAGTGTTTCTTGAAAAAGAAAATGCAGATGCTGTCGAAGGACTTCGATCCCTCGAGCACTTTCAAAGGCAGGAATCTTCCCATCGACGTTCAAGTGCATACACTTGGAGTTGGTCTAAAAAGTCAACATATTCCAAGAAGGCATCGTCCCGGAGCTTCGAATATCTTGGGAAGAGGATTTGAGTGTTTTGTTTTTTTGTTTGTGTTGCTGCATCTTTCGAGAGAGAGATGGGACAAGAAGCCCGTCAAGTTCAACCGTTCAAGAGGGCCGCCGTCCTCTTCCTCGCCTCAAAATAAATTTGATCATTTTGATGTCGTCCCAAAGTGACAGCCATCGCATGGAGCCTGAAGCTAGGACTGGACGTTGGCCTAGGTTAGGAGATCCGCTTCCCGGAAACCTACGCTCGCTTACCACTCCTCCCTTATCCCAATTTCTCAGCCATATGTTGTTCCTTGAGGTTTCACATTAGACACCAGATTTGATGTTATCCTGCCCTATGCACCATTCAGACGTCGTTCCTCTTCTTCTGCTGGCTGGGTAGACCAGGGAATGATCCAACCAGCCTTTCCAGCTGACACGGTCTTTAGCCAGCTACCCCGGGTTTCGCACGCTATGTTGACCGAGGTTCTAGCCACATGCGTGCGCATTGGTATCGTGGGTGTTGCGTTGTCGCACTGGTGCAGAGGCCAAAACTCTTCGGGGTAGAGTAGTGTGGCTCTGCACGGCCATCTCATTTCAAGCGTTGAATCCGGAGACGCTTGACTAGGATCATGTCGATGCTCAGCCCATACAGCTCGTGGTTGTGTCTTCTTCAAAGAACGCCACCAACGCAAACTGGACCACACGCAGAATACTTCTCGCGAATATTGTCCATGCATCTGCCCTTTTGCAGCAGGACTGCACTTTTTTTTTTTGTCGGAGGTTTATAAAACTGCACTGGAGCACTCAGACTTAAAAATAGGTCCATTGAACTCTCAGGCAGCAACCTACATGTGCTGGGTCCTGGAGTCTCCCTCAGCAGGTGCTTTTGTGATGAGGAGCGAATAACGAATAACTGCCACCTAATTTGAGCAAATGCTGGACAGTCGCAGAGAAAGGGTTCTGCAGTGTCGTCGTCTTCTCCACGTCGTCTATTTTCCCTCAAGGGATAACGAGAATGTCACGGATTTCTTGCTGACGTCTGTAACGTCTAGAGGTTAGGGTGCATGCGTTTGGCACGTTTTGGTCTCGTGGAGGGTCACGCCAACTCCGGTTGTACACACGAGAGGACCAACCATCGATGGAAGCCTTAACCAAAGACGCAGGTAGTCTCAACGCGGGTTCAGGACAATGAGTGGAGGTGAGTTCAGGAGAGTGCTCCCTCTGATCTTTGTCTAGCAAGGCAATCTTTCAATTCCCTGGAGGGCCGGGAAGGGTGGGCTTGTTGGCCCGGGACCCAAACAGGTTAGGTTAGGTTATAGTGATTGCCACTGAGGTGGGACCCAGGCAAGTCTTCTAGGAGTTTGCCTGCCGATCAAATTCTGAAAAGACGTTCATTCCTGAACTGTCCTAGGCGGTTAAAGGGTTGAGGAAGTTCTTAAGCACAGCTTGGCTGTCGCTACCGGCACAAATACTTCGCCCCTCCACCAGTTCTTCACAATACAGTTCGTGCATATTGCGATCGCATTTAACTTTTCGCTTGGAAATGTTTACAAATTTAAGTAACAAGGTGTACAGTCTAACTCTGCCGCCCTTAAAGAAGCCGCCTTAACGAATAAGCCATCTGTGAAGATTCGACAACGTTGCGTGGCCTGGCTCCGATTCTGGCCAGAGCCTATCGTGACAGCTGGAGAAGACGGCGTTGATGTGCGTCGCAGCTGGAGTACTTTTGTCACACAGCTTATTCATAAGACTGCGGCCTTGTCCGATTTATGCCTCTATCCCTCTCTCGCTCCCTCTCTCTCCATCTCCCGCTCGCTCGCTGTCTCTCCATCTCTCGCACGCTCTCTCTCTCCATCTCTCTCTCTCTCTCTCTCTCTCTCTCTCTCTCTCTCTCCATCTCTCTCTCTCGCTCTCTCTCTCTCTCTCTCTCTCTCTCTTTCTCTCTCTCTCTCTCCATCTCTCTCTCTCTATCTATCTGCTTCTCTACACTCTACACTCTCTACACTCTCCTTCTTTCTTTCTGTCAACTTCATATCAACGCTGACAGTGACAATGTTAACAAGAAAGTAAAACCCATTAAAAACAATTCCCACCTCCTCACGCCGTTGCCGTGGCAGACTTAGTTTCCCAATCGAATTGCAAAACTCAACCATTGCTCGGGAGAACTTTGCAAAACCTTCAAATCATCTCCATTAAAAGTTATTTCTCCCAACGTAGGAATATGAACAAACTTTCGAATTACACAAGTCCACACCTTGGAGCTGTCATAGACGCCGGGCGAGTCAGAGTCGGAGGCCAAGTCCAATTCCACCTTCCTTCGAATGGAAAGTATCTAAAATTGAATTGAAAACCGAAACAAGTTCATGCTGTGCCTCGGAATAGGTTTCCCTTACGTTTCGTTTTTCTTGTTCAATCTGACAGTGATACTGTGATGTGGGGTGGTGCGTCTATTTCTATGACGCGTCCCCCTAGGTGTCACGTTGTTTCTTTGTGTGCTCTGGCTTGGTCATTTGGAAACGTGTTGTTTCCACGAGAACCGTATCAGACGGTCGAGTTTATGGCTTCCGGAGATTTCAAATGGGGAAGCAACATTCGGTTCACACTTGAATGCATGAACAAATGATTTGCTGTCAAATTAAGGCTTGGTCTCTTCGTTGCACTCCTTGCTGTGATGGGACTGGGCAGTGGCAAGTTCCTTTGCTACTGGAACTTCTTTTCGATTGCATTTACCATGAACAACATCAGTTTTATGTTTCCTACAACTAGGAGCGGTAACTTTCGATGGCTCGATCTGGTACAAGAAGTTCTATTAATTTGATAAGTATTCAGGTAAAGTTTGGACACGCAGTCTATACTGAGAGACTGGGGGAATGACTTCTGCAGGCTGTTCAATGGCGATGAACACCCAAATAATCTAGATCTAGAATCTCGTCTCCTAATCTAGAGGCGATGAGGTCAAGGTAGGAATGTGGAGAGTAATGTCTTAGAGAGCCTTTGAAACGGACTGCGGTCTGTCAGTGTGCTGAAACCTTCAAAGAAGCTTGGGATGGTTGGGCACTTGCACCTTCTCATCTTTGAGACATGCTCGGAGGAAAGTATTAGTGCTCTTACCCGGATACTACCCGTTTCAACAATTACCCGAGTACCCGTGTAATGCGGATAGTACCCAAACTGGCGGGTATCGGAAAACTCGGCAAAAGAATTTCAGCATACACCTCACTTCCGAACAGTATATCGAGGGACGTGGTAGCTTGGATCAACCAACGTCGGTCCATTGGTGAGTGTCCATTTATTGAAGTCCAGCCTTTGATCGGAGAGAAGGCCAGTCTAATGGGTGTGCCCTTCGTAGTGGGAATGCAGTGATCCAAATGATAGGTCGCCATATCTGTGGCATTCTCCACTTCTGGCCTTGCCTAAGCCAGAGACTTCAACCAATGTACGTCTGTTCCCAAGACCTAACATCTGGACTGCGGCTGCTGTGATAAATGTGGCTTCACAACCTGGGTCGATCAAGTACACGCAGATACGTCGCTGTTACATAAACCTTCTCAGAGGCGTCACTAAACCCGTAGATATCCAGACAGTTATCATCAGCACCTGTCTGAGTCCATCTTGGAACTCGACGTGACTCCCAAGTTTTCTAACACCACGCCGAGAGCCAACGGAAAAATGCCCACAATCTGATACCTTCTCATTAGTCTGGACTCAGGTTGGGGAAGTTCACAATAGAGTCGATCTTCAAACTGCAGGCGATCCCGGAGGAAACCCAAAAAGTGCAAAAGACTTACTCGCTATCAATGCCGCTATAAACCGTGTTCCGTCTTGAAATTGTTGCCAAACTCGTCAGGTTGTGAAGCATTCCGTCGGCTAAATCTGGTGGTGGCCGTTGGTTGGAAAAGAAGTGTATGATGTTCTCACGAAAGGACACGCACAACATCGTCGTCCTGGGCAATGCGCCACAATGGGACTGCGCTTACGACGTCCCTGGCGCCATAGTTGTCTGGGTCTTGTAGATGGCTCCAGACCGATTCCGGGCCTGTAGGACAACGCAACAGAAGGTGGCTGCCATAAATGGACGCGAAGCTCAACCAAGCACTTCCTGTACGGAAGGCAGCTAGTCTAAGGTCTGTTGGTTGGGGGCCGTGTTCATCCTGGATAGACACAGCTTCTATCTTCTTATCCGATCTTTGAACGTCCATGACAGGTCCTACTGGACAATGTCTAAGGAAAACAAGGTGCTTTAGTCACAATATTTTTTACTTTGTGATTGGGAATGAGAAGTCAGGAAATTATTATTTTATGAATTCTTTCTTAAAAATTCTACTCCAAATCTACTACAGCGGCAGCCTGCGTGTTGGCGAACGTCAAAAAGGAAAAAGAGACAGATTCGTTGAACCTGTCAAACAGGAAACCTCGGATTTCAAGGTGCCGAGCTGTTAGCGGGCGAGACTCGAATTTATGACGTTGGGTTGACGTGACACTTTTGCCTGGCTGTCTCCACAACCTCATTCAGGGTTGGTTTTTGACAGCGGACAAGTGTGTTTCTTAAGCTGGCATCGCAATTCAATGGTGTATATAAAAAAGTGAAATTGAACCGAAAATTGATGTAAGATGAAAGGATTTAAATAGGAAAGTACAAAAAAGAGGCACATTCAAAAAAAGTGTACATACTCGTTTAAAAAATTCAAATGTGTTCCCGCCTTTAAATTTTCGTTGAAATGAAAATCCCAAGTCCAAGGCAAGCACATTTTGTTTTCCTTGCAACTTGTTTCTGGATCTACAGCTATTCCTTAATAACCTTAATAATGTGTACAGACATGCAGCCAATCGTGTCGGTCACATGATTGACCGATTGACGTGTGATCACATGCAGAGGTCGAGGTTTAGTCATTGATGCTGGCTCGTTGGCTGTCGGCGTGAGTGTTATTTGTGGTGGTTGCTGGTTGAGTTTCACATTTTGCCTGCTGCTTGTAAGCGAGTGTCTTTGATTCAGGAATTCACTGCAAAAATGAAGCCATCTCTGATGTTACTCTCTTTGCCAAAAGGCAGCTCGGAACTTTGTCTAGCCATCATCCGCGGATACCTCTAGTTTTATGTCGCATATGTGAAGACCGCTTTTCGCGGCTGTTGTCTCCCTTGACTGTTGAAGGAATGTGTATGAATTGGATTAAAAAACAAGTCCATGGCAACAACTTCTAGGTCAATGCTTGGAAAAACCTGAATACTCACTCAAATGACTTTGAAAATGCCCTCTTAGGTAGTCAGATAGGCGACCGTTTGGCACACCCAGGACGAGATGGTCGGACCAAGTCCAGAAACTCGCCTGGTTACGCTTGGGCATAACTCCTGATGAGTTAGAGTCGATGGCGGAGGATCGAGTTGCCTGGAGATCTCTTGTGCTTGGTTTACCCCCGTGACCTCTTTAGTGGAGCATGCGGGTCAGGAGATGATGATGATGGTGACGTTCCCCGACCTCACCAAACTTATTTTCCCTTGTCACATTCTTCAAGAACAATTATCGATCGATTTCCAACTCGAATTAAGGGCAATCCATTACAAATAGTGCACTTTAATCCATTAATTCACGTGCTTAGGCCGTTCACTTTCAGCCCAGAGTCAGTCATTATCCCCAAACCCTGCGTCCTTCGTCGTTACCACGTAAGTACCGACATCCCTGTGGTTGACTGCGGGGGTTTTGCGTCTAAGTGCACTCGCATTTCCATAATATATTCATCCAAGCCCTTAATTAAATCGCTGTGCACGCTATCCTCTATTGAAATGGAAGAAGTAAACAGGAGAACTGTAATTAATTTAATTTTCATACTTTTAGCCGGGCACTTGATGTCTATTTCGAGATGGATATCGGCCGGAGTTGTCATCTCTGCAGTGGCTGCCGTGGAGTTTCAGACGATTTGGAAACGATGGTGAATAAGGACATTGTTTGATTTTAGCATGAGGAGTGTTCGATTTCTTTGCGCTGTGAAGGCTTGAGGGGTTGTTTTTTGTCCGCGCTTAAAGTGGGAGCCTTGCATAGGCACCAATGGTCCGACTAAAACCACCTCCAGTGGTGGAACTTTACCACAATTGTGGTAATTTTGTGCTACGCAAAATTCAAAATCCACCACACATTGTAATTCTTCCTTCCTTATGCCATTTCATGGCGTTGTCCTGTGTAAGGAGTCGAATCGATTATCACTCGAATAATCATTCGAACAAGGCCGTCACTAATGGGGACCACCTGTCGCATTAAATACGCGGAACGTACTCACGACAAATGAAACTTCAAAGTCAAGAAACCCTTGTACCCGGCTAGCCAGCACAGGGTAAGATTGCATTTGACCGCTGTGTCCCTCAAGGATAGACGGCAGAGTTGATCGATGGCGTATCCAGAGCTTTTGTGGCCGTCTGGCTGTGTACAACAATAGATCTTCCGTCTATTGGGCTCGTTAATAGTCGGGTGGCTGCCTTATGAACACCTCTTGCTTGCGCTTGGTCATGCCTATGGCGCCAGCAAACATCGAAAGCCCCAGCAGATGATACCAATTTCGAGTGATCAAGTACACTTTAAGTGGTCCAGGCTGAGAGCCACAAATCAGTCGGACTTTCTGCACAAAATGTGTGCCTGAATCAGCAAAAATTCTGGTTTTCGATGAAATGCTTCCACGACGGGTTAGTTGGACAGTTTGTCCTTTCAGTCGTTCGGGAGAATAACTCCATCTCTTCACAAACATTTCGAATTGAATTCCGAAGGAATTCCACTTTAGTCGACATCACTACGCAAGGTCCTGTCAATTCACCGTGAGCAGCCCTCAACATTCCCGGAACGTCACACATCGGGAACTTGAACAAATGCTTCTGGACGCTGTCAGCCCTCTTCCAGCACCAGTCACACCGCATCCGCTTTGCAACCCGCCGGGAAATTCAAAATTGTTTTCAAAGAACTCGTGCACAGTCGCCTCTCACGCTGCAGCTTTCGTTTTCCGCTGAAAAACTAACCAACTCTGATCTCTCCTCTCGGTTGGACGTTCTCCGTTGCCCCCGCCTGAGGCTGACACAAACTTAGGGGAGACTTTAATTTGACTCTCGCATTCATTTTCCGTTTCCATAAATCAACAGAAGACTACCTCGCCCAAGGTGCGCCCAGTCGACGCCGCGTCGTGTGGGTGTCACGCTATGCCGGTGGAAAGTACTTCTGAACTTCAGCTGCACCAACCATACGGTTGCAACTACATCACGTACTCTCCTTATGATTAATGGCATTGCGGCATAGAAAGGGTGTCTCGCAAACGACCTTACTCTTCAAAACGGTCAACAGTGGAGGGGTGTGTACACAGTACAGCCGGGATGGGTCTCCTCTACACAGGTTGACAACGATTCCTGATTTAATTGGAAGCGCTTACTCCGGTTGCGGCGGCAATGTAGGTCGCTTCAGCCGGGCGCTCGTCCTGGAGCCCTGCTCGGCTTTTGTTTTCACTTTTATTGATTCGATTTTGGTTTTCCTTGTTTGGCACGTTGCTCCTCCACGTGGTGGGGGTGGTGAATGCAGGGAACAGAGAACAAAACGAAATTGAAAAGCGGAAATTGAAAGTCGGCGTCATGGGTGAATAGGCTTCTTTGTCGGCCGCTTGGGGTGTGTGTGCGCATTGTTTTTCGCGTTGAAAGTGACTGCATGAGCTCGCATTGATTTAGTCTTTGTGGAGGAAATGCACGAGGAAGTCTAAGGGAATGCCGTACACGCAGTTCTTCACATTGATTGATGCCACTCGGGCGTATACGTAACACTGGATTTTTATTTTCTTCAAAGCGAGATTTCCAACGAATGCCTGTATGTGACGTTGTGCTGTCATTGAGTTGGAAGAGTTTGAGCAGGCGAACGTGTAGATCTCCTGTGTGTGGATTCTCATTCCATCGCTGTTAAAGTCAACGTCTACTCGCAACACAACACGAAGTTATGTTGCTTGAGCATTTCTGCATTAAATAGGTCGTTTGTCGTCCCCTTTATCTGGCGATCAGTGGAATTCCATTTAAACGACAGCTTCTTCTCCCATCTGAAGCACATTCTTGCCTCTGCGGGTCCCCGTTAGGCATTAAGGAGTCGAACGCGTGACCAAAGCGCGTGAATAATTCATGCTATGGTCAAATCAGTAATCGGGTTGGTTTTGATGGGCGGCACTCCTGGGAGGTGTCACTTCACGCTGAATGTCTGTACACACAACTGCCCGTGGCATAAGATTTGTCTGTCGAGCCCTAAATAGAGTCGCGAGGATATGCAGGAATCCAAAAATATCATCAGAATAATAGAAAGGCTTTAATAGGGCGATAGGGTGCAAATGGGGACTACAACCCCGTATGGTCCACTGGCTATTCGTCTCGGTAGTCAGACCCATACTGCCGAATGGCGCCGCAATTTGGTGGACTGCACTCGAAAAGGAAATCAAACTCATACCACTCGCCAGAGTGCAGAGGATGGCGTGCGTAAGTATCAGCTCCTCCGAAGCTCTAAGCATACTCTTTAACCTGCCACCAATAGAACTCGTTGGTAGGCAGGCAGACTGAGATCGCTGAACAACTGGGAAAAACTTCGGTGTGAACATTCAGCGATCCTCAACGTCACCTTAACTCCTCTTTGAGAAAAACTTCTCAACCAGCATCCGCCCAAATCTTTCTGAACACCAGACGCTGGATGGTCCCCTGCGAACCTTCACAGATGGATCGAAGATGGATACAGGTGGGGGTGCCGGTGTCTATTCCAAGGATCGACACATTCAGCAATCTTTCCGATTAGCGAATCACTGAGACTGAAACTATAGCGATTAAGGAAGCTCTGTCGTAAAAAATCACAAAATCATCATCCGTTCCGACAGCCAGGCAGCGATCAATTCTCTGAACTCAGTCACTATTAACTCCAAGACTTCCCTTAATTGCCGCTTGTCTCTTAACGAGATGACCAAGTATTTTGACATCCAACTTATGTGGTTGTCCGGAAAACTGTAACATTCCAGGGAATTGCAAAGGGGACGAACTCGCTGGGAAGTGCGCAATTTCTGTACTTCTTCCGGGTGGACGGGTGGAGACCCACCCTCCATGCCTTTTGTTACAATAAGACATCTGCTAAGGCTGGAAACTCTAGCTCAATTCAAAAGCAAATGGGCAAATGTCACAGGGTGCCTCATTACCAAACAACTCTGGCCTACGATCGACCCTGAGCGATCGCTCAAACTGATCAGTTTAAGTAGGCCGACTCTCTTAGGCCCTCATTGGCGTCATAACAGCGCATTGTGCCATAGGAATCCACGCCTCTAGACTAGGCCTTCCTCACAATGGATGAAGGAGAAACCATTTAACACCTGCTGTGTAGCTGCAGTGCTCTCTCTCTTCCCGTAGATTCGAACATCTGGAGGCCTACTACTTCGATACCCTGGCTGAACTGGGCAGCACTAGTGTCAGCCATCTCCTTCGCTTTATTAAAAGCACTGATTGGCTTGTATACACTGATCAACGTGGACATATTCTCGCCAAAGTGTGGCTGCTGTCTTTTTCACGCAGTAGTCTCCAACCTCAACCTAGC
Organism: Eristalis tenax; assembly: GCA_905231855.2. Classification (NCBI taxonomy): domain Eukaryota; kingdom Metazoa; phylum Arthropoda; class Insecta; order Diptera; family Syrphidae; genus Eristalis; species Eristalis tenax. The sequence goes on from HG993126.1 coordinate 27,046,597, forward strand.
CTAACCCCAATAAAAAATGCACGGTTATGTACATCTACGGGCGATTTCCCGAGAATGTCGTAAAAAATCCTTTCTCTTGTTTTGCTTAATAACTTATAACTGACAGTTGACACTTAAGGAACATTTTATTTCAGAGCTATGTGCCATTGGGACAGAATGATATTTGGCCCAATTCACAGATCCTCTCACTGATCGGGGCACCTCCCAATTGGTTCCCATATCACGGTCCCTTGTGATTTTTTAAAAGCTATAGGAAAGTTTTCAAAAAAAAAAAAAAAAACACATAAAATTCAAAAAAATTCATGAAATCCTTATTTGAATCGATAGTACGGTCCATGAAATTTAATGTTTGAAGATTATTTCATGCAAATGTGGACGTTGATTGCGCCTCAAATGGTCCATCCACTTAGTCCAATTTTGGCACACTCTTTCCAACATTTCGGCCGGTATCTCACGAATAAATGCTTCAATGTTGTCTTCCAATGCGTCAATTGAAGCGGGCTTGTCTGTATAGACATGAGCTTTAACATAGCCCCGATCTAGGCGATCTAGGCGGCCAATTGACCGGTCCCGAACGTGAAATAAAATGTTCACCGAACTCGCCTCTCAATAAGTCCATTGATGCGCGTGCTGTGTGGCATGTGGCACCGTCTTGTTGAAACCACATGTCATGCAAGTCAAGGTCTTGCATTTTGGGCAAAAAAAAGTTGGATATCATCGATTCGCATCATCTTTGAAGAAGTACGGTCCAATGATGCCACCAGCCCATAAACCGCACCAAACTGTGACTTTTTCTGGCTGCATTGGTAGCTCTTGCAATGCTCCTGGCTGATATTCACTCCAAAATCGACAATTCTGCTTACTTACGTACCCATTGAGCCAAAAATGAGCTTCGATTAAACTGACGATAAAATGGAAGAAGCGCGCGATGAGATTTCTTAACAGAGCACGCATTTTGATAATTCACACATTCAATAATTTGCAAGCGTTGTTCGTTTGTAAGACGATTCATGGTTAAATTATAGACCAAACTGAAGATGTTTGACAGTGAAACAAAACACGAAACGTGCGTCAGTTGTTTAAACCAGTGTTGCTAAATTAACCCTTCAGTTGGAGGTTTGGCCGATTCAGAATATCAGCACGAGTACGCACTTCCATGTTAATGTTTCGAAATCATGATTTAAGTGATTACTTACTTACGTCTCAGACCTGCAAATCATGGAGCGCATGAGCATGAATAATCGCTGCCTTCGATCGATGACGGTTCTGGACAGAAGATTCTGTCTTCCTCTCCTCCTCGAACCAAGAGGAACCGATTCGAAGACCGTCTTAGCTGGAGCGTTGGTGTCCATGCACTGGATGCGTGAGCATGAATAATCACTGCCTTCGATCGATGACGGTCATGGACAGACTCGGTCTACAAACCGGAGATTCGGTCATCCTCTCCTCCTCGAACCAGCTGGAGCGTTGGTGTCCATGCACTCGATGTGGCCCAGCAGGGACATACGTGAACAAGTAGTTAGTCCATAATTATCATAGTCCTCACTTATGTGTCTGCGCCTAGCCAGTGCAGTCGACGGGTTTTGCCTTCCTGGCTACATCCACAACCTGGCACAGCTCGTAGGTTCGCTGTTGTCGTCTCCTCCATTCCCTCCATTCAGTCCCAAGACATTATGATTCAGTTCACAGTGGTCTATTCTATTCCTCCTGTCAAAGAAACAACGAACTCAATCCCTCAAGGATCACGCATTCAATGGTCCAGCTGCCTCGACATAATTACTGCCCGCTGCCAAATGCTACGTCATTGCAAATTCTGTTTGTGGTCCACCGTCTCGTAAAAATCAACCGACAAAAGCGACTGTCACTTCAAAACTGTCAAACGAGACAGATTACTGCCCACAGACGTGATTCACAATCGCAATTACACTCGCATTGGATATGTAAGCACTGACCCATTGGGTGCTCGTACCCTGACCCAGTTTCCACGTCTGGGAGTGCATAATTCCGCTCCCGAATCACCACAAATCCAATCTCTCTCGCAGTGACACTGACAGGCACAGCAATTAGCGAGGAGAACGTACAGAACTACTTGCATTCAAATTTTCATCGTTTCCGCGCTCCCTCTAATGCACCATTAACAGTGGCAAACAATTTTTGGGAGAATTGCCAAAAGGGAGACACACAGGACTGAAAAAAGAAAGACAACGTCCTCATTCCACTTTATTTCGCCTTCACCCGGAGAGGGGTACTGTTTAAATTACAATGCCAAGCGACACTTGCAGACGCCGAGAGGATTGAACGGCGATTGCTAATGGAAACAAGGAGGCGCTCTGTGAAAGGATGCAAACACTGAATTACTCATGCGAAGGACGGAGACTTGAGAAAGGTTGGGTGTGTTTTATTTTATTTTTTATTGTGCCATCTGGATGACAGTGACAGTCGACACAAATCACTTCGACGACTACTCTTGTTTTTCCATTGATTTGAAGAACAACCGAGAGTGCTAAATCCACGTTTCCGATTTTATGTGGAAGCGTGGATCGGTGATATTTTTATTTCGACTGTTTGAAAAGGATCTACGGATCTGTACGTGGTCCCTTTATAGGCCACGAGCAGTGGAAGCTCTGGACTGCTTCAAAGCAGGTATCATCGCCATCGCATATGGGCCCATAGAGGAGGAAGACGACGCCACCGAAGACACTTTCCATGAGCTCTTGGACAAAACTCAAAAGCAGTGCCATAGTCTTGGTCGGACGGTCGGGAAGTGTAGCCTGCACCGATAAAAAACTGGTCGACTTTGTTGCGGGGCGAAATGTTCTAGTGGCTAGCACGTGGTGGTCCCATCTCAACATTCACAAAGGAACACCGAGATTTTCTGATCAATCAACTGACAACCAAAATGACCACCTTCCTATCGGTGAAAGGCACTCCTCCAAGGTCACATGAAAAACTCAAGAAAGATCACTCACTCATTTAAACGCTTACACAACCTCGTTGACCTCGTTGTAGCCCAAGTTGGTATCCCGAACACCGAAGAAAGTTCGACGTCGGACGGCTTCAATCGCAAGAGACCCCCAATTCTTTTTCCGATCGAGTCTCCCTAAATCACATGAGAAGTCCCACGGCGCCAATCCCATGTCTTGCAGTGGAAGACCAGTGGCAATACTGACAAAAAACCCATCAGAGACGTCGCCTTGGATGTGCCACCACAACGAAAACCGTGGTTTGACGACGGGCAGCTACGCAAGAGGCCCACATACAAAGGATACGAGCTGTTCACAAGCTCTGGGCGCAGAAGATTAGAGACGGACACATCTCGGACAGCACCTCACTGCAGACAAAAAATTCAAAGACTTTGTCAAAGACTGCGAGCGGTCTTGTGACAGAAAAATCACAAGACCGCTTGCAACTCAGACAACGCTAGAATAACTCTTGTCAATCGACAAAACAGTCAAAGACTTTGTCACTGCTTGCGGTCTTGTGACAAAAAAGACACAAGTCAGCATCGGTGCTGAGGCATGGACACAAGCTTGTTCTTGGCTGAGAGAAGAATATTCTTTCGGGGGATTTTCAGACTCGTCTGCGTGTGTGGAGAAGATAAAACAAAGAACTGTTGAGCTGTTCGGCAGAAATGAAGCATGATAGCGACGCCCAACTTCTACCTCTCTTGCGGCTTAAATTTTTTGAGAACCATTTTTTATATCGTTTTCTAAAGCCAAATTAACCAAGAACGGCATTTCCGTTATTTCGTGAATAACTGTCAAAAAAGTCACTCAAATTCGTCGATGGCCTAGGGGCTAATCAGCTGTGAAGTTGGGCTCCGCTATAGTACTTTATTTCTGCTGTTCAGCGTCACCAGAAGAGTGAAAGTTCAACGATTGCGATGGCTGCGTCATGCAGAGCGAATGGAAACCAATTCTCTGGAACGGAAATTCTTCGCGTCCACCCTGTAGATAGAGTGCAGTAGAGGGTGACCGCGCGCAAGTGGAAAGGGGCTTCAACCAACTATGCGTGCGAAACTGAAGGCAGAGAGCTAAACATCGAACTGGCTGCAGACGCTGGTTGGTTGAGCCCAGGACTATATATAGCGCCACCTTAAGTAAAAAAGTGAATTTCTCTTAACTTCAAATTATACAAGCCTTAAACTTGTCGCTTGTCTCCCACTAACGATGTCGCTCGTATCCTGACGAGATGTGTCCGTTTACGCGGTCGTGTAGACACCCCAGTCATCTGGACGCGCAACCGCTCTGACCCTTTCCACTGCAGAAGTGCAAGTCCCCTCCCAGCACTCAAGTATTGTATGTATGTAAAGATTACCAGCACTAGATGGTTGAGCAGCAAGAAATGCAAGTCAAATTGTATGATTTGACCGAAAATCAAAGCTGAACGCTAAAAAAAGGCCGAGATTGTCACCATCACTGTCCTTCTGCAAGAACATGGCGCAAAGCAATGTGCTCTGACGAATGAATTCTGCAGAAGTTACGTAAACGCGAAAGGAGTTGAGAGGATCTCACATCTTCAACGCCCTAAATGTCGTCTCGACACACAAATGTAGGCGCGCCGAGTGAACGAAATAACGCGATGAACACATTAAGGACACTCTGCACTCCTTCAACAAAGCGCTTACATAACAAATCCTTAATTTCCCATCCGCCGAACTGACGAATAGCCGCCTCATCGCATGTCACACTGTGTTCTGAGAACGTTCAGCTCGCGTTGCAAAAGAATCGTCGTCAGTTGCATACGCTGATGTCGACTGTCACGCACCGTGGCGTGTGTCCTTAAAGACCTTCAGTATTCCGATTTCCCGCAAACACAGCTGATTCCTACTCGAAGTTTACTCCGATCGATACGCAGTGACTTTGATGGAATGTAAGAACCGCTGAGAGACGTCATTGACCCACAAATTTATTTAGCCACCGCTCCACGAATTAAGCCGTCAACCGCCTTTCTCTGGTGTCCAACCAAATCAATTAGGACTCACACATCCGAACACAACCTGCCTCACCGCCATCTTTGTCGCCAGATATCCAGTGTCGTTGCCCTGCCAATCACGCCATAAATTCCGTTAATTACGTCCCATTTGCCTGACAGGGTGCGAGCAACTAGACAATCCCCAGAATGTGGGTACGCATGTACCACAGATCAGCCATTGACGCGAATGTCCCCTCCACTCCACGTCGCGTCCATCACAAATTGGATCCCATTCCCTTCGTAATTGATTGGCGCTAGAGGACAAGGACAACGAGGGCCCTGCGACTGGCACAAATTGAAATTCGTATTGATTCCCACGACCCTAACGAGCGGAATTATCAGTTATAGATGTGGAGCCATCATGCAGTCTAGTCGGACGACGGGGCATCACGTCTTTGTCGGATTGGTTGGGTTACGAGCATTTCAAGGGCACGGCTTGGCAGTCTAGCGAGAGTACACATGTCTCAGTCCCAAGTGCATCGATACAGCCTTGAGTGCATGCCATTGATTGAGTTTTCCTTGAAATATTTCTTTTTGTTTTTGAAAAGACAACCCGATAGCGGGGGGCATTCAATCGATAGCGGTTGCTCTTGAGGGTGGTTGGTTGCATAATCGAACGTCCTTTGGGCAGGACGAGCGAAATGCTCGCTTGTGACGCGAAGCCGAGTGCTCGTTTGTTTCGAATAAATTACCCAGCCCACGGGTGTGTTCATAACGTGCGGCCTAATGAACCCTCTGCGCGCCAGAGTAACGAAATATCAACATTTGTTCAAGTGTCACTGCATGGGCGGTGGGCGGCAGTCGCCGGGCGGCCACTGACAAGGTTGGGTTTGACTGATTTTGTAATTATTCTTTTCGCTTGTGACATGTGGTGGTGGCTGGTCCTTCATTTTACGGCTGGAGTTGTGGCGACGTCGTTTCAGACACTGTACGACTATTTAGGCGTGATTTTCTGCAGTGGTTTATTTTGGCCGAACGGCTGTTGTCATTCTTTGCAGGGACAGGGCCGTACTTTGCTGCCAAGAGTGGCGAAACAGTTGATGTACAGACCTCGGAGCCGTTCCAAACCTACAACGGATTTCGGTGTTGTCGTGTGATTTCTTTGGGGGCAGCTGGGAACACCGAAGGCACTATCTTCTGGGAGCGTTGATTCCACCACGGGACAGATCCACTTCCGCACTCGTACAGATGGAAGAGTACTTAAAGATCTCGACGTGCACAAATTCGCTGGCCCGGATGGTACTTCTGCAGGGGTGTTCTTCTGCGTTGGCAAAATCAATGCGTAAGATTTTTCATCCATCCTAGTCTTTAGGTCTCTTTCCGAGCAGATGGAAGATAGCATGTGTCCAGTCCGTCCCTAAAAAGCGCGAATAATCGTCACCCACCTCATAGCGAGCACTTACTCTTCTCTCGTCCTTTCTTCCTAGTGTCATGGAAACGCTGATAAATCGTCAGCTTATGAAATATCCTGAACCGCGGATGCTTCTTAATGACCGGCAGCAGGTCCACTGTCGGTCTGAGCGCTTCTCTCACCGAAAAGTGGACCCAATCTTTGCACAAGGCAGGCGAAAGCAAGATCGTTGCGCTTGACAGAGTTTGGCATCAAGCTGTCTTGTAGAAAATGCGTGCTTATGGTGTCGATGAATCTCTTCTTCTGTGGATTAGAAACGACCTTTCGAACTGTTCAATTCAAGGCGTTTTGGATGGGTTCAAGTCTGATATCAAATGCTGGTGTTCCCCAAGGCTCTGTTCTGTCTCCGAGAGCAGATCCCTTGTCTGCTACTTCTCATCCAAGCCTTCGCTGATGACAGCACCCTCAGCTTTTCATATTCGTTCCAAGACTCACGACCCCGCCCTTCGGCCGTAGAATTGGAACGGCAGCGTATGCTAAGCACATTGAATTCCGATCTTGACAGCATAATCAATTGGGGAAAGAACAACCGAGTGGAATTTAATGCTTCAAAAACCGAATGCTGTCTGCTGTCACTTAAGCGAACCCTTGTTAATCAGCTTGTGTCGATGAAACCGGAAAACTTTCCTTCCTTGGTATGTTGAAACGATCACATATTTGCGATCGATCACAAATCTGCAAAATGTTAAGGTTTCCTTAATCGATGCATCCGGCTGATTTGGCTTTAGCTTATAAGGCGAATACCCGCCCCAAGCTTGAGTACAACGCTCATCTCTGGTCTGGTGTCCCCAGGACAACCCTGCAGCTACTAGATAGAATCCAAAAGCGAGCCGCAAAACTTATAGGAGACAACAATATTACAGAGTCATTAGCCTGGCTCGAACATCGACGCACCGTCCCTTCTTTGTCGGTATTTTTATCCCTTTTTTAACACACGACGCTCAAGTGAGCTAGCCAACTGCATTCCTTCTTCCCATGAATTCAGGAACGCTCATCAGTTTAGCCTTAAGCCTACTTTCGGACGCACAGATAAATTAAGAGATTGTTGGCCGCACCACACGAACATGGAATGCTCTTCCCAGCCCAATATTTCCCACAGACTACAATCCGCAAATATTGAAGAAAAAAGTGCACGGGTACCTCCTCCCTCTATACCCTCGGCCCGTGCTGTGTCTTGACCCCGGACATTAACAACTAGTGCGCACTAAACAAGCCAGTCCAACTGTGACGCAGATGACGTCGACCTAGTCGCGCGTTCCCAGCTTGTCCTAGTGGACCCTTTGAGGCGAATTGAAAAACAGGCGACTGAGATCAAGCATCAAACGTTCCTTCGCCCACAACCTATGGCGAAACTTCACCATCGGCAGCTACAATTTTGGGGTCGTAAGGAAGTTGATCTGCTCCAAAACACGCGTAAACCAACTAGTTTTCACGAAATCATTTCAAATCGCGTAGACCTCTTCAGTTCCCTGCCGTCAGTTCCCCCTCTTAATAAACGCTACACCGTGCTATTGCCAAGCACTCGTTCAATACCTTTTTTTATCGTCCCCCTAAATCAACAAAGATACGCTCCACTGAAAGTTAAGCAAAAAAAAACAATCACCTCGTACATGCTGGACGAAGTGAGCAATATAGATAAATGCAGTAAAGCTCGATGGCTTTACGGAAGATAAAACGTATAAATATCCATCACTTCATTAACTCGTTGATGTTTATGTGAATCATTAGCGATAGCGGCGATGTGCCATAAACCGCTACGCACGCCAGCGTGGCTGTGTTCAAAAATGTCACCGGTCGCGGTGGTGTGTTTACAAATTTTGACAGCTTATTTGCTCTGCTTGGGCAATCATAACTAAGATTGTACGTAAGCCGATCATTTGGTTCGGGGATTGTTTGAATTAACTGCGGCTGAGCTGTTTTTATCGTTTTCGACGCGCCCAAAAGTTGACGAGACGTCAGCAGAATTGTGTAATTAGTGTCATTTGACAATTATGGCAATTAATGGGCATGTTCACTGATGTTCTACTTGACATTTGCAGCGAAACTTGAGACGTGGTTAACTTCTTCATTGGCGGGTGGCGTGAGCTGATGAAAGGGACACCTGCGCCCACTAGCATCAGCCACGTGATAAATTTGTCACGATTGCTGCTTTTCTATGCTTGACATAAAAGATGTAGCCGAAGACATTTCAGACATTAAATGAGCAACGGTCTTTCGGTTATGGTAAGCAGAGCGAATTCGCCTTGGCAAGAAGTCAAAGTTATGTGACAGATGGCGTGGGGTCCCTCGACTGGACTTTCTTCCTTCTTCAATAGTTTCTTGACAACGCCTCCTATCGACGGTTTGCGCAGGCGACCACGAACTGATGAAGAGTTCTTGGGGCGCAACGATTGAAACAATCCGGCGGGATTCCAGCATTCTGACATCCATCAAATGTGTGCTCTTCTTCCTCGACTCTGTTGTCCCCTCGATATCCGTGTTCTTTTCTTGGTTGCTACGAGGAAAGTCTCCAAGTTTATGGTGGCTTCCGTGGAATTGTGAAACTGGGTTGTTTCACTAGCGGATCGTCATGTCCTGTTGTGCCTGAAAATAGCTAGCTAGAGAGTGTGAGAGAGAAAGAGCGAGAGAGGGGAGAGGGAGAGGGATAGGAGAGAAAGAAACAAAGAAAGAGAGAGAGGGAGAGGAAATAGAAGGAGAGGGGAGAGAGAGAAGAGTGTGTGAGAGAGGGAGAGAGACAGAGAAAGAGAGGGAGAGAGAGAAAGAGAGAGAGAGACAGAGAAAGAGAGGGGGGGAGAGAGAGAGAGAGAAAGAGAGGGAGAGAGAGAAGGGAGAGAGACAGAGAGAGACAGAGAGAGAGGGAGAGAGGGAAGAGTGAGAGAGATAGAGAGAGAGAGAAAAATAGAGGGAGAAAGAGAGAGAGAGAGAGTGGGAGAGAGAGAGAGAGAGAGAGAGAGAGAGAGCGTCCACTAGTCAAGCAATAACGCCTTCCTCACCCATCTTAGCTTGAAAATCTGAAAATGTCTCCTCGAATATCAGACTGATATTCTTAAATACAGCTCTGATGTACCGTCTGTCCGACAGAGGGTCCGAATTAGACTTGCAAAGACTACTTCTTCATATAAGCTACGGCCGGACCCACTTAGTCGTTCAACAGAGGAGCATTTTCATTTCGATCTGGTCAATTTGTGGTAATCCAGTAGACTTCCATTTCCAGTGGAATTTCGAAGCCAACCACTGGACTGACCGGTCCTTATGGCATTCTTGCACCAAATCGATCCAGTGGTATTTTAGTTAAAGACGTTCATATCCATGAGGTTGGATCCAGGAGGGTGGATTATGTGACGTATAGTCCCCCTTTTTGTGAACACATGTGGTCATAGGTCCTAAAAGCAAGAATCAAATTTATACTATTCCCGAACAAAAAAACCAGAGTATTGATCTCCACAGGACTAAAGTTCCGCTAGAGTCGCAAAATAACACACTGTGCTACGCCAGCTTCTTGGCATAGGCCAATGACTTAACGCAGTCCCCTACAAAAGCCTAAAGGTGTTGAATTACACAACCGACAGGATCACGTTTATCGAAATCAATTTTCGATTGTTACCCCGCGGTGTGGCTTGTGCCACCGTCTTGTTGAAACCACATGTCATTAATAAAAGGATGCCCCTCTAAGATGAATAACTACTCCGCATACCCACCACAGATGCGTGGACAAAATTCACCTGATAAACAGATTGTGGGTTCTGGGCTGGGGTTCAGAAGGCCAGAGACGACAAGGCAGAGATTGAAAATGACTTAAATCGATCGTTGTTTACAGTGAAACAACGACTAAAAATAGCCGAATCAGTGTTTACACTCGTCGAGTCAGAATTATCTTCCGTCCATGTGGGTTCAGCTAAATCCGCATTTTAACCACACTCCATGGAGTCGCTCCCGTCTCATTTGAGTCCCTTCGAATTGAATCCTCTTCTGGCATCAAGTTAAGCACCAGTGCCACCCACCGCCTAATTGAATTATTATTCAGAAGTAAATGGTAGAAAATTGGCTCGGCAATAAATCGAGATAATTACGAGAACGAGTCTTAAGAAGTGGTCCATCAACAGCTGGCATCGTCTGACCTTGATGTGCGCTTTAACAGCCAACCCTTGCCGAGTCGTTAACTCCTGATTTAATGGACGAACCCCTAATCAGGGGATAACACATGCAGGGACACGTTTGCCATTTGCAACACGCCTAATTGACATTAATCGCCAGTGGGTGGCATTGGGTAAGGCAGTGAATAAGTTTGTTTCTTCTATAAATTTATAAATTCCAATCAAAATCTGTCTGTTTACTTTGTCAAGTGTGGACGTGTGGAGTGGGCATTTGGAAAAATAGTCCACTCAACTCTTTCTCCTGGTCTCAGCGAATGGGGAGTAACTAAACGAACACACCCGCGTGTCTGCATCTTGACAGCTTGACTGAATCTGCGTCAAAGTTGAAAACTAATGACATTTGACACAATTGACACTCCGACTCCGGCTCTGATGCAAGGGAGTCCTTATTCCGTTCTGAATGAATTCTCTGCTTTTGCTTCGAGGAGGGGAGGCGGTCTGGATGTTTTGAATCAAAAAAACTGCAGCAAATTTGAATTTATTTGGACAGGGTTGGCTTGGAACACTTAGCGAGTGCTGCAGTGTAGTACTCAGTTGCAATTTCACCCAAAGACCAGATGGAGTATTTGCCTTTCGGACGGAAATGTGGAGTGTGTTCCGAGGTCAATGCGTTCTCTAAGCACGTTGTGATTTGCAGCTTTCCTTTATTTCTCCTTCATCCTAAGTTGCTGCCAAAATGAATTGTGTTGCCTTAATTTGCGTTTGAATTCAAAGAACTTAGTGGCCAACATTAGACGCACGATCTTCCAGAAGTGCGTGAATGCCGACGACTTTGACTTGACTAGTTTAAAGCAGCGACCCCTCAATGCGACTTGCTAGCGTCTTCAATTGAATTAAATAACTTGGGGTGTGCCATACAGACACTAGAACTGCGTCCGTAATGATCAATTGTAGCCCGTCTTTAAATCTTAAGTGCTACCATCAGAAATTTGATAACTTTCCTAGATGGGATTTCTTAAAAAGTCTCTCCCTGTTATAGATGTTCAGGCTATCATCATTTTGAAGGGCAAGGGTAGGGCAGTCCATTAGTAGGTGTTCCATAGTTTATTTCGCCTCACCACTGTGCCTACAGATTTCTGCAGTGATGGGTATTTTTATGTGGTGGTAGTTACATGCTCCGTGATCCACAAACTCTCAAATATTTTAGTTCAATTTAATTTTAATTTAATTGTACGGAATGTTTTTACACTTTTATTGAATAATTTAGCTCAGATGAGATGACTCGAGATCAGAGGATCGTCAATTTCTTCCTTTCACATCGTTAAGTTCGTTTATCCACAGTCAGGTGGCGCTGTCGTCGCTGTCATGGTTGTTATGCAGACGGATGTTACGGGATGTTACAACGTTAACTTTTATACTATACTAGGCGTGGAGAGAGAGAGAGAACTCAGTACTCAGCTCAGCACTGATCCTCAATAAAACGCTCTTCTTCTCATTTTATTTTTCGCTGTCATGGTTGTTAATGGCACAATCAGTGCAGACAGGGATGTTACAACTTTAATATTCATACTACAACAATAAAACGCCCTTCATATCATTTAATATTTTTGTGTCAAAAGTCGGTGCGTGTCCTTACTTTCATGAGCGATGGTACATTAAATAAAGGATGGACTACAAATTGGGGTACGTTATCCTACGTCGGAATATTTGAAGCTCCAATGCCGTATAGTTATGTGTTTGTGTATAGAGATGGATGGCCTCAGAAGAGTACCATCAATCCTGCAGAACACTCCAGAGTTTACCTCGAGGAACTCGGTCGTATGCCTTTTCCAAATCCACAAAACAGCTGTGAAAAGCTTGTGAAAAGCTGGTCGGTTGTACTTCTACCGGGATGAAACTCCCGCTGTTCATCCCCCATCCTGTGCTCGACCAGGTCTAGAACGCGCTGCCAACACCTTAGCGTAGACTGCTCCGGAGAGACTTAAAAGAGATGTGCCCCTGTAGATGGAGCAGTCTCTTTTGTCCCCCTTCTTGAAAAGTGGGACAATCACCCCAGTTTGCCAGTCGGGTGAGGTGGTGTCTCACCATGTTCCCAGGCCACTGTAATGACACGAGAGAGCAGACACTCAAGTAGACCTCGTAAACAAGAGACCCCAAAATGCATCACAAATTCAAAGCGAGAGTGTGACAATTCAAATTATTCAAACGGAAACTAAGCCTGTTACGGAATCTGTCAAAACAACGCTTCATCCACATCCACGGCGACCTTCCCACCTGATAACTGTCGACAGGCCCAAGTAACCAGACAAACAAACAAACTTTGAAAACAATCAAATTAGTTCACTTAACTAGTGTTAATGCGTAGCCATCATCAATTCGAGTCTGGCTTAATCCGCTCTCCGCATGTAACCATAAATTCTGGTCGGTGACAAGTGAGAAGCGCGCCGCCACCCCACCGCCGCGCCGTGAGTGACATCTTCATGATCACTCTCCCTCGCCCTGTCCCGAGGAGTGAGCTTCTTTTTATTACTCGTGCAGTGACACTTCAGTTGTCTCCACGTTGCCGGACGGGAAGAATCGATTTACTTGGTGTGCTCAGTGGAACGTAGCCCACTACCCATCGACCGAGGTGGCCCCGCCGCAATCAGTGGATATTTATCTTTCGTTGCGGGTAGTTGCTAGTTGCGCCGCGATTCGCTGTTCCAGTTGAAAAATTTGAATATGCGGACTGTCAATTCACACTTGCCCAACTGAACTGTCACGTGAGAATAGTGTTTCTTTTTTTTTTTGACGCGCTGCTTGAGGAAATGGATACATCTTCTACCGCGTTGAGAGTGCTCACATTGTCGCGAAATACGAGTACACGGGAGATAAGAGGTGATGCAAATGGAAATTTGTGATCTCAAATAGTGCGCTGTCGAGTGTTATCTTCTCCCTTGAGTGCAAACAGTGCGGACGGGTGCAAGTGAACTGAAAAAGAAAAAACTAAATCATTGTCCTGAACGTGTTCCGATTTTGTTGGTAAAAGAAAGGAAATTTCCAAGAATCCCTCGGTTAAGCCAAACTGTGGAAAATTCTCGTAGGACAGTCGGCACTGTTGCCATTTGAGTTGGAATTGAAATCTGTTCAGTTCTGTTTGTGGGCTTCTTCTGTTTCTGGCGCAAGCTTACATTTTCGTCTAAATTTCTTGACATCATCAGTTTCTACGAGGGCAATGGTGATGACCAGATTCTGCTGTGCAGGCATCTTGCCAAGTGAGCACAGATCCAAACGCAAAATATGCCGCGTTGACTCTCTGGCGAAGCTCCATTCAGGTGATAGTTCTCGAATAGACATTTCTTCTTCGGTACGGACCGCTACGGCGGCTGTGTTTTCATTATTACTGCCTCACTTGGATGATGAGGGATAAGCGTGGCTTCTTTGTCTCAGTCATTTGCGAATGTTCGACGGCGTGACTGCCTGCAAATAGAACGCAACCGTCAATCGACAGATTATACACATTCACTCTGCTTTCCTGGAGCTACAGTTCTTTGGCTGCGGTGTCTGCGCGACCACGTCTATTCACGGCAAAAGTTATATGACCGGCCGACCTGCTTTATTTCAAGGAGAGGTCGAGTTTAAGAAACTCAGAAATGCACGCGAGTTTATAAACCAGGTCAGTGTCTCATCATCGCCCGCGCGATCAGTTTAGTTTGAAATAAAGGTCGTTGAACCGAACTGTGCGTTCCAATTTGTAGGCGAGGGTTCTTCTTTTCGGAAGTAACACAGTTAGTTGTTAGTACGTAGCTTATGAAGAGAACTTAGCTTCGCACTAAAGACAAGTGAGAGGGACTTGGACGAAGGTGACTCTCACTAGACATGTCTAACACCACAGAAAGCTGTATAATTTCAAACGCAGAGCAGACGACTGATCTTGACGCACAAAACCCTGACAGAAACAAGCTAAGCTAAATGCCAGGTCAAAGTGCTTAATTTCTCGAAAGGAAAGCCTTAATATAGTTGGTCGTAGACGAGCAAACCTTGCTTCGACACAGGAACAGTAACACCGAAGCTCTGACTGAGCACAAAAATAAATAAGGAAAAAATGTCGTCCTTCGCAGCGCCATCTTTCATCAAAGTCACAAACTTTTCGAACAGTCCTCGCATAACTTGGTCTGCGGAACTACAGGTACACCCAGTCACAAAAGTCTGCATACGATTTTGGGTTTGAAGATTTCTTATTCACGACTTTTCTTATTCACGAGAGAAACCAGAGATTCACTTTCGATCGTAGAATACGGCGGGCGGACTACCTTACCGACGACTATTTCAAATTCGCAAAACAGCTCTGTTGTGATAAGTGACCGCAATTAGGTAGTGATTGAAAAGAAAAATTAAATTGGAGAAAGTGGGTTGTACATATATGCTTATACAAGTACGTACTCGATTTACGCAACCCTCGATTCGAGCACCACTAACATATCCAATTTCCTTAAAAAAATATGCCACGTTTTTGCTGTAAGCTCTAAAGTTTAGTTTGAAGATTTAGAATAAAAATGTGTTCAACAATAACGATTTGTTTTGGTTTCAAAAATCTGTATTTTCATCTCATTGTCATTGTTTCTACAGAAATATAGACATTTGGCTATCATTTCTCATGTAAAAAACTGTGACCCGGTAAGCGCAACAACCTCCATTAATGCAACTGTCTTAATTTCTGCATAAACCGAGTTTGTACTGTATTTGAATGCATTCGGTAATGAGAAGGACTTCTTCCACATTGAGGGCACCTAAGCAAATGAAACTATTTAATGTCATTCATAAACATAACAAAACAAATGAAAATCGATTTTCAAGAAGGTTCACTTTCCCTTATGTCAGGGAATTATCAAGAAATTCCGCATCGTATGTAGACTGTTGTGACTAGCTGTGTCAACCAATAGATTTTGTTCCACGCGTTCTCCTTTCAGTACCATCGGGGTAATTTTAAAGAGCCTGACGCAGCTCCAATTGGAGACATTCGCCCCTATTATTGTTTCCCAAATATTTGTTTCTCTTTCCCGCGTGTGTTCGGCGTCGTATTAATAGCTGCTAAGAAAATCATAATCACTGACCTTGCGATTTCCAAGAATCAGCTAAGCCTAAGGACCCTTGGGGCTTTTGTAGCCATTCAATAGATACATAAATGTATTTTTTCACAAAACTTATCGAAATCCGTCTTCGGAGACACAGCTTGTCGCAAGCTATTTGGACCAAAGCTATTTATATATAATTTCACGTGACTTCCGAAGACGCTAACTCGCATTTCCCAATGTTTGACCGATCGATTCTCACCAGCTAAATGCTTAGTTAGCACTTATTGAAGCTGTTTTCGTTATGTTTGCCGATATCGTTAACCCATTTAATTTCGTTTCCAATGTTTGCTTACACCTCGGAACTATTAAATCGGTTATTGTTCAGTGGTTCTGATTCTCGAGAACGCATTGAACGGCTGTCTGCATGACAGAGGTTTGAGAAAGAGCTTCAGTTATGTTTTTATTGTTACATCGTTCTATTTTTTCACGCTCAAAAAAATAACAAATGCTTTACATTCCAGATCATGTGTCAAAATCTGGTCAAAAAAAATCCCATGACCACGAAATGACAATTTATGAAGTGGCGAACTTGGTCGATTTGGTCAGATATTAGTTTTGACTAAATTGGAAATGAAGTATTCACAGCTGATTGACCCCTAGTCCATCGACGAATTTGAGAGGCTTTTTGGCAGTTATTCACAAAATAATATATATAATATATAACAATATAAAAATGGTTGTCAAAAATATTAAAGAGGTAAAAGTTGGACATCTCTATCATACTTCATTTCTGGACTAAATACTCTAGAACATCTTCCTGTTGACAGTGAAGCTAGACTTTGACAGTGTTTGACAGGGTTTCGCAGTTGTCTTGATTTTCTACCTGTCAAAATATATGAAGAAAAAATGGAGACATATGTTCGAAATCACTGTCAAAATATATGAAACAAATTCGAAATCGAAATCTATCAGAAATGAAGTATTATAGAGACAGCCAACGTCTACTTCTCTTGCTCCTTATAATTTTTGACAACCATTTTTTATATCGTTCTATCGTTCATTTTCTAAAGCCAAATCGACCAATCAGTGAACGACGTTCTCGTTATTTCGTGAATAACTGTCACAAAGCCTCTGAAATTCTGCAAAGTTGGCCATCTCTATAATACCTCATTTCTGGCCGATATTATTGGCAGTGGCAAGGAAGGGGTTGTTGTATGTATTTTAATTCACGCAATGCGCGACTTACTCACCATTCGGCAGCTGCTTCTTCGAACGGAAAGGGCTCTACTTCAGTCGTTTGATCAAATGGCACCAATGTTCACTTCATCACGACTTCCGAGGCGGGCGTTGAATGCGATTCCATCAGGTAGGCGACCGCTTGGTGGCCCCAGAACGAGGTGGTTGGACCAAGTCCAAAAACTCGCCTGATTATACTTGGGGATAAACCCTGAAGAGTTAGGGTCGATGGTGGAGGATCGAGTTGCCTGGAGATCCCTTTAGTGGATGATGGTGATGATCCTGCTTCACAATAAATGCACATGCAGCTTTTTGAAAAAAAAAAAACCTGGCTAATGCGTTCTTCGTGTAATAAAGATAATTTGACATCAGATGCGTGCGGCTCATGTAGAGGGGCTTTCAATAAAACATTTCATTCATTCGGGGAAATGTGGGTAGGCCTCGGGAATTTCTTTCCTGAAAAATGCCGTGTTCGCGGCGCGTAAACAACAACCACCTCGTCCTGGGTGCACCAAGCGGTAGCCTACCTGATGGAAACGCATTGACCTCTCTCTGTCTGAAGCGGAGGGAAGTCAGTGCAAAAAGAGGGGTTAGGTTCTATGAATTCAAGAAAACAGCAAATTTCAAGTTATTTTTTTTTTTATTATTCTAATCGACGATTCGTTTAAATTTAGACAGCGATTTCACTGACTTTCTCACATTTTGATAAGCGATCCAAAATTTAAATTTTGGTTTCTAAGGAAATAGCATTCCTCTTTCATGGCTGTTTGCTCGTATTTCTTCGACATTATCAAAAGCTGAAGACTTAATTTTGTGTTGAAATTTAACACAATCGCAAAGCACTTAAGTTATGTTGTAATTTTAAAATATACCGACACGACCCGACGTAGACAACACACTTAACAGAATGACGGCAAAAACTTACAGAAAATAGGTGCCTGATTCCGGGGTAAACGAAGGATCGCCGTTGCCCACGTGATACGATATAAATTATCAGCACCACACGAAAGCAATCCTAGAACATGAATAACAGAAAGAGGAGATAACACTTTCTGTTGTAGTAGAGGAAGAAGAGCTAGGCTAAAGTAGACAGTGATGCAATCCCATATGCATAAATATGCTCATATAAAGGAATAAAGAAGCGACCAGTTATCACAGAATGGATACGCACACGCCCTGATGACCACACTTTTGCAATCTGGTTGTTTGAAAATAACATGATACAGTTCCAAGCGAAATCGTGTTAAAAGCAGGTTATTCCCGTGTAAAGCGAAAATGGGTTGTGTGTTAAGCGAGGCCTACCCGGCCTTAAAATGATCAAGACGTTTCATTATTTCAATCGGTAAAGGGTTATTTTTATTTTAAATTGTCGGATAATTTTAAATTGTGGTAAAATACAGTCGAACTTCGAGAACTCGAATGAAATTGGTTGGCAATAGCGCCAAGACCGAAATGTACATGTAATTTGCTCTTGATACCTCGAACTTTGCTTGCTCGAATGTCTTGATAACTCGAACAGCTTATTTGGCGTCACCTTCGATAAGTCGGATTCTAAAGGGGGATTCCCAAATGCTGCGTATTTTGCAAGTCCGTTTTATAATGAATCGCTTTCGGAGCACTGTTTGTGCGTTCCTATGAACTTACGTGTAAAAAATCGTGATTTCGTTATGCGCGAGTAGGATTACACTGGCTATTCCTGTCAGTAGTCAGACCCAGCGATTGGTGGATCGATTTGGTTTACTGCGTTAGATAAAGGCATCAAGTGAAAACCACTAGAAAGGGTGGAGCAGATGGCTTGCATCTGCATCAGTGGAGTAATGCGACTTCCCTAGCCTCCTTCTCAACCTTCCGCCGGTAGACCCCTTCGGGAGGCAGGTCGCTGCCAGCACGGCGATTTAACTGAAATCGCTGCGAATGTGGAAGGAGCTCAGCACCGGGACACTCTTACATGTACTCTTTGACGGGACACTCTATTTTGGATCCCTACCAGGAAACACCGCTGAGACTATAGCCAGAGATAATGGAGGAACGAACTACGTTTCTTGCCCCTCAGATTCATCAAACAGAGAGGCGTCTGTGAATACGTGTGAGCTAAACGAAGCTGATTACTCCCGCCTAACACCATTGCGCTGCTCTTCACTCCTAACAAGTGATCGTGAAAATAAAGTAGTATGAGTGACTTAAGAGCACAGCCGTCAAAATCTGAGGTGAACCGCGATGGAGTGGGGGGTTTTCTACTGGAAAGACGAATATCTCTCCCTCCATTATCTCTGGCTATAGTCTGAGCGGTGTTTCCTGGTAGGGTCCAAATCTATCGAGGAAGAAGCTCTGTCATGGCTAGAAAACAATGTAATATTAGGTACAGATATTGACATGTGTTCAGACAGCCAGGCAGCGATCAAATCTCTGATCTTAACTTCGAGACGTCCCTCAGTTGCCGCATATCTCTTAACGAGATGGCCAAGTACCTTAGCATCCAACTTATTTGAGTGCCAGGACACAGTGACATCCCAGAGAATTGCGAAGCAGAGGAACTCGCTAGAAAGGGCACCGCCTCAACACTCTTTCCGCACGGGGAACTGCCGTCCTTGCCTATCGCCACTAACTCTTGAAAAGCTAACTCACAAAAAACGAAGATGGTCTTCTGGCACTGGATGCCTCATCCCAAAGTAAAACCTGTCGATCCAAAAGGCTAACGCAATCTAATCAGAATGTGTAGGGCGAATCTTAGAACTCTCACCGGCGTTATAAGGGGCCATTGTTCCATTGGAATTCACGCCTCAAGGCTAGGTATCCCCTATAACGACTTCCACAGAAGCTTGCAGGGATGAAGAGGAAGAAGAAACCATTGCACACCTTTGGCAATGTCCTCTTATCTCGCCGATTCAGTCCCGACTTGATGTAGTGTAAGTAGTGTTAGCATCAGTCAACTCCATCGCTTTATTAAGATCTCCAAATGGTTTGCGGATCTCATTAGATCATGTGTCAATACAACGGGCCTGCTTTTGGCCTAAGTGTGCCTACACCTTAAGACAGTCAGCCACTCAAACCTAACCCAACCTCGACGTAAATCGCTCACCATTGAATTAAGTTCAAAACTTTAATCGGCCATATTCGAAAATTTTATTTTTAGCTTAGTGCCACTTTTTTGTCAGCGATTTGTTACGTGTGGCATTGTTGAGCATTGGATACCCTCTGATCTCTGAACTGACATCTGAATTGCCATCTCAACTACATTTTGACGTTGCTTCTACGCCTACTACACGAGTAGCAGACGTAACAAATGTAGGCATTCCAAAAGAGTGACATTTCTGCCATCTCGGCTTGTGACAGCACACACGGATGAGGCTTGGAACAAGGCCCATGTTTCCTCAGACTCAGTGTTTCGTCTCGAGAAAGTATGAAGTCTTCGGACAAGAAACTACGTGCCTACAGTCGATCGATCACGGGAACAAATATTGTGTTCGAGTTCTGGAGTGTAAATTAAGGGAACCTTCAAGTGAAACATTTGTCCGACTTATGGATGTGCGACTTACAGCGGTCTGACTGTACTTTGACGGGCAAGGGTGTAGGCGTTGAATGACATTAAATGCTTGATTTCGGATGACAGACCTTGAATGTCACTTTGACACTGACAGACCGCAGAAAAAGTCAAAGTAGCGCATTTTTTATTAAAATACAAAATTCTCAGCCTCACATCAGTGGCAATAAGAAAACGACAGAAATTCAAATTCCAACAAAAGAAAGGATGACAATTTACATGGTCACGTTTGCAAACCAAATCCCGTAGCGCACCCAGCGCCAAGAAAAGTCTGAACAATGGATGTAATATTTTCTAGCCAATGTCTCATGGCATGGCACCGGCAGAGAAAAGCCAGACACCAGCCACATAAAAACGTGTGGATAAACGTCCCTTTCTCAGAACTGGTTGACTTGCTGGGCACACACTCCCTCAAAAGAACACTCGCCATGTGCAAGGGCTTTTCGACAGAAAACGAGCTAAACTCGGTCGGAAACTGGGAACAACTGCACCTGCACTGCTCAGCATTATGCACTCGTCCCCTACCGGTCCCTAATTTATTCTAATTCATCTATGGCAAGAGATCCTCTCTCGAATACGAACAGTTCCAGGAATCGAGGAAAGCCGTGCCCAGTGACACTCGCCTCGGGGGGTGAATTTCAAGAGCTTACATTTTCCAATCCCACGCGGGATGAAACCACGTGAATACCAACTGCTGCCGAGGGCCACACAGCGTTTTAACAATTCTAATCTGCGTTGGCACAAATCCATTCTTTAAACTGAGAGAATTCCAAATCCGCACATGCCGCATTCCGCACAAGGTTTATGTGGAGCACTGCAGCGCCAGTGACTCACCAGGATGTACACGGATAATTAAAATCTCGAAGCAAACAGAACATTCCATCTTACATGCAGATTTCCAGGTGAGGTCGCCCTGCAGGGCGTCTCTCGCTTTAATCGAACAAAATCAATAGCCACCAGCGCGTGGCTGGCACTCGACTCCTTGTCGTGCCTTGTTGATGGCGAAGTTACCTGCCACCTCCCCGCTGGCCCCGCCGCCACCTACGTCAACACGAGGTTCCAAAAATTTACATTCGAAACCAATTCGAGTGAAAATGCACTACGAAATAATATGAAACGCCCGTTGCACATGCGTGGAGTAGGGGAGGCACATCATTGCACAACATGTTGCAATGCGGGTGAATACCGATTTTATCGCAACGAGCCCCGACCTCCCCCCGCTTTCGAAAGACATCAGAGATGGCACGAGATATTGGGTAGAACATTTGGTCCGTTGCCAGCAAAGAAATGAACGGTGGGGGGGGGGGAAGGGCTGTGAGCTGGCAATTGCTTTACAGGGCAGCAGAGACCATTTCGGTAGTTTTCCTGATTTTAATCAATAAAATGTGTTTTCCGTTCGAATGACATTAAATCAGTCGCGTGGTGTTGGGGCGACGGAAGGACTGCGGACAGCCCGTGGCACGGGTAAAGGTCAGTTATGGAGGGGGGTCGGTTGCTTTCGAGCGGATGTGGTGCTTTAGTTGGTTTCATGCACACACAAGGCCACTGGGTGGACGTGACAAATGTCAAAGTGAGTTTGACGTAAGGAACGTAGGTAGCAGTTCACTTCGCGTTTCCTTTCTCGCATGCCGCTGTGCTCAAGGAGTAAGCGTAAGGATTTGCGAAAGAGCAGAGTGAGTGCTAAAGTGGATGTGATGGCAAACGAAATGACCCTTCAGCTGGTTCCTAAGTCTAGGGGCTGGCATTGGTGTTGGAAATGAGTACGCGGCACTGTTCGACGTCACAGACGTCGAACTTGAGCCAAGATAGCTATTTATTCTGATGGCGCTTTCAAGATGTTTGAGGAGAACTGAAGAGTCTGAAAGTCAAGAGGTGGCTTTTGAGGAACTTGGGTGCAAGTTCTCAACAGGCGAAGGTCAAGTGCAGGTAGCACCACTCACAAGGAGGCTTTGGACTGTCAGATGTCGCGTACGTCAAAAATCCAATCAATTTCTGTTCTGGATAAGCGTGAACATTTTGTCAGTACAGAGTGTGTCCCTAAGCAGCGATCACGGTTTCTTTATCGACCAAGGATGGCCGCCAAGAATCAGCTCTGGTCTTTCTAGAGTTCCTACTAGTTCCCACCTCGTGTAGCTTCTCTCTTCCTCCGTTGAAAATGTCGCATTTATTAAGCAACCCGACGAGTGGGCTGCGGCTTCCTCCGTCTATTTTAAACGCCAGCGTTTATGATCAGAAAGAAGCACAACAATTCATTCGAAATAGTTTCAGGACATGGCCACAAGTTGCTCCCCATGAGACCAATAGAAAACTATTTCCCATCGAGCTTAAAGTCTGCTTCGAGTGGCACAACTTTTAAGGCTCGTGAATGACTTAAAAGAACCAGCCATTCCCTCATCCTCCGCCGTTGGAGAATTGTGTGTGCTGCCTGAAGCCTTGCACACTCGTTAAATCGTGCTCCTCCCCTCCTCCGGTTCATTCATTCATTCAGATGTTTTCGAACTTAAGTCATTAAATGACTTTTGCAAATGCTCTCAACTCAACTCATCCATTATTCATTTGGACTTGAATAAATATCCCTCATTATTTCTAAGGACTTTCCGTCGGCACTTGGAAACAGCGCCCACTTGCATTGGTTCCGTCAAGACAGCACCCTCCCTATGGCTGTCCTTGACGAGGGAGCTGGAAATATATTTGCTTCAAATAGAAAATAAGAAAACGGACCACATCTCAACGCAGTTACGACGTCCTCCAGTGAGTGTGCCGACGATTTCCGTTGCATTGAGGTCAGATTTTGGGGGATCCCCATCTCTTCCTTTACAGCCGACCAGGGCCAGAACAGAGCTCCAATGTCGTACGTCATCACTGACGAAAGCTGGCCTCCGCCATGAAATCGCTGTCAGCACGGTCATAAAACCCCGGGTTCTGCTTTGGTTTGATTTCGTCATTTTCAGCTTCCCACGTTCGAATTATCCAACCCACGAAAATATTCAGCCAAGCCGGGCGCACAAAGACCTTTCCTCCGGAGGACAGCTTGTCGCCATTCAGACGTCCCATTCATAACGGCGCACGTACACGCATCGTCCTCCCACTTTCCGAATCCGATGAAAAACATCTCTAGCCTCGGGGAGGGCAACAACCAGGCGACGGGGCGGCAGCGTGGCATTCCCGGGAATCGGGCAAAGCTCATACCCACAGAATGGGGATAAGCGCAGAAAAGCTTCTTAGAATCGAAAATGCCATTACTTGCGGTGTGGCACAAGTCAAAAGGATAATGACAGCTTTGGTAATTACAATGGCTTTGGGGTTGAATGGTGAAGCATGTTTTTGTTATTCACCCGAAACGAACGCAAACAAGTACGGACTTCGGGGTGGAATCTGAAATGTGAGATGTTTGTGTTTTTCTTTGCTCACGCAGCTGGTCGCAAGGACGACGCAAGGACTTGGCTTGCAACGACTCGCTCGCAAAAAGCTCACTTCGAGGCGCCCCACAGTCTGGATGGAGGAACACGATATTTCAACTCGTTCTCTTCCGCTGGCTGGTTGGAGTTGGTGGGCAAAGTTCCATGAGAACCGCCACACGTCTAGACCGGGGAATGGACAATAAATTTCCACGAATTCGCCTCTTCGCGCCCATCTCTATCCGTTTGAAGCGACCGCACCCAGACTCACTTGCAAGCGCTGTGTCCTTGCGAATGGAAGCAGAATGAGTTAGGGCGGCATTATATCATTACCACCCAAGTGGGAAGGTCAACATTTGCAAGATTCACCGGTTTCCGCTTCCTTGCGGTGGTGACTATGGCGAAATCATTTTCATTATCCCTCCGCGAGTCCTACTCCGGGCTGTACTTGTAGGTTTTTCATTTCAACTCCTCACAGAGGACCTGAGAAGTCAATTAGGGGAGAGTGCTGGGGTGCTCAAGAGGAGGTTTTCTCCAACCACCTGCGACCTTGCCACGTTGCGTGTACATCCCTGGTGAAAGGATTCATTACAAATGCACTTCACGGGAACCGATTTTTGTCTTCAAAATTGTCTCTGACTTGGTTACGTCCTCAACGCGTGGCATATGACAGGGTGGGCGTGCTTGTGAGATGTGGGGACATCTGCCGTACACGTGTACCCGAAATTAAATTATGCCTCAAATTGAATTTGCCGAAGCAAACGAAGTTGACAGCCGTAAGCTTACGAGCCGAGGAGCGTCTGTGGCCTCATCAACATTGTTCCTCTTCCATGAGCTCTTCGTTGTGCCTTGAAGAGGAGGCGGCGGATGAGCCTTTCAATGGTATTACGTAATTTTGTCGGAGATAATCCCTTGCATTCTTTGGATGTCAAATGTTGTGCGTGTGGGTGGGGAGCAGTCGGCTCCGTTTCTGCCACGTGGACGTGGAATGAACGTTTGTTTTAACAAAGGGTGCCATTGAAGGGAGACCCAGAAAAATGATTTTAATATCCATCAAATTGAATTATTTGACAGGAGCCTATGGTAAGTAATGTTTGGGTACGATGTCGGGCATGCGACCGATGTGGTTGGCGCGTAGGTTCATTGTGCACATACCTCCAATTCATTGTGTCTGTCTCCCAAGCACAAGTGTTGCACGAACGAGTTAGCAAGCACGTCTCTGCACGGTTTTGGCCATCGTCATTTTTGAAGACTTACTTGGCCTGCAACCCATGGAGGGCATGAGCCGGAGCAATAGCTGCCTTCAATCGCTAACGGTCCTCGGCACGCTGCTTCCAGTCGTCAAGACTTGTCGTGATCGGAGGATCTGTCTTCATATCCTTTTCGAACTAGGAGGCTCGCATTCGATAACCCTCTTAGCTGGAACATTGGTGCCCATGCGCTCGATGTGGCTCCAAGCCCGTGCAGTCGATGGATTTGGCTTCTGGACTAGATCTTGGTGCAGCTCGTAGAGTTCGGAGTTGTGTCCTCCCCAGCTTTCACCTTCCTCGCAGACGGACCATATTGATGACACGATCCACAAAAATCGGTGACTCTGTATTCTGGATGTAATGGTTTCTTGACAATGACTTCACTTTGAGTTTAAGTCGCTAGGTTGGTAGAAGTCGTGGTTCGGTGAGAACCTAGGTTTAGATGCCACATCTGTGGTACCTAGAGCTAGGGCCTAGCTTCGCAGCAACCGCTCGTGTTGTGCGTGCTGTTGCTCTCACGAGTGAAAGGTACCTACAGTTTTAAGCCGACTTCTGGCGGCCAATGTGAGAAGCTGTTTTCTAGACGCTCATACATTTTGTTATACTCGGTGACTCGAAAGAGGTGGGGCCGTGAAATTTATTTTACTCGCACCCGTAATGGAACATAGGCAACGTAGGCTCAAGTGCGTAGCGGTCGACGCACAGCGAAAGGGCCGCCACCTGAGGTATTTAAGAAGGACTGTAGTTCCTTCTCCAGCTGGGCACGTCATCGGAGGCGAGTTGTCCCTCGGTGTTGGACTGGAAGGCTTTCCGAGCCGCAGCGTTGGTGTCTATTCTGTCATTCGACATTCGAATTCGTTTGACTAGGTCAAGGTCAGCTCGCGGAGTTCATCGTTTTAGCGTTCGTGGAAATCTCATCAAGTGAGTTGACCAAAGTGAGTTGACCTTGGCTGTGTGGCTCGTTGCAGGCATTGTGTTAAGGTCACCCTGTCAGCTATGTTGCTAACTGCGCCTATGTGTGAAGTATGAAATAGCGAGGTGGACAGCGTCCTCCTATCTCCTATCGGTCAATGATCTCGTAGCCATATCATGACGAGTTCGCTAAAGGAGATGTTTTGCTTTGGATTGGTTGTAGTCTGGCCTCATTTTTCTTGATGTAGCGCAGCTCATCGGAGTTTTGTAGTGCGATGGGCACCTCCTCTGCATCGAGCACTGAAGAGCCGATCCCTGCCTAGCCAGTTCATGGGCCTTCTTCTAATGACACTACCACAGCCCAGCATTCCTGTATTAGTTTAGAACACATGAAGTATTATTATTATTATTGTCGACGGTACATTTCCTAGCGTCATTTAGAGCTATCCCTTTTCATACCTTTCCCCGCACATCCTTACAGAGTTCAGTTCGAGAGTATTCTCTCTAAGCCAGTTTCCTTTAGGGATCTGAGAGTGAGAGATGGTTCTGGTGACTTAATTTCTTCCAAATATCTGTACCCCTTGTGGCCTAGTGCCTCACTTCTTCACAAAATCAGCAGAGACCTTCATCTTTATGACCCTAGTTTCCTTCAGTGCCCCCTGATTCCGCAGTGCTCTGTTAGGAAGATTGTTGAAATGCGGACGTTTTTCTAGCTCATTTTGATGCATACCTCAAACCTCATTCGGTTACATTGAGCCAAGAGTTTCTTGACCTGATCGTTGTTCCAAGTTTGTGATCGGTTCCTTTTTTCAAGTTCCTTGCATTCTTCCCGGCGGATATGGTCAAATACAAAATACAAAATAAAACGTATTCATTCATTCATAAAGTATCTTCGAAACCGACACATACTGCGCGTCCGACTGAGTTTCCATGGAAACATCTGTCCACCGCAGAAGAAGTTAAAAGTTGACCGATTTCATTCGCCGCAATGTATCCCATTTGTGGGCTGCATTCACTGTCTCTCTCCCTCTCATGGGTTGTCAATTGTTTGACATTACGCAACGCTCGCAACGGATTCTATAGGTTTGGGCCTTAACTCTGAGGGCTGCGGTGGCTGCTACTTGTTGACCAAAAACGAGGAGTATGTTGTGTGCCTCAGACAGAGTGCTTCTCAACGACCCGCTGATCCACATGCAGACCAGTTTCGGCACGCGAGTGCCCTGCGATTGCCAGCTTTGTTTATCACCGGCGTATGTTTCAATCATTCCCTGGTCTGACTGCCTTCAATGCTTGAGCAAGTTGGAGTTAACAAAGGTTTTGGGGCAAATCCAAATGGAAAATGTGCCGTAATGCGCTGTAGACGAGCGCAAATGTTGTGCTTGCCGTGGAATCAATAGATTTCGGTCGTCTTTAAAACTTTCAGTAACAATAATAATAATGCAGCCCGGGCCAGGGTCTAGCTTCTCGCAGTACGCATATATTCCGTGGACCGGGCATATCGTTGATGGACATACCTTGAGGGTCATACACATGAGCTCACTACGAATTGCGAACTTCGCAAACTCTGACACTTCATTCACACGAAGATTTCTTATTCGCAGACAGCGATGGGTAGAGTTTGAGCAAACCGACACTTCATCGCGAATATTCTGGTCGTGAATTTGTGGATGGCGTCTGCCCCTCTTGTGTATTGCATGATCCGGTTGACAGTTCGCAAACAGAATGATTGATTCGTGGAGAACAGATCTAAAATCTTTAATAAGGGTACTTGAACTTTTAATTATGGAATTCGATAATTCCGTCCTCATCTTTTTGCATACCGAGAACTATAACTGCTTGTTTATATTCGATGGAAATTTCCTGTTTCTGCAAGAAAACACATGAACTTTTATTATTAAATTGTTTATTAAACAGACTTAATCTTAAAAATTCATCGTTCTAAAGTACTTCTTAGACTGTTCTGCCGATCTTGTTTACTAGTTATCAAAATTCCCAAGCTCGCATTTTGGCGGGATCGAATATCCCAAGCCTGGTTTCTGCTATGTACCAAAGTTGAGCTTTAATCAGCTGTGATGTGGAAGGTGGTTGTTGTCCAGGGACTTAGTGATGTGCACTTCGTGTAATGTAACTCGTTCGCAGTTCGCGGGTCAAATGAATGGCTCTTATCAGAGCCAGTCTCTCCCAATCTGCCTGCAGTATACTCAAGTGAACAATATTGTCGACCAACTGATCTTCTTTATGTGTGAAACGTACCTCCTGCAAAATGACTATTTTTGCAGTAAGTTCTCACGATTAACCTTAACTAAACATCTACAGTCTCGGACAGACGGTTGAGTTTGACGTTTGTAATTGAAACAGGTCTGTCAAGAGTTGGATGACATTATAGCACGCCGTGCGAATGCCACGTGAATGTAAACAGGCTCCGTGAGGTGGTAAGGCAGTGTGTCTAGTGACATTTGCTTCCAAGACTGTTTGCTCAGACTTTGAGACCCACTTTCTCAGATCGTTATCAGCAAAAGAACAAATCCCTTGATGACATAATTTGACAGCATAATTTATGTTTAAAGGGGTACCATTCATCACAAGTCGAGCCACAACCCGTCGTTTTCCACGTCCCCTCTTTGTTTGTTTGCGTTGATCTGCCCTCATGTTAGCTCAGATAAGAACTGAACAGTCCTGCAGTGGTATTCAGCTGCCGCCTGTGCCGCATTACAATTCTAACGTCAAAATGCCTGCATTCCAGATTAAACAAAAGCCAGTGCTCAACTGATATGCAACAAGTGTGTGTGCTTTTATTTTGTTCAATCGGCTTGAAAGACGATAAGAAAAGTGCCTGCGAACATTGACTCTGGACAAAAAATGGGTTAAAAAAGTGCTCTCAATTTGTTAAATTGGCCCTCAAACTAAACAAAAAAGTTCCAAAAACAAAGATAAAACTGGCTTGGCTCGTGCTTCTGTGATTAATCTCCGGAGCAGGGAAGGAAAGGAGAGTGTGTGAAAAGTGTGAAATCTATTTATTTTTTTTTTTTTCAAACAAAAAGGAAAAAAAAACCGTTCCGAAAATGTCCGTTAAAACAGATGAAAGCTTTGTATCGCCGTCCATAACTGACATCAGTGACAGCAGCATCGACATCGACGAGGAGGAAGAGGACGAATCGTGTCAGCCCGTGTCGCCAGAATGCTCCTGCAGCAGTTTGAATAGCGACACAGCCTCGACCATTGCCTGCACAAGTGACAATATCATCCCATCCCGCGTTCCATTGGTTGCCGTACAGGATAGCCCTGGCGCCACGTCGGCATCATCGGCCGCCACATCGACTGCGTCCACAGTTCCCATAGACGTTGAGGCCGCCATACAGCACCATTCGGCGGCGAGGTACCATGGAAAGTACAGGGTTCCCTTGTCAGCAGCGAAACAGCAGCTCTTCATGGGCGGCGGAGTGGATGATAATCTCTCGGAGTCCATTGCTACAACGACAACAGAAGTCGATCTTGATCAGGATTTGAGCTCTCGCACCGATGCACCTGAGTGCCGCCTGAGTCCGGCTGCCGTCTGGAAGACCGATGCCGAGATTATGAGAAGCTGCTCAATTCGCAGTAAGAGATCCTTGACGGCGTCGTTTCGCAGCTCGATTCGACCGTGTGACGCTGCTGTGTTGGCCCGCCAGAAATCCGCTTCGCATGGCCAGTTGCCGCATCCGCATTCGCTTCCTGTAGTCGTTCAAATTAAACCAAAAATTAGAGTAGTAGAATTTATACGGAGGATATTTAAACATTGTAAGGTAAATGTTACAACTGAATATGTTTTTTTTTTTTTTTTTTTCTTTTTGTTTATTCCAACTTTGTGACCGTTCGAGTGATTGGTGGTGAACAGGATCACTAAGGTGACGTCCTTGAAAGAAATCTTAAAACTCGCTTATTTGGTTGGCCACTGTATGCAAGCAACTTGACAGTGTCCTACAACATTCTGCTTCGAGATGCAAGACTTTTGCCGGTCATTAGTATTTTCGCGGGGTTAATTCTTAACAAGTCTCCATCGAAGTTGGCTGTTTATCTGATAAATATGAGAAAATAAGAGATTGAAAACGAGTCTCGATCGAAGTCGACTTTTTCTTAACTTTGTGAATGGAATTGCCTGCGATTCGTACACGATCATTTAAGAAAATACTCGAACATGTGTGTCCAAAGGTTTTGAATCCTCTGGGCGCTTAAGTTTTTCCCTTGCATCCCTGAGCTTCCTGCTGATCTCCAAGGCTGTTGTTCGTGGAGTGTCGAGTTAACGTTTGTAAGTCGTCTGTTCCATTTTTCACTTTTCACATTATGACCGTATAATTGAATCACCAGTCCCAGGAATGACAGACAACAAGATTGCGCCTTTATTTATCTTGTGACGTAGGCCGAGACTGCGTGATTTGACAGCTAACTGGATTTGATATTTATTTAAATACAATTTGCGGAAAGGAAGATTAAAGTTTTTAGTTTTTTGTTAAATAAATTAAGTTTTTGAAGTAATATTTCTATTATTCGGTATAATAAAAGTTCAGATTGACAACTGAAACTAATCCAAACAAGAAGACCAATACATGGTAGCAACCAGAAAAATGTGTCTTTAAAGCACTTCAAGTGGAGTGAAATGTGAGACTCCTCTTAACATCGTATTTATTATTAATTTTACCGGTTATCTGTACCTATTGAGGTGAATAGACAAATGTCGAATGATAGATATGTCTTTGCTTTTAGAGAACAGTTTTATTCGATTTCCTTTTTGTCTTGTGTTGATGCTCAACTATTTCCTTATTTAATTTCCTTATTCTGAAATACATTCGTGCTCTAAAAAACATGTTGTTCTTTCCTGTGACCCTTATTTTCAGCATGAACTCAGTCACGTCATTTAAAATTGGATCTTGGACATCCAAAGCTAGACCGTATCCATGAGTTCGCTTTCTGAAATCTGGATATGGTGCTCTGATGTTCATAACATCGAACCAGTCATTGGTCTGAAAAGTGGTAAAAAGTTTAGGGTTTCAACTTTATAAGCAAATATTCTTAACGAATATTACAGTTTTAAATGATTTGGAGTATTCTTGTCAATTGCGATCACATAGGTGGCCTAAAGTTGCAGCACTTGTTGGAGCCTGTGCAATAGTGCGGGGTAATCCATCTTATCCTTTTGCCTTTCGGCTCCAGCAACATTAAGATAGCCCGGAGTAATTTTATGTGTCATTGAGAGTTCTCCCGAAGTTAAGGAAAGGAGTGATAAAATTATTTCATTCCTTACTTCTTTGCCATTTATGAAAAACCCATGATCAACAAAGTGGTCATCAGAAAACTCAAACACCCTTTTTTCGTTGTGAATGAACCTCGAATGTAAAGCAATTGTTAAATGATTTGCAGTTCAGATTTTCATTTGTGTTTACCAAGGTTTCTCCATGGTAACTTATAGATGCTTGTATAGTCCTCTGTTTCCTCCTTCCAGATCACTGACAACATACCGAGAATCGTTGACTTTGTCAAGAATATGGTGTAGAATGTTCGCTGTCATTTGACAATCAAAGTCGTAGTAAACAGGCTGCTTCCTTTTGGCAATAAGTCCTACGAGATTAAATAAAACATTACAGTTGACTGTGCTTGCTTTTATTTTACTCTACTCTTATGTCTAACTGAATCCTAGACAAAATGTTTAATTCTAGCTTAACTCTAACAATTTATTTGAACTTATCACTAACTTACAGACCCTATGCGGGTACTCTAAGCTAACCTAGTCTACTACTTTTTTTATTCTGTCAGAAGACGTATTCAATGTTCATTTCATTTTGCCAAGAAAACTTGAAAACTTGGCTCTTCAAGGACTGTTTATAATCTTAAATCTACCTAACCTACTCTAAGCCTTTCTGAGCCCTAATAAAACTTAAGTTCCCTTAACTATGTCCCTAAAACTACCCTTTTATTTTTATTCTTTTTATTTATTATTGTCATTTTTTATTTGTTTATTTATTTTTTTTTGTGTTTATTTTTTTTTTATTATTACAATTTTTTTTGTATAGTTTTCTACTTCTTCTAAAACCTATGTAAACGCTGTTAGTTCACAAGTACGGAAGGTATTAAACAATGAAAAAAAAAAAAACAGCTACACTAAACGTCGGAAGACTATTGAAGGGCTGACGATGTCGAAGGCTGGTTTTGATGCAGCCACCAAAAGAAACATCTCTCCTTAGCGGATTCCTCTATGGCTGTGCTCGTTGGAACCACTTTCAACTTAGATCCATTACTTTTGCACACCCCTGCAATCAATTGCGATTAACTATTATGTGTAAATGGAACAACGAATGTATTAATTTACCCATTTCAAACTGCAAGTTCCTTTCGGAGTCATCTGGAGTAAAAAGTGCAGAGCGAGAATTGTCCTTCCTTCTGCAAAAGTGAATCCATTGCTTCCGCAAGATGATGTCTTTTGGAAAGACATAGGACCGTAGATTCGGGTTTACTTTGCTCGCAATTAAATACCCCTCATTTCGGAAAAATAATCCTTTTATTTCGATCTTCACAAACTTCTATATAATAAAATTTTAATTTTTAATTTTTCTCGCCGAAATCACAACCGTATGAGTGTCCGCCCGTCTCGGCCGACGTCACAAAAAAATTGACAGATAGGTGGCAAACATGGCGGATTTTCGGAAGGCGTTATCTTGCTTACATCTTTCTAGCCCAAATCCAACATTTCGGGGAAAAAATTTCGAAATCCAATTGCAAATGACAGCTAGTGTCAGAATTCATTACAGACATTTTTTCACATGTCACCGCCCTGCAAAGTCAATGACATGCTGAATCTGTAAAGAAAATTGTTCAACGACGAAAGTCAACATTTCAGAATCCTGCAAAATTTATGGCAAAATGCTGAACATTTGGGCTGAAATGTTGAAACTAGCCGAAAACTACCAGGAAACAAATCCAAATCAAATAAAGAAGTCAAGCAGGTTTTTGCGTAAGGCCACATGGATTTATTCCCTTCTTCCAACTGGTGATTCAATTACTTGCTGACATCATGCCAGTTCCGCAGCATGCATTCAATGCATCAAACAACTGTGAAATGATTGTATTCACCTCACAGTCGATCGAATGGCTACGCGAGATGGCCTTGGCGTCGTTTGCAAGGTCTGTAGGTCCCGCTGATAAAGCTCACTTCGAGGCCTTCCACTGTTTTAATGGAAAAAACATATAAAGTGCAACACGTTCTTTTCTGGTTTTAACTGGACAAGAGCTTACCTGAATTGTTCTTCAATTAACTTTTCCGGCTTTAGCGATCTTCAAAAGACGTTAGCTTAGAGGCTTCTTCTTTGATTACCTCAGCTACTCACAAGACACATCCGTCTAGAGACCATTTGGCTTCTTTAAAACCTGACATTGGTTTCCTGCTTGCAGATAGTCGGATTTATCCTAGAGTAGGTACTGGCGCATAAGTGACCCAGTACCCACTTCAACTGATTAAGAAACCGTCAACCAGCAGACCGTCAGACACTTGGTGGTATTCTGTCAATCTTTGAAGGTGGGCGAGGTCGTGGGCGCGAGCACTACTCTCAGGATCCAATTATCAATTTGAAGGCCGAGCCATTGTAGCGTCTTTCAGACAGAAACCATGCGACAGGGAAGCTTTGCCTTGGTTAAAGAAAAATGTGATATTAAGGACAGATCTGGATGAATCTGTATTTAAATCGAAGAGTGCCCTGAACTACTGCCACTACCGTCAACTGTGCTCCCTAATAGCGACCTTATTGAGGTCACTGAAGAATGGCAGAACGCATGATCCTTGCCAGATCTAAGCAACAACACAGCAAGAACCACTCTTGACAAGTCTTTTTTAGCATCCATTTTATGTGGAACACTGATTTGATGCCTATCGCTACTGCAAAACATCTTCCGAAGCTCTAGGGTCCGAAGGCGCCGGATGCCTCACAAGGAAACAATTTATTACAACCTAATCTCAACTCGAGACGATCACACAGATCCGAATAAGCACACCGACTCCCAGGACCCTTATCGGTGTCTTCACTGGACACTGCGCTTTTGAAACCCATGCCGAAATGCAAAGACGAGGAAGGCGAGGCCACTATTGTGCACTCCCTCTGCAATTGCAGCGCCCCCTCCTCCCGTATGTTCGAACTTCTTCCAGTACCTGTCCGCACTGAGCAATGTCAGTGTAAGTTGGGCTAGTGATTGCAATGTTCTTTAGGGGCTTAGGCGTCGTCCCTCTCTCGGATTTTCAGAGTTCAGTTATGTGATCATATTAGGTTTCTTTCTCCACAAGATGTGCTATCGAAGGTGTACGATCCGGCAGCAATGGAGGCTCCAGGGTTGTTGTTTAGATCTGGCAAGGATCGTGCATTCTGTTCTCGACAAGCTATTCTCCAACGACTTCAATAAGGTCTCTATTCTGGACCACAGTTGACGGTCCCTCTTCAGATTGGATTTAGATGTGTCTCCCCTCGTATACGCTACTCAATTCACGCGTCAGTATTTGGACACACTTCAACAAACATGTTCACCAGCTTGTACTTCTTTTGGGTTACTCAACAGACCGAGGTGTACATGGCCCCAACTTCTTCAGCATCCGCTTGTGCTGTGTCCTTTCACTTGCAACCGCGTGCCCAGAAAGGAGCTATCGATTTTATGATCGCCTAAGTTTAAGCATCTGTCATTGACAAGTAAAATCCCGGATTGTGGCCAGTGTTGTTGTGTTCGCGGACAAGTTTTACGAGTTGAGTGGTATCAATATGTCATACCCAGCCCCAGTCCCACCTCTTCCTATGAAACTGTCCCCGACAGGACCAAATTAGTTTTCGAAAGCGCCCCATACACAGTACAACTGTGTCCATGTGCTGATGTGTGTCCTGTGTGTGGGCTAGTCCGCTGATTTTTGGTGTGCCACACTGAATGAGTAAAATGAAAATATTTGAATTTTGAGTGTCACCGCCGCTCCGCGTGGGCGCGACATTGTGCGACGTGTGCTGTGGATACAGATATCCAACTTCTAGCTCCCTCGCCCTTGATTTCATCTCCATTTCATACCCGGGGACTTTGTAGGAGTATGTGTGAAATACAAGGCAATTCCACTTCACTCTTATTCATTACGGTTCAATGCCGACACGTACTAGGGGTAAAAATGGCCGATGTTGGATACCTCCATCCTCCATTATCTCCGCCTTAAAGCGACACCGATGTACACACCAAAGAGAGCTGGGAATGGGCCGCTTAATACCTTGCAACAGTCATTCGATCGATTTTCGGAGAAACTTCCGCAAATTGTGTCAAGTTCCAGCATGGCTCACTCAAGTTATTTGGCCCATCGAATCGTGGAAACTAAGCCGCTTCACAGAAACTCCAAATTTGATTCTACTCGTCGAGTACTAGGAAGAATTGCCCATCGTTCGATTGAACGAAACTCTCATTGGCTTCGACTTCTTGGTCATATCCCTTCAAAATGCCTGTCAAAAAATTGCTGGAAATTACAGTCCTCTGGATTTCCTCTTGGGACTAATGGATTGTTCTCCAGATTCCAGACTAAGTTCTAGTCGAATTTCAGTGACTCCTCTATTGACTGTGTGCTTCCTAACGGACTGATGGTAGCACAGCTCTAGATTCGATTTTTTGATAGCGACAAACTTTTGTAAAGGC
Organism: Eristalis tenax; assembly: GCA_905231855.2. NCBI lineage: Eukaryota > Metazoa > Arthropoda > Insecta > Diptera > Syrphidae > Eristalis > Eristalis tenax. The sequence goes on from HG993126.1 coordinate 27,082,136, forward strand.
AGTGTATTCCCACACACAAGCCGCCCATACACAGCACACTTTTGAGCTCACTTTAGAGTGCACTTCGGTGTCGCTTTCCGCCACACACTTCTCGGAGCAGTGACACTAAACATAAAGAAATTCCCATTTTACTCGCAAAACGTGGCACACCAAAAATCGGTGAGCGGACTAGCCCACACACAGGACACACTTCAGCACAGCGACACAAGTGTACCGTGTATGGGCACCTTTTGACCTTCGATTTGGCCGGTTAGTAGGCAATATGTCTGCTTGCCTTCGTGTTCTTGTCGATGTCGCAAGGCCTTGGAAAGACGATCGACAGAAAACCTCTTCGCAATCTCTACCCGTTCTCATTCAAGTTCCGGTAGCAAAACGATTATAATCCTGCTGCCAGCTCTCACATAGCGCGTCCACTTAAAAAAGTGCTGACCCAGATTCCGATTTAAGACGAAGAGTGTTTGTTTTTTCCTGCGCCCGTCCAACAACGATGTTCGCCCAGGGGTTAACCACCCCAGTCGCATTCTCAATGACCCCGAATCAGTTAATCCCTCGTCAACGCTGGGCGGGTTCCATTAGAAAATTGTTCAAAAATCCCAAGACGAACGAGATACAAAGCACAAATTATTGCCCACGTTTCCAGCGCTGATTAAGCTTAACAAGCTCAACCAATGTCATCATCTCCACATCAGTTCCGCTCTCGCCGCAGCAGATTCCTTCCCGGCCCTCTTTTAAGTGGGAACTATTTTTAGCCTCGTGCGTTGGCTTAATTTATTTAAATTGACCTGCCAGCAGCAAAAAAATAATCTGCTGACATACAGGAGCCATCCACTGTCCTCCTGCCTGCGCCCGCTGAACACATCTAGACTTTTAAGCCTTCCTATCAATTTTGCTAAATTTATCTCTGAACTCTGGTGGGACACACTTCGGTCGGTGTGTGCTCTGCCCTGCGAGAGGGTCGCCTCCCCCAGACAACACTGAGACCAGATGGACGCCACCCCATGTTGACATGTGAATTAAATGGAATCTGAGCGCATATTCATGACCTTCCAGCGTTATTACAACGAAACAATGTCGGGTTAGTTGGTCATCTGAACAGCGGAGGGACACCCCCTCTTCGATGTGCTCAGCCTGTAGACAATGGCTGGGCTCCTTTGTTTTTGTGCCAGCAACCCCCGCACGACAGTGGCCGTGGGGCTTGCTGCTTTGATTGGATGTGCCATCACGATGTGAAGGTAACAATGGGCAGCAGTGAAAGGTGGCTCGCCGTACTGTTGCTACGTCGCTGGAGTTTTTCATTCAAATCATGTTGCTTAGACGAGAACTAATCAGAAAACATTTCGTTTCCTCTCTTCCATTGCAGAGTTCTGGTATCGGGGAGCCCAGTGTCTCCCATGCCTTGGTTGTGATATTTTTAGAATTTTTCGCATGGGGTCTGCTGACGATGCCTGTGATAGCGGTAAGTAATCCAATTGTGTGACGCTGAGTCTTCAATCATCACTCTCTATCTCTCTCTCTCTCTGTCACTCGTGATTTAGGTTCTCAATCAGACATTTCCGGATCACACGTTTCTGATGAACGGTCTGGTGATGGGCATCAAAGGTATCCTGTCGTTTTTAAGTGCTCCGCTAATTGGAGCGCTCTCCGACATATGGGGGAGGAAGTTCTTCCTCCTTATTACGGTATTTTTCACATGTGCCCCCATACCATTGATGACAATAAACACCTGGTGGTTCTTCGCCATGATCTCGATTAGCGGCGTGTTTGCGGTCACGTTTTCGGTTGTGTTCGCCTATGTAGCCGATGTGACAACAGTTGAGGACCGATCGAAGGCCTACGGCTTGGTATCGGCGACATTCGCCGCGAGTCTGGTAAGTCAACAGCATAAATAGCCAAAAATTGAGCTGACTCCTGAGTGTCTGTTGTGTTTTTCAGGTGATTTCGCCAGCACTTGGAGCGATGCTCATGGAGATGTACAGCGACACGTTGGTGGTGGCTCTGGCCACCGCCATAGCAGTGTTGGATGTGTTCTTCATACTGGTCGCTGTGCCTGAGAGCTTGCCAGAAAAGGTGCGCCCCTCATCGTGGGGTGCCCCAATCAGTTGGGAGCAAGCCGACCCCTTTGCCGTGAGTACCCCTTAGCTCCTAGTCTCTCAAACGCCATTATCTAGCGCCTTGTTCACTTCAAATTTCAGGGCCTTCGCAAGGTCGGCACAGACCACACAATTCTAATGCAGTGCGTCACCGTGCTGCTGTCCTATCTCCCCGAAGCCGGGCAGTATTCGTGCATATTCGTGTACTTGAAGCTGAAAATGGGCTTCAACTCGATGGAGGTGTCCATATTCATAGCTTTGGTCGGGATTCTGAGTATAATCGTTCAAGTGACGTTAGGTGTTCTAATGCAGTAAGTACCACCGTCGCCCTTCAGTCGCTTCGTTGCTTGACGCTCCCCCGTCATTTTCTTTCCCAGGGTTCTTGGTGCAAAGCGTACAATAATTTTAGGATTAATTTTTGAAATGATGCAACTGCTGTGGTACGGGTTTGGAAGTCAGACGTGGTAAGTAACCCCTCTCGCAGCCCCTCTCACGACTCGAACTCAAGCCTGAGCTCCTTTTTCAGGATGATGTGGGGTGCTGGGGTGCTAGCTGCCCTCGGGTCGGTGACCTATCCCGCGATAAGTGTTTTTGTGTCCATACACTCAAATGCCGACCGACAAGGTAAGCTCTTTCACATCTCATCACATCAGATCGATTCTATTGAAGTTTCCTTCTCCTCGCACAGGTGCTGTCCAAGGAATGGTCACGGGAATGAGAGGCCTGTGCAATGGACTCGGCCCGGCTATGTTCGGTGTCATCTTCTACCTATTCAATGTGGACTTGAATGACGAACACAACAGCATAGGTCGCAATGGGGAGGACGGCGTTCGGAACGAGACTCTGCGTCCGGACACGTACGCACAATTGGCGCCTGGCCCACCATTTGTCTTTGGCGCCTTCATGGTGATTTGTGCCATTATGGTGGCTGTGTTTATACCGGAGAGCCGAACCGATATAAGTACAAGCAGATCGGCTAGTGAAAAGAAGAGTAAGTATTACCGAGGGATGGTTGCTGTTTTAACACGCGGGCGTGGCGATGCGGATTGGTGCGTCGACCCCTACGAACTTGAGCCTATGGTAACTAGGTTTGATTCCGGGAGGAGCAAAATAATTGTCACGCCCCCACCTCTTTCCAGACACTGACAATGCTCAAAGAGTGCAACTGTCCAGAAATAGCTTCTCAAATTGGCCGTTCGGAGTCGGCGTAAAGCTGTAGGTCCCTTCCTCTCGTGAAGGAACAATAGAAAGTACAACGCGAGTGGTTGCTATATTTTTATCTGGACACTATGTCCAAATGACAGAGGGTTTAGTTTTGAGTAGGAAGGCGCGGCGACACGCGGATTGGGTTTGGTAACTCCATTATCCACTGGTGGAGGTACATCTGCTTGGCTGTGGAGTTGATGTCCGGCACCTCTCTCAAGTCGTTGAAATTGTGAACGGCTTGAAATTTGCATCTGAGAAAGCATTCAGATCCGATGTGGGAGGCTTTCTATCCGTTCCTCATCCATGCAGCTTCTGCAAAAGTCAGTAATGCTGATGACGCCTAGTTTTCTGCCATGAGCTCCTAAGGGGTAGTGTCCTGCTACACCAACCGCATAATCTTTGAATGAAAGGAGCTGTTTATATCGCTCTCGTTCGATCCAAATTGAGGGCTGACATGTCCTGTCCGCATTAGCCACCTGGTGTTAGTTAAGTCAGTTGCGCCTAGTCTTCTGCCATGATCTCAAGGGGCATTGTCCTAACACCAATCTTTGAATGAAAGGAGCTGTTTTTAGCGTTCTCGTTCGATCCAAATTGATAATTGACATGTCTTGTCCGCATTAGCCACCTGGTGTTAGTTAGCTCAGTTGCTACCCTTCGTTGGCACCAAGGTGCATTATTAAGGGAAGAGTTATTTCTTGCCAGTCTACAAAGTTTACTGGAGTGTCTCTATGGTCGGGCGTCTAACTGAAATTGAGCTAGTCAATCATCTCCTGACACGAACGACATCTAGACTTGAATGGGACTGATTCCAATTAATGGCCACTTGGCCATGAAAATACTTATATCGTGAGGAGACACTCAATTCCATCTAAGTCATGATCTCCAACTTGAACTTGAACACTGTGTTCCCGAAGCCAATTGGAAACAGGAAAATTGAGTTGTTTGAAGAAAACCCCACTTGCAATACCTGTCTCCGTGTTCACACGTACGGAGTTCTTGAACGAGGTGTGATGTGACTACTCCGTAAATCCTACCCATGCTCGGGGCAACGAGTGGTCTATGCTTTTGCTTATAACATGAACATTTCGTAAGCACACTGAAAACGGACTACTGCGCAGAGAAGTGAAACCGAAAAGAGGTGTTAGCTGTCAATTTGCTGTTCAAACAGGTCGAGGGGAGTGAAATTGAAGGTGACGTCAAGGTGGCATCTGCAGGACAGACCTCACCCTGCACCAGCAATGCACAGGCAGGCTTGCATTTGAACTTTTTTAGGGGCATTGTAGTAGACCTAGACACACAAGGCAACTTCAATGAAATGATAACGTGCTCACCCTTATGACCAAAGGAGACTTACACTTTTATGCCGATTCAGAAGGGCCAAGTTAGGAAGCATTTCTTGACCTAGAGCGCAATGTCATTAACTCCGAAATAGGAAGACAGGAAAATAAACCTAGACTTACAGGATAGAAGACTACCGACTCCCTTAGGGTCCCCCATGAATTAATTAAAGCATAGCAAAATCCGCTTGGCGAGATCATGGTTGCAGGCAGGTCTAAGTGGATCTTTAAACAACTGCAACTGTGGTACTGTGGTTCGACTTGACGTCAATCTCTGACTTCGTCCAACAGTTGATGCTTTGTTCAGTCTGGACGTCAAACGGGCGTCTTTGGCTTCCTAGATTAGGCAGATTTTTGTGTGAATACATTCAGTGTCGTTTCCTGTGTTCACGTTAGATCTACAGTGGAACAATCCAACAATCTCCCACCGATTTGAAGAGTCGGCGAATTCACACATTCGATGCCAATTGGAATTGTACAAGAATCGAAGATCAACAATCGACTTCGCTCAGTTTTAATTCGAATCGAATTATTTGATTGTTTTTATTCGCAACACAGTATTCTCCGCTCCTATCTTGAAGCTTCCACGATCACCAGCAAGCGAAGATAAGAAGTCTAAAAGGAATCGATAATCCACCTCGAATTCAGCTGTAGGCGTATCTCACCCATTTCCCTTCGTAGGTTCGTCCTCCTCTTTCCCTATTATGGTGTACTTGGCATCAGTCGATCGTGCAGATGAGTGACGGATGATGTGCAGATGAGTGACGGTACAAACTAGGCCTAGCTTGCACAATAACCAATCGTGTTGTGCGTCCTCTTGTTCGCTGACAAGTGGACGCGATCAATAGCTCGTCGAACGGCGAAGGTTGAGAAGCACTTTGATCGTTGGCAGTAAGTCGAAAGAGGTGTAAACGTTGCTCTGGGATTGTCCCAGAACCCTCAGCATAGGAGACGACCCACCTGCTTACCATTCGCCGGTGGCTAGGAAAAGAAGAGTCCAAGCTGAACTGCAACCTAGCTTTGACTAAACGGCCAATACCAAGAAATGTATCTTAAAATGAAGGCAGTTTAATATCAGTCCGAATTGTTAACATCATTTTTGTATTTGTTTTCTTCCGCAGGAGTCTCACTGGACGTCCAATATGAAATCGAATGCGGCCGCAAATCCTCGAGTCCCCTAGCCCCGCTCATGCGCTCAGATTCATCCGCGCAGCTGTAGTATATTTAGACCTTTTTACATTAAAATCATTTTTACTTGTTAAAACAAAGAATTGTATTTCTTTTTTGTTGTGAATTAATTTAATGTTTTTTTTTTTTTTTTTTTTTTTTTATTACTTAGCAAAATATGTACAATTCTGCGAAATCAACAAAAGAAAACAAAAAAAAAATCTATAGCATAAGCAACAAGACACACCGAAAGAATTTACATATGTATTTCTTAGTTACTTCCTTTTCGTTTTATTTTCTCTCCCATTCTTAGATCTTGAGCGTTGTTCATATTTTTTTGAGGTTAACCGGAAGCACCCAACAACGTGCGTCCGGTTCTGTAAAATATTTAAGATAATCTAGCCGTTAAGTTATTTATGAATTCAATTGTGTATTCGAGATTAAATGTTAGACAAGAGAAAAGAGAAAACAGAGAGCATGCACCTGCACGTGTGTTGAAGTGTTGCTGGAGGAACGCAAACCGCGTCTCGATGCACAGCAGACAATGTGCTTGTGAGTTCAATAAGCTTTAAACGTATTGTTCCGTTCTCTTTTTTTTCTCCTGATTTTAAGTCAAGTCATCACACTACATTCTAGGGTCGATATCGAGTATTTTGTTAGGAGCCACACACAGGAAACCACAAGGCAATTATTGTTACATTTGCGCCAGTCATCTCGATCTTGATCGTTTCGTTTTGTTCGAATAAATGTGAGAAATTGAGATTTTGCCAATTTATTTTTATATAGAGAAAGACAAACCAGAGCGAAGCATGTATTTTTTTTTTTTTGTAAAACATAACCTCTGCCAGGATATATGTAAATGCAAACAGACAAATGATTGGCCTGCAGGGGCTTGAGGTGCTTTGACAAACATTCAATTCGCAGCTCATCGTGATTTTGTAATATACATATTTAAATAAACTAAAAAAAACTTTGTTATTGAAAAAAAAGAAACCTTTTTCCAAAGAGAATTAATAAATTTAGGAGTAAAGTATATGAATGAAGTTGACTGTAGAAACTTATGTGAATCGACAAAAAGAAGAAATATGAAACAGTTGCAAGAGTGATATGATTTTGTATAAAAGAGCCGAGGCTTAAACCCCAAAACTCAACTCAAACAAAAAGCAGTCGTGTAAGATGAAGGCAAGTTCTTGCTATACTCTTAGGAGAGTACTAGAAATAGTTCCACAAACAAAGACACGACCTAACAAGAGCGTTTCGGGGGAAAAAACCCCCCCGGAAGCTCACTACCAAACACAGAAACTTAGCAGTTCAGGATTAAAATACAAAAAAAAAAAACAATTAGAATAAACGATGGGTACCTACTCACAGTTGAAGCAACGACACACGAATGCGAGGACATTCTGTGAGGCTATCAAAGCTGCTTTCAGAGGAGCCAACACAAAAGAAGCAAGAAGCATACACTATAAATATGAGATGAGGTAAATGTTCAATTATTGTTTTGCAACATTGTGAGATGAATTGTGAGAGTATTTTATTAAAAAAAAAACAAAGAGAAAACAAAAAACACAAAAACTGAAGAGATGAATATATAGCGAGAGGAGAAATAAATATATATATAAACATTAAAGAGGGGTGTTGTCTTTCATTTAAAAATCTCCGCGACCTGAACGTCGGGCCCGCCGGTGGTTGAAATGTATTCACACAAGTGCAGGGAAGTGGTGGTTTGCTGAGAACCCAGCTAGGCGGGATAGCAGACATAATATGTGTGTTGCTACAGCCCGTAGAGGGCCAGGGATATTGTCCTTATACGAGGGGAAGGTGCCTACTGTCTCCGGACGGCCAATTTGAGAATCTTTTCTGGAGGGCGAGGGCTATTGTCCATTTAAGGGGGAAGGTACCTACTGTCTCCGGACGGCCAATTTGAGAAGCTCTTCTAGGGGGCCAGGACTATTGTCCATTTAAGGGGGAAGGTACCTACTGTCTCCGGACGGCAAATTTGAGAAGCTTTTCTAGAGGGCCAGGGCTATTGTCCTTTTACGAGGGGAAGGTACCTACTGTCTCCGGATGGCCAATTTGAGAAGCTTTTCTAGAGGGCCAGGGCTATTGTCCTTTTACGAGGGGAAGGTACCTACTGTCTCCGGACGGCCAATTTGAGAAGCTTTTCTAGAGGGCCAGGGCTATTGTCCATTTAAGGGGGGAAGGTACCTACTGTCTCCGGACGGCCAATTTGAGAAGCTCTTATAGACAGTTATACTCTTTGAGCTGTGTCAGTGACTCGAAGGAGGTGGACGTGAAAATAATTTTGATCGCACCGGGAATCGAACCTCGGCTAGTAAGTTCAAGTCCGTTGGGGCCGACACCGGATATCTGCCCAAATTAGATAGTTTGGTGGTTTGATACTCAAATCAGATCGGTACAAGTAACATCAACTCATACATGTTTTTTAATTCTCCCCACGATGTACTCTTATATTTTTTACACAGCAAATATAAAGTCCATTCGTTGTCCATGTTTACTTGCATGTCGCACCATCTCAGAGTCCTAATGTTTCACTAATAAAATGGAGATCACAAGTCACAATAGCCTAACAAAACCATGGTGAGTTACAAAAATGTGACGTCTTCGTAGTTTAGCGAAACCTCACAACTTGTGAACATCACAGGATCTGTCAAAGTTGGAAGAGGGAAAGAAAAAGTTGAACTTATTCAGCAACACAACAAAAGTTAGGGTTCATATCTTTGCCCCAAAATAGAGGATCGGAAAGACACAAACCGCGGAAATTTTACACAAATAAGAAATATTTTATCGAATTGACAGTCTAATGATGATATTGTGAATGAAACCGAAGCGACAGCTTCGTTGGCTAAAGCATTCCCTTATCAGGATACGATCCAAAGTAATTGGAATTGCCGATTGAGCTCTGCAGATTCTAATGCACCATCTAGCAGGCTAGACATCTCTAAGAAGCGGGCAATATCTGGGACAATACCTGGGGAAGTTGCAAACGTTGACCAGGACCAGGCTTCAATGAGAAAGTCCCTGATCGAATAGATGGTTACGATTCAATGGATGGTGGCCTACATTTAAAATGCTATGTGCGTTCCAACAGGAGGTATAGAAGAAGGGTATCAGTTATATCTCCAGCTGGGCACACCATCGGAGGTTGTCCCTCAGGATTGGACTCGAAGACTATCCGAGACGGAGCATTGGTGTCTATTCTCTCTACATGACCTAGCCATCTTCGCAGAATCTTCGTAGAAATCTGATCAAGTGAGTGAGTGTAAGGTCCACCAAGCGCTCGAAGCGCTGCGTCAATACAGATGAAATGTTTTAAGGTCTCTCTCTCTCTCTGTCAGCTATGTTGTGGCAACTTTGACAATGTGCGTTGTGTGAAATACTCACTTTGACGACATCAGTGATCTCCCATCAATCAGTGTCCCTACAAACTGCCATCAAGAGAGTTCGCCGAGCTAGGTCTCTTGTGTAGGATCATGGATTGTCAGTCCAATGTCAGCAATGAGATTTGTTATTTAAAGCCTTGGCTGTTTTTAGTGGGATTTGCACCTCCTCTGCAGGCGAGCACTGAAGGACAGATTCCTGCCTAGCCATTTCACCGGTTTTCGCATTTCCTGGGATAACACTGTGACTTGGAGCACAGATATGGGAACTTCGAACTGACCCTCTTACGACGCAGCCCGACAGTAGCTTGAGACAATAGCTTTGATGGCTGCTTGGCTATCAACCTTCTGTCATGTCAACTTGACGGCATGCTTCCCGGGTTGCCAATAGTTTCTCTTGGAATGCACTGGGATTTTCTGACAGTCTGTAGGCTTTAGAAATGTTCAGGAATTCTGAGAAAACACACACCCGACTGCGAGCCGTCAGGTTAGATTCCCAGACTAAAACAAAACAAGTGGATACAACTTAACTGTCAGCAATCGACAGAGGCACAATGTTTAAGTTTCTCTGCCCTGATGACCGTCGGTCATATGCCAACTATACATGTCCTCCACAGATTCACTCAGAGAAGCACAGAATATACATTCGAGAAGAGAACGGTTGCACGTGCACCTAACAAACCGATAAACAATCGTAATCTGACATAGATATGTTCGACCAGTTAGAACTCCACGCATCCCTTGACGTTCGAGGGGATGGCCTATGTTTGGTCATCGATAAGTTCTTCGCAGATAGTCCACTCTCTGATGCATCCTCCTCCATGAACTGTGGTGAATCGACAGAGAAAATGCTGAGCATATTATTGCTGAGGGTACATTGCAACGCGACCCTTAGATCTATTGTGCCCCTTTTACTAGTTCCCCACACATATAGTTCTTTTCAGAGTTGTGTAAGGGGTAATGGACTCCTGCTGCACACAGGTGGCAGAGATTTATTCTAGAGTCTTCCCTCCAAGCCAGTCTCCCTTATGAATCGAGGAATGAGATATGATTCCACTGACTGCCTCTCCTCCTCCTCCAACGCCTCTGATAATAGGTGCGTGCCCAGATATCTTTGTCTCTTGTAGATTAGTGCCTCACAAGATCACTGTACATGGTCCAGAATCTCATTAGATTCTTCACAGAATCTGCAGAGACCTTCTTCTGGTACCGCGAGTTTCTTTAGGTTCTACCTGAGCCTGCAATGCTGTTTCTATCAAAAAAACTTTGTCTACCTAGGCACCGCTATCAATTCAGACAACGACACCAGCGCTGAAACCAAACGAAGAATAACTCTTGCCAATCGCTGCTTCTTTGGGCTAAGAAAGCAATTGGTAAACAAAGCCCTCTCTCGAACAACCAAGCTAACGCTTTACAAGACCTTAATCGTCCCAGTCCTGCTATATGGCGCGGAGGCATGGACTTTATCAAAAGCGGATGAAGCTGCTCTTGGTTGCTTCGAGAGGAAAATTCTTCGTGTGATTTTCGGTCCCGTCTGCATAGATGGTGAGTGGAGGAGGAGATATAATGACGAACTATCGACATCGACTTAGCCAGAGGAGTGAAGATCCAACGATTGAGGTGGCTAGGTCATGTAGAGCGGATGGAAACCAATGCTCCGGCCCGAAAAGTCTTCGAATCCACCCCCGAGGGACGGCGCAGTAGAGGAAGACCGCGACTCAGGTGGCGCACGCAAGTGGAAAGGGACCTCAACCAACTATGCGTGCGAAACTGGAGACAGCTAGCTAAAGATCGAGCTGGCTGGAGACGCTTGTTGGTTGAGGCCCAGGTCCACCTCGGACTGTAGCGCCACCTTAAGTAAGTAAGTAAGTTACTCCACGCTACAGAACCTTTGCTGGTTTTGGGAACCTTACGGGCTCTCTCTTTCTTCTTGCTGCATGAGCTGGACAGTCAATGGACAGTTACAAAGCAAATGTTACATTGTCTCATTCTCCTCTTCTTCCGTCCAAAACTCCCGAAAAAGGCTCTCCAATACTTTACTCGATTATACCAGAAGCATGGAATAGATCTTTCACTTTCACTATCAGCAAGCTGGTTCTGTTCGGATTCAATGGAAGAAGTGGTAGGGACATTGATTTAATTAGTTTTAGGAGTCTCCTGATTTGATGATGCCCAAGGCATGTGCCCTCCTAGCTAATTCGAGTCGCTGCTCAGGCCCAGGCGTCCATCGAGAGAACCAATGCTGAAAAGGTGGAAAACGAGAACACACTCCAATGACTACAGATTAACCATAAATTTATTTTCTCTTTCATTCGAATCTCAATCCTGCATAAACTGTAACATAGGGTCATCGGCTCTGACCCTCTTGATCATGAATTGTTCCATCTCCTCCTCGGTGGGCGCCTTCACTTCGTACATACTGTTGTACGCCCGTTTTCTGTCGTCCAGTTCAACTTTCTCGGGAGACTTCTTGTCACTCTTCGCGGAATCACGTCGCTTGCGTTTCTCCTTCTTCTTCTTCTTTTTCTTGTCCTTCTTCGATTTCTTTGACGATTTTTTGGGACTCTCATTCTCCTCGTGACCAGAATCTTGTTCAATCTCCCCCTCTTCTTGCTCTTCTGATGCGGCTTCTGGTTCTGCGTGCGGTTCCTCTGCAGGTTGTACTTCGTTGGTCTGCGCGATGGTGACAGCGTTCGGTTCCACCTCTTTTATGGTCACGCAGTACGAATTCTTGATGAACGACCGACAACACTTGTAGCCCCAACGACCTCCGTGCCAGTACGATCCCCATATCGTCTTGTGGTTGTTCGGATGGACGTCTTCCTCGTAAGCACTGCGCGCCTTTGTCTTCTCAATTCCCTTCACGATCTTGCCACTCCTCGAGTACTCAATGTAGTGCTCGTTCTGCGCTAGGAGAAGCGACTTCGGAGGCACCTGCAGATGCTCCTCGCCTCCGTACTTCTCCAGAATGTGATCCTTCGTCTGCGACTTGAATTCCTCCTTCTTCATGTTGTAGTCCTTCTGCAGGAGCTCAAGTTTGGTGGGCTCGGCCAAGAGGTGCACATCGACACCCTTTCTGTGTGCTTCCCATGCAAACAGCTGCGCCGTGGAATGCTTGCACGTGTCTCCCGTATACCGCACGCTGTTCTCTCCAGCGAACTCGACCTCGTCCGCTTTCGATTGTGGGTTTGGATTGTCCCTCATGGATCTCGTCTTTGGATCGTAGTACGCCGAGTTGGGATCCAGGTTCCTTAGATATTTGGCCGTGTCCTCTCTGATTCGAAGATTCCTCACGGTGATTCTCTGCTTGGAATCGACTTTTGTGCCCGGCATGTCCACTTCGTCGACATACTTGTCCTCATCTGACTCCTCATCGGAGAGTTCGGCGTCAGGATTGTTCTTCAGTTTCTCAGCCTTCAGCTGTCGTTTCGCTTCCTCGACTTTCTCGAACTCATCGACAATGTCTTTGTGCGATGCGGGATCGTACGCACTCCATCGGTCGCGCTTCTCGTCGTAGTCAGTCGCACTGTTGTCCGTAATGTGCTCATCGTGTACAACCAACGACTCTGAGTATTTTGCTCCGAACTTTCGTGGTCGCTCAAGGCAATCTTTCTTTTTGTGCGTGATCGCCCCACAATTGTCACAAGCACCCTTGCGAAACTTTGTCACCAACTTCGTTCCATCGACTCCCTTCAGAATCGGTTTGCTGTGTATGGTGCCCCCCTCTTCTTCGTCTTTCTGCGGACGTTGATGTTTCAGCGTGGGCCCTTGTGAGCCATAGTACCAAGGGGCACTGGATATGTACTGTGGAATGTGCGGATTGATGTCTCTACCTTCCTCATCCACTGCTGCTGGTGCTGTACCCGCCTTACGGGCTTCTTCGAGTTCCTTCGCCTTCCGCCAGTCCTCTCGAGTTTTCTTCTTTGGCTCATCCTGATTGTCTTTGTTGTGGATAATCTGGGATACCGGGGTTTTTGGTGCAGCGAAACTCATGGTTGCGCTGTGTTAAAGTTGTCGGAAATTAAGTAAGTTTTGTTGAAATGTTATGTTTTGGTGAAATTGAGATTTGTTAAGAAAATAATTACTTCTGACAGTTCTCTAAGAGGAGCTGTCAGTGTGGTACGATTTGATTGCATGTTCATTTTGAATGAATCCCGGACAGTGTTGCCATATTTCCAATTAGAAATGTTATTAGAGAGTTATTTGACAGCTCTAAAAACAAAGTGTTATTCTTACTTTAAGTGATTGCTGCCAGTAATGTCTCTCTTAAAATTAGTGACATATTGAGTGAACTATTTCAAGATTCACATGTCAACTTGGTTGTTTTACCACTTGGTTGCCCTTACGTCAGGGCATAATTTTAGCCAGAAGCTGAGAATATTATTTCGCAGACATCTTCGAAAAGGGAACAATTTATAGCCAGAAACTGAGAATATTGTACGCAGAGAACTTAATATTTCGCAGACATCATCGAAAAGGGAACTTTGCTGTCATGACGCATGACCTTTTATATGCTTCATCAACTCATTGTCTCCTTTCCACCGGTGAAGTGCTAGCTATAACAGGCATGAGCGAACATGAACTATCAGCAATTACGGCTTTAAAATAAAATCAAGAAATCCACTCATCAATGTAGTCGCACTTCCAAAATTATTTAAATTTCCATATTATTGTGACCCTGCCACACATCGAGACTCGTATGTTTTGCTTCCACCGCGCAGCTGTCAAAACAACCCGAAACGAGAAAACGAAACACCAGCAAATCCCCCACTCTTGTCTGCATTCGACAGAAACAAACCGAATTATGAAACACCAACAACCGTCAACAACGACCACAACCCAGTGAAACAATCTGAGGCAGAACGAGATTGGGATTTGTGTTTGTGAATCGTGATTCGGAAGTCGGACCGAAGTAGCTTGGCCGTGCGTTGTGTTGCCGTGTCGTTCGTTCTTTCGTTCTCGTTGCCAAGTCCCATGAAATGTCCGTGGGTACCAAAACAAATCTTTTCCAAAATATTTTAATTTAATTTGGTTTTTGGCATTTTGCAAACAACACCACCAATTCGATAGATCAACGTAAGGTTTTGTGTACAGTTTTCTTTTTCTTTGAAAATTCGTGACGTATGCGTGCGAGCAGCATCCCCGGATCCAACAACAACAACATCTTCATATCCCAAATCACCAACAATGGTACCCATTTCAATTATGTTAGTGCTCGTGTCCTCACCGTCCATGCTTTGTTCTGGTCGCTTGTTTTGAATGAAAAATTGTTTAAATCCCGAAGGAAAACCTGAGAAAGTCCTCGACTAAAACCATTCCGGTTCGCATTGGGCACAAATTCTGTGGTTTGCGTGTGTTTGTGGGGACAGAGAACTTCTTGTCTGTGCACTCATTTCTCGTGGATCATTGATTTTTCTCAACATCAGGCCCCCCAGCATCCGGAGTCGGAAAAAAGCTGCTGGACCCATGTCCACCGAAGCTAGTGTAATTTGTGCAAAAACCAAACTTCTTAAGTGAACAGCCCACCGCCACATCCATCGGCATGGCCGTGGAATCTTGAATCTTGTCCGAGCAGGAGGACAACACTTTTCTTGGGTACTCCGAAATTTTCTATGTATCTACTCTGTGGTAGACAAAAAAGCGATACGAAAAGTATCTTTTTTTCTCTGATATGCTGCTGGTGTTGTTGTTGTTGGTGATGGCGATGGCGTGTAGCTAGATTCATATCTGCAGCAGCAATGCTCGTCGGCGGGGTTGAAAGTGCGCGGACTGTTTTTCTGTGTTCTACCATCGCATTTGTTTATCCCTTTTTTTGTAGTATACTTATGCCAGTCGTAGCTGGTGCTCCTGTGTAAGTGTGTAACGTGAGAAGAGTGGATACACCAGATACCACCCCATCCCGCAGAGGAGGCTCGCGGGAGGCGGAAAGTTAATTTATTTGATTGAAAATTGCAGTGGAAAAGTGCTTGTGAGAGTGTGTCAGTGGTGAGGGTGAAAAAAATCTATTAAATCGGATCTTTAAGTGGATTAGGCGGTCCTGCAGTGCTGTGCCGTGAACGAGGACGGGAATAGGATTCTTCATAATACCAGGTACATATGGATATTTGGTGGATATGTTTTTAATTGTAATCTATCTAGGCGGGTTCATCAGCTTATTTTGACCCACATCCACGAGTGTGCCCATATACGAGTGCCTCAACGCTTCGACACTTCTCATCTGAAAACCTGTTCTAATGGGAGTGTGTGTAGCTGTGTGTGCTAGCGTGCGAGGGGGGGTTACTTGATCGGTTGGGGCTGATATCTTTTGTTTAACGCGATGTGATTCATGCGACAGAGTGATTGGGTTTCCCTTTCCAACTGAAAACAGCTTTGTGTTCGCACGGCGGATACAGACAAGGGTTTCAGCGTTAGGAGTCTTTGTGGATGTAGAGAGAACAAAAAATGATTGAATTTGTGTTCATGGGTGTCTGGGATTTCATTGAAATCGATGGTCAGTCGATTCAACAGTTGACATGAACTGATTCTGTTTGCCACTCCGTGGGGCTTCATCTGTTAACTGTTCAGAGGTGATTTCTCAACACACCGAGTGCATCCTATGGAGAAATAAATCGTTATGACGTCCAGTATGGATTGGTCCAGTAAGACACCAGCTATCGGGTTGTTGACCTAGTTCTTCCATTTCGGGAGTCATCTTTGATAGACACTGTTTTTAATGATCATCCTTTTTCAATGACTTCGTTTGAATTTGTTGTAAGAGGACACTATTGAGTTGCTGTGCCTTCTCCATCAAACTTGCTTCCATGTTGAACAACACGAGGTAGCTAAACGGAAGAATTGACTTACATAGCACAACTATGGATCACGCACGAACTGCAGATGTCTTCGATGCATCAGGCTGTTCAACACGCAATGATGTACACAGATTAGTGCTGGGTCCAACAAAGAGTGCTCCCACCTTGTCTATTGCGGACGTGGTTTGCTCCCATCAACATAACCTCACCCAATGCTGTCATTTCGTCGTCTGGTATTCCAGTCAGTATTTCAGATTCCTGCCAGAAATACACTTCAAGTGCATTTGCCAATTCATTTTCTCCGTGTTGGATCCAAGAGTTTAAAACTGCTCTCCCCCTCCGCCTCTGTTACCACGTCGACTTCAAAGAAAATATAAATTCGTGCCTGTAGGTGATGGGACGTCGGAGTTTGTTCCTGTATGCATTTTCTCTACAAAAGAATGTTTGCAGATTGTGCCTAAAAGTTCGGTATCAGAGGGGGTCTTCACTGTGGGATGGAGGACATGTACAAATAGGTACTTCTGTCGGCTTTGTGAAAGCAACTTTTGTAAAGCTGCTGTTCATTCGCAGGGGGAATCCAAATTATTATTGCTTGTTCCATTAGGTGTAGTATTTTACTAAAAACTTCCAAATAATCAGTTGGAGGGTAATTTAATTCAGCTTTTGAATTGTAGCAACTTGAGGCGCCAGAGAAGCGAACAGACAGCGTTCACAAGTTAATTCCCGTGAATTGAAACTGTAGAAGCCAACTCCGCCATTGGTTGAGGTGGTGTTCATTCGTCTTAACAATACGAGTGGGAAAGTTAACTCAAATTGAAAGCCAGTCAGTCAATCGTATGTTTTCGAGGGTCGATCAGGGTCTTCTCAGAAAATAATGGAGGTACATACGTATGGACAAATATTTAGTATGGACAGGAATGATGCCTGTTTTGCGTCTTGATGCATAGGTACTAGCTCGGTGTGGAAGGTGTGGTCCGGTTTTCGTGACACGGTCCTCAGAGTTTGCTTGAAAAAGCCATTTTAATTGGACCTAGAATTAAGAAGGAAAGAGTCAAATATTGTTCTCTGGACCAGAGACCTGCTGCCGTGGGATAGTGCCTAGGTGTATTGACTCCTGATGCTGAAGGTCCACGGCACAATCCCGAACGGAGTGACTTTCATTTTCACTGCTCACAACGCAGAAGTGTAATGACACAAGGCAATGTGCTTCTAAACACATTAATTATTCACAATATGAAAATCCTTAAAGTCGACTCAATGACAGCTGTCATGACAAGCTTCTCAACATTCGCCGTTCGGGGATGACGTCAACTGTTGATCCCGTACGCTCGTGAGAGAACACTAGCAAGTGGAATACCGGAACCGTGCCCGGTGTGTAGGATCACCCGAAGACGAAGAGGCATCGTTTCAATTGCAGAAATTAGCAAATTCGTCGAAGGCATAAAAGTCCAAGGTAACGTCAAGTGATTTCTCTTCTCAGACATTGTGTGAGCACAAATTTTGTTGTGAAACAGACTTCTAGTGCACTGATCTCTGGTCCCTCGGCACTCTTTTGGAGAGTTCAATGGACTCAAAGGCCAACTTATTTGAGATCACGTCGCAATTCATCACAGCGAATTCGTTGGTTCTTTATTCCCGACCCAGTGATTGGGCGTTGTTTTTCTCACAACCAACGGATGTGTGGCGAACGAATATGCAAATAATGAATTTATTCATCGCTTCATTTCCGATGATTGAATGATTAATTTGCGTCAATTCAAGTGCTACAACATTTCTGATTTTTGAGGCTTTTAAGCATTGAATCTATTTACGTTTTTTTTAACTTCTACAGTTCGTCACTCCGCTAACAACTGAAGAGCTGCAAATGTTATCTGAATACGTTTGACATTTTCATACAGTTTGTTTATGTTTTGCTAATGGGTCACAGTTTGCATTTGATAAGTCCATCTGCCGTGACAGTGACAAATGAGTGCTTTGTCGTGGTTTGAAAGCGTTGCTTGAAGATTGTGTTCCGTGGTTTTTAAGTGCTTCCTGATAGCAGGTTGAGTGTAATAATAATATCATGGATTCCTCCACAGATAGTGCTGGTCAGGGAACTGGCCTATCAGCTTCTAGAGTCCTTAACCGAGCTACGTATGTTCCGACATTTGAGCAAACAACGGCATCATGATCGGAATCGGAATCAAGTTGGAGTCTCAAACCACTGGCTTCAAGACTCAACACCAGCTCGACAGAGCTGATTGTCGATGCGTTTGGCCGAAAATTCCGCGTGGTAAAGTTACTAGTCTCTATAAGTTTTATAGTTTCTGTCAGATGGCGTTACCCCAACAAAATGTAGACATTATCCGGAAGGAAAAGATCGACCTCTCCGAATCATTGGATCAGACCTGACAAGTAAGCAGAAAAAAACCCCTGTTTCCTATTCTAACAAAACATTCGAGAACAAAGACAGAGCCTTGAGGAGTTACTCTCGTTCAAGTCGAGTGAAAGTTGTACGAATTCATCAGTTTATGGCTTGCTCTGTTTTTTCTGCACTTAACTTAATTGTGAATTAAGTGTAAACGCGTACCACTTGTCAAAGCAAATCTGTGCTTTTGTGGTTTATTCGACACTCAAGAGAAACCGCCGTCAGTAAGCTGGGTGAGCTAGTTTTAAGCCTTTTTGTCTAGCATGCACGTTTATAAGTCGAATACAACAAAAGCAAATATGGGCGACACTCAACCTTAAATGCTCACTAGAGTAGAGCTGTGCTTAACAGTTCCGACGACGGAACGGACATGGAGCGATCCTTTTCGCATCGGAACTGGTTTCCGGAGATATGTTCGCGGAACTGTGCAGTTCCACCGTTGAACATGTCTGGTGAAGCTCTTGAAGGAATCATAAGAGTCCACAGAAGTCTGTACGTAGGCCATGTCCGATCGATTGAAGAGAGAAGAGAGGATCATATAGGTGAATAATTTGGTTTGTGTGTGGCTGTGAAGTATAGATAATTGTGCTCTTATAAAACTGTTCGTATTTAATGGACTCATGATGTGCAGACGTATGAAACATGTCTATGGTCGCGACTCAGGTGCACACAACGAAGTGTGGTTCTATGTGCGTGCTTGTCATGTGCGGCTTGTGCACAATTTGTGTATACAACTCGCCGCGACATTGTGCTAGATGGAGAGGCTGTTCGGTTGAGGCCCAGGTCCACCCCGGATTGTAGCGGCAAATAAAGAAGAAGCTTTATTCTTCGTTAATTCATGCCTCTGTGAATTCGAAAGTACAGTGTGTTCTCGATTAGAGCAAACAATGGGAACTTGGGCAGTTGCAATTATCGAGTTTCGGGCCATATGAAAAGTTGAGCTGATGGTAGAAAAATTCAATTTAACTGCTGCGAAAATCGGAGAGTTGCATATATTCAGAGGTCCGTTACAGAGGTGCCACAGAGGACATAGTTCCTGGAGCTGTGCATGTCTGGAACGACAGAACTCTTCTAAGCAGGACAGCACTCTGGACACTCATCGGCCTCTTAACATGGATGCCCTTGGACATGGACGTATTTAGGTTGAGTTTACGGCACGATATGAAATATTTTTGAAAGAGGACATAGTTCCCAGAGCACTCTGGACACTCATCGGCCTCTTAACATGGATGCCCTTGGACATGGACGTATTTAGGTTGAGTTTACGGCACGATATGAAATATTTTCGAAGGAGGACATAGTTCCCGGAGCTGTACATGTCCGGAACGACACAACTCTTCTAAGCAGGACAGCACTCTGGACACTCATCGGCCTCTTAACAGGGATGCCTTTGGACATGGACGTATTTAGGTTGAGTTTACGGCACGATAGGAAATATTTTCAACAGAGGACATAGTTCCCGGAGCTGTACATGTCCGGAACTACACAACTCTTCTACGCAGGACAGCACTCTGGACACTCATCGGCCTCTTAACTGGGATTTGGAGAAGCTGCTGGGACGAGGACGAGACCATACATCGTTCAGTGGTACCGCTACCCTGAGGAGTATACCCCTGGGAGCTTACTCTCATCATTTGGTCGGGCCGACTAAGATCAGAGGAAGCCTTCTTCGCTTCGAAAAAACTGGTTTCTACTGGAGCAACAGTCCAGGATGGGAAACGTCCAGTCCATGTGAAACCGCACTAGGTCTACAAGGGCCTAAAGACTCACTCGTAACGGACGTAACAAGTCTGAAGGCAACTTAAGCAATCGAGTCAACACACAAAAATATCGCCAAGAATCACTCATTTGCTCACTTCGCTCAGTTTCGTTAAGTTTCGTTCACTTTTGTTTGCTTCAAATCGAGGCGACATCCATCGCTCTCAACTTATGCAAATGACAGTTTTTGGTTGGACTTGGCGTGTGTTCGTAGCTTCGTAAGTTGCGCAAGATTTTTGTTAAGAATTATAGCAACTTCTAAACTTGACTAGGCTGCTCTTCGTTTGGTTTTGACATGAGCTTAATACCCATATCACAATGCCGCGTTCTCGCGGTCGTGCTCTGACATTTTAAGTAGAATAAGTCACAATGCAGCGATCGCAGTTTGATAGTTCACAGATCGTGACATCCACAAACTCGGACTTTTGACAGTTGTGAAACAATTTTCTTTTATTTACGCGTGATATTTCATTGTTGGCAATCTGAGGCACCTAGTTGTGTGCGTAATTAATTTTTTGCAGAGATTTTTTGTGAAATAATTGAATTTTTTTCTCGGAAAATGAATTCTAGACCATTTTACTTGTGAAACGTGCAACTTTTGTTGTGATTTGGAAAAGTGACATTTTGACATAACCACAAGCTCGATAAAACGCGTACTAAAACCTATCAACGCCCAACAGCACGAGCTCGTCATTGTGATTTGGCCATAATGCCACTGCGCTCTGCTGTCACTCGCATAAACTTGGCCTTTGTTGTCACATTTTACCAAATCCTTGAATATTCAGCGAGGCGTCAGTGCTGCCAGGCGGATGTTAAAAAAAGTCTTAAACTCTCAGTAGGTTAACTTGGGACTGGCTTACACAGTTGATAGGAAAGAGTCGCAAAATTTCATTCTTTTGAAAGTCAGGTCATCAGGACCGCATAGGTGGTAGTTGGTTCACGTTTAAGTACGTACTGAGGCATACTCTGGCAACAGAGTAAACTTCAGGAAACTCTCGGACATTTCGAATGACCCACGCACTTCTCCACTTTTTCTCTTCTTGTTGCAAGCTTCTTTCAAGCATAACCCAATCAGTGAAAGAATCTGGGCATCGCCACCCGCTGAATCGGTAAAAATGCACCAAACCAGCTATATTTCCTGTTTTCCCTTTTCCTGTGCTGCAAACTTATCCGGAGACACAATCAATTTCTTTGACAAGATGGGAATGTCCATGTGCCTCGACGTCCACTTTGGATTAGTCGCTGGAGGTTGTGCAATTGCTTGTCGATATTTTCTTGCTTTCCTTTCTGATCCCTGCAAGGGATGGGCGTCGATAAACGTCCATTCACGTTGCAATCCTAAGCCTGGCTCAAAGTGTCACCGCATGACCCATTTACGCCCACAGCATCTGTCATCCATTCAGGTTAAGTGATCAAATTTGTGGAGCTCACCCACCATCATCCGCTCTGTCCTTAAAGCGCTTAATCCACTCTGACGAAAATCCAATTTTCCCCCGCCACACATAACCTATGTTTTGTTTCCTCCAAATCCCGGTCGAAATGCTCAACATCCCCTGCATGAGCAGAAATATCGGATTTTCCTCAATTCCATTGTCCCAGATTCTCATGGTCATGTCACAAATTCGGTGTAGCTGCCGCACGTCCCCTGCCGCGCCCCGGATCCACTGCACACTGCTGCATCCGTATCCGCATTCGTATTCGACTGCAGCTCGGCACTGCACACCACTCTGCATGTGTGTGCTACTTTTTTCCCGTTGGAACCAGTTTTGCACGGTTCGCCTTTGCATGCATGCGCTGCAGTCTTCCACTTCGCAGAATCCCTGACAAGTTGAATGGCACTTTGCAGGCGGGCATGCTCGCCGCCCGCATGGCTCAGTCGGAGAGGGAGAGTCGAAGACTCTCTCTCTCTCAGTCCACAGCTGAAAATTGAATTCTTTTATTTCGCCGTCGCGAACTTTAACAGTTGTTGTCGAATCCCCGAGGAATGAATTGCAGCCGCGTACTTACCGTTAAAAGTTCCATATTTCCCCTCTGCGCTCGGGCTTCCATGTGATGTGCCGTGAACCGCGAGCTGTATTTCAGGGTCACAGCGGGGAGGGACGGCGCGAGTCCTTTGTCTTGCCCTTTGTGCGCACACAAAGGATTCGCAATTCGACGAACGACAAGCACATTCATCTCGAATAATTAACTGAAAGCCGAGCGCTGGAACGAAACCGAGGGGCCTGTGGTTTCATTCTTCTCCCCCTTGAGCCAGAGTAATCCTCCGACATCGACGCGAATCCTTGCAGGCGGTTGTCGTTCGATTGCGGGAGTGTCGCGGCCGAGGCAGTGGATGAGCACCTTCCAGTGGTCGCAAAAGATACCTCTGAGGGAACACCTGCACGTGACACGTGCAACTGCTTCGTCGGCACTCTCTGCTTGGTGTGCTGTATTTTTGGAGGCCACCCAGTGCTGGCACAATTTTGTTTTATTAGCAAACTGTTATTATTTCTTGTTTACTGGGGTAACGGCGGCGATTACCGTAATTGCCACACAGCACACATCTGGAAATGCGAATTTGAGGTGAACGAGTGTAACTGGCGGTGGATTCGTTGAGCAATGATCGAACTCCACGCGGCTTGTGGGGATTACCATTTGTGTGAGGCCTTCAGAGCGAGCATCTGTGTGGGCATTTATCTAATTTTGTCGGTGAAAGCTGTCACCAGGCCAGCGACTGGTTTCCTAGGGAGGCGATAGACCAGTGGCAGGTTGTGATGTGTGCATTGCCAGAGAATATGAGGGGAATCGAGGTCCAGGGAGCTTAGGTGCCGCCTTGGGTTGAAGTGGATAGCAGTTGAGTTAACGTTTTGTGGTCTTCGTTGGGTTGCTGGTCTACGCTGTAGCTCTGAGTTGTAGGTTAGTCGTGAAAGTGGCTACCATTTTGATTTCACTTTTCTGCAGGCATAATCGACCGTGGGGCTACTTTCCTAAGCACCTTCGACAGTGGTAGGTCGAAATAGGGTCATTGTCTGAAGAATTCGAGATCTGACACGAATGCATTTGGTACAGTAGTCAGATTTGTTCGCTGTTTGGATTTCAACACTTCGCGCGGCTGTCTGTGGTGACGTCGAGCTGGCATAAGTCAGAGAGTCATCTACAAATCGACAGAGTCCGTTGGATGTGGTTGATCTGCCGTGTAGATGGGACCATCTTTAATCCCTGTGCATCTCCCGCTCTGCTGATTTGCTGTCTTCAATCTGAACGTAGAATTGTCTGGAATGCAGAGTGCTATAAATGATGAGGTTGGAGTTGAATCCCATCTGGCTCAGCTTGTGGATGAGTCCCTCAATCCAGACCGTATCGAAGGCCTTGTACGAGTGCTGCTTGTCCTGCTCAATGTGACTGGAGTTGACGGTCGTTGTTCTTCGTTTTCCTCCTAGTCTTCAACCAGAGTGGCCAAGTCCAAGAGTTCAGCATCTGTGGACTCTGCTGTCATCGTCAACATTAGGATCATCCATGAGCAAAAGTTGAGGCAAAAAGTGCTACAATGTCCCAACGGTGTCTGCTACTTTTAACCCAATCCACTCCTTCGCTGATGACAGCACCCTCAGCTTTACATATTCGTTCCCAGACCCACGACCGCGAACTTCGACCCTAGAATTGGAACGGCAGCTTATGTTAAGAACGTTGAATTCCAAACTTGACAGCATAATTAACTGGGGAAAGAACAATCGAGTGGAATTCAATGAATGCCACCAGTGTCGACGAGACCGGAAAGCTTTCCATCCTTGGTATATATCAACACAACACTTAGTTCGAACGATCACGTATTTGAGGTCGCCAAAACTGCTGCGAAATGTTTAGGTTTCCTCAATCGATGCAAGAAATACTTCACCCCTGCTGATTTGGCTTTAATTTATAAGGCGTATATACGCCCTAAACTTGAGTACAACGCACATATCTGGTCTGGTGCCCCCAAAACTGCCCTGCACCTACTAGATAGAATCCAAAAGCGAGCGGCTTATAGGAGGCAACCAAATTGCAGAGTCATTAGACTCGCTCGAACCACGACGTACCGTCTCGTCTCTATCCGTATTTTAACGCTATTTTAACAAACGATGCTCAAGTGAGCTTGTCAACTGCATTCCTCCTCTCCATGAATTCACTCGCAATACCCGTCTCGCCAGGAATGCTCATCAGTTTACCCTAAAGCCTGCTTTCGGACTCACAGTTAAATTTAGAGACTCGTTAATCAGTCACATCAGCCTACTATTTCCCCCAGAATACAATCCGCAGAGGTACCTCCTATCCCTTTCTCCCTCTACACCTTCGGCCCGTGCTGTGTCTTAAACCCGGACACTTAAGGGTATTGACAACCACTTGTGCGCGCAAATTATAAAAAAAGTCCATCGAAGAGTTTCCGAGGCTCTTTGGCAGTTAATCATGAATTTGTGACAGTTAATGACTAAATAACGCGAGTGCCGTTCTCTGATTGGTCAATTTGGTTTTAGAAAACGATCTAAAAAAATGGTTGTCAAATATTGTAGGGCGCAAGAGACGTAGAGGCTGGGCATCGATATCATACTTCGTTTCCACACACAATAAGTGACACACATAAAGACCAAGATAATACAAACTTGTCAAAGTGACACATGTTTTTGGGTGACACGACTAAGAGAACATGGGAGATTGATGAATGCCGGTAAGATGCTATTCCTTCAACTTCAAATTAACCAGGGGACCAATTAACGCTGATTTTATTCAATTTATAGTTAAGTAGTTTCATGGCACCGGGAAACAAAATCAAGACCTTCAAATAAACGCGTGTCAAATTATCAAGACTCGACTGTAGTAGCCACAATGAAATGATTCCACAAAGAAGATGAGCGAAAAAAAATACTCTGCGTCTGCCAAACGTCTCAAAATAATAAACTCTGTTCTCTGTTCTCTGTTAAAATGGAGTCATTTGCAGAACTAAATTCTGCGCCCTTCCCTCGAATGATTGAGTTGATGGACATTTGCTTATTTGGCACATTTGTGGCACGCATTGAAAGTCTACCTCTTGTGAATCTGAAATCGACTTTTGCTAAAAATAATTAAGAAGGGGATGTCAAACGTAGGGCGCTCAGTTGTCTCGGGCCAGCAAAACAGCTTAAACAGTTCCCTTTAAATCCATAAAAGGCAATAAATAAATCATTCGGAATATTTGAGGTTTTTTCTTCTCCTAATTCGGAACTTAGTATACCACCGTTCAGTGCGAAACATTGTTCCCGATGGCTTTTGTTTATTCATCAAATAATCATCTTTTGCGTTTTGCGTGTGTCTTGTTTATTTGTTCAGTTTCATTCGATCGTTGCAGCAGTTTGTTCAGTTCCTTTTGTTTGTAATCACAATTCGCCTTCGTTTGTAAACTAAACAGTTGCTTGTTACTAAAAAGAAGACCAGAGATTCTTCGTTTTATTTACTTCCACCTCCATTCGTGGTCATGTGGTCGGTTAGAATTTGATATTCTTGTGGCCTTGGTTGTTGTTGAAGGATGACTCCGATTATGTTAAATTATATGGTTTTCGTTCGCATCCAATGTTTTATTTTTTTTTTATCAATTGCGCGCTCACAAGGGGTTGTTAGTACCCTTAAGTGTCCGGGTTCAAGACACAGCACGGGCCGAAGGTATAGAGGAAGACACCAAATGTGCCCAAATGATCTCCACAAGTTCCTCTGGTCTGTACAGTTGTGAGTTGTGAGTTGCAGTTTGTCAATCATCCACTTTACCAATATGGTGCGTTTACGTACACTCTTCGCACATAGAGGGCTCTGCAATAATTCAGTATTTCATCATTTAGTCATGGCATCCGCTAGTTACGGAACATAGTATGGCGCACATAAGTAAAGAATGACCTCAACCAAGTCGCCGAGGGACCTTGGAAGCTGGCTAATGATCGTGCCAGCTGGAGTGGCTTTTAGGCTAAGTCACAGTTCTACCTAGAGTTGTCAAAAACAGGAATGCTTTCGGAGGTTTCTGTGGAATTTGTAATGTAGTTGTAATGTTTCGGCAATTCTAAAATTACGGTCTCTTGATTTTGATGACGCTAACCATTCTCTTCAACTTTGTCATTGCCTCTGAAGTTGAACGTCGCAAAGGAGAGAGAACTCCGTTTACACGGTAAAATTTTGTCCGTCGTATCAAATGAGAGGGCAGCCGGAAGCAAAAATCAGCTTCGAGTGACCTTTTTATTTTCGACTTGAAAAGAAAAACATAAAAATCCTCGAAAAAGCCAAGATCGGGAAGCACGTGAAGATCACACGAGCTCCGAGCATGTTGAATAACTAAACCAAATTCGGGTGTGATAAGGTAAACCCGACATCTTGATGCTTACTTGCTTATGAGGCCTGCCTCCCATGGAGGGTCTCAGCCTCTAGCTGTCTTCCATCGTTTAAAGGGCCTAGGACGCTACTTCCAGTTCTCAAGAACAAACTGACATGTGTGTGTGGCATGCGTCCGCGATGACTTGGTCTTTATACCAGACATTCAGCCTCCCTGTCCTTCTCGAAGCAAGAGGCTCGGATTCGAACTCCCTTTCAGCTGGAGCCTTACTGTACATCAGCTTGATATGGTCTGCATTTTTGTCTTCGAAACTACATTGAAATCTTGGTACAGCTCGGAGAGTGCGCAGTTGTGTGCTTCATTCCTAGGACCGACGCAGAACTATTCTTCGAAGCTCTGGGGCTTTGCTTATCGGACTCCATACAGCACTAACAGCGTAAGAGTTTTCTCGAACATGAGTTTGGTGCTTCTAGTCGGGAGCTTAGGGGGCAGTCAAACCGGTGATTCTTCGGTGATTCTTCGTCAGATCTTCACTAAGTCGTCAATTCTGGAGTTCATGTTTGCTCTGACACAGACTAACATCCTCGAAATTGTTTCTGTCGATAGTTGCAGCAGCTTGATAGCTTAGCTCTTGCGGAAGCTGGCAAAGCTTCGTTTATGAAATTAGCTTGCTAAGCGAATACAGCGTCACGCACAGTAAACCCAAACAAGGCAACAGAGGGCGCCCTGCCTTAAAGTGACACACACAATTACAGAGAGACATCAACCAACTTGGTGGGCGAAACTGTAGGATTGTTGGTTGAGGCCCTGGTCCATCCCGGACTGTAGCGGCTTACAATCTGGTGGGCGAAACTGGAGGATTGTTGGTTGAGGCCCTGGTCCATCCCGGACTGTAGCGGCTTACAATCTGGTGGGCGAAACTGGAGGATTGTTGGTTGAGGCCCTGGTCCATCCCGGACTGTAGCGGCTTACAATCTGGTGGGCGAAACTGGAGGATTGTTGGTTGAGGCCCTGGTCCATCCTGGACTGTAGCGGCTTACAAAGAAGAAAATAGCGCCACTTCATATGACAACAAATTTCTCATAACATACTTAGTTTGCGCAAAGTATACGCGTCTCTTAGCTTATTCCCTCGAATACTGAGTAAAACTGGCAAACATCCTCCACCGAAACCATTCGTAAAAAAATTCAAATTTTGTCACACACACATTCTGCCGAACCCAATTAGCATCGTAAAATCCGTCGCATGTCGTCGCACCGAAGGAATATTCGAATCCGCACTAGGCGTATGCCAACCACTCCCCGATTTCAGATCTTTGTCCTTGGGTTTGATTAAAACCATAAAGCGAAATAAATCGTAAAACATTCAAAGCGGTCGGCCGACCTGTGCCGCGTTTCAAAGGCTTTCCCTTTACGATGTCGTAAAAGTGATCACAGCTTATTTTCTCATTTAAGTACTTCGGCCATTACCTATCCTTCTGGAAACTCCTTAACGCAGTCATTTCCCTGGCCCGTCCCGTCGTCATCATTTTTCTTTTGTTCCCCAACTTGCATCGCAAGTAGGTAGCGCCACGTTGTGCATGTCTATTCCCACTTAATGCTCGCGTCCATTAGTCACATGGTCCCCTCGTAAATCCGAAGAACCATTTGAATGGCATTAGCGTGGCAATGACTCAACAGCGGTCGCAACATGCATTAAACATGTCGCCAGAAATGCTTCCCTGCAATTTTCTTTGGTCTTCCCAGAAATTGACTGGTTTCCCATTCACGATCCCGACCTTTTTTTTTTTTTTTTTTTTATTTTTTTTTTAATTCATTTTTATTTCATTAATCCGATAATTTACATACTAGACAAAAATGCTTAAAACTAGTTGGACGAACATTGTTACTATTTCTAACTTACTGGCCCTCCGCGGGCACTCTAAGCTAAACTTAAACTTATCCTATGTCTTTCGACTTAAACTAAAAATTAATATGATTAAGACTAATTATCATAGCTGTACATTTAAGTATTAAGGAAAATTACAAAAAAAAACTTAATTAAAGAACGTTTTAAAGTAAAACCTATAAACTAACTTACTAATAACTTACACACTACCTTAAAAATAAGTACCTAAAATAACTTAAGCTAAACTACATACATATACACATGTATATATGATGATATATACATGTGTATATATATGCACTTAATATATACAGTGTATACACACGATCCCGACCTTATCAAGGGAATAGTGCTGACTTGTGTGGCTGCCTGATAAGAGGCGGCTGGAATCAGCTGTGTTCCGCCATTGTCTGGCGGACACAAATCACCGCGCCACCTCTGGAGGGAAACACAACAAAAAAACCCCGAACCCACTCAACCGGTTCGGCGCGGCGTGATGATTGGGCCGCAATAAATCCACATTCCCTTTGCCGTAGACAACAGCAGCTTTGTCTGCCGAGAAACGCGCCGAGTAGGTACTTTCTATGCAACAATCCCCACACGCGAAGGGTGAGTCAGCAACAATCTACCAGATCTCGGTATCTCTGCGTCGTCGCATGGTGGCATACTCGTCCATCAAAAGTGAGACTCAATCGAAGATTTCTGGTCTTGCATGTGCCCGATTCGCTTTGCCGTTCACACGTTCTACCTTCACCCGGCCAATTGAATCATCTACTAGCAGTCTGCGTGTAGTTCACCGGGGGGGGATACAGTGGAACGCTGTAGTCAAGGAGGAGAAATAAACACGAATAACTTGTTTCTCTGCTCGCACCTAACGCTGTGCTTCTGTGGCACAGTTGGCGAGGACAAATTGCTGCAAGCAAATCCGACAACGACACGAATGTTTCAGGCATTAACGCACTCCGCCAGAGAAGCGTTGCTCAATCGAAACGGATTTTCTTTGGTCTTGTAACAATTTGCAACGACATTTGAGTCTTTGAACTCATGATGCGAAAGGTGCTGTGCATTTAGATGGATTTCCTGTGACTGATGAGCCCCATCTTCAGGCGGAGAGATTCTTTGTTGCGACATAGGGTCCCCTAAGTTGAGACAGATGGCCACTCGGTGTTTCACGATTTCGAAACGAATCGATGAGTGGGTGGCTGTGTGCAGTGCAGCCGGAAATGGAATAGCTGTCAACCGGTGATGAGCTCATCGTGAGGCTGCGCAACCAGAAAACGCCAACTTTGGAAGGTTAGTAGGTGCGCCGGTGATGTAGTGCACTGCATTGCCATTTAATTATGATAAGAGTGTGGATTTAAAGATTCGAAGAGAGGTGCAAAGTCAAGGTTGATTCACTTTTATTTCCTGTTTAGGCAACTTTAATGAGGATGCGTTGGCCCTGGAATGAAGTACGTTTTTTGAGTTTTGTAATAGATCATCGCACGATCGGTGCGATGTTTTTGTGTGATTTAATAATCCCGTTTCCCCGCAGTGATAACGTCAATAAGTTAAAAAATAAATGACGGGCAGAAAGGTTAACCACACGTTTCGTAGCTCGAGGTCGAGATTTAAATGTCAAACTCTGGTGACGCATGTCAAAACTCCAGTGTGCGAGAGCAGTCTGTCCTCAGAATCAGCGTTGCCACTTAGTGGTGGATTTTAGAGGATATACTGCAATTAGTTGAACATTTAGATCAACTTAAAAAAATTCTAGTCATTTACATTCTTGATGAAAAATAAATATCATTCGAAACAAAGTACAATCTACTACAGTTTCTTCAATAATGGAGTGTGTGCCAAAGCTACTGAGAATATGTCAAACGTCTTTGGCGGAGATCAAAATAAGAATTCGGCGGCATTTTTAGAACTAAAGAACTTAAGGACAGAGTTGAAGTTTAACAAATCGAACTCGTCGAAATTTGGTCTGAAGATTGAAGCTATCATTGCAAAAGTGGCTAAGCTGATGGTCACTAGAGAGCTCTAAGGGCCTCAAAAATTGTTTTTTTGGTAATTTTCAGGTCTCATGGGTTACGCCACTTTTGCGCTGATAGCCTCAATTTTCAGACCAAATTTTGACGTGTTCGATTTGTTAAACTTTGACTATGTCCTCAAAGTTCTGAGCGAAAGGAAAGTGGAAAAACTGCGCAAACCCTTCAAAATGTTGTTCGGCATACTGTGTGAAACCAAACGCTTCGAACTCTCGTGTTTGCTTCCCCTGAGAGCCATTTCTTGCATCTTGCGGCGAAAACTGCCAACAGTCACTCCGGTTAAAAAACACAAATAAATTGCACACAGAAATCTAAACTATTTTTCTAGAAGTATTCCAGGTAAGTCATGTGGCTAGTTTTCTGACGCTCAACTTCAGTAGGTTATCCATGAGTCCTCTTTTTAGGGGACATGTCCTCGCGCGGAGCTTCCTACAACGGGTTAAGAAAATACCCTCATTTTCCCGTAACAAATAATTCTAATTTTGAAAATAAAAAAAAAATCATCGAACTCTGAACTTAAGACGAAAACAGAGCCAATACAAGTCTGAATGAAAACATAAAATGAAACACATCTTATTTTGACTTCCGTGTGTCAACCAGAAATGAAGTACGATTTAGACAGCCAACTTCTACCTCCCTTGCCCCTTAAAATGTTGACAACAATTTTTTATATCGTTTTCTAAAAGCCAAATTGACTAATCAAACATTATTTCGTGAATAAACGTCAAAATTCATGAATAAGTGTCAAAATGCCTCTGAAATTCGTCGATGGACTAGGGGACAATCTGCTGTGAAGTTGGTCATCTCTATAATACATCATTTCTGCTCTATAGGACTTCATTTCTGGTGACAGCCCTCCAACTGTCAAACTGCTTTTTTGTTTGATGGATGGACCTAGGTTTTGTTTTCATTTTGTTCTCTCTTTAAGTTAGATGATGTCCTCCAAAGTTTGGGTTTCAGACTACTTAGACAGCTATAGCAGCCCTACTCACAAGCGCCAATTTTTTGACAGAAGTCTGCTCAACTTTTTTGACATTTTCTAATTGGTGGGGAAATTTTGCCGCTGTTTGTTGACAAATGTCTTCATTATTAGCTGCAACATTGTGTATACAAATAATTGCGGCCATTAATAGAACAGTCATTGTCTAGGCTTTACAGTGTTCGCGTATAATTGCTCTGTCATAGTTGAGAGGCCATGTCACTTTGACATGTGAATGTGTATGATTGGATTTGAAGTGCGTTGTTGCGGAAGTGAATGCTCAGATCTTGGATCAAATGAATGGTTTGTTGTTGTTGCTGACGAAGAGTTGAGTTTTTCAGAGCTGCCCAGAATTGTCTCCTTCGCGCTGTCCCGCCCACAAAATGGACAACATCGACGTCTGCTATCTTCGTCTTGGCCGATTCTTCGCCACCAATTATGACAATTATGTAAACCTTAAAATAAGTCATTTTCGCGCATTGTTGCCACAAGATAACACCCATTTTGATTATTGAATCCATTTGCTTGCAGTTGTTGGCATTTTACATGAATCTGTGATTTATCAGACTGACTGACAGCGGACACGATTGTCACAAATTGTCCCAATGAACTGTCAAAACCCATCCGTCCCAGGAATGGACACAACTTTGTAAAGCGAACAGAACTACAGTCGCCACTAATGGTTGTGAATGTCCAAGACGTTTTTAAAACAATTTCGATTTTTCATGCGAAATACACCTGTTTTCTTGTCGAAGACGAATGAGTTTAGGCAGAAGGTTCTAGTTGTTGTTGAAAGTGGCACTCCAGTCAGAAAGGCAAATAAATTTTCTCCAGAATTCCAGGGGCCATTTAATGAGGCGCGTTGATGTTTGATGGTTGATTGGCGAACAATTTTGCACAGCATTCTTTATCGGGATAGTTATTCATCTGGCTTCTGAGACGTTCAGTTGACAAGATCATTGCTTAAGCAGTGCAACGACCAATAAGAGCACAGGACTCGGCAGGAGCCTGCTTCTAACCTCAACTGTGTGCCAGTTTGTAATCTGCGGGGAATTGTTGATTTTGTAGATCTTGCTTATTAGGTGCAAAGCTTAAAAAGCTCGCTAGAACCCTAAAAAGTTGGATTAAGGAAACGATCC
Organism: Eristalis tenax; assembly: GCA_905231855.2. Lineage (NCBI taxonomy): Eukaryota > Metazoa > Arthropoda > Insecta > Diptera > Syrphidae > Eristalis > Eristalis tenax. The sequence continues at coordinate 27,114,632 of HG993126.1, forward strand.
GCATTTTTGTCGGAGGTTTCTAACTCTGCACTGGAGTACTCAGCTCAAAGACAGGTTCATTGTACTACCAGGCAGCAGCCTACTTTTGTTGGAATTTCCTCAGAAGACCAGAAGTCGCTTCTGTGATGAAGAGCCTACATCATCGGCTCTCACCTCTCCGCGGCGCAAAGGCGGGACAGTAGCAGAGGAAGTTCTTCTGCACACGCGTCGCAGGGGGGTTTCATCGCTTATGTCAAGCACATTCAGGTGTTTGCCGAAGGTGTAGTGGCCCATTAGCAAGCCCGCAAGTCGCCTGTAGTCATTTCTGTCAAGATATACCAAGAGAGCTGGGGATTTCTAACGATGGTAGGGACAATGCTCTTGGCCTGGGAAGGCTCTCGGGAAGTCCATCCATCGATGGAGCACTAACCAAGGATGTAGAGTGTCCCAGCGTAGATTAAGGCCTTGCGAGAACCTCTTCTGATCCATGCCTGGAGCCATTTTCGGGTGGGCTCTCGAGAAGTCCATCTATCGATGGAGCGCTAACCAAGGATGCAGAGCGTTCCAGTATAGTTTACAGGTTACTCCTGTTTTCCACAATATAGTTCGTGGCTAATAGAATCGCAAAAGTGTACGCTTGAAAAACCGACGATAATTTACTTAACAAGGTGCCCAGTCTAATCTCGTCGGCCTACACGACGACGCAAGCGTTAGATCCTCTATTGGTCTATTAGCCATCAGCGAAGATTCGACTATAGTTCTCTCCTGGCTTAGATACCGGCCAGAGTCACTCTTGAGTGCTGTCGACTTTGTACGTACGTGGCAGCTGGGGAACGGGTGCGTTAGACGACTGAAGGGGTTAAAGGAAATGCGGTGCGAAAGTCGGAACCCTACGCATACCGTTCTTTGAGGCTTAGTCAAAGCAGTAGTTTCATTTTCTACCAAATGACTGATGCATTGGAGAGCTCATAGCCTTGTAGGTCCAAACGGATCTGTTTGGTGACTCCAAGACTTGCCGAAAATGCCAGAAAACGGACACCGCCTTGGCAATCTTCGACTCAATGTGATTCTTCCAGAAAAGTTTCCCATCTAGGATGTCAACCAGACCAACACCATTTCCATTCATCGGCAATGCGGATCCGCACTTGCTTCGACTTGTTTTACAAAAGATGCTTCTGCTTCGTCTTCGACACAAGTCTGAAGTTGCAGTTTTTTTTTCTACAATATTCTTCTATTTGCGTTGTGTTACTTAAACACTACTTCTTGTCCCAGGCATTCTCAGTAAATAGATGTTCCTGATATCAGTGCCACTTTATCTCCGTGAGCAAATCAGGGCGCGGCGGGCAGGTAGAGAGAGAGAGAGATGCATTAAGAATAACAAACAAACAAAAACAATTTCCTGTGTACACCGCCGCAGGTCAATGAAAAACTTCTCGTATCGTGTCAACACACGCTATTTACCACGATTCTATCAATTCTTAGATAACAGCTTCAAGCAGCAAATGGAATGTTCTTATCGAACAAAGTGGGCACTGAACAGGTCTGCAGTTCGAATGTGATTCACTTGGAAGTGACGAATGTGACGATAACATGAGTGCTGGATGGTGGGTGAAATGAATGAATAGGGCATGGTCACTGTCATTAGCCGCTTTCAGTTTTCATATGACATTCTTGCTGGAATGATGGCAAAATGATAGTGCTTGTAGCCGGGAATGAAAAATGACAATAGAAATGATGGCAAAAATGATGAGGTTTGAAATTGGTCGTGAATCCCGGAATGACGGAGAATTGTGCGGCCTTTACACTGTCAGTTCTCTTATGACGTTCCTAGAGTGTCATTTCTTGTTCATTCCGGTCAAGCTAAACCATATGGTAACATTTTGCCAAACATTTGCACAGGTTAACCGTCCTTATGCATCATTATCCATCACACCAGGGGAGTCCACGAAGCCTGACATGTTATTTCTTATCAATTCAGTCCAGAATACACACTCGCCACAAAGAATTTCAATCCTTTATCACACTTGCCATCATTCCTGTCGTCATTTTCATTCCAAGCTACACACTCCACATCATTTTTTCTATCATTTTCCAAGAATTATCTAAAAAAAAAATCATAGTGTGTATGCCACTTAAGAACTGATAACGTATGAAAAAATTTCATTCCTGGAATGACAGCCTGGACCGAAATGATAAGGAATGACATGCTTGGACTACCATTTTAAAACTGTTTGTCTTTAGCCTACTTGAAGCGGCCTACACACTGTAATATTTTTTAGTGTCATTCTTGGAACTTGTTAAAAATGGAGTGTCGACAGAAATGATGGCGAGTGTGATGCAGGATTGAAAATGTTCGTGTCGAGTGGGTAGCCTAGACATGACATGTTAGGCTTAAGATTAAGAAGCAGCTCAATGCTTTCAACCGATTCCGTTCATTCAATGTGGGCGCAGTCATTCACTCTGGACTATCGGTTTACCACTGAGCTGCAGATTTGCCCGCAGAGTTGGTCTTTTGAAAAAAGGTGGCCTTGTAAAATTGGCAGACATATCAGAGCAGACAGCACATAAGAACTCGTCTTGTGGCTTAGGGTACACGTAGGGTCTATATCGCCTGACGAGTCATTTCAAGTGACATGTGATAAAGTCAAATACGCTGAAAGACCTAAACCAAGCTTCTATAGAAAATGGTTGACCGCTGGCCAAATCCTAACTCTCTCGGAAAGTTGGCAAAAAAAAACGAAAGCTATTCGCCGCCCCAGTTCTTGAGGAAAGTAAAATTGTTTCCAAAAAACTATTCGCACTCGCATTGCAGAAGAATTTTCGGTTTCGTTTTGTAGTACGAGCGGGCCGATTTCACCGAGACTGCTTCCCATAAACCAACACCGAGCCGATTGTAAACAGACACACACATCTGCAGGCCATGTATCGACCCGCGGAGCGGCGGCCCCTTTGCCGCAGTTCGGAGTAAACAAAAAAGTTCACTGAACCGCCTCCGCGCTGTAGTTCTGCCCGAAACTACTCGCAGCAGTCCGTGACTCGTCACTCACTACTTAACCGACTTCCAAGTCTGCGCCGCTCGCCATCAGTCAGACAGTAACTTTCCTTGTTTCGAACTTCGCTCCAAAATCGAAAAACTCACAAGCAACCGCACACACGGTTGAATTGGCCCAAATCCACTGAAATCGACACCACCACCACCCTCCGCATGGCGTGGTTTCATGTCATGGGAGCGCAGCAATCGAAGCCCTTAAAGTTGAATAGATAGGATATCTCCGAACTGGCCCCCTCGCCGTGACCAACACCTTACCGCAAGCACCTTGTGTGCTATGCTCTGTGCTGCTTCCCCTCATCATCGCCCCGCTCATAGTACGGCAGACAGACACTCGATGGTGGATGATGATAAACTCCACTTCCACTTCCAAACCACGAGCACTAAATATTTGCGCGTTGAGGTACTAGCCACTGAGTGCTCCCAGTTCGACATCGACTCCAGCCAATTATCGCTCTAAACAAATGAAAAAAGGGGGTAAACAATGCGTTGTGTAGGTGCGCCGGAACATGGTTCATTTCGAAGTGTGTTCTTTGGGGGCCCACCAGCAAGAGTCTCGGTGTTTGTTTGGGCGACGAGCAGCAGCGAAATAAACATTTCATTGCGCAATAGTGTGGCCAGAGGCGATGGCGGCTAAGTCTTTTGGAATTCTCTGTCTATGGCAACAAGTATGCTGGGCCAATGGCGGCGGCGGCGGGATGCCGATGATGTTTCCTGAAAGTTTTATGGCATCGCGCTACATTTTGACGGCAACACTTTGCTATGCAAATTCAAATTTTATGGCCGGAGACTGTCGGAATGGGATTAAGTGGGATAATTCGTCACGGAATTCGATTTGAGAGGAATCTTGGGAAATTGGGGCTAAGACTGAGGAGCACTTACACAAACGCCGTGTCCACAAAGAATGTGGAAGAGTTGCGAGAACTGTCAACTGTCACTCAGGTGACAGTTGCTTCGAGAATTCCAGGAAGAGAAAAAATACCTTTCCCAGAAGGCAGTCAGTTTATTACTTTCAATTTTGTTCCAGTTCATCGAGTGATGAGTGAAATTTTGTTTTGACAGGACCCTGCCTTTCGTGTGTGTGGTGTGGACAGCTTGTCAAACCGCCATCTTTTTATTTTGGAACTTCATTTGGGGTTCTTTTTTACACAGATTTCTTAAGCTGGCATCACAATTAAATTTCGAATGAATTGCAAATTGATAACAGTTGAAAGGATATAATGGATGGAAACATTTTTAGACAAAGAAACGATTTTTATTGTTACTACACACCGTCTCCACTGGACATCAGAGATAATGGAGGATAGAGATATCCATCTTCGGCTATTTTTGCCCCTTGTCCGCACCGGGGATGTAAAGAGTGGTTAAATTTTAAGGGCCGATGTTGATTTTGAATAAATCACAAATTATTCAGGAAATTACTGTCATTTCTTTTTATTGTGATAATATTGGTACGGTTCAATTATGTATACAAGAAAATATCGGCCAAATGACCGCCGCGACCTCTGCGGTGCACCTCCATCCGATGGTCCAAATTCTCGATGACGCTGAAGCATAATTGAGGTTCTATGCCGTGAATGTGCCGAATTATCTCATCCTTTAGCTCTTGCATTGTTGCTGGCTTATCGACGTACACCTTTTCTTTCAAATAACCCCAAAGAAAAAATCCAATGGTGTCAAATCACATGATCTTGGCGGCCAATTGACATCGCCACCACGTGAGATAACACGGCCATTGAATTTGTCGCGCAAAAGAGCCATTGTTTCGTTAGCTGTGTGGCAAGTGGCACCGTCCTGTTGAAACTACATATCGTCCACATTCATATCTTCCAATTCGGGCCATAAAAAGTTCGTTATCATTTCACGATAGTGAACACCATTCACAGTAACTGCCTGACCGGCCTCATTTTGGAAAAAATTCGGCCCGATGATGCCGCCAGCCCATAAACCGTCACTCTTTGTGGGTGCATTGGTTTTTCGACAATCACTCTTGGATTATCATTCGCCAAATGCGGGAATTCTGCTTATTGTGATCCAAAGAGGTGAAAATGTGCCTCATCACTGAAGATGATTTTCTTCGAAAATTGATCATCCACTGTTGCCATTTCTTGCCATCATTCTGACCATTGACGACGCTTGAAATGGTCAAGAGGCTTTAGTTCTTGAGTCAAATGCACCTTGTAAGCGTGTAAATGCAAGTCTTTATGCATAATGTTCATCAACGACGAGCGTGAGAGGTGCAATTGTTGGGCACGACGACGAGTTGAGGCGGACGGCTCTTCAGCCACACTATCGCGAACAGCAGCAATATTTTCTGCAGTACGACCTCTACGAGCATTCACTGGTGTTTTCACATCTCCGGAAAACCGGGTCGGTTTGCTAAAAGTTTTGCCCGATTTTTCCGATTGTACGCACATTTGGACGAATAAATAGACCGAAAAAATCACGAAGTGCACGTTATGCATTTTGATTTAAACGCCCATTTTCATAATAAGCCTGAATAACTTTAACGCGTTGCTCGATTGTGCATCTTTCCATGGTTCAAATTGAGTTAGTCTGAAATTGGGAAATGTCAGAAAAAGAACTTGACGTTTAGGTGTGGTTCACATTCAACATCTTAAAATTTAACCACCCTTTGGTACTGTTCCCTTGTATTTCACACATGCTTTTACACAAACCATGGATCCACCACGCACTTGCGGTCGATTCGTGGATTTTAGTGGGAAAAAAGGTGACAGATTGCCGAATTTGCCCATGATCCATGTCTTGTTGTGCCGGAGGTGTTCAAAAGTTGACTCGTTTTCTTAAGAGCGTAAATTAATGAATATTTTGTTATAGTATCTCAGATTATAAATTGCTCAAATGGGAGCTTAATGAATCGACTTCATGAACATAAGCTGTGTTCGTTCGTTTACCCCTCCTGTGTTGAAATGTGTTACATTTTTAATACGTCCAAGTAACGAGGGAATTTTCAAATAAGAACTCTAATTCACCCCTCTGCTAGGTTGGGGAATGTTATCAGCTGTTCTCAAGAGCTCACACGTATTCATAAACAGGGGACACAAATCGTATGCAAAAAGCTGTCACATGGAATCAAGGGGCAAGAGAGGTAGAAGATGGATATCTGTATCCTCCATTATCTCTGGCTGCTGTAGCGGCTTTGACGGTCCCTATCGAAGGTGAGTCCGGTACATATTCGCAGTATTTCTCTGGTCTTAGAGATGGTGTGTCATACAGGGAAGCCGTACCTTAAGATCGGCCGTAAAAGCTGATTGTACCAGCAGCAGTTCCTCTGACTTAATCCGTTTTGCTTACGCATCAAGGCATAAATGCGATGGAAGCCTAGGTTGGCCGTCTTAAGGGTCAGTTTCGAATGACGGTTGAACTTCAACGTTTCCTACTTGACCTTTTCGTAGCATTTGTTTGTCGATCGCATTACACAAACGAAGTTCAAATTCACTTCACTTCAGATGTCACTTTGAAACCAGACGACTTAAACCGACAATTTTAAATCCGTTTAAGGCTCAGCCGAACTTAAGTTTAAACCTTCACTGTGAACCCAGGCAGTAGACATTTGTATAGGTGCCATTTTGGCACCAAATTTTACCAATAACGCTTTGTTTCTGGACTGTTCGGCTGGAATCTGTCCTTTTTTTGTGGTAGATTGCATAATGGCATCGGCAATTGCAAGATAGAATGCTGTTAGAGTAAAGCAGCCATGCATTTGTTCCGGAAGTTCCCAGGTACCGATGGAAGATTCTTGTACAACACTTCTTAAAGCGGCGGTTGTCCTTGTCCTCCTTCCATCTGCAGATCTACTGTGGTCTTGTTGTTACTTCGGTTTTGTCTGCTTTCCTTGGTAGCTTGCAGTTAATGCTGTGGAAAGGTTAATGTTCAGGTACTTCGAAGAGTACAGCGTCGCACAGCCCTAGTTTCATTACGGTGGAGGGTAAGCTTCGTCGGGGGTGAGTGATTTCCGTTGAGTGCAGGTGTTCGTCTGAGTCGCTTTCAAGTCCATCAATGCGCCCGTCCATCCCGGTGACTTCGAAGCTCCAAGTTCATTTGATTTCGTCAATTCTGCGAACATATGTGTGTACTCTGCAGCTTGATTGATTGCTCTACTGCAAGTCAACACAGTTGACTCATTGTGGGTCGTAAATTTGGACCATAAAAAATGAACAATTTCCTCGACACTTGTGTCTCTAACAGTGAAAGATATCGGCGGCTCAGCATGCATTATTTCACCTCGAACAGAGAACTTAGTGTTTCGATGTTGATTCTCCACGGTTGCCCGTCAGTTGTGGTGTCCCAAGTTCAGGTCATTGCTTCCACTCCGCCCAAATGACCACCACCAACGTCGCGCACAAATCGGTTTCATCTCACAAGCTCTCCCCTACAAGTCCCGGTCCCTCCCAGCTGTAAGCCGTTCCTCCAACAAAGCAATTCGAAACGGAGCCCCTTACGTATGCATGTGCCTCATAATATATTCGCTGTGCGTTTCACAAGACCACCGCTCTTCCTATGATTAACCAGATACATACCCCATACAGTACATCGCCCCATTAATGCGATTATTGTACCCACAAGCTGGCACGCTGTTCCAACGGTCGGCGTCGTTGTCGTTGTCGTTGCCGTCGTCGTTCCCTTGGACTCGGATGAGTGTATCGTTGACAGTACACTCGTCATTTAGTTTGATTAACGTCAATTGAAGTCATCAACCGCCACTCGACAAGTACAGCTTCAGCTTCAGCTATCTTCAGCGTTGCCATCGTCTGCGACATCTGGAGCAAATTCTTTTGTGCGACACATTCGCAGTGACCACACCTTGTTCTGAATTCACAAATCGCATTTGCAACCGAGGTAACCTCGTGCGAGTGTTGTTGCCTTGCGTCCAAGGGTGACGACACGTGCACGGGCACTTCATTCGAATTCGCATAAACTTCCAATTAACATCGCTAAGGCGTCTTCGACCCACCGAGCGACCGTCCATTCCGGCGCTGCTTCCACTCTCAACGGGGCTGTGACCTTAATTAAAGCCGTCTATCGATCTGGTGTGCTCTCGAGAAGAAAACACAAAATCTGGGTGCGCGCCCAGCAACGAGAATGTATCTCTATCCGTGCAGCAGCTCAATAGGGGCCACCAACACCAGAAAACGCACACTGGCGCATTGGGCTGCACGTGCAGTCGCCTCAGATTTTTAATTAAAATCGACATTTGTCCCGGAGGGTGGGCCGAGTGGCTTGGGTGGGGACTTAAAGCGGCTCAGGGTGAGTTTGTCGCGTGGATGGATGGTACGGCCGATTGAACAGCCGCACTTGGCTGGGCAGCCTGCCGAGAGAGATAGTTTTAAATTTGTTTTTCATTCATTTCCTTACCTCCCCCGGGGCAATGCACGCTCCGATGTTTGGCGTGGAGTGGCAGAAAAGTGCCGTAATATCCAGCGGCGTCCTTCGAATCAGAGCCGACCGAATGGAGCTCTGTTCATATTCACAGCCGAAGGGAGTGTGTATGCGTGAGGGAGGCGAGGGGACTACTTGTTGTCCAGAGGGCATTCCATTACAAAGTTTTATTCAAAGTTTCCTTTCGGTTTTCTCGTTGCAGGTAATTGGCGAGGAACAACTTTGCCTCCGCTGCTGGGTGGGGTGTCCAGAGCTGCCCGTGCAATGCCAATCCTGTGAAGATCGCAAATCGATTGAAGTCGGCTTGTAGTGATTGCAAGGCTGGCCAGGGGATTGATTAAGTTTCCAAACACACTTCTTTGGAGGGGCTGAATTTGCGTGTGGCTCTGGTCCTGGTCAGGGTAAGAAATTGCGAATAAATCGTTGCCCACTCTTATGGAGGGAGGTCCCGGGAAAGTGTGTGTGCACCACTGGAATGGAAGCAGTCGAAGTTCAGCTCATCTGGACGTAACTTTGCTTCTTGAAGCAAGTGCAGTTGTCCGATGATGGTGTAGTATCGGCCCTGAGTCCCACTGGACTGCACACTGAAGTGGTTGGTTTCTCGAACGATGTACAAACAAAAGGTCAGAGAGTTGAGGATGAAGTGTTCATTGAATTCGCCTAGAAACTATTTTGACTACAAGTTTATGAAGACACTTCACAGAAAGTGAGCTCTCACTTGGAACACTTCTGGTGTCGCTCACGAATGGAACACACTTTCGTTTGGGAAATAGTTTACATTTTACACTTTTTGCTTTCGACGTTGACAAGGCTCGAACTCAAGCACTCAAATTACGAGAATTTCGAGAGAAGATGCTGCAGTATGTCGTTGATTTAATGGACTTTTGACATGGTGACGTGTGAAGAAGTTAACTCTCGAACTAGACATTGGCCATGAATCTCCAAGCAGGAGTCTACGTGCGAGATGCTGTTCAATATTTGGCTTTGCAAGCAATTCATTTGCACACCAATGTCTAACTGCAGGGTGACTCCAGATGATAGGAACTGTAGGAAAATAAATAATCAACAGAAAAGGTGTAAAATACAAAATTGGTTCTGGCTGGATTGTAAAGCATTCGCTGCCAGTGTTTTAAGCAATTAGTTCAAAACTCACGTTGCGTATATACAGCTGGGCCTTAAATATTGACATTCGTTCCTCTCGTTTTGGCAAATCTGAAACGACGCACGATGAAATGGCAACCCTGCTGAATAATTTGACAGGTGGATAAACTTACGGTAAGCAGCCGTCGAGAACCGGCTCAAAGAATGCTGTGACTATGAACAGTGCTGCCAAGTTGATGATCAAATATATTTAAGAAATTCATCTCGTCAAGTCACTGTTTCGTCTTCTCATCCCTTCGCTTTTATTGAGCAGTGTTGCCTGTCAAGAGCAAGAAAATATTCCTTTCTCAAGAAACATTTCTGGAACAACGTCTCTGAAGTGCTGCAATGGTTCCAGGTCAGGTAGTGGATAGTGAGGTAAAAAGTAACACTTTTTAAGTGGATAGGCAGGTAGAGGTAGGTCGGGAGACTGCTGATTAAAAAGGAAATCCAACTCACTTAGACCATCCGGTCTATTGTAGGTAGGTCCGTCTAAAACTCATTTACCCTTTGGCCTTGTGGTAGGTCCTTCTTGGGATTTTTGTATTTCCTCTTGGGATTTGTTGGTCATTTGTGATTTCTTCTGACTCCTTTTATAGCCATTCAGTGTCATTGAGAAATTGTAGGATACTCCTTGGAGCTGTTACTCAGATCCTCAAGGTGGTTGAAATGATATTCTCCTAGTAGGTTTCTTCTGCTTCCTGGAAGTGCAGGGAAAGTTCAGAGGCAATGTAATATTGGTTTGTAAAGCATCAAGCATGTGTACGCTGACAAAGTCAGGAAATTTGGTGAGGATAGCTCTAAAATCAATTAGGAACAAAATGGCTTCGGGAATACAAAAGGTTTGGCAGGACCTACTCATTGACAGAAGGGTTGACATTGGTGAATCGGTAACTTTCGATGATTTAGTACATTTTGATTTGACGAAATTTTGGCAACATCCAATCCAAGCAACAACAATGAAGACGACGACCAAGAAGAATCGGATGCAAAACTTTTGAAATTATCATGGAGTGTGACTGCGTACGCTCTAGATTCATGAATTAGCACAGTCAAACACAATTTATGGAAAATTTAATTATTCAGTCGCTAGCAGCTTGTTTTTTGACATTTTATCCATTTTCGGGATTCTCCGTTTGAGAACCAAGTACACACAGCCTACGGTACGGATAAAACTGAAACCGCCATTCGACGTCTATCGGCTTGAGTTCATGTGGAACCCAATTTCCTTGCTTTTGAATATATCCAGCTGAAATGGTTGCTTGAGTGACACCCAAAGATTCTGCGCGCTCTTCTTGTGTTTGACAACAATCTTCACAGAGAAATGCTTCCAGTTCTTCATCTTCAAACCTAGTTGGCTGCCCAGGACGTTCATAGTCTTCCAAGCCAAAATCACCACTTTTAAAGCGTGCAAACCACTATTGGTACGTTCGCTCAGCTAGGGCATGTTCAGCACAAACTTCCACCAAAGTACGATGATTTTCGGCAGCAGTCTCTTCATATTAAAGTAATGAAGAAGAACTCCCCGCAAAAACACTTTTTCAGGCACAAAGTTCGACATATTTGAGTCAGAAAATATTATTGTTGTCTACGCTTCAAATGAATGACGTACAATGACAGTAGCTTTCCAACGCATGTTCCAATGGAATAATACAAGCTACGCCATCTCTTAGCAATCCGCACGAATTAAGTTATGTACCCAATACACTCCCTGGACTTAAGACACACAACTACAATATAACCAACTTGAGCTGTGCTTAAATAGTTAGTCATTTTCGTTTTCGTCTTCTTTGAACTTATGTCAATAAATATCGTATTTTCTTGCAAACTTTTATGGACCAAAACAACCGTGTGCTCCACTTTATTGTCAGTTGCCCATTCAAGTGCATTCTCACATAATTCGACAGCATCTCTAGGAGACTCTGAACAAATCCGATGATCTACCTCCGGTTGTTGGTCGCCTTCGCCTTAGCTTGTCTTCTTCCTTTCAATCGTTTAAATCGACTGATGTTTGTGCCTGTCCTGTTATATAGTTCAGAAGTTTCATAACTTATTCCGTTTCCACTGAGTCAGAATTCGATGTTGGATTGTTGCGAGCAATACTGGGAAGTATTCCATCTCCATCCTAGATGACCTCTCGTGTCTTCTTCAAACGAAATGACGTTTTTCTAGCATTTCGCAATGACTGAAGCTTCTAATGTGTCCCATGATCCCAAGTTAAAAACAGCGTCTTTTATATATACTCCCTTCATAGCTGTCTAAAAAAACACAATACTCTCTAACATTCAATATAAGGTGGATTAAAGAAATGGAAAGTCATCCAGCGAGGACACATTTTTAAAGGAGCGAGGTTCCTGTGCCTTTCGTATAACAAGTGTTTTCACATTATGGCCGGTGGCTACTACACGCTAATAATGGGATCATTCGTTCTTTCTTGAGCAGTTTTTTCGTTGAATGATACTAGTGAGTCTTTTTATATAAGGTAAAGGTTCAAAGAAAATGCAAAAAAGAATGTGTGGCATGTGGCACCGTCTTGTTGAAACCACATGTCATGCAAGTCAAGCTCTTGCATTTTGGGCAAAAAAAAGTTGGATATCATCTCACGGTAGCGCTCACCATTCACAGTTACGTTACGATTCGCATCATCTTTGAAGAAGTACGGTCCAATGATGCCACCAGCCCATAAACCGCACCAAACTGTGACTTTTTCTGGCTGCATTGGTAGCTCTTGCAATGCTTCTGGCTGATATTCACTCCGAAATCGACAATTCTGCTTACTTACGTACCCATTGAGCCAAAAATGAGCTTCGTCGCTGAACACATGTGATGTCGCGATGAACTTTCTTAACAGAGCACGCATTTTGATAATAAAATTCAATAATTTGCAAGCGTTGTTCGTTTGTAAGGCGATTCATGGTTAAATTATAGACCAAACTGAAGATGTTTGACAGTGAAACAAAACACGAAACGTGCGTCAGCTGTTTGCGCCAGTGTTAAATTAAAATATAGTTATAAAAATTTGTAAATTCGAAATCTTGGAATTTTATGACTTCTTTGTCTCAAAAATCAGATTAATCTTGGAGTCTGGCAGCACTGCGTACAGTGCACCTTCACTCGCATGGCAACTCTCGAACACTGACGTCACTCCAACACACGGTGCCACGTTCAGATGGCAGATTGGCATAATCAATCACAACGGTACACATTTCGAATGAAAACCGATTCAATGGATCCCAGTTCTCAGACTCCAAGTACAAAGGAGCAGTCACAGCAGCCCATAAAAATAACCATGAACGTGCGTGGCCCGGTGTAACCTCTGACATTTCAGCATCGCTCGCATCTCGCGACTCCCCACCACCGCCTAATCATTTTAACGGCTCAGTGAATATTAAAATTCGTAAACAGGCGCTGGGCTTTCCATCTGGAAACATCGATTTGCCATCACCCACCCAACACTTCTGCCGGATGGAAACCGAAAACCATCGATACCATCGAAACCCCGTCCCTCCTTCCGTTGGGTCGGCGTTCCCGCAGAGCGGAATTGAACAAGGGAAGTGCGGAAAAAAATTCAATCAATCGATTGTCCTCGCAGCCGAATAGATGAACATGTCTGGCTCGATGTTTACGTTCATTTATCACGGAATGATCAAGTTATCAGGTTAAATGTATGTGCTTCCATTCGCCTGCACACCGGCAGGATGGGCGCTCGGATGGGATGAGTGGGTGCAATATATTCATGGACTCACACAAGCACACTCGATTTATGAATATTCACGAGTGTGAATAGACGACACATTTACATTTCGCAACTCAGCCAGGTTTCCATGAGTTCTCCGTTTTTTTAAGTGCTATGTGCAAAAGTTCTGTCGCTCCTCTCGGCGGCATACACTTGCCAGTTGTCCTGGAAACAGTGCTAGGGTGTGTATTTTAATTTGTGAGAGCGGCTGCATGCATGTGGGACAATGTGTACTCAGCAGTGCATGCGAGGAGATTTAGTTGAAAAGGAGTACATTTGTGGCACATCCGTTCCGGGTTTCCTTTTCTTCTCAACTCGTGATGCGTCTGAGAGCAGTCTTCTGAGATGTGCAAATGCATAATAAATCGCTTCGAAAAGATCGCGCAGAGCACAAGGCCTTCTGGGAACTCGAAACGGTCTAATTAGTTTTTTTTTCTTTCGGAGAACGCGGCTGCTGGTTGTTTGACGTGAACTGTGCCATTTTGAAGTTTTGTTTTGAGATAAATGAGGCGGGGGCCTGCTTAAGTGCAGGTCCCACGAACCACAGGGAAGTTGTGGAAACAGGCTCTGTCTGAGTTCGAAGCGCTTCGCTTAATGCACCCCCTTAACTGACTGAACTGGGTCTAAATTAGCACGCACATCGTGGCTGCATGATCTCGTGCGTACTTTGTCTAATCAGGGCTCACATATGGATGCCACCCTAGAGGCGGGTGAGTTTTGGTTTCTCTTTGAATCACTGGTTCGAAGTCAAAGACGGATCGGAACCACGTTTCCATACACGGTCCAGTCATCAAAGTTCGAACGGAGTCACGGGGTGGCTCGTTGTTGAACATGAAGAAAAGCAAGAGATCGCTAGTAGCAGGCCAGGAAAGGCCCAACTGGCAATCTCAGTTAAACCAAACCAGCCCAACTCTGACAAACCTTTGGATCGAGAAAAAAATGGATGCCAAAATCATGAAGTTGGAAGGAACTTTCCGTTCAGCCCAAGTTAAACAGTTTTCCTTTAGTGCGCTCGGGATGGTAGTTAGAGCATTACGTGACCATAACCATTGCAAGTACCATGAATTGAGAATGGGACTGACAGGGAACAGGCCTGAGGTGTTCTGATACATTTGATCTCGCTGCCGAGGCCCTTTGCTGCCGACATTCATTCGAAGGGCAAAAGGTGATCAGACAGCAATGATAAATGGAAACGACCCAAAACTTTACGTTCTAATAACGTGGTCCTTCGAGAGGGGGCTACAATCAATCACCTTTCAAAGAATGGAATGAGCTTGCCTGTTCACATAAAATTGACTTGGCTCTCACAGAGGCGAATGTCAATGAATGAGAAGGTGAATTCTATGAATGCATAAAGAAACGAGATGACTATGTGTATAACGATTGCTTAAACAGAGTCAAATCTTCTTCTTCGCGGCTTGCCTACAAACTCCTGAACCATACATTAGGGCCTACTTTAGACCAGAATATTCAACCAAGCAAATAAGCGCTCCACAAGAAAGGAGACCCTTTTGACTGCGCCAACTATCGTGGGATCAGTCTCCTTAACATAGCGTACAAGATCCTCTCTGCCGTCTTGTGTGAACGCCTGAAACCATTCGTCAATAACCTGATAGGTCCTTATCAGTGCGGTTTCAGGCCGGGAAAGTCCACCATCGACCAAATGTTCACACTGCGGCAGATCCTGGAAAAAACCCACGAGATGCAGATCGACACCCACCACCTATTCGTCGATTCAAGGCCGCATATGACAGCGTGCATAGAGACGAGCTATACAATGCCATGTCTAGTTTTGACATTCCAGCCTTACTCGTCAGATTGTGCAGGATGACGATGGAGAACTCTCGCTGCTCCATCAAGGTCGGTAACGAGCTCACCGAGACCTTCAATGTCAAAAAAGGTTTTAGACAAGGCGACACGCTGTCATGTGATCTCTTCAACATCATACTTGAGAAGATCGTGCGAAACTCAAATGTCAACACCAGAGGCACGATCTTCCAAAAGTCCGTTCAACTGCTTGCCTACGCGGACGAAATTGACGTGATTGGACGAACACAGCGAGCTGTCAATGAGGCTTTTGCTAGCATTGAAGCGGAAGCGGCTGAAATGGGTTTGGCAGTTAACCAGGGCAAAACCAAGTACATGCTGTCATCACGAAAGGACGCACAACATCGACGCCTCGGACAGAGCGTCATAATGGGCAGCAGAAACTTTGAGGTAGTCAAGGACTTCGTCTACCTTGGCTCTGCAGTTAACAGGGACAATAACACCAGTACCGAGAGCAAGCGCAGAATTACTCTTGCCAATCGCTGTTTCTTTGGGCTCAAGAGGCAATTGAGTAACAGAGCCATCTCTCGAAACACCAAGTTGACTTTATATAACACCCTAATCATCCCCGTCCTGCTCTATGGCGCAGAGACATGGACGCTATTGAAAGCGGATGAAGAAGCTCTTGGTCTTTTTGAGAGAAAAGTTCTGCGTGCGATCTTTGGTCCTGTTTGTATTGATGGCATCTGGAGAAGGCGATTCAACCACGAACTGTACGGGCTGCGGCATGCACCTAGTTAAGCGTCTTCGGATCCAACGCTTAAGATGGCTAGGTCACGTAGAGCGGATTGACACCACAGCTCCGGCCCGAAGAGTCTTCGATTCGGAGCCTTTGGGACAACGCAAAAGAGGTCGTCCTAGAACAAGATGGCGCACACAAGTGGAGAAGGGCCTCAACCAACTTGGTGTGCACAACTGGAGGCAGCTGGCGAAAGATCGTGCTGGCTGGAGAGGCTTGTTGGTTGAGGCCCAGGTCCACCCCGGACTGTAGCGCCAAACAAAGAAGAAGAAGAAGAAATAAGCGCTCTATTTAGGGCTAGAACTGAACTTCTGAGACTTAGTTACATGCCACATCGGCAGAATGTCAATCCTATCTGCACGCTTTGCAATCGTAACGAGGTCGAGGACGTTTTACACTTTATCGCGATATGGCCCATACTGTTAGAGCGTTTGCTGTACTTCTCTAGAGAGTCCCTCACAATTGAAGAAACGAGGAATGTTCTAAATGGAACAGATGGATGGAACCTGCTTCTACGTTTGTGTATGCATGCCGTAATAGCTTAATTAGTGCCGCGTTCCTAATATTTCCCAGCATCTTCATCGCAATTGTCTATGCATTTGGTTTTTGTGATCAAATTCTGCTGAGGAAACTGCTGAATCTGTTAACACTGCGGATGCGCCATGATGGCATGAATGTGCATCAAAATAAAAACAGCCAGTCACATTGGCACTTATCACGATCACTCGTGAGCTGTCGAAAATAGAATACTGAAAAAGCAAGCAACAAATGAAGCGCCCATTATTGAGTGTATTTTATGTGAAAATTTTCAAATTGCAAGGCCATCGCTGTCGAAAACTGCTTGTCTGTTTTTTCTCCTCTAATCTGCATGCTGTGTCAAAATTGTCACGAAGCTTTTTCGATATCGAAAAAATTTCTTTCTGTCAGCCGGCCACACGATCGTGCGACCTTGTGCTGCTCCAGTGTGTTTCTTTGTGCGGTTCTCTTCTTCGCGAAAATGTCACGCACAGTAGATGGCTTTGGAAAACATCACAATGTGGGAGAGACTTCGACCTCGGGCCTCAAAGATTCTTTCGAAGATGCCATCGAACCGACGATGGTTTCTCTGGCGAGACGGGAATAAATCAATTACCAAGGCTCAGCAGCGATACCATGCGCTTCCTGTTCTCGGTCTCAGAGACAAACACAAAAGCCTTATGTTTGAGCATGAATTTGAAGTGGATCACTTGAAACGATTTCCCCCAATTAACCAATTATCGGTAAACAACTGTCACCAAACGAACAGTCCCAGCGTACAGTCGGTAACCCATTATCGTGGCTCTTAAAATACACAACCGCCATGGTGGCGGACAGCTTCCTGCTCCCCGTCCCGTCTGCGTCTCCCTCTCCCAAAATGGACGACTCATCTATTTTTACTCCACTCGCCTCCGAAAAGAAACAAAACCCGCTTTCGAAATAAATTATACAAACGTCTGTCAGTTGGAGTTCGAAATTTTACTTCCGAAATGAAAATATCTCTGCTCCAATGACAGACAGACAGATTGCTGTGTACAGGCGTCTGTTTGAAACACTCATTGAAAAGTTCACATCGTCCGCAGCAGGCGGCGGCGGGCGCATGAATGGATGAGTTGTGCGTTCAGTCGGCTGATAAAATATTAGACAACTTCACGGGAACTGACAGTTTAACGATCGAAATGCTTCGTCTAAGCTATTCGCAACCAATGTCATCGGTGATGGTCGTAAATTTCAGTTCTGTCGGAAACAAGAGGAGAGAGTTTCGAAATTGTTCGATGTTTGAGTGAGAGTGAGTGAACATTTTTTTTTGTTTTCTTTTGTGGGAAAGAAGTTTGACATGCAACGCGTTTGAATGTCAGGACGGCAGATGGATGCGCCAATTTTGATGGTGGGCTGGACTTCAAAGGGAATGAAATAAATGTCAAGTGAGAGTGGAGCATTGGCGGTGTCGTCACGCATTGAGTGGTATGGGAGATGGACTTTTTAGAACTTTTTCTTGGCTAGCGCCTGGTGATGATGTCGGTGGATCCTAAAAGAGCTTTCACACGAAGGTGTTCATAACAGACGACAAGTGAAACAACTTGTTGCCGTTTCACGACAATTGTCAAATCCCCTGATTCACCCCTGTTCAGTCACAAGACATCCAGAGCAACAGATCCAAGCGCATAGAAACTCTCGCAGCGTGTGCGTGAACAATGGTGAGTTGATAACGACGCAAGACGCACAATGAGCAGTAAAGTCCCCAATTGATGACTGTGACAAGAAACCAACCGACAGCTTTACTCAGTGACTCGCACTTTCAATCGCATTCCCCAGCCCACCCCTCATGACCGAGAAACACTGATGAACTCATCAACCGCACAGACAATCATCACTTATTTAGGCCACCGCACTGGCTTCCATTTCATCCGCATTCAGTTCAAGGAGACGCCACTGAACAATGGCCAAGAATGATGTTGCCCCCCGCTTCCATTCCCACTCGTTTGTTCTGCCGTGCCACCCTCCCGTCGTCGTCGTTTCGGTGACCCTTGTGCGCACCACATCGCCGAGTGATGGCGGTGGAGACACACAAAAATAAAGACAAACCGCGTTGGTCTTGGTCTTCTTTCTGCCCGTTTTCACTCGTGCTCCCGTGGGTTACCCCTGAAATTGGATCTTTTCAGTGACTGTCTGTCACAGAGCACTCTGCGGAACAAGCAAGGAGGTTCCGCCCTGAGCTTGACATTGATGGATAATTCGGGGAGAATGTCGCGTCCAGCACTAGCGGCGGCACACCGCAAAATCGCAATGTCGCCAAGTCCGTCCTCAGCCGAAATTAGTTAACCCACCGATGGCAGGGCGCTTTCCCTCCTCCCCGGATCGCGCAATTAGTTAATCACGTATAAAAAATACAAGTTACGAGCGACTCCTCCCCACCCCCGGCTGGCGGTCTGTCGTTCGTCTAAATCACCCCAGTAATTTATAATACGCGCCTTCTGGTTGAGCGATCCCTGACTTGGAGTGCTGATTTTTTATGATGGGCCTGGTACATTAATTACACCTTCCGTACCGCGGCTGAGGTGTGAATCCGGTGGCGGGAATAAACACGCGCGTGTGAGTGTGTGTAGTTTGATTAAAGTTTCTGGGAGAGCCCAGTGGGTGGTGGTGGAACGTAATTAATTCGCCTTTGGGACGCGATGGGATTTCTTATTTATTTTCGCGAGGTGTTTATGGATTCGTAATTATTTGAATAATTTAGAAAATAAATTAATAGCTTTTTTTGTTACTCTCTTCACGAGCGAATGGGGACTGGTCCGCTGGCGGCGGTCGGGCGGCGTGTGAATCGAGAGAGTGGTCGTTGTTTGTGGCCCAGTTACACAGATTTCTGCCTTGTGTTCGCCTGGAGGTGGTGGAGATGATGTATTGCTTGCGCAGCCACCATGTCGAGATGGACGTGAAGTAAACGACCCAACTGAGCGGTTGTTGCTTTTTCTTTATGTGGTCATAAATTTGTCGGGGTTCTCATGACGAACATGGGCTAGGGAGCCTAGGGTTGTAGGGGACTGGAGATGGATGTTCGACGGTCCTTGACGTGATTTCTTGTCTCTGTCTCTGTGTCGTGTTTAAAGCATGGTTTTAAGTCAATTTTCACATTTCAAAAAAGCCCAAGGTGTAGGTACCGATTGGAGACTATCCAACGGAGCATCCACCATCGATCATTGTTGGATTCTATTCGAAATCAATTTAACTTCACATCTGATCAGCGCCTTTCGTAATTGGGAGTTATTTGGTAGGACGACCTGCCGACTGCTTCGGTCGGCAATGCAGTTGAAGCACTCATCAGTTTCGTGAACCAGTCTATCGAAGACTCACGCCCGACAAGAAAGCTGAAGGAAAGAAAACATTCACCATGGTGACGCAATTCTAGGAAAAAAGGGAAACCTCGCAAAGGAGAGGCTCATAGAATATATCAGAAATGAATTATTATAGAGATGCCCAACTTCACAGCTCATTAACCCCTAGTCCGTCATCTTTGGCAGCTATTCATGAATTTGTGAAAAATGAATTTCGTTCTCTGATTGGTAAATTTGGCTTTAGAAAATGATATAAAAAATGGACAACAATTTTTTTTTTGTTTGTTCGTTTGTATAAGGAGAGCGTCTCTCTCTCTCTCTCTCTCTCTCTCTCTCTCTCTCTCTCTATATATATCTCTCTCTCTCTCTCTCCCCCTCTGCATCTCTCGGTCTCTCTCTCTCACTCTCTATCTCTCCATCTCTCGGTCTCTCTCTCTCCCACTCTCTCACTCTCTCTCTCTCTCCATATCTCGGTCTCTCTCTCTCTCTCTCTCTCTCTCTCACACTTCTATCTCTCTCTTGTTCTCTCTCTCTCTCTCTCTCTCTCACTCTCTCTCTCTCTCTCTCTCCATCTCTCGGTCTCTCTCTCTCCCACTCTCTCACTCTCTCTCTCTCTCTCTCTCCATATCTCGGTCTCTCTCTCTCTCTCTCTCTCTCTCTCTCACACTTCTATCTCTCTCTTGTTCTCTCTCTCTCTCTCTCTCTCTCTCTCTCACACTTCTATCTCTCTCTTGTTCTCTCTCTCACACTTCTATCTCTCTCTTTCTCTCTCTCTCTCTCTCTCTCTCTCTCTCTCTCTCTCTCTCTCTCTCTCTCACTCTATCTCTCTCCATCTCTCCATCTCTCAGTCTCTCTCTCTCTCTCACACTATATCTCTCTCTTTCTCTCTCAAAATTGGGCATCTCTATCATACTTCATCTCTCGAAAATATAAGGAAAGCGTCAATCTCCTGAAAAAGGGATCAGGAGTAATTTCATGCAGTAATTTCTTCGAATGAAGCTCTATCACAGAAACGTCTCGCCCAAGGAAGATTCTGGCGTCGATTCCATCGCAGTTGCCCTCAATTCGGAAAACGGATGGCAGCTGGATAGTCGCTCACGCAGACACTTGCAAACCTTTGAAGCAACCACATCGTAGGCTGCGTGCGTGTGGTCTTCAGAGAATACTGATTCTGCCACAGGAGGTTGTGAAATGGAACAAGGTCAGCGAATTGATCGGCAGTAGCAAGATAGCGAAGGCAATCAGATCCTTCTCCCCCTTTAAAATTCCGCGACCGGACAATGTACGTCTGGAATCCTGGAAAGTTCCCAAATGTTAGGGAACTCAATCATTCCCGGACTCAATAACATTTTTGGAGAGAACTTAAGGGTTGGATGTGTTCCAAAGAGATGACGAGATGTCAGAGTAATCCTCAACCCTAAGGCAAGTTATAGGACTGCCAAGGACTATACATACCTGTTTCCTTGTTTTTGAAGACACTGGAACCTCTAATAGAGATCTATGCCAGAAAACAAACAGGCCACAGCCTGCGGTATGCCTATGAAGAGTTAATCGGTGGAAGCACCACTACACGAAGTAGAGTCCACCGTTTAAATTAATCATTGTATTGGAAGGAATACACCCTGGCCGCGTTCTTCAAAGTAGAGTGTGCCTTTAGAACAACGTGACAAACGACAAGTGTCTTCAGAGCAGGAGGCGGTGCAGGATTCTGTGATTGACGATTGATCAAGTCATCACTGGGACACCTCAAGGAGGAGTGCCCTTACCTCTCACATGGATCCTAGTTGATGACGAAAGCACGTTGGAGATGGGAAACATGTTGGGCATGGAAGGATTCAAAGTAACCGCATACGTGGACTATGCGGACATCCTCATCTCGGGAAAATTTCCGTCGCTTAGTGACGGAAGCTATGGACTAATGTTAGTTTATAACTGCACGCAGACACAATGACTGCACCCACCTAAAGCAGAACTGCAGAACTGTGCCATACCAGGAGGAGGACGCCTGAGTTCATCTGTCCGACTAAAAATGGACTTGAACTTAAGGCAAAGAACTTCTTCAATGGAGCTGGAGGAGTTACTGAAAACCCTCCGAACAATCACGCGTGAATCGGACTGCTTTTAGGGGGTCTACAACCATGCATCACTGGATTTATGCCACAATTGTCAGACCGTCCCTTCTGTACGGGGTCTCAGTTGTGTGGACAGCACTAAACAAAGCTCTCCGGTGTAGTGCATCCTTTGCAGAGACTGGCCTGCAATCACATCACCGGGGCACTGAGGAGCTCTCCGTCGGATGCGGTGAACATACTCCACGACCTTTCAGCACTGGAAATCTTCTGCAAATAGGTAGCAACCAGCACAGCCCTGAGACTTAACACACTCCGACTGTGTTCCGAACTCGAATATAAGTTCCTCCCCAAACACCGACCCAAGCTATCTTCGAGAAGAAATTCTCCACCAGCATTCCCTCGAGATCAGATTGGATTTCTGATCACCAGACGCTGGCTGACCCTCTGCCCATCTTCCCAGACGGACGAAGGAGAAGGTGCCGGTGTCCATTCCAAAGACCTTAATATTGCTATCTCCTTGAAGCTACCCGAACACTGTCACGTCCATTGCTTTAAAAGAGGCGCTGTCCTGGCTCAAGAACAATGTGATATCCAAAAGGGGAATTACCCTCTGTTCGGACAGTCAGGCAGCAATGGAAAATGTCATGTTTAACACAAAGACATCCCTTAGGCTGTCTCTTAACGAGGTTGAGCCTTAATATTGCCGGGACGGGGCATTGTGCCATACCGGGCAATTGCAAGGCCGATGAACTCGCTATGTGTGGTACATCCTCCTCCCACCTTCCGTGCCAATCGCTACAGGCTACCATCGACTCAAGATACATACAATCAACACAACCAATTGATCAGCGATCACTTAATCTCAAACGATCAGTCAATCTGCAGCTAGCCTCAGCAGATCTTCACTCAGAACGCTCACCGGCGTCATAACCGGACACCGCGCAATTGGTACTCTTGCCCGCGCGGAGGGTGTCCTTAGAAGCTGCATGGATGAAGAGGAGGTGGAAACACGTGTACCGCGCTGGCAGGTCATATGTACTTACAGCTACTTTAATAACTTTAATGGGTCAGCATTAGCCAGCTAAACCGTCATAAGCACCTTTAAAGAAAATTAATCCACGTGGTATCACAACGTGCACACTTTGGCCTAAGTGTGTCTGCCTTCTGCAGTCAGTCACAACAACCTAACCTAGGACCGCAGCAGGTCTCACGGTAGGTTCCACAACTCCGTAGCACGGGCACAATGGACCCAGTACAATGTCCAAGTGAGCCCCGGCCATATGGCTGTCAGGGCACCCAATTACCATCCTGCCCGAGTGCGATATTTGACAACCGCCTAGTTTTCACTTATCAAAAGTCAGTTCAATGACATCGTCACGCCCAACTTCAGCGATGGGGGACACTCATCCAAATGCGATGGCATTTCAAGCTTGAGATGAGTATCAACCCATTGACTCATTTTCTACTCGAAAAAATACACGCCTACTCGTCTCAGATCGAATCATGATTAATTTATGTTTCGACCTTTTAACCTCCCAGAGCCTGTCCCCCCTGAAGGCATATTTACTCATTATCCGGCTCGAAGGACCAGAACAAACTCGCACGGCACACGCCTCCCTCGTTTTGCATTCTCACCCGGATGTCCATTGATTGAGGATATCAATTATGTACAAGTTCCCGTCGATACAGGATACCTTCCTTTCATCGCTCTCCTTGGAAAACTAAGTCGCCAACTTCCAAGGCTAAGCAGTCGCATCTCTTGTGTTTCGTTCGAGGCGAACAACACAAGTTTTGCGAGTGAACTGACTTGGGTAAACAACGGACGCCAAGTGGAGCTCCTTCTGTGCAGGCAGGACATGCGATGTTCAGAGTTCCTTCCTCAAGCGGGCGGGATGTTTGCTTTGTTCTAGTGCAATTATTTGCCGATAAAGGATGAAATGTTGGGTTGGCAGGCAACAACGGTTGACCTCGGCACTGTTTATCGCTTGGCTTAGCTAATTTTTCCTTGCCTCGAGTGTGCTTCGCAGTTTCAGTGAACCGTCGTCCATCTTGGAAAACTGTGAAACAAGCGAAGTCCCCGTGGCCCGGGGCCTCTTCACCATTCCAGTCGGAGGACAGTACTGTTGTCCTGGTTTTCAGCAGGACTCTCTGGCAGCAGTATCTATGCCACCAGTGCGCATGTGCTCCTCCAAGGATTCCATTCGGGCTGCAATCGTGGGTGTGTGCGTGTGATGATGGTGTTGGGCGGGGGGCTGCACTCACACACTGCTGCCGACCATTTTTTCCATTTTATCACCGCGTAAGGTAAACACCGCCTCTTCCCGGTCTATGACGGACATAAAGCGAAGAGATACCGCGTGGTGGTGGTCGTTTTCGCGCCGTAAATCAAAGTTATGGTCACTGAACGGTTTCCGAAGTGCCCGTCGTGGGTACGCTGCAGCTGGGTCATGTGCAGTCTTCTGGAGATATCTGCTGATTGCTTGGAGATGTCAAGGCCATGCCATGGGGGTGCGTGTGCCGGGGGTGGACTTATCTTTACGATAATTATCTCGGAATTATGCTCCTTTCTGAGAGCGGTTTGTTCTGCACATGAAAATAAATATACAGACTTGCTTTTAATGGCAAGCAGGGCCATTGTTCGCCCACACAAGAGGGGAACCTTTCAGCGTTCGTTGCTGCCGTTGAATGCATGACTGGGGGATGGTGGATTAAATGGAAGCCCTTGGTGGAGGGTGCTTCTGTTTTAATGATTCCCCGGCAATGCAAGTTGGATTTGTTTCGAAAAATGTGTATACCCTTGCTCGGCTGTAGATGCGAAAGGAAATACAGCAGCACGGGCTGCATTTGCGTTAAAATTCGCAGAAGAAGCAGTCAATTAGGCGGTGGCTTCACAACTGAATGCAATGGTCTCTCAGCTGGGGCATTTAAAGCGCGTCCTTACTAAGGCAAATCCTGACCAGCGTCACGTACCACCTTTTTTTCGATTTTAAAGCCGCTTGCGACAGCATTCTTCGCAAGAAACTGTTCAAAACGATGGCCATGCTAACACTTACGCGATGCACCGTGCAGCTCCGCTCAAGGCCCTCTGGGCCGTTTGAAATCTGAACCGGATTTCGGCAAGGAGATGCTCCTATTGTGTGGCTTCTTAAATTTGATACTGGACAAGTGCGGCTTTAAACAAGGCACCATATTCTGCAAGATAGATAACATCGACATCGTCACGCCTTCCCAATGTTCCGCCGTGGAAGTATTCACGGCAATTTAAGAAGCCAGCTGGTCTTAAGATCGATGTAGACAAGGCAAAATATTACATGCTGACGAGCAAGAACCATTCCGCCAGCTACGACAAAACAGCTACAAATTTAGGGCAGTTTGTCTACCTCGGGGCACGAGATCTCCATCATTTTGGCGTAGAATTACCCTTGACAACCGATAATGCTTCGGTTTGTCGAAACAACTGGGCTCAAAACCCCTGACCCCAAAATCGTGCTCGACAAAATTCTCATTTCTCAATTTCTCATCCCAGTCCTGCTACAAGGAAAGAAGAAACCTAGACGAAGAGCAAAACATCAGAGCTTATTCTTTGTGCCTTCGAATGTAAACTTCCACGTCCAATATATGATCCTGCGAGCGAGGACGGTGAATGAAGGAGAAAGATTAACCGTCAACCTTACGAGCTTTACCAAGATGTGGATGTAGTCCGGAAGGCCACTACATTGTCGACAATACACTTCGACAGCCTGAGACCATTTGCGACAACGGTGTCCCTTCCTCGTTTCGGAATAAATAGGCCGCCATGGCGTAAACTGCACGAAACGGGCAATCTTTGTGGATGCACTGATGCTTGGCCGAACACTTGTGGATTGTGTTCACTCCAATGGCGCAAACTTTAGCTGTTGACATAGCCGCTGAGCCAACAGTGGGTCTTGTCAGAGAAGGTGATTTTTTGCCAAATTCTGGATCTCCTGCATTCCTGTGGAATCTCATTTCGCATCAATCTCTAAGAGGGTGACTTATGGTCCACAAGAGTGGACTTGCGTTCAAATTTTTCCACGATGCGGCGAATTGCCACATCAGTGAAGCAGTGATTGGACTGGAATTTGGAAAATATTTCTGCACGTTCAGCAACCGTGGAATGATGCGTGATGAAATGTCAAACATGGCTTTGACAGCTGGATGTCATTGGTAACTTTGACAGTTGCTGACGCATAACAACTGTCACCCTTTGCAAGACAAAGAAGCTGGGGTTGGGGTGGAACTTCGATAATATCTCTGCTCGTTCAAGAATGATGCGTGATGAAATGTCAAACATGGCTTTGACAGCTGGATGTCATTGGTAACTTTGACAGTTGCTGACGAATATCAACTGTCACCCTTTGCAAGACAATGAAGTTGGGGCTCGGCTGGAATTTCGATAATATCTCTGTTCGTTCAGCAAATGTGTAATGAAGCGCTATGAAATGTCAAACATTACTTTGACAGCTGGTTGTCATTGGTAACTTTGACAGTTCGTGAGACATAACAACTATCACCCTTTGCCACCACAACCAGGTGGCGCAGTTGTTCAGTGCCTGCCCTTGGTCGTTGGGGTCCCCGGTTCAAATCCCAGCGGTTTTCCAATCTGGTCCAGTCACCATTTGCCGCACTATTACTGAAGTGGTCGATCGGTAAACAAGGTCCAACATGCTTTAAGTGTAGTCGTGCGTTCACTAGCATTCACTATCCTATCCTACCACGAAAAAGAACCTTTCACGTCAATCCGAGTCAAATATGCAAATAGCTGACTTCGAAAACGCGAAAAATGATGTCGACGATCTAGTACATTTCACGGATTAAAGAACAGAACGAACGAGGGGCTCGTCAGATTTGAGAAAAAGAGTAAACGCGTCTGTCCTACCGCAACATGCCATCCCCATCAGCGTCCAAACTGTCACTGAACCACATCGCTTGACGTCTGTCAACAGATCGTAAATTTCGAAATACGATGTGATTCACGCCGCAATCAGAAAAAATTATTCATTTGCCACATTTTCCATCCAACCCACGACTGTCTAGGCTGTCTTTCGTCTAGAGGGGATTACATAAACAGTCTGCCTGCGCGCAAGTATGATTTTGCAAGTGAGAGTCGCATGCAAAGCGTCTTCATATCCCAGTCAGCCGTGAACACCTCTTCAGAGTGCCCCCAGCGGCGGGAGGCTTGGCAGGCATAAAACGTATTCATAAACACTTACCAATTAAATTAGAGATAATTTCATGCTCTCGGCCGCATCTAAACGCACACAAAGGCTTCACTTAAAGTTGCTCATTGAAAAGGCGTGTGCTTGTGTATGTGTGTGTGGCCGTGTGTCAGCTTTGGTGTGTGCACGATGAGTATCTGCGCAACAATGGGGATTCATAATGAATCCATGCACAGCACGCAACCTATATTCACGAGTATTATTAGTTTGTCCTACATTCTGGCAGGCAACTTGCATTCGCTCTCACGGTTTCGTCGTGCGCCCCCTATACCCGCACCCGCACTCACACCGCCTCTGTCATCGTATCCTAATTAAATAGATTAAGTAAATTAACATTGTTGCTTTGAAGGTAAATATTTCTAAACCACGTCGACGGTTTCCTTTGTTTACTTTCAGGTAAGACCCAGCTAATGGCTGTCACATCGGGCCGGCGAATCCAACCGGGCGAGCTGATGGAGACTGGGTGAGAATTTTGCTGGAGTTGGTAATTTCAGAGCATCGGCAGGCACGTTCCGCTGGTGGACGGGTGAGTGCCGCCGCTCCGGTGCTGTGGTGGGACATTTTGTGGGAGCGGGTCGTTGAAAGTGGCACGGCTGTGGTCGTCGATTTGGGCCAGCCAACTTGTGGTAATTGTTGTTCGGATTCGGAAAGCAATGGCTGTTGTATTTATGATTCTGCGAGATGACAGATGACAGAACAAAGCCGATGGAAGATGTTTGTATCTCTCCGCACAATCGGCACATAATTGAATGCCATTGAAGGGGGTACGACGCAGAGGACAGGCTTAATTGGGTCTCTGCCATAGATTCCATCGCCAAACATTCTTTGACGTTTGAGTGTGTACACATGAGATGGGTATGAGAAAGTCAAGAATGTGAGGAGTGCTGGAGGTAGGTGGGGCTTTCAATTTATTCAAGTTTTCATTCCTTCCTGGGTGGGGGGGGGTCTTTGAGGAGTATGCTTCGAGGCATACGATGAAGAGCATGTCGCCGGGAGAGGGAGGGACTCTCTGTTTCGGAGGAAGTTGTCTTTGTCCTGTTTTAATTGAGTTTTGAACTATATTTCGGAGGAAACTCGAATGAAAGTCGAAATAGGACAAAATTTGATCGAAATTTTCAATGAATTGGGGATGGGTTTGGGACGATCTTTCCCAGCTTTTGGAAGGCTGCATAACTGTTGGTTATGTCTTGGCGAAAATGGAGCCCTTGCCGTCATTTGTTCATGAAGCCTATGCTCGTCTATCAGTCCAACACAATTCTCCGATTGATGGCTTCGTGCGCATTCCAAAAGAAGAAGGTTTCGTTTTTTTTACATAATTTGGCTAATGTCATCCGGTATTTAACAGGCTTTGAAATTTGCCTTCAGCGATAAGTACAAGCTCATTTTCTTGGGCGGTATTGGTCGGAGCAGTCCGCTATGGCTTCAAGTGGTGCCACTGGAGCAGCATCAACGTGGTTTGTCCATCCATTGGATGTTGCTCGCTTTGTCAGCGATGCCGGTTAAGGGAGGCAAAAACGTGAATTCACAGGTCTCGGCAACTGCCTTGTAAAGATCTGCAAAGGTGACGGCTTGCCTGTCTTCATCGTGGTTTCGGTGTAGCTGGACAAGTTATGATCGTGCTGCTTACTTCGGTTTCTACGATCCTGGCCGTGGAATGCTTCCTGATCGGCAGAACACACCAATCTACATCAGTTGGACTAACAGTGGCTAGTGTTGTCTACAAGAGCACAGTTCAGTGCTGGGCAACAATTGCAAAACACGAAGGTCGCATTGCTTTGCTCAAGGGCGCTTGCTCCAATGTTCTCAGAGAGTCGCTTCCGCTCTTGTCCTGCACGATAAGACGAAAAAGTTACTGTCAATTATTATTGCAACAACAATCTCACACAAGAAAAGCAAATTGAAACACAAAACGTTTCTGCAATCGGTTCCTGACTGGAGAGGTTTCCGTGGGACCTCTCCTCTTCTTGGACATGCCCCCGGACTGAAGGAATCTTCCCCGAACTCGTTCGTTCATTTCCGCTTGTATTCAGACGACATTTCCCAGCCTCTCACATCCGGTCGGCTAACCAAAAATCATTTATCAAAAATCTAATGACCATTTCCTGCGCTCCCAAGCTACCTGCTTTCAATCGAATTTATCACAACAAAAAGTTCGTAATTAATGGAAAAAAGGCATCAGAGTATCATCATCAGGTCAAGAATGCCCGTCCAGAGGCAGCACTAGACCTCAATTAAGATCGACAAGCGACTGCGCCATTACTTCACACATGCAGACGTCGCAATGATAAGAAGACCAACAATCTCTGTAACAAATTACCCTCGAGATGAGCCGAACAAAGCCCCAGCCCGGATGCACTCCCTTGCAGACCGAGATTCCTGCCAAAGTATGGTCGCTCCTCGCTCGTCATCAGCGTCACACATCAGACACTCGAGGAGGGTCACAGCAGTGCATGGAACTGGTCTCATTGAATCTCGGTGAGATTCATCTAATCTCCATCAGATACAAATCATCGAGGCGGAGAGCAGAACGATGGGAGAAGAAACAGAAAAGAAAAAGAAAATGTCCCTTGGTAGCAGCGCGCTACTGTTGCCAACCTCGTTCAGCGTGCCACGTTCTTCGCCCATTCGCCGATTTTGTGTGACTCGTTGGTTGGTTGGTGTCGTCTCGGTGTAATCGACTCCTAATGTCATCCAATTGCACTCGAGTGTATCTCGTTACGCGGATGTGTGCACAAGCTGTCAGTTATGCAATGTCAGAGCAATAGACGTGTTCTCGCAAAACAAACTCCAGCTCTCAGTCGTGACATTAAGCATTAAGATACAATGATACAAATCTGTGTGAAGTTCATTAAACCCCTTCGCACGGGTGTTGTCATCGCCATCGCCTCCGTCACCGTCGTTCTAGTCGTAGTCGTTGTTTGTCTTTTTTGTTTTCCGTTCGTTGGTTCTTCTTTGACTTCGCATCCAAGCGTCTGGTGCAATTATTTTCGCACATACACCACCTTGCATCGATGGACATCGTCGCAGTCGTCGCCAGCGGAAGAACCGAACAACAAGAGGAAGATGAAGACAAGCAAGAAAAAAGAGAAAAACTTACTTTACTTGCTGGCTGTCGTCTGCGTTTTCTGTTGCTTTTGTCCTCGAAGTCAGTTCTTGTTGGTTTTCTTGTTCTCTTGCGCAAAGTGGAAGGCATTAGCAACGCTCAAGTGTTTGTATCTAGTTTGTTTCATTATTCTAGAGAATGTTTTGTCACGTCGTACGGTTCTGTGCGTTGCAGCAACGGAGACCAGTAGCAGTAGCTGCTCGGTGCTTCGCCTCGTTCTGCGTTCTTTGTAATTTCCTCGACATGTGGTGGAACGAGCAAAGACCCGGGGCGGGATGGCGTATGCGTGAGAGGCCATAAGATGGCTCTGCAACGACAGGCTCAAGTGTAATTCAATCTTGGCCGTTATTTCTTTAGTTTCATATCCGTTATGTGAACAAAAAAAGTTGCAGTTGCCAGCTTTGTTTGGATTTTTTTTTGCAATTGACAGCGTCCACTGGAAGATGGTGGCTTCGAGGAAGGAGGAGTGTCTCCAAGTGTCTCCAAGTGAAGGAATTTTCTTAAGACTGTGTGACAGTCATTAACCCGAGAGCGTGGACCCGAGGGTATTTGTTCGCATTTGGCTCGATGAGACTATGGGGCTCAGTGGAGTTGTTGCCCTAAATTTGTAAGTTGCAGTTTCTGTCGGTGTTTTGGACTTCTTGTATCATATCGACTGATCGACTGCCAATTCGACATAATCCACTAGTCCTGTGACATATCCACAAAATCCCGGATATCCGGGTACCGAGGTACTTACCCGCGGTAGGAGCTAAGCTCGACAAAGGCAATATCTCGGATAAAACAGCATCAAATGCTCAGAATGTTTTGCAATTCAAAAGAAACAAGACGCCCGCGGGAAATGTATAGTTTTTATCGAACTTTCCATCCGTGATCTATAATTTTCTGGTGCCTCCTGGCTGCTACATGCGACAAGGTTAAGCCTGCTTGTAAACAAAAATGCTTTGGATGGAGAATATGCTGCCGTTGGGATTCATAGCTGACCATGCAATGATTGCAATCATTTATCACTCGTCGAAGCGGAAACTGTTGAACTTGATGCTTGGTAGGAGCAGAAAAAATCGAGAGTGACAGAGCATGTTCTCCAGAGATGATGGAGGATAGAGAAATCCAACTTCGACCACTTTTACCCCTGCCCATGCCGGCATTAAGCCGTAAAGAATAAGAGTGCAGAGGAATTCTCTTGCATTTCACACATAATCTTACAAAGTTCGCGACTCCGCCACTCATCCGTCTAAAAAACGCTGTCAGATGAAATCAAGGGACAAGGGAGGTAGAAGTTGGATATCTCTGATGTTATCCAAGCATGGGCAGAGGAAATCTCTGACTCTTGACCCTTCAGCTTGTTACGTAAAATGTTTCGTCAATCAACGCAAATAACAGAATTTTGACGGGTTTGCTGGTACTGCTTAATTAACCCCTTGTGACCGAGGGAATATACTGAACAGACCTTCGCCACCTTGACTACATCCTCATCTTTGTTTGGAGTTGTCTTCCTAGCAGGCAGTCCTCGGTAAGGTTGTGCTTGTGCCTCAGTACGCATGGGACTAGATATCGGACGCAGAAAGAGTTCATAAACAAAGCCTTGTCCTTTGATGCAACGAAACTGTGAAGTTCCTACTGGAAAATGACTCAATTCTGGCGAGTCCGCTGTGGTCCTTGTCCTCAATCAACAAGCCTCTTCATCTTCCACGACCTTTAGACAGATCCCTTCAAACGGCGCACGCAAAATCTGGCTGATGTTCTTCTGCACTTGGGGTGCCCAACAGTTTGGTAGTCCTTCTTTATTGTGAGTCGAATCCTATTTAGGCTCTACATGGCCTATCCGTCTTAGCCGTGGCCCCGCCGCTGAACAACTCGTAGTGGAATCGTCTCCCCCAGACGCAATGAGCAGGACCAACGAAAGATCAAGGGCTTCCGCTTCATCTGCTCTTGACACTGTCCATGTGCCCGCGATATAGAGCAGGACTGGGATGGTCAGTGTCTCATATAAAGTCAGCTGGGTGCTTCGTGACAGGACTCATCTACGCAAGGACTCTTCTAAGCCCAACGAAACCGCGATTTTCATGAGTTATTAAACTAGGAACCAGGGATTATGTGGCTGTTTACTTGGGAGCCGAGTTAGACGACATTTTTGACGTTAAAGGTATATCTGCCCATGGTGACGTCGTCGATGTTGAATGGCCTTTTACGAAGACAGCATGTATTTCGTCATGCCCTCATTCACCGTCAGACCCATTCTAGCCATTCTAGCAATGCCAGCAAAAGCCTCATTGACGGCTTGCTGGTTGACCAGTCACATCAAAGTCGATCAGCAATTGTGCGAACTTTTGGAAGATCGTGCCGCAAGTGTTGGCGAGTTGAGTTCTGAATGATGTTGAAGACGTGATATGACAACTCATTGCCTTGGCTTAATCCTTTTATGACATTGAAGGTCTCGGTCAGGTAGTTACCGATCTTGATGGAGCAGCGAGAGCCGCCTATCGTCATCCACCACAACCTGACGTATTTGGCGTAAATGCCAAAACTAGACATGGCGGAATCGACGATTGTGCTAGTGTCGATCTGCATTTTTTGGTTGGACTATATTTTCTAGGCGACACTGACCAGGCTTATTCCTCTAGATATCTTGCAGTGGCTGGAGTAGACTTTTATGTAGAAGGTGGGCGATTCAGTCTTAATCTACTCAAATTCTACTGATGATCTGCTGCACGGTACGAGCTCTGCTACCTTGAAGGGCCTTTATGGCAACCTAAAAAGACATGAGCCTGTGGCTACTTTTTAATAGCTTCGCCGACTGTTTTATTGCCGAGCGGGAGGACTAATTCATCGGTTGATGTTGTGATTTTTTGCTCTCTCTCTCTCTCTCTCTATCTCTCTCTCTCTATCTCTCTCTCTCTCCCTCCCCCTCTCTCTCTCTCTCTCTCTCTCTCTCTCTCTCTCTCTCTCTCCCTCTCTCTCTCTCTCTCTCTGTCTCTGTCTGCTGTTCACCAATTTCGACATTGCAACGGTGTTGGACAGTCGTACTGCTGTCTTGGCACGAGACTTCTACAAACTACGAGGTTCCATCAATTTTCTCCGAACCTACCAAGTTCCGCCATACATTTTCGAGGTCTGTGAACCTGGCGGTTTCTGATAAACCTAGTTAAATCCTCCTCGAGTTCATCCGTCCGTGAGAGGTTGTGAGCCCGGATAAGCCGACAGGGTGATTTTCAATATATTTTGGTGTTCATTTTCTCATTTTGTCTCTTTCTATTTTCTGGTGTTCTCACACTATTACGTCCTGTCAACAAGCAGCTGTTCTGGCGGCCATTTGAAAATTGAGAGAGGGTGTCTTGGAAATTGAGAGCGAAACCACTTCAGGCTCGGTGGAAACGGCCTATTGAGGTTTCAGTAAAAGTTCATCCGGACCTCTCGGTTTCGGTTCAGTGGAAACGTAGCTTGTGTTGCTTTTTCTTCATCACAGAGCACACAAAACACTGCGTTCTCTAAGTGTTAACTCTCAGTATCGCTTTGCACAGCACATTTTTGCTGCGCGACTAAGGATCACCTACAGAATCTTAAAGAGTTGATGCGGACAAACAGAGTAATACTCTGCTGCATACCTGGCCATGCGGGGATTGAAGGCAATAAAATGGCCAACTCCCCAGCTAGGATGGGAACATCTTAGCATTTCACAGGCTCGAACCATTCTGCGCTGTAATTGCCTCAAGGAAGAATTCAGGGAACTAGAAACAACCGGCCAGAACCCTGGAACAAAGCTCATGGCATAAAGGCCACGAAACTCTTGGGTTAACATAACCGAAAGTGGTTGGGTGCATGTATCATGATGAACAACAACAACCTCCGCATCATAAAAGGCTGCCTAACAGGGTACTGCAGACTCAAGCGCACCTAAGCAATCTAAGGGCATCAGAAAAAAGTCTCTGCTGATTCTGTGGAGCATCTAATGAAATTCCAGAACATGTACTGGGGGTTTATGAGGCACAAGCCCACCAATGGCAAAGATATCTGGGCTAACCGAGGCAGAAATAACCATATCTCATCCAAAAGAAAAGTGGCTTGGGGGATTACTCTAGAATATTCTAGAAATAATTCTAGAGTCCACAGCCCTCAATGCAACACTGAAAAGAACTTATGTGAGGTGAACTCGTCAGAGAGCAAAGCTATCAAAATATATCGGGCTCCTTTAGTCTCGGTCTCGGTGCAATTTATGTGCTCTCAGCAACAATAATAAAATAGCAGTTGAATCTAGTACATTAACGCTTCATTTACTGGAGGTGATGTGCGCATTCAATAACTTAGACAACAGAGATGAATTTCACTCAAAAATGGAACATTTTTAATTCGTCTTTTATTTACCAAAACGAGATAAAAATTGCCAAATTACCAAACGTTTCAAAGTAAGAAAAATGTGATTGTTAGACAATCGAAACAATGCCGGTAGTGTTGCCATTGCCGCTGAAAAATCTGAGAAAGTCGCAAAAAAAGAGTGTCCCGGGACAAAAAAAAGTCCAAAGTAGCTACTCATTTCAAGGTTTTATCACGTTTAGGAGTAGTGCCGTCTTTTAGATGCATGCTCTTATGTTAGTGTTGGATTGCTTAGAGAAACTTGTTTCGTGGAAGCGATATGTTTCATATAAAATAGTCGCCGAAGTCGTTGCATGGTCTCTCGGCGCGGCTTCAGAAAATATTAAATTGCGACTAAAGTCGTCATAAGAGCAACCCTGAATGCCGCTGCCTTCACTGATCTAGATCGGTTGCAGCCAGGCATTCTGTTTTCGGCGAATGACCATTAAGAGGTCATAAAAAAATTCATCACCGTCACGGTTTTTTTTATCATCCAATGATGTTAAAGTGATTGTTGTCGGTTTCGGGTTAAAGACTGTACCTCTCTACAGTGACTCAAGTAGCCTGACATGGCTTTGCCTGCCTTTTTCGACAGCCGTGTGCACTCACTGCAACCTATCTGGAGTATGTTACCACAACGTCAAAGTACAGACAACGGAAATGTCAACAAAAATAATAAAAAAAACTTCTTGAATTACCTTCCGCATCGTCTTGCGTAATAAACATTCACCCACTCCCTTGCAATGACGACAAGTGTAAACAGACACTCTCAATCCCTATGCTTTCGTTTCGTTTCGTTTCCTCTTAGATTAGGCAAGTAATTCGAACACACCCACGCCGGCTTCAACGAGGAAATTTGAGAAAAAAAAATGAATGCCCCGGGTGAGGCTCGAACTCACGACCTTAAGATTATGAGACTTACGCGCTGCCAACTGCGCCACCGAGGCTGTGTCCATCGACTGCCACAGCCACTACAAGAGTCTAAGCACCGGTTCATCGTGTTGTCGAAAAACAAAATCGATCCTTCAAGAGAAGACGAATGCGAGCGGGGAAGGTGTATTTTTAGAAATACCATTCGTGCCGTCAATTGTTTTAAATGCCAAACGAAGCACATCTGTCGTCGTATTTAAAGTGCAGCGGGTGTGCGCGCGCTTTGATGAGAGACACTACGTGCACGTACGTCAGACGTTTGATCGGCGAATCGATGTACAATTCGTTTGCAATGTGATTGGAAGTTTATGTTCAATAGATTCTGCTGGTCTAAAAATAGATTTGCACGGCGGCGACGTTGGCCAGAGAAGGCGCTGCGATGCAGACGATGATGATGAGGTGATGCCGATGATGTCAGGCGGGAAAGAAGACGCTTTGTTCTTCAGTGATTGTTCGACTAGTAGGTTGGTGGAGTCGTTTGTAGATTTGGACCGCCTTCTGGGGGGTTCGAGGTTGGTCTGTTGCGGAGTTTTCAGGAGATTGAGGCAGAAATGGAAGGCACGAGACATCGATAGTGAACAGCGCTGTGTGTGACACCAACCATAAATTGCACAATCCACATGAATAGGCAACAAGAACCACTAGTGTAACTAAGGCAATGAAGTCCAACACGACATCATTGACTCACTTTGAGTGCTTTGATTGATGTAAATACGACGTTTTTTTTAGCATTTTCACTGCTTTCTGAGTGGCACCGGAGTTCCGGTTGGTACTTGCTTCATCTTTCCAGTGAGGTTACAATCCATGAGTGTGCAGGTAAATAGAAAAAAAGACAAAAAAAAAGAATGATGTCATTAACCTCATTCATGTGGACATTAGAATGTCACCGTCGACCGAGCTCAACCACAAAAGTGCGCACAATTTTCAGAGAGGCATTTTAAGTGCGTCAGAAAGACTGTCGTTATCCACGTCATTCACACTTCCACCGCGTTAGACAGATTGTGTCCACGAAATCAACACAAACTAAGCCCTCCTTACACAACTCCGGTTTGTGTAACTTTGGCTTAAGAAGCTGTGAAATACCAGCGTTTCCTGATAAGAACGCGTCGCCTGAAGTCGTGTGTGTCATGTTCTTAGATAACCCGTCGTTTTTTCTCTTTCCTGTTGCTGGAGAGAAATCCGACATAATTATCTGATTGGCAGCACAAACAAAAATCTTAAACCACGCAACCGCATCGTTCCAACGTCTGTTGGAGCCAAACTGAAGGAAAACAAAACCATTCTCCTTCCTCTTGGCGGTCGTTATCAGATAGTTGACTCATTTGATTACCATACACTTGCTCACTGAGTCTTGACTTGAGGAAAACAAAGAACACGCGTGGATATTGCCTTGTGGCGTTGACTTCGCTTCGCCAGCGTGCTTCATCGATCAAGCGAGACCGAACAAAACCGAAAAAAGAAACACGAGTAAGTGAATGTAATGTGAGCAGTAATGTGTCAATTTGCCGTCAAACGACGCTTTATTAGGCGCACACAATTTGACAGCTAAACGAATTTCGAGCAAAAATTCACCGAAAAAGCTTTGAAAAAGGTGTGCACTCACTTCTATGATGTTCCATGCGAAATTCTAGACAAGTCTGGTGATGCACGCTTCCCGGGGGTAATTAGCCTCTGAGCACACACACACGCACGGCACAAGAGTCAGACGAACCATGTTTGAAATTTCAATTGTAACCCCTCCGGATGCGTTCAATTGTTGTGTGTGTGGATGTTTGTTTGCCGATGGATGTGTTCAGAATGGATTCTCATTCCGGGGTAGGGTTGATGTGATTTGAATTTTAAATAACGGTAATGTGAACCTCAACTCAGTTTGGTTTATGGAAAATGTGTACACTCGATATTTCTGTACGTGGTCATGCAGAACCGTCGCGCTGTCGTCGTCGTCGACGTTGTCCCCTAGGGAGGGTTAATAACACCGGCCGGTGAGCCGCCCGGCGGCCTTGTTTGTTGATGTATCAGCTCAATAGACGCTCTCTGTGGGGTTGCATTGCGTGTTGAATTTGAAATGCTTGCTTCTTATGACAGTTTTGCAGCTTACCGTGAACGTGTCAGAGTTTTCATAGGAACTCGACTCTACGGCCGACTCCACGCCATGTGAAGGTAGGTGAGGAGAGAGGCTTTACCATCACGAAGCAGTAGCAGCACGCTTTACTACCCTTGCCGTGACGTTTCCCTTGATGTTGCTGCACCATGCAGGTGGGGCCAAACACTTTGTGAAGACCCCTTTGCAGTCCCTCAGCTGTTAACACATCATGACACATAGTCACTGAAACTCCTACAGATTGCAGAATAGCCCTAGTGCACCATTAAACTAGAGTAGGACCAAAGCCACTCCCTTGTGGCACTGCGTCAGCAAAGTTTCCTTAAATCCAAAGTACTCATTCCATGAATCTTCCGTGGCACTTCATCTGGCTTGCTTTAAAGGCACACGAAATTTGTTTGAGAGACACAGCTGATCTCCCTGTCTCCCTACTTCCGACGGTCTGCCACAGCCTCTGTCAAATTTTTGCGTGTGGATTTAATCAGAACCCTTCCTCTTTGTTGCCCTACGTGCGCCGAGATGTTTTCCTTTCCCTGCTTGAATATTTTTCCAAGAATTTTGTTTCCACATGCAGATGGTTTTGTCGGTCGATTCACTTTTATTTTCACATCTCCTCGTCAACAGCCGCTGACAACATTTGGTCACATTTTGCTCCACAGTCGAGGACAGTTGGTTGCGCGTATTCAATTCTCTGCATGCGCCTGCCCTTAAATGCCGGGGACATTTCTGGTTTAAATAGAGATGTTTTTGAAGAGTTTTCAATTTAAATGAAGGTTAGAACGGGTGTCACTGTTCCATTGGAAGAAACGTGCGTTGAATATTTGCCAGCTCTCAAAGATTGGCAGGAGTACTCGATTTTGATGTTACCCTTATTCTGCATTACATCCACTTTAGACTTTACATCCACTTGGTGCTGCTGTTGTACTTCCGGTCCTTCATGGCTGTCGCAAGGTCTGGACAGACGACTAGAGGAATAAATGGATGGCTTTCTTGTCCTCCTGTATGCTAAGACAGCAGATTTATTTGTCAACAGAAATCTCCCGAACAACCGAAGTAACTTTCGATAAGACCGTGGGTCTCGATAGATGGTGGGTGGAGGAGAAGATGTAAGAACGAGCTGTTCTGGGGCATCTACTGAGACAGAAGAGTGAAAATCCGACGATGGAGATGGCTAGGCCGTGATCAAGAGCGTATGGAAACCAATGATCCGGCCCAGAAAGCCCTACGTCTCCTACGACGCAGTAGAGGAAGATCGCGACTTAGGTGGCGCACGTAAGTGGAAAGCGGCCTCAACCAAATATGCGTGCGAAACTGAAGGGAGCTAGCTAAAGATCGAGCTAGCTGGATACGGTTGTTGGTTGAGGCCCAAATCCAGCCCGCACGGTAACGCCATTCACAGTACTGATTCTCCTCATCCTCATCCTCATCCTCATCCTCATCCTCATCCTCATCCTCATCCTCATCCTCATCCTCATCCTCATCCTCATCCTCATCCTCATCCTCATCCTCATCCTCATCCTCATCCTCATCCTCATCCTCATCCTCATCCTCATCCTCATCCTCATCCTCATCCTCATCCTCATCCTCATCCTCATCCTCATCCTCATCCTCATCCTCATCCTCATCCTCATCCTCATCCTCATCCTCATCCTCATCCTCATCCTCATCCTCATCCTCATCCTCATCCTCATCCTCATCCTCATCCTCATCCTCATCCTCCTTCTCATCCTCATCCTCATCCTCATCCTCATCCTCATCCTCATCCTCATCCTCATCCTCCTTCTCATCCTCATCCTCATCCTCATCCTCATCCTCGTCTTCAACCTCCCTCTCTCTCGTTCCCGTTCCTCTTGCTTGATTTGCCACGAAACAGAGACTAGGAAGTATGCCGAGCAGTTTATTTCATATTTTCTATTTAGCTTAAGCTTCGGTTTGAAGTTCGTTCATGCCACATTCATTCATTTGACGTCCTCCAGTTATCACGTTCCATCCATTTGCGGTTGGTGACTGCCGTGGTTTCTAGTGTGCTAGATACCTTGGGATAATCATCATCCTCATGCTCAGTCTCATCCTCATCCCCATCCTTCATTCAATGCTCACTTATGTCATGGAACCTAACAGAGAGCATAGGCTTTCATCTAATCGCCTGTCTTCTTCTACTGTAGGCTCTTAAATTTGAATGTAGGAGCGTTCATTTATGTCCGCTTGGTGTTCTATCACTGGCTTCTCGTCAATAGGAGTCGTAGACTGTAAGCAAAGTAAGGCGTTTCCTTCGGCTTGCAATACTTTGATGTGACTTCGATTTGACAAGTGAAGGACTGATGAAATCTCTGGTGGAATTCCTCTGGCCAGAGCTTACAAATGTCAGCATATATTTCCAACGGAGTAGGATTCCTTATTGGATCGCAGACAGTGACTGCCTGAGTGCCCCCGAGATCAGGTCCGGACTCATCATATGTGTAAATGCACAGGGCGCCAAACTCTCGGGGCGCATTGTGAAGCCTTAAAGAAACACGCTTTCTGAACGCAATTATGTTATGATGATACAAAACCATTCACACACAAGAAACTAAAATAGTTCAAATAAAGCCCCAGAACCTGTGCAAGAAATGGGGCGCTAAAACTAGGGCTTACACAGGTCTCGGGCCGGACCTGCCCTTGATGAAGGTTTAAGCCAATACAATTGATAACAAATTTACTTAATTCTAACGAAGTTGTTCAGTTTAAAAATGCCATTTGTTTGCTTTTTTGCAACTACTCATCCCCGACCCTGTACTCGTGAGGACCTACTTTATTCAGCGACCATCAGCTCTGCTGATCCCAGTAGCAGTGCAATCAACTGGTCAGGTCTAAGTGCATTCAATCAGCCACTTTTATAAGACAAATTATTAAACAATCGCCTCATGTACTATCGACACTTTGACAAAAGTCACACTGGACTGCATTACCGATTTATCATGCCTGCGAGCCATGGACGAACTGCACAACCGACTGGTGTTGATAAACGTCCTTCTCTTTCTTGAAAGAGCTTAAACTGACACCAAACATTTAGATGAACAGATTTGCTGGCTAATCGATTAACTGCTGAACACTTCTAGTGAGAATTTGCGTGTCATGTCGAACATGCACCAGTTGATTTGCAGCACGGTTCCTGGTAAAATGTGACCAGATAGCAACGGCAATTGTTACATTCAGCAGCTGTCAAAGTTACCAATGACATCCAGCTGTTAAAATATTCAGTAAGGCTTGAAATTTCACCTTGATTCGTTCCACGCTTGGTGCACGAAAAAATACTAACGGAGATCTAAAAAGCCATGTCTTCTCCGCAACTACTGTGTGTCAAGTCTCGCTCGGCTTCCACTGCAAACGAGGGGGTGACTACATTCCATACACTAATGACACACCATTGTGTTGAACGGTGCCAGTTGTTTTAAGTTACGTGCCTAGCACCCCAGAAATTAAGTATTATTAAGACTAACAACATCTACCTCACTTGCTCCCTAAAATTGACCAATCAGGGAACGACATTCACATTATTTACCGAATAAACGTCAAAAACCGAATGGACAACTGTCAGAAAGGCACTCAAGTTCTTCGATGGACAAATGGACAAAGAGCTGTTAAGTTGGCCGTCTGCACAGTACTTCATTTCTGGTGAACAGTTTTGGGTGACCGTCAAGTTTGACGTACAGGCTCCAATTATATAGACTCATAAAGCAGCTTTCCCACCGTACATTCGTGCTTGACTTGCCACACTTTGGTTACTTCTACTAATCGCTGATCTTTGAACCTCCGCAACCAAGTGTCCTCATGCCTCGGCTGCACTCAGTCAGCTTAAAGCCAAGTAGCCGATAAGCAAACTCAATGCATTCCATCCAAGATATCTGCAACCAAAGACAAACCTCCTTTTAACGAATTCGTCTTTATGGCTCATAGCATCCGTTCATTAGTCACAAGCCATACTGACTCACTCTCGACCAAACTGATCAGACTCCCAATTTATCACCGAAAACAGTCTCCATTACGATCGCACCCATATAGGGACTAAGAGGAGGTAGTCAGATGATGTAATTAATGGCCTCCATGCGACACAGCAAACCGCCTTCCCACTTAACTCGTAAAAACCAATCACAACGGTCCGGACTTCTATCTGGACCATAAAATGCAGTGACAGCCTCTCGACTTTAACTGCAGTTTGCAGTCGTACGTGTGCCTTAATTTACAACCGCGTGGATACCGAAGAATGAAAAAAAACTCCCTCTTAAGGCCTAAGCTTCTCATGACTTTATTGGCTTTCGGGCGGGCAATTAGTAGCCGAAGCACAGCAACGATTTTTATCGTGCACAAGCTGTTGACTTACATCATCGAAGGTCGCGTCGTTGAGATT
This sequence comes from Eristalis tenax, assembly GCA_905231855.2. Taxonomy (NCBI): domain Eukaryota; kingdom Metazoa; phylum Arthropoda; class Insecta; order Diptera; family Syrphidae; genus Eristalis; species Eristalis tenax. Next base: position 27,156,530 of record HG993126.1, read on the forward strand.
GACGTGCGAGCGTGTCTGTTTCTGTTCTAGATTAGTCGCAAGTTAATCCACTCACTCAAGCAGCGAAGTATTTCAGGGTTATCGATCGGGGAACTTTCACTTGAGGGCTGGTGGGTGTCCACTGAGAAGTTCACTCACTTCAACTTCCTGTGTGGGTAGTGGGTGAAATTATGACGATGGACTAGCTCTCTTATTCAAATCACGCCTGCGGTTGTCAATGGTTCGTTTGCCTGTCTGTCTGCCGTTGATGTGGTCGGAGTGCAATTTTGTCTGAACGTTTTTAAATGCACATGTGCTCTGTACAAGGGCTGAACGTGCAAAAACGCGTCATAATCCATGAGATGTTTCGTTGGTAAACTTCAGACCGGAAGAATGCCTTACGGGATGCGGAGCATTGCATTAGGCCTAAGAGATGTCTGTTTATGTGGAAGCAGCGTTGTTTTAGACTTGCATACAGTGGGGACTAAAACTAATGGGAGATTTATTAAGACTGACTTTAGATATAAAAAAGAAAACGGAGAAATTTACTTTTTGGGTACAATTTCGAGTAAAGGCTTCCCACGTGTGCGAGGTTCAAGGTGTATTTTTGGATGACTGCTTCTAGCGTTGCAACCGGGGTTTACTTATTTACGCGAGCAATTCATCGTGGTCTTTAACAAGGTTCGCCGCAAGAGGCGCACCACGGGGTGGATGTGATCTATTCGGTTGCCCATCATCCCAATAACATGTACAAAAACTGAACGAAACTCAACGAAGAGTGCCATTTCAGGGGACGCTTGCGTATCAACCAATAACATGTACAAAACTGAACGGAACTCAACGAAGTGTACCATTTCAGGGGACGCTTGCTTATCAACCAATAACATGTACAAAGCTGAACGAAACTCAACGAAGCATACCATTTCAGGGGACGGTTGCGTATCATCCAATAACATGTACAAAACTGAACGGAACTCAACGAAGTGTACCATTTCAGGGGACGCTTGCTTATCAACCAATAACATGTATAAAGCTGAACGAAACTCAACGAAGCATACCATTTCAGGGGACGCTGGCGTATCAACCAATAACATGTACAAAGCTGAACGAAACTCAACGAAGCATACCATTTCAGGGGACGCTTGCGTATCATCCAATAACATGTATCATCCAAACACAAAAGTGACTAAAACCAACGAAATGTGTTATTTATCTAAGCAAAAGTGAACGAAACTTAACGAACTAGCTGTTTATTGCAACCAAAGTGCATTATTCCTAGGCATTCGCTAGATGGTTCAAGGTGATCCTTAACCCTAACCTAACAATAAGGTGTCCTGAGACTCGCATTTGGATATGGACTCAGAAGGTTGCTCATGCACACCATATGTTGCTCGCAGTGGCTTCGAGAGAGGCGGGTGGAGCTCTTGGGGAGGAGGTCACTAAAAGAGTCGCATGAGCGGTGCCACATCACACCTAACGTGATTGATGAACTGGACATGTTTTTCTAGATCACGTTTTTTGTCCCAAAACCTAGTGTTCACGCCATCAATTCGACTCTGAAAACGAATATTCGTCAAGTTATGGCCGAATATATTTGCTAGGCATGTATCGAAATTGACTTTGCCAGAATCGCGTGCTGGCAAATATACGTTGTCCCCGGCCCCAGCATCAATTTCTCGTAAAAATGTCGATCGACATTAAAAGACAAGTGTGAACCACAATAAAATGAAAGGTTCTTTACAGGCCCGTGGACACCGCCACGTAGCCTTACTACTGGAGAGGTTGGAGAGGTTGTTGTACGTGGTATTGGGTTTACGGTCGAATCGGAGATCATACTGTTTGTTTGCTGACACTCCGCATTGTCATGATCTCCCTTCATTCCCAAAGCCCGATCAACTACCTGCGACTTAAATACACATGTCATGTAGGAAAACATTTCCCATCGACTGTCCATAGACTCCTCTCCCTACAAGAAGAGCTACTACTCGCATCCGTCTGGCGTGCACATGTGCTGCTTCCACTCCTCGTTCCAAAGCATGTTCTCGTTCTTTCCTCGCCTGCAACTTGTATTTGAGTGTGCATTTCTTTTTCCTCAAATGATATCCATTGCACCTCCTCCTCGTGAACTTGGCATTGGTATCACGTACGCCGTGTCTCTCTTCTAGCCGGCCAGCAGTCTCCTCGTAATGAATATTTACGACGGTGACGTGTTCTGTGATACGTAAAACTAACACTGCTTACAGCACAGGAATTGAAAAGAAACAACGACACGACAACAACAGCAATTTGCAGCAATTTATTCGCTTCATAATCCCATAAGAGCGAGCTCTCGCAGCCATGAAATGTTGAACATCAGACCAATCATCGGAGTTTCACGCCGGGAAAGCGCAGGAAAGTGTGATGGAGCGCACATTGCATGTGCGAGAGTTTCCAAAGACACAAAAATGCATTTGAGAAGAGGAAATGAATAAATGCGTTGCGTGGGTAATTCGCGTGAGAAACAGTGTTTTCTGCTACTTTGCTATATGCACCGATGAAATGGTTTGGTAATGATGGAGAATACATTGTACTCGAGAGTGCTCTGGGAATATTTTTAAGGATGAGCTGGTGGCAATGCTTGGAAACTTCAAATTGAAAGCAACATTTATTTTAAAACTTTGCCATTCGGCATCGAAGTGTTCGTCCTCTTCACTCGCCCGAGCAGTATGACAAGCACAACCCGAGGGGTTCTTGTGCAAGAGAGTAGTCATCTGACCATTAGAGATTATGGACGTAATGGACAAGGCCCAGTCACAATTGACGTCAGTAAACTCAAGCCTATGGCAGAATCGAACGAAAAGTACTCGAGCAAAAACACGAGTGAGCACAACTTGACGAAACTCAACGAAATATCTAAGCGATTTATGTCACAAAAATTGATGAGTAAAGGTGAACGAAATTCAACGAAACTTGTGTTATTTTATATTCCTTTTTATAATACATTAAGAAAGCAAACGTAAGTACTCAACGAAGTGTACCATTATAATAAAAACAACTTAACGAAACAACTTATCGAAATATGCAATTTATGTCAAAATAAATATCGCCACGCACAGAAACGTACCATTTCAGTGACAGAATTTAAACGAAATTCGAATACAACTCAAGCAAGCATAGGTTAACGAAACTCAACGAAGAAAACTAAATGCAACCAAATATGCAATTGATGTCAGAAAAAATTATCGCCACACACAGAAACGTACCATTTTAGTGAGAAAATTTGAACGAAATTCGAATACAACTCAAGTAAGCCAAAGTTAACGAATCTCAAAGAAGAAAACGAAATTCAACCAAATATGCAATTTATGCCAGAAAATGTGATCGAAACAGAATAGGTGAACGAAATTCAACGAACCATAGAACTCATGTAAGCTAAGGTTAATGAAACTCAACGAAGAAAACGAAGTCTTCGAAACACAACGAAAGTGATCGAAACACAACGAAACGTACGCTTTCAGTAAGAAAATGGGAACAAAAAAAGTGAGCGAACACGAAACTTACGAAAGGCGAGTGTTACGTCTTACCATTTTAATGAGAAAAAGTGAACGAAATTCAACGAAATATGTCATTTATGGAAGCAACAGCAACACGACAGAAGATGAATGACCTTAAGCGGTTATAGTGATTGCATCGGATAACTTCTGTGTATTCGCTCATGATTCGAGTTGCTCCGTCCATTGGATCTTCACAGTCAGCGTAAAGTTTTTAGAAAGGGTGCCCATCCCGTGTAAGGAGGAAATTAATCATGTTCTTGACGCCGAAAATCCGCCATTTTTGTCTGCTCAGTCACCGATGTCACCACAAAACTTGGCCCATTCAGAGTCTTCAGCTACGGCAGCAACAAGTTTTCAGAAAAGATGATGTGATCAGGAAGTTGATCATGCGCTTGATACTGAATTTCACAACTCCGCCTTTGTATCTGCTCAGTCGACAATGTCACCGCACAACATTCACTCTCACGCGTGTGATATGACCCCTCAAACTCCAATTACAGCAGTCATTTCCGTTAATGTTCCCAAGGGCACCACATTCACTGCGGTTTTGCGTTCCTCGTTCGTCATCTGACCACATCTGAAATTTCAACAGTATCTCCAGGAAGCAGCAACAACCAAATTCCCCAAAAACTGATAATGGAAAAAAAAAAGTGTCGAAAGTAGCATTTCTTTCGGGCGTTCGCCTGGCCCCTGCCTCGGCGGAGTGCCATTTGCATGCATAATGCGAGTTCACTCGGGAACGAGGTCAACCGCGGCGGTGGCGTCTTCCTCGTTCGCAATCCATCCAGTGCGGGGGTGGCAACTCATCGGGGACGGGTTGGCTTTACAAAATTGCACAGCGTAATCGAGATTCACTCAGAATTACGTCGTATTTTCGGTTAACGGTCTGCACGAGCTTCCACTGTCAAATATTACGTGTTGCCCGACGACGCCGACGACGTCTGACCGAGCGAATTCCGTCGAGTTGTCCGTTCATGCAGCCGGCTCTTTGCTGAGTGATACAATAATTGTGTATCGTTGTTTACGTTGCTGTTGTTGCTGCTGTTTTAAACGTCAATCAGCGGCCACTTTGTATTCAGCGGTATTTGTTGATACGAAACCGTTTTATGTCATGTTTTTGTTTTCCTCTCATTTTGTGTGTCTGTCATGTGCTGGGGCTGAATGATGCTGCTGGTGAATGATGATGGTGGTGGACGGTGATGTCAAAACGTGCAAAAGTGGAGCGCGTAGCAGGCGCAAGGTCTGATGACAATGGGAATGAGTGGCCTATTATCTCACGGACAGAAGCCGTTGGTTGTGATGACATTAACTTTGAGTTGACGGCTTTGATGTGACACTAGGGATGAGGGAGAAGAGGGAGGAGACTTTTAAATTTATCTGCTTCTGGGAATAGAGGGTTTTATTCAATTAACAGAGAAAAAGAATGGAACAACGAAACACTGGCAGCACAGCAGCACTGTTGGGCGACGTCGAAGAGGAAACCTCAAGGTTGACAGATTAGAGTGAGACTTATCAGATGAAGCGGGTGCGCGTGGAGAATTTCGGAGAACGCGGAATTTAAGTAAGCACGTCACGAGCCAGTCAAATCTCAAGCGACACGTGAAATGGACTCGCTCGGGGGAACGAGTCTGCCGGGGAACGTTCACTTTCTGGGTGGATTTTAATTGCTCGCTGATGACTTCATGGGCTGAGTGTGAACTTCTGTAAGTTGGCTGACGAGCGACGTGTTGCTGAATGAACGCGACGTCGTCTCCATTTCAAGAGAATTTCCCCGCCCATTCAAACCATGGCCATATGTACATTTGGGGTGTTTCCTTAAGGACCAACCTCATTCCTCAGTCTCTCCCACAGTTCCACGTGGATGGATCAGTGGTGCCTGTCAAAGACGTTTTCCTTTCAAGTTCGGTGAGTGGCATCCGAGGGGCAAGTGTGCAAATCGCTTTTGGAATTGCAAACCCGAGCACTTATTGTGTGAGCCGTGAGGCACCAAACGAAGCAAAAGACTTGGGTGAACATTACGAAAGTTTGACTGAATCGAAATCGAATCGTTCAAAGAGCAAACCACCACCACGTCGACAGAAGACACTTCTGCTGACGCTACACTTGCGTCTTTCTTCGGTGTTCGGGGATACACCCCATCTCACCCCGAAATGGATATCCCTGAGATACTTATTACTCGGATCGATTTCTTTCTTTTTCGCTCTCGGTGCCTCATTTCCTGTCACATAATTGACGAGTTTGCAAAGAAATTGAAAGGATGCTGCAACCGCCCGTGCGCCAGAGATTCAGGACACGTCCTTCATTTGTTTAAACCCATTTTTAGTCGAAGAGTAATTGAAATGGAATTTTCCATCAAGTCACGACGAGATGGCGACACATTTCTCCCGCTGTGGGGCGCATAAACCTTCCACCTCAGCACGAGATCCGACGACGAAGTGTCATCTGCACCGAAATGAGTTCAGAAAGTCAATCAAACACACACACAACACAATGTTGCCAAGTGAGAGTGAGAGTGAGGAACAAAACGACCAGGTCAACGGTTCAATCCACACACACGATGTGGAGTAACGATTTGCAACCCACTTGCCCTTTATTGAAATGGGTCCTCCGTCCCATTGCTCGTCATTGTTTGCCAGAATCGAATGCGAAAAGGTCGACGGTACCTAAATGGAACCGTTTTCGGAGCCACAAGCGATTTTTGTGGTCGGGTGCGCCGAGAGGCAACCGAAATGACATTCACTTGTGGGAACCTTGTAAAATTCTCGAATACCAGATGGCAGAGTTGGAAGACAACGGCCAACAATTCAGAGGAAATCGTCTGTCAAATAAGGACGAACGATGAGCGATGTGCCGACAGCGGTTGTGTTCAATTGGGCAATTCATTGAGGCGCGTTGGCTTACATTTGCGTCTTAGATTTGTTGTTTCACCGTGATGGTCTGCGATGGAATATTTTACAAGGACGGCAAATGGCAATCATTTTGATGGAATGTGCTTGAGGTAGAGTGAATCCAACTGCAAGTGGATGGTCTCTATGAAGACTGTAGAAACTTAATTGAATCGATGTCCGAAACAAAGACAATAGGGCCTACTTAAGTTTCGATTACATCCTATAGCTCGTTCCAAACGTCTCTCTCTCTTTCTCTCTCTATCTCTCACCCTCTCTCTCTGTCTCTGTCTCTCTCTAGGAAGACTGTAGAAACTTAATTGAATTGATGTCCGGAGCAAAGACAATAGGACCTACTTAAGTTTCGATTACATCCTATAGCTCATTCCTCACGTCTCTCTCTCTCTCTTTCTCGCTCTATATCTCACTCTCTCCCTCTCTCTCTCTCTCTTTCTCTCTCTCTCTCTCTCTCTCTCTCTCTTTCTCGCTCTATATCTCACTCTCTCTCTATCTCTCACTCTCTCTCTCGCTCTCTCTCTTCTCTCTCTCTCCCTCTCCCTCTCCCTCCCCCTCTCCATCAGCATCCCCCTCTCCCTCTCCCTCTCCCTCTTTATCTGCATCTCCATCACCCTCCCCATCTCTCCTTTTCTCTCTCTCACTTTCCCTATATCTCTCTATCTATTCAATAAACCACCAGCTATTGCATATTTCTGCACCTTCCTTCTGATAGGCACCTCATTGGGCTTGTAGGCTTTGTTTTGACAAAAAAGGATTCTACGCGTAAATGCCGAAGGGAAACCAGAGCGAATAGTAGCCACATCTTCAGAAATCATTTGGGAATAGCTACATTTTTCTAGCATTTGGACTCTCAGAAGCCATTCTTACTGCCGCTGGGACATGTCCGCCGTGATCTTTCCCTTTAATGACACCTTCTATTGTGTCAATTCTGGACTTCTTGAGTGAGCCAATTTTGCAGTGTGAATCCGTGTTTGTTCAGATCATTGCAGAGGTAGAGGGACATAGTCGTCTGTTCGTTGGTAATCGATTACAACTTACCGAGCAGCCAAAGGTAAGGTGCTTTGGCATGCCTGACAGGTTCGTCTAAGTATTCAAATATTGACCTACACTACAGCTGCGATTGAACACTGGCCGAGCTTCTAGAGCAAGCCAGAGCAAGCCCTAGACTCATGTTGAGCGAGCAACTCTGTCTCTGGGCCTCCTCAAACCATCCACCGTCAGCTGAATTTTTAAAATGGCTATTCGTAAACCCCGCAACTGGTTTCGTCTGAGATGTGTGCTATCAAATTTCCCTCAAGGCAGTCACTTAGGTCCGATTCCTTTTCTTCTTTCCGTGAAACATTTCGAAATGGTGGGCAAACTGTCTCGCACGACCTCTACCCTCCACGAGTAGGAGGCGGAGTCGGAGAGTAGGAGACCAATCAGTCAGATAAAAACACCACACTGATACAATTATAACATGGTAGTATCTTATTCTGGTGTCAGAAGAATTGCTTCGAGTTAAATGCTTCTTAATGCCACTCTGTGACAGTCAAACAGAGCCAATTACCTTCCAACGGCCTTGGTTCCGGAAGAGAGTTTCTATCAACGATTTCCGGACCGGAAACAATAGACGGAACGAGTGGCGACAGCAGAAGAGGAGATCCCTTGTACACCGATAGCTCAAAGACGAGCGCTGGTACAAGGTCAGGGATCTGCTGTGCTCCCGATGCCTTGAGTGATTCCCCAAGCCTTGATATCTTCTGCGGCAACAGAGAACTGGACCCAGAGCGGCAGAGTCTTGTAATAACATCCCCTTTGGGCACGGATGCAAGTCAGTCTACTTTCCAACAAGCATTTGCTCCAGACAACTTATACTCGTAGAAATAAGGATGAGGAAATTCGAGGACAAGGGTAGAAATCGACGGATAATTCTGGCCATCGGACCAGCGCTCAGTAAGAAGAGACGCGTGCTGGTTTGAGTCCTAATGTATGTTCGCATTTCACCAACAGCATACAGACTGTAGTTCCAGAGCGGAAGAAGACAATGAATCTATTGGACATCTACCATGCAATTGACCAAGCAAGAAAGATTTCCTTCCTTGGGCTGAAAGAAACGGATCCTGGAGGGAGGAAACAGACGGCCACGCTGCCATACTAAAAAGTTAGAAAGCAGCGTAGAGCATAGGACAAACCGATTACCTTCCAAAAACCTTGGATCCGGACCGGGAACAACGGAAGGGACGAGTGGCGACCGCAGAGGGGGAGATAGCCCTGTACCCCGATGACTCAAAGACGAGCGCTGGTACAGGGCCAGGAACTTCAGTGACCTCTTCGAATAATCTCTGGCACTGCGGGACGACTGCAGCGTTTTTCAAGCCGAAGTGGAGACCAAAGCGTTACCGGCGACTCGATTGGCACTTTGGCTGATAGCCAAGCGACAATAAAAGACATAGCCTCAGGCATTCTGACATCGAACTCGGTTGGACTTAGCAGACAAAGCGTCCATGAGATATTTTGGAATCCAAGGTAATGAAAGGGCGGACAGTCTCGCATCGAAGGGCTCGTACGCGCATACGCCACTCAGCTCCATGAAGAAGAAGCTGAAAGACGAAGGCGTGGATAGAGCCAGTACCCACTGGCTCAGCCTGACTACTGCAACCACAACAAGGGTCCTATTCCCGAAGCTGAACAAGAAGTCATCATCATTATTGATCGGCTTTAGTCGCAAGGACGTACGCTCATATGAGTCAGGACACTGTTCGTAGGAAACATGCAATACGACTGAACATACCGCACGACGATTTTTGCCGAATCTGCAGAGACGAGGAAGAAACAGAATCGATCCATCATCCGCTCTGCGAATGCCCAGTCCTGGCAATGAAAAGAAGGTATTTTCTAGGAAAGCACTTCTTCTCGGAGCTAGAGGCTTTAAGCGGTTTTGGTTTGAAAAACCTCCTAGGATCCGTGCGTGAGAAGAACTGAGCAGGTCTTACTGCACTGACAACGCCAAACATGGGCACAATGGACATAACACTTTGATCTAAGTGAGCAGCGGCCAGTAGGCCGATTACCTGCCTGTGACAATCAATGGGCCCAACATGTGATAGCGGATTTAATTATTAACGGAAACAGGTTTTAAACCAAATCCAAAGAACACGCCAAACCATGTGTGCTTCGTGTTACACCCTTTACTCCCCAAGTTCTTTGGCTATCGTAGCAACCCATACCGACAGCCCTAGTCTTTCAATGGCCGAACTGAGCGACATCAACACAAGCCTAGCAGGCTGTCACTTTGTTACAAGCGTCAATTGGTTCAAGGCAACGCCAGCACCACATCTCGTCTCATGCCTTTCAATCGCGAGACTAGATGGCCAGAAAATACTTCATCCCCTCTCTATAGCGAATAGCGGGGACTGTAAAACGCTGATGAGACTCATTTTGAGAGTAAAACAATGTGTCCCCGCGACCACGATAGTTCGACAATTCCAATGCCAACGCGTCGTCTGGTGAGTTCGTCATGTCACTAGTTTAACCTCAAATTACGTCAGCCACGACAGACGGCAATGAGAGAAGACTTCTCCGCACATTTGAGCCATGTTGCCTTCAGGCAATTAAAACTTCATCAGGGAAGCCAGTCAGACGCGGGGAAGAACAAAAACTGTCTGAAACTCGTTCATCAAAATCGCAGAGCGCTCAGAAGCTATTCGAACTACCATGCTCACCATGAAACGGGCATTCACCCATGAAGATCATCTTCCCCCTCACTGAGGTGGTACCTCATCACTCTCATAGCTGCAGTCATGGACAGGACGATCAAGTGCACGAGATGGAAACTTTCAGGTTGGCCCATAACCTGGCAGCCGAGGTAGTCAGCTACATCGGTGGCTCCCCCATGCCAGCACGGAAATTGAATAAACTTTTCTGCATTTTATAGGGCTTCCGCCTGAGGAAACGTTAACCTGGTGCATCCCCTTAATTTTTTCGCTCTCGCAAAATTAAATTTTAATGCATCCCCCGCCCACTCAGCTGGCTCTCGTCTTCTGAATTTAATTAGAGCCGACATCGAGGCAGCACAGAGGGCAGCGTTGTCGTTTTAGCCGCCCCCAGGGCGGACCGGCATCTGCTGCACAATAATTAGAAGCGTCGTGCAACTGTGAATTCGATGGAAATTTAATGAGCGCCGACATAAATTATTCGCTCACCGGGTCACGGATGATGGCACGTCGATTATGCTCAGGGCGGGCTGGTGGGACTGTGGGACGGCAGGCGACTCGTAAACGCAGACGAACCTAGGTCATTGGAGTTTTGGTTTTAATAGTCGAGGCATTAAATTTCGTTTTTACGAGACGAGGGGCTCGTGGCCTTGTTGAAGCTGCAAGTGCCACTCAGCCAGATGAGTGTGTGTTGGGTGAGTGCTGGAGGGTCCCCCCTCTCTCTCTCTCCCTCTCCTGGGGTGTCTATGTCGACGTGGCTTCAGTGGTTTAACTGGGTCAAGGGGTGCAAACGTATTGATTCCGTCAAGTGGCATTCATCTACAGATGCGGTAACGGGGATGTGTGCGCACTCTTGTGTAGGTATCCCGTTCCGTGAAAACTCGAGGCAAGTGTGCACATTCAGTTGACCGATGTAATCGATAGGTTTTTGCTTCAATGAAGTTCAAAGACACGCATGCACGGGCTCGGTGGTGGGCGCTGACTGCCGCATGCCAGTCGCATTGTGGACGAGTAGGCTGTGGACTGTAGTTCGCTGAACATGGTAAATATTGAAGCGGAGTTGATGTTGATTTTGGCGTTTGAAGGCTGCATCCTTAGCTGGAGGGGATTCATCTTGTGTTGTTCTCCACGGAAAACCACTGGACATTGGATTGGAGGTTAGCCCTTAACCGCCTACCTCCGGTCTCAGAGACCGCACCGATTGTTGCAATTTCAGATATTTTAGTGCAATTGCGTCGTGCGACATTGGGCATTTTAGGAATTTAACGAGATGTCACGTTAGTTTGTAAATAATGCTAAAGAGTGTGAACTCCAATTCATAATAGAGGAAACCTCAAATGTAATGTCATAATCTGTGAGCGGTCGCAGGTGGCGGTTAACCTGATCTACTGTGACTGAAATAGGTGGTAGGTGATTAAGGGTTGGAGTCGATGCCATTGTGACATTTTTTAAGCGTCTACAATTCATTCACGAGGTGGGATGTGCAGGGTGACCAGATAAGAACGAAAGGAAAAGAAATGTTGATGAAACAACGACGGTGTGTGGTGTGACACTGTTTCTGGGCTTAATTTTGAAGCTGAGCTTCGGAATAGCACATCTCGGCAGTGCTTCAAGCTGTTATTCAAATTATTGATGACCCGTTCCATGTTAGCGGCCTTGTTCTCGTAGTAGCGTCTCGAAGTATGGCCTCGAGCATCGCTCAAAGTGGTTGGCTTGTTAGCGTAGACTAGCAGGCATCCAAGGAAACGAAAAAAGGATTTGAGCTGGTGTTTCCTTACGACTAAAGCTGATCACTGATGTCATCTTTTTGCTCAGCGTCGTCCACATGACCCATGCTTTTGCTGCGATTTCAAGCTTCGTCCGCGAGTGTATTTCTTAAGACTAGAAAGACAGCGCGAAGGGGGGATTTGACTCATTTTGAAGTTTAGCGTTTTATTTAATGATCCCTGGTGACGTCTTCGCGGGATAGCAATGTTGACACTAATGCGGTGTCAGTGTGTGGATCCCATCCCATTGTGGGATTGTTGTTTACGCTTCAAATGAATGACATATACTGAAATGACGTACAATGACAGCAGCTTTCCAACGCATGTTCCAATGGAATAATACAAGTTACGCCATCTCTTAGCAAACCCCACGAATTAAGTTATAGGCCCAATCTAAATCTTCTTATCTTGGTCCGCACCGCGAAACTATGTTTTTTAACCGTCCTCGGTGGACGAACAACAGCTGGCCTTGGGGAATGTAGTGTCAAAATGTCAAGTCAATCGGACAGGAACTTATTGAGATATGCGGATCGTTACAAACCAAAGTATGATTTATATATACGTTACGGCGTATTGAAAGCGAATAAGAAAGGAATTTTTTACTTACCCGCGATGTGATATAGCAGCCCATCAAATTTACTATTATTCACCCCTATGGTGGAATTCGTCGCAAAACTACACGTGAAATTGCACAATTTTGAAATTGTCCATTGCAGTGTTCAAACTGCGATTGAAACAATTTGGTTTTGACAGCGAGTAAGTAACAGAGCTGTATTTATTTACTTTTTTCAAACAAAACAAAGAATACCGACATAATCTGTCAGAAACTGGGACAATGGTAAGAAATCTGCTAGTTAACTGGTATAATGGTTCAGAAATTTGCTACTTGTGTTGGCATGACTCCGTGGAAACTGTCATAATTTGTTATAATACACTATTTCATTGAAATTGGGATAATAAAGGTAATTTTAAAATGTCCCAAATTGGCCAACTTCGATCCTCGAATTCGAGGGAATTTGCCGAAATTACTCAATTTCGTGTAGTGGGAAGAGTTACTCAATCTGCTTCTACACTCTACGCCATCGCTAGTGACCTCTTTTCCAGCATTTACTTACATTTTTTTTTTGCAAATAGACGACAAATCGAGACGGATGACAAATTTCATTTTCTTCGGAGAAGATCCGATTCGAACGATGTCGGCGGTACAGTGGAACTCATTTACTTAACCAGCACATGGTACTGTTCACTTTGCGGACTTGACGAAATACCTTTTCTTTCGACTATTTCCCCCGGCGGATTCCGCAATAGGGGCGATTAGTTGCAGAAAAGACATTTTAGCACCCATAAGAAACTGGGGCTTATGTCGCGTTGCTCTGTTAAATACCCCACTATGCGTCGCTTGTCTTGTTGGAACCACTGCTCGATTACATTGATGATGTCGAGCTCTGGTCACAGTATGCCAGTTAACATCACTCTATACCAGACAGAATGAGGTCCGGCATTTCCATGAGTCGCACCAAAACCAAAAATGACCACGTCTGAGCACTGATGATTCTTTGTCCAACATTCGGATTTCTGGTTAATCGGCGAACTCACGGCGTTGTCTATGTTCGCCCGGCTTCAATCACTCAAAGCCGAATCCAACGCAGGCCGGGTTGATTCTCAGGCGATAGTCAATTCAGCTGATTGGCTCCGAATTTTCATTTCTGGGTCCTCTTCGATACCGGCCCCTACGACGCGTCTGTTTTCTTCATTTCACATCAATCTCTGCCTCGTCGAAGACCTTTCCGCGATAGGGCTTGCCTGCACACTGAAGCCATAATGATACTTAATTTATCTACTTTCCCTCCACCTTCTTTCGCGGCCATGCACTGTGCGGCATCATATCTCACATCGCTCGGTTTTTGAATGGCTCTTCAATCAGCACAGCCTGCGACCGACTGGACGGTCGCTGCCAGGATTAATCGAAACAAGCACAGTGTCCCTTCGACCTCCGCTACGTTCCCACTTTTAAAGCTAGTTTCCCGGCACTGTTGACACAGTCATGTCATCTTCGGTGCCTTATTGGAAATCTATTGACAGCCACTAGGGATGGAAGTTGCTCGCTTTCACCTGCCCTGGCCGGGATGCGTTCGATTTCATTAGAGGAGCTCCCCTGAAGTGCTTTGGATTGCTTCCCCGAACGTGGGATCACATGAAGAATTGGTCAGAAGCCGACTGAAGGGAATTTGTGCCAAAGTTACGGGCGGCGGATTGACAGCAGAATTTGAGGATGATGGTGCGGACTCAGGGGAATGACTTGGATTATCATTGTGCCGCAGCTTCCATCGCGTCTTGTCTTGTCTATGCGATTGAATCAAGAAACAAGCTTCGTTACTTACGTTATTTCCCTTGCGGATTGAACGACAACAATTGTCTGCCGGATTCAGTGGCTTCAGGATGGTGCCTGGCAAACACACATGAGACATCAGTTCTCCGACCACAGGGATACTGTCTGTCTGTGTCTGTAAAGTTGTCTAATCCCACAATGGTCAGTAGCCAAAACCACAAGAGGGCCTTGAATACAGTCCAAACACACATGGACCCCACCGCAGTACAATGTCCGAAACAAACTCAACTCAACCCAAGCTCCGCTGTGGCTGAGCCAACGAATCCCCTAGAGCACACACTAAAGCCACCCACTCTCCCACGGCCGGGTTCACTGACATTTCTTCAAATAACCCAGCCACCATAGCAGCCCTCCAATTTGCTGGGTTTAACACATAAGCTCGGCCGGAAATCCTGCAGCCGAGGGGTGGGACTGGATGTGTGCTGGAGCCACCGTCGTGGTTGCAGGTGTGCTTCCAGGCCTCTCAGTGCGAGTCCACACAAGAAAAAAAAAAAAAAAAAAAAAAAAAAGCAGCAGAAACAAAGTTCAACGACACTCCATTTTGCGCCGCTCTCCCTCCTTCCCGGAGTTACAGGCGAAGCGCAGTTTCCTGTTTCAATTCGCAGGCATTCCTGCTTCCATCGGAGGCGCTCTCAATTAGTGTTACGTACACACGCCATGGACCCACTGCAGACCTTTGACCTCGTTTTCGTCCGAAACACCATCGTAATCATGGTGATGCTGCCTGCTCCTAAAGCAGTCCTCGCTCCGTTTGAATCCATCGCCATTATGAGCATCTTCGTCATGCCATTAACCGGCGCGCTCATCACAGTGTGGTGTACTCACGATAGGGGGGTGGGTGATGCTGCTGCGGCTTGCGGGATGGGAAAGGCAAACATCCACAGCTAACCACTGCGGAGCTACATAATTAAGGCGATGACAGAATAGAAGCGGCGCACAGACACAGACCATGAGATGGGGTGGCTGGTTGGTGGGAGTTTAAAAAATTGTTGGTTAACTACTGAGCACGATTACTGGCAATTAGAGCACAGCCCTTTTCATTACTCCTCTGTCTCTCGTGGCTCTGGTGGGGTTTGCCTTGGGCCGTCTTGAACGGGTGTGTGGGTGTGTGTGGTTGAGTGGCTTGCGTAATTATGATTTATGATTAATTCGTTAAGAATTGCAGCGGAGTTTGTGCTTGGGTGGGTGGATGCTGGGGCCAGGGGTTGGCGTTTGAATGCAACCTAGGAGTGGACTTGAACGCTGGCGTGTGGGAAGATGTTGATTGAAATGACCCAAGACGCCTATGATTCATATCCGGTTTTTTCATGGAATTGTACAAGAAACTGGTCCGTTCTGGTGCAGTCCGGGCACGACCAGTTTATTCTTGACTTTCTATTGTCAAGGGCTGTGAACGGTCTAGTTTGTTGAAAACTTCTGGGAATTCATTTCAATTTCCAGGAATCCCATGGGATTAGCCTCGGAAGAATCCACGGGCAGCTTCCCAGGCCATATCTGGGATTTGAACGCAATTCTCTTTGCGGACGATGGAAGGAGTTTGCGGTTCTACGTCCAGAATGGTCTTAGAGCATGATGTGCTGGAAGGAGGTTACGAGAATTGAACATTTTTGGGTCTTGTTCTTTTCAAGGATGCTTGTGTGCTAACATCTGTGGAGTGGGCTGTTCCGTGTCGAGAACAACTACAACAGGGACAGCATTTCGCGACTTGTCTGTATCCATTTTTTTGGGTCTATAACTTAATTCGTGCGGTTGGCTAAGAGATGGCGTAAGTTGTGTTATTCCATTGGAACTTAATTCGTGCGGTTGGCTAAGAGATGGCGTAAGTTGTGTTATTCCATTGGAACATGCATTGGAAAGCTACTGTCATTGTTTGAAGCGTAAACAACAATAATTATTTTTCACTCAAATATGTCATACTTTGTGCTCGAAACAGTGCTTTTGCGGGGAGTTCTTCTTCATTACTTTAATATGAAGAAAACTGCTGCCGAAAGTCATCGTACTTTGGTTTGAGTTTATGGTGAACATGCGCTAGCTGAGCGAACGTGCCAAAAGTGGTTTGCACGGTTTAAAAGTAGTGATTTTGGCTTGGAAGACGATCAACGTCCTGGGCGGCCAAAAAAGTTTGAAGATGAAGAACTGGAAGCATTACTCGATGAAGAAGAGCTCGCAGAATTTTTGGTCAATCAAGCAGCCATTTCAAAACGTTTAAAAGCAGCTGGATATATCCAAAGGCAAGGAAATTGGGTTCCACATGAACTCAGCCGAGAGACCTCGAAAGGCGATTTTACATGCGAAATGCTGCTGGAACGCCACAAAAGGAAGTCATTTTTGCATCGGATTGTTACCGGTGATGAAGAATGGAAAAAATCATGTGTGAAACCCGGCCAACCAGCCAAATCAACGGCAAAGCCGAATATCCATGACGATGTTAATGCTCTATATTTGGTGAGATCAGAAGAGTGTGCTGTATTGTGAGCTGCTGAAACCATCAATGGACAACGCTACCGAACACGATTAATCTGTTTGAAGAGAGCAGTAGTCGAAAAACGCCCGGAATATGCGACAAGACACGAGGCAATAATTTTCAATCATGACAACGCTCGGCCCCACCTTGCTATTCCGGTTAAGAACTATTTGGAAAACAGTGGATGGGAAGTTGGACTCCAGCCGCCTTATAGCCCAGACCTTGCCCCTTCTGACTACCATTTGTTCCGGTCGATGCAGAACGCCATCACTGAAATACGGTTCACATCAGAGCAGGATATTCAAAATTGGCTTGATTCATTCTTAGCTGGCAAGCCGGCGCAGTTCTTTCGGGATGGGATCCACAAATTGCCAGAAAGATGGGAAATACGGTTCAGATGGGCAATACTTTGAATAATACTATTGTACCTGTTTCCGTTAAATAAACGTTCAAATTTTGAAAAAAAAAAAAAACCACACGAATTAAGTATGGACCCAATGTGAACATTTTTAAGTGTTTTTTTTTTTTGACAAATGTTAAACTCCTTGTGGAACACCAAAATTAGAAACTAGATAACCAAATTAATTTCTGCGCAACATGAGTGCAAAGCTCTCAATACAATTCTGAAGAGAACGGAAATGCCATAAGAGAGCAAAGACATCAAAAGGGGGACAATAGATCTAAAGGTCGCGGTGCAATATACCCTCAGCAATAATAATAATTCGCAAGCGTATAGGCGCATAAATTGTCAGTGGCATAATTCATCAGGAAAACTTGGCAGCACTGACGAAGTTTGAGAGAGTTAGCTGTTAAAATTGATTTTGAATATACCGTGAGGGAGTCATTGTCGATCTTGTTGATGCTGCTTACATTGTTGCGGTTGCCGCTGTCACTGGTGTTACCGACATGTTGCGCAATACCATAAATGTCAGAGGGAGACATTTTGTTCCACTTCCTTCTCATCACAGGCTGCTTACTCCGTAATGACCGAAATATTAAGATGGCGACTACAAGGTGCTGCACTGCTGTCAGGACTCAAACTCCCTAGCGGATCGACACTACATTCTCGCAGCTGGACTTCGCTGACCTCAGCTGGCATCTGTCCCGATGGGAGAGTGTAAAACATTGATTTCTTTGTGAGAACGCTTAAACTTCTCGACCACTCCGTGGCAGACATCGCAGGCTGCCAAGTCATAAGTGACCTCACTTCAATGGGGACCACAAGCCCCCCACACTAACGCCTAACAGCTTCCCATCAACGATTTCATGTAAAATTAAGGAAAATCTCCAAGAATCAACCCTTGAGCTCCCAGATCATCCTCCTCCAACGCCTCATCCGTGACCTCTTCACGATGAGCAAGTAACATACATTTTCAATGGAATCCAAAATCCGTGTGGAATAGCTTTTCCCCTGCCCTAAACTTGCCGCCATTTAAGTCGAGGGCGCCTATCAGCTCGCTTCCGAGTCGTTAACCAATTAAGCTGCTTGATCAGCTGACCGAGTCAAAGGACTCGTCGTGCTGCCGAAGAAACCGTGTGTGTGCTCCAAGGTGCGCATAAAATTCTTTTCTCATTTGCCTGCATCATCTCCTTGATGTGACAATAAAACTTCATGGCATGCCCGCCAAGTTCAGCGCGTCGACTTGGGGACGGTTGCAAGGTTTCTCGTTTTACGGCGACATTTTTACGGGCCAGTCATAAACATAATCCCGTTTGCAGATTGTGAGCGCGCATATGGTGGGCGGGTCTTCACGTGGACTCGGCACGTTCCACGGAAAGGTCATTGATTTGGTTCCGCGGACTTGGTTATGTCAGTTTGACAAGCGGAGACAGTGGTGGAGGGCCTTGCTTTCGTGACTTTCCAGAATGGAGTCCCTTTGTTCCCATCATTTGGCCCTCCACAGCCCAGGCACCAACAAAAAGTACAAGATTTCTTTGCAAACATCCTCAGTCTTCGGTAGTCAACGTCTTGTCACTCCTTGACCTCCGCCTCCGAGTGACAACATCTGCGTTTCACAAGAAACAAACTGTGGCGTCCTTTGACTCATAAACATGCCACTCGTCCAGCATTTCGAGGTTGAATGGGACCGGCAGGGGTGTGTCCCAAACCACGCCAAGCATGGTTATCAGCATAAATTTCAGTGAAAACCATAAAACCACATTCATATCCAGATGTCCTTGGTAATTGTGTCCATCAATCCGTGTGCCATCCCATCCAAGCCCATTAGAGTGCTTCCATCTGTCCATATGCGGTCATTACTTTCAAAACCAGCCCGTCCTTCCCACATATCAGCCCTGCGACAAGGACGGTAAGTTTGCCGCCCAAACCAACGATTGGTTGCCCCCTCGGCCCCCTCGACCCCTGGCCAGGTGAATGGCAGGCATTTTGCGGTCCACGTGTTTCCGATACTATTCATCGCTCCCTCGCCACGGAATGACTCAGGAGCACAGCCCTTCAAGCAGAGCGGCACCCCTTCAACCACCCTTCCTCGCTGCCATGGCCATTATCTTTTAGAATCTGTTTTTTTGTTTGTGTCTTATTCCCGCCTAATATCCTGCCAATATGTGCCACAAACACACACGCACGCAGATACACCGAAACCGAAAGAAAAAAAACGGTCTAATGACCTGGGGAACCATGTGCCTGTTGTTCTACGACCCACCGCCAGCACCTTCCCTTCGTTTTCTAGTTCAGCAGGAGTTCCTGCCTCTCATTCTCTTTTATGGATTTTTCCTGCCAGTCAGCAGGACTCCATTGTACGAGTGAAAAATGAGCGAGACTGGAGCGGAGTGTGTTCTCGTGTTCAGGACGAAGCCGGATGAAGACGAAGTGTTCATTTAGCAGTCTTTTGATTCGACTAGTGGATCGTCTTTCTTCTGCCGCTTCTAAATTAAAGGGATCACTTCAGATTTGAGTGGCGGATCGGGAGTGTTGTTGTTTACCCTCTTGACACTTGGGCTGTGTGGGCGTTGGCAACGACTGTCACCTTTGCGGGGGACGGTCATCAATTGAAATGGACATTTGCAGTGCGGTTTTATAGTTTGCGTGCCACGATGGCAAGTGGTGTGAAATTAATTGCCAACAAGGATGTAAACACCGGAAAGCAATAAAAAGACGAAAACGAAAATTGAAGGCAATGCCCGTGTTATTAGACATTATCTTTGTGTTCAATCGGGCGAGACAGCTCGTATTGACAAGCTCAAGTGGCTGTGAGTGCCGTGAAAGAAGATTTCACGGTTCAACAAGTTTCCAAGGAACTAGTGGAGGGGAATACTTTTCATGAGCCTATGGCGGGGCAGATGGAAGCATGGATGGCACAACTGTTGGGCCGACGTCGACATCGGCGCAAGTTCCTAAGGTGCCGTGGTGGAAGCGAAACGATGTGGAGGAGGTTGCAGCAATAATGCCGCGGAACATACGTGACACATCTTCACTATCGCCATCCACATGTTTTGAGGCGATTAAGGGAGTAATGGAGAATCCGTCGATCTAGAGACGCTCGAAACGTCAAACAAATCCACCGTGTCCTAGAGAAATTCTTAGATGAGAGAACATTCAGTTGGACCAACGTCGACTCGGGGCATTTCCTCGTAGCAAGACTCTTCAGTGATCGAATGCCAGAAAGCTACAACCAGTCAAAAAAGAGGAGGTTTGACCTGGACACCGGAGATTGTCAGAGCTTACGAAGAGCAACTAAGCGAGAAACTCTCCGGTAGGCCTACATTGAAAACAGACGTGTGGTTGCATTAACGTTAGCGACTACCTCCCGCATCCGGCTAGAAGCTCGTGGTATATGGTGAGTGTAAGCAGAAGACACGGGCTACCGACGAGGCATACCAAAACTAGCTGCAATGGAAAAGAAGACCAGCGCATGACCGGGCTAGTAGACGTTAGGAGAAGAAACTACTACGCCCGAAGAAAAGATCTCTGACAACCAGAAAAACAGGCCCTTTAACAAAAGCCAAACGCCGTGCCAAAGACTTGAGGAAAGACACCCATGTTCTTCAAAATTGTGAGAACAATCTGGCTACTGGCAGGGGCCAGGTGGCCAGGAGGTAGCCAGGGACCTGGTGGGCCAGGTCCTAGCTTCACTCGTGTTGCTCGTGCTATTGTTCTCTCAAGGGACCTACAGATTTATGCCGACTCCGATGCCAATTTGAGAACTTTTCTTAAACAGATTTAACTCTTTGAGCAATGTCAGAGATTCCAAACAGGTGGGGCCGTGAAAATATTTTTGTTTGGTTTTGACGTACCGGGAGACGAACCCGGGCAGCGAGGTTCAATTGCGTAGGAGTCGACACACGTACCCACAACGACACGGCTGCCAACCGCAAGGAAAAGTGAATGTATGTAAGCACCACGTCCAACTGCTGCTTAGCGGGCCTGACTGGTTTTGAAGAAGTCGGCAGAAAGCTAAAGGCTTAGATAAACTACCGTCAGAGCTCTTCAAGGTCGTTTGCGTAGCTCTGTCGGGGAGCATGCACCAGGTCATGTGCAGAATTCGGGAAGACGAAAGCATGTCCGAAGACTGGAGTCTTAGCTCCCATTGACAAATAAACGGTCCTGCGACTTGCAAGAGCTAAAGAGTGTATATGCCTGCCGGCACATCGTGAACTATGGACCAAGTATTCACACAAATCATGGACATACTCCACCTTTTCATCGTTTCATAGAACCCAAGGCCACATTAGACAACATTCTTCGCAAGAATCTGTTCGAAGTGATGCCCGAATTAGGGATCCCGGGAAAGTTGCTTCCGTTGAGTCGCATTACTCGAACGGTTTTCGGCAAGGTGTTGTATTGTTGTGTGATTGTTTCAACCTGGCGCTGAGAGCAGCTGTACAAGGCGCTATCTTCTACAGGTCAGTCCAACTCTTGCGCTACGCAGACAACCCTGGCATAGTACATCATTTCTGTACTAGACGACGGTAGAAGAGCAAAGCACTATACGTGAAGTAGTGTAAAAATCGATCCGTCGGACACCATCTATCACGAAGCGCCACGATCAAGAAGTCCTCAGCAGGAAGTGGTTTTCGTAGGCACAGATCGGGGAATGCTAGCCCTTATTCCACTTCATTTTCCACTCTTAACATTCAGTAAGCTCAAAACTCAGTCTGAGACAATCTAGAAATGTCAACCCATTGGAGAGCCGTTCCATTATCGCCATTCGCCACCATTAAACCTCCGTGAGGATCGTTTCTAGTTCGTGAGCGGCCGTACTTGGGCGTACTTCCATTCCAGAAGGAAATCTCGCAAATCTTTGTTCTTTTTCTTTTTCGTGTCGTGTCATCGGAAAGTAAGTCTGTTCGTTCGATCCGATGGTGTTTGCGCAGTCGCAACAAGAGAAAAAGACTCACGCCATACAGGAGCGGATCACTCGTGTGTCGCAGGCAGGACCATCTGCAAGCAATGTGAATGAAGGAGAAGACATCACCGAGAGCTCTACCAAGTCGAGGATGGAGTCCGAAAAGCGAGAATCGGACGATTTTATTAGTCTGCCACATCGAGCCCATGGACACCACTACTCCAGTTAAAAGGGGCTTCGAATCCGAACCTCCTGGATCGAGAAAGAGAGGAAGACCGAATATCCTGTATAGGTAGGTAGGTAGGTGTATGGGTGCCCTTACGGCCTAACGGCCGTGCCTCGCTTCGACCAACAAGATGGATCCATTGAGTCCTAAATTTCCGTATAAAAACGAAGTCATCGTGGACGCAATACGGCTGGGTCGTGATGATGGAAGCGGCGCTCGTGCCAAGGACCATCAACGATGGAAGGCAGCGACTGCTCAGGCCCAGAACCTGGTAAGCACGTTTACGGCTTTACTCATCAGACCAACGAAGCATGTTCTGAGCATGGCCTAAAGTCGCCTTCCTTTCATGGCGGCACGATCGGCAGGACTAAGGTGTCTTGCGTTATCACATATGACATCCCAGCGGAGACTCAAAATAATTGTCCTTCTTCGTACCGTGTCGTCGGCTTTGTACCGACGTTGATTCGAAGACCAAGACCGATTATCCAGCGTCATCTATAAACATCCGTCAATGCCGGTCTTCATCGTCTTCCCCAAACAGAGAGCTCGGATTTGAATACCCCTTTAGCTAGAGCAGTGATGTTCATTCGTTCGATATGGACGAGTCAGGAAAATCAAATAGTTTGAGATGGTCTATGATCTGAAGCCTTCTCCATGTCCTCCAAGGAGACCATATAAGTGTACGACCAACCATCAGTCCCGTAGTGTAGTAGACTGCATCCTTAATGCGGGAGGAAGAGGATCTGTTCCAACATAGAAGCCTCTCTTTTGGTGTTGTAACGTCAATTCCTTGCTTAGATAGGAGGACTCTCGAAGCTAGGAGCTGCCCAAAACATGCAACTCCCAGCACATTTCCACTCCACCAGTTGTATCATCTCCACCTGCGATCAACTTCAAGTGAATAATTTCATCATTGAACCAGCACCTCGATCATTGACATTCAATTCAACGGGCCGTTTCCGTTGATGTTGGATAAACACTTTTTCGTCATCTGTTACCATTTGCTTTGACATAAGCCATTACCGTTCAACTACCGCTCGGCTTTGGATCGATCTTCACGCAAATCACGCACGCAAGTGTAAGTGGCTCATCGGCTGACTTGGGAATGGAAGCGCGAAGCTATCACCTATTCAACGCAGGCAATGTGACTAAACAACATGCCATGTAAAAATGCCCGCAATCGATCAAAACAAAGCGAACATTTTTACGATCATCTTTTTCACTCAGTCGGATGATCAGAGGAGTGGTGCTGCGACTTGCACGTCGGGTTCCCTCTTTGGAAGTTTGCTTATTCCATCCTCTTGCGACAGTATTGTGCTTAGCTAGTTTTTTTCCGCTCCAGACTTCACTTCATTGATGTGCTTGTCCACTATCCACGAGAACACCGATTTCGTCAACTTCCACTGCTGCGGGGAGTCTTAATCGCCGACCACCGTCATCCGCTGCATTTAATAATAAAGGCCCGAGGCCTGATCCTTGTGGAACTCTATTGAAACTCGATCAAGAGCTTGCCCTAACTGAATTTGCTTAACAACCGCCTGACACATGACTAAACAAATCTGGCCAAGAGAAAGCATGATTCATGGTGCATGACTGGTCCGTCACCCGTGCCCAAACTAACAGAAACACCCTCTGTCTCAAGCGGCTTTAATTTGAACAAGATTTGAAGCCTTTCTTTTCAAACAGTCTTTGACTCATCCAACGGGGAAACTTTGTCGGTGCTACTTTGTGCTAAAATTGGCTCAGTCACGCATTATGGCGCTCATTTCATCAACCCAAGCACAGACACCTAATCAGTCATCTCGCCCTCCTTGGCATTCCCCGTCGCA
This sequence comes from Eristalis tenax, assembly GCA_905231855.2. NCBI lineage: Eukaryota > Metazoa > Arthropoda > Insecta > Diptera > Syrphidae > Eristalis > Eristalis tenax. The sequence goes on from HG993126.1 coordinate 27,180,620, forward strand.
CTCGCACAATAGACCATAATTCACATCCAATCACTGACTCATTTCCGGTGGCAGTGTCTCGTCTTGCATGCGTTAAGTCGTCGTCGTTTGTCATGTCTGAGCATTCGACGTGGAAGCCGCGAAGCTTTTCACAGTTTTATTACCTCACCACGAAGTGCAAGGTCGGCATAGTGCCAGGGCAACGAGACACGAATATCTCCTCAGACCGGAGATGTCTGCAGCTGAATGTGTGCGCCTGCAAGCGCGACGATGTAAACGACCCATTAATGGTAATAAGACACGATTTCGATTTAGTGATAAAGTTTTTCATTGTTTTTCTATGTTTTTTCATAGTTCTGTCATAAAAAACTTCATTCGTCGTTGTCAGCCTGGCGGTGGGCGCGAGTAGTTTTCGATTTCGAACTAGTTTACCGTTCATTTGAATACATTTCGTTTTTTCTTCCATTTTGTCTGAAGCTAATGATTTAACGGTGATTTCTTTGTTTTCTCATTTCAGATTTGTCTTGGAGCCGAGCACAATATTGCGTTGAAAGTAAGTGCATGTCGACGCTTGTAGATTTTCGGTTCAAGTTCACAGACTGATGACTCACGTTTGTTAAGACAAAAAAATTGCTAACCTCGTCCGACGTGAACGATTTTATGACACTGACGGCCTCTGTCGGCAGGCAGTGATTTAAATCGTAGAATGCTTCGTGTGGTGGGTTATGGTGCGTACTCGAAATCAGTCTTTTCGCGCATTAAGCTATGGCCTTGAACAGATCTGAGATTTATGCGAGGAAATTAATTGAGTTTAGTATGCGTGGATCTCGTGCGAAGTGTCAATGTGTGCAAGAGCGTAACGTTGCTGGGTGCGTGGACAAAACGGAGGTTATGGTCATTTCCAGAACGCCTGTTCAATGCACTCTGCGTGTTAGTGGAGTCCCATGGAAGCAGGCAGAGAAGAAAGTGTCTCTAAGGAGTAATGCTGAGCTTTCCGGTAGGATTGGTCAAGCTGGTTAAGCTTGGTAGTTCTGTAAACGGGAAGGTGTCAAAGCCCAGGAAGCGCTCAGTACTCAGTATTTGTTCCAACTCTCACCTCTGGTCATGAAATTTGGGTAATGACCGAAAGAATAAGATCGCTGCTTCTTCGAATGGAGAGGTCTATGATTCGTCGGTTCGGTCACGTGGCACGAATGTCTCCTTTATCACTCCTTTTGAATGCGTTTCCAACACTAAGGCGACCACTTGGCAGACCCAGGACGAGGTGATTGGTCCAAGTCCAAAAACTAGCTTGGTTACGTTTGGGCAACTCCTGATGAGTGAGTCGATGGCGGAGGATCGAGTTGCCTGGAGATCTCTCGACCGTGATTCACCCCCGCGACCCCTTAGGAGGAGCACGCGGGTCAGAAGATGAAGTGATGATTATAAGGATCTGTTTTAAAAAAAAATGTAAACTGTACGTCGTTGGTGCAAGATTTGTCGCATCGACACTGGGTCTCTAGTTTATTAGGTTGGAATCTGGTTTAATCCTTTGTTCTGGTGCCGACTGTCTCTGATTTGAAAAGAATCGTTCTTTCGGAAGACCTCCTTGGCCTGGTCATCGTGCAGACAGGTCGTTTCGTCAAGGAAGGCCAACTTCTTCAAACCTATCTCAAATAGCATCGCAAACAACTTGTGGGAAGAGTCCTCCTTGAGGAGGGCAGATATAATTATTTCGTTGAGTCGAAGATACACTGCTCGGATGATGACTCATGCTATACATTTTGGAGTTTTCTTAAGGACATTGCTCGGAGGATTCCTCTACTCGAACACGACAGATGCCATTGAGGACCTGCAATGATGACCCACCATGATCCTCGTTTGACAAGCGAACCCTCTTCTTTTCTTTGGAGTAGCACACAACTATTTACAAACATGAATACACATTCACCACCACAGGACCTAGTAGCTCCTACTCCAGCTGGTCCTTCTGATAAAGCGGCAAAGTTGGTTGACACTCGTTCGGCGGGGTTATTAAATAAGCACGTCCTTCGGTGGTTCCCTGCGAGAAGTGCAACTGCAGCGACGGTGTACAATCAATGACCTCTGCAGCTTCTGCAGCAAACTTATGAGAGACAGCAATATTGCAGAGTCATCGCTCGAACATCGACGTACCGTCTCGTCTCTATCCGCATTTTATCGTTATTTAAGCAAACGATGCTCAAGTGAGCTTGCATTCCTCCTCTCCACGGATTCACCTGCAATACCCGTCTCACCAGGAATGCTCATCAGTTTACCCTTAAGCCTACTTTAGAGACCCTTTAGAGACTCGTTCATCAGCCGCACGACACGCATGTGGAATTCTCTTCCCAGCCTAATATTTCCTACAGACCGCAGATGTTTAAGACTAGTGATGGGCGCATTCGAATGATATCTCGAGTGATAATCGATTATTACGACATCTCGAGAACATCTCGATTCTCAATCAATCACTCGAATGACTACTATTCACTCGATTGTAGTCATTCGAGTGATCATTCGATTATTAAAATATCTCGATTACTAAAGTCTCGATTCTTAAAATCATTCGATTATGCCCATCGCTATTTAAGACGAATGCACAGGTACCTCCTTTCTCCCTCTACACCTTCGGCCCGTGCTGTGTCTTCAACCCGGACACTTTAGGGCATTAACAGTCCCTTGTGCGCTCGCAAATTGTAAAAAAAAATGACGTGGACTCATGTAGGTTCAATTAAAGGCTTGAGTTCCAACGATACTGATAACGATTCCTGAGAATCGGCTTGTTCATTCTGATCAGACTGAGTGATCGCCTCTGGTTGAGAGTAGGCCATGAGGCATTGAGGCAACGCATGCCTTCAGATCATCTAGGATTGGTGTGAATAAATTTTTACAGAGTCTGGCGATGCTTTGCAGTTAGAAATAGGCATGGAAGGGTAATCTCCACCCGGAAGGAGCCCTGAACTATTGCCCCCTCTAGCGAGTTGGTCAGCTTCCGAGTCTCCTGATTTGTCACGGTGATGAAGATAGGCGCTTGAACTCTTCGATTTAAACGTGGTTGCATGTAAACAGGCGTAGGACAGGCCGTGCCGGGAATAGATCTATATACACCGTCAAGTGCGTAGGAGTCGACGAACAGATCCTCAGCGCCGATGCTGCCACACATTGTTTTTTAATCAATAAAGACCCTGGGTAATGGATGGGTAGTGGTTTCTGCCTGAAGCGACAGTGGTTCGACAATCAAAATGTTCACTGGATAATTAGATCCTCAGAGAAGACGCTCGGGCCAACGTCTTTCCTCGTATTCGATCCACCTACAAAGAATCACAGAGACCCATCCACTCCTTGGTGGTCAGACATCCAATAAGACTCGGACGGGAGGCTGAGAAGTTCTTCTCGAGGAGGGTAGACGGATCTATAACAGATCTGGCCAGAAGCTGATTTAGGAAAGCATTGGAGTCATTGCGGATGACTATCCACTCCTTGGTGGTCAGACATCCAGTAAGACTCGGACGGAAGGCTGAGAAGTTCTTCTCGAGGAGGGTAGACGGATCTATAACAGATCTGGCCAGAAGCTGATTTAGGAAAGCATTGGAGTCATTGCGGATGACCTATGAAGGGTCTGGCGCCCCCATGGAGGGTGACAACATTAGACTGCACACCTTGTTACCGAACGATCGGTTTTCTAAGCGGAAACCTGTGCGATCCTAATGGCCACGAACTATATTTTGAAGGTATTTGTGTCTTAAGACCTTGCTCAACCCTCTAACCAATTCTAGGATAGTCCATGAAAGCAAGTCATCTCTGAAACTTGTCTGGGTGGCATAGGCAGTCTCTCAGGCACTCGAGGAGTACCTACGTCCCTGGTTAGGGCTTCCATCGATAGTTGGGCCTCTCGAGAGCACATTCGAAGGCGGCATGACTGACAGACCGATCGCATGCACACTAACGTCTGTGAGAACCTCTCGGAATCCTTGTTAGAAATGAGATACGCGACAGGAGACAGCTAAGCGGTCACTACACTTAAGTGAGCTTGGCCTTAGCGATGAAACCCTCAGCGGTGCCTGTGGAGAAGACGACGACACTGCAGAGCATTTCCTCTACCCCTGTCCCGCCTTTGATCGCATCAGGTGGCAGCTATTCGGTGCTGATGAGGTGAGAGCTGATGACGTAAGCGTCTCACACAGAAGCACCTGCTGGCCTTAATCTGGAACTCTATCGGCGGAAGATTAAGATTAATCCGTTCCACACTGTGTACTGGCAACCCAACGATAGAGCGTGGAAGATAATACTCATGACAAGCATCTGAGCTCATGTCTTTGTTGCCTCGTGGCCATGTTCAATCATGTCAGTTCCGGTCTGACCACCGGCAAGTGCGGTAACAGTGGTGAGTCGACACTCTATTCGACTTCCCTTTTGACTCCCCCTGCAGCAACTTTGACTATTGACTTCGCAATGTGCACGATTGACTCGCGCCTACTGGTTCACTTTTAAGTTTGCGAACACAGTCGTTGACGGTCAGTCCTGCGTAGATATTGTTTACCTTGCCGGCCATGGTTTTTTGGCAAGAAAGTCCGGCATCTCGCTGAGGTTCCTCGATGTGCCGAGGGTACCGCAGAGAGAGCAACTTTCTGCTACAAAGGGGTGTCCCAAAATTCCGCCTCCCGCCTCCGCATTCAAACCAAGATAAACGCCATGATTCAACAGAATTTTACCATCAAGAGTAATCTCTTTTTCCATCCATTACCCACACAAACGAGGCACACAATGGAATGGCATAAGGAGCCGGGAAATAAATCAGCCGTCAAACTGGTCAAGTCAGGAGAAAAAGTGCTGCCAAATCACCGCCTGCCCTCTTTCGAGTTGAAATACTGGCCTGTCAACGACAAGGAGGAAAACATAGGTCAACATGTAATTAATTCAGCAAAGTATGCTAAAGAACCAATTGACCTAAAAATCGAAGAGCACGCAAACGCCGAGGGCCCTGGGATTTATTTGTTCCAACAGCTCCTCCTCCCCTCACATCACGTGAACGAGCACGAACATCAATCAAGTGCCAGCGTCATGGCTGCACCTCGATGTGATCAATTATGAAGGCTCGTGTAATATTGACAGAATCCAGCTGAAGGACCAGCGCCACTCGGGCTTTAATGAAAACAATAGCAACTTCTCTGATTAATCCTCTGTTCACCGCGAGCGCTCATACCTCGCAAGCGCCAACCCCTTCAATGAGCATTAAAGTTTCAAAAGATTGCTTTTTTTCTATTTATTTTTTATCACACATGCACACACACACACAATTGGAAGCCCAACACGAGTGTCCTCGCGAGGAACGAAAAAACAACAGAAAAAGGGACGCACTAATGGAACCATCCTCCTGGCAAGTGAACAAACTTCAATAAGTTCGCACGATGGGGGTTGCAAGCGAAAGGATGAGCAAATAGAAGAAGGTGTCGCCTCAGGCAGCGAATTCAGTGCACAGGGTGGGGGTGAATACATTTCATTTTCCTGCACAACGTGCATTCATTCAAAGACCTGGTGCGCGCCCGAGGACATTCCAGATTCCAGGGCGCAGATACGGATAAGCCCGGTGGAAAGTGGGTCATGAACACAAAGGCACTGCTATCCACACCAATTTCGACGGTAGCATGCAAACAAGAATGGATCCACGGCTCTGCAGCTAGCCACCATCGCTGTGCAGCCACCAAAATGCACTCTCGCTCACCTGGGGGTTGATGGTCCTCGCTCTCTCTCCCTCTCGCTCTCTCTGAGGATATCTATCCCCACTCAGGATATGAAAATTCCTATTTCTTTATCTGCCGACACATCCTTCATGAAACCGCTGGAATTTGGGAGTGGAGTCGGGGTTATTGTGGAGTGTCTCGGATCGGCTCCCATTTGTGGGTGTGATTACGAGTGTCGCCGGATCCAGGACAACGGCGCGGCGCTGACCCAGTTGACGGCACGGGACATCATTGATGGGAGCCGATTGTATTCGTATTTGTCTCGCGTTCGTTATGGGCGTTAGCCGACATTAATATCGCCGTTCCAAGGCGCGACGACCATCCAGCGACCGTCTTCAGTGACGACACCGAATTTGCTTAATTAAAACTTCCACTCCTTGGGGTGATTCTCAGTCGGTGGATGGCAATAACGTGTGATTGATGAAATTAAATTTACTTAATTAAATGTTCGACGGGGAGGAGTGCGAGTGTGGTCGGGCGTCCTCGCGCACCCCTCCACCAGCCCTGTCTCGGGGGGGGACACAGACTGGGTTTTAATAACTTGATTTTGAGTAATCCCCGCGAATGTTTGGAGCAATTTTATTGGACCTATCCCCGGGCGGTTTTTATTGCGAAATATGAAAGGCCCTGGTGGAATGCTTATTGTTTTTCGGTCGGTATCTTGGGGCTTGTGATTGTCGATGGAGATACGGATGAAATGCAGGAAGCTCTGAGGGGCACACGCAACACATGGCGGTTCCTGCCTCAAGTTTGTGGAAAAGAATTTAAATTGCCTTCCGCGTGGGTCCTCCTCCCTTGAAATTCGGTAGCTTTCGTCTTTTCGTGAAGGCCCGTGACTTGGCAGGATAATCTTCTCGATTTAAACGGTGGATTAGCTTGCGAGGGAGTGTGCGTATGTCGCGGATCCCCTCGGGAGAGCGGAATGTCTGCATAAAAATCCCCCTAATCATGAAAAATGATCGCAAACAGGGAATGAGTCGTGGATTTTTTTCGTATTTTTTACGCGATTTAATTTAACTGATTTTGTGTGTTCAGTAGAACGCCTGAGGTGAACGCCGATAGATTGAAGCAAGAAATCGTTGGATTGTGGCCACGACGTTCTCGGGAGATGAAGCATCGTTCCGTACTTATTTCTGAGCCCAGCGCGACGATACATTTTTCTTGTTGGGCACTTCAGTTTCCATGGGCTCATTGACTCTTGAACTCGACTGCTATTTGACAAGTTTTCACATTTTGTGGAAAGTTTCCGCGTCAAAAGTGTTGAGCTTATTTGCCTGGAATCCTGGAATGTGAGAGCTTCTAGCCAGGAAAGGGTCACGGGAAAATCCATTTGGAGAAAATATACATCGTTGACGGACTGGGGCGAAAGGATCTATGCTGAGTCACTCATTCCGAGAGTTCAGCGTGGACACCAACCAGCCTCTGTGATGGTTTGGTGGGGAGTGTCTTATGATGGAGTCACGAAGTGACCACACAAAACTCTGAACACAACACTATTCGAAAATAAACCATGCTCCGTCTAAAACTCCGCTCCCGCCCATAAGGCAACGACAGCATAAACATGACTAAAAGATTGGAGCATTATCTCTTAACCATGCTCGGGGTGCTTATGGCCATTCGGACACCCAGACCTCAGATTATGTTCACTTCTAGAGGCAATGGCTTGTGCCAGTCGGCGCACAAATATTGAATCTCTAAAGCGAGCGGTTATCCGAGCAATAGATAGCCAAACCACTCACCAATTGCTCGTCGCTCTTTGCTAAGATTTACAACGTACGGTAAGATTTACGTACGTACGGCCACGCTTAGTCCACTTAGGCTTGGCAGTCCCTACCGTTCGTGTTTGAATCTTGTTTCCCAGATGTCTTCAATGCAAAGATCTCACGCAAAACTGTTCTTTCTCGGCGAGACCAGTGACTTATTCAACCGCTTTTGAAATTGTCCTCGCATCTGTGCTGCAGGAGAGGACTAGGCTGATGTTTCGTATGAGACCAGTTTAGTAGTCGCTCATTGTGAAGATATGTCGAAAGCGTCGCTCCTTAAGTTTTCTGATAATTTCGAATTCATTTCCACCAAATGCCTCAACTGACGGCTAGTTGTGTTTGGCCAATGAACTCATTGACACATGACAACAGTTGTAAGGACGTCTTCAATATCCGGCCTCTAGGCTTGTCCTGACTTTTACACGATTTTCTCAAGAACGCGAGTAGATGTATCCATCGACAACCAGACCAGTTTGACGGGTGTGTCAAAACTTGAACTGGCAGTGTATAGCTCGGCTCTATGCAGGCTGTGATATGTGGTCTTCAAATCGCGTTGTTGAGGCCTTATCCAGGACCTGCAGTGATGCCAATATCTGGACCATTGTGGACGTCTCTGGGTTGATGATAAGCATCTCTCAAATTTTTGGCAATCGGATCGACGTTCGCGCCTCTCGGCAGAGAGGGTCTTAATTGCGTTGTTGTGTCGAAGGGGACAGGTTTGGGGGACCATATCGTACAGATAATTCCCAAACAATTCCCAACCGCTTAAATGTAGGTCTTGCAGTTCTTGGTAAATGGGTCGGGGCTGGTGATGTCGTGGTGAAGAAACCACGATTGGCTTCTAAAGGCTGGGCCGATGTTGATTTTGAATAAAACACAAGTTATTTAGGAAATTATTGTCATTTCTTTTTATTATGATAATATTGGTTCGGTTCAATTATGTATGGAACAAAATATCGGCCAAATGGCAGCCGCGGCCTCGGCGGCGCACCTCCATCCGATGGTCCAAATTCTCGATGACGCTGAAGCATAATTGTGGTTCTATGCCGTTAATGGGCCGAATTATCTCATCCTTTAGCTCTTGAATTGTTGCTTGCTTATCGACGTACACCTCTTCTTTCAAATAACCCCAAAGAAAAAAATCCAACGGTGTCAAATCACATGATCTTGGCGGCCAATTGACATCGCCACCACGTGAGATAACACGGCCATTGAATTTGTCGCGCAAAAGAGCCATTGTTTCGTTAGCTGTGTGGCAAGTGGTGGCCATAAAAAGTTCGTTATCAATTCACGATAGCGAACACCATTCACAGTAACTGCCTGACCGGCCTCATTTTGGAAAAAATACGGCCCGATGATGCCGCCAGCCCATAAACCGATTGTTCGACAATCACTCTTGGATTATCATTCGCCCAAATGCGTCAATTCTGCTTATTGACGATCCACTAAGGTGTGCCTCATCTCTGAAGATGATTTTCTTCGAAAATTGATCATCCACTGTTGCCATTTCTTGCCACCATTCTGACCATTGACGACGCTTGAAATGGTCAAGAGGCTTTAGTTCTTGAGTCAAATGCACCTTGTAAGCGTGTAAATGCAAGTCTTTGTGCATACTGTCCATCAACGACGAGCGTGAGAGGTGCAATTGTTGGGCACGACGACGAGTTGAGGTGGACGGCTCTTCAGCAATATTTTCTGCAGTACCAGCTGTACGAGTATGCACTGGTATTTTCACATCTCCTACAGACCCGGTTTGCTCAAATTTTTGCACGATATTGTACGCACATTTGGACGATTGAATTGACCGAAAAAATCACGAAGTGCACGATATGCATTTGGATTTGAACGCCCATTTTCATAATAAGCCTGGATAACTTCAACGCGTTGCTCGATTGTGTATCTTTCCATGGTTCAAATTGAGCTAGTCGGAAATTGAGAAATGTCAAATGAAATGCAGAAAAAAACTTGACGTTTAGTTGTGGTTCACATTCAACATCACAACCACCCGTTACATCCCTGATGCCCACTCGCCGGTCTGAGAAGACAATTTCCTTAACTTTTCGCCTGTGACACTGACCGGGACGGGGCAAACCATCAACCGCTTTAAACTGTTTGAGCCACAAGTTCGTATGCGTCTTCGAAATTTTGTTAGGAACACAAAACAAGCTCTACTGAGCCAAATTCAATATTGCGACATTCGCAGAAATCATTGACTTGTTGTCAGGCGGGCTTAGGAACAGCTTCTTCAGCAACTGCCTTGTAATTGTGCGTCCTATTCCATGAGTCCACGGATTCTCACTATTCCCATAAGGAGGACCTACAGGGACGCTTTAGCATTAAGCATTGATTTAGTCGCTCACAAAAACAACAGGGCTCCTGCGCCTATAGTCTCAACAGCTTCGAAGCGTCATCACCAAACACCAAATTTTGCACCCAAACCAATATAGTTTGTTATGTTGTATTGTGTTCTGGTGTTATTCATTGTTTTAAACAAGACCTTTGATTCGGGAATGCTGTCCCCGGTTCGATGATCCGGAATGATTTTGTTGGGAAGTGGAAGACGTTTCACCTTTTTTTTTTATCCATTTTTATTGTTTAATTCCTAACAACTTGCATGCTAGACAAAAATGCTTAAATCTAGTCGAACGAACATTGTTAATAATTCTAACTTACTGTCCCTCGTCGGGCACTCTAAGCTTAAAAAAACCTCCGTGGTTCGGACTAGCCTAGGTCTCTACTAGTAAGAATGACCGAGGTTGTACTGTATTGTGAATACTGGCGATAACCCATCTCTAAACTCCCACTGTCGTTCACAAGGTTAACTAAGTCCAATCTGACACAATGATTTCACATTCCCATCACGGTGACTAACAGACTCATGCGTCGGTGTTCGGGAAACGTCCAATTGACGGCACAGGCACACTAGAACCACTTGAAGCATTCCTCCGAATTGACCAGAATCGGATAAGAAAGTCAACCCCATTGAGAGTACGGCTCTTATCAGGTAACAGTGTGCTTCAAAACAAACTCTATTTCTCCTAAGCACTGGTATTCCTCAGAGGGAATGGGTCATAGACAGCAGCACCCTCACTCAACACGCTTCGTCTAACAATTGATGACTGCTGACAGAGGCAACCGTGGAAAGCTATTATTCTCTTATCGCCACTCCAGAGGTGTCTCGTATCTGTTGTGTATCTTTCCCGCAACGACACACTCACCACGTTCGTGGTGTTATCATCTGAAAAAAACATTTAATTAAAGCGAAAACGTAAAACGAGACCAACAAAGCTAAACACGCGCTCACTCTCTCTGCGAAGTGACGGGCAGCCATCACAACACAAGGCACCCAGCACCCTGGGGAGCAGAAGAACACATTACTTTTTGTTCACATAAAACGTGATAAATTCCATTTAACCATGGAATCACCCTCCGGTCATCAATAGCGCGCTGGACACCACCACCACCACCACCCCCAGCGTCCGACGTTCGGTTCAACAATGAAAATCAAACGAAGGACGGGTGCGTGAGCCCCCCTTCTTTCTCACTCTCACTCTGTTCAAAATTGAAGCACACAAATAACAAGCAACTTTGGACATGCACATACATACGTGCGGCACAATGCTGCTGCCATCTATCAGAAAAACGACAAAAACGCTGATAGGTACACATTCCCGTGCTGTTGGTGTCCGTGCCACTGTCAACGGTGTACGTGAGAGAGAGAGAGCGACTCTTGAATTTTCCACCCCAACTCGGGAGATGGGGCATCAGTAGTCAGTTTGAAGTTTGACGTCGACACCGAAGTGTCCGATTTATGAATTCTTCAATACCGTTAGAGTGAGTGTGTGTTTTTGTTTTGCTCCCAATCTTCAAGATGTTTTCTGATGAATTGCGGTAAATCGCCAGAGGGGAGCCTGGACCTAAATTGATTCTAATTGTTGAGTGCTGCCTGCTGCCTGCGTTGCCTTTTCGGCCACGTCCGGGTTCTGGTGATAAGTCGCGGAAATTAATATCAATGGGAATATCTTCCCCGTTGTAGGGCCAGTTTTTTTTTTTTTTTTTCGTTCGTGGGGAGGGGACTGGATGCCCCACTGATTCGCCGGAAGAGTGAAGCGTTGTTTACTGTTCTCGTGCATCATCTGATTTTTTCAATTGAGTTTCATTCTACCTCATTTTTTTTTTGAATTCCTTTGTGTCGCACTGGTTGGTTGTTTATTTTTTTTTTGTGTACGGCTGCATTGTGAGCGAATATTGTGTGCGATGCCGGGGCGAAATTAAATTCGAATTCAGTTTGTTTTCAAGGTTTTCAATTTGTCCCCACTGTGTGTGCGTGTGCTCGGACCGCGGGAGGGGTCTGTGGGAAATTACACGAAGCAGTTAATGAAGAATTGACAGAGGAAATACTGTGGAGTGAGTGTTGAATGTACCTCGGGGGTAATTCTTTGGAAATGCTGCTATTTCTGCTCGAATGTGTGGCATGCTGTGTCGTTTCTGCGAAACGGTGGACTTATTTATCAGACTTTGGATGGATGGCAGGATATTCCCCTTGTGGGGGGATTTTCTGCGGATTTTGACATTTCTTTTATCACGCTGTAAAGAGAGAGTGGGAGATTAAATTAAACTTCATGCAAAGTTATTTCGGGCGCGACCGTTGTGATTATTTGCCAGCCGGTCAAACAAATGCGACTGATTATAGCTAGTGAAGATTGTGAGACTTTTTGTTTTAGCTGGAATTGAAGGGAATTAGCAAAATTCACGGGCATTGTGGTACAATTTGACAGGAATACTCAGTCACGACTGAAGTAATCCTAAAGATTGTTTAGTCGAAATTGTAGTAGAATATAAAATAATAAATATAATAATAAAATTCAGAAAAATGCATGAAATCTTTATTTGAATCGATAGTACGGACCATATGATTTAATGTTTGAAGATTATTTCATGCAAATGTTGACCTTGACTGCGCCTCAAATGGTCCATCCGCTTAGTCCAATTTTGGCATACTCTTTTCAACATTTCGGCCGGTGTCTCACAAATAAATGCTTCAATGTTGTCTTCCAATGCGTCAATTGAAAGGGGCTTGTCTGTATAGACATGAGCTTTAACATAGACCCACAAAAAGCAGTCTAAAGGCCTTGAGCCAGTGTTGCCAAAAAGATAATAGCTAAAAAATCACCCTTTACGTTATTATTATTATGAGTGGCCCTACAGCCCGTAGAGGGCCAGGGCCTAGCTTCTCAGCATCCACTCATTGTTCTCTCACCGAACTTCGCCGACTCCGAACTGCCAATCTCAGAAACTTTTTCTAGAGCATTCATCAGTGACTCGAAAGAGGTGGTTCCGTGGAAATTATTTTGGTCGAACCCAGGCAACGCAGGCTCAAGTCCGTAGGGGTCGACGCACCAACCCACAACGCCACGGTCGCCATATGTGCTCAATAGAATCAAAGAGAACGTATTTCTTTGCCTTTTTTGAATCATTAAATCGTCTCTAAAAACGTGTTCGTTAATAAAGCACCGAAGCTGGCAGAGACCCATCAAACATAGACAAATTGTCAATATCTGCGGTGGAGATTGCCGATAAAGTGGTGCCAAATCCTCTTAAGCAAGTGTGCAGACGTGGACCACAAAAGTCAGTCCAAGGAGGTGGGCAAGTTCAATGAAATGATGTAACTAACCACGACCATGACTTGTGTATTCCTTCAATTAGACCTTCTTTGAGTACAATTGAGTATGTTATGAGGAACGGATTAAGCCTTCGCACACGGAGATCTTCAGTAATCCGCTTAGTAGACAGACGTCACCAAAAATCAAAATGGCCCATTTGACAAGGCAATGCAGAACGAATTGCCCCCTTTCAAGCAATTTCTAAATTCCGCGAAAATCGTACACACGAGAGACTGCCACAAACAATTGTACATAATTATTGGCAACAGTAATGACATTAGTAAAACACTGCGAAACACGTTAATCTCAGTGACCTCTAATTGAGCGTCTAGCAGTCCCCCGCGGCGAACTTGCATTCTGATGAGAAACCACCTAATTGCCGAAATGTAAATTTATAGCGTGACATTCACCCATAAGACCATCGATCTTCTTCGAGGGGAATTCAAAATGCCAGCCCATTGTGCCTCGGTCAGTGACAATCTGTGAAGTGGCCGTAGTCTCCCTCTCTCGCTCTCGGAGGTTGAGAGGTAAACGAACGTTACGGTCCACTTGGAATACACGATTCTGAGTCGGTGCGTCATAAATCCCCGCTTGTGACAGACCAGACCAGACTTATTTTTACAATTCCTCGTATCTTGGATTTTAATTATCGAGATATTCTCCCGTCCGTCCTCTCTTCTCTTCTTTGTTGTTTTTAATTTTGCTCCTCTCTGCTGACCCAGATGAGTTGTGTTGTGTGCTGTGGGACATGGGGACTTCGGGTGCCGTATGACAAATCTGCTGTCAGTTGAGAGAACTTCTGACAGTTGTTGCTGTCAAGGGGGAAGTTTGTGTGAGACTTTGGCCGGCTCTGAATATTTATCTGGAGTTTCAAGGGAAGAAATTCTCATGTCACAATTAACATGCAATTTTTTCAAGTGATGTGACAGCACAGTTCTGGCAGTGTCATCATGCGCGATGTGACAAACGAGTAAGTGCAGCAATGAGTCTGTTGTCCACGCCTGTAGCAGAAAATGCTTGACACTTTAAGTTGTAACATTAGAGCAAGATGTTGAAAAGGCGCCCATTTCTTTTCACACTGGAAATTACCGTGTACACATTTTGTTCAGATTGTGACCACTTCTTCTTTCTTAAGTGGCTTGTTTCTGTCGCTTGGTGGCACTTTTTGCGTTGCCTTGGAATCGAATTTGATTCTTAGTCGGGCCGTGTCTTAATATACTGTGGTCACTTTGTACCCCGCACAGAAATATTAACAAAGGTGAAGAAATATAATCAAAGACGGAAGACAAAGACCACATGGATGTTGCGTTTTTAATTCAGAACTTCTTGCTCCGCAGACGATAATAATTTTGTCTCGAGCTACAGCCCGTAGATGGCCAGGACCTAGCCCATCAGCAACCACTCGTGTTGTGCGCGCTATTGTTCTCTCACGGGTGTAGGGCTTTATGGCGACTCCGACCGGCTAATTTGAGAAGGGTTTTCTAGACAATTATGCTTCTAGACAATATTACTTTTAGCATTGTCAGTGCCTCGAAAGAGGTAACGGCCCCACCTAGTACTGAGAATCGAAGTTGGGACTCAAGTGCGTAGGGGTCGGTGCACCAAACCGCAACGCCACGGCTTCGACGCTGGGATAAACTCAATTTGCGAAGAGTTTCCAGTTCGCGCAATTTCACATTTCCATGCCATTTTGAACGCCGTTTTATCGAGAAATGCAAAACAAATGAAATGCTAAGCCATCTCCTGAAGAGACGAAGGAAATTGAATACGAAATAACATTGTCTCAGAAGTCAATGGTAGCATTGAACACTGAAGAGTGTTCTTAAGGCAGGACAGTGCCTTTTTGATCACCATGGTTTCTGTCTGAAAGACGCACACCTACACCCAATTCTTCATTAGTCTTCGATTCGTCTGTGCAAATTCGTAGAGGACCATTTTACATTGTCGGGCTTCTATGATAATCTGAAAGGGAAAACTGCACAATCCCTAAAGTATAGTTGAGCCTTCAAGTGGCATTTCTTTAAATGAGATCTCATTTCATCACACTGGCAGCACTGCGCTCGTGATATTGTACTAGATTATGAGGTATTCCCATGGGTTGCAGTGTCGAATTGTTGAATATTCTGCGAGTAGTCCGTGACACTAGAAAAAAGGTGTGTCAGTTTATGATGATGCCAGAGATGCCGACTGGAACATCATCATCATCATTTATAGATGTACAGCGATGGTCAGAGTATTTGCACCATTTTAGTAAAAGCCATACAAAAAACTGTCCTATTAGTATTACAGTTGAAAAAGTGCCATATTTCCAAACTATGGTGTATTACGTTATTGTCCTGTAAATGTACCGTTACAAATTCAAGTGGATAACGAGACTCGGAATATATACACATCGTGGGTGTTCGTGGAGAGTGAACATAGAATTACGAGCGCAGTGCTGCCAATGTAACCAGTTTTTCATAATAAATTTTTGATTGCCACTTGATTTCAACAAAATTAAATTCAAAAGCAAATTGTCCCCAAACACCTTTAGCACGTCATTTAAGTATAATAAATTGCTACTAGATGGGCCAGCAGCAATGCAGCACCTGTATTAAGACAAATTATTATTAATGCGAAGAACTAGAAAAAGGCTTTGAAATGGGAAATGGCAAATCACGTGAGACTTTCTAGAAAATTAGCTGAATGCAATAAACTGTTCCAAGAAATTTAAAAACTTGCAGACTCGATCCAAAGGAACGCCCGTTCTTGAACAACAAGTGCTGCTGAAGACCTGTGCCAAAAATCCATTTATCTCTTCAGTAGAAGAACAATCCGCAGAAGGCTCACACACCTCGGACAATCGGATACGTAGCCCAGGTTAAGCCATAGGTTTCCAAGAAAAAAAAATCAGCGAGGTTGCTGTTCCCAAGAACCTATTGAAAAAAGCCTCTATCATTCTGGAAGAATGTCTTGGGGGGGGGGGTGACGAATCGAAATTTAATCGCTTCGGATCTGATGGAAAGCTGTATGTGTGGCGTCCACCGAAGCAGGAGGTGAATCCTCTGTTGTACAGTACAGCCTCGCTGCATCGTTAGTCCGGAAACTCGCCAGCCCCGACACTTCAGTAGTCCGCACACCTCTATATTTCGGACACTTTCAAAATGTTACCTCTACAGTCCGGACAGAATATTGAAATGTGTCCATATTTTGATGCTGTTCTATGGACGCACATATTTACATTTGTACAATTATGGGAATTTCCCTAATAGTCGCGTCGCTTGCAGTTGGCTCTAGTGCCGTTACGACTTGCCACGTTACGCATGTATCTGTTGATTTGTCATGCTCTGTTGTATGTGTTTCATTGCGAGCCTTCTCAGTTGCGGTAAGTTTTCTTTTTTAAGGATAATACGTATTTATTTTTTTGTGGTTCAGCCTTAAATTTCACACTAAAAGTTTTCTCAAAGACTTATTTATTATGGCTTCTGCAAAGAAAGACATCACTCTGTGATAAAAGGTGTTTGAAAAGTTGTCGGTTGTCCACTCCATTTTATATCTTCTCTATAGTGCGGACTTTTTGCTATTCCAGACACGTCCCAAACTCTATGTAAACCTAACAGCATAAAATAAATAACAGGTGCAGTGTTTTATATTTATTTCAATTTGAAGTGATCAAGGTTTTTTGCCTCTCACGATTGTTGCTTCTGAAAGTTAATCGTTTGGAAAATTGTTAAATTTATAAATTCTTAATTCAAATAATTTCATTCATTTACTTTCGTTTTATTAAGTGCTCCACGACTCCATCGCCATCACCATCCCCTCCTCCCGACGTGAATACAGTGCACTCCTTTTCCTCTAAACCTTAAAGCCCGTTGTACTCCATATAAAAGAGTGATTCGTGATTCTATCTGACTTGTTCAAGCCTGCTCAGATACTGAAATCTCAAAGACGGCATCGACCATTTTGAAGTCCCAAAGACTTCAAATGAATGCAGTTGACTTCAAGCGAATGGAAAAGACTTCAAAGTGACTTCAGTGAATGCACTGTCAGTCGACAGACTTGCATTCAATTGAGTTCAAATCAAAAAACTGGTCTTGAAGATTGATCGAATCAAGACAAAGAATAGTGATTTAAATATTGAAGTCTACATCAGAAAGTGAATTCAGGAATTGAAAAATCCCAAACAAAAGATTGAAGTCTTTTACAACTCTGCGAGGCTGTACTGTATTGATTTGTTCGAGTGTCCTAATTCCGTGTCCGCCACTGTATGTGAAATAGATTGTTGGTAATAAATCGATTCCAGATTGGAGAAGCTGACAGAAAAATTCGTGATCAACATTTTTTTACTAAAAGTTAATATTTCGACCAACACACATTCGAGGCGTTAATCCTTTCCTTTGAGTAGAAGATCAAAATTCATGATGACTGCTGCTGGTACTAAAATGTTACATTTTAACTGAAATTTTGTTCTAAAAAATATTAGACCCAGAATTGTGGTGGCATTCAAGGAGGCTAGAAAAGGCAAAAGATGATTTGGCCAAAAAATCGAACCTTCAGACACGAAGATTGTACCCAATTTCATTCGATTCGGTGGACAATGATTGCTACTTTTGGTACATGGAGTACTTGACCAATGTGACAAGTTTCATTCGACCAATTTGACGTCACTTCGAATTTTATTTTTGTCTTAGCTTATTTTTAAGCATACCAAAAAAAAAAAATAAATAAAAATGATTTCTCAAACTCTACAGATGGGTGATGCACAGTTTTTGCCTTTCAACGTCCTGACTGTTCCTTCATTTCTGGTGTGTGTTGATCTATCCAAGATTCATCTTGAATTGGGCATGAACAGGTTGATCGTCATCTTCATCTTCTGACCCGAATATCCACTAAAGGGGTGGCGGTTGTAAACCATGCTCGAGAGATCTCCAGGCAACTCGATCCTCCGTCATAGAATCTAACAGAATTTATACCTAATCGTAACCAGGCGAGTTTTCGGACTTGTTGCAATCACCTCATCCTGGGTCTGCCAAGCGGTCGCCTACCTTTTGGAATCGGAATTTGTGATGATGGGGACGTGACTAAGCCACCAAAGCATAGCCCTCTCCGTTCGAAGAAGCAGCTGCTCAATGTTGCGCACTGCCGTGTTTCTCTCACCCTAACCCGGCGAGTGATTCCCACAACAGCACGAGAAAACCTCATCTCAGCAGCTTGTGTTCGCGATTTTATTCTTTGCATGACCATAGGTGAGAGTTGGAATAAATACTGAGCTGAAAACTGACACCCATCTCGGCCTTCCTGATTACAGATCTACCAAGTCGTTTCAAAAGCCCCAGCTTGATCCCAAGCTCACCATTACTCCTCCCATCACTCGTGAAAAAGGCTTAAGCTCTCCACCTGCTTCAATGGGACTCGACTAACATGTAGAGTGCATGGCGTTCAGGAAATTACCATAACATCTGATTTGTCCACGCTAACCCCCATCCCAACATCAGCGCATACGGCCACAAACCTATCGAGTGCACGCTGGAGTTTCGACTGGAACGTGTGAAGATAACTAAGTCATCTGCAAAAAGAAGAAGACTTATTCTCAACTCTCCCAATGTGAAACATTCCTCGCCTCGGCTGGGCTGCAACATCCAGTCTACATCTAGAATGAAAAGAAGGGGTGACAAGACGCACCCTTGGCGCAGTCCAATGGTTGACACGAACACAGGTGCTACAGTTGGTGTGTAGAGACTGAATTGCCTTCAAAACTGGACCATCGATCCCATACTCCTGAGAGAGCACTACAAGGTCTATCTCGACGAAGTCGGTCGTATGCCTTTTTCAAATCTAATCATCCAAGTTTAAAGATCTGTTTTTGAAATGTGCTCATCTCAGTTTTCAAATGATGTCTTCCTCACAAACCTTGGCCCAGCTATCGTCCATCAACGGATTCTTTCCGCTCATGCTGGACGCTCAGAACCTTCAGCTCGTGTGATGTTGTGACTGGATGGTATGAATGGCCGACATATCTGACAAGAATTTTCACAGCTGGCGGGCCAAACGTTGTGGAACGTTCAACTTCGCACAAAGTCAAGCGCAGCGGGTGAATGAAGCTCCACTTAATTATCAACTTCCAGTCGTCGTAAAATCCCAAATTTTATCTTTATAAATTCGAGAGCGAGTATATATAGACATTTATGGTATTGATAACTAACAACCCCCGGGGCTAATCTGTACGCAGGTCTGCAAGTCTGAACGTCAGGTGTTCCTCCGTCTGTTGAACCTGGGTGTCAGCATTCACCAACCGTCTTCAATCGAAGGCGTGCCAAGTGGGCCAAATTTACTCCCTTTCAAAAAATTCGTCACCTCAAAATTCGTCGTAGTTCTCCTTCGGCCGCATTCAGCGATAAATTAAATAAATATTTGTTTGTCATTTTAATTTCCTCCACTTACGGCACACCGCTGTGATTCACTTGTAGCTAATCAGCGCCAATCACTTGATATTTCAAACGACCCGCATCCGGATTCAATAAAAGCACTTGAGCCAGATAAGCAGAATGTTGACACTCAGGTAGTGGCTGTGAGAGGTGCACTCATTGTTTCTTTCTTTTCGCGTTGCGTGATGTAAGCGTCGTCGCGTCGTGCAGAAATTCCTCAAAGTCATGCTACACACTCGTATAATTAGCACCACTGTGCTGTTGATTATCACAGTGTCATGATGTGCCTTGATAGTTTCATAGCTAATTGACAGTAATTAAACGTGTCGCGGTGTCGAGCGCCATTCGAATTGAATTAAACGTCAGAAGTTGTGCGCTCCTTTTGGGGTTAGGTTTGCACTGCATGTGGAGACGATAACTTGTTCTCCGTTTGGCAAAAAAAGTGAAGCAGCGTTTATTAGAAAACCAAAGAAAAGCCTGTCGACGAGTTACAACTCGCCGCTTTGCTTGCGCTGATTTCATGACAACCAAGGCCCTGTCCAAGGAAGTCATCAAGTCTGAGTCTATTAGCATAGATCCTAAACCGCGAACCATTTGGAGCTTTTAATAAAGCGATGGAGCTGGCTGATGCTAATACTGTTTAGATCTGTCATGTTGTAGAAATATGGGGCGGCCAAGCGACTGAGTCTGCGAGATGAGCAATTGCAAAGAAGGTGTGAAATAGTCTTGTAGAAGCTGTTATAGGAGATACGCAGTCTTCAGGCGTGAATTCCAACGCCCGGTTATAACGCCGATGAGAGTTCTGAGATTCGGTCTAGTCATTCTGATCAGGTCGCGTGACCATATTGGACAGATGGTAGGCCATAATTGCTTCCAGTGCCAGAAAACCTTCCGCGTTTGGTGTGATTAAGCGTTTCAAGCTTTAGTAAACGTTTTGTAGTAGCGATAGGCATGGACGGCAGTTCCCCGTCCGGAGAGAGTGTTGAGGTGGTGCCCTTTCCAGTGAGTTCGTCCGCTTCGCAATTCTCTGGGATATCACTGTGTCCCGGCACACACATAAGGAGTGTTCTGCAGGGATTGAAGGTCTTCTTCTGAGGGCCGTTCAGTCTCTATACACAAATTGTAGCAGCTGTGTTCGTGTCAACGGTGCTAAATCAACACCTTTCACCGTGGACGTTCGGCTTCGCCAAGGTTGCGTCTTGTCACCTCTCCTTTTCATTGTATATATGGACTCGATGTTGCAGCGCAGCCGAGGCGAGGAATGTTTCACTTTGGGAGAGTTGAGGATAAGTCGTCTGCTTTTTGCAGATGACTTAGTGATCCTCACATCTTCCCAGACGGAACACCAGTATGTGCTGATGCTGGAATGAAGGTCAACGTAGACAAACCGGAGGTAATGGTCTTCTCCAGAACACCTGTTCAATACACTCTACAGGTTAGTGGAGTCCAATTGAAGCAGGTGGAGAATTTTAAGTACCTCGTGATGGAAGGAGTAATGCTGAGCTTTCCTGTAGGATTGGCCAAGCTGGGACAATTTTGAACAGCTTGGTAGATCTGTAATCAGGAAGGTGTCAAAGCCAAGTTAGCGCTTTTCATCTCAGTATTTGTTCCAACTCTCACCTATGATCATGACATTTATGTAATGACCAAAAGAATAAGATCGCGAGCACAAGCTGCTGAGATGAGATTTCTTCGTGCTTTTGTGGGAATCACTCGCCGGGACGGGGTGAGAGAAACACGGCAGTACGAGAGGAATTCAACATTGAAGAGCTGCTTCTTCGGACGGAGAGGGCTATGCTTCGTTGGTTTGGTCACGTGGCACGAATGTGGCGGGCGTTGAATGCAATTCCATCAGGAAGGCGACCGCGTGGATTACCCCGAGACCCCTTTAATGGAGCATGCGGGTCAGAAGAAGATGATGATGACCTATATACCTTCGGCTAATGTGTGGAAAAAAAAACCCTAAATGTACTGAAATACATGTGTTTTTCATGCACACACACGTACGTTTACCGATTTTAACCAAACTTCACACAACCAATACCAAAGATGTGCGAAAGTTTGGTTGAGATCGGTAATTGCGTTAAATTGTAGATTAATTTTCATTATACCTTCACTAGGACACCCGTTTAATTGAGAGTACTCGGTGTATTTTTCGCAGTTGTTGTTGAACTTGTTTTGTACCACAAAGGAAGTGTGTCTTCATATCGTTTTCTCAATCTTTGACCAATCAGAGAACGGCAGTCACATTATTTCGTGAATAACCGTCAAAGGGGCGCTCAAATTCATCGCTGGGCCAGGGGGCAATCAATTGTGAAGTTGGCCATCTCCATAGGTTTTCTCCTATGCAGGTACGCGAAAAGTCAAGCCTTGAAAGAATTTCCATGTCATTTTTGTTCACTTTTGGTGCTGGTTTTTGGGTAAAATCTTAAAATGTTGGGAGTAGGAACAACTGGAGGTCTGGTCACTCAGCGCGATGGAATTGTCGATGAAATGCTCTCGAAATAATATGTAATCCATAAAAAATCTTTCGGGAGTCAACTTGGGGGATATTACAATACGATTTCCGTGGTTTCAAACAAAACGCAGTCTTGCATATCTCGACGATATAAGAACAAAACATAAAGTACCGAAATTCTCGTTTTTGCCTAGTGTAGGAGATATCGAGGTTTAATCTGGAAATTAATGAACT
The DNA here is from genome assembly GCA_905231855.2 of Eristalis tenax. Lineage (NCBI taxonomy): Eukaryota > Metazoa > Arthropoda > Insecta > Diptera > Syrphidae > Eristalis > Eristalis tenax. Next base: position 27,202,862 of record HG993126.1, read on the forward strand.
TTAATTCCAGGCGCCTTCCAGACAGTTGTTGACATACCCTTAGCGGAGCGACGGAGTCGCGTGAGCGGGTTAAAGGGTTTAAAACCTTGTTAGCTAGCGAAGCAAGCCACCCACCTCATACTTGATATCAGAAATGAAGTACTATAGAGATGCCCAACTTCACAGCTAGTCCATCGGCGATTTTGATAGGCTTTTTGACAGTGATTCATGGATTTTTGGCGGTTATTCACGAAATACCGTAAATGCCGTTCTCTGATTGGTCGAATTGGCTTTAGAAAACGGTACAAAAATGGTTGTCTACAATTTTATGGGGCAAGAGAGGTAGAAGTTGGGCATCTCTGTCATACTTCATTTCTGCTTGATATTGGGAGCGTGCCCCCGCCAATGTGAACTTAGTTCCCTGCACCGGAATTTGAATTTGAAAAAATTAATATTTAAACCTCGATATGTCCTAATCTAAGCTGTTAATCAATTTTTTTTCTAACATTTTGTGCTTATGTCATCGAGAGAAATTGAAAAAAAATTGAAAGTTATATACACTCCACTCGACAATTTAACACCCGTTTCGGTTGGGTCCCTTCAAAAGTACTCTAAAAACTGAATAAAATCAGCACAAATTGGTCCCCTCGGTAATTTGAAAGTTGAATGAATATCACCTTACCCGCCGACAGTAAATAACTTGAAGTCCGGCTTCCCCTACTCCCTATAGTTTGAAGCGTTTTCATGCACATGCCTGTCATTTGTTTGCATACATGTACAGACAGGGTTTACGTGGAAGAGATATGCGTGAGCTTGGAGAGTTAACGTTTTTACGATGCTCCTCTTGTTGGCGATGACATGAGAGTCCACCGATGCTGAACCGACAGGACTTGGCTCCTCTAGATGAAAACTAGAAACAAAACGAAGAACAACAACCGCCAGTTCCGGTCGCATTGAGCGAGGCAAGGAGACCTCTCTACTGCCCCACGTTTCTACGCCTTCAGCAACGACACAAGTTTGTGTGCTCACTGCTCAGCTCTCTCTCGATTGTGTGCTCAGCTCTCCCCATTATTGAAAATTCATTGGACAAGGATGGACGGTCACTGAACAGAACTTTACGCACTTCTTTTCAAAATAGCATTCGTGACTAACTGTGCAAATGTTCGGAATGATAAATCACGAACTTTAGTCTTGACTAACTCTTGTTTATATGAATTCTTTCCTCCCTCCCTCTTGGTTATTTAAGCTCGTGTTGTCTTGAATTCTTCGTCATTTTTTTCTCTGGTCCCTTGAGCGTTAAATCAAGGAGAGTCGACTGTAGTTTCCGAATGGAGACCGACTATTTCAAGTGCCGATGGCGGAATCCCATGATTTCGCCATACATGGGATTCCCTCATGGTTAATCCGCAATGGGAATCAAAAGAAAGCTTGACAACTCTGGGCCTCATCTCTCGTTCGTTACAGACCAGAATTCCCCTCCGAGCGAATGAAAACCGCACACAACCCCAAAATCCCGCACAAACAAATAGTTTCACATTCCTCTGTGATCCGGCCCAAGCTGAAGATGACTCCGAATCACCAATATTTCTCATTATTGCTTCCACTAATGACCAGATATTAAAATTCCAATTGACCCCCTTTTGCTGCAGCTGACCGCATGGGCATACTCGTGGAACGATACAAAAATCCAGCCCATCGTCCAAAACTCGTTGCCTACAACGAGAACAAATGTGAAGACGAAGCAGGAAGCATTGAATCCGGGTCACTTGACCAACCACACAGCTCTCGGTGGTTCACTTCATTTCCCCCTTTTTGAATGTGGGTCTTCGACATCGTCATCAGCATCGCCGTCATCATCGTCTGCATCATTATTTCCATCGACCTCATCTCGGTCTCCGTCTCCACTTGAGAATTCACTGAACCGCGTCCACAGTGGGAACTTGTCTGTTGTGCCAGTGTAATGTGCATGCGATGCAATAGAAAGCAAGGCGAACGCGATTGCATCCGGACTTGCAAGTGAGTTTCGAAAACAGTTTCGCTTCATCGATTCGCCCACGAAATCCTTGAGAGCGTGCAGGTGCCTGCAGTTCCACAAGCCCCGTCGTTAGTCCTTGCCTCTGCTCGGCGCTCCGCCACAGCTTAATGATGCACAAAATGATTCTCATTAAAATTTGCACAAGCACTTCATAAACGTTTAAAATTTCCCATCTCCAGCACACCCATTAAATGATTTCCCTTGTTTTTCCGCCTCATTGCAGGAGTTGAGCAGTTTTCGTTGCCGCCGCCGATACTTAGCACACCGAGGGCCTTCCATTGCCAACATGGGAGTGCCAATAAACATGAACACACGGAAGGCAGCGACGACGGCCGATGCGCTGATGACTGAAACACAAGCAACAAAAACCACCAAGGTTAGTTTACAGAAACACAACACCAGCCAAATGCTGCCACGGAGACAGAACACAAATGCAACAACAAATCTGCAATTAACAACAACAAATGAGACTAATCAAAGCACATCACATTCCAATGAGACGCTGAACGATGACACGCCATTGGTGTCGTCGTCCAGGAGCCAGGACGGAATGAAGAAGGCCCACCGATGGCGTCGTTCGACATCACCGCGTTCATCAACATTCGCAGCTGCAGCATCACATTTCATGACTACGCTCATGACCATGTGCGTGCTGATGGCTGTTATGTGCTCACTGCCAAGTCTGACAGAGGCGACCGATGCCGACACAAAGGTAGACTTTCCGACGACCGTGTACGCACCGTGGACGAAGAACACCACGTATGTCAGTTCGACAAAGTACAACGCTCGTGGTATGATGCCGCTGTACAACATCACGCACCAGATACTCAAGCTGTTCATTGGAGCCGAGGCGATACCAAAAGGTGAGTTGTGCTTAAATGTTTCGAAGATTTCTATCGTTTGATTTTTTGCAGGTAAGTCTGTGCATTGGCGTGGCCTTAGGGAGTAGAGACGCCTGTCCATTGTTCTGCTTGTGCTCGGAAACTGATTTGGCATTTCTTGGATTCCGGTTCCGAAGGCAGACGCCTTGGACATGTCTCTACGTCAATTAGAGTCTCTTCCGGCGAGACTTGAGTTAATGTTTATCACTTGGCGACACGGTTAAGCGGTCGACTTTCAAGCGAATCGAGAGAATATGAATCTAAACTCATCTGTTCTCGAAGACGGTGGCTTGTCTAATGACGCGATTCGATACCTTGGCTGATACGGAAAGGCAGCAATTTGGTGTAGTCCGCTTTGTGTTCAGCCACTGAGTGTGAAATGGTAGAAGTTTGGAGAGCGTTTACCGTGCGTGCGTAATCGAATGGTTGATCGCCTGGACTGGCACACTGTGTAGGTGCGATGCCTCGAAGGTCTGTGGTGCATGTTCCGGACATAACAACAACTCTCATATCCAAGCCCACTTTACCATCGAGTCACAGAAAGTGCTTAGAAAGTACAACCGTCAAGACGAGCTCTTTAATCTTCGCCGATTCGGCATAAAAGTGCGGCTCCCCTGCACCCGTGGGAGGACAATGAACGAAGTTTAGCCGACTTCCATTCCGGACTACAACGCCACACAAAAAGGAAGGAGTTCATCTTTGGGAATCAATTTCCACCGACTTCCGATGTTGTATGTCTTTCCAGAGGATAGCATAGATTTCGTTTTGCCCTCAACCACTCAATTCCAACAAACTCCTCATTGTTGGCTGGCTGTGTTCTGCCAATCACGTCAATGTCATCCGCGTGTGTGAACAGTTGTACGGACCTCGTATTGGCGTGTGAGTCTTGCACGATCTTCTCCAGGACGATATTGAAGCAGCCACATGCCAGCGCGTCGACTTGTCTAAATCCTTTTTTATATCGAATGTCTCGGTGAGTTCGTTACCGATACCGATTGAGCGGCGAGAATTCCCCGTCGTCATCCTGCACAACCTCACGAGCTTGGCAGGAATGTCAAAACTTGACATGGCGGTGTTTAGCTTGCCGCTATGCACGCTGTCATTTTTTGGCTTGAGATTGACGAGTGGTGGTGGTGGGTGTCGATTTGAAGTTCCAGTCTTCTCCAGTCTTTTCCAGGATCTACCTTAGTGTGAAATCTGGTCGAAGGTTGGACTTCCCTGGCCTGAACTTCGACGAGCACACAATACGGCAGAGAAGAACTTAGTTCAGCACTTATCCCTCGATGGGGAATAAGTCTTCTTCTTCTGGCATGATTTCCTCCGAGCATGTCTGCCAGATGAGCCAGTGCATGCGCCCAACCAGACCGTCTCCAGCTTGTTAGACTTCAGTCTTGTTATTGTTAACTCTATGGATATCGGGCGGAGGGAAGTCTCGTCTATCATCATCCACGTTGAGTGGAACATAACGTGTAGCTCGCGTTGTTCGTTGCTTTGTGGGCTCCCAGGTTCGCTGGATCTACCAGCCTACACTCGTTGGCAAGCCATGGGGTATCCATTGGTGGTGTCGTAAAACCCAGCACATCAGTGGCACATTATTTTGATGGCTTCTTGACAAGGCGTCCTCTTCGATTGTTTGGGCAGGCGGCGTCGATTACTTAGAGAATGATTCCGGGAGACTCGATTGGCAAAGTTTCTTGCGATTGTACCTTTCCGACGTCAGACCTTGGAGTCCTTTCTTGCTCTCTTGATATCCGAGTTCCTACCACGGTTACAACAAGAAAATGCTCCAAGTTAATGTTGGCTCTCGGAACTTACCGAGTTCTTTCCGACTTAATCCCAAGTATTAATTGGGAGTGCAGTCTTTTTATAAATGTCTACCCTTTCTATGATTCATACTTTCGACAGCCTAACACGTTTCACAGAGATGTCCGATGTCTGTTAGCGGACAAGTCGATGCATTTTTGGGCAATCCACATCCAAGCCACCACTCATCCCCACCTTGGCAGCTAATGTAATCGCCTTTATATTCCACTGCAGGCAAATGCAGTTCTCAAACCGAGCCTCCTAATGCAGACATTGAGTTCATTAGAAAATGTCCAGTACACAAGGTCCTTGTTTCGAACCAGAACTGTGCCAAAAATGACTTCGTTTCAGACTATTTCTAGTTCTTTTTCGAGACCAGCTGCGCCCCACATCCTTAGATTTCCCCCTGTCCTCAGCAGAGGAATCTGTCAGTCCACTGTCCTCAATTTCGCTCACACTCTCTTGATTCATTCGAAATTATGTGACCTTCCTTCAAAGTCTAAAATTCTCCCAGGACTTCAGGAAAGTCCCAAATGTTTGCGATCATTCTCGAAATCACAACAAATGTCCATAATCACAAATGTTCCCCTTCAATTAAATGCCCATGAATGGATCTAAAAAATTGCCCATAAAAGCCATCCCCGCTCCTAAAAGTATACCTCTGTTCAGCTCGAAACTCGTTTCAAAGTAATCTCCCCGACGAGAGGAAATTTAAAGAAATACGTCAAAACTCGTAACAGTTGAAAAAGTTGCTCCCAAAGCCGCCCCCCTCCTTCACACAGCCAATTAGGTGTGTCCTATGCCACCAGAGCCCATCATGAAACCTAATTAAACTTCTTTACTGCTTCCGATGGCACTCATAACTTAATCGATTCTCACACCTCGAACTTCGGTCGGGATTTAAGATTAAGCACCCCATGCTGCAACCGCAACCCCCGAATGATCAAAGTTGAACGATAAAAACGAAAGTATCCCGTAAACGCTGCATGCGTCGCCATCATCCTTCTGGCTGTGGACTTTATTGGTGCCCACTGAGCACCGTTCAGTGCCGTAACGTGACAAAGTCTCTTGTTGCCTTTCACTTCCTGGTGTCGTCCGCGTTCCTTCCTTGTCCTGTCGGTTGCAGGAGAACTTTTGTAGTAAATTTGAAATATATTCCCGTTAAAGTTTCATTTTGTCCCTATTTCTTTTCTTTCAATATTCACTTCCGCCCTCGAGAAATGCCAACGTCGCGTCGCTCGTAAATCTCCTCGACTAACCTATCCAACTTCATGGCAACTCGGGGACAAATATCTCAGATACAGATGCCAACAGCAGACAGGGGCACTTTATAGCGTGTCTCCAGCTTCAGCTGCTGTGCTTTTGTTGTTTCCATATTTTACTCACCTTCTTCCTCTCTCGCAGGTTATCTTGTTGTTACCGAAATGGATGTGCGGCCAGGACCAAAAGTCGAGCGCAACGAATGGGGCGATTTAATAAAACATTACTGGCCCATACTCCTGGTGATTATTCTGACTGCATTGCTAGTGGTCCTCATGCCAATAATTGGGTAAGTACCGACCGGGTGTGCCCCGACCGATGGGGTTACTCCGGTGCATTGCCCTGTCTCGAGGGCTTAATTATACACAAGCGAGAGTTTGCTGATACATGACGTCCTGTGTGTTCACTTGCAGATTATGCTTCTGCTGCTGCCGCTGTGCGGGTGCCTGCGGTGGCCGCTCCCAACCGTTCGACAAGAAACACGACACTTGCCGCCGTGTGTTCCTAGGTCTTCTATTGATTTGCGCCGCCACCGGAATTCTGTGAGTTGCTCATTTTTAATTGGATTACCAGTGCGAATTATTTTGTTTTGACTAATCGTTTCGCCCCTAGGTTTGGTGTTATAATTGCCTTTGCAACCAACAGCTACATGCAGGAGGGCGTGGACGAGGCCACAACAGCCGTCCGTCAGGGTAGTGTCGATACGCAGGAATTCCTTGAGGTCACCTCGCAGCAAATCAATCATTTGCTCGTTGACAACTACGAGCAGCTATCGAACCAACTGGAACAGATTTTGAAGTGTAAGTAAATGGCCTGCGCCGGGGTGCCGGTGGCACCTCTCTCTCGCTGCGGTGAACTGCCATGGAATGCGGAAGGATTAAAGTTGGGCAAATGGACATTTGCCTGACGACACTTTAGGTCAGAGTTTGTCGGGGCGCTGATTGACTTAAATCAGGGATAGGCTACGGACGAGGCAGGAACAACGTCCGCTCTCCATTAGGGCGACACGGAAAGGGTTTCATGTTACATGCCTTTCAGTGGTGGAGCCTCATTAGTGAGCTGCTGATGGATTTCTGTGGTAATTCACTTGATTGGAGAGCCGACATGATGATGCTTCTACTGTGCATGCCTTGTGTAATGGATGCTCAATGACAAACAACGTCAAAACTTGGCATCGAACCAATCAACCCTTGTCACAGGCCTTTTGCCCGGGCTGGGATTTGGTTCACGAAGTCTTATGTGAGGACGAACTTTTTGAGGGGAAAAATGTGCATCACACACTTTTGTCCGACGTGTTCTACTCCTAATCAGATGGGGTTGTAAAATGAGTAAAAATGCCGTGGACAACAGTGAAGAACCTAGTGGCACCGAATCACTATTTTTCGAAATGTTTGTCAGCGAGTTTCTGCTTTATTTTGAAGCGAACTCCACTACAGACCTCATTAGACGACGTAATGCCGCAGCAATTTCGGTTCACTTATTCCTCGATTGCCGTCAGACTCTACAGCAGGCTCTGAGGTTTCCAGAAAGGAATTAGCGGAACGCTGTGCCCACTTCGTTTCGTTTATGTAGATTGTGGAATTTTCCTTCTGTGCGAGTTTGTCGTGGACGAATTGTTCCATTGGTTCTTGGTCTCCAAGTGCCCGTTCACACGACAATACCAGAATCGGACAATTTGCATGAGCTTTCTACTCGACAGCGTTCTCGAAACAAGTGAGCAAACCTCTCTAAACTAAGTGCACTTCACCTAACCCGACAGGCGACAACCCACAACCCGACAACCGTGTCGTAAACTTCCCCCTTCAACTAAAACCGTACCCTTCTGCGCTCATACTACGAATTGGGCTGGCTTACGTAAACATTCTCTAAGACTGACGGCCGCATTGGTATCGGTTGGCTTCCCAAGGATGTCCAGAGCTGCTGAAGGTGTAGTTCGAAGTGCTCCCTTGATTCAAATAAATTCAGATCTCTAGCAATTTGCTTAAGACCTCCGATTATTGATCCATCACCATACAAAAGGCATAAACACGTATCGGTCTCACAATCTTTGGGCACATCTAGTGGGACGTCCTAAATTGAAGCCACCATTTGAGTTCGAGCTCTGTCCTCCAGATGTACAGGGCAACGGTTGATTTTCTACTGAACGGAACATACTGTCACCAAAGGAAAACGAAAAAGCAAACAGTCTCCAAAGCCAAAGCGGGATCTGTGCTTGAGGAAACCCTGGCATTTCTCTGTGCATATAAGCTTTCAACAGAGCCAGAAATCGATGGATAAGTCTGGACATTGAGGTAACAGCGAAGGCTCTCTTGATCAAGAAGAGATCATCATTTATGGTCAGCTTCAGTTGCCAGGAAGTGCCCTTGCTAGTGGGAGTCATCACTAAGCACTGTATTATAGGACACGTCTGAGCATTTCGCACAGCGGCTTTAGCAGAACGTCCAGAGACGAAGGTGAAATAGGATCTGTCCAGCGTCGGCTCTGTGAGTTCTTAGGCTTAGCTACCTTCTTTGTAGAGGTGGAGGACATGGGCGGTGTTCCACCCCTGAGATTCATGGGTGGGTTTGATGGGTTTGAAAGAAGAAAGATCTCACGGCAGTAAAAAATAATGATATGAGCCGCCACTAGCTTTGTTGGACCTGGGCCGAGTTGCTGTTGCAACTAGAGTTGTGCCGTGCCGGACATGTATAGCTCCCGGAACTAAACATTTCCAATCGTTCCTTAAACTCAACCTTAACATGTCCGTGTCCATACTCCACATAGTTCCAAATTCACAGAGGTGTCCATGAAGAAACGAAGGAAAAGACTCATGGTGCCGTGAACAAGGGCCATTTGAATTAAAGCCATAATGGCGTTAATTATCGTTTAAGTGAGAACTACGGCTTTAAGCCAATTATGGCTTTATTTCACATTCGAATGCGGACTAAAGCCTTGTGGCCTTAGTACTCAACAGTTTCTTTAATTCAAATGGCCTTTGTTCACGGCATCTACAAATTCTGCACAAGCCACATATGGCAAGCACACGCATGGAACTACACACGGTTGTGCGCCCCTGAGTCGGAACAAATGTACGGACATAGACATGTTTTATACGTCCTCACACATCTATTGGACATGGACTTGTAGTCTGTTCTGTGGTCTGAGCACACTTGTCTATACTCCACAGCCTTACACAACTGAAGTACATGTACTGTCGACTTGTATGATTCCTAAAAAGACTCCGCAGACGTGTGCAATGCAGGCATATCCAGGGACTACATAGTTCCGCGGACATGTCTCCGGGAACCAGTTCCGACTGCGAAAAGATTCGTTCCATGTGCGCTCCGTCGTCGCAACAGTTTAGCACAACTCTATGAACTACATAGTTCCACGGACATAGTTCCGGGAAGCAGTTCCGACTGCGAAAAGATTCGCTCCATGTGCGCTCCGTTGTCGCAACAGTTTAGCACAACTCTATGAACTACATAGTTCCACGGACATAGTTCCGGGAAGCAGTTCCGACTGCGAAAAGATTCGCTCCATGTGCGCTCCGTTGTCGCAACAGTTTAGCACAACTCTATGAACTACATAGTTCCACGGACATAGTTCCGGGAACCAGTTCCGACTGCGAAAAGATTCGCTCCATGTGCGCTCCGTCGTCGCAACAGTTTAGCGCAACTCTATGAAATACATAGTTCCACGGACATAGTTCCGGGAAGCAGTTCCGACTGCGAAAAGATTCGCTCCATGTGCGCTCCGTCGTCGCAACAGTTTAGCACAACTCTATGAACTACATAGTTCCACGGACATAGTTCCGGGAAGCAGTTCCGACTGCGAAAAGATTCGCTCCATGTGCGCTCCGTTGTCGCAACAGTTTAGCACAACTCTATGAACTACATAGTTCCACGGACATAGTTCCGGGAACCAGTTCCGACTGCGAAAAGATTCGTTCCATGTGCGCTCCGTCGTCGCAACAGTTTAGCGCAACTCTATGAACTACATAGTTCCACGGACATAGTTCCGGGAAGCAGTTCCGACTGCGAAAAGATTCGCTCCATGTGCGCTCCGTCTTCGCAGCAGTTTAGCACAACTCTATGAACTACATAGTTCCACGGACATAGTTCCGGGAAGCAGTTCCGACTGCGAAAAGATTCGCTCCATGTGCGCTCCGTTGTTGCAACAGTTTAGCGCAACTCTATTTCCGTGTTGTGCGTGCTATTGTCCATTCACGAGTGGATGGGACTTACAGTTTTATACCGACTCCAAAGCAAAGTTTGAAATTGAAGAAAGAGACAGGAATACTCTTGAGCATCGTCACTGACTCGGAAGAGGTTGGGTCGTGAATTATAAAAGTTGGTGGATTTGGGTACGGAACCTCTTGTAGAAGTCGAAGAACGAAACCAACAGGCCGCCCACAAAGGACCTAACACAAGTCCTAACCTACCACCTGAGTAAGTTTATGAAAATAAGGGCGATCTGCTGGGTGGCTGTGTTCCAACCCAGGAAGTTGTGTCACGTCCATTTGATTCCTTGGAACTTCAACTGCGTCCCGGTCACTTAATTAATACTCCAACCACTATAAATTCAACGGGTCCAAATTTTCGGCACTTCAATCAGCGTCTAATGTTTGGATGGTGCAACGGCCCCCTTGCTTATCGAGGTCATTCAGAGCTGTGCCCACGATCTGGACCTGGACTTCATCCTTCTGGTCCAAGAGAAAAATTAAGTTGCTTTCAAGTTACAATTAAGCTTCCCTCATAATCGCTGAATTGTTCAGCTCTGACAGGTTTTCACTAAGAACCCATGTTTCGGCTCCACACGAGTCTTGGCAAGGCATGTTGGGTTGCAGACAGAAAAGCTCATTTGGTCTTTGCGTGCAGCTTCAAGGATTCATGCTGAGTTTTTCCGCAGCATTCTCAGTCCATTCGAAATATGTTTATCGACTTGTTTCAATCCTGCACAGAGTCATTTACGACTTAGGCTTCCATTGAGGACGAATGCGGCCAATTGTCCTGGAAATGATGTACACCTCAAGTTGACACCAACGCAACTAGTTTGACTTGATATGTCATCTGCTATGTGAGGAAATTTTGTTCGATTCACCTTGTCTCTTAAAACGGAAGCAGCCAGGAACGTCTGTATGACATGGCTGACTGAAATGTGAGTTCACTCCTGCACATCAAAAGTCCTCTATTCTCGCGGAGGTCGAATAGTTTCCTCAGTTGACGGAGATAAAGGCGATCATCATTTTCTTCCGAACTTCCCTTCCCTCGCGCACAAGCAGTTCCCCCCGAACCTATTCGATCCATTTCACATCGTTCATTTCTTCCCCTCGCATCATAGCCACCGCAAACAATCTCATAAAGGAACTTGAAGAGCAATCCAGAGCCGTCTCATTGAATCATCTAATGGAGTTCCTACAAAACCTACCCGACATCAATATCAAGTTGCAACGGATGAAGGTCATCACCAACGAACTGCGAGTGTACGCCTCACAACTGAGCGATGGTAAGTTACCAATTCACGCCGTTAAATGAACCAATCTAAACAGCAAACAATCGAAACCCTTTTCAGGACTGCGCGGTGTGAAACGTGATCTCTTGGTAATGCTGACGAAATGCGCAACTCAGGCGTGCAAAGATGTCCTGCAGAAGTACGAAATAGGCAAACTCGACGCCAACGGAATCGATTACAATCAGGTGGGTTTGCGCACACAGGCGATACGTCGAATGCTCATTGTAACTAATAAATCATAAATTCATTGTATTCTCATTATCCATGCTAACGATAACATTCTTGGAACATATTCAAACATAACCAAACAAATAAAACTGTATACTCCCCAACATGTGTGCATTGCAATCTTTCGCATCGCTACTAGATGTTAGACAGATACTTCCCAAGGGTATGTGTGAAACAAGTGTGCTTACGAGTAATTTTGAGTTTTTGTTTGTGTTTCAACATTTATTTTTCGTTGGTTTCAGTTTGTTCTGTTTGACGGCGTGCATTGGAAACTTGTTTTGCGTTCTGTTCACCTTCCTCACTCACAGTAAAATATGTACACTCATGTTTATACGATTCATTTGCATTGTTATTGCCTCAAACCGATGGTATGCTGCCGAGCATTGCTGAACAACGCTACTCCTGCTTGTCAGAGCCCTTCACTGTCAGTCCCCTCACTGTTGGCTAGAAGAAATTGAAGGATATCGAAATCAGTGTTGCACTAAGAGGGACCAGAATGTGGATCCATTGTGTCTTGACGGATGATATATTTCCTTCCCCTTTGTTAGACCTACACAAACCCGAAGCGGCGTTCAGTCCTATTTAAGTCTTTCGGGAGTAGGTAGGTAGGTAAAATGGGCGCCCTGACGGCCTACTGACCGCGGCTCACTTAGACCAACGTGTTGAGTCCATTGTACCCATGCTAGCTACCGTAAGACCAGCCACATTCATGTGCGTATCCTCCCTCGTAAGTAGTCCGAGTAGAATTGCTTTCCTAGAAAATACCGTCTTTTCATTGCTACGGCAGAGCAGATGAGGGATGGATTCAGTTTCTTCCTCGTCTCTGCAGATCCGGCAAAAATCGTTCTCCATTACGTCCAGCATGTGTACCTATGGCACAGTGTCCGATAAGGACTCGTATTAGCGTACGTCCCTGCGACTAATGTTGATGGCTTCTTGTTCAGCTTCGGCAATGGGGCCCTTGCTGTGGCTGCAATATTCTGGCTGAGCCAGTCATTACTGGCTCTATCCAGGGCTTCGTCTTCCAGCTTTTTCTTGATGGCGCTGACTGGCGTATGTGTGTATGCGATTGCCAGTGATTATCCCAGCTCCGAGCCCTTCTTTGCGAGTCTGTCCGCCCTTTCATTACTTTGGATTCCAGTATGTCCCGGTTCCCAACAGAGTGTCACCGAATACTCCAAGGATACCTCATTGACGCTATGCCTGCAAAGTCCAAACGGCTTCAATGTCAGAATGACTGACGCTATGGCTTTTATTGTCGCTTGTCTATCAAAAAAGGTGGTGATCGATTCTCCGGTAGCGTTTTGGTCTGGGCATCCACTTTGACTTGAGAAACTCGTCGTCCCTTAGTGCCAGGGATTATTCGAAGAGGTCACGGAAGATCCCTGACCCAGTACCAGCACTCGTCTTTGAGCCATCGGTGTGGCCCCCCTCTGCCGTCGCCACTAGTCCCTTCCATTGTTCCCGGTCCGGAAATCGTTGATAGAAACTCTCTTCCGGAGCCAAGCTTTGTAGAAGGGAATCGAATTGCACTATGCTCTGAGCTGCTCTCTAACTTTTTAGAATGGCAGCGTGGCCGTCTGTTTCCTGCTTCCAGGATCCCTTTCTTTCAGCCCGAGGAAGGAAATCTTTCTTGCTAGGCTTGGCCAATTGCATGGTAGATGTCCAACAGATTCAATGTCTTCTTTCGCTCTGGAACTACTTTTTAGTCTGTAGTCTGTATGCTGTTGGTGAAACGCGAATGTAGAGTAGGACTCAAACAAGCACGCGTCTCTTCTTACTGAGCGCTGATCCGATGGCCAGAATTAGCCGTCGATTTCTGCCCTCGTCCTCGAATTTCCTCATCCTCATTTCTATAAGTTAGTTTTTTTTCCTGGAGCCAAGGCTGTTGGAGGTAGTCTGGCTCCGTGTCCAAATGGGATGTCATTACAAAAGTCGGCCGCTCTGGGCTCTAGAACCCGTGACGCTGCCCTGTTGCCGCAGAAGATATCAAGGCTTGGGGAACAGAATAGCCGCGAGTGCTGCCATCGGAAGCCTCCTCCAAGGTCCTGTTTTGTCTCAAGAACGATGCAAAATCCAAAAGGGATATCACTCTCTCTTCAGGCAGCCAGGCGACAAGCAAGTCCCATCCCAAGCATCTTAATTGCCTACTGAGATAGCGGAGCACTTCAATATGCAATCATATGGCTGCCCGGACACTCTGACTACCGGGCAGCCTACATCTTCTCCTCTCACACCAGGATCCACCCTCTCTCCCTCTCGCTAGAGCCTATCGCCTTCTTAAGATTCATACCAATAAATGAATGGTAAAGTGACATGGCCTGCCGACAACCCTAAATGGACAGTCTGCCCGCTCATGCTAAGCAGACGGAGGACCCTGGTCGCCATCATAGCAGGAACCATGACCCGTAGGGTGGGTGCCACTTACAATATTTTGTTCAGAATTTGAAAGGGTGCAGAGGAGGTAGGAAGTACACATCATCTCCTCTGCTTGTGCAGTGCTCTGGCTAGACACACGAGAAATCTGGTTATTTCAACAACCTCAGCGAACTGAAAAACGTCGGTGGAAAGTATCACATATGCCTACAGTGGCGGGGATGTGACTGCTCTCCACTCTAACCACACCTAATCCAACCCCAGACTGTCTTTGAATCTTAGTCATTCGTAATGTCTAAGCATGGTTGCCATCGTGTAGGTACCACAAGTGGAACCCGTGAATGTATTTCCGACGCCGTCCTTGCGCGTACGTGTCCTATTTTTCGTTTCTTTAAGTTGAGTTTGGAAACACAAGCGTAGCCCATGGATGTCAAGCTGCGTTTGGTTGTATGAAGTTTGTTATATTTCTAGACATTTGGACCTCGCCTGTCTGTGTCCAGTTAGCGGGTTAAACAGCAATTACATTTGATTGCTCCTCAGAGTCCTAGGAGACCATCCTATTCAACTCAGCCTAAATCCATTCGAAGCTACATGAAAGGAAAAAGAACTAGTCAGCCACCAATTGATGGTTTACAACTTGCTCTTCTTTGTGTACAGCTTGGTCTGCACTTGGGCCGCAATCAACACACTGAATTACTCACTGCAAAATGTCTCCGTGGCTTTTGATAGTTTATTGCAAACTATGACTCAACATTATCCCAAGACACTGACTTCTTCGGTACAGAGTGAGCCCGTCTAAGCTACTCATTTCTAGCCAGTTTCTGTTTCGTAGACAGTTTGTGTGGACACACGTTGGTCTATGTCAGTCTGTGTCCGCCACTTAACACTGGCTTCTTCGGGACAGAGTGAGCCCCTCTAACGGATTCAACATTTTGTGTTGCAAAATTCAACAAGCCAGCTAACGACAACGAAATACGTTTTTCTGTTTCGTTTCATTTGGTGTGCGTTGCGCCAGGAAGTAGGCAATTATTATCAGTGACGCTGGTTCGAAGGAGTCTTGTTGCATTCGGTGCATAAGCGTTCGCAGATTGGAGCGAGGTGGGTTACTTAGACAGGGTCCTCCATTTGTTTTACGATAACGGAAATCCGCCCAGGAAAAATGCCTTTGAGCGCCTATGATTCGGTGTGTGTTGCTCGTAGGCAATGGCACGTATTTTCGACAACTACAACAAAGATGTGTTTTGTTCTCATAAGAGACAAAGATCTCTTGTTTCACGAATCAAACAAAAAAACACGTTTTGCTTTATCCGCTGTGTTTTCAGATCTCTAACTTGTTTCGCAAGCCAAGTTGGTTGAGGTGCTTCGCCGCCTTTAACGATGGCATCCTCTGTTGCTTGTCCCACAGGTTGTGAGTCGATGACTCTTCAGCGGGAGCTAGGTTAGGGTTAGGGCTAGGGTTTGGTGATTGTCACAACTGCAGCAGTTATGGCCCACTTAGATCCCGATTCGATCACTTGTGATATCATGATTGGCACCGATTCCTCTTTTATTCAAGGGCACTACACGAACACCTGGCAGCTAAGTGCTGGTATCTTGGATAATCCACTCCTGTGCTGGGTTACAGCCAATTTGTTTTCCTAATGAACTTAGCTATATCCTGCATCGTATTGTGGGAAATTTCTTCTAGGCTGTTTAAAAAGTATAGTTGCCCAGTACATTATTTCTTGTTCTTGCAAGGGCTGGAGTCAAGGAGTGTCAAGGAAGTGAAGCGTAGTTTCCTCTTCCTCGTCCCATTCTTCTGGCGTGCATACCGAGAAGGCTGTGGCTTGTAATAATATTCACAACATTTCTTATCTCACTCCTGTTAAGTTTTCGGAGTATACTAAGTTTTCCATCCGTTCTACATGACCCAGCGAACTTATTCCTTGGATCCGAGGACGCCCTAGTAGCCAAATGTCCTTGTGCAGCCCACAGTGTTCGTGGCAACGTCTTCTCTTCTAGATCCCGAAGAGACAAAGGTCTCCTTTATCCTCTTTTGAGATTATCCATGCCTCTGCGCAGTCCAACAGGACTTGGATATACACACAGTTCATTTACCTTTCAAAATAGTTTCAGGCAGGATTTCCAAGGCACGTCGGACTCCGTCTGAAGGCCAGATGGCAAATGTCCACCCATGAAGACATCAATGCATCCTCACGTCTCTGCAAGCTCCATCTTGCACCGTCGATAGAACCTTTCTGATCTTTCTCCTCCCCTTCGCCCTTGTCTGACAACTGTAAAAATCCCCTTTCCCATGTACACGGAGTTTCGCAAGTCCTATCCATTTACGGCAGCCTTCAAAAGTCATCAAATATGTGTGAAACATGGGAAATGTAGCATCTCATCGTGTCTGCTTGAGAGGACAGATTGTAGCTTTCAACAGCAAGAGGTTCAAGAGTAGCGCCCAATTATGATGTCACGCCAACTAAGCTGCAGTATTTCGGGTCGTCGGAGGGCACCGATTTACAGACCCAGCCCTGTGCCAGCATCTGTCATTACAAACAACCAACTGAAGAGCATCGTTTAATTTCCCTTCTCTCGTGCTCTCTCGCGCAAAACGCTTCACTCATTTGTTTCTCCCTGCTTGCTTTTCATTTTATTTAACCCCCCAACGAACCCAGTGTGCCCCAGCAGAACACATGTCTTACGGTACCGCATTTTCTTACAGCTCCCCGATGTCACCAGCATCATTGAGAGCGTTGACTCGCTCATCAACGAGGGCATCGCATCGGCGGGCAGGGATGGGAGCGATGCACTCAAGGAGATGCGGGCACGCATCAACACCACCATTCAACATCACATTCCGCAGATAATCAAATCCATAAACACAGTTGGTAAGAGGAAGACTCCAGAGTTTAGACCCACTTCTCGGCCATAACCTAACTTGGTGCCGTGCATTTTGTTTTCCCAGGACAAGCGATAAGGAAGGCCTCTGATGACATCAACGTCCAGTTCTCACGCATCTCCAATGTCATTGGCAATCAGACCAACTCAGCAACACGAACTGCCGACGTGTACCTCAAGGAGTACAGCATCTACAGATTCTACGCGGGAGTGGGCATCAGCTCCATTCTGCTTCTGGTAAATAGAACGACTCACAAAATGCTTGAATGAATAACGATTTCACGTGCGTTTGTTTCACAGGTACTCACTGCCATCACTTGTGCTCTGTTCTGCGGCATCTGCGGCAAGCGTCCCGATGGATATGGCGACGACTGCTGCAACAAGGGATCCGGTTCCAGATTTTTAATGCTGTAAGTAGAACTGGAGACGTCCATGAAATTGGTGGTCACTCGACTCTGTGCGGAGAAAGCACCAGCTATGCCTCTGAGTCATAGACGACGCGACGAACACCCACGTGTGGAGAAGGCAAAAACAAACAACAATTTGTGTGTGGGGAAGTGTGTTCACTCGTTCACAATTCACAGTTGCTTTGCGCTGGAGGTTTGATGAGAGGGCGAATTTTTGCGGTCAAAGTTATCGCTTCTCGGCCTTATGGCTAAGATCAAAGTGTAGTATCTGTTCTTATCAGCTTAACATCTGATAGATCCCCCATCGGGGGACAACAAATGTTAAACTGATTTTTGGAAATAGACGGAGTGCTAGGGGCTTGCTCCACCTCTGTCGCGGGTTGGCCCGGTATTGCAGTTCCGCCGGGATCGGCCCAAATTAATTAATTTCACATTCGGAGTTCTGAGATCGTTCTTCAGAGGAATTTAGTGTTAAGTTAAGAGGGTGGTCGCTCCAATGACCGACCAGTGATGGAGACCAGCGTTGTTACTAATCACTTCTTTCTCAAAAAAATGCTCCACAGACAAGACAGTAGACTGTAAAATGTGTTGTGTTTAATCTTTCAGTATTTTATGAATTCTTTGCACAGCGGTTGGCGACCATAGCTCTAGAATGCGCTTCCAAAACCTTAGCTTAGACTTTCCCGGGGAGACTTAAAAGAGTTTTGTCCCACTTCTTGAAAAGTGATTGCTCCGACTACGGGGTATGTCTCCCCAGGCAACAACAGCCTTCGTATGTTTAAAGGCTTCCTGACAGAGCACTGCAGGCTCAGGGAGCACCGAAGGAAATAAGGGGTATCCAGAAGAATTTCCCTCTCAGATTCTGTTTAGAATCTAATGAATGTGAATATACTGGGATTTTGTGAGGCACTAGCTCACAAAAGGCAAAGATATCTGGGCAAGCACCTACTATCAGAGGATGGAATGAAGTCACTAGAACTAGAACCATATCTCATCTTCAGATTCCTACAGGAAACTGGCTTAGAGGGATTCCTCTAGAATAAATCTCTTCC
The DNA here is from genome assembly GCA_905231855.2 of Eristalis tenax. Lineage (NCBI taxonomy): Eukaryota > Metazoa > Arthropoda > Insecta > Diptera > Syrphidae > Eristalis > Eristalis tenax. Next base: position 27,221,259 of record HG993126.1, read on the forward strand.
ACCTTTGCGCAAGAAGAGTCCATAACCCTGATTACAACTCTGAAATGTGAGTGGTATAAGGTATAAAGAGGTATAAGGTATACAAAGAGGACACATCGTGAAAAGTGAAAGGGAAACGAATAGGTGAAGTAAATTTCAATTCCTAGGGATTCCAATCCAAATTAATTTCTTACTAATTATAATTAGAATAACGAACCCAGTTGAAGCTTTATCAGGAATTTTAAACTCCACTTTGTGATTGTCTGTCACCAGTATTGGACTTTATCACGATTGGGGTAGGCCGCTGAGAGAAAGAAAATCAACTGGACCACAGCTTAATATCCGCTAGAAATTTTAGTTTCTTATTGAAAACATCCGGGCAAAGTAAAACGAAAAAAGGCATTTAAGTGAAAATACCCCCCTTTTGGACAAAAGAAAAAAAAAAGATAGGAGTTATTCATTTCTTGGCTGGCTGTCACTCCCAAGTTCGCCTCGGCGCTTTTAGATCAGTGTGTAATTTGACTGTCTTTTCGATTTTAATTATGACGTTGTGTGTACAGCACTCCAATTCATCGGTTTCGCAATTTGTTTCTGTCTATGTTCTTTGTACTAGTACTTCTTCCATTAGAGAGGATAGCACAGTGACTGCCGATTGAGCTAATTCTTCAAAATTATTTGTACCTGTAGCGTTTTTATGTTTCACAACTTGTGTCCAAAACTTAAGGTCTTTAGCCAGGTCAAGTAATACATAATTGTATTTGCTTTGTTTAAGCATATTCTCTTCACTTAAAACCGTGATTTTCACGAGAAGAGAGCTAATTGAGTTGATGCAACTTGAGATGCGAAGAGATGTCCTAAATTTGGTGTTAGGTGGCCTTCAATTTATGCCGTTCAGTAGTCTTTGGTAGCATACCAGATGGTCCAATAACTCTACGGGGTTAGAAATGATTAAACCCAATTTGCACGTCACTTAAAATACTTTTTTAGAAAGCCGACATATTGTCGATTACAGTGATCATTGTACATTGCCTGAAGAAAATCAGCTGCTTTGGACAGGGCTTGTAGTATTCGGTGTGTGTGGTTATGAAAAATCGCTGGAATCCAATAAATTTTTTTTTATTGAAAATCGTTGAGAGCTTTAAAAATCGCTAAAACTGCGACCATGTCACATCTACTACTCAAAGTGCAAAATCTACCACACATTGTAATTCTTCCTTTCTATGCCATTTGTTGTTGTTTCTCGTTTCTGAAACCCTTCCCAAAACACAATTTCAGGAGAAGGAAATTATGTGAACAAAATTACAGAGAAGAGTTATTAGTATCTACTGTGCTTCAAAAATATGAACACATGGGAAAGTAAGGAGCCGGTTCCTTTCATTTATGAAAGCGTTCACGTAGTATGTGAACTTTCTTAGCAATTAAGTATGTAAACGAGATCTACCACTCATTATCTTCGGGATCTACCGCACTTCGCAAGTCCCAACACTGTCTGTCACTTGCAGATGCGAGAGAGGTGGAAGGTGGCTATCAGTGTCCCCACTTACACTACTGCACGGATTCTACTCTTTAACCTCCTACTCCTAACTACAGCACTACGATTTGAGAAAAGATTATGAAGCCAAGAAATGCAATAATTCTGTAGAGCATTCAAAGAGATTCTGTCGCGGGTTGGCCCGGTATTGCAGTACCGCCGGGATCGGCCCAAATTAATTATTTATTATTTATAATTGGAATAACGAACTCAGTTGAAGTTTTATAAATCATTTTAAACTTCTTTTTCTTTCTTTGAGATTGGCTGTCGCTTAATGCCTGAAACACAAAAGTGCGTTGCGTCGTCTTAGAACGCACACAATTCAATGGCCATGCTGCGGCCGATCTACGTAACTACAAAATGAGAGAGATGGGAGGATCGTAAAACGTAAGACCATCGCATGTCATTATCGAACATGTTGGAAATTGGTGCGATGATAAACAGCTGGCTACATTTTATGGACAAAATCAATTTGAATTCGGACCAAGGAGGAAGAAAATTACAATTGTTTGAGCGGAATATTTTTTGATTTGACATTTCACAAATGAAAACAGCTGACACAATATTTTTCATCTGGTATTTGAGAGAGAGAGAGAGAGAGAGAGAGAGAGAGAGAACAGCTGATTATCGCAGTGCGTCATCGCATCCGTGTCATCGCATCCGTCCGTAACATTGACAGGCATTCCGTAAACATTCAGGCATAAAGCGGCGAAAGATGGAGAAGTTGGCATCCTATATTCAGGGTTGCATCTACAGACACTTGCGACTTTAATAGCAATTTGACACTTTTTTTGAAGTCGCGACGCTGCGGTGTATCGTCAAATGACTTTGGCGACTAATAATATGAAACAAATTTCTTAGGTTTTTCATAAGCAATGAACTCGACGCTAATTATAAGAATAAGCAACTACGTAACTGCATTAAGCATGGTAAAACCTTAAAATTAGTATCGAATTCCGGCAAATGTGACTTTTTTCTGTCCCGAGGTGCTACTTTCTCAAATGTTTCAGCGGCACCGCTGATCCTATTCCGCATAATACTTCATTTCTAAAATGTAGTAGATCTACTTCGTTAAACGATGGCTGTATCGCAACGGCACGTAACGGTTTTAAGTCCATCGGACGTCATTATCGAACACGTCGAAAAATATTTGTCAGAGAAGTGCGCTGTGAGAGCGAAGTTGAGCGATTTTTGTCCAAATTGAGATTTTTTCTCCAAAATTTAGAATTTTTTTTTGCGAGGTTTTTTCTTTGTCAACTGACATTTGATAAATGGAAGCCAGAAATGAAGTATGATAGAGATGACCAACTTCTACCTCTCTTGCCCCATAAAATTGTTGGCAACCAGTTTGTATATCGATCTCTAAAGCCAAATTGACCAGTCAGAGAACGGTATTCACCTTATTTCGTGAATAACCGTCAAAAATTCATGAATATCTGTCAAAAAGCCTCTCAAATCCGTCGCTGTGAAGTTGGGCATCTCGATAATATCATTTCTGATTTAAACAGCTGACTAAAATTATTTTAACTACTAAAGTAATTTAAAATGTTTTGATATTTCACAAATGAAAACAGCTGATGCAATTCTCTTCATCTTGATAGAGAGTGAACAGCTGATTAACGCAGTTCGGCTGGCGCAACGCACTGTTGTGTTTCAGACATAATAGGCGTTTCCACGTGTTTCATAGAGTTTACGAGAATGTTGTGTCAGAGAGCGGCAACCTCAGTTTTGCATCGCAACGAACGCGCGCCTTTGACCGACACAAATGTTCTGAAATACAATTTCCACGAAAAAATATGAACTTAAGGTAAATTAAATACAATCCTTTGAACAAATTAATTACTTGCACAAATAATCGTCTCAGCTTGCCAAAAATACCATCGCTTCGATGTGGGAAATTGAGCATTCCGCTTTCTGACACAACATTTTTAGCTCGATAAAACGCGTAGCAACGCCTCTCAAAGACCGACCGCGCGAACTCGACCTTGCGTTATGGGTATGATTGTTATGGATCTGCTCCGTAGCTAATTATTTCTACTCCGTTTAACTTTTATCTCACGCTCAGAATTCCATTTAAGTTGTATTGTATTCCGGGGTCGAATCACCGCAACCGTGAACGAGTAAATCGCTATCGAAAATCGTGGACTTACAGGACACGTGAACGTATAAATAAACGCAATTGAGACCATCATGCACAACAAGTTCATGTGAACGTCTTGAACTAATCAAATCGTCATTCGATCAGTTGACATCAAACGTATTTGATTGTTAGTAAAAGTTGAAAAATAATAAGTCCATACATAAAATAAAGGGTGGTTACTCAAGGGCCGATGTTGATTTTGAACAAAACACAAATTATTTAGGAAATTATTGTCATTTTTTTTTATGAGAATATTGGTACGTATATTTTTATGGAACAAAATATCGGCCAAATGGCCGCCGCGACCTCGGCGGCGCACATCCATCCGATGGTCCCAATTCTCGATGACGCTGAAGCATAATTGAGGTTCTAAGCCGTTAATGTGCAAAATTTTCTCATCCTTTAGCTCTTGAATTGTTGCTGGCTTATCGACGTACACCTTTTCTTTCAAATAACCCAAAAGAAAAAAATCCAACGGTGTCAAATCACATGATCTTGGCGGCCAATTGACATCGCCACCACGTGAGATAACACGGCCATTGAATTTGTCGCGCAAATAGAGCCAAAAAGTTCGTTATCATTTCACGATAGCGAACACCATTCACAGTAACTGCCTGACCGGCCTCATTTTGGATAAAAAAAAACCGGCCCGATGATGCCGCCAGGCCATAAACCGCACCAAACAGTCACTCTTTGTGGGTGCATTGGTTTTTCGACAATCACTCTTGGATTATCATTCGCCCAAATGCGGCAATTCTGCTTATTGACGATCCACTGAGTTGAAAATGTGCCTCATCACTGAAGATGACACCTTGTAAGCGTGTAAATGCAAGTCTTTTTGCATACTGTCCATCAACGACGAGCGTGAGAGGTGCAATTGTTGGGCACGACGACGAGTTGAGGTGGACGGCTCTTCAGCCACACTATTGCGAACAGCAGCAATATTTTCTGCAGTACGAGCTGTACGAGCATGCACTGGTATTTTCACATCTCCTACAGACCCGGTTTGCTCAAATTTTTGCACGATTTTTCCGATTGTACGCACATTTGGACGACTAAATCGACCGAAAAAATCACGAAGTGCACGATATGCAGTTTGATTTGAACGCCCATTTTCATTATAAGCCTGAATAACTTCAACGCGTTGCTCGATTGTGTCTCCTTCCATGGTTCAAATTGAGTTAGTCTGAAATTGAGAAATGTCAAATGAAATGCAGAAAAGACTTGACGTTTAGGTGTGGCTCACATTCAACATCGGCCCTTAAAATTTACAATGCTTACATTTTTCAGGACAAACTGAAACAGAATAAATGCCTTGCAAAAAAGAGCGGTCCCAATTAAATAGTCGATGTCGACAGAGTGTTAAACTCTCCGCTTACCAACAGCGAATGTTTAGAGAGAACACATTTTGATGCCGTCATTTGAAAATGGAAGTGCAGACGAACTCAAGTAAAATTGCAAAATATAATCCATCGTTTGCTGTAATGACTGAACACTTGCATAAATAATTTCACAAACGACACACATTTGATGTTTAACTATTACATTTACTACGAACGACTGTAGTACGATATTTCATACAAATAATAATTGCGTTCAGGCAGCATTTGTTAGTGGCTTCTTCTGGCTCACGCCTGTTATTTAAACGCCATTTCAATGCTTCCAATCGCGGGCCAAATTAAGAAGACAGACGTGATAACTTACTTCTGTCGCGCTTCGATCTGCCTTCAGCTTTGCTGCTGTCATTTCCTCATTAAACGTGAGACCAACACGTCTCGTATGTCCGTCAATCGCACTGACCGAACGCACGACGACCTCGATGTCATCTGCGTAACCGCACAATTGGGCTGTGTGCCTTGCATGTTTACAGCGCATTTCTGTACCGAGTTTTGGCGCAGGTTTATAATCGATTAGAAGATGGTGCGTGAAGTCCTGTAACTCGATAGTTTTCACCAGGACTTGTCTTAGTGTGAAAAATTGGCCCGGCTCTCGTCATTCTGACCGAACTCTCGATAGAGCAGGATGGCCTTTTTATGAAAGGCGCATGTGGATCTGGCGCCGAGCTTTTTTCGCCTTCGCAAATTCTAAGATCTAGTGCAGCATGACCACCGGCCGTGAAGAGCTCTGACGGTAACCGTTTGTTGCTTCTCAGCTTGTGAGAGCTGTGCTAGGTGGGAGGACAACTTCATCGATTACTCCTCTTCGCTCCCTTTCTCACGAGCCTGACCACGCCCGTTTGGCAGATGTTGGAAGTGATGCTTCCGGTGCTCGGCTCTTGGAGGGCCTTGTATACATTTCCTAAAGGCTGTGGCCAATCATTTGGCGTTTTTTTTGTAAAAGGCCTTGTCTGTCTCTAGACCCTTCGATATGCTTGAGGTGGGGTGATGCGAACGACCTCTTCTTTAGGCGTAGACGCCTTTTCATCCTTCTGACTTCTTGGCCAACCCTCCGGCTCTGTCCTGCTCTTGATCGCGTACCTGTAAGGCAACCCCAGACAGTGTTGAAGTCTCTCACTTAGTTGCTCTTCGTAAGCTCTGGTAATTTTCGGTCTGCTCAGGCGGTTTGTTTCCATGATGAATTAAGTCCTATGCTACATGTCTCTATAGTAGTTTCCTTCCGCCTTCCAATGAACGATATTTTAAAAGATTTTTGATCCTACTGTGGTTTTATGTCCTCTTCGGATACATGTCATTGCAACACAATTGTGCCCACAATCAAACATGACGATCAGGATAGAGAACAGAGATGTGAACGCGCTTAAAGGCAACTACTATGATTCAGCAGGAAACATTAAATTCCTCCCCTTGACCCGCCCACTGTGTGGCACGAAGTTGAGTCTGGCAGCAAAATGTTGGGTCTCAGTATCGGCAACAAAGGCCTTAATACTGCTGAAAACAGCCATGTCCGGAGTTGCAACAAAGTGCACAGCGTCCGATAAAGTTGTCAACTGCAAGCTTCTTACCCGAATGCAAAGATTGACAAGGCATTTATGGCATTACCTTCCCTGCACTGAACAACTTCTTAACCTTCCTCCGCCTTCACAGGGTAATGTTTCAGAAACTATGAAAGTGGACGACATTTCGTTGCGGACACTCCACCATTCTCTGTTTAGATTGCCCCTTATGTCGCAGAGCTCCTACTACATCTTCTCAGCCAGCAGCCGGATCTGAATTGTACTCTGTGAGTCCTGTGCATCACAGACAGACGATGGAGTCTGCTTCAAGGGTACACATATCCGTTTGCCTAGCGAATACCCGTCTAGCTAGTTTCAAGCGGAAACCATAGCTAACCTCTAGCTCTACCCTCTACAGGAGCGACCCGATAACAATGACGGATCTTGCCACCACAACCACTGATTGATTGAGTCCGTTTCTAATTTGAGATTTTACTTCCACAGAGCCGTTGCAGTCATATTCCTCTCCATCTCGGTTCTGGCAGTGGCTGCCTTGGGACACTTCCTCCTCGGATTATTCCTTCAGCGTGGAGTTTGCATTCCCCTGCAGTAAGTACACTACAACGCACACCCACACAAGATCCACCCAACCTCCTCTCTTCTTGCAGAAATCCAGATAATGATGATGTTTTCCAATACATCGACAATTTCATTGATCTCAACAACGTGTTCTACAACACCAACAATCCGAAGCAAAAATCAGGGCCACGCAGCACAGGCAATCTGCCGCCGTTCCGCATTTCGCACGTCATAACCGCTTGCCAAGCGAATCAGACAATCTACGAAGTTTTACGACTCCACCACCTCTTCGACATACAAGAGGTCAAGGAGTACCCCGCACAATATAAATTTAACAAAACTCTGGAAGATTTTGTAACCGGAATCGACTTTGAATCGAACATCGTGATCCTCAGCAAAGAGAACGAACGGAAAATCCTCAACATTTCCAATTCAGACTTGAAGAACTTCGATCGCGACAAGTTCATTGACAACTTGAACGAATCCATTACAACCTACTCGCTGAGGGCGCTGTCGACCCAATTGCGAGACACTGCTGACAAAATCACCGGACCCGACATGAGCGATGTACGCGTGAACCTCAAGAATCAAGCCCTCCACCTGGAGACATACGATGACAATCTTGTTATTCCAATGCGCAATCTAACTCGGGAGCTTATCGCCCTGGCCGATGACCTGCAAGCCAAGTTGAGCTACAAGGACAAGTCGTTCGACAAGTCAATTGTTCTGCTGGTGAATGAAATCAACGAAGCTCAAGACTTCATCAACAAGAGGGGACGGGAATTCATCAAGGAAGCAGCTGTCCACTTGGCGGATTTCTTCAGCCACGAGATTCACCGGTATTTGAAGTTGGTTGTGGACTCGGTGCAGAATGTTGTGGGCAAGTGTGCTCCCCTGGCTCACGTCTACGATTCGGCAATTGTCGCCGGGTGCAATAAGTTTGTCGATCCATTGGTAGGTGTTTTCAGCCACGAATAATTTAGAAGTCACCATCAATTTGTTTCCCTTCGCTTTCAGAATGGCTTCTGGGCTGGCGTCGCCTGGTGTGTCATCATCTTCCTGCCGACCTTAGTGATAAGTGTTAAGCTATCTAGTTTGTATCAGAAATCGGATCCCTACCCGGGACCGCTAGTCGAATCGTGAGTACCCTAAGCAAATTCACTTCCACACATATTTTCATGCAGATTCATGAGTTTTTGTTTTGTTTAAAAAAAATACAATGAGATACAAAAAATACAAAGAAATGGAATATAAAAAAAAAACAACAATAATACCCTTCCCAACACATCCCAGTGAAAGTTGTTTTGTTTCGAAAACGTTTTTAACTCGATTTGTTGGAAGGTTCTGTCTGTTTTCTTCAATTACTTAACTCCTTTGTTTTGTTCCTTGAATTTTGTATTCTTCTTTCATTTGTTCTCCTTCGAATGTAATGTCTAGTGAAAGTAGTTTTAATCATTTGAATTCGAAAACAAGTTCAGAGCGCAGCTGTGTACAGTGTTTATCGCCGAGTGGAAATTTTGATGAATGTGGGCGACGCACGCTACTGTTTTGGAGTGTGTTTCTTTTTTTTGATATTGTGATGTTGACGACAATGAGCGCACGAATAAATTTGTATTTTTATTTTTTTATTTTTATCTAACCAATCAAACTCTGTTTAGCTACACTTTAACTTACACTCATCACACGGTTTTTCCTTTTTGGGTTTCTCGTCTATTTTCAACTAACATTGATCCCTCTTCACGATTGTAATGATTATTGTGTAAATTTAACTGCTGGAGAAAAACGCTGTCGATGTTGCGATGTTTACTAACTGCAGTGTGGAAGTGTTCGTCTCACCATGTCACCATTAACCGCGATGTAGGCAGACTAACCTTTGCATTTTGATTCATAGTGGACCCAGGGCATAAGGTGTGGGACATAAAACTTCCTTCAAGAGTCCATTTAACAAATGAAGGTCACTTGGATTGAATGTCTGTCAGTTCGTCTGCCTTGTGTATCTGAATCATTGTACAGCATCTCCTTAAATGGCTGATCGAGTTTCTATCTCTACCGAAGTTCGCCTGCTGTTCTGAAGCCGTTTCAGCTTGTTGTGGGTGTTAGTAATCGCTGTCAGAAGGTGGTTGCGCATTTCCCTGCAGGAGACAGCTCTGACGAATTTCCTGCATCTCGAAGCAGGTGCTGTCAGTTAATTTTTGAGACAACTAGCGTTTTCACCTCTTTCAGGGTGAAATAAACTCTCTCTTTAAGAAATCAAATCTACGACTCCCGGAACTGGTTCAATAAGTGAATCGAGTAGGTCTACATTCAAGTAAAAAGCAGGAAAGGATAGGGTAGGAGTTTAAAATTAGCTTCCACAAAAGAAGGAACGGCCGAGTTCGTAGACGTCTCCAGAGATAATGGAGGATGGAGATATCCAACTTCTACCACAGCGTTTTTTATACGGTGTTCCGATGAGTGGTGGAGCGGGGAATCTTGCAAGAGTATGTTTGAAATGCAAAGGGAATTCCTCTGCACTCTTATTCTTAACGGCCCAGTGCCGACATGGACAAGGGCTAAAAATGGCCGAAGTTGGATATCTCTATCCGCCATTATCTCTGAACGTCACGTCTGTGTGGCAGCCCTGCAAGATCTGCGTTCATAAATGTAAATAAACTGCATTGACTACGCCTGAAAGCAGTCGGCAACCGCGTTCATAGAAGCAATGTGTCACTCAAGCTGGATCAAATTGGCAGAGATTTTTCTTTTGTTGGGATCGCGAAGAGTGAACTTTTTTAATTTTGTATCCCCTCTCCAATTTTTTTATAAGAAGAGTGAACTTTTTTAATTTTGTATCCCCTCTCCAATTTTTGATTTCCCCCAGAAATTCAGATTATGTTCTGAAGAAGAAATAGGACCGTCTCCGATTTATGATTCCGTGAAATTCTTCACATGATAATGATACAAATTGGTAAACCGCTATTTGGGCGAGGGTAGAGTTGCCAGTATTAAAAATTCAAGACAGCTGTACTGCATCGAGACAATATTTTCATTAAGTGAAGCGACTCATGAAAGTGGGTGGTAATTAGGAGAAAAAGCTATTATCGTGAGAAAAGGAAAACAGAAATGCACATTTACAATGAAAAGTAAGGAAACAAGACTTCGTAGCCGAATTTCCGCTCCGGAATTGGGCTCAACGTTCGTTAAAAAATGCTTCCTAAATCCTTGCGTGTTTCTTGACATAAAATGGTTCATCGTCGATCAGAGAACACGCACCTGGATACCAGGTCAAACGTTGACTTTCCGATGCTCAGCCGGGCATTCATACGAGGGGCGTTCAACATATTCTCGGTATCGATATGAAGGAAAATGCGAATTCAATTTTTTCAATATAATCTCCCCTAACATCAATGCATTTGTTACGTCTTGAGATAAGCTCAAAAAATAAATTTCCTCTTTCTCTGCAAAATACGCATTTATTGCCGACTTAAGTTCTTCATCATTCGAAAATCTTTTTCCACGAAGACATGTTTTCAAATCCGGAAGCAGGAAATAATCACTAGGGGCAAGGTCTGGACTATCGGGTGGGTGTTGGATATCTTCGAAACCACAATCTCGCGCAGCAGCCCTGGAAACTCGCGCCGTGTGAACAGGAGCGTTGTCATGAAGAAGCTGCGAGTTTACCCCGTCTTTTCTTTTTAATTTCCTGCCGCAAATTATGCAAAGTGGAAGCGTAGGATGTGGCGTTGATGGTTTCACCTTTTTTTTTTTGTACTCAATGAGCAAGATTCCCTTTGAGTCCCAAAAAAACTGTGGCCATGAGCTTCCCGGCAGACGGAGTGGCTTTGAACTTCTTCGGGGGTCTGTTCCTTTTTTATGCCACTGCATGGACTCTTGTTTGCTTTCAGGGTCATAGTGGTGGACCCATGTTTCGTCATCAGTAACAATTCGATCCACAACTCATGGTCTCTACAGCATGCGATTCTCACTCTTTTTTCTGAGGCGCTGTGAGCATTCGTGGCACCCACCTTGCACTGACCTTTGAAAGGTTAAGATGGTCATGAAGAATGGTGTGATGGCACCAATTGAAAGCTTGGTGATCTCTGCCATCATTTTCACCTTTATTCGGGCATCCTCAAGAACAGCTTCTTTGATGCTTCTTTGATGCTTTCTCCCGTACAAGCAGTAGCCGGGGCGCCGGAGCGGGGGCGTCTTCAATGCTCTCTCTGCCTCTCTTGAACTCACTTGACCACTTTTGCATAGTTGACAATGAAGGTAAGCAGCCACCATCTCTTCATGAATAGTTTTTTGACTCTTTCCTTGCTTAGTGAGAAATTTAATTGCAGCGCGATGCTCAATTTTCATCACCATCGTCTCAGTTGGCATTATGATTCTGTTTAACTAGAGATAAAACGCGAATTACTTGATAAATAAGTCAATTCATATGTGCAACCACAGCTTCACCCCGATACCGAGAATATATTGCCCCTCGTAGATCACACAAGTCGGAGCTTTTGAATTTTGACACCGGTTTTTGTGCCTCTGATTCGGCAAGAATTAAGACAACCAATGATCGCATGACTCCCCCCGTTCTGAGTTCTCCAGATTTCCTAACAAGTGCTCCGCCATGTATAAGTAAGAGAGTTCACTTACAGGCTCTTGTCAGGTTTATATTGGCCACCTCATTATTCGTCGTATGTTATAATGGATCGGGTTAATTTTTGTGAATATCCCCAAAAACAAACCTTCAACCCCGATCCACTACAACAAAAGACGGCCAATACAAACCTAAAGACAGCGTGTAAGTGAACTAGAGTCCGGACAAGATTCACGACGTTGAACAGATCATGTAGTTCATTGACGAATCGCTCTAGTGGCAGGTTCTAGTGGCTGACGGAAGAGATGAGTGAGCAACATTTAGGCCGATATAGCTCCATTACAATATCACGCTGATTGGATACCTCCTAATAGGAGAATAAGTTTATAAAGCTGGTTTACGCTTATGGTACTCAAATGTTGTTCAAATTTCGAAGAAAAAAGTAAGTCTTTATTCCTCCTGCCAGCAACACCACTGCCCAAGCAGACGGGGTGATGTATGGTCTCCATCACACCGTCCTGCAGTGATTACAAAAAGTGCTGTAGAGGACAAATCCTGTGTGTGCCAATTGCGGGCAGTGTCTACCCGGCATGTGGCACTGACCCAGAGCCTGACTTCTTGTCATTTCAGTTCGAATTTACGCAAGATAAGAGATTTAGATTTGAATCGGCAGCGAGACTTTAAGCACAATGAATTTCGAGAGAGAATGCAGCAGAGTGGAAAAATACTTCTTCAAGTCAATTTTTTTGTGTTGTTACTCAAGCGAATCTTTAACGATCAGCTAGTATCCATGTAGGGCGCTGCTGACAATCAAACCTAAAGATCAGATATAAGGAGGATAGAGCTATCCAACTTCTTCCTCCCTCGCCCCTTCATTTAATCCGACAGCGTTTCTTTACGTGGTGGAGCCGGGAACTTTCTGAGAGCATGTGCGAAATGCAAGGGGATTCCTCTGCACTCTTATTATTTACGGCCCAATGCCGAGGGCTAAAAATTGACGAAGTTGGATATCCTCCGTTATCTCTGGTAAGGACCCACCATCCATGGCATCTCTGATGCAGACGTAATGCGGTACTGGAACTGTTTTATCGCTTTTTCAAACAAACGACCCAACCTACTGCATTCACTGCCACTCCAGGACTTGAGCGACGGATGTCAAGTTCACAGATCCATTCTTAGCGGAATCACACAAACTTGGAATGCTCTTTTCTGGATTGCCTGATCCCTGATTCTAAGCATCTACAACTTCTACGCTCGTCAAGTACTAGGTTCCCTTATGCCCACTCCGAACGATGATGTTTCAGAACTTGGGCCTACCATCTGCGCATTGTCAGCGACTCGGAAGAAGTGAAGACGCGAAGAAGTATGAGTTATTATAAAGGGTGATTTTTTAAAAGCTATAGGAAAGTTTTTCAAAAAAAAAAAACACATAAAATTCAGAAAAATGCATGAAATCTTTATTTGAATCGATAGTACGGACCATATGATTTAATGTTTGAAGATTATTTCATGCAAATGTTGACCTTGACTGCGCCTCAAATGGTCCATCCGCTTAGTACAATTTTGGCATACTCTTTCCCACATTTCGGCCGGTATCTCACGAATAAATGCTTCAATGTTGTCTTCCAATGCGTCAATTGAAAGGGGCTTTTACATAGCCCCACAAAAAGCAGTCTAAAGGCGTTAAATCGCACGATCTAGGCGGCCAATTCACCGGTCCCGAACGTCAAATAAAATATTCACCGAACTCGCCTCTCAATAAGTCCATTGTTGCGCGTGCTGTGTGGCATGTGGCGCCGTCTTGTTGAAACCACATGTCATGCAAGTCAAGCTCTTGCATTTTGGGCAAAAAAAAGTTGGATATCATCTCACGGTAGCGCTCATCATTCACACTTGCGTTACGATTCGCATCATCTTTGAAGAAGTACGGTCCAATGATGCCACCAGCCCATAAAAAATCACCCTTTACTAGGTCGATCTACAGCGCTATGCCCACTTCGAACGATGAGGTTTCAGAACTTAGGCTTACTCTCATTGTCAGCGATTCGGAAGAAGTGAAGACGCGAAGTAGGACTCAGAAATGAAGTATTATAGAAATAGCCAAATTCTACCTCTCTTGCCCCTTAACACTTTTGAAAACCATTTTTTATATCGTTTTAAAGCTAAATTGACCAATCAGAGAACGGCATTCACCTTATTTCGTGAATAACCGTCAAAAATTCGTGAATTATTGTCAAAAAGCCTCCCAAATTCGTCGATGGGCTAGGCGTTAATCAGCTGTGAAGTTGTGCTTCTCTATAATACTTCATTTCTGGTAGGAATGATGTCCCCTGTACGAAATTGAAGCTGGACAACGCTCTTGCCTTCCCACTACGCTAAATGAGGCAATCATAAAGTCAGGGTAGGTTGGTAGGTAGGTAGGAGGCGCTGCCAGTGGATTCGCCAGTGCCCTAGACTACTACAGCTGATTGACCACTCCAGTGAGTGTTGATCCCAACGGCAAATGGTGACTGACCTAGATTTAAAGACCAGATAAACGCTTTCACTGGCATTTGAACCGCGGATTTGATTGACCACTCCAGTGATGGTTGCTCTCAACTGTAAATATTGACTGAACTAGATTTTAAAACCTGATTAAAGCGTATTAACTTTGCCTTTACTGGCACTCGAACCGGGGACCCCACTAACCAAGGACAGGCACTTGACCAACTGCGCCATCCATTCGTTTTGTAAGTCAGGGTAAGTAAAGACATTTTTATGAGGTCATGGGATTTTTTAAAGCTTCTTGATCTTGTCTCTGTCCACAAATTATTTAACCCTCTAACCGTTTCTCTTTTTCTTGCATTCTATTGAAAAACGAGACCGCCTACAGACGGTTATTACGGTTAGAAGGTTAATTATTTTACTGTCATTTATTTGTTAATGCATTTTATGACTCATCTCATGTTTGTTTGCGTGCAAAAACTGTCAATCAACACATCACAAAGAGAAAAAAAAAACACTCCAATGAGAGGTTTGAACCCTGCGTCTCCTGTTGCCACAACACCAATTAATTCCCACTCGGCCTACGAACTTTTTTAAATGTTGTCAAAATCGTATCCGTTTTTTTTTTTTTTTTTTTTTGGAATCAGTGCCTATTTCCTGTTTACATTTAAGAAAGTTTTTTGCTTAAACCCGGTTTGTGATTGACTTTTCTCATAGTCTTCTAGAAGTTTACTGAAACTCATTTATGTTGTTCATCTTCTCGTAACTCGTTTGTTTTTGTTTGTTTTTGAAGTTCTGTTGTTGTTCCGTTTTTGAATGTTTAAAACTATTTTCTTACTTTACTTTTGTTTAAACAAAAAACTAATAATTAACGTTTCATGCAAAAATACCATAATATGATGAAGTAAAGAAAAAAAAAAAAAAAACATAGAATTAAAAGAGAAAAAAGAAAGAAAACATTGCAAAAATTTTGTAAAATTTTCAGGGAGTATTTGTATGATGCGTACAGTGAACGTGATCACATTCCATTGGCAAAGTAAGTGTTGTTTAATGTTTCAATTCCATAACAATTCATTTCATTTCCTTGGGTTCGTCCTTTAGTTTTCCTTCTGTTCATTTGGTTCAGGTTTTGATGTGGTTGGTAATTCTGTGAGTAATTCCTGAATGACTTGAACTTTCTTCGATGATGATACGGACTTAAACTCATCGTTGTCTTCTCTGTCGCCGACTCAGATGTTTTATAAACACCTCGCTTTTCATTAGTTATGTCAACGTTTTTTTGGTTTGTCCCTTCAACTTAGTCATCCTCTGACCCGGATGATCCACTAAAGGGATCGCGGAGGAAAGCACACGCGAGCGATCTCCAGGCAACTCGATCTTCCATCATTCGACGTGCCATTCATATGAGCCGCCAACTGCGACCACGCACTTTCAAAAACAACCAATTTCCAGCAAACACGATAAACAACATGTTGTAAGCCTTGGCATGCAAGGAGATGGGTATTAAATCATCGAGTTTTTCTATCGACTAAAGTCTCAACAATAATTACATTGTTTAATGCTGACGATTTAAATGTTGTTTCTTCACGAATAAATCATTCTATTTGCGAACTGTCAATCTGAGTTCGCACACAAGAGAGGCAAACGCGATCCACAAATTCACGAGATCCACAAAAATTCGCCCTGAATTGTCTGTTTGATCAAATTCAGCCCGTTGCCCTCTGCGAATGAGAAAACCCCTTCCAACGCGATCCACAAATTCACGAGATCCACAAAAATTCGCCCTGAATTGTCTGTTTGATCAAATTCAGCCCGTTGCCCTCTGCGAGGGCACTTCTAAACACTTCTAAATGAAGTGTCAGAGCTTGCGAAGTTAGCAACTCGTTGTGAGCTCATATGAAAGGCCCTTAGTGAGTCTTTGAACTTGGTTCAACGTCTTGGGTCTGTCAAGCAGTCGCCTACCTAAAGGAGTCGCATTCACCACTTTGTGGTTCCGAAAGTAAATTCAAATAATACGCTTGCAGGTTTTGATACAATTTATGATTCAACATGTTGTTTGCGTCTTGCTATTATGAGTGGAATACAAAATGATGAGAATTCCTGCCACGGAAGCACTTGCCGCAATCGATTCTGACAAGGTAAATTGATGTCGATGACCGTCGGACAAATGTCGGGAAATAACCCCGCCGAAACTAAAAAGTTTTCAAAACGTACATAGTTTGTGAATTTTACGTACGATTCGAGAAAGCAGGGGTGACTAGATAAGTAAGACAACGATATGTGATGTTGTAGCGTAGCGAAACCTGCGAAGGAATAAAACAATTGCAACTGTGACAACTTCATTAATTGCTTATTCGTTTCGCTGCCGTTGAGAGTCAGTGTATTTACAGTCGACTCTTTATAATTCGAAACTGAAGGGACCTTACAAAAAAATCTAATTAGCGAGGGTTCGGAGGACGGAAACGGAATTCAGTACATACATTATATAACATTTTGTTTGCCTGTTTTTACAGTAGCATTCGTTTACAACGAACACCCATGGGGACGACTTTCCCGTCGTTACAAGCGGATGTCGCTATATCGGAAGGTAAAAGAGGATTCGTTGTTCAATGGGAGACCAAATTTAAGCTTCAAACTTCGTCGTTATAATGAATATGTCGGTACAACCGAGGTCACTATAAGCGACTTCTACTGTATTTTCTAAAGAAATCTGTGATTTTTATAACGGATTGGAAACATGTGTACAGCCGCACAAAGAACAGAGAACAAAAATCGAAATACTGAGAGGAAACCAACTTCGGATTTCGAATAACCACGTGTTCGCTGGCAGGCCCGATGAAGAAATCCCATCGAATTAACCTGCTTACCAAAGCAAATACGTTTTGTTCGATTTATCACAGTTTTTTTCAAGGGACCTAACATTGAGTTCGAATTATCGAGAGTCGACTGTATACAAAATTCACAAGGGGTTATCCATTTGTGGAGACTTCAGGTCGTTCGTCCGGCCGCTCTGTCAAAATACTAGCTCACATCTGATTACGTTATCTTCCAATACACTGTGTTCTGCAAGCACGCACACCGAGCAATATTTATTCTTCTATGATATAAATTTGATCCTGGCTTTATTTATTTAAAGCCAAATTCATGTCATGTGTGTACCACCTCGTCTTCTCTGGCAGTCCTTCAAGCGGTTAGCTCAAATTTTTGGCTAACTCGGTTAGATGATGGCCTCGAGTTCGTCCGCAGTGGTTAGTGGACTAAAAACTAATGACTTGACTTAGCCGCAAAGGAAAAAAAAAAACGAGTGCTACCTATTAGTGGCGCTTCAATCCGAGGTGGACCCGGGCTGAGCTTCATCTCTCGTCGGCTCTGCTTATGTTCTCTGCTGAGTGCAAGTTGTATGACTCCAGACGGTACAGTTTGACAAGCATTTATCATTTGATAACTGTCAGTAGCTCGAGAGTGGCGGAGGCATCAAGATCATCTTACCGACGATTGAACCCACAACGAGTTGACGCACATGGCCAATCACCACGGCCACCACCACGGATTGCTTTCGTTAAGGCATTTATTTCCATCACAGCATGTCGTCTTTGCAGTCTAGAGACGAAGTATGGCCGTGGTTGATGCACTTCAAGCCACTTGAAGATGACATCTCAATTGTAAGGACAGCAGCTTTCTCCATCGAGCTTAAGTTGATACTCATCCAGTCTGCTCACAGAATTAAGAGAAAAATGTCTATAATCCTCCCTATCCCCAACCGCATGCACTTAAACGTCACACCGCAACTGCAACTCCTCCCTTCTCTTGGATCCCCTCCTACTTCTTGATTATGTTGTTGTCCAATTGTCCTTCCAGCAATCCAATTCCACAATTCCACAATTCCACTCCCGGAGCTGGATTCTGCAACCGTGAGTTAGGCTGTGCACGGTCTTGTTGCCATTCCACAAGCGCTTTTGGCCTTGCGAAAATGTGTAGATGTGACTCACGCCTGCAGATTCCAACCGCAGCCAACTTCATTCCCCCACGCATCCCACTCTAACTCTAACTCTCACTCTCATCCCCTCGAATTGTTTGTTTCTGATTATCATTTGTTTTCTCCAAAAATCCACAAAAACAAAATCCTTCGTTAATAATTGTAGTGGACCCAAAAATAAACGAAGAAAGAACAAAGACCGTAGACGAAGCTCACGTGATCGTCGAGCCGATTACTATGAAGACTCGGGATCATCCCACGGACCAGGACCGGCGGGTGGACGCGACACTCGTTACAATGACATGGCTCCAAAGTAAGTAATCTCTGTTTCATCCGAACCGCAGCGAAACCAAGCTACTTGTGTTTTCAAAATTTATTACTTATTTATTTTCGATTTTAATTTTGGAAGTTGTTGTTTTTTTTTTGAATGGTTGTTGAACATGATTTTTTTTTCTTTGTTTTTTTCTTCATTCGAAAATCTTAACAAATTTGATTTTTGTTCTGGAATGAATTAGTTAATAGATTTTAAACTGTTTTTTTTTTTTTGTTTAATCTCTCTTTTCTCTTGGAGTCTAACAGATAAATTGTGTTTAACCGTAATTTAGATGTTTCTAGGGGAACGTTTGTTGTTTGTTTGAATTGCGGAATGGTTCAGTTTTTGAGTGCATTGGATTTGATAAACTAAATATATCTGTATTGTATAAGAAACTCTAAGTATGTTTGGGAACGGATTTAACCTAACATAACCTAAATTTTTATGTTTTTTTCTTTGGTTTATGGTGGAGGTTGGTTATGAAAATGTCATATTTAGTTGGATTTTGTAAGACTTTGCGGTAGATTCGAAGATAGGCAAATTAGTTGTGGGGTCAGAAACCCCAAGAACTTCAAATTCTCTGCATAGGCAGTGGTATGGGAATGTGCCCACTTTTCCCTTATTGCCAAATGACTTGTAACGAAAAGGGAGCAATCGAAAATAAATAGCGCTGCAATTGAAGTCGGCTCTGGTTCTTTCAACTCGTGATCTTGTATGGTTGTCCTTTGGTATGTAATCCACTTAACACTGTATTCAAACTTTTCTTGTTCTCATAACTTTGATGATGTCTGGAGAAATACACCGTCTCCACTGACATGCTGGTGTCCTGATCTACCTGACCAGCAATCCGTGCTCTTTTTTTCGTTGGGCAAATTATGCCATGCTGTTTCGCTTCAACGTTGGCTGCCAAAGAACAGTGTTAACCCACCACGAATCGAGAAAAATACCACGGAGCGGGTTGCCATTATGCGCAATGAGCATTTTTTTATTTTTTCAATGATTCACCATGCCCCACTGCCCGACGTTTCTTTTCCGAGGGATCTAATTTTGTTTTCTGCTTCCCTCTGTTAAAAATTAATTTTATATAAATATTTAAAAGGTCTCGGCTTTTCGGGGATCGGAAAGTTTTCTTTTTGAAGGTTTTTATTTCACCCTCCTTCACTGGTAATTGTCATTGCAATTGTCAATTGTCTTCTAACGACACGCCACTGAGACTCCATTCTTTGGGTGTGTCAGGATCCCTGTGGTTCACTTCTTCATAAATGAACCCATGAGCACCCAAACAATCGGTGAGGGCGGTGTGGAGAGGGTTTTTCATTTGCTTCTAGTCGAGAACATCGTGCCAGTTTAAGTGGAATCACCTGGCGCTATAGACGAAGTTACACAGTTAAATAAGTGTGTACCAAAAATTGTCAGGCAGGCGCCTGGTATATTTAATGTATGTGGTGGGTGGCTCGGGGTTTCGGAAAAGATGCTTAAAAACCCGTTGCTTGAATCACATAAACATGGTTTGATTGAAAAAAAAATTGATTTAGATTAAAGAAAACGCCGGGTGGATTGCCGAGAAAAATGAGTTGGTGAAACAGAAAGTAAATTTTAGATTTTAAATAAAAAAATGTGTAATAATGTGTACCAAGCAAAAAAAAAAAAAAAAAATTAGACCATTTTTGACCAAATTAGATCAAAAATTTCACCAAGCAATACCCTGAATTTGTTCAGTGAGTTTTGAATGATGATCAGTAGAACTGCGGAGATTCCGAAAAACTCTTCGACTTAATTTATGTTTGTATGGTTTGTTAGTCTTCATCATATTCAGTGAGGCGGCAACATTAATAATCTGTATAACCTTTGGAGAATAACCAAGCTGTCGAAATCTGAGGCATCGCCGACATTAATTTTTCCTAGCGCCTATAGTTCGTTCTACGATGTAATGATCTTTGGTATGGCTACTAATAAACCTACTTTCTGGAGTTCCAACACCAGCTTCCCTATCACACCATTAAAAAGCCATGTCGACAAAGGATATCCCGCATCTCCTATTTTAAAGGAATGTAATGACATTTTGTACGTATGTACGTAAAATGAAAATGCTCTTCCGATATCGATAATGTTCCTTCGAATTTCTTGGGAATAATTTTCTTCCTCTTCTAAATCCATAAAAAACAATTGCATCCATAATATACTTCATTTCACTCTTTAAATAACTTCAGAGCAATTGAATCATGAAATTCAGAATTAACAGAAAACAGCTGGTTACAAAAATGGTCGATAAGGAGGTTTTGCAGACCGATAATGTAGGTTGAATTGCGGATGCGGATCGGATGAAGCACCTCCGCGGTCGATGCGGCGTTTTCAATAATCGGCGTTTATCTGGTAAAAGATCGCATGTTCCACTAAAGGGGTCGCGGGGGTAAACCGCGCACGAGACATCACCAAGCAACTCGATCTTCCGCCATTGATTCTAACTCATCAGGAGTTATGCCGAAGCTTAACCCGGCGAGTTTTTGGACTTGGCCCAACCACCTCGTCCTGGGTCTGCCAAGCGGTCGCCTACCCGCTGGAATCGCATTCAACGCCCGCCTGGGAAGTCGTGATAAAGGGGCAGATTTCATTTCATCTCCTCAAGAAAAAAATTCAATTTCCTCATGTTTTTATGGGTAGCGTGAACAAAGGTCATTTGAATTAAAGCCATAATGGGGGTTAGTCTCACTTAAGTGAGAATTTACACCATAATCCAATTATGGCTTTATTTCACTTTTAAATGAGAACTGTCACCATATTGTGTTAATTTACATTCCAATGGGAACTAATCCCATGAAATTAATCTAGCTCCAGGCGCCCGGATGACAGTTGTTGACATAGCCTCGAAGTCGCTTGAGCTGGTTAAACGCTGCGGAAAAAAGGGTTAAGATCCTGTCAGCGAGCGGAGCGAGCTAAACACCTACTTGGTGCATTGAATACACCAGACAGTTATACATGTTAAATTTGAAATCAGACAAATCGGAAATTTGGCGTTATTTCCAGATTTAAAACGACATAAGGTCAAAGTTATGATTTTTTGACTTTATTTCGTTGGGTCTTATTTCGCGTCACTGTCCTTCGTAAATTTTGGCAGTCTATGGAAAACCTGAATAAAACAGAACTTTGCCTGCACAGAACCTCGCACCTAAATAAAATCCTGTACTGACCCAGAGGGGTTGCAGTGGTTTAAGGGTAGGCAGCATGTCCCCCTATACAAACCCCACTTGTTTTTTGCATTATTTCATTACTTATTCGCGCATCTGACATTGCATATCTGTACATCTAGTTGAGGACCAAGGTCGCTTTCTGAAATGAACTAACATCACATGGCTTTAGTTCGCATTCCAAACTTAAATGAGAATTAACGCCATTATGGCTTTAATTCAAATGACCTTTAATTCATCGCAACTTTTTATGGCGATGGTTGTCAAACATTTTAAGGGGCAAGAGAGGCAGAAGTTCGGCATCTCTTTCATACTTCATTTCTGATTTGAACAGAGCTCATGTCATGTCGTAAAATGGAGATTTCCCGACTCCGATGTTTGTTTAGATTTGTTCTTGTCATGTCCATCAAGAGGGCATGGTTCATGCGCCATGTCCAGTAGAGACCGTCCCTCATGTCCATGTGTAATGATTTTCATCTTGTTTTGGACATCCTCCAGCCCCCCGGGGCGTGTCTTTTGACACAAATTATCAGTTTGAGGTTTGTGCTCATACATTGACCAAATGTCACACGATCCCAGGGACGTCACAACAAACTAGAAATTATCGCAGAGAGCAGTCATGTCTGATGACTAATTCTGATTGCAAAAGCTGCCGATTACACGATTAGGAAATGACTCATCTTCGTTCGACTCATCTTCCTCGTGTCTCTGGCTGTGGCACCGTTTTGTTGAAAGCACATCTTGTTCACATCCACATCTTGTGAGTTAGGCACTAAAAACTGTATTATCACGTCACGATAACGAACACCATAAATTATTAAATTTTTCCCGACAAGTCGCATTTTCAAATAATGGTCCGATAATGCTTCCAGCCCAATATCGGCATCAAACAGTAACGCATTGTGGATGCGTTTGTTTTTCAACAATTCCTCGTGGGTTTTTTTTGGGGAACCCCAAATACGATGAGTCATCATGACGAACATGAAATGCCACATCAATGCCCCATACGCCCACTTCCCATAAAGAATCTGTTGCATATTTCTAGGGGCAAACCTTTCAACAGTAGGAACCCATAATTTATGCAGAATAGTCATGCAAAACTTCGACAAATGTGTGCGTACGTTTCAGCAACCCCGTGGCGGCCATTTGTGCGATGAGCTATTCCAAACATAACCGCAGTTTGTTTACTCAATTAATCAAACAGAATTTGGCTTTCTAAGTTAAACTGAGTTATGAGACATCCCTCAAAAAAGTGTGCAATTGACAATTCAAAAGCTAGTGTTGTCACGACGGTCAAAACATAGCAATTACTCATTGTTCATGAATGGCTCTCATGCTTTGATGAAGCCGAAGGACTTCCTATCATCAAATCTAGATGGTTGTGCATATTTTGCACACGAAAGTTATGCGTCGTCGAATCGCCGAAGGCCATCTTTGAACTCAACATCCTCTCTTAACACTGCGTCGGCAGTGTATTTAAGATTTTTCAACTCAATATCTTAGACATCTGTACTTTAAAAGAATAAACTAAATTAATTCCCATCTGTTGCTGTCCCACATTCCATTGACTTCACAAAAGAAACGCGCTTTTATCATGTTTACTGAGGCCAAACCGACAAATCAGAGACAGTCATTCATCATGCGTTCGCGATTCATCAAATTCGTGAGGGTTAAATGAGGTGAAGCCGGCCAAAATTGTGCTACAAATTAATTTATTCCAGAACGCCTGTTCAATGCACTCTACATGTCAGTGGAGTCCCATTGAAGCAGGCGGAGAGCTCAAGTCTTTTGCACGAGTGATGCTGAGAGCTTTCCTGTAGGATTGGTCAATTTTGTAGCCGGCTTGGTAGATCTGTAATCAGGAAGGCCGAGCCAGTTTTCAACTCAGTATTTATTCCAACTCTCACCTATGGTCGTGCAACTTGGGTAATGACCGATGGAATAAGATCGCGAATGCAAGCTGCTGAGATGAGATTTCTTCGTGCTGTTTGTGGGAATTGCTCGCCGGGATAGGGTGAGAGAAACACGGCATTGCGCGAGGAACTCAACATTGAGCAGCTGCTTCTTCGAACGGCTGCTTCGGTGGTTTGGTCACGTGGCACGAATGTCCCCTTCATTCCGAGGCGAGCTTTGAAAGCGAATCCATCAGATAGGCGACCGAGGTGGTTGGACCAAGTCCAATCCTCGCCTGGGCATACCTCCGGATGAGTTAGAGTCAATGGCGGAGGATCGAGTTGCCTGGAGATCCTTTAGTGGATCATGCAGTTCGGAAGAAGATGACGATAATTTGCCAAATTCCTTTCTTTTTAAGCTCACCATCGATCATGCCAGGCCATCACCAATGGGCACACCCACGCTTCTGTGGGTTTCCGATTTCGACTGATTAAACTTCATTTCAAATTATCTCTAAAAATACAAAGTCCAAATGAAGGGACCGGTTGACAAAGCAATTGAAACAGTGACAGCAACCAATTGTTCGAATTCAAAGCCGTTGATGTTTACACAGCCCCGGCGAGACAAACAAGTGTAAATGCCTCAATTTGTATTCACTTGCTCAAGTACAACGAGTCGATGAGTTGTCGAAGTGCTTTTAAATTTGTGTAAAATTACCCAGCAATTAGTGTTAAATTAGAGCCATGGTCCCATGGAAAAAAGGAATCCGAATAATGACATTTTCATAACCGCAACTAATTTCCAACTAACCTCTCTCTCTCACTCACTCTATCTCCCCCACTTACTATTGGTTGTTCAGTTTATGTTGCGTCCTCCCCCATAACACAACTCACCCCAGGTGCTAAGCACTGCTGTATGAACGAAGTGAACAAGGTGTAACAACTATCCCCTCAAACAACGCAACTAATCCATTCCCCCACAGTCGATCCAACTTTCGGTTACGGACACCAACTGCATTAACACACAACAACAGCAAAATTTACCTTCCACACGTATGATCCCATACAGACTGATGAAAAACAAATAAATACGTATTTTATATGCATTTAATCAAAACAAAAAATAAATATATATTTCAGTTACTAATTTATATAAATTATTTTACTTCTATTCTTTTTATTTCTCCGGTGGTTTGAAACAAACGAATTGATTTGCGAACAAAACAATAAAACCAAACCAAATTCATTTTAACATTGTAGAACATTTGGGGCTATTGATACAAGGCCAAAAGCACTGTCAGCCGACGGTTTCTTTTAGGTATACAAAAATGAAAAATATTAAAAACCAACCAAATATATATGCATACGTTACACAAAATGTGACAACAAAAAAAAAAATAAAACAAATGTTGTGTTGTTTAAGTTTCGTCATCCATCTTTTTTTTTTCTGTTCATTTGATACATTTGTTATTTGAAAAAATGAAAATACTGATACACCCAAATTCATATTCATGTGATCACCGCTCGCCTCTTAAAGACCAAACCGCCACAACCAAGGGCGGCCAGTATGCGTTGCTCTGTCATCCCATCGACCAACAAAACCAAACATTGGCGCTATTAACTTTTTCACACATCAGTCAAGTCGGTCTCATTAAGGTCCATCAATTGCTAGTGGAATTCAGATGCTTTTTTCTTTGTTTTCGTTCACCTTTCGTTTTTTCTGTTGTTTCGGGGACACGTTAACTCATCCGAATTTTGCTGTGTTCGTTTGTTCTTTCTGTTTGTCTGTGTTTTCTTAACGTTTTTGTTTCTTTGCATTGGTTTTGGTTGTTGTTTACTGCACCCTTCTCTGGTTGATGTTCTTACGAATGCTTGTTGCAAATTGATGTTAGTCTTGTTTTTGTTGAAATTAATAATCACTTTCTCCCAAACTCGGCGGTTGAAGACCCGCACAAATTACAGATTCTAACCGCAGACAGACTGACATGAGTGCGGACATGAGAATGGACAACAGTGCTAGAGCGGCACTCAATCAGAAACTTATTCATCAATTTTGTCCGAACCAACCAGGTTCCGCCACACATTTTCGGGGTCTGGAAACCTAGTTAAATCCTCCTCGAGTTCATCCGTCCGTGGGGGGTTGTGCACCCGGATAAGCCTACAGCGTGAATTTCAGTTTATTTTGGTGTTTATTCTCTCATTTTGTCTCTTTCTCATTTTCTGGGTTTCTCTAACTAAAGGGTGATATTTTAAAAGCTATAGGAAAGTTTTTCAAAAAAAAAAAAAAACACATAAAATTCATAAAAATGCATGAAATCTTTATTTGAATCGATAGTACGGACCATATGATTTAATGTTTGAAGATTATTTCATGCAAATGTAGACCTTGACTGCGCCTCAAATGGTCCATCCGCTTAGTCCAATTTTGGCATACTCTTTCCAACATTTCGGCAAATTTTGACCTTGTCTGCGCCTCAAATGGTCCATCCGCTTAGTCCAATTTTGGCATACTCCTTCCCACATTTCGGCCGGTATCTCACGAATAAATGCTTCAATGTTGTCTTCCAATGCTTCAATTGAAGCGGGCTTGTCTGTATAGACATGAGCAGGGGCTATGTTATGCCCCACAAAAGATAGTCTAAAGACGTTAAATCGCACGATCTAGGGGCCAATTGACCGGTCCCGGACGTGAAATAAAATGTTCACAGAACTCGCCTCTCAATAAGTCCATTGTTGCGCGTGCTGTGTGGCATGTGGCACCGTCTTGTTGAAACCACATGTCATGCAAGTCGAGCTCTTGCATTTTGGGCAGAAAAAAGTCGGATATCATCTCACGGTAGCGCTCACCATTCACAGTTACGTTACGATTCGCATCAGATTTGAAGAAGTACGGTCCAATGATGCCACCAGCCCATAAACCGCACCAAACTGTGACTTTTTCTGGATGCAATGCTTTTGGCTGATATTCACTCCAGAATCGACAATTCTGCTTATTTACGTACCATAACTGACCATAAAATGGAAGAAGCGCGCGATGAACTTTCTTAACAGAGCACGCATTTTGATATAAAATTCAATAATTTGCAAGCGTTGTTCGTTTGTAAGACGGTTCATGGTTAAATTATAGACCAAACTGAAGATGTTTGACAGTGAAACAAAACACGAAAGGTGCGTCAGCTGTTTGAGCCAGTGTTGCCAAAAAGATAATAGCTAAAAAATCACCCTTTATTACAACAAACATCTGTTCTGGAGGCCATTTAAAATTGAAGAAATTGAGAGCGAGTGACTAGAGCATTGAGAGCGAAACATCTTCAAGCTCAGTGGAAACGGCCTAATGAGGTTTCAGTAAAAGTCCATCCGGATCTCGCGTTCAGTGGAAATGTTGTTCAATGCAAATCAAATCGACGTATTCCTCATCGACCGATCCTCGTGTATTCCAATTTGGTAGCTGTTTAGTGCGATTCAACCTAGTTCACTATGAAAGGCGAACATCGAAAACTCTGAGACTTCGGTCAAAAGGGGTTTTTTTCATTCGCAGAGATCAATGGGGACACACAGGAGCCAAATGTCGAAGCATAATTATAGTGCGCCTTAAAGATACAGAAATATCAACAAACGAAAAGGTCAAGCATCTTGGCGTAAAATTCACGGAAAGGTTGAAGTTCAACAGTCATGCGAAACTGACCCTTAAGAAGGCCAACCTAGGCTTCCATCGCATCTATCCCTTGAGATGCCCAAGCAAAATGGATGGGTACACATCGCGAGGTTTTTGTTCGTGATTTTGTGGATCGCGTCTGCCTCTTAATCCACAAACATCGCAATTGCCGGATTGTGCCCAATGAAATACGTACGATTCGTCCAAAATCCATCGGGAGGAACTGTCACTGTGCCAGTCGACCAACTTCACTTTTGTTAAAATCTAAGAAATGCGAAATTTTAAAGTTCTGGAATTATTAATCATTTAAAAGCAATTGTAAATGGCAAAATATAGTGCGCATGAGTAAGCGAGCGAATACACCCACCCCATATAATATGGGTCGTATATGTCGTCCTCGAACGTTGAGCACATGCTAATTTTGCAGCTGGCATATTGTGTGCACAAACCACACAAATGTTTCGTTAAGCATGACCTAGTGCGCTCTGAACCGCACCGAGCACATGTGGAATTTGATAAATGAAAGGGAAAATATCAAAAATTGCCAATTCAGCTGATAATTCAAACTGAAAACATGAGACATTTTAAATCAAACGCGGGAAGTATTCTTCCTATAACTTAATTCGTGCGAGTTTTTTTTTTTGTCTGGTCGCATATTCGGCTGCTGCTCTCTTCAAATGGATTAATCGTGTTTGGTAGCGTTGTCCATTGATGGTTTCACCCGGTTTTAGCAGCTCATAATATAGCACACCCTTCTGATCCCACCAAATACAGAGCATTACCTTCGCGCCATGGATATTCGGCTTTGCCGTTGATTTGGCTGGTTAGGCGGGACTTTTTGCGCTTGGGATTGTCGTAATGGATCCATTTTTCATCATCCGATGCAAAAATGACTTCCTTTTGTGGCGTCGTGTGTCGTGTGTGTAGGTCCCCACAAAAACACTTTTTCAGGCGCAAAGTTCGACATATTTGAGTGAAAAAAAATTATTGTTGCTTCAAATGAATGACAGTAGCTTTCCAACGCATGTTCCAATGGAATAATACAAGTTGCGCCATCTCTTAGCAAACCGCTTTTTATAAGCGCTCGTTATAGACCCAATATTTCTGACAGATGGATATGCAGGCATGTGTTCATTGTCGCTACTCAGGTGTTTTGTGCAAACATGACGAAGAATTTCGTTAAAATCTGCCACTAGCCCATGGACCATGGGCTCCATGGGTTATATTTCGCTCTTAAACCAAACAAAACGTTAATTCATGGAACATCGAAAGGAGTAGCACATAATGAGCACCCGAAAGAATTTCCATGACATGTGTCAATCGCACAAAAAGTTGAAAATGTATCTATTTCATCCGGAGCCGCATTTGCTCTCTCTCTCTCTCTCCCTCTCAATAGGTCTTTAGAGTAAATTTTGTGACAACGGATTCTATGGGTTTTGTGCCTTTATTCACGGAAAACCTGATAATTGAAGTAGTCTCTGCCAACAAAAAAAAAAAAAAAAACACGGTAATTCAATCCGCATCGCATTTGGTACAAAATGGTTGTTCTTAAAATTGATGTTGATCCCTTCTTGTTCAGCTTCGTCCATAGGACCCTTGCTGTGAGTACTGGCTCTATCCAGGGCTTCGTCTTCTAGCTTCGTGAATAGTCATGGAAACAAAGTAGAAAACACTGGCGAGTGAAATGTTTCATACACCTTTAACCGAGGGAATATAACTCTCGACGTTTCTTTCTAAACCGTGCGACAATGGATCACACTCGTCTGCTTTCATGCCTCGCAACTCAGCTGGTCTCCTCTGTTCACTTTTCCCCTTTTCCTGTTCGATGGGCCTAATACTTAAATTTGGAACCTTCGACATGATCATGTACCATCATCAAGAGATAGAGACTGCATAAAGAAGTGGGTAGTCGCTTGTCAGGTTCTTCGTTCCCGTTGCTGTCCGAAGTGAATTCAAAA
Source organism: Eristalis tenax (assembly GCA_905231855.2). Classification (NCBI taxonomy): domain Eukaryota; kingdom Metazoa; phylum Arthropoda; class Insecta; order Diptera; family Syrphidae; genus Eristalis; species Eristalis tenax. Next base: position 27,250,417 of record HG993126.1, read on the forward strand.
TCGATTCTTTTCCAAATTCATCTACTACTGGGATTCCCTAATTTTAACTGAAGGCCTAAGTAATGGTCATCCATGGTTTTGATTCCAAAAAGTGCTGAAGAACAACTACAAAATTGAACACACGACATTTGAAAATAAGCGGCGGAATCCTTTGACGCAGTGGTATGCTTTAGGCCCGGTGAACACACATGTGTCATTCTAACGCGCGGTGCCGCAGTGTCACTGCAATTGCGTCTAACAGTACTCGTATTCATTGGTGTACACACACTGTAGAGGACGCTGCAGCACCGCTCTGAGAACTCGCTGGTGTCCGCGAGACCGCCGCGTCTCCGCAGACGCAGTAGTGCCTTTCAGTACATTGTTTGCTGTTGAGCAGTGCACACATGCTTCATTTTGGCGCTAATTAAAATTCGAAAGAAGGACGTAAAACAGGCACGAATTTGATATAGAAAAGGTTTCCAGAAATATGCAGTGTTACTTCCGAGGCCTACATGGAATTGATGTATAAAATATTCCTTTTGTTGGCCGATGATCGGCACCCAATGACGTCGTTTCTCTTTATGCACTAGGCCCGCGTTTCTTTTCATTTGTGTCCATCGCTGCAAGCCAAACGCCAACTGCAGATTGAGTCCGGCGATAAAAACCCTCATGTGTGCATTGAACTATTACGGCGCTAAAATGACGCATATGTGCGCCTGGCCGCAGAAACCAAGCAATTAATATTAAACTCGCACTAGTAATCGATTTTGAGAATAAATATAAAAGAAACGCATTTGAATCCCATGAATTCTTCCCCATCCCCTTGCAAGACTTGAAGCTTTTAGGAAACATTACACTTTTAGTTTGCCCGCCACGCTATCCTCGATCTCATTTTGATTTTATTTTCAATTGAAGAAACAAATCCCATTCCACGCCCATCTCTGCTCATTTTTATTTAACAAATATTCGGCTTTTATGTATATACACCCAAACACTGTATGAATATTGTTTCTCACACAAATCAATTATGTTAAGCCTCTCACTCGCTCTGTATGTTTTTGCAAAATTACTAAAAACTCTTCATTCCTCTCTAACTTCTGGTCTTGTATAAATACCCATCAAATAACTCTTAACACAAAAAATGTAACAAACAGTTATTTTCCTTCTCTTCCTGAACTAAAAAAATCTAACAAAATTTTGTCACTAACCAATAAAAAATGAATAAATTTAAAACATCTTGTATGTGCTTCGAAGTGTGCGTTTGAAAATTGTGTTTTGTGTTGTTTTGTCATGCACTCTAAATACAGACAAATTTAAAAAAAAAAAGAAAAACAAAATCAAAGTAATGTTGTATATCAAAAAATCAGCTCTGTGAATGTGTGTTTTGTTGTGATGTGTTAGTATTTGTTGTAAATTACTCTATTCTTTGTTTTTCTTCCTCTGTTTGAATCTTCTGTTTCTTTCTACTTTTTCTTTTTTTTTTTTTGATTTTCATTTTTTAATTCTTCTTTTTTTAATGACATACATACAAACATTAACTATTTTGTTTTAAGTTCATGGCGCATTTAGAGTGAAATTGTTGATGCAACGTAAGTGACAGTCATTTGACACATGCGAGTAACTGCAATTAATGACTAAGAAATAGGACGCATTTTTAAAAAATTTAATTAAATTTAAATAAAATAATTAAACATTTAATTTTGTCCTTTTTTATACCTAACAGCTTAGGAGTTCTAAATTGTCGCTTAATCTGTCTGTTGCCACATTCGAATAATCATTTCACGGCCCCCCTGCCTATGGCGACACAGCAAGCCTTTTGAAGGGTTTTGTAAAAGCTGTCAATTGCAAGGCTTATGTCAATGTTTCGGACACATCGAGCCAGCTGGACTCAACTCGTTGGTCATTTAATCACGCGAAATGTGTCTTCTGCATTAACTATCCGGCGGCGGACAAAAAAATAACCTTTTTTGCAGATGTCTCTTCGAGTCTTCTGCTCTCCGAGCACATTGGAATGAAAATCTGCAAAAGCGAATGGAAATCGTTGAATCGTGGTGGGCAGGCAGCACATGCAAAACAACTAGAATAATTTGGTCGTACTCTGCCTAGCAACAGATTCAAAATTGGCAACATTGGAGGCGTAAATGTAAGGCTGGGAGCTAGGATCTAGATGCTCACAACGTCTGTGCTGAGGTGATAGGCTGTTTTTGTAACAGCACCAGGTCCAAGCATGGAATTTCGAAGCACTGGTAGCTGTTTCATGCAGGCATAAGTGTCTGCCCAAAACTTTGTTTAACAAAATCTTACTACCACTGTCCGGATTGTGGACAGTGGACACCGCAATGCCTAATTGTTTGAAGACCTCAGCGACGTAAAATCTTTTTATCCTTCTTTTCCTTAGGGCGATACAGTCCGAGGTGGACCTAGGCATCACCCATAATTCCCCTTATTCCCTTAGTCGTGTCACGCAAAATTATGTGTCACTTTGACAAATTTGTCTTCTCTTGGTCACTTCATGTGACATTTGTCACTCACGCGAATATCGTGTGTATTCCCTTAGACACGTTTCATGAGAAAGTGACTTAGAACGAGAGATTGCATTTTTGTGAGTGACGGCAAACGACATAGGATAAATATGTAAATTTTAACCTAAATTTTTGTGTTGATAGGAATTGATTCATATGTTTGCGTTTAGTGTTAAAATAACAATGGCTAATAAATCCTGTTGACTTTAATGGAGGATAATTTCAGTCACACCCAGAAATCTATTTTTTAAGGAAACGAAACGTTTGAGTTTTCTATTTTCTTCGGCTCTCATTGAATATAGCCAATCTGGGAACTATAGCTAAGACACGATCCTATCGGAACGAGTTCTAAGGACATCCTGAAATTACAAGAGTTAGCAAATACAACCACCGAGTGGAGATTGATCCCATTTGAAGACACAAATCTGCGGCATGTGTTCTTTTTTGGGAAGAGAATTTAATTGGTTTTTGGACACCTCACTTGAATTCAAGAATACAGATTTTGATGTGAGGTGACAGAAATGCGAGGCGAGAGTTTGTCACTTCGTCTAACAGAATAAGGGGGAATGCCTCTCCAGCCTGCACGATCTCTCGACAGCTGTCTCCAGTTTCTTACACCGCCTGCCGCCCCGCGCCCCCTTCAGAGTTTATATTGTAGAGAACAATGCCAGGGATTTGATTTCTTGAAGGCTTTCCATAAAGATCCAGGATAGGGCTGTCCTAAACGCCATTACTTTCTCATGGAAGACGTCGCAGTGATCGGGAAGATGAACAGATTTGTTCGTGTAAAGACGTCACGTCCTACCCCATCTTCCATCTTCGATCGTATGGTTCCGGCGTAACACAGGACTCAGTCCGAAATCAGGGTACCCTGAGAACTAAGCGCCAGATAAATATAATCCGTTGCATGCGTTACGCTCTTCAAGCGGAAGGTTGCAGCAATTAAATTTTACGCAAAAAGCCTTATAGGAAACGAAAAAAGGTGACGAATTATGTATTGAATCCATCGGCATGGGCGCCAGAGATCACGCCAACAGGAAAGGCTTTTTGACTGAGTCTCAGGATAGGCACGGAACAAGTAAAATCGCCATTGAGTCGCAGTTTAAGAAAATGAAAACAAAACAAATGAATGTCACATAGAAAATGTACCATAATTCACCTCGTCAACAATCTCACTCTTTAGCCACTTCAATTTGTAAATAATTGCGTTGCAACACATCTTACATTTGCCTACCTTCTTCGCCACCACCAATGCACAAGTGAATTAATATATTTCCCTTTTCTTTGTTTCTTCTCTTTCCCACCTTCTCTTCCTGCAGGCACTGGGACGGTGGACCACCAAGATATCAAAATTCCCCAATGGCCCCGCCAGCATCCGAATACGAACGCCCACCGCCATATTATTACCCAGGAGCGTCCGAACAGGATTAAATCAAACACAAAAAAAACATCAAAAAAACATGGAGTTTAACAAAAAAAAAATTTAATATTTTCATTTAGATTATCCTGAGAATGAATAGAGAGACTGTATTTTATTTTATTTCTTGTTTTTAATTATAAAACTATTTCTTATTCATTTCGTAGAAACAAAAAAAAAAAAAAAAGATCTCTCAAAATTGTTTTATCTCTTGTTACACAATCGAAAATCGAGTCAAAATTGAAGAATTATTTTACTGAGAGAATCGCATCCAAACACTGAATGTTTATGTTTGAATAAAACAGAAGCTAGAAATGTAGTCGTTTATTTTTGTAGTTTAGTAATTATTTCATCGATTTCCTTAAAACAAACATGTAGCCCTTGCAAGACACAACCGCATCGAAGGTTGCATTTAAAACGAGTTCACAAAACCTTCGTTTGCCGTAGATGAGTATTTTTTAAATTCTTTCGTTATACAATAAAAAAAAAAACAAGAAATATTATATGTTTAAGTTTATATTTTTTAGAGAAGAAGAAAACAAAAATTAAATAAAACCTAAAAGAGAACAATAAACAAATGAGAAATGAGAATTATTAAGAAAGAAAAAAATATACATTTAGAAATATGTCCAAGATTACACTAATCATAAGATTATTTGAAGAACAGTTCATAGAGAGGGTAGATATTACAGAAAAAAAAATGTTTATAATTGTTTCAATCAACTTAAAATAAAATATAAAATATTTGAAAGAAAGAGAACACATTAAATGATTCTTAAGACAGACCATTTTCAGATAAAAAAAAAAACAAAACAAAATATTATCACTATACATACAGAAATACGAGTTTCAATTAAACATTTATATGTATGATGTATCTATGTATCTATTTAGGTGAGATCAAGTTTTTTTGTGTCGATGTCACGAAACTAAACAAAAAACAGTGCATTTTACTGCAAAATAAATGAAATAAAATAATTTCGATGAGGATGGTGATGTGTAGCAAGGCACAGACACACCACGTATTCCGAATTTCAATTGTAATCAAAATGAGAAAATTAATAAACTGCCATTTAAACGGAAAAACAACACAAAAAACTATACTTTTGAAATAACTAAGAAAATTAAATTGTATTTACTCAGATAAACTTCAAATAGATGAAAGATCGAGCTAGTGAACTCACCTTCGAATTTGCATTGCATTGAGCTTAAGTTACTACTTCTACTTTCTTCCAATTCCTCTTTTGTCTCCAGGGACGTTCTGATGTCATCTTCGGAACTGGCGAGACCGGAGAGTACAGTGGGTGCTGCATAATAACCCAGCCAAATGCATTCAGACTCTTTTTTTGTGTCACTTCTGTCTCTGGGGAACCCAAACATCCACTTCATCGACATGCCATGCCTCCACTTCATTTTATGCAAACGGTTGAATGGACGATGTCAAGTCGTTGAGCGGCCTTCCGTGTCGTTAAATTCCTGTCGACGCTAACTGCAGCCAAGCTTTGTTGGTGGTCTGTGGTGCGTGGACACCTAAAGCGAGCAACGTCGAGGTCTGTATTTCTTGAACGGAAGAGTGCTGGCAAATGTCAGCGTTTAAAGCCGAATCTCCAGCTGTAAACCCCCTGTTGTGCCACTTTTTGAAAAAGCTTCATTCAAAGCCCATTTTGACACTGAAGCTGTAATGAATAGGAAAATGTTGGACAGAAATCCGCCCCGCGATGGCGTCACTCAAAGCTTCAATAGAACTGTCAAGTACACCAGTCCATGCTTGGGAATGAAGTGTCAAACATAAAGAATCTGTCAACTTGTAACGCGCTACTCTCGATTTTTTTAAGGGAGTGCCAGCAAAACGCTGCTCTCGCGCGAGATATTCAGAACAGACAGAACGTTCGCACCAGAAATGAAGTATGATAGAGATACCCAACTTCACAGCTGATTGACCCCTAGTCCATCGACGAATTTGAGAGACTTTTTTGACAGTTATTCATGAATTTTTGATTTATGGCAGTCAGAGGTTAAATGCCGTTCTGCAATTGGTCAATTTGTCTTAAGTAAACGATATCAAAACTGGTTGTCAGAAATTCTAAGGGGCAAGAGAGGTAAAAGTTGGGCATCTCTGTCATACTTCATTTCTGGTTAGCACAACTCAGTATTTTGGACATTGTCGATGGGAAGGCAAAGGGAACAAAGTACGAGTTACAGAATAGTTGCCTCTTACCGGCTCTATACACTTCTAGCGATGACAAATGCACCCCTTTTGGAAAATACGCCAGGGAACTCGTTTCACTTAAATTCCCAACTTTTGGTCGTTGCAGTTCCTCTTAATGATGCACGCCTTATTCCGTCGTCCTCATTCATGCATTCAAATATGAACTTACACTATCCATTTTTTTCTATTTAGCTTAAATTTGAAATTGTTCTCCGACATTAATTGCCGTACTTATCAGATCACTGCTGTTTTGCGAATTGTCCGTCGGTAAGGTAGTCCGCTATGCGTAGTCTACGATCCATATGACAAGTGCAAGTGAATCGAGTAAATGAAGTGGAACAAAGATAGGGCGTATTCTAAATAGAGGGGATGATGTAGCCTTTCGGGTGGAAGAGTGCCTATTTGTCTTCGAATTTGACCGGTGGATTCTGTCCGCACCCTCCATGCCATCTCAAACGGTCCCTTTCCCGATTTTTCCAGTCCAACTTGCCTTGTGCTCTCTACCTATCCCCCCTTTTGTCTACCTATCCTTGACTCGGATTGAACGACGCCTTAGTCGCTTTGCCTTAATTTTTGTGTCAGAGGTTCAGTTTAGATTCCATTGACTTTGATTAAAGAGCCTGTTGCCGACCATGCCGGGATAACCTCCCGAACTCCTAGAAGTGCTACCAAGCTTCCGCTGCTGAAGTAACACTTTTGTCGCCCTGCTTCTCTGCAGGGACGCGGTTCCATATAAGAGGACCGACATTATCAAGCCTTCCAGAGCTTGACTCTGACATCAGTCATTAGGTCGAAGTGAAGAAGCAGAAGGTCGGCTTGTAGTTGGACCTCATTTTAAGTAAGCCCTTATTTGTGTGCCTGGCTTTGTTATCGCTTTTTACGTTGCTCTCCAAACACCTTCATCAGCAAAATATCCCTGCCTGTATGCGACGAGCGCCTGATTGGGAGTCCCCTATTATGGGGATCACTGCAAGAACACGCGTGTTGTTAAATGGTTTCCTGAAAATTAATTCAACCCTCCCCACTTCGTTGTTGAAAAAAAGCGTGAATTTCTAAGTTCAACATTCAACTTAAAAACATCAAATGTCGTTGAAAGCAGTAAGGGTATAGTTTTATAAGCAAAAACTAGTAAAAACAAGTTTCAACATAAATTTAACTAAGATTTAATAAAATTTTTAAAATAAATTAATGAGTGTTAAAGTATACAATTAAATGTAAAAGTCTACGTGTATTTAAGAAAAAAATAAGAGAGAAGAAGCAACCCAAGAGATATTCTCTTCACAACCAGTATCATTCATTAAAAATAAATAAAAAATAAAAGAATTAATGTAAAAAAAAAGTATATATGATACAACGTTTAATAGACGAACAATTTTAAGTGTTACAACAAAAGAATATTTAATAAATTACAAAGGAAATAAATAAACATAAACATAAAGCAAATACTTAGTATTTTAAGTGATAGCAACCGTCTCTCTCTAGTTGACGGGTGAATTTTAAATAGAAGAATGGTGATTGTTTATTCAGAAAAAAGGACAGACAGTTTAATGAATTAACTCTAGCGACTAGACATTAAATGGCGAACGCAATTTGAAATCGATACTCTTGCATAGATGTACATTTTTTCTCTTGGTCTTGGGAATGCCATTGTGTGTGAACATTTCCCTAGCCATATGAACAAACAATTAAAATTAAATATTTTACTAAATGATGAACACACAAGATCGTCGTCGTGGCGCCCGACGCAGACGCTGTTTTGATTCGAAAATACGATTTCGATTCTCTTGAAACTAATCTCATTTATGTATAATTATTATAAAAATCAAGTCTTAATGAAAGTAAAAATAAAAAAAAGTATTGTTTATAAAAAAAAGTTTTTGCTGTTTTTTTTTGCATTCTCTCCTCATTCAGCAGAGGACAACGGCGTCAGCGGACAGGTCAAGTTCGCGGTGTAAGTCACCCTTTGGACCACTGCATTACCATGTTCCTCTCACCAGAAGCACAGGGAAAGTCTCCGTCTCAGGCAACAATCAGATGCTCTCCATAGCATCCGTGACAAGTGTAATTATGCGTCTTTCTATCAAGCCCTCGACGGAGACCAGAAAAACACGATTCGCAACGCAAGGTGAAAAATGATTTACGATCTGAAAATCACTGACAATTGTTTGCGCCTGCATTGTTGGCCAGACGCAGCGCAGAGCCGCCCCCTGCGTGAGTTGATCTTGTGACACTATGAGCTCGCAGCGCGGTTGCGTAAGAAAACAATGAGACAAGTGTGCCTCGGCTTATCTGCTGCGGGAATCTGTTTCCCTGCCGGCTAATGAGTTATGCTCACAATTCATGAATGTGTCCCAATTAGACGGGGTAATTATCTATTTTTCCGGTTTTTTTTTCGTTTGTTTGTTCTCCATCACGGCTTCAGACTGCAGACGTTGTGTGGCAGTGGATTGTGGTTACATTTGCTTTCAGATTTGATTCCGTGTGAAGCTGTTGGGCTGCATTTGATGCGGCGCTGGGTGCTGGGTGTCGAAGCGTCTTCACTGGAAGTGTCGCTTGCTCGCGTCGACTTCCGGCAAGGAATGAGCGAAGGAACTCACTTGAGCGGAGATCGAGTTGCGGCTGCAGACGAGTGAACGGGCAAAGACCGACGAATGCTGCGAAGGGAATGGAGTTGAAAAGAAAGAAAGTTAAAAGAAAACCTCTAGACTGAATTGAAAGTGCAATTGTAAAACGAGCGAAAGAACTCTAATTCACCCCTCTACTGGGTTGGGGAAGGGCATCAGCTGAGCTCACACGTATTCACAGAAAGGGGACTAAAATCGTATGAAAAACGCTATCAGATGAAATCGAGGGGCAAGAGAGGAGGTAGAAGATGGATATCTCTATCCTCCATTATCTCTGGTCGAATTTGAGCAAGTTACAATTAGCTTGATCTGCTCGAATGTGTAAGGCAGTATGTAATTGTTGGGAGGGGGAGGATCAGACCATTTATTCATTAACCAATGATCAAGCATCTAAGGGAATACAGGAGCATACAAATTTATCAAAGTGACACATATTTGTGGATCAATTAGGGGGGAATAAGCACAACATTTGTACACAAAGTATGCGACGACTCGCATGTCATTCAAAATGCGGAGAACTTAATTTTCATCAACTGACTACGTTTTGTCTTTTTCAAGGGCTAGAAACCAGTGCTCGGAAATAACTCTCAACCCTTTGAAATGTTACTAGACTCTCTTGTTTAAAAAAAGGTCACAACGGATTTGCATGACCACACTTCTTTCGCTCTTGGTCGGAGAGATATCCCTAAATAAATCTCATTCACTAGTGTCACTTAGTTAGCAAGTAATGCATGCGGAATTGCCTATTGGTGATTTGATAAGTCATCCTTATTAATCTCCTTGAGTTTTTGAACTCACACGGAGTTCCGCCAAACCAGGTAAATGTCGGAAATGCGAGGAAAGGTATAGCTTAAGCTCTAAAGCCTTTGAGAGTTTCTTCTTCTTCTAGTGGCGCTACAGCTCTACTATACTTGCGTGCGCCACCTGAATGCAGATATATTTGATCGTCTAAATCGATCACACGACACAGGGTAGGTTTTAATTAGAATGTGTACTCCACAAATGAAGTGGTTACGCCATCTCTTAGCAAACCATGGGCCTTAAGGCCTCCGAGTGGAAGTGATGTTTAACCATCACACTCTCCTCATTATCTCTCTCTCTCTCTCTCACTCAACATTATCTAACCTAACCCACCCTATAGCCGCATCTCGCTGCTTCAAATCTTGCCTTGTATTGGGTTTATAACTTAATTAATATAAATTTTAACGTTTATTTAAGAAAAACATGTAAAATAGTTTTTTTTTTTATATTATTTCCATGCATTTTATATTATTCAAAGTATTGCCCATCTGAAGCTATGACTTCTTCCCATCTTTCTGGCAATTTGTGGATCCCATCCCAAAAGAACTGCCCCGGCTTGCCAGCCAAGAATGAATCAAGCCAATTATTGATATTCTGATGTGAACCGTATTTCAGTGAGGCCGTTCTGCATCGGCCAGAACAAATGGTAGTCAGAAGGGCAAAGAGTGGGCTATAAGGCGGGTGGGATAAAACTTCCCATCCACTGTTTTCCAAATAGTTCATAACCGGAATTGCAACGTGGGGCCGAGCGTTGTCATGATTCCGGGCGTTTTTCGGCTACTGCTCTCTTCAAACGGATTAATTGTGTTCGGTAGCATTGTCCATTGATGGTTTCACCCGGTTTTAGCAGCTCATAATACAGCACACCCTTCTCAACCAAATACAGAGCATTATGGATTCATTTTTCATCACCAGTAACAAGCCGATGCAAACTTCCTTTTGTGGCGTTCCAGCAGCATTTCGGACATGCAAAACCGCCTTTCGACGTCTCTCTGCTTGAGTCCATGTGGAACCCAATTTCCTTGCTTTGAATTTATCGTTTTGAAATGGCTGCTTAAATGATAACCAAAGATTCTGCGAGCTCTTCCTGTGTTTGGCAACAATCATAGAGTAATGCTTCCAGTTCTTCATCTTCAAACTTTTGTGGGTGCCCAGGATGTTCATCGTCTTCCAAACCAAAATCACCACTTTTAAATCGTGCAAACCACCTTTGGCACGTTCGCTCATCTAGCGCATGTTCACCATAAACTTCCACCAAAATACTATGACTTTCGGCGGCAGTTTTCTTCCTATTGAATCAATGAAGAAGAACTCCCCGCAAAAACACTTTTTCAGGCACAAAGTTCGACATATTTGAGTGAACAAAAAAATGATTGTTATTTACGCTTCAGATGAATGACATATACTGAAAAAACGCAGTAGCTTTCCAACGCATGTTCCAATGGAATACAAATAATGGAATAATACAAGTTACGCCATCTCTTAGCAAACCACACGAATTGAGTTATATACCCAATAGAATGTGTACTCCACAAATGAAGGGATTCATGGGCCTTAAGGCCTCCGAGGGGGAGTGCTGTTCAACCATCGCACTCGCCTTCCATTATCTGCCCTAACCTAACCTAACCTATGGCCACCTCTCGCTGCTTCAAATCTTGCCATGTACTTTCGGTCCCATCTTCAAATAAGCTCTTGACAGAAATGTTAGACCTGAACATTTTTCAAAACATATCTAAATTTTTCAAGTTTTAAGATCCCTGACTTTGGAGGACATCATCTACCTTAAATAAGAGGACAAAATGAGAACAAGAAAAGCATTTTCACATTTAGAAGGTTGACACACGGGAGTCAAAATAAGATCTGTTTCATTTTATGTTTTCCATCAGACTCGTATTGGCTCTGCTTTCTTTTGAGATTCAGAATTCGATGATTTTTTTTACTATCAAAATTACAATTACTTGTTAGGGGGGAAAAATGGCAATTTTCGACGTTCCGCGCCGGTGTTAATAAGAGTACATGTCCTCCAAATGGAGGACAAGGCATGGCAACCTTAGTAGCTGTCCGAAAACCTTAATTAGAAGGGCTGTACAAGATTCTCTTTTGCGTATGGGCCCTACTTGTGTAATGACCACTCGTATATTTATTAGCTAGACAGTCTTAACCTCGTCCAGATCGGGGGCGGAATACTAGTCGATCATCGTTCAGAGGGTCGAAAGAAATAAGGGCGTGAATTGTGAATGTTGCCAAATACGGTGGTTGGTCCTAGGCGTAAGAGTCGGCACACCTAGGTTGAGTTCATAATTGCAACATTGTTGCCCCTGCACTGCACAAAATATTCTCTCAATTCATTTATGAACATTAACACTGACGCAAGTTTCCAGCAGGTCAGCACTGTCAAAAAAGTATATCAGTGGACGACACAAAAGGTGTTTGGTTGACATTTGTATTGATAAAATGAAAGTCTGCATCATGTCTAAGAAGAGCATGATACTAGGTTCAATGTTTAAATATAATAAACTGACCAACTTTTAAAAACATAAAATAATGAAACCATAGCAAAATACGCAGCAAAAGAGCCATGCTTTTAACTAACAAGAATTGGAAGTCAAAACATTTCCAAAAAATTTCATTAAAAAATAAGAGAATTTGCGTATGATGTTCTTAGGAACTATTTTCGCATGAAAAAGTCCACTTTTGGGTTTCCCTGCAATCCTGCAACAAAACAAAAATCACTGCCAATTCGATCGCAGTTTGACTGTCACTGTTGTAATGAACGCATTTGCCGTCTGCTCTCATGCACAGTCCCTGCAGCTTATTTACATTTATGAACGCAAATCTTGCAGGGCTGCCGCGGTGTGCGTGTTTATGAATTCGGCCCTACTCACTGTGCCTCGACGGGCACTTTTGCTTCTCTTCAGTGTTTTTCGGTTACCCTTCGTCGAATCGTTTAATTTTTGTTGTGACTAGAAACAAGATAATGAGAGAAATAATAAGTGACACAAATAGTTATTGCTGAAAAGCATCCATCGATCCGGCTGGAAGGACCAATGAATGCTTTTCTAATCACTTTTCTGACCCCTTCCAGCTGGTGGGGGGATGTCAACTTACTAGACAGGGTTTTTGAATACAAATTTGCTTATTATTTTATAAATCTTAAGTTCAAGGCAAGCATACCCGAGAGAGAAGGTGAGGACCACTTCGAAGAAGTTGTTGTCAAAGAAGGTCAAAATTTACTGAAAAATTGTGCCAACTCAGTTCTCGATCTCGCTATTACGAAAAATGTCCTCATTATCAACAATTAAGCACGTCGTTCTTGGAATGTGATGAACGTCAAGAGTCGATAATTTTAAATAACAAAACCAAGTGAAGTGCATTTGAGCCACATTCACTCTGAACTCGTTTCAAAGGAGGGTTCGTTCACTCCCAAATATTGCCCAAGTCACTTGGAAGTGGGCAGCCTCCTCAACTGAATTTCGAGAAACTCTGAGACAAAGTCAACTTGGCTCAGCTTTGCACTTAACTATGTTAATTCATTGAATTCCGGCATAGGCGATCGGAAACGTGAAACGGACGTCGCTAAATTTGTATGAGTGAAGACCGTTGCTGCAATGCATCGGATAAGACTCGAAGTTTGAACATTATCGTCCAAGCATTGAATTATTGCGAGCACATCTTTATCGGTCAATCGGGGTACCCTTCAAACTTATTCCCAAACTTCGCCAAGTGTCGCGCCATTAAAAGTTCGTGAATTGCTTTCGCTGTTGAACTGTTCATGACGCTCCCTCACTCACCACCGCCCCCCCTCTCCCCCAACCGTATCAATTCATAATTGATTAGATTTCCATCGCATAGCAGCACCTTGTCAAGTGTGTCTGCGTTCGTATCGCTTATCAAGTTCTATATTTGTTGTGTGCCCATGACTCAGAGGAATATTTGATTCGTTGTTATAGTTCACACTCAGTTGCGGCAGCGGCATCTATGAGATGCACACGTGAGGCTGAGAAAAGTTAAGACTATACTTCACAGGATCATTTCTGTAGTCAGTCTTCATTCACTTTCGAAGAAATTCGTAAGGCAGAAAACCCGCGATGATGAGTTGTATCGTTTTATCTGTAGCGTGAGATTTCGACTGTTGGTTACGTTTCTGAAACGTTGCTCCGGCATGTCATCGATGATCGCTCGGTTTAAACGGATAAAACGACTTCTGAGTGGTTTCACAAGAATTTATTTATATTAATTGTAATTATGTGGTCAATGCCGCGAGAATCTAGGATTTTATTTTTTGATCGTAGTCACTCTTTCATTGATGCAGACGAGACTCGGTAATTCCAAATGTTGTCTGAGTGGTGTCGAAAATATTACCGGCATCAACGTTCTACCGCACTTTTCAAGTACACCAGGGATTGTCGCTACGCGACTTTTGTCCAAATGTTTGCCCTATTCTGAGGCCGGACCGCGACGCGCTTGGAAAGAAACCATCGTTAAGTTTCTCATAAAAACAGTAAATAATTATAAGAAAATGCATCTGAATTGACTGCAAAATTTGAGAAAGTCGAACAAAAACGTGTCTCGGGACAAAAAAAGTCGCAATTGCCGAACTCGTCGTTTTATGATGCTAAGGAGTCGTGCAGTCATTTAATTTCTCATAATTACTGTTGAGTTTATTGCTCATGAGAAACTTAACGACGTGTTTCGTGAAAGAAGTACGTTTCGGTCTCTCGGCACGTTGCGGCCTCAAAATAGGGTCATATTCCGATTAAAGTCGGAAAGCGGCAACCCTGAGCCGGATAATGGATACTAACCGAATATCCATTACATCTGTACTTTTGATGATCCGTTTGGCTGCACCGTATTTCTTAAGCAACTTTGATATGGAATATTTCCTAAAATTATTGGTTGGTCTTCAAACTGCATCGACCGTCTTTTCTCACAGATTACACATTTTTTAGACGAGGGTCCATTTCAATGTTTGACGGGCTGTAATAAAAATGCTAGAACAGGCTCCAACGGGAGACTAAGCGTAAAGCATTCTCAATCGACGGTGCATTAACTTAAGTGCAATGTTTTTGCACTTGGAAGAACGAGGTCTTTAAGTTAAGCAATGTCGTGCATTTTCAAACGATGATGCAAGGGAATTGCATGCATTGTGCAAATGCTATGCGAGAGGCCGAGGGAGTGTTTATTTGTGTGAATTGGATTACTTTGTGTCATCAAATTGCTTTAATTATGAAACTTATAGCTTTCATCTTATTTTGTTTGCGTTGTCATAAAATGCATGTCCGATTCACATCTCGTCGCAATAGACATAAAAGTTGGCAATTGAAGTGCTGTCGATCAAAATATGTGGCAACTTTTCACGTTCGGCAACCAATGAAGATGTTATTCATCAAATGTTGATATCATCTGCTCCCTGGATTGCGTATTTAAGGCCTGAACTGAAAACAAACGATTCGTTTTCACTTCAAACGCAACCCTAAATAAAAAAAATTGCCTAGTTTCTTTGATTGTAAATAGATGCATGTATGTTACGTATGAATAGTGATCACAGCTTTGTTTTAAGTCCCAATTTAGTGTCATTCACAATAATAAATAATTATTTTATACATTTAAAAAAAAGGGTGATTTTCTATTTATTTTTTGAACTTAAGATTCTCGAAAACGGTGAGTTTTTCGTCGATGTCGTATCTTATGAATGAAATGAATGCAAAGACGCTTCTTTTGAGTCCTAAACCATGCCACTGGGTCCAACAGAAGGTAAGAAAATGTGACTTGTAGGTCTGCTAAATGCGAATGTCCTTCGGTGTGGGTAATCATTCGATTTTGGGCCCAACTCTGGCAGCAGTTCCCAGCGATGGACTATGAACTTCATTTCAGACGACATTTACTGGATAGGATATATGCATAAGATACTTGATCGCCCAAATGTCCCTTAACTCTGAATTGACTGAGTCAGAATAAAACCTGAGAGAACACTCCGAGTGACAACACACGAGTCCTCAAGCTGAAATCGAACATCCCATAAATCGAATGCAAAATTTGTTCCCGAGACCAAAAAGGTTCCACTTTATATGTGTGTTTACGCAAATCCCTAATCAGCTCCGACTCCTATACTTTTGTGAAATGACTGCAACGAGAAGAAGCCACCCCAATCAGAGACACTTCACGGCTAATCAACAAACTGGAAAAGCCAGGATATGACTGGCTATGACTTTGTCAAATAACAGTAGACTCCTAACGGCAAAGCTGAATGGGGGAACTAATGACCTGGAAATGTGTGAGAAAACTTTCGAAAGTAATTCATCAGTTTCGTGTCGCATTTTTCTCGCTTACACTTCACAGCATCTTTGCGCAGGATTTAGGGGAAGAATTCAATCTGTTCGCTGCGATCGTCACTCAGGCTTCTCTTCAGTGTCGAATAAATCTTTCGCCTTTTACTGGAGAGGGGCGCTCTAATGAGTCTAAAATGAATTTTTGTCGTGGTCTGGCGCAAGCTGGACCGATTAATTTTTTAAAATAAGAAAAAATGTCGTATTTAGGAATTTTCTGTCAGAACATGACCATATTACTGGGGCTGTCGGAAGAATGAGACTTGCACTACTCTCGGGTTCACTGTACTCCCGTACTCCTCTCTGCTTGAAAATACTCCACTCGAAAATATTTGAAATTAAATAAATAAATACCGCTGAGTTGTAGAAAATGATGTTTCTTAAAATATTATCTTCAATTTATATAGCTTAAGAAGTAGTGAACGCTTTGAAATGCGGGCAAACGAGACCTGTACAAACAACAAGCGCAGTGTGTTGATGCTCAATTTCACAACTTTTTAAGAAACAAACTTTTCGTTAATATTTGATGAAACCAGGGATGGCGCAGTTGGTTAAGTGCCTGCCCTTGGTTACTAGGGTCCCCGGTTCGAATCCCAGTGAAAGCAAAACTGGTCCAGTCACCATTTGCCGTTCTGATCGTATTATCACTGGAGTGGTCGATCAGTGGTAGTAGTATGACTGTGGGATGTACCGGACTGACCTTCGACAGGGACCGTCAAAGGCACCACAGAAACAATAGGCTTTACGACCAAGCTCGCATCATCCCCCTGCAACCAATATAACCAGTTCAATTTTTTGCCTTTATTTAAGAAAGATAAAAAATCCTCAATTCATTTACACGACAAAACTCATAGTACTCCTGCTAAAAAATGGGTTATTACACCGCAGTAGGTTCCTAGTAGCTTGTTGGACCCCCACGTGAGGACAACTTGTAGTCTACGCGGCATTGAACAAACCAGCTTCTGGGTTAAATCTTGGGGTACCCTAACCCATTCTATTAGCAGAGCTTCCTTGAGTGTAGCCTTTGAAGTTATTGTGTGCCTGTGCAGCTGTTCCTCTAGCAAGTCCCACAAATGCTCAATGGGGTTTACATCTGGACATGGTACAATAACCACTCCTTGACTTTTCTAGCTGTGTGCGTAGGGTCATTATCCTGCTGAAATATCCAGCCAGGATTTAAACCCAATTTCTCGACCGATGACTCTAAATTCGCCCTCAGTACATCCAGCCACGTGTGCTGGTCCATATTTCCTTCTATGAATACCAGCTTTCCCACACCGGACCAAGCCTTGGACCGCCACACCATAACACTGATTTTTTATTTCCAATGCCGTGCCACTCCTTCGCCATACTTTCGATGGACCATCGTGGCCGAAAATGTTGTATTTACTTTCATCGCATCTTTTGCTTTATACAGAGCCCAAGGACGCTTCTCTTGAGCCCCAAACCAAGCCACTGCTCCTAGTAAGATCTGATCATGAAAAATCGCACATGTCGGGAACGGTGCATCGGCGATCGGACTTTCCTTCCTGGACATCGATAGAGGATCCAGTGACGCATTATTCCATGGTAAAATTTTGCCGCTGCCTCCCATAAGAGCTGAACAGGTGGCCTACCCCCCAAAGAATGACTTCAGTTTGAAAGATCGTCTATATCTCGAAAACGGTGAGTTTTTCGGTGATGTCGCGTCTTATGAAACTTTTGCTCCACACGGAATGCCAAGACTAATGAGACAAGTCTTGTATTGCGTCAAAGGGACCTTCTTTCAAAACGCATGAAGTGAGTGCAGAACTTCGTTTCCGCAATCACTCATCGCACGCATCAGACATTTGCTAAGTTGTGCCGTAGTTTCACGCATTATCCGCAACAAAGCACATTCCTTTCCATTCCCGACAAACAGTGCCGAGCATTTATTCAAGCCACCCAACCGTTCAACCGGCCAGGCATTCATCTGGCGGAACTAGCTATGTGACACTTCATTCCGCCAGCGCGGCCTGATGAGCCGCGCGCCACGCTTGAGCACCCAAGAAAATCTGCCCTCCAGCGGATGGCAATCATTAGTTATTCAGATGTAGGAGCTGGAACATTAGGCGTCCACAATGCGGCAGTGGTGCGGTGTCGGGCTCCCGCCAAGATGGGATCAATTCGCCAAGTGTCATGCGGATTCACCGGATTCAGTGAAAGATGAAACGCATTGCTAATGCCAGAGCGGTTGATGCCTGTCAGCACCGCCACGGTCAGGCGGAGGGCCGACCACGGGGGTGGAGTTATCTAACGCGTTGCGGTCGTTTCGAAGCCGCGCACGGTCGATGCAAATCTACCGGCAGACCAAACAGTAGCCAGGAAATGAAATATTTTATGGATTCGGTTGGCAAATATTGTCCGTGGCGTGGTCTTCGTTCGAAGGCTGCCGCCGTTAATGGGGCATCGCTGCTGCTGGGAGGGGCGGTGTTGTTAAACGCTCACTTAAGCACCGGGAGTTATGAAATATGCTCTGAGAACTTCGCTAATTGCTGACCATTGTCTGTGAGGCTATGAGATGCTATCAGAGTGGAGGAATTAATTAAGAGACGGTTGTAATTGAAAGTGTTGATGAATGATGCTGGGGATCATTGGCGGCTGTTATGCTTTAATTGCTGGGTATTGCGTTACTCGCAAAGAGGTGGAGTTGTTGATGATTTTCACTCGGCTTGGGATCCTCCGCGATTTGTGACTGCCTTTGAAGTTTGAACAGTGGCTTGGTCATGGCGAAACAAACTGGATTCCATTTGTTGTCTGCTTGTGTGGGGGTGCATATAGACTGGACTAGACTTGTGGTTGTCGGGGATGTCAGAGGCAACGAGTTTATTCCAGAAGAGGCTCGCCCTTACGCAGAATGCTCCCAGGATCTGGAGAGAAGAGGCTACGGCGATTACTTGCATCGGTCTTCGTCTTCCTAGCTCACCCTCGTTAGGTGGCGCTGCAGTTCGGGGTGAACCTGGGCCTCAACTTACAAGCCTCTTCAGTTACCATCGTAACTGATAGCTGCCTCCAATGGTGCACTCCAAGCCTGTTGAGGACCGTATATTCTCTCCCAACCGACCGAGGATATCTTCACCCGCTTGGACTGGGATGATCAAGGTCGTATATAGCACCTCCTTAGTTGTAGACCTTCCTGGGTGCAGGACCATTACCTTGCCGGCCTGGCAAGGCTCTGGGCCGAGGTGTTGTTGTCAGGTGTTGCCGAGGTGTTGTTGTCAGTTTTTATAGCAGAGCCAAGGTAAGGACTTTCCCTTACTACCTCAGAGTTAGGGTGTGACGTTCTGTCCAATGTTGCGTATCATTTCTAGTCGACAGCATATCTTCTGTATCCATTCTTATTGACAGTGTACAACCTCATTTACGTTTTCTATGGAGTTTCAAATGCGATTGTCTACGATGTGTTCGAGCGTGGAGCTGATCGTCCTCAGTGGTGTCCGTAGTCCAGTCTTCCTTAGGATGACAGTGTAAACATCCGCAATTAATTTTGTAAGAAACCAGAGTCCATCGTGCTGGCTAACGAGTCTGCATTCTTCCCTGCACAAAAATCAGCCCTCAGACGAAAACGATAACATCACCATTACATGCGTAAAACAATGAGAATGAGATGTCATTCGCCAACCTGCCGTGACTTAATTAGGACAAGCTTGTGCCATTTACGAGTTCCTCTATATGTCATTTTGACAGCTTCCGTTGCCAGCACACGCACGAGTGACAGCTCACATTGTTCTGCCAATTATATAGATATAGTCCAAGTATGCGAGTAGTTACACCGAGCGAAGTCGATGAGCCTAAGTCCGTTGCCGTCTGGGCCAGGCTTCCGGCCATCCCACCAAAGAGGGATCGATCGATCCTTCCGCTAGAATTAGGACATTGCTCATAGCCCTTTTCGAGGAGCTCGTAGAAACAGTATTTGCCGTTCTTGTCTTCAGTGGGGCATGAGTGCACATACGTTTTGGTTTATGTTGGCGAATTCAGCCTTGATGCGCATTAACATCGAACCAGGGGCGGATACCCTCTTCGGGGCTGTGAGCGCCGCCGTTGGTCTCATCCGCAGCCACCTCATTTTTAGCACCCTGACCTCTGCTTCAGATTTGTTGAATGAGCCCATGCAAGGTGTCTGCCATCTATGCCTCTTTCTGAGAGGTTCATAATTGACTTCTGAGAAGCCAGTCGCTTTGACAGAGCATTGGTTCCTTCTCTTCAACAAGTCACGCCCGGGTCTGGTCGGGACCAGAGCCCGGTGGTTACACAGATGATCTGTAGTCATAGTAACAGCACTGGGCACCGCCAGGTTGACGCCAACCAGTGCCTACCCTATTCCTACAGCAATCCATCATCCACCAGCTCCTCCTCGTCCATGCACTGCTCACAATGCATTCAAAGAGCAGCTCTTGATTAGATCAGGAGAATGCCAATGCGACCATGACGACTGGAGGTCTAACGATCTACGTGCTCTTGTCAGAATAATAGTACTGGGTGGCTGTATAATCTGAGACGCAGGAGCTACTTCAAGTGATGCCACAAAACATGTTCACAACTGGTGCAAGCAATTCAAGACAGGCGGGGTGATCGGTGTTGACAAAGATCACTCTGGAGAGCCGTCAACAATCCAAACATCGAGGAAATCAAGGACTTGCTGTCTCACTGATACTGTCTCAGCGTTCCATTTCATTTTGATCAGGACGGAGCGGCATCAGCAGAAATATGGACTTCGTTTTGGCCTTGGTTCGTCGAGACATCGTTCCACGTTCCAGTGTGATCTCTGGGTGTCTCCTAAGCCCTAGCGACCGTTCCGGCGACACCCTTTCGACGGGATTGACAGAAGAATGAACTCGAATCCCAGCTCAAGGCTATTCTGGTAAACTATCCTCCAAACGATAACGTCAAACTTAGTTGTTGGTCATTCTTGATCAGTACGTTTACTGGAAAACCCAATCATTCGCCTCAGATGGGATTAGACACAGATGTGCCTAAGCTATACCACGGTGCAGGTTCAGGGATCTTCTCGGCGGATTTCAATATCTTACCGTCTCCCAGATCACACGGGTATCTTCTAGGCTGAAGTACTAGCGAGCAGAGAAGCGCGTAAGATTCTCAGTACAACCTGCCTTTATGGTCGAACCGCAGCGATCTGTAGCGACAGCCAATAGAGCCATAAGAGCCATCTCCTCAGTAACCACTTCATCTAAACTGGAAGAACTCGACCAGGCCAGTGGCAGGTGCAGAATCACTCTCGTCTGGGTCCCATTCCACAGCTACGATGGGGATGAGATAGCCGATGAACTGGCCAAGCAAGGAGTTTCCGGCAACACCCCCTGAGCTGGTGGGACCCCAATCAACCATAATCTACCAACGCTTCCTGTCCTTAGCTAGAAGACGGTGGACCGAGTCATCCAAGTACAAATTTTCCAGGAAAACCTGGCCCTCCAACTCGAAAAATAGGACTGATGGCCTTCTGAATAGAAATCGCTCCGAAATAGCTAGAGTCGAGGCTGTAAGCACGGGGCATTGGCCCGTTAGCATCCACGCGGCTAGACTCGGAATACCGTTCAACCCACACTGTCGCAATTGCCTCGACACCCACTCAGAGGAGAGTCTGCCTCACTTTCTCTGTGAATGTCCGGCCCTAGCCAAAGAGGGATATATGGCGTTCGGCAAACTCTTCCTTAGCGCCCTCCCCGAGATCGCTAACCAACGTATCTCGAACATAATCGAATTCCTAATCTCCATAGGCTGGCTTTAGCAAGCCCAACCAACCTAGGTCTAAGAGTTGAGGTATCAAAACGGCGCAACTCGTACCCGGTTTGAGCCAAATCGGGTAGCCACCAAAACTAACCAACGACACTCTTCGGACACATCCCGAATTTTGTCCAAAATTAAGACCTCTACCCCCCTCCATTCCCCTGGCCATCTGTGTGAGTGTGTTTTGTTTTTTGTTTACTTCAACAGCCACCTGAGTTGCGCCAGCTGCACTCGTCCATGAATCACTCGACACTCTGGCCATCTATGAATGCCAACGCAATTTTCCGTTCACACCCCAACGCCGGGGGGAATACGCCCACCCAGTTCATGAGTAACCATCTGACATCAGCAGCACTACCGACCACCGGCAGCACTAGCTCGCCACCATTGTCCGAGACGTTTTTGGCGGACTCTTGCGCACTTGACCCTGGCCCAAGCCGCGAACAATTACTCGGTCTTCGCTTCGATTCCGTTTTCGGTCTCGGATCAATTTGTAGTTTTTTTTGCCCAATTTGCTGGTGGCCTTGAATCAGAACGAGGCTGGAACTCGATTGCCTCTGCTCGCATTGAATAGACCGAGGCAGACATTCAACCCAACTGCTTCCCTGTCGCACAGGAGACACTTCCGCCAAGGAATCCATTGAACTCGGGGCTGTGAAGGTGGACGGGCGGGCACTTGTCAACGTGGTTGTGGGCACAGAGTGGGTAGCCGGAGGGCTTATTCGTCTTCGGGGACAAGAAGAAACCTTCTAGATGACCTCGGATGACGCATTCCCCAACACCACCAGCGTTCTCTGGCATGCCTGGCAAGAGTCCATGCCAGCAACCCGCCCGGCGCAGCCAAAAGAGAACGCCCGCCGTGCACGTTGAAAAGGCAATCAAAAAATAAAGAAAAAAATAATTGAAATGCAGTAAGTCATCCGCTGAAGGCCAGCCTTAGAACATTGCATCATCTCGGCTCAGTCCAATTTAAAGACCGACCAGCAGTTTGGACAGCGCTCGTGCTCCACTCAACCGCCGGAGTCATCATCATCCGGCTCATCGGCATTCCGAATGCATGTCGGCTGAAAACGAATTAACAGCCCATTAAGCTCGTATGCATCCAGAACGATCGGAACGTGTTCCAACTGAGAACCATTAAGCGACGCGCAGCGCATTACCTCACACTCTCCACGGACGACGCGGCGAGGGCTTACACATGTCGAGCGACAAACCTTGCCCAAGTCCGCTGCGCTGCTCGCATCCGTTCGAATTGATTCACCGCTGAAATGCAACTCTTCAGGGCTCCATGCAATGATGACTTCCTCGTTCGGGCAAACGTCGTCGTTCCAAGACCTGCGGCCGTGGTAGCGCAAGACGGCGGATTCGGTTACGCCGCGACGCAATGACGGTGCTCACAGCCGGAGAGCATCCGTCAACGCCGGCATTGCCTCCCGCCGCAGATAGGGTTTCGCGGGGGCCAAAACCGAGTCACACAACCTCCAGCAATCATGCGGAACCCCTTCGAGTGAAATACTAGCTTCAGCCTCTAGGTGAGCGCTGGAGAGTGGGCTCTCGCTCTCTCGTGCGCCCGTCGGGTTCGCTCGGTCGTAGGTGGAGGGACTAGGATAGGCTTTGGCTTGCCGCAGCATTGTTGGCAAATCACCAGCTTTCGGTCTAGCCGCTGCGCTGCGCGTATCCGCGTCGCCTAGCCGCTGCGGCGAGCACGGGGGTTGTGGAGCGGCCGAAAGCGGTGCGGTGGTCATAAAAGAAAGGCAGTCCGACGGCTATCTGTGACAAAAAACGATTGTCTTCGTCGACAGAATGCGGTACGTCGCATGCCAGAAGCGGGTTTCTGTTGGCGTTTGGCTAATTTCGAGATAAAAAGTGTTCTTGTCCCCCTCCGCCGATGTGCTGCGCCGCCGCCTTCGGAGCTGGTGGCATGGGCATGTACGCGAGTGTGCGAGAACTGGTTTGGGACGTAATCTCGGGTAGTATTGTCCAATTTGGGCATTAGACCGACACAACGGCAACGGCCGGCAGTCACCAGGGCGAGCGGCGGGGCGTTGTTGGGTATTTTTTGAAAGTCGCTGCTGCTCGGTGATTGACGAGTGACTTGTTGTTGCTCGGGGGGGCAATGCACTTGCCTTTGTGCCTAGCCTTGGTGGCACAGTAGCTCGAATGACGCAAATGCCATTCATCTCTGGATAAGAGGTGATATGGTTTAATAGAGAAACCGCTTTGCATAACCAAGGAGCAAGAGCGGAGATAGTTCCGTTTGCGAGTGGGTTTCTTGGTTTTATTGCGCGTTAAGATCCGGTTCGAGATGGCGGCGCGCTCGCCCGATTGGATGGACAATTCCTCAAGCGTGCAGCATCTTGGGAAAGTTGCCCGGGGCTATGGCAAATCTTTGCGGTTTATGCTGGATAAGGATCGAGCACTGGAACTTTGGAACGTTCGACAAGAGGGCACATGTGTCATGGGGTGAGTGGCAAGAGGGAGATCGGTTGGAGGTAGTTATCTTGTGGTGAGTGTGGCAATGGCACAGATTAGCGTGGATGGGCCATCATCGCAGGGTGCAGTTGGGAATCGGGTCTCCCACTTTCGGTGGGTTCGACTCTGTCTACACAAGTCGCAGGAAATTGGAAACGATGTCCAACGGCCGCCAGAGTGCAAGCTGCTAATGTGGAAAGTTCCCTTGCTTGACTACGCATGCAGGCACGTGCGTGCAGTTGAGGCAGAAGCCTCTATAGCAACGCTGCAACGCACTCCGAGAGCTGTTCTCGATGCTTTAGATGGGCCTGCAAGTGACAGCGTGTTCAGAGACAAGCTATACACCGCTGAAGTGGGGAGAGCCGATGATGTAGGCTCCTGCTGGTCTCCCTTCGGAAGGTCAAGAAACTACAGCAAAAGTAAGTTGCTGAGTCTGACTACTCCAGTGGTAAAAACCATCGACGAAAAAACGTCCGATGCATCGGATTGATTCGATACATCGAATAGTAAATATCGATGTTTTCGATGTATCGATGAATAATGAGCAGCCCAGGCCTAGGGCCTCCGCGATTTCATCGGCTGCACGTGGTCTGTTAAGCCAGTCATTGTCTATTTTTGTTTCTGAACAAGTGGTGATGAAGTTAATCCCACGCACAGCCTCCAACTGGGAGGACAGGCCCATCCCTTTAAAGCTGTGCTGTTGGCTTAACCGGTGCCGTCTCTATTTCAGGGTCTCACGCTAGCCTTGGAAACTAGGTAAATCCTGCAGACTGGAGTGTGCATGTCGCCGTTGGCCTATCAGTCGATCAGCTCCTTCGCCGTCAGAGAGTTATGAGCCCTGGTCTCAGTCTGTTTGGAATGTCAACGATTGACATCCAAGAAGTCACAAGAGTTTAAGGACTTCCACGAGCTCAGACCTCACTACGTATGAATCCAGAAAACGTGCTGTGCGACGGTCGGATGCCTTAAGGGCTCTTCACACAGTCGGCGTTGAAAGGCGTTTGAAAGCCGAATTATGATTGCCTTTCTAAAGACATTGGCGGCTTGTATGGTAGTTTTTTTCCCCTCGTTTCATACGTAAGTCATTTGTAATTTTTCAAGCCGATTCAGAGGAAAGGCAGCAAGAATATGAACAGTTGGGGAAAACTAGTCATTTGAGCGACCATTTAAAAATAAAATTCCAATACATACTTAAAGACAAATAGAGTCCCCATTAGGATCAGATTAAGAAGCCCTTGCAGGAGTATAAAGTCATCTAGCAGATCAGTGAAAATGTTTTGAAAGATTAAGTCGAAAGACACCAGGCTTATAACCATATTTCCGAAGAAATAGAAGGCTTTGTGTTCAAAGGATTGATTGTATGTCCATTCGATTCGAACCTCCCATCATGTATAAATCGTACACCAGGACTTCGCTTGAACGACAAGTTGAATGGCCAAATAGATCGGTTTTGAAGGTGGTACCGATTCTTTGATAATAAATTAACATTCTGTGCATTCACATTCACTGGATATGTGCACAAGCCTGGGAACTTTCGCAATCACTTGTGCCTGTGTGAACAAGGAACAGCTGAAATCACCTTTGTTAATGTTTGTAAGAGTGGACGCCATTATACAGCCGATGCAATGTTTTAGAATTTTATAAATTCATGATACGAATGTGGACGATTTGACACTTACCAAGTTTTTCTCATACGAGTGTCCTTTGTACAAAACTAGCAATAGTTTGCCCAAAACGATCGATACTATCTGAAATGGAAACTACCGATGTTCAAGCAACACCATAGCAGGCAATTAATGAAACGTGAATGAGTTGATGGTGACCCAGAGCGAACATGGTTTAGAAACGTTGAGATGAGCGCCGATATAACAGGCAGCAGCATTGATCTGATCTACCACTTCCGACTTTTAGCCGAAGCTTTATCGAGTGAATATGAAATTGATGCGGACAAGTTTGCAAGCCATGTCATGAAACAATGCCTGCAAGCATGCATAAACTTCTGATACACTCAAAGGAGACAATTCAAGCCTGCCTACTGCCACTTGGTCAATTGTCCGAGGAAGCCCAAGAGCGAGCAATAAGGTCTACAAACGAATCCGAGATCATTTTAGCCGGAAAGAGATGTATTCAACTGGTTTTTAAGATTCAGTTTTCGAGTCAAAGCACAGCACCCCATAGAAAAAGGAACCCACTACCTCAAGAATGCTTAAGGCTCCCGAAGTGCGAGTAGCAGTGCCGATGAAGACGATGATGAGAGCGACTAACTTCAAGTCAAAAAAGAAATACATTTTTCTTTAAATTTGCTAACCTTTTATTTACTTTTTACTTACAAATGATCAATGTGATGAAGGAGGTATGATGTGTCACTTTCATCAAAATATCTCTGACCTATTTGAAGTAATAGGTCGGAGTAAACGAAGCGATTTTTCTACAGTCTTTTCCGAGCACATTGGTGAACATTTGAACAAAATCGGTCTAGTGGTCTTCTAGTTAGAGACGTTTGTATCCAAGAAGTTTTCTTGGAGGATGGATGGCGTGTGCTATACGCCCCCTATCGGTGACCACATATGCCGATAGGGTTTGAAACTTTGATAGAATTATTTTCTTCCATCACCGAATAGGAAAATCCATTGTCTAGGGATTAAGTTCCGCTAGATGTGGAACATACCACACAGTGCGGCGCTGCACTCCGCTGGACATCATTGCCTTTTGGGAGAACCGTAGTTCTCACACCCGCCACTAGCGAACTAAGGGTTGGGGTGTTGGCTCAACAATAGGGTTCCAACTGATGTAGTTTGTTAAATTTAATGTTTATTATAATTGTCGGCTCATTGTTTATTTTGTATGTCCTACAATGGCTGGTGCTTACATCGGGTTGTTCAAGTCCGTGTGTCCATGGTGGTCCTTTTGGGGGTGGTGGTGTGTCAGTATGGTGTGTTTGTATTGATGGCGTCTGGAGACGGAGATTCAACCACGAACTGTACGGGCTGTACAGCGGCATGCACCTAGTTAAGCGTCTTCGGATCCAACGCTTAAGATGGCTAGGTCACGTAGAGCGGATTGACACCACAGCTCCGGCCCGAAGAGTCTTCGATTCCGAGCCTTTGGGACAACGCATAAGAGGTCGTCCTAGAACAAGATGGCGCACACAAGTGGAGAAGGACCTCAACAAACAGCACAACTGGAGGCAGCTGGCGAAAGATCGTGCTGGCTGGAGAGGCTTGTTGATTGAGGCCCAGGTCCACCCCGGACTGTAGCGCCAAACAAAGAAGAAGAAGAAGGTGGTGTGTCAGCCGACTTAGCCTCAATGGTGATTGCTATGGCTGCTGTGGTAGAATCCATGCCGCTCGTTGTTCGACGTCGTTGGAAAGTTCTGCTCGTTTGACAGATTTAACGCGATTTACAGATTTACTCAAGTTCCTGATTTCCTCGTTGGGATGGTTGTTGATGTTTAGTATCTGCATTCTGAACAGTGTCACCTTGTACTGTTGCAGGGGGAAGATGCGTGCTTGGTCGTAAAGCCTATTGTAGCTGTGGTGCCTTTGACGGTCCCTTTCAAAGGTCCGGTACATATTCGCCGTATTTTCCTTTCGAAAATTGGGAGCTTCGTCATGCTGCTCTTAGAGATGGTGTGCCAGATTGGGAAGCCGTACGTTAAGATCGGCCGTAAGTATAAGCTGCTGGAATAACAGCACTTTTGTCCTCTGGCTTAATCCATTTTGCTTGAGCATCAAGGGATCGATGCGATGGAAGCCTAAGTTGACCTTAAGGGTCTGTTCCGAATGACAGTTCAAATTCAACCTTTCCGTGAAGTTAACGTCAAGATACTTGACCGTGTGGTGATATTTCTGTACCGTTAGGGAGCACTACCTTTATGCTTCGACATTTGACTGCCACCTCTGGATGGTCTCCTTAAGCACACAAGTACCGATTTCCCAGCATAGATACGAATACCCCAATTGGCATAGTGGCCAAATTTGTTCGCTGTTTGGACTTCGACCCTTCGCGCGGCTATCTGTGGTGACGTCGACGAGCTGGCATAAGTCAGGAGTCATCTGCAAATAGACAGCAGTTCACTGTGTCAGTTGGATGTGGTTGATCTGCCGTGTAGATGTTGAAAAGCCACGGTCCCAGCTTTGATCCTTGAGCAACTCCCGCCTTGGTACTCCGTTCTGTTGACTTGCTGTCTTCAGCTGAGACGTAGAATCTTCTGGAATGCAGGGCGCTATGAATTATTCTGAAGAGGAGGGAGGGATATCAGATCTGGTTCAGCTTGTTGATGAGTCCCTCAATCCAACAGTTCACATCTTTCCACATCTGCCACTTGCACTGGCACTTACAGCACCCATGGCTTCTGCTGTTCAATTTCACACTGTCCTTGACCAGTGACGCCTTGTCGTGACTATAGGTTCCTTGATTGCCATAGTCCACCAGTCAGTTCTCGGAAGAGCTTCAGTTCTGTCGACTGAGAGATCCAGGCATAAAGAGGGTTTTTCTTTTTTTGAAAACCTTATATTAGCTCCACCTGTGACAGCTGATTTGACAGTTGTCCGACTCGCAGAAAAGACACCCAACCGACAGCTCTGCTTCTTTACTGAATTGTCATTTTCATTGAAATATGTCTCTCGTGTTCCCCATTGCCCCTCTCTCACCACTCCCAAGCTTGCAGTGCTCCAAAGTCAAGAACGATGATCCAAGCTATGTCCCTCAAGACTCGTCCTCAAGATGATTCCCCACCTGCTGCATAGCAAAACAAAACAAACCCGAACGACTGCATTTGAATTCTCGCGCCGTGTGGTTCTTGGCTCACACTCTTACACCATCTGATTGCAATTTATTTCTCGGCGCTAATCTAGATCAGCTTTCTTTTCCCACCGTTGATTGCACATTCTACTCACTCGTCGTTTCGCAATCAAAGTGTGTGCGTTGTGTGTTCTCCGAGCCAGCGGCGGCCCGAGAACACGCCACCGAAAAAGTGAAAGCCCCACTCCCACAGAAACCCTCATTTCCATTAGATCTCTTTCCACCAGAGGCCCCAGCTATGCCATGGAATCCGAGAGAGAGAAGCATTTCACTTTCCGTTCGGATCTTATCGAAAACCGCGGCTGGATGATGGCGTGAAGGTTAATGCCTGCATAGCTATGCACAACCGCGCCGTTTGGACACAATGCCGGCCAATGACTCGCCTCTCGATTCCAATCAGCTGCGCATTTAAATGACATCGTCACCAATTTCAGACCGCATGCATCAAGCCCCCACCCCCGCCTGTGCCGACCTCGTTTGCGCCCAGAGTTCCGCATGAGCTACAACAAATGCCGGCGCGGCTGGTCCACATAGTAAATAGAGCATTTGGTCGGCCGATCCTGAGGCTGGATCGGTCGTGCATTCCACGGACAGCCGAGTGGAAGACTTTTTCTTTCCCGCACGCAATCGAAACCGAAACGAAACGAAATTAAATTTGATTGCCAACACACGAATCAATATTCACCGGGTGTACGGATGTGTGCGCACCCGTCCATCGATCTATCGTGTTCCCAAAGAACCATACGGTCGCTGCATGGTGTAATCCATTTCGAGCATTTCAAATGAGCTCGGATTGAAATATGGAAGCACGGAGGTGGTGTGGCTGTGCCGTCTGTCGGCGAACTGTGGGGCCGCAGCCTACTGCAAGTGGTGCTGTTAATCCTGTCTGATCTGCGGATTTTATAGTCGGTCTGGTCGTGCTTCGGCAAACAGATGATCGGCTGGTGATTGAACTTTCACCAAATGGCAGATGCTATCTATTGGCTTTGGCTGAACTGTCTTATAGAATGCTTCGAGAGAGAAAACAAGTGATTTGCGGGTAAATTGGCAACTGTTTCTGGCGGGAGATCGGTTGCGATCAAGGCAGTGACAAATGCAGTGGGGAACACTGTGCTTCTGTGATCGGAGAGGAATGGATACCCTCATCCAGCCTCGAGCGCTCACAACTTCGTTGCGATCGTCGCGATCGGTTTGAGGATCGCATTGGACTCCTGATGTGGCCACAGAACCATGACTTAGGCAGATCACTTAGGGAAGAGGACGAAGTTGAAGAAAGTTCTCGACAAAGAAACAAGCACGATCACTACCATCACTTGCGATCGTTTCCTCAGCTTGTTGGGAGAACCAGGTTTGTGTTGAGATTGACGTCTGTTTCAAGTGTGAGATAAGTGGCATTCTTGGCTGTCACATACATCTAGTATTGACTGTAATTCTGACTGAGGACATGTCAACCAGGCCTGAATACTGCTCGGAGTAGAGAAGAAGGACGTGCTTAGAAGCATTCAATCACGTTCCAGGTTCCATTACGATATTCTCGTTAAGGTGCCTTGTGCTCCCAAAGAGATGTACTATCTCCCGGGTAGGACTTCTCCCCTTATGGAGACATTTTAAATCTTACCTTCTTCTGGAGAAGATATCAAATGTAACAAATGCAACGAGACGTACGACAAGCTCCTTGCATGATCACTAAGATCACTACGGATCGGTACTCCATTTGTTGAAAGCTGTGATTGTCATTGTCGACATATTGTTACTCTGTCGACATCACAGATCAAACTCAACCACATTGCCGTCACTTTGTGATATTCGCGATGGCGTACCTCAAGGTTCCCATCTCGGTCCCTTATTTTTCCCAATGCTCATTACAGAGCTTCCGAAAGTGGTGTCCATATACATATACAATAAAACCAGCTAAACTCTGACAAATATTAACCTCCTCGCCGTCGAGGTAGTTGAGAGAATTCGCAAGTATAAACGTATAAACTTTACTAACCGAAAGGCAAAGCTGGTAGGGAATTGGAGCGAAGACAACTCCACTGCGACACTATAGCGGAACACCTTAGGCGAACGCGACGAAGATTAGTCGAAAAGCAATCGCACCAGATGCGGTGCCATCCATCTATGGCATGTCCCGAGTATGGAGCAGTATAGACGAGGACCCAACACACTACCTTGTGGTACTCCAGTTTATGTTACCATACTTGTAGCGAATGATCTAGTCTAACAAGCAGTTGACTAATGTAATACATTTTCTTGAAAAAAAATTGTACATTTTAAGCCTTTGTTCCAAACATTGGCCAAAGTATCGGGAAATGACAAGTAGGCTTGGTTCGAGGGCTCAGTTTCTAGTTCGATGCTATCCAAGTGGTTAAAAACAAATCTTTTTCATTCAGCAACCGGACTTCCACGTCTGAGTACAATTCCTTCGAATACCTTAGACATCATCGGATGGAGTGATATCGGTCTATACCATTGTTTTGGCGTTGATGGTATACCTGGTCTCGGTACCATTGTAATTTCTGGCGGCATGGCTAGCAGGTGACATACGCCGCATTAGAAACCAAATTTGGACCAAAATTGACCTAAAACGTGCACTAAGTGGGATGCTACATCTGAGCAGACCTAGCACATCCATGGGCGTTACATAGAGTCACTGCGCCAGAGGCACTTACTAAAAGGAGGAAGGGACCATCCAACATATCCTCTGATCGTGTAGAGCCATCACTTCTCGTATGAAACGCCTACTTCTTCGACAATCCAATCGAGCTGAGCAGAATCGGCATCAGCCAATAAAATCGCCTCCTTCTAGAATCTAATTGGTCTAATTCGCGCGTCTGCAGTTATACATATAAGACAGAGCAACTTACCAAGAGTTTTTCTAGGGAACTGAATAAGTCATATCCAAGAGCTTAAATCGGTTCAAGTCTCTTTTATTTCCACTTGCTTGCTGCAAGCATTTCTCCCACGAACGACAGAATGGCTGCTTCCAAGTAATCCGCCAAGTCAACTGTCGTCCCCCCAGCGATTGCATCCACTGTGCATGGAAAGGAAAAACAGAACAAGCAGACAAAAAAAGAGAAAATTCGAATCAAAAGCACACCTCGTCGAACTGACCACATTCGTCCACATTCCATTCAGCGACAGCCACACAAGTCACAGACTTATACAAAATTCAAGCCAGCTACATTCTCGCTATCTCTCGAGTGCATATTTCAAAGAAAAATCGCCAAACCGTCCGCCTAACGCCGCTCAGGCGCACTAATTTCCAATCAATTGTCGACGGTTCGCACACCAACTCTTTTGTTTCTATTGCCCCCCGGCACTGCTTGTCAGTTGCGTGTGCATAAACAGTCGTAATTTAAGGCTGGGCCTTAAATCTATTTCTTCTCATGATTGCTGTTTTTTGGGTCTTTTCCTAGACGGCCTTACGGCAATTACCTCGTTCGGTGCTGCGCTTGCTGGTGGTAGTGGTGGCTTGTGTGCCCATAAATCGCTTGAAATTGTATAATTAGTGTCCGTCCATCAAGTTTGCTAGATGTTGTGAGAAAATTCGAGTTCGCGCTGAGTGTGTGTGCGTGCGCGTTGTCCAGTTGTTGTTCGTGCGCGTCGCTCGGCTCTGGCTTGACTGAGTTGTTTTGCTGAATTAATTAGTGGACCACGGCATGAACTTTCGCTTTTATTTCGAACACAATACACACTTCTTTTCCATGTTTAGCCTGATTGATATTGTAAAGCGGGCCGAGAGTGAAAATATGATGGATCCGAATGTGGTGTCTTCTCTGGTTTTGCCTAATGCTGCGGGGTGTGAATTAGCTCGAGATGGTTGGTTTTCGGGCGCATTACGCGTCACTTGTGCACTCGTGGGAATTTGTGTATTCAACTAGGCGATGGAATAATTGTTGGCATGGTTGAACGAAGTGTTTCGCCTGCTAATTGATGGGGATTTTGATTGGATTGATTGATGAAATTCGCGTTGCGAAAGAGGTGTCACTTGGAGAGCGATGCCAGGGTACGGGCAGTTGGAGGCGTAACGCAGTTGTAATTGGAGTTAATCTCTTAATCGCGTGTGTGATGCACGATTTGGCGGCGTAATTGACACTTTCTTTGGATTTTCTCTTTGAGTGTGCAAATTGACACTTGCGGGGGAGGGAAGAAGACCTCAGGAAGAATGGTATTTAAACGGGATTTCTAACATGACCCTGGTTCAGTGAGAGTGGCTGATAAAATTGCGCGTCCTTGGAAAAGCAACGAGAATCCCAAGAGAGAAGGTCTCAAATGGATTTCAGCAACCCCTTCGAATCTCTTACAGAAACCACACCAATTTGAATGCCTTATTACGACGTTTTGCTTCAATTATCCAATCAATTTAATCTCCCAATCCGACAAGATTAAGACACTTTCATTTTTGTTCACGGCACTGGACACATTTCTGACGACATCCTGCAGAGCGGGCTGTCGCTGAAAGTAAGACAATAAATCAATGTTTTGAGAGATTGTCAAATGTATGCAAAGCAGCTTACAGTCGTCGCAACTGTCTCACACAATGACTCTGAGTCCGCGGGTTGGTCTGCAAGCCGGAAGGGCCTTTAGATAATCCCCTGCGATGATTGGCTTCGGGTGGCCGCGGTTGAAGTGAGGATTAGGCGTGACGACTGCTTAGCTTCTGGTTTCAGCTCAAATTTAAGTCGTTTTTAGTGGCTTATGCAAAGATGAAAATAACGTAAGAGACACGACTGAGAGAAGATTTTCGGTTAGGTTAGGTTATGGTGGCTAACATGCGGCAGTCATACATGATCAGAAGTGAAGGTGAAGGTAGATGAAGAAGGGAACACTCCTGGCTTGACAACGAGTGCTTGCATGCGTATGTTGCGCTGTTGGAAGCATCGAACGCTGCCTTGAACTACAAGACTTGTTAGTGACGTCTGGGAATGACATGGATGGGAATGGACGACGCTCGGTTTCTAAAAGGGAAAACGAATGAGCTTGACAGAAGTCTGTCAACTGCAAGGCACTCAATCGGGTGCAAGGACTGGCCTGCATCTGTGGAAGACTGAGAATCACTCCGTCTGACTCCTCATCCATCATCCTCCTCTGGCACTCCGCTAGTGGCCCGAACGCATTGACGCGTTGCCCGGCTGTCATGCTGAGGGGAACACAGATTAATCTCCACCATTCCACTGCGGCCGCTCTCCTTCTCCGTCTATGCACAACTTCGGCGGGGATGTAGTCCTGGCCCAGGAGCCCTGGGACTTAGACTTAGGACTCGGCATCTCAACCTCTTCTCTTTAAGAGATAAAGTACGCCAAGAGCCTGCATTCTCGCAAAGATCTCACTTCACGCACGTATTCTCTCAAATTACAGCGATCGCGGTTCACTCACTGTATGCCTAGAGGTCGGCAGGACAAAGATGTGGTTCACCTCGGCATCTCGGAACCTCCTCCGCCCGAGATTCTGAGAAGGACGATCGCTGAGGGGGAATGAACCAAAACTGGAAGAGGATGCAAAGTCATTGCCTACGCGGACGATGTTGCCATAGCGGTACATGGCCAATTCGTCTGCACGTTAAGAGACATAATGCAGAAGCTGGTAGCAAATAAACATGCGGCCTCAGCGATAACCCCGGATCTTGTACTATTCACCAGAAGGTACAAAATCCCTCAGTTTGGCTGTGCGGCACCACGCCAGTGCGTGGGTCTCATTATCGACAACAGGCTTAGATGGAAACTCAACAAAGGCTTCGTCTGCCCATTGCAGTTGTAAAAAAGACCATGGGATGCAAATGGGGTCTGCAACCATGCATCACTTACCGGATTTGTACCTCAATGGGACTAGTGTATGAGGTCTCAGGTTTGGTGGCCACCACTAAACAAAGCTGTCAACTCGGGTGCAGAAACAGAGACTGGCCTGCATGAGCATCTGGGGAGCACTTCCGCCACTGGAAATGTTTAGCAAACAGGTAGCAGCCAGCACGGCCCTGAGACGCAAAACACTCCGAACTAACCTTCGCCCACTCAACCATTCTAAACGAGTCTGAACTCCTCCCAAACGACACCGCTATCCACTAGCATACCCTCTACATCGGATTGGATATTTGATAGCCAGCCGCTGGGTGATTCCCTGCACATCTTCAAAGGCGGATCGAAGACGGAGGAGGGGGGTGTCTCTGCCAAAGACCTTAAAATTGCTATTTCTTTGAAGCTCCCCTGATCACTGTATCGTCCTCCAGGCAGAGACCATTGCGATAAAAGAGGCGTTGTACTGGCTCAAGAACAATGTGATATTCAAAAGAGAGACTTACAGTCTGTTCTGACAGTCAGGCCGCCCTCAAGTGCCTGGACAATGTGATGCTCAACTCAAGCACATCTGTTGCTGTCTCTTAACGAGATGACTGAACATTCCAAGATACACCTCATGTGGGTGTCGGGACACTCTGACATACCCATGAACTCGCTGAGTGTCCTCCCCAAAATCAGGAGGAGTCCCACCCTACTCGTCGACTAAGACGTTTGGAAGAAAGACTATGGTTTGAGCAGTAAACACTCAACTAGTCAACTAGTGGTCTTCGTATAACTGGAGTAGTTGAAATGCCGTTTATTCAGCCACACTTCTTGATGTTTCCCAAGTCTTCGACAAAGTTTGGCGCGAAGGACTGAAGTATAAACTTTGCCGATTTCTGCCGGGGAAACCTTATAGTATGGCAGGGAACTATCTCTCTGATGAAAAGCCGGGGAAATGAATACTCTGAGTTTAAAAATATAAATGCTGGTGTACCGCAAGGGAGTGTTCTTGGCCCTCTGCTACACCCACTGTGTACTAGTGATGGTGTAGGCACATTTTCTGACTACACCGCCATTCTGGTAACAGCCAAAGCGGTCGAAGAGTCTACTCCGCGAATGGATGAACTACTGGCGAACTGGCCCTAAGGCAAGGCAAGTTCAGTTCACATTATTTGACTTGCCAGTCTTCCTAAATCGTGTCCAAATAGCTTTTGGTAAAGAAGCGGAGTGCTGCGGGATGACTCTGAACGCAAAACTCAAGTGGAAGGAGCACGTTAAAAAGAACAGACCTTGACACGAAATACAACGATATGTACTGGCTCATTGGTAAACATTCTGTTGCATCCTGAAAGTTAGGAATTGTAGCGTTAAGTCGACTAAAAAAAAAAAGTTGAATGCACAGATTTCTCTGTTGAACGCTTCAGCCTACTCAAGATACACACCCACACACAGAGCTGCCTACTTACTCTGGACAAAAAACAACGTCAGCATTAGCCCGCTAAACCGCTTCGCACCAACAGGTTCTAATCTTTAGGGGAAATCAATCGACGTGGCATCACAACGAGCCTACTTTGACTGCCTTCTGCCGTCTAGAACCTAACCTGTGAGACCATGTTGCAGCGCTAACTTGCCAAAATGAAGCACATTTGGTCTGAGGCTTTGTATGTTGAGGCTGCGGAGACTTGGAGGAACAAGATGACACTCCTCACAACCTCTGGCCTTGGCCCGGTCTCTGTCCGTTGGGACTTAGAACTCTGGAACACCTTCAAATACCCGACTAAACTCTCTGTTCAGGGTTCAGGCAAGACATCAACACCAGCAATGAGGAGCTAAGAGGTTGCATTCCCCCAAGGCTCCAGTATTCCGCCTACTCCCGCAACAAAACTAAAGTAACCTAAATTGTCAGCTAACAAAAGGATGGGCAATCCCCGTCACGCTGAAAACTTTTTTTGATCTTCGAAAACACGATGGTTTACGCAACTTTCCTCAGGTCATTTTAGAGCCGTCTTATTTCAAAAAAAGGGCAATGCCTACGTCGGTCCGTGCAACAACCGTTTCATGAATCCAATTGTCAAGGCTCCAGATATCGATACGAGAAATCAATCACACCACGAACCAGTTCGGCAACTTCCCTCGAAGAAGCGATGCTCACAGCCCATGTGTGGCCCCCGCCCCCTCGACTGCGGTATGTCATTAAGTCGTGACCCTCAAAGTTTAGGAATACGTGCGCCTTAACAACTGGCCAGCAAATCGGTGCCGCTGATCACTCATCAAATGGAGTTTCAGCTTACGACTGTTAAAGTCCATCTGCAAGATCCCACGATCTGCCAACGAGCCCCATTGTACTCGACCGAGCAGAGGGAATTTTTGAACTTTTCCGAGTCACAGACTCCGTCTCCCTTCACCCCCACCGATGACTATCGCCGTGACGCAACTTTTGACAACTTTGAAATTTCAAAGTCACACTCCGCAGCCGTTGCGTCTCTTCACACGCAGCAATTGTTCGGACAAATGCTAAACGCTCCGCTAATCCCGAGCACACGTTAGTGCTCGCTTCTTGGCGACGCGCTTGGGCAACATGCCAATCAACAATGGACACGTCCATCACAAGCCACGGAATGCAACATATTTCACACGTCTCTTGCCACAGCAGTGGCATCGGCGAGCGGGTCAACGCGAGACCCAGCTGCGACGGTCGTCGGCCATAGTTGGCCGTCACAAGACGTCATGCTGAGTTCGGCTGACCACTCTGGCTGTGGTTTTGAATAGATTTCGACGTTCGGCGGACTGATCTTGTCGCACTTATGCAGATCGGGTGACCCAAATGATGCCCAAATGATCTGCACTCGTCAAGAGCGGCCCGACAGTAATTCGTTTTTAATGAGCCCCCTCTCCGTCGAGATTGCTGAAACGATGTTGTTTTATGAGATTTATGCGTTTCGCTTGACCTACAGAGAGCCCGCGTCAGACTTAGATGCTAACTGTCGATTGTCGGATGGAGAAAGAGCGCTGGAATTGGTAAATACTCGTATCTCTGATGGCAGCGGTGGCTGAGGTTGAACTCTTTGTGGCCGTGGTTGAAACCCCCGAGGGGTGTCCATTAGAGGCGCATCCATCACGTGTGCATTTCCCAAGAGGCGTTTCTCAGCTCGGGGAACTCTTGAATCAGTTTTTCAATGCTGCCATATACAAAGTCGTCCAATCAATTACCGCCTATGCCTCAACTGTTTGTGGATGGACACCACAGCTCTCAATCCGGGGTGAGAGCGCATCTGAAGATAGGCACAGGCACGGTGGCGCTTGTAAGTTGAAAGCGGGCATGGCCAAGTTAGTGTACGACGCTGTGCCTGAACCAAGCACTGCAGACTACATGCAGGAGCCTCAAGGTTCACGAGTGATTGAAAACAATTATGGCAACGCGTTGATGAATCGAACGCATAGCTGTGCCAGCCCAAAACCAGCGAATGTAGTCAAACCTCTGAAAGTCGAGTTTTCCGAAAGTCGAGCAAATGCTTCAGGACTTAAAGGGACCCGTACACTCCCGTGGCACTTCGTCTTTAGGAGGCTCGCCTGTACTGGGCCAGGTACCATACGCTGTGGCAAAGTCAATGAACTCATCCAATCATCAAGCTGGGCTTCAATATTCGAAGAATCAGAACCAGAGAAGTTATTCAACTCGATGTCAACAAAGATGAATGAAAATAACTCGGTATGACAAAGTACATCGAAAAAGTGAAGCATGGGTAAGCAGAGATATTACAGAGAGCTGCAGAGAACGAGACAGGCTCTAGCGCAAGTGGAAAAGCAACCGCAGAAATGTAGCATACGAAGCAGAGTATAAAGCCTTTCGTAACCAGGTAAACAAACGAATATCCACGGTAAACAGCAGTAATTTCATACAAAAATTTGAACAAACTAGATGCGACCCAAAGACAAGATGGACACTTCGGATGACACTGTAAGAAAAAACTTTCCATCAAACGTGAATGTTCAAACATTGGCAAATGATTTTGAAAACCCCTTTGCACAGCAACCGCTTCAATCATCCACACATGCAGTCTTACAACTAGTAGACATCGTAAAACAATAGTAAGCGACTCAGTATATCGGGGAGACGTCGAGAATAAAGCGATTGAGCGACGGTAGGAAGCACCTCAACCTGAAGGAAGCACCTGCAGCAGATGGTATCAGGGCAGTAGACCTAAGAGAAATTGCAAATATATTTATCCCATTAATAGCTAAGTTAGTCAGTTTGAGCTTTGAAAAATCCGTAGTCCCTTCGAAACTGAAACTGGCCATAGTTAGACCGGTTTTCAAAGGAGGAACAATAAGCTGACTACCAACTATGGGCCACAAGCGATCCCACCAGGCGTTGATAAAATCATGGAATCATCAAATTGTGGTCGAACGCATATTGAACTTTATGAAAAAACAACACAATATCAACCACAAAAGTCAATACGTACCAACCAACTACTTGGTGATTTTGCAAACGAAATAAACACGGCCCTAAGCAAACGTCAACATGCTATGGTCATGTATCTGGATTTCAGCAAGGCTTTTGGCACGCTTGACCACAATAAACTCATAACAGCTTTACATCGAATTGGTACAAGGGGTAAATTGTTAGATTGGATGAAAAGTTACCTTGGTGATAGATAAGTTTCCACATACAAATACAAGAATACCATAGTCAATAGCATTTGAATCACGGAGTCCCACAAGGGTCAAAGCTAGTTCCTCTGCTATTTATTCTGTTCACTAATGAAATGTTGAAGTGTCTGAAAAAGAGTGTACCCTTCGCCTATGCGGATGATAGAGCAATTGTTGGTTGTCGGAGCCCCCACCCCCAAGAAGCAACGAACGTGATGCAGGCAGAGCTGGAAGAAGTGGGAAAATGGTGCCATGGCAATGGGCTTGTGATAAACATATGAAAAACTAAAGTTGTGCCTATTCGTAGTCCAATGTACACTGCATACCAAATCGTACTAAAAAATGTTACATGTAACAACTCCGCGGAACAAAATGTAATTGAACTCGTCGATACGTACAAATATCTTGGCATCTACTAAAAAATCGTTTTTCTTTTAGAAGACAGTGCAGTGCGCTTGATTAAAAGTTTTCTATCTGAAAGTTTTCAAAGAGTAGTCAACTGTGATGCCTTCTCAGCACTCCTGCAAGATAAACACGGCGTTCCGCAAGGGTCAATTCTAGGGCCCATTTATTTTTCCATTATTTTTCAACTGTTCGTTGAATGTGTCCAGATGATGCCCAAATGTATACAATTATGAATTGGGTGGAATCTTTCATTGGTCTCCTAACAATGGGTTAAATTTGTCTCCAAAAAAGATGAATCCTGTCTCCAAAACCAATGAAAATGTGAGCGCCCTGCCATGTGTTTTCATATCGGGCGGTAGACCCGACATGGTTGAATCAGCGTCTACGTCTTGGGTTTGGTGTCAACTCTAAATTGTCTCGTTACGACCATGCAAACAGTGTTATAAGACGGATATATGGATGTCTCCGTAAGCTCTGGTTGAGTCATAATTATACCCCAACTGATACCAGACGAAAACTTGTTTCTTCTCTTATCTTACCTCTTATTTCCGATGAGAGGGTCATTCCCCCCCCTCTTCCCCCAGTCCATTCAGGGTACAACTCTCATCCTGGGTGTTATCCTAGAAAGGAAACTCAACGTAACTGAAGGAACAACGAAGGTAGGGCCGTCTGTGTAACAGGATATACGGCAAAAAATGGGGTCCTAACACCAAAATTATACTGTGGATGTACACAACTGTCGTCTGGTGGCAAGCTTGCCTCAAAGCCTCCAAATTAAAACTCCTAACAAGCATACAGAGGCGCGCTTGCCTAGGTGTGACAGGAGTGATCTGTACTACCCCTACTGCGGGCCTCGGTATTCTCCTGGATCTTCTGCCATTGCACCTCTATATGCAACTGCAAGTAGCGCCATCAGGAATTTTCAATCTAAGAGCTGGCACACAAGCTCCAATGGTCATGCGAGCATTCTAGAAAGACTAAGCATGGAACAAATGGCGAGTGACTACCTCCTTGACTTCGTTGCACCATTTCGGTGTCGTTTACCAACAAGGGAGGAGTGGAACTCCAATGAACCCATCTACACCTTGACATGGACAAGGGAACATGCGCTGGCATTTTCTCCGAATTCTTAAACATGCACTGCTCCATCAGTTTACCTGACTTCAGCAGTATCTCTCAAGCGGAGGTCCTTGCGGTCAAAGAAGCGGCCGAAATGACATCATTGTTGGAAATACCACCGGCTGATGTGACCATTCTAATTGACAATTTCGGCTTTAGAGATCTAGTCCAAGATAGTCGCAAGCTGTCGCGAGCATCTCACGGTTCTTGGCACACAGCATTCGATCACCCTTTGCTGTGCCCCAGGTCACAGGGGCATAACTGGCAATGAGGTAGCAGATTAACTTGCCAGGAAAGGGACCGAAATGGTCATATCCCAGGCAATCTGATGTATTGATCCTCCGCTGACTAGCGTCAAGAAGAAAGTGGACGACACAATCATGAAGCTCGCGAAAGTGGGACTCTTCACCCACATGTGAGACTATTATGCCCCAAGTACAATAGTGCCAACACTAAGAAAAGTCTACAATGCAACAAGAAGCTGCTGCGGATGGTTGTCGGACCGCTAACTGGCCATAATCACCTGAAATATCACGAACAAAAAATGGGATTCATCATCATCTCCTGACCCGCATGCTCCACTAAAAGGGTAGCGGCGTCAAACCACGCACGAGAGATCTCCAGGCAGCTCGATCCTCCGCCATCGACTCTAACTCATCAGGGGTTATG
Organism: Eristalis tenax; assembly: GCA_905231855.2. NCBI lineage: Eukaryota > Metazoa > Arthropoda > Insecta > Diptera > Syrphidae > Eristalis > Eristalis tenax. The sequence continues at coordinate 27,291,956 of HG993126.1, forward strand.
CCCAAGCGTAACCAGGGAAGTTTTTGGACTTGGTCCAACCACTTCATCCTGGGTCTGCCAAGCGGTAGTCTACCTGATGGAATCACAATCAACGCCCGCTTCTGAAGTCATTGTGGAGCAGACGTGCCACCTGACCAAACCACCGAAGCATAGCCCTTAACGTTCGAAGAAGCTGGAGCGGGCAACATGTCTGGGGTGTACGAGTTTATTTCCATACAGCCCAAGCCTGGCCAACGAAGCGCAACCACCCTCATGACACGCAGAACTAAATTGGCCTCGGATAATGCCTACCCTGGTGTGCCTGGGCCCCATTTGGAGACAGGGCTGAATGGTGGCAGTAAGCGAGCGTCTGGTGGCTGGCCTGTCCCGCATGGCAACCTGTCGGACGTAGCCCGAAGGAACTACGAGCAACCCAACAGTGGCTCCGTGAGCCGCTATGGAAGACGGGAGGGAAGTCACGCCATGCCTTAACCAGTGCGTGCGGGGAGCAAAAGGCGGCTGACAAAGGCATCAGTCGGTGCATTTTGGGCAAAAACGCCTGAAAACAGTCAAAATCAATCATATTCAACTTCTGCATCCTTTGACCCTTCATTTTATGTGACAGAGTTTTATATACGATGTGTTGTGTAAGCAGGGAAATTGGACCCATGGATTTTCAACCTAACCACAGCCGCCGTGTGTTTAGGTTGAGTGGCTGATTGCTGGTAAAACAGGAGCCACACTTAGACCAGTAGGGTCTGTTTCATCCTATTCCGCAAAGCAGAGCTTTTGAATAAGCGCTACAGACCACGTCCTGGGTCTGCCAGGCGGTCGCCTACCTGATGCAATCGCATGGGATTCACCAGTGATACAAAATGCAGAGGCTGTGGGGACGAGGAAGAAATTGATATATCTTGTCATTGCCCCAGTCTCTGCTTCGTGAGACAAAGAATACCGGGAGACTACCTCCTCCAGAGTTTTCATGATATAACAGAGATCTCACGTCTATTTTTCAGGTATGTGCTAAAAAGGACCACAAAACGACGGCTGCTGTACTAAAACAACAACAACGAGATTAAACAACACCATCCGCAAGGACGTCAGGAAAGTTTTTACACAATGGCTCCAACAGGACCTCAGTGTGGCGCGGAACCACCGCGTCAACCCACTCACCTACCCACCTACCTAAGTCCATTCCTCCGTTCATCTCCTTTCCCTGAGATGTCTTCACTTGGCTGTTCCGACTCGGATCGCTCTCAAATTGACATCAGAATGCAAACTGACCACCAAATGGACCTCGGCGTGCGGTGGTATAACCGCAGCCAGCTTGAACGGCTGTCGCCGGACCAACGTTGCCACTCCTCCGGCTTCTTTGATCTCGTCAGACGGCCATGAGACGACCGGCAACCTTCCACAAAGGCTTTTCAAATTTCTCAAATGCGTCCGTGGCACCCGCTCAATCCGAGATGAGTGCCCCAGCAAAGGGCATGTCAAAAAGCTCTCAAAAAATGCGTTCCATTCCACCGAAGACTGGCTACGAATGCGACCTCCACTGAAGACCCCCCCCAATTGAAGCAACAAATCAAGTGGATGTTTCGCCTCGTAATTAATTCGTAAAATCAACGACGATTATATTCATTCAATTGGTTCGAGAGTTTTCCCCGTCTAACCTCGTTGCAGTCCAGCACACACGACAAGCCCGTTTCAAAGCACTTAACATTCACTCAGCACCTTCCGTCGAACTCCGACTCGGGTCCACTGAAACGTTTCATTCACCAGTCCAACATATGCGAGTGTTACCACTGTCAGTCGCCCCAGCAAACCACTACTGTCCATCACACTTAACGACCCAAAGCCATCGACAACTCCGCCAGCAGATACAATCTGAATACAAATTGCTGCCCGCTTGCGGTATCTTTTTCCATGCTCTCAAGCTCACCATAGGCCACGGCGGCAACAACAACGCGACCAGTTTCTCCTCTCCACGACACACCAACACACTCCAACACAGGCACGCACGACCGTCCGAGTGGTAGGGGGAGGCAACTTTATGCATAAATTCTTCAAAAGTTTCCTCAAGTTCTCCGTATCCACCACACACGCCACACCGTGTTGAGTTGGGGCTCTCTTTCTCGCCCGTCTCCCACTAATGGGCTATGATCTGCTCAACCGATCGATCGCAACGCAACTGTGTGTGCGGTGAGTGGCTGAGTGTGTGTGGCAGAGTAAGAGGCTTGAATTTTTGAATTTTGTTACCATTTTGGTTGTCGACGGCGACAACAAACCGATTCAGTATCAGTTACCTAGTCCATCGAGAGACATCGCCGAACGGTCTACTGAGTTGGATTATAGGGAGAGCCGCACAAAACAGACGCTCAAGCTATACACACATTTTTCTGTGTCCCTGTAGTTGACAAAAGAAAAAATTAAAACAGCAACGAATCAAGGGTTTCCCCATTGAAATCGAAAGTGGGACAACCACGAACAGACAGATTGACGAACAGTGAAGCATAGGACCTAAGACACTCTCCTGTGGCACATTTGCGTATTAGTTCGCGCGTGAGTGTATCCCATCCGTTTCGAGGCTAATTAACCTCGATATTTGTGCGGATTTCGCGAAGGAGGCTTAAAAGTTAATTTATCTGGTTAATTGGAGAAGATCGAAGCCGACTCCCGCACCATTCTCCACCCACTCGAGCGTGTGTGCGCCCATTCGCGCTGCTAACGAAACGAATCGAAACGAAATTCGACGAGAAAAAAGAAAGGAAAGTTGAAAAGAAAATTCAATAACTAGTGCGAGAAAATTACCACGAGATCGACGCAGACGTTGAAGTTGAAGTTGAAGTTGACGGCGGCGCTTCTTGTGCATACACGGATTTCTAATTTTGTTTAATTTTAATTATTTTTTTCGTCGTACTTTCGCGTTTGTTTGATTCGAAGTTTTGTGCGAACTCGGCAATTTGCATACATTCTGTTGGATACCAGTTCTCCTGCAAGAGAAACGCTATTTTTTTTCGTTTGCATTTATTTGAAGTGACTTTACGAGCACATTCAGGAGTTTCACTGGCCAATTAGCTGTTCGAAAATGGTAAGTCGTTGATGATTGTTTTTTGTTTTTGTTGAAGACATTCTGTGCTGCTGTGTGACATGCCAATGGAGAGAGCTAAGTGAAGCATGACGGTGGACAGGTGGGCATGGTTGATGGGAGACTGTTTTCGCTTTCGATCGTAAAGTTAGGAAGTGATGTGCGAAGGGTATTCTCATTGATTGCGGAAGGATGTGTGAGGTTTTGATGGAGGATGTGGGAAGGGAATTTCGTCTTTATTTTTTGTTGTTTTAAAAATTACTGAAATGAAAGACTTTCCTTCGAAGTTTGGGTCCGAAAGAAGAAAAAGAAAGGCTTTCCTTTGAAGTTTGGTTCCGAAATGAATTATTCTTCGTCCTGCGAGGACACACACTTTTTCATGAGGCCTTGCTGCTTTTATTAGAGGAACTTTCTAGAACTTGGTGTGTTGGAATAGTCCCCGACGGATGGGGGGTTGACTAAGATCGCACTTGATCATTGGCTTTACTAGAGATTTTATTTGTTTTTCCACATTATTTGGCAGCAGCTCAAAAAAAGTCTTGAGGACCTTTGGAAAATGACACCAATGACACATGAGAGTTGTCGTTACTTTAAGAAGCGCCTATCTTAGAAGCTACTTGGTCGCTTCCTCCTAATTATTCCCAGTTGTTCTTAGTTAAATTTAAACGGGGTAAAGTTTAATTAAATTTGTACACATTTTCTAATAAAAATATAAAACGAAACCCATTTTGTTCGATTTGTGGAATGTTCGAGCTATGGAGCCCAAGTTCTGGACATTTAACAAAGTTTGTTCGACTTATAGAAAATGCTGGCTTAAGGATGTTCGTCTTGCAGAGGTAGGGAAGAATATCCCGACCGTCACGACCTCCGAGGCAGTCCAAGCGACTATGCCTACGTGATGGAAGGTCGGCGTTAGGTTAGGTTAGGTTCTAGTGGCAGACTGCAGAAGGCAGTCACACTCAGACCAAAGTCGGGGGATTGTGATACCACGTCGATTGACTTCCCACCAGTTGGTGCTTGTGACGAAGCGGCTTAGCTGGCTAATGCTGATGGTGTTAAGCTCAGTAGGGTTATTATGAAGTCATGTTTGAAATCAGCAGATTGTCAATCCATTGATAGTAAATAAAAAAAAAAATGGTCGGCCCCTAGGTTTCTACGTGTCGCCAGCACGAGCAGAGTAGGATATATGAGGTTTCCAGCTCCTCTTCATCCATGCAGCTTCTACAAAACTCATTATAAGGGACGCCCATCCTGCTGGCATGAGTGCCAAGTATCAGATTACGACGCCGATTGAAGATCTGCTAAGTCTAAGCAGGCTGAGCGATCGTTTGAGGTTGAATGGCGGCCAAACTTATTTTGTTTTAAGCAAGCGTCAAATCTCGTCGATGTGATGAGGATCGAGTTGACTGGAGATCTCTCGTGCGTCCTTTGCTTTTGCGAACTCTTTTTTGGATCACGCGTGGTTCGTGGATTCATGAACATTTTTATGGATTATATAAATATGCCATCTCGATACAGACGTTTTTAAGCACGTTCCTGGCTGCAGTGCGGACTGATGCCGCACAGACTCCACGTTGTCTTCAGTGCTAATCGAGGACGGTCGGCCACTCAAACCCCTTCAAACCCCATCCTATGTTACACCCCCGAATCAGCGAAGCCTACTCACTTCGTTCCTCTCCTTAAACTATGCCAGCCATGAGCCTTGCTTAAATATCTCAGACAAATATTTAAAAGAAATGTATTCCCACTACACCTTCTATTGTTGTACAAGAAGGCAGCCATAAGGGATGAGTAGCTTCAGAGAAACAGCAGGAAATTCTCGTCGATTCGTCGGAGGATAACCAGGGTTGAAACGGCCAACCCAACTCCTGATCATGGCGTCGGTGCTGATCTTGGGTTGAAATACTGACGATATTTTCGCTGTGCCAAGAATAGAGGAAATCGATCGTCCATTGTACACACATGTCCCAAGAACGCAAGTATGACAAACAGGACGTTAACATGGTTGGTAGGTCTTATGTGGCCACATGCTGTTTTCTAATCTGGAATGCGCTCATTACCACAGCACTCCTCAGTTATGTCTTAAATGGTTTCTTGTTGCGTTTGTAGAGCTAGTAATTTTGAAAAACCATTTAACACTCTTACTTACTTACTTAAGGTGGCGCTGCAGTCCGGGGTGGACCTGGGCCTCAACCAACAAGCGTGTCCAGCCAGCTCGATCTTTAACACTCCATTTAGTACAAATTTGTCGGGCGTGGCCTCGACTGGGTCAGTGCGTCGACTTCTACGCAACAGAGTGGGTTCGATTCCCGGTGCGACAAAACAAATTTGAACGGCCCCCGTCTTTTGACAATGCTCAAAGAGCTCTCAAATTGGCCGTCGGCATAAAACTGTAGGTCCCCTCCACTCGTGAACAATAGCACGCCCAACACGATTGGTTGCTGAGGAGCTGGGCCCTGGCCCTCTACGGTCTGTAGCGCTGACCATATACATGTTTTCAAACACAGCCAGAATATCAAGTCGAAACTACTTTCGACCACTTCATCGGGCAGTTGTGCTCGTGTTAGCTCACAATACGTGAATTTGTTGTTTTCGATGTTGTTGCAAATTAAGAGCCATCAAATTACACAATCTTGCACCCGTCCATGCGGCCATCAACCTTCAATAAGTTGGTTGACACGTTTGCTGGATGGCACGTCCATAGGTTCTACTCCACATTCACTATGGCCAATCGTGGGACGACAAAGTCATCGTGGCAATTGAGTCCAATTTTGACAAAAAATTCGGTCCAATGACTCCACCAGACAGACATCCACCTTCTACCTCCATTGCTCCTCGATTTCATCGGGCAGCGTTTTTTATGCGATATGTCTGTGAATACGTTTGAGCCGGGACGGTGCTCCCTTGAAACGCCATTGATAGACCTAGCCACAAACCACTTCAATCCGATGCGTGGATTTTCTAAGAGTATGTCCGAAACACGAGGGAATTTCAGTACTCTCATATTTTCGGTGATCGAGGACAAGTGGTAATTGTGGCCAAAGTTGGATATGTCCTTACTCTCTCTTGAACGACTGGATGGCGCAGCTGGGAAGTGCCTGCCCCTGGTTAGTGGGGTCCCCGGTTCGAATCCCAGTGAAAGCGAAGTTCATACACTTTTATCTGGTTTTTAAACTTGGTCCAGCCACCATTTGCCGTTGGGATCAAGTTCACGGCACTATCACCGGAGTGCTCGATCAGTAGTCGAACTGTGGGTATCACAATGGACGAACATGGTCTAAGTGTGCTGGTAAATGCACTAGCAGCCCGTTGCCCTATCCCCAGCTACTCTCTTGACTCTGCCCGAGTTCAACTCAGACGGCCATATTGTTCTGCTTAAACTTGAAGAAAATTTTGGGCTTTCACTGCCGTGCGGATCAGTTTGGCGCGAAATTTTCTAAAAATGTATCTTAACCACGACCCTCATGGATCCAATGTCATTTTATTTGTGGCCCATTCAACGGCGACTCAAACGATGGTCATTCGGCTTCAAAGATGATTTTGATCTTGTCGGCCTTCAGATCACAGTCTTTCCCTGAAGTGTACACCAACCAAACCCAAACTGGAGCTGTCCATTTGGATCATCTGCAACAGTCTCGTGAACGGATTCACCATTCGCAGTGGTTACTGCACATACGTGACTCAGCTCCACCTAGCGCCACCCGTACCCCCATTCATCAATAGATCAATCTGCTGAAGCCTTTTATTTATTCAAAGCCCGCGCCATTATCCCGCATTAAGACACTTTAAATTCACATGACTCGCATCACTTAAGAAGCGACATTAAAAGTTTACTGCTGCCATCAAAAATGAAGTGCTAATTGAAGCAAAGTCTCCTCCAAAAATGTCAAGTTTGAGCACCCAGTTAAGCACCTTCTAAATGGAGTGCTAAACTGCCCCGTTGGGCATCACGTCTGCTGATGATGCGCGGGATATTTCTGAAGAAGGCTTCCTTATTGTGCTTGAAAGGGCTTCAAGTAACGATAACCATTGTCCTCCATAAGAGAGACCTTATTTGAATGCAGCCAATTGATGGAAATCCCTGCACCCTCTAGTGAATTCAGTAGCTTCCCTGACAATCGATAAGCTGAGTTCGTTGTCAAATGGAGGCAATGTGGTGTCAACAAAGCGACGATGCAGCGTGTGGTTAATTCTACTTGACTGAAATTGGTTGACCACCAGAGTCTGTCTTCTTTAAAGTTGCCCAAAGAGCTCAAGAAGTCAACATGCAGCACGTCTGAGGTAAGACGGTGCGAATTCAAGAAGAAATGTGTGTCGGTTGGTGGTTGGTTTAGGTGGCTACCCGATTTGGCTCAAACCGAGTACAGAAGCGCAGTTGCGCCGTTTCGATACCACACCACGTAGACCTAGGTTGTTTGGGTTAGCTAAAGCCAGCCTGTGGAGTTTAGGAATTTGATCATGTTCGGTATCCTTTGGTTTCCGATCTCGGGGAGGTAGCTAAGGAAGAATTTGCCGAACGCCATATATCCCTGTTTGGCTAGTGCCGGACATTCACAGAGAAAGTGAGGCAGACTCTCCTCTGGGTGGGTGTCGAGGCAACTCCGACAGCGTGGGTTGAACGGTATTCCGAGTCTAGCCGCGTGGATGCCTATGGGCCAATGCCCCGTGCTTACAGCCATGACTCTAGCTATTTCGGAGCGATTTCTATTCAGAAGGCCATCAGTCCTATTTTTCGAGTTGGGGAGCCAGGTTTTCCTGGAAAATTTGTACTTGGATGACTCGGTCCACCGTCTTCTAGCTAAGGACAGGAAGTGTTGGTAGATGATGGTTGATTGGGGGTCCACCAGCTCAGTGGGGGTGTTGCCGGAAACTCCTAGCTTGGCCACTTCGTCGACAATCTCATCTCTATATTTGTGTGGCCTTGCACCCAGACGAGAGACACAGGCCTGCTTGAGTTCTTCCGTGCACTGTTGCGCCAATTTAGATGAAGTGGTTACTGAGGAGATGGCTCTTATGGCTACTTGGCTGTCGCTAAGGATCGCTGCGGCTCTATCGTGTGCTGAGGATCTTACGCGCTTCTTTGTTGGTACTACAGCCTGGAACATACTCGAGTGACCTGAAATGTGTGCATTCTTCGATTCGTCAAAAACAATGAACGATGCCACTTGCCTGTCACAATGTCATAAACCATTCGTAAGAAAAAAAAAATTGAATTCCTTTTGAACTATTTCAAGAACATGTGAGACCTGTTAAAGACCGCCTTATCCTTCGTTTGCGCATAAAAAATAATGTTCACTATTTTATGTCAACGAGTTTATTTATAGTCAGCCCACCAATTCACTTCCCTAAAGAGTTATACCTCGAGACGGAAACATGTTGACCTTCGACTACGTTAATTACCACTAAGGCGGTGTTAATTTTATTCAGAAAATCAAGCCTACGAGGCGAAGATAAAAATCGAAGAGACACGACAGATCTTGCCAGCGAGGTGTACATCTGTGGATGTACTGCTTCCATGGGCACCATCTTACGATGGCCTAAAAGTCAGAGAATCAATGAGAGCTTTGACAAAACAAATCTAGGGCAACGTTTTCAGTTGATTTTCATTTCCTTGTTCTTGTTTCTGGTTGGTTATGTTTGGCTATTGGAACGAATTTGAACATTTGGGACTCTTCCACTTTCCCTTCTAAATGGCCAAGTTTGACTAAAAATTTCTTTGACAGTTGTATTCTCTCGCTGTGGATGGGATTTTACCCTGAAAGTGGAGTGAACTCACTTATTCACAAGCGATTGTGCTGCCACCGACGGTTAATCTACGTACTAACCAGAAATCAAAAATCTGTAGTTGTAGGCGGCTTCACAACTGATTGCCCTCTTTTTTTTTGAATTTCTTTTTCCTTTGCTCATAAAATTGCAGCCTTATCCTGACTCGTGTCTCTCCCTATTCCTGATTGCTTCTCCTGTCCTGATTGCTGTGCATTATGTCACTAGTATGTGATAGACGAGGCTAAAAAGACTCAAGCTTACCCTGTTACTTATCAGGCGTCGCATGAGGCGTTTAAGCCTAAGTTAGTGATTCATCCATTCTTGACGATCAATGCTCTTACTTCTCAGGCGTCGCATGAGGCGCCTGAGCCTAAGCTAGTGGTTCATCCATTCTTGGCGCTCAATTCTGTGATGCTTAGAGTCAGCAAAGTTCTCTTACATCCACGGTCTTAATCACTTCTAAGGTCGACGACTCTAAGCAACGACCTCCCTTTCATTGTTTTTCGAGCAAGTTCCTTCAAGTTACGACCAAGCTGTTACGACTTACCGCCTTTATCGGGAAGTTTGAGCCCTGTAATAAATATATAGATGGCGCTATAGCCAGAAGAGGTGCTGCTCTCTCAAGGGCCGAGAGGACTTAGAGTTTAGAGCTCACTCCGAAAGGAGAAGTTCGAAAAGCTTTCTCCTAGACAGGAATGCTCTTTGAGTGTTGTCAGTGACTCGAAAGAGGTAAGGCCGTGTCGCACTGGGTGTCAACCCTAGACATCATAGGTCACATACCCACCCTGCCACGGTTACCACTGGGCTGTGATCCACTTAAACGTTTCTCTGCTAGCATCTGAATTCAAATCAGAATTGGTTTCCAAGTGTTCGGTTTGGCTGAGCCTCATTGAGTGACTCATTAGCTATTCATTCTCCATTCGCCATCAGAAGCGATCCATGGATGGTCTTCGTTGACGTTCGCCAAGACCAAACAGTCTTGCGTCCGCGCAGACTTGGTCTTGTTGCCGGACAGCCGGTCTTCCTCTCATTCTCGAATCAGACGGTAGGAGCATGTTCGAATGAGAGCCGCTTATGGAGCACCGCTTGCCGAAAGCGATTCTACTCTAGAATGTCGTTTGTGGAGCTGATCCCTTGCCTGAGCCGGACAAACTTGGAATTGTTGCTCTCCATCGTGGTGTTTCAAGGGACACGAGCATTTTTTTGATCAGTCCTATGTGAGCTCGGGCGTGTTTTATTGAGAATCTATACTCAGCTCAGTATTGATTCTCAATAAAACGCCCTTTTACTCATTTTACGTTTTTGTGTCAAAAGTTGGTGAGTGTCTTTGCTTTCATTTCGATTTTTTTTTTCAAAAGTCAGGTCATCAATGGCTGGTTGAACGCTCTTGTCACCCGGATTCAGTTCTTAGGTTCCCGCGATGAATAAACTTTGTCCTGGTACCTTGGCATAGCTCTCGCAAACACAAGATGGATAAAACGTAGCTTTGCCTGTGAATTCGCTGATGTGACGACTGCTTGGGCCGATTGTCATACACCCGTTCCTCGAACCTTAAGCGCTTGTTCTGGGAGTCACCCGCAATGGATGCTGCATCTTCTTGTTTGTTTTGTAACTGCCTTCTCCAGAATGCACTTTTCGTTGTGCGCTCACATGAATGGAGGAGATCGAGCGCTCAGCTACCACGACAAGTGGACAAGGTCCTCAATTCGCTTGATGTGCCTACTTGGAGGCAGTCAGAGATCATGGCGACGCTGGGTCCAGCAGGACCTAAGTGAGACGTGGTTTACACCCGTCCACCCACCATTTTCCGATTCACAGCACCATCCAAAGGACAAGGAACACATGGGCGGACACGTAATCATGTTTGCTTCAGGTTCATGGGAACTAAAACCAGACGCAAACATGCTTACGTGTCCGCCCACTTCGATCAGACGCCAAGCGAAATCGAAAGTAACCTCCGCTGCCGTCCCTCACAATTTGCACTCTAGCACGCACGTGTTAACTGAATCACCGAACGGGCGGGCGGTCTGCACACAAATTAACCGCCAGCATCTAATGACGTGCTAAAATTTCATCAGCCTCTGAGGTAAGGCTTGAGTGGCTTACATTAGCGCAATCAGATGCAATTTTTGTGGCTACACGGCGGGTCATGTCGGTCGGGCTTTGGTGGCAAGGTGGAGTTGAGGCCGGTCTTGCTCAACTGCAATCAACTTCCACAAAATGTCAAATTCACGTTACGTGGCCACGGGCAATATGTGTTAACATTTTGCGCGAACTTTAAGAGGAATCGAAATGAGGTGCCGTTTGTGCGGGTGAATGGGTTCTGAAGTGGATGTTGAACTTTGCCATAAGACGGTTTTCTTGAGGCTTGGCTTTCGAAATGAGAGGGCACCGGGGTGGGCCTGGGTCTCAATCGGCAAGCGACATCTAAGTCTTTGGCCATCATCAGGTCGTGTATCCACTTATGGACCGTAGGGGATCTACAGCGCCTACAAGCCAGTGTTTGCTGCTTCTGGCAACGTGCCCAACTTCTTTCCCCTTGCTGTGCCTCCTCCTCGTCTTTGGCTAGCTGCCTCCAGTTTCGCTCCTTAGACGCGGCGGCGATTAGTCCTCTGTTCAGTTCTCCATTTCTCTGGGAGGTTTGAGGTAAGGACGCCGTTCTTGAGAGGGACACCCGCCTCTCTGCTTACAGTCATCACTTAGTCTGTAGAGCGGTCTATAAGCATTTCGACGACGCCAAATTGATCCCAAGATGAGCTCGCTCTGTCAGAAACCTCGCACCGCGTCGTGTATCCAACCGACGACGCCCACCTGTCGGTGGCCATAAGTGAGTAGTTGAAACATTTCCATTCGAAAATGGAAAGTGGTCGGTCCGAAAATGCCACCAGACCAACGCCAAAAAACGATGTCGACTCGATCAGATTCGTCATAACCCGTTTGTTGAACAGCCTTCACGCATGTTCGACATGAGTGCTCTATTTAAGGCGAGCGACATTTGAACGAGAGCGAAAAAAAAAGGTTAATGAATGCTTTTAAATTCCCCCTCGAAAGGTTACCCGGTTAGGCATTGTCGCTGGCTACTTTATTTAATGCCGAAAATGTCAAACGAGTTTTTTTAGCATTTCCAGTTGGCCCCCCTCAGCTTCTGTTCGACACGCTGTACCGTAAACAACGGCTAATCGCCTTTCACGACTCTTCTCGAATGCAAGTCGATTAGACAGCCCGAGCAACGAGTTCCTCTGTCCACCTCAGCCGTGGAGCGAGCGCGCGCCATGCCCCCTTGCGAGATTATCGCAATCAAATAGAATCAAAGCTAATTTCCCTTTCTATTCATCTCAGGGCTACATTATTCAACTCTTATCGCACAGCCCTCGGGCGAGAACAATTTGCCGCGAGAGGCAAGAGGAGGCGACGAGGAGACAGATCACGCGGGGAAATAAAATAAATAAAGCCAACTCGAGCCGAGAGGAGGAAAACCACTTTACAATCGAAACTATACGAGAAACAAGACACGAAATACGACACAGAAACAGAAACAGCAAGAAAAAAGTGTTCTGCCTTGAAAAAGCGACAACCCGCTCTGACGGTGTGCGCGCGCATGCCTTAAGGCAGCTAATGGACTGCACCTGTATTTCTCAATTCGCTCTCTGTCCACAATCACATCGGTCGGTGCTGTAGGTGCCCTGCTGCTGCTGGTGTATTGACCAACTTCAAAAGCCCACATGGACTGGGCCTCTAAGCCTGGCTGGCCAACAGCCAGTTTCCCACATGTCATCTGTCGAGAATCAAAACGAAAACGAAAATCATTTTCCAAACGCAGAAACAATGGACGGCTGTGTGAGGTATCTTTTGTCCGCAAAAACTTTTCTGTTTCACGCCGAAGCGTGAATCTTAAGTGCCCCCAGCCAGACCAACCGCCATCGCATACCGGTCGACTAGTCTTGCTGTGACACACATATTTTCTGGTTTATTGATTTACTGCCGCTGCTGCTGGCGGCTGAGTGATTTTCCAGATGCGCGACCCGCACGCGGGGGGACGCACTGCGTTTGATAGTTTTGAAAGGTGGTCGCTACGTTCGCTGGCCTGGCTACTGGGATCGATAATTTGAGTATATCCACGCATGCAGATAGCTGTCGATAGTTAATAACTTTTTTCGGTGTCGGCGTCGGTGTCGCGCTTGCGCTGTCTGTACGCTTGTGCATTAGTCATCGCAATCGATCAACAAAGCTAAGCAAACGTGTTGTGAAAAGCGCCCCCTTGTCGGCGGATAATGCGGGGAAAACTTGTTTTGCGAGCTGTCTTGTGACTTGCTGGCGTTTCACCAGAGCTGCACTTTGTTCGATTTCTGGATTTGGGGTCAGGCTGTGGATGCTAGCGAATTGTTGCAAGTTTTAGATGTGCAACTCGCTGGGAGTGCACTTCTCTTCGATCACCTTTCAGTGGGTTCGTCTTTGAGCTGGTTGCGAAAATCGTTCACCTCTCGGATCCGCGACTCATGGAGGTTGTGACGTCGTCCATCTTCATCAGTGGCGCCACTTACAGGGTGACCAGATGGGAACGATATGAAAAGGAATGTGAATAGAAGAACAGTGGTCTGAAGCATGGCACTGGTTCTGGCCTGGTTTTGAAGCTACGTTCGTGCCATATTTTTCGGAGTGGCACATCATTTAGTACCGCTTGAGTGATCCAAGTGGTCGGTCCGGAATAGCGTCTCAAATGTTGACCTCGATCTCGTCCTAAAGGTTGGCTTCTTAGCGTGTACTTAGGTCTTGACGAAGGGTCGGAGCGTCCAATTGATGGACGCTCGCCATGAGATGACCCAGTTCTCCTTCACAACTTCGGGCGTTGCATCGCTTGTAGCGTCGTCTTGTGGGAACCATGCGCCATATAGTTGGAATCACAGATCGGCTATGTGACACCGTCCACCTCTGGCCACAGGAAGTCGGTTAATTGACGGTCTCCTTCCTCATTTTGGACAAAAATGAAGGTCCATCCATTCCGCCATGCCATAAAAGTCAACCTTTCTGTATGCACTGATGCTTCGGCCAACTCTTGTGGAATGTGTTCGGCCCTGGCTTGAGGAGAAAGCCTCTGAAGATGAGTCTTGGCCCCGAAATTCGGGCCTCCCACCGACATTTTCAGCGCCCCATTAGAGAACTCGGGGCGTTGTCTTCGGCTTTAATTCTCGCCTCAGCACGAACGGTGGCCCAAATCCAACCACAAAATAAGTCGCATTGGCTCTCTGGCGCTGTCCAGTTCAGCCGATCGGCGCCTAATCGAAATTTCTGGGTCTTCCTCGATCTTCTTGCATCAATCTCTGCTTGACTGGTGTCCTGAGGTCCAAACGAGTCCAAACGAAACTCACGCCGAAACTTCTTGTCTGCACACTGAAGCCGTGAGTACGACTGACCTCACGACTGAGCCGGAATTTCGATATTCCTTGATTGGCACGCTCGACAAGCTGGAAATGATGCGCGATAAAATGGCAACCATCAGGGCTGCATGCGGCGGCATCGGTAGATCTTATTTTTTCGAATTCGAGATGGAGACACTGTTACCGTCCATGGCCTTAGATATAGATCGGTGTTAACCGACTTTCTGGGGCCAGAGCTGACTTAATGAGTTAACACTGGCACTGGCATGTGTCTAAGGGCTGGGGAGTACGATTGCACTTAAGTATCCACATTCTAGCAGCTACCTGATGCACTCTGGAGGATAGGTTAGGTTTGGCTGAATTGGCTGACTGCTCCTTGGCAGCAGTGATACCTGGGGCCACTGTGTTACCACGCTGACGACAGGTTGTTAAAGTTGAAGGCTCCTAAGCGACTCCTCCTCGTTTCGGCAACTCCTGCAGACGAGTGGGTGAGAGCGTACCTTGAGGCGTGTGCTTAAATGGCACATTGTCCAGTTATGACGCCGGTAGTGGTTCCAAGATTCCGCCTAGTCATTCTGATCAGGAAGCGGAAGCGTTTTGAATCGAGATTCGGCCATACGGAGTCGCTGTTTCGTAGTGAAGCACCCAGTGCCTCAGTAGCAGTAGTTTGCAGGTTCAGTCGATGTGGGCATGGAGGTATCCACTCCACTTGGAAGGAGTTCAGCCCATTCCAGCGAGTTCCTCCGCTTCACTGTTCCCTGGACAGTGACACAGTGCCCCGTCACCCACAAAAGTTGGCCATTTCGTTGAGAGTGTATCGATTCAGGGAGGTCCTTGAGTTGAAAGTGACATCACCCAGAGTCTTGATCGCTGCCTGACCGCTGCTTGATGTTACAGAACAGGGCTTTAGGTTCTTGGCACTCACCCCCGTCTTCGATCGGTTCGAGAGCAGTGCCAAGGATAGTAGAGTATACAGAGCGGAGTTCTGCCCAAATTTGCAACGATCGTTCACCTGCCTGCCGATTAAAGGCATCGGCGGGAGATGAGGGAGTGTTTAGAGCTGCGGCGGGAGCTGATCTTAGCACACACATCCGTTGCACCCTTTCGGTTTGCATTTGGTGTCTCATTTGAACTCCGTCTTGACCTGACACATAATCCCTTGAGCGCTAGCAAATTATAAAAGAAGGCCAAAGCCAAAGCGTCTACATAAATTGTTGCCTTGCCTGATAAGGTTCAGTCCTCCCTCCAATTCCTGCCGACGTTGCGTGCCGAGTGATCGTCAATTCAAATCCTAAACCATTCTAGGTCTGGCTTGAAATGACATTTCTTTCACGGATGTTTGAAAAGTAAGTTTTCCATTCTAGGCAAAATTTGCATGAGAGGCGAACTCGTTGCACAGCCACGGTGAAAGGTTCTCCTTCTGGTTTGGCAATTTATGACTCGGCCAACAAAATAAACCTTCCGCAAGTTATGTCATCTTCGAATTCAATGCAGTCGCATCCATTCCGATATCGGAAATGTCAGCATGTTTTCTTGATCGCTGTCAAGTCAATTACCTGCTCGCACGGAGCCACCATCCAGATGTTCCTCATTAGAATACCCGTCCCATATCACGAATGACTTCCACTTCAAGTTTCTCGGTCGAAGCAACTGTGATCTGGTTGAGTCCCTAGTTGGACGCCATCCAGTTTAAGGCAAATTAAAAGATCACCATGAGCGGACCTCGCTTTCCGCCTCAAGTGCATTTTGATCTTAAGTCCGACAAAACGATTGTTGAAAGAAAACAAAAACAAATGCAGCCCATTCCACCTTCGTCAAGCATCCACTAGGCAGCACGCCACTCGCAATTCACTTTCGTTTGCCTCCAGACTTTCTCCGGCTCCCTTTGCTGCAACCGACTAACCCTCGTCTCGACTGATCTCTTAAGTACCCGTCAAAAGTATCTCCGGCCCCGTCCTCTCCCAGCGCTTGATGACAACGAAAGTCACTTTGCACAGCTTGTGTGTGTTTTTTCGCGGATTTGGCTTCCACGGTTGGACGAGTGCACCCGTATGGGTCTCTCTAATTCCGTGTAACCTTATATGAGCATAAAAACTCATGCCACTCACTGTGTGAGCACCTTTCACTGGCGTGGATACGGTGCTACCATAAGTCAGCCACACAGAGTGATAAGTCGGATTCGAAAAGCGATATTGTATCTGCAATCGCGCACCACATAATTTTCAGTCTTCGTTCCTGCTCAGATCCGAGCGCGGCGAAACCGTTCAATCTGGTTCGAGCGACCATTGACGACGACGACGATCATGATCGAGATGATGATGATGTGCTGGTGGCGTAAGCCCATTGGCTTGAGTCCTAAATCGTTAAATCGTAATCCCATCTGGTTATTGAACTTTTTTCGGCCGGTGGAGAAATAAGAAGAGCAGAAGACGGATTGGTGCAACACACAGCAGCGCAGACCTGTTGCGGCGTCGGCGGCGGTGTGGTTGATGTATCGGTTTCCACTGCACCTCTGCGGCTCTCAAATGTTAAACGAGACCGAGATATGACACTCTGCTTAGGTGTCGTATTGACGGATGGCTTGGGAAACGGTTTTTTTTTTTTTTTCTTTTGGTTGGAGTATGGTGTGGCAAACGAAAGAGTTGGCTTGCGAACTTTGCAATCTCGCGGTTGGTGAACTGTCTTGGGGGCTCAGGTTTTATCGCCTAGAGGGTGTTGAACTTCAGCAGCGGTTGAGGTGGTCTCCGGTTGGACTGCGTGGTTATGTCTGTGTTAAGTCCTTCCTTGCCTTAAGCTGTTCCGAGCATCTGCTGAAGTGCCAAACATCATATGAGTCCCAAAGAAAGAAATAAATAGAAAAGATGTGCTCCCATCACCCAGTCATCTGACGTGAAACCATGTCGTTTGAGAACGATTCACCACATCAAGCCCAGTCAGCTGTGAGTCAAAGCCTGAGTCAGCATTCGGTTCTAATGACTTCATCAGAACGTAATTAACGGTTAAACTAGACACCTACGGCCTCCAAAAACAGGTTCATCCCCACAAACGAGTTCAAATCGAATGCACTGCCAT
This sequence comes from Eristalis tenax, assembly GCA_905231855.2. Lineage (NCBI taxonomy): Eukaryota > Metazoa > Arthropoda > Insecta > Diptera > Syrphidae > Eristalis > Eristalis tenax. The sequence continues at coordinate 27,309,233 of HG993126.1, forward strand.
CCACACAGTCCATACCGCCCGATAGGCATCTAATGAACCTGCTTGTCCCGCAATTAAACCCAGGTAATGTAAATAAATGAGTCTCCATTGAGCTTGTCAATGGTACAGTTTTAATCCGACTCAGCAGACCTGTGCGACACCAGGCCGACACTTAAATCGCTTACGGTCCCTTTCCGCTTCGCTATCGATCATCACATCTCTGCCGCGTCAGCTTTAAGCTTCAATGACGCAAAGCCTGTTTCGTTTTGTTTTGTCATTCGGCAGCTCCCGCCCCCCGATGACGACGACCGATCGACCTTGTTGCGATTAAAGTTTATTGCATTCGCCTATCAGGCATGGCGCACACAACCAGATTTGGGCTTGGACGCTGAGCGAGGCTATGGCTCAGCTCGATGGACTTCCTGTCCTCATCGAGAATTGCTCATGAGGTAACCAACTCACGGAGTTGCCAAGTACGACGTCACTTGGAAGACGACTCAAGAACACATGTGCTTTGGGAAAGCATTGTTTGTTTTCGTGTTTTGCGGTCGTGGCGATACATATTTATGAGGGCTTAGTCGATGACTTTCGGACGAGTGTCGCAGTGGATGGATACGCTAGTCTTTTGAGTGGTGTCAGGGACAAGTTGGTATCTTGTTTCTAGACCGACGCTCGATTGCAGATTCTGAGGGTACTGATCTCGATCAGAACAATGACCTTCGAATAATGGGGTCAATGCGCGGGCAGATGAAGATGGCTTGTGATTGGGAGGCGCAGTCTAAGACGCTGTCCTTCATCCTTGACGAGTTCCAACCATCAAGCATCCCTTATTCATCGGCGCTCACAATTTGATGAAAATGGGTGAAAAGACATCCATTTTGTTCAAAAAAAAAAACTAGAAAAAATTACAGGTTATGCATCACATTTTGGTCATGATCCCGTACCGCACTCTTCCGACCGCTATCTACGCCAGCGGAACCATGAATCGCAGCGCAGATCTCCTCTCCAACCTAGAGCTTCGATACTTCCCATGCCCCTGCGTCGGAGAACAGGCCGGCGATGGTCAGTGCCTTGAATGAAGCCACGTTGATCCTTCGAGAGATGGCTCCCTTCCTCAACCGCTCCTTGAGCTGAAATGAACAGCGACTGACAAGAGATGTTTTGTGCTTGAACTCGGTTCTGCTGTTGTTTGTACCCTTCACTCGAGTCCACGTTAAAACGCCTCATTATGTCCAAGACGTCGATGATGTCTGTCCATTCCAGTTTCCATTTGAGTCACTTCTGTCTGAATGCCTGCAAATGGACGCGCCATTAACTACTCCCTGCGTTCTACCAGCCACGACAATGTGTGCTAACAGGACAGACTTCTCGAACAGATCAGATCGTGCCTCTTGTGTTAGCGTGTGAGTTCTGCACGATCTACCTCAGAGCGAAGTTGAGACCTCACATGACGGCGCGTCAGCTTGTCTACAGCCTTTTGGCATTGCCTCAGTGTCGGCGAATTCTTTACCGAAGCCTCGGTCAACCTCCGCAACCTGACGAATTTGCCATGAATGTCGGCGTGAAGCCCGTCTCAACCTTAACGACTAGGTGCGACTGCAGTTCTTAAGTCTTCAGAGTCATGCCTGCTGACCCGATCGAGCTGCTCGCACTGGTCCGGTTCATAGTCACTGTTCAACTACATGCCTGCTGCATGTCGACATCAGACAGAACCAAACGAGCATTGCATCGAGTCGTAGCCCGTTTGGAAGCTTTGAACTGCCTTCAAACACTGACATTTATCCGAACTCGAGTCGAGCTCATCTCCAACTGCATGCAGACGAGCTGCACAAGTTCGTGTCCGTGTGTCACGAGAGGGTTCACCGATGACGAAAACTCGGTGCTCTCAGAGCATCCACCTGCACCGTGATGTCCCACAAGTCGTCATCGAGACCAATAAACCCAAGCGAACGATGCAATCGTTGCTCCAAAATTGGCTGGCAGCTGTGCGGGCAACCACACTCTCGTCCCCATGCTGGGCTGCTTTCTGATATCTGAATTCGATACCGAATCGGTTTCACTTTCTATACCCGGTCCTACCTCAACGCGCCCAGAGTCCGCCGCTGTTGCGACAGATGTGTACCTCTTTCAGTTTGCTGCTTGTGTGAGCCTTTCCTCGTGTGGATACACCGCAAATCGATCGCATTGCACCTGAGTGCATGCAGCCCGGCTGTGTTTTGCGAAATCCGACAAGAGGGGGAGCGAGACAGAGCCAAAGAGGGCTCAATGATGCGCGGCATTGGTCTGGATTCGGTTCGGAAGATGACGGGGAGTGACGTCGTGTTGAAAGGTCTGGGAGTGGCTGGCGCTCGGCTTGAGTGGGTTCTTCAAACAGTCCGGCGGCGCATCCGGACGACAACAACTTTCATCATCTCGACTGGCAGTGAATGCCACCACAGCACACAGTGACTGCGCTGGCCTTTGACCTTTTGCAGCCGCGCGGCGGCCATCTGCTTGACAGCTTCGCAAAGCCTCGCATCTAATGAGTGGGACATGCAGAGATAAATTAGCGATTTACAACCGCGCCACGGTGCTAATCTCTTAACTGAAGTACGTCCGCGCTGCGAATCGAGCGGCGGCGGCGGCTGACCAGCGTCTAATCTCGGCGGTGACACGTACCTCAGCCGCGCCGGCGGGGGTACTTTGTCTCTGCATCAGCGGCAGCATCATGAGACAAGTGGTTTTGCTTCGCTTTCCCTTTGGCGGAAGTGCACAGCGGTGGCGGCACATTCCACGCTTGATTTCTTTATTTCGAGACGATGACGCAAGGTTGTCTGCTGCTCAGCAATGGACCTGTCAAGCGTGAGCTGTCAAAATGCCAAATCAACCGATGCCAAGGAGGCGGGCGGGCTTTTCTTTTGTTCTTGCGAGACGCCCTGGAAATGGAGTGCACCTCACGCATGAGTGAGCGAAAGAGAGAGATAGAGAGAGAGAGAGAGAGAGAGAGAGAGAGAGAGAGAGAGAGAGAGCACCAAACAAACAGACGCGGAAGGTCTCAACCGTTAATCATATGCTTCCGTCAAAGCGAGCCACCAACGAGGTCTAGGCGAAGGAGACTGGTATGTCTCCCCGTCCGACAGCCAGCAAAGAGGTGTGCCTCTCGGTGACTATCAGTCATCATCGCTGTCATCGGGATAATTTAGTGTGTACGCCAGCCTCGAATCGCCGAACACAAACAACAGCAGCCGCAGCCGTTGTCTAAAATCAACTTTGTATAATTTATCAAATCGCGGAAGAGATCAGTGGCGATGATCAGCGGGTGCGAGGGCTTCAAAAAAATTAGCCTCTCCTCGGAACCTGTTCCAAGGTGAGTGCGTGCCACTTTGATTATGCGTCGAAGCGCTCAAAGGTTGCGCCATCGATTTTGACAGCGTGTGTCTAATTCCCGGCTGATTATTGACTGGAAGGGTGCGCGCTGCTTCCTCGAGTGCGGGGAAAAACGAAAAGTCGCGTTCGATTTCGCAGACATTACGTCGGGACAGGTTTTGGGGTTGCCACGCACGAACACACGTCATGCATGTGACCGCGCTGCGTGCCGATGTGGCGAGAAGAAAGTTGTTTCTCTTGATTGACTGCCGTCGCTGCTTGCGGGTTGTTGTCAAATGGATCTTAATGAATTGTCATTAGACGAGCAACTCGTTGGGGACTAATTAGAGACTACGCTCTCGGCGGACGGACGGTTGTGGTGGATGATGGCGTGGAGAAATTGCGACATCAATCGAAAGTGATCAGTATGAACGGGTGTCGGCCCTCGATGCGGTGGGGCTTAAGGCAGTTGGAACGGTGATCGCTTAGGGACGACGGCAAAGGAATGGCAAATTGTAGAGAAATGCGGAAAGCCTTAAGTATTCCCAGAATCACTGCTGTTTCACAAACGGTTGTGTTGGCAGAACTTGTGTTGGCAGAACTTGCGTTAGCAACACTCTCACAGCACTCTCACAACTCCGACAGCATTGATTCAAACGTCGCTTCTAACCCGAATTTTAGGCAAACAACATGACAGCTACACTTTTTCTTGCGTTTTTTAACAACAGCGAAGATATAAGTGTATCGCCGAACACATCCTGTGAGATTGAATAAAACGTCACATCTGACATTTCAGAAAACAGTGCACCTTCATACAACATCTGTCAAAATAGCCCGACAACCACACGTCATTTTCTGTGTTCCTACAGAAGCGATGATGCAAGTGTTCTTTGAACACATCCTGAGATATTGACATAAACGTCACTTCTGACATAAAAGCATCATCCAACATCAGTCAAAATACCGCGGCAACTACACTTCATTTTCTCATTTTATTATATGTCGATGAGTCAAGCCTATCGCCGAACACATCCTGTAACAAGGATTGGCATGGAATTAAACGTCACTGGCACTAGACCTGAAGTGTGGAAGACAGTGGCAGCAGTGTAACAGTAGCTGCTGTAAAAGCGCGACAACTACACAAAATTTCTGTTTTTTTTGTTTTTTTTTAACAAAAGCGGCTATGGACGTGTATCGTCGAACACATCCTTGACTCCAGGGACGGCATTGCAGAGTGGTATTGTAAATATTGAAATAAATTTTGGAAGGTTCTGTCAACAAAAGTGGAAGGGCCATAATTGTTGGTACATCCCTCTTCGTCCGACCGTCACTCCTTCCATCCCGCCGTCCACCCGCGGCCAGTCTGTCACTATACGCCTGTCACACTAAACAATGTTAGCTTCGAATATAACTTCAACTGATCTTCACTACAACAGATGACTAACAACAGCCTCAGCGAACGAATAGGTTCCAAAATGGCTGCCTGTCATCCAGCTTGTGGTCCGGACTTAACTTCCCTGCTTGGCATGCGTCAAACCGAACTGTCACCCGAGACTATGTGTGTTTCCAATCTTAGGTTTGCCATTTTATAATATGCATCGCTTAGTAATCACTGGACGCTTCAAAATCATGAAAACTGACTCCACTGAGAGTGATGGTGTAGTAAACACGTTTCTGGCATAACGAGCGACGATTGTTTGTGAAAGACCTCGCAGAGACTGACTCCCTTACAGATGGCTTAATGCATATCCGTCATCGAAATCCAAGCTCTACAGAAAATATGACTCGAAGTGAACGCGTTGAAGACTATCCACATCGAACCAAGCGAAGCTAAGATCCCTAAGCTGTCCCAGTTTTGGACATCATGGCAGGCGCCATTGTTGGGCACCGCCTGTTAGAATCCCTGATGAACGATTTCTGTATACATTGCATGGGCAAGGAAGAAGTTGCGATCATCTCAGTTCTATGGACGATGTTCCCTGCTATCTAATCTCTCAAAGATCAAATCTAAAGTACACCAATTTAAGAGTCACTTGAACTGGTTTCCCACGAGCAGTCTGCGTGATGGAACAATGGATTCGGCAGAGTCCATTCCTACTCCACCTCCGTCTACCATAAAACACATCGGTTTAGCTCCGGTCAGACGACGGGATGGCGCAGTTGATGGCTTAAGTGGCTTCCCTTGGTTAGTGGGGTCCACTTTTCCCCCGCCCAACCCACCTTAGTTCCGGCCACTGAAAGATCCACCTCGGATTGTAGCGCCACTCATATTATCTTGGTTGACAGTTAGACCACCGCCTGGGTGGCCGTCAGTTTGACCACACAATTCCTAAAATTATCATGTCAGTGGCTGGCTACGTGATTTCCGCACTCGTCTCCAAAAGAGGAAGGCGTCTGACGCTCGTAGGCCTCACCAAGCTGCGCAGTTCTAAGTGCATTGCCTCACAAGCAACCGAACAAATCTCTGCAGAAGTTGCGTAACGAAACCACAAGTAGACCATTCGATCGCTCCTTGGTTGGTCATAAATCACGAACAACGCCTGCGATAGCAGAAGAAGTGAACACGACTCTTGGCAGTAAACTCGAAGAGATTACGACTTATTGAATCAATCAATTGAACACTTTGTTGCTCAGTCTCGCGCAAAGGCGGATGTGGTTGACATTGATTTGGCAATCAGAGACGGAGCTGTGAAAACGTTAAGCCCCCGATGCGTATCTCAAAATAATTCAAAAAACTGGTTTGGTTGGAAAAGAAGAAACGCGAACAAAAATTAAGGTCAACTTTATATGACGTGTAGGGTCATTCTTGGAATTTTGCAACTTTGAGTGGAATGCATCAACTGCGACTGCGCTACGTTGTTAGCCTCAACTACGCGTCTCCCAAGCGACTGCAATGTTTTGCTGGTACAAGTAGCAGCTATTCAAGAGGGCTGGCTCGTCATTATTGACTCCGAAAGACGGAATATCCAACGACAAACTGCAAGATAGTAAAACTCTGCTGCCTATCTCTGAAAACGATGCCACGGACTGAAGCCATAGACAGAGCCAATCGTAGATGGGCGGAATTGGGCACCTGTAGCACATCGAAGACGATGTGGTCTCCACTTGAAAACTAAAGCTCTCCTAGATCTAGATAGAAGACGAAGTAGTCAAGTCGTAGTGGTAATCACTGTCCATTGTCTAATTGCCAATCTGGGCGAAAACTTCGGACGCAGGGATGAGGAGGATGAGGAGGATGACTGAGCTACACTACCTCGGAACCTGCCCGGCCCTTGCAGTGACAAGAACAAATCATACGGGCAGCTATTCCTTCAACAGCCTTGAGGATATAGCGAACATAAGTATAAAGGACATCCGTAAATTTCTACAAATCTCCAACTGGTTGTTATATAAGAATAACATGGGTGGCAGTACAGCTTCCCAGCAACCACTCGGGTTGTGCGTGCTATTGTTGTCTCACGAGTGGCAGGCATCTACAGTTTTTTGCCGACTCCGGACGGCCGATTTGAGAATCTCTTCCTAGACAGTTACACTCTTTGAGCATTGACACTAGAGAGGTGGGGCCGTGAAAAGTATTTTGCTCGTACCGGGATCGAACCTGGACTAAGTGGCTCCAATGCGTAGGGATCGTCGCACCTACCGACAACGCCACGGACGCTAATAATATCAACAGAGGAAAATGGCGATCAAGTCAAATCAAAGGAGTGTCGGGAAGAGCCAATGAAGTGACAGCACAATGGACCTTAAAGGTCTAAGTGAGACAGAAACCCCTGAGGAGTTTTTGTCAGTCACGTCTACCTGTCTGGCTGACTACACGCCCTCCACAGATGGACTTGGAGGATACGATTCGGTCACAACACGAGAAAACACGGGATGTGAGATGCAGTGAGAAGAATGCAAAGAGTGGGAAGAAGTATGGATCTGTGACACTAATAGTTCACCATTCAGCGACTGTCTGTCGATGCAAAGTATTTCGACAGTCACTCGTGCGTATTCACTTCCGACTAACCGAGTGAAATATGAGGCTGATGACCCAACTGGCGTGCGGAGTACGTAATCCGTGGTCCGATGGCTTCAATTCTCGAAGTGTCTAGAAATGGACAAAAAAACGCCATAAGTTCCAAGTTGAGCCAGGTCAATACAGTCGCCTTGCTTCAAGTGCTTCCCAGCCCGAGATTGTTTACCGTCTCATTCAGTGGCGGTTTACAGATGGTGAGAGGTATTCCTTTGTAGTAGTGGACGCTTAGTGGTCCGTACACAGTTGTGATGTTTCTTTGGCCCGGCACCGAAGACAGGCGCTTTTTAAACACAGCGGCCATCTCAAATGTTGTGCGACAGCTTAGAGTTCTGAGACATAATCTCCAGAGCCTTGACAGCGTCTCGGCCATCTATGGAAATGCAGACATTACGTGCTTCCATTTAAGGCATGCTAGAGCCTCGCTGATCGGCAAGACAGTGGTGTGATAAGGACTGGATCCTTGTCAGACTTAAATTTAGCTTCTTAGAGGAGACACCGGTAGCGTGCTCCCTCTTTTGTCTTGGAGCCACGCGGGTAAAGGTGGAGGGCGTGTGATTATTTTCCCAGATTCCCAGAAACTGTGTTCCGAAGTTGGATGCGTGTCAGCTGATTGATGAAGTTGAGCTTACCTATTTACCGTACTTAGTGGACCTTTCGGAGGTTGATACAAGACTGATGGTGTTAGTGGCTTGTTGCTGCCTGGAAAGAACAAGAGGAGATGATTAGAGGCTTGTCATTACGATGTTCAAGAGATGTCTCCAACCAGACCGACCTGACTATGGTGACATATATTCAGTGGATCAAATGTGACTGTAGTCCCTAAGCGTCGTACATAGCTCAGGCTATACGGAGGCCTCTAGATTTGGCAGTATTTGCGAAACTATAGCCGTTGTTATTTGCGAGCGATGGGATCTTGTGCTTCCTGGTGCGTTCAAGCTTAGGCCGCACTTCTTCGTCGATGGGCAATATGGTCATATGCTGCCAGGAAGCTGAATGAAGGAGAAGGCACAACGGCGGTTTAGACCAGACGGCGAAAACTTGTTGATTAGACTGACCTGGCCATGGAGTGCACCTAAACACTTATGCTCCGACTAAGAGAGTCTTCGAAACCGAGTCTCCTGGTTGGAGAAGGATTTATGGGTTATGTTGGCGCTTCATTCCGTAGGAGGGGTCTAGCTCCTCAGCAACCACTCGTGTTGCGCGTGCTATTGTCCTCTCACGAGTGGAGAGAGTTTTCGACTCTGGACGGCCGATTTGAGAAGCTTTTCCTAGACAGACTCTTTGAGCATGGTTAGTAACTCGAAAGAATCGAACCCAGTCAACATAGGTTCGAGGTGCAGGGGGCTGACGCACCTATCCACAAGCCACTTTAATTGGGTGCACGAGCAAGTAGTCACAGACGCAGGTCAACTGGAAAAAACGTGCCCGTCCCACGAGAGTGGAAGGCAGCACGGATGGCTTGCTTCTGGAATAGTTTCATTTCGAGCCCTTTCCAGACCTCTAGAGAGCCCCCATAGCTGGCTGACTACCAGCCGGGATCAGCCATGCTTAGGCCAACGTAGGCAAAGTGTGCTTAAGTGAGCTTTAAGTGACAGAGTTCAGACGACAGTCCCACTTAGGATAATAGAGGACCACGAGAACTCACGCGCTTAAGCTTATTGTGCGACATGGTCCCTGTGGCAACTGTTGCTGTTGTGCTAAACTTCCACAGCCTTACTTAGCCTTTACCAAGCCATGTCCGAGCTGTTTTAAAACTCCACCTTGGACCCCCGGTACCATTGCAGCCTTTTCAATGGGACCTTGGTGATTTGCCCCAGACTGCTGCCTCAGCCCTTCGTCCCTCTGACCGAACATAAAAACTCCAGTCGCTGTGCGACTTAGACATCAGACAAAACGATCGTCTATTCTCCTGACAAGTCACTGACGCGGGTGTGAAGAGGAACAACAGAACAACAGAGTCTCCAATCACGGCTACCTCTGAATTACGACCTTCTGCCCGCACTCCACCAGACCATGCAACACACCAGGTGACCCGTCCCTCTAATGTTTTGATGACGAATGCAAATTGTCTCCAGAAACGATCTCATTTTTGGTCAGTTTGCAAGCGCTAAGCCAACGCAAACCCGTCCGTCGTAACATTTGCCGAGAACATCTCTCAGTTTGTCTCTAATGACGTGGCGAACCTTCCCGGCTCTACTCAGCAACACGTTGCCCAAAAACCAAGCACTTACGAGTGTCCGACTCTCCTTGTATCGCTCACGAGCTACGTGGCCTTAGACTGCATCGAACGATCTCCGCCGAGACGTGTTCTATTATCACATGATGAAATCAGAAAGAGGAGCCCACCTTCAAATTCAACGGGCTCGAGCACTAAAACTTAATGGTTCTAACAACCTTCGGCCGAAATTCGAATTCATGCGCTTCGCGCTCCAAGGGAAACCTGACACGTACGCCGTGCACCGTGCACACAGCCGTGTCGTGTCCACTTTGTCCGCAACACTTGCGTGAGAGTAGTCCTAATCGAGTGGTCTATCCTAGGCACCGGTGGCGTATGTGGAATTTTGCCCCGCACGCCCCCGCCTCCGGCGCATCGGACAACTTTCACTTCACATGTGCCCACCGATAGGCATTCCATGTCGTCAGCGGCAGGTATGTGTTCATTGAACCGTACGAATGCTCGTACCTAGCCTCACACCGAATCACATTCACTGTCACAGTATGCATCCATCTGGTGGCCATCTGTTTGAGTCGCCAGTTGAACGCATCGAAACATGTTTTGAAGTTAAATTGGGAAAGTGATCTTGAAACCAATGAAATACATTTTCTGCTGTCGTTGTACGGGCACTTGTGTGCGCGTGAATAGAGAAAATAAATATTTCAATGCCATTGTATCTGTGCATCTGACTAACTGGCGAACACTGGTGTGGAGAGGGGGGGCCAGAGAGAGAGAGAGAGAGAACACAGAGCAATGCCATGGTCTATGCATAATTCGCAACGAGAGTGACAACCGCCCATTTTGTAGGCCAAATCGACTGCGATACAAAGCCCGGAACTGAAAGTAAAAGTCAACATGGCGGACACCGACGACTCGGGGCTTGGGCTTGGGCTTTGAATGCAAGATGTGGCAAGAGCGTGGCCGAGTCGAGTGTGAAAATGCGGATTGAAACGTGAAATTTCATTCAGTGACCCAAGCTCGCATGGTTTCGCTTTTTGTTTTGTTTTTGGAGAAATCTCAACTCTTATTAGCATAACGATGAGTGTTTTGTGTGTTTGGCAGTGGCTTCAGGAAGTTGGCGGCGATTGCTTGTCAGACTTTGCCAACGGCGCGATAACGAGGCGACAACGACTTGTGCTTGATCGATTTGAACCCGGTTTCAGTCCGAGGAGGGTATGGAATATTCATGAGATGTTTGTCGAGTGTTTGGAGGAAAACCTCTGCTGACGGTCGGAGAATCAGGTTCTTCTCATGTGGGCTGCGAGTCTTACGTAAGGCTGTGGTCAGGTGTTCTGGCTTGGACTGACTTTGGGGCACTCTTAGAGGTCTGGAAAGTGCTCGAAATGATGTCGGTCCTCAACGGCTTTGCTATGACTCGGCTGAATGCATGTGAGTCAGAATCTAGAGTTCTGACGTCGGTGCAGCTTCACTCGGTTGAACTTTTCGACAGGAGTAAAGAGATCAATTGCAGTCATAGCTTGCATGCAAGAATTCATGGGGTAACTAGCCACGAGCACCTTTTTAAGAATTCGCTTGAGAGTGTAAAGTCGGAGCAACGCCTTCAAAGTGTATCTCAGGATGTTTTTTCGCTGTCCAAGTCTGCTATCGGGGTGGGCTACGTGGAGCGACTCTGACATTTGAAACAGAGGTGGACCTCAACCCGCTGGAGACAGCTGGACAAAGATGGCACTCTGTCGAGAGGCTTGTTGGTTGAAGCCCACGTCCACAACGCTATGTGGCGTCAAATAAAGATGTTTTATCATTTGGGCACAACTTGTCAAGACCATCCTGCCAAATCTCTCGTTTCACTGGATCTTCTACCATTTGGTCACAACTTCTCAAGACCGTCCTGCGCCTCTTTCACTGCAGTGGTCCATCTGTCGGCGTGCTTGTGGAATCAAGTCAAGTCAACTAAGTTGATCTGGGGAGCTGCTGCGGACTGAAGTGCGATGAACCAAAGGCGAAATGCTGACATTGAGAGGACAACGGTCCAACTCCCATTCGGAGGAAGATCAGTTTCAAGTCTGGATGAGTAAAACACGCCTCAAGAGTGGTCCACTCAAGAGGGGTCTACCAACACAGCCCATGTGGCAGTTGATGCGGTTGTTCGTAGCATTCCCTTCATATATCCAATCGCGCCTTCTCTCGTGCTCCTCGACGTTTTTCGATAACGCATAAGGCAACATGCTCAGGTAGTGATGAACCTAAGCATGTTGCCGTATGTGTGCCGTATGACTGTCAACGAATGTGTCATTATGATTCAAAGACGTTGGTCGACTAGAGAGAGTATCATCTGGTTGACTACTGGTCTTCATTGACAGCTTAGCAGTCACCAAACTGCGTTCGACGGCATAGCAAGCCGCAGCTTTTTTATAAAAAAATCGTCATTTGGTCAAAGTCATGCGTTTCCGCCAAGTGCCAAGCGGTCGCATGCAGTAAAGAATTCACTGAGGCGACGCAATGACACTTTTGGTAGGTTTATCTCGGTTTCGTCTTCTAAGTTGAGTCATTCTTGAGTCCGAGTGAACGTCCTTTACAAGGTTGATCATTGCTCTTAGAGATGTCCTTATCGGCGTCATTATCGGCTCGCAAAATGGACTCAGTTTCATCAGTCAGTGAATATAAGCCATAAGAGCAGATTCAGCGCAACGCACTTATGACAACCTGCAAGAGTGTCTAATAGGGCCCATACACGACACAGACACAGCGCTGCAGACCAGTATAACATATCTCCTCAGACCCTCTGTGTGGTGTGAAATCATGTCGTATGTTTGCAGCGACGGTCTGCGTAATAAAAAAATCCCAAGGAGACCCATGAAGGGTGTGAGCCAGAACTCAAGCTGCCTGCCATACTTGGTTTCGAGGACGCTGCTCCCCAATCCACACCAAGTTGTCTCTTGCTGATGATTAGAGGGTTTTCCTTCGCTTGAGTATTGACGGTGTTGTAGAAGCGAGCAAGTTCGAGAAGTATTCGCAGCCCCACCCGGACATAAGCCGTCCCAGAGGATCATTCGCAAGGGAGGACTAAACCAGTAGACGATAAACTATACGTAGCCCCACCCGGACATTTCCAAGGGAGGACTGCACCAGTAGACGATAAACTCGCAAATTTGGCAGCCGATACTAGGTGGCAGATTGGTAGCACTCAGGTGAAGTAAATTGAGTCCAGGGCATCGAAAAGCAATAAATACGATTTCCCCGGAAGCGAAAATACCTCCCTACCGTTCTTCACTCGCTCATAATCCCATAAGATAATTATTCACGGCAATACTTATTTTTTTTATTTTGGCTATGCCCTTTGCACCTAGTTCTAGCTACGCTGTGGATGGTTCGAGCTATGCCTTGCATCGGCTGTCCTTTGGAGAGTTGCGGATCTCCACAACATCATGCCATCTGCAAAGCCGCTAATTCCCACTACCACAACAGAGAGATCAAAGTCATGCAACCATCATTGGAAGCAATTGGAACAACAGAAATAAAAAAAGGAAAAGAAGCAGAATTCGAACCTGAGGCCCAACCATCTGAGCAAGCGCTAAGACCATCGAACTAAGAACGCCACTAGCGCAACTACGCCCCCTCTCTCCACACTCTCTCCCCCCCTTACTATACCCTAAACACAAATGTACACAAATCCTAATTAGAAAATAGCCAAAAATCCTAAGCCTAACACCGTGTCTAAAAAAACACCCTTTCCATTGAAACTCATTGAAGTCAATTCAAGCGGCCCATTTTCCAGCTCATTTCGATCAAGTCCGCACTCACCTCTCTTAGTCCAATTCCAGACTCCCACTTGACACCACTGGTGTGTGACACCTTCAATGGGACGGGACCCTAGCACATTTGATAATTAGTTTTCAAATCACAAAATTTCCCCACAACTCATAATACTCGCTTTCACTGACCTCCGCCACTGATGCCATTTGCTGTCCACGCTAACGCCCATTATCGCACTTCTTATGCAGTCTGCCATGACATACCGACCTTAGGCACATTTGCAGCACCACCAGCACGTTAGTGCGATAGAATGGAAAAAAAACCCCACTGCACCCCGGTGTCCGGACGACACCATTGAACTGTCAATTAGGCGGTACTGCCAAACTGCCATTAGCTTCCAACTCAATCAAAATCGGTTATTAGCAAATAAATTTTAACCAACCGAACGTGGCTGTCCTCAATTCCCATTTCAGACGCGCCGTCGGCGTCCCCTCGACTGATTACAAATTCACCGATTTTACTGTAATAACATTTCAAATTAATCTTAAGTACTCTTGACTCTTGCGTCGAAAGAGGCGAAAAAAAAGAGAAATAATAATCAACGGGAAAGAAATCAGTTACATACGTGGAAAATTATGTGAATTACCGTTGCATCCGAAAGACGAAGTCAATTCGATGCGATTGTGCGGCCAGCGGCATGCGGCGGCGGCGGTGCAAGAAAATTCAAATTTTCACCACGTACCATTGCATTTTCTCGCTTGTGTCTTTTGTCTTTTCTCCTCGTCGCCTCTTTGCTCGCGTGATGAATCCATCGCCATCGCCATGTGTTGGCTTTCCAATGGCCAGCCGATGGCTGTGCGAATTGTAGACGCGACACAGACGCTCGGCGAAAGCTGGCTGAATAATATTTGCCTTGTTTGTTCCCATCTTAATTCAAAGGTTTTCGTTTTTTGTTTGAAGAAGGAATAAATATTAAGATGTAAATTTAATGGCTGCGTTTCTGTTGTGTAATGCCTTGTGGTAACAGATTCTGTTGCATAAATACACTTGTTGGGTCTGTTGTCCGAGCCGGCGGCGCCGGGAGGGGTGTCTATGGGATTAAAGTGATTTATGAGGGTTTTATTTGGCAACAACTTGTCGCGGGAATCTATTGACAGAGTGGATTGGATGCGGGCTCGATTGTGTATCTCTAACAACATTTCAAGGCCGAGCTGGTGGCTGATGAATTTTTGATTGAATTTGGGTGAAATGCTCTGTTATTTAACGACTCGACTGGATTTTGTGAGTTATTTAAGACGAATTTGGGACCTGTTTGCGGTCGCATTAAGTGCCCTACCCTTGCTGGCACAGGACTGGACTGGGTGGACTACACTTTGAGGGCTAAAAATTAAGGTTGCCCGTCTTTGGAGGTGGACTGGAAAATACAGCATTCTTCACAGTGGACGAACAATTCAACAAATATGACACAAATATTTGCACTTTCTTCGTCTTCAGGCGAAGTCTGGTGTGTTGACTACAATTCACTGAGTTGAGCAGATGGTGGTCTCGTTTTTAGAGATTTGACGTGAAGTAAGGGGCCTGGCTTCGTCTTCTACAGTTCCTTGTGCCAGTGATTCCCGTCCAATCAACTCTCGCCAATTCTTTCCTACCCGCCGAGGCCAAAATTGGAGCCACTTTGGCCGAACTGCGTGGCCGCTGAGATGGTGACCCCTACTCACTTTTAGTCTACGTTGCCTAGGTTCGCTTCCCGGTACGAGCAAAGTAATTTTCACGGCCCCACCTCTTTCGAATCACTGACAATGCTCAAAGAGTGCAACTGTCTAGGAAAAGCTTCTCAAATTGGCCGCCCTAAGTCGGCATAAAAGCGTAGCTGCCTTCCACTCGTGGAAGAACACCGGAAGTGGTTGTTGACAGGCTAGGTCCTGGCCGTCAACGCTGCATACGACTGCGATTCCATCAGGATGAGGTAGTTGGACCATCAGAGCATAACTCCCGATGAGTTAGAGTCGATGGCGGAGGATCCAGTTGTCTGGTGCGTGCTTTACCCCTGCGGCCCCTTTAGTGGATCATGCGGGTCAGTAGATGACGATGACGATGAAATTGAGGCAATGCCGGCCAAGACAAGTGATATTATATAACGGCTTGAATGTGGTGTGATGATGACGATGAAATTGTACCGAAAGCTTGAGGCAATGCCAGCCAAGACAAGTGATATTTTAAAATGGCATGAATGTGTGTGCACCCGTCCATTCTGTCTTGCTCTTGTCTCATTGGGTATCCGACTAGAGTTTCGACGCCGCACGGGTAGAGTGCAAGCGCCGCTTTAATGTTGCGCTTTGTTTGTCCTCACCCCTGCCACAACTGTACGGGAGGAGACTAATCGAAGGTTGCACTAATTCGAAGGGTTCTTCGTTCCTCGCTCGAGTATGGGTCACAATCGCAGTTTTATACTGTTAAACAGGAGGCACGGTACCAAGCTGGGTCTGATGTTCACGGGGTATCAACTGTTGGAGCGTCAGGCGAGACTGACCACAGACAGAATGAACACTCCAAGAGAAGCTTTTAACGAAGTTTCCTTGTTTGGTAATTTTTTCCTTCGTGTTTCATTGTTTAGAAGTTAGCTTAAAAGGGTGACGTGATAGACACAAATTGCGATCATTTGCATTGACACGTCAAAAATAAGTCAGAGCCAGTTGTCAGGTCCAGTTGTTTGGCTTTCTGTGTTCCCCAGGACCGAAGCGATGTCAACTATTTTTTTTAGTGGCTAACTCGAATGAGTTTTACTCTGTCAAGATATGCAGCTGGTATCAACCGAAAACGTGACCACCAACGTTCCTGAAGACGGTCCCAAGGCATTGAAGGACCAAGGCCGCTCCCATTCGATGCCTATTCGTAATTTGCCTAGGATCATACATAGCTTGCATAAGTGATCACAAAAAACGTAACTTAGCTTGTGCACCGAGCCATGGTGCCACACCTCATCGAAGGCCTGGAAGGCAACAGGGAACACGCCACGGAGTCACTTCATTCTCTTAAGGCTAGGAGCGCACATGCGTTTTGAATCGCGCGACTATTCACTCGCAAGTAGAACAAATACGTTTCAATGCGAACGAGCTCACATGACACCTCAAAATCGCAGCGATTGAAAGTCGTTCCATTTTTCAGGCGACGCGATTGACGCAGTTAGGGAGGGTAGGGAAGAGGGCTGCTAGTGTCTTCACAAGCACACTGAGACCATTGCGATACCCACGTCGGACTTGCACCACCGATCGATAATTGTTTCCCAACGGCAAATGGAGACTAGACCCGATTTGAAATCCAGGCAAAAGCGTATAAACTTCGCTTTCACTGCGATTCGAACCGGGAACCTCACTAGCCAGCCCCTGAAGCCAGAGACAATGGAAGATGGAGATATCCAACCATTATCTCTGAAAACGTTCGCTCTGAGTTCTCGCTCTGAGTTCTCCTCTCATAGCGCCCACGAACAGCGCACACCGTAAATTCAAAGTTCAAAATGACATTGTGTGCGTGAAGTGTCAGAAATATCCCAGGGGAAATTTAAAACGAGAAAGTTGGACAACTTCTGGCCGATTAAATAACGAGTTGAGACCAACCCCGAGTTTGAGCAACTCACAGTTTTCGACCCGAAATGTCGCCGAAACCCCCTCACTTCGTTGGGTTCTTCTTCCTCACAAAGACACAAACTTTGTTCAACAATGGGGAATACCCCACTGCTTGTCAAAATGACACTTGTTCGAAATGTCACAACTGGTTCGAAGTCGAATTTAGTTCGGGCGAGAAACAAGCATTTCGGCGGGAACAGAAATAATTCGGGCGAAATGCTGTTCGGGCGAGATCCACGATAAGACTTGTTCTATGCATGAATGCACGCAGGTGCGACTGAGCAATCGCAGCGATTGAAAAAACTGCAACAAGCCCCACTTTTTGCCGCAAACGAAAATGGGACACATGTCAGGAGCATGTTAGGAGCTGTTGATGAAAGGAAAAATGTCTTCGAGGGAGACATTCTCAAGGCTTACCTTGGAACATGAACTACTTGGTAACCTCAGCAAGAAGTGCTTTTATTGAGTACGACACCAACGTCCCGACCTGCTCTGCAAGACATGCCATTAATCAGTACGTGGTTGCTGCAGAAGCGGAGAATCCGGTTCGAAGGACCCAACAAATTCTATAAAAAGAACTGCACGAGGGGCAAACCTTGCAGACAAACAGGAAACCCTTACGAGGCAGAAAAAATGACTCCCCCCACAGCCACCCACCGATCAGAACCAACGAGCCAACTGCCCACCATCAGTGGTAAGGTTCCGCCTTCAATTCCTCAGAAACACTTTCGAATTAATTGACATTCTCTCGGCGTTTCCGTCTCGACCAACACATGACAACGCCATTTATTTGCGACCAGAACTGTATATAGATCAACTCGCCACCACTGCGACTGCGGCAAGCCAGCTGCACAGCCCACTTGTGAATTCACGGTCAGTAGAAATATTTGCCTGCGCACGGCACTCAACTCTGGCTCAGGCTCGCTCTTTATCCCTCGAACTGACTAATCGGCGTCACTGCTGTCTGCAACTTGGGCGTTATTTGTGCGAAAAAACAGAAACAGCAGCGCAGCACAGTCCATTCGAATGTAGTCTAACCGCGCTGCGATCGATCAAACAGCTCGCAGGGTGGAGGCTATGCGAACTCCGAGCAGTCACAGCCCCTCCACTCGCTGATAAGTATCTTGTCGACCTTGTTACGTGTGCGCATAACTAAACTGTCAGCCCAGACCACCACGATTCGATTCTATGAGGTACGAGTGGATGTGACTCAGGGGATTCTCGGGGCCTGCTCCTCACTTGACCAGAGGCCGCTGTCTACAAGCGAGGGGCATTCAATTACAAATTCCTCGCATTGTTGCGTGATGTGATGCGATGTGGCGGCACGGTCGGTGGGTCTAGAGTTTACGATGTGACTGGCCGATAGGGTTGAGGCGATCATAAATCGTTGTTTGACTCGGCAAATGATTGATTTCGTGGGACTTCTGATTGATGGGCCCTGTTTTTGGGGACTGACGTATGCAGTGAGTGTGTGCCGTGACGTTTTGAATTTTGACGAGTTGGGGTCGTGTGACCCATGCGATGGCGGTGCAGCGAGGATGACTCTGAAGAGATCGGGAATTTCTTGAACAGGCACCGGCAACATGACCCGCCATCAAATTGGTTGCCAATGCAACTATTTGCAACCATTTGCCACGCTGGCTTATCTCCAGATCGGGACCTTGTCGCGCCTCGACGCTGCTGAGTTAGTCGCGCCATAAAACCCACCACAGATCGCATTTTCATTTTACGAAAATTGTTCCAATGTCCGTTGCGCAACATCCAATCAATGTTTGCACTCTGAGCGCAACCACACAGCCATTCAGCAATCCAGCGTCTATTCAAAACTGCTCAGCAAGCCCCGACGCGCTGCGACAAAAACAATTAGGTTACCGCAATAAACAGAAACGACGAATTTCCATATTTTGAACATTTCAAACATGTAGACAGCCTTGGGGCTCTTGGACTCCTCGCAGCCACACAACAACGGTAACAATTGACTGATTGTTGGCTCCGATAAGGCATTACACGAAAAAATGAACGAAAAAAAGGTACACAACGACCAACGGATACCTGTGCCTTGCAAGAGGTAATTTATTCGAACCGTAATTGAAGCACGACGCGAGGCATATGCGACGAACATACATGTCCTTGAGCATGAGATGTTAGCTTGGAGCTTGCATTTTATGTTTTGTCTCGTGGAGAGGTATCGCGTCGGTCGCCGCCGCCGTCGTAATGAACGTGTAATTGATGTGCTACGGTGACGTGGCTTACTGCGGAGGCATGTAAATTGTCGCGAGGCTGTGAGGAGGGGACTCGGGCAAGCGAGTAGTTTAGGAGAGCGATGCGATTGTTTGTCGCAGGTCATGGGAAATGATTGACGATCGGCACCGCTGATCGTGACGAATCTTCGACGTCCAGTGAAGTCACTTGCCTTTCACCAGCAACCAGCCGTCTTTCCAGCATCCTTGGTTGAGTGTATTCCGTGAGTGTGTGAGGTTGGTGTTCGTTTATACGAGCCGTGATTCATCGAGACATGTTGTCTGTTTAATGCTAAATAAAGAACGTGGATTGAGTTTGGATGCTTGAATAGAATTTGGTGACTACGCCGTACAAGGTCCCCTCTGGTGGATCACGGTTTCCAGCGTTGCGACAGGTGGTTGCCCAATCACTTGGCTTCCTGGATGTCAAGTAGACTGAAACTTGAATTAGCGGATGGCGAAGGCATCAAGGGACTCAGAAGGTCGACCGATGATGCACAGCACATGTTGCTCCAAGCGCACGAAAAACGTTTTCCAGAGAACGTGGGAGTCTTCCCATGACGATTTGTCAAGCAGTCCTGCATAAGACGACCTTGGGGCTAGTTACGCGTGATCTGTCGAAAAAAAAAACAAGTCTGGTTCTTGGTCGAGTAGAGTTGGGGAGAATTACTAGCTCCTTGATGGTTCCTCTCAAATCTGTGATGTGATCCAAATGTCCAGTCTTAATGTGCGCATCCATGGCAGTCGACTGGCGTTACTGCGTCTTCGTCCTTCTCCTTGCTGAGCACGTTGCCATGTCCTGGAACTCAAATAGTGCCTGGCTCCGGATAGCAGAAGCGACTGCTGATGTCATGTAAACTGACTCACTGCCATACGCTTGCTTATGCTTGTGTTGCAAAAGCAGGCCCTACAACTGCGCTCCTACGGTTGACGAGAACTCTGCCTGAGCAAAGGAGGTGAGGTATCGCCTCCTCCTCCCCCTCATCCGTGCAGCTTCTGCAGAAATCACTATTTGCGGAGGCCGCATACCCCGCCGACTTATGTTACACCACTCAAATTATGGTTGCTCTAGGGGTCATCCAATTCATGGTCTGCCTGTAGAAGGAGAGCTTTCGGCACCAAATCCAGGATGCGACCCTGACCAGTCAGCCTCATCGAGCCTAATGGGCGTGACACTGTAGCACTTGGAAACGTTGATCGAAACTGAGGAAGGTGAAGGGGTGAGTCTGTTGTGCGTAACATGCTTTGAATCCTGCCAAGTTTGAGAAAACACGGGCCACCAATCTAGGTCAGTTTGTTAGAAGTGAACAGCACGAGTCGCTCCTCGACAACAGTTTTGGTCCATTTTGCGGTCGCTATACATCACTTGTCAACTGTGGATCTGAGCATCGTTGACGATGGAGCCCAACCAGTCTTAAGTTCACGATGAGTTGGTATTTATTCCGGAGATTCTTCGCTTCCGTTCCTCCTAACAGAAGATGCTGTCGTCCACGAGTCTGCTTCTGGTTCTTCTTCTTCTCAACGAACAAGGCTCTCCAGCTGGCTGTCCAGTTAAGAGTCCAATACTTAAGCTGTCATTGCTGCCATGTACTTCCTGTCTACCTACAAGCTTTTGTTTTATTTTGATTAAGTCTTGGAGGATTAATTTTTCCCATCTTCTTCCCTGGTCACCCGTTGTGCTTACGCTTATCTGCCCAACAAATTTGGGTCCTTCGAGCCAGATGGACCGAGCATAAGCATCGATATGATATTCCCTTTAAACGCCACATTATTTGAGGCTAATTTATCCTCCCCCCACTCGTGAGAGAACAATAGCTGCCTTCCATCGTTGACGATCCTGGGCACTAGACAGGAAGACCAGCCAGTCTTAAGTTCACGACGACTTGGTATTTGTACAATACGAAGACGTACAGCGGAGGTCCGCCTCGAACAGTAGCGCATCATTATCATAGGCTCCAGAGTCTACCGCCCATGACCACTGTCCATTTCCGTGTGAACGCTGCCTCGAGCCCGTCTGTGAGTTTGTTCTCTTAAACTTCAGTCGATAGCAAAGCGTTTCCTTATTGCCTTGCGTCGCATTCATTCACAAATTCCACAGCCAACGACCATGACACTTGTCATTTCGTCAAACACGCTCTCATCAACACCGTGTCAAGCTGACCGGCTGCGTGGGCATCCACCGCGCAGTTGATCCACAAATTGATTCGGAAAATCGTGTTATTTGGCCTTCAGCGGCAGCTAATTTAATCGACATTCTAATAAATTCTCGGCAATACGGGTTGAACAACGGCAGATGCGATAGCAAATCAGTTGAGCGATGTCACATCAGCAGCACAGTGCCCCTGACATTTGGAAGAGTTTCTTTTTTACGAGCCCAGTACCCTCTCGTGCATTTCACCCAATTAAGCATTTATGACCACAAATCGATTTGAAGTTATGCAATGGGAAAGCATGAGATCCCCGTATGGTCATGGCGACGGCGCAGATGATAAGCGCACTCGCCACACACTTGAGATGGGGCTCAGAGTCTGCCGCTACTACCTGCGCCTGCTCAAGTAGCAGGAACAACTTCACATAATTATAAGATAATTAAGTGGCCGCTACTCCATGGGTACCGGTCCAAACATGTGAGGAATGGCAAGAGTTACGAACGGGAAGAGACAACTCCATCGGCGGCACGGCGGTGGCGGCCTGGGAGCTGGGTTATGCAAGAGGTCTTTGTGAAGCGTAACGAATTCAATATGTACGAGTACTTATGTACATTTCCCATAGACCCACCTCGTGTGGCACAAATGGAAGGGAAATACAGTTCGGAATGGGCACACAACACTCGATGGACTGTGGCAAGCCACTCCGATTTGGCGCTCAGATGCATGCGATAATCGAGGAAGTCCATAATGTTCAGATCGATGGGAACATCAGGCGCAGTGCAAGCTGGACAAATTGTTGAACAACCAGACACCATCGCCAAATGTGACCACAAGCGGCTGGGACCAAACATCGAAAGAGTTGGTGTGCGAACCTTACCAAATTCATGACATTCCTCCGATCGTGGCTCGGTGTGTGTGTGTGTGAGAGACCTCACCTGTAATTGCCTCATGAACATGACTGACAGAAATGACAAGAAAGCCAGTCACTTTATTTTCATTTTGTGCGCCTTGCTTATGCACGTTGAAAGCTGCAACCACTCCGCTTATGGATATTGTACTCGTACACTCTGCCATTTCGTTCGTTCGCGTACACGTACACCCGTCCACTGCAGTTCGATTGCATCAGAATACTGAGTGCGACTGATTGCATTTGCATTTCTAATAAACATTGCATTTCCTTAAACTTTCCCAGACTCGCAAGTAACACAGATTTTGTTTCTCCTCTCATTTCAGGTGAGTTACTGGGACACGAAACTGGGGACGACACTCCAAGGGTTCATCCGTGTTGTGTAAGCGGGAAAACCCGCTGCGGATGGATGGAACGCGGTAAATGATTGAACTAATTACGGCGCAACTATCGCATTCACTTTCAAAACCTATTAAAAACTGCAGCGTATCGCATGAGGGGCTGAACCCGATCTTAACCTCGAGAGCGGCAATCTGGCACCACTCCCAGCAGTGTTAAATTGACTTCTAATTGCACCGCGATTTTGCTGTGTTGTGGGGGCACTCCAGCAACCCCAGGATCTAATCTGTGGGTTACCCAGAGCGGTGTCCGTGTGTGCTTGTTATGTCTTCAATGGGATTCCAGTGACATGGGCGCAATTTCGAAAGTGGCTCGTGTTATGTCAACGATGGCGTAACGCCGAGAATTGCGGTTCAATTTAGGTAGCAAAGTGCTAGCGTACGAGTACACTCGCCCGAGGGGATGCCGTGGTTGTGCGGATCAAGTGAATCAGATCAGATTAGGCCGCTGTATGTGGGTTAGTGTGTACTTTGCTTTGGTAGCGCGATTACATCTCTTGAATATCACTCGAGTGCCTGCGTTGGCGTCGAAGTGAAAGGATGGATGGGCAAACACGGTCTTAAACGTCAATTCGGGGGAATGGCAACGTTGATTTTATCTCCGCAGAGAAGGAGCGAGATAGCGATGTTTCGCGGAAACAGACGAGGTCCCATTTCCAGGTCCTTCGAGCCGGATTTGAAACCAAAGTCGTTGCCGTCCGATGCTCGGAGACCCTCTCAACAACACGGCCACTATATTCACACACAATTCCATTTCACAACACAATTGTTACGATTTGTTCGGTCCGTGTTCCAACTTGTCAAACTTCAAAGTTGCACAACAACACCTGCCTCTCCCGGCCACCGTCACCCATCACCCGTCACCCGTGCCCAACCAGACAACATGAAGCGACACAAAACGACTTAAATTAAGCTCAAGGCGATGACGGACCACAAACAAAGCCGAAGCCACAGCAGCAGCAACAGCAAACCCAAAACGAAAACCGAGCAATTTACATTCGGTTTGATTGGCCGCCCAAGTTGTGTGTCGATGCTGATGAGCCGATCAGAGCAGCCCAGCGCCGACTGTCTGACTGACCAGAGAGCGAACGATATTATCACCTCAAAATGGTGACCCGCTTCCATGCTGAGGGTTAAGCTGAATGCAGCACGAGCGCACACATTTCATTTCGAGATCAGTTCCACCGCCTGCCGTATGCTGTACGGGCCGAGCGGCGATTGTACCAGTGTCTCGCCGCCTCCGGATCGCGCAGCATGAAAGCGAAGGCGAAACTCTGATATCAATCATTTCGATTGTGCAATGCACCAACTTCAGCTGGAGTGGCGTGCCGAAGTGGCCAAATGAACTGCGGTTCACCTGCGACAGAAACCCGTCCCCACTCCCTGCGAGCGTTGAACGCTTGTGTTCGAGACTTTTCTCGGCTTGGTGGTGTGTGGTTCGTGGGTTCATTCAGAGACGAGCTAGACAAACTGCTACGAATCGCGTCAAATTAAGTCACAGTTCTTGCGAAAGTTACAGCTTTCCTCACATTCACTGGACAGGCGTGTGGACAACGCACAGAGATTGCCTCATCTGCAAACTTGGCCAATTTTATGAATTTATTGAGACGTTAATTATGGCGCCCGGTGGCTGGCCAATACAGAATCGACGACGTTGGGTGTGCATTCATTAAAATATTATGTTCGATGACATGATGGCATTTCAATGTTGTGACACTCTGAATGAGGCAACTTGTCTCTGTCTTCGAACCAATTGCCGTGGACTCGAATTATAATCGATCGCATGAAGCGTCTCGTTGAAGATCTCAAGCTTGTTCGTTGATCTCACGGTAAGGACTACCATTTTATCAATCCATCGATGAATTTCCCCGCCACTTTCCTAGTGTTTCTATGCGCTTTCGATGTCCCTTTGGACCTTAGAGGATCTAAGTGGATCGCGGGGTCGTGGAGAGCGTGAGACCCACCTTGTCATCCACACTCTTAGCCGTTTATCCACCTTGAGAGCCTATAGATCAGGTTGGGGGTTGGCTTAGTCTCACGGAGACCAGCGAAGGTCCAACTGGAGGTGACTAGGTTGCTTACTCCCCACAATCCTGTGTGCAGAACGGCTAAGGCCTGTTTGACATTTATCACATCCTCGAAAGACTCAGAGAAGGATCCACCGAGTCTCTTCATCCTTGTGTTGGACAGGGCTGGACAGTTGTCGAGAAATGCACCAGTGTCGCGATCTCTCCCGATGCTCTGCACTTCCTGCATGTGCTCGACGAGGTCGATCCCACTCTCTGAGTACGGTACCCTTTAAGACCAGCTAAGAATGTTGAGTAATGCGTTAGACTGGAGAGGACATATTTCAGGCCTCCAGGGACTAAGCAGACTGTCTTGTTACGGCCAAGCTCCTGCAGGAAAGTTTAGCTCAGCTTAGCTATCTCATAAATAAGACGAGTAATGATGGAATGGAATGGCGCAGCAGTCCAAGGCAGATCTTGCTCAACTACTTGTCTTGAGCGCACAGTTGCTCTCTCATGAGTGGGTGGGGCTTATATCGCGTGCAAAAGCCCAAGTTCCTTCAGTGACAGAGCATTTACAGGGACTCGAAAGAGGTAGAGTCGTCATAAAGTCGGGGATTGAACCAAGGAGCCTTATCGGAGCATTCCGCCGAATGCACTGTCATGGCGCCTTGGCTGGCGGGAGTTGCTACTTAAAAGAGACACATGGTCTTTTATTATTGAATTGTCTATTCTACTCGCTTACTCGAGAAGGATCACCATGCCTGGCCAAGGTTGAGGCGCAATCAACTGTGATGTGGAAGAAGGAACATTTACCAGTTCGCATTCAGGCGGGCTCACCTGTCCCCAAGCCTGGCCGAGGTTGAGGTGCAATCGGTGGTGGTGGTTGTCTAGAGAGTTTGTGACGACATGAGTGTGTTCATGCCACTCGAGCTGTCAGCTGTACCCAGGACCACAGCTTGAGAGATACTGCACCCAGCTTCTAGGCCAGAAGCAGTGCTTGGGATTTTGAGTACTGCTGTTGAATATACCCACACCAATGCCATTGCCCTTTTGTGACAATCCCTGTCCTGGATAGAATAAGAATTGAGCCGCTCTAATGCCGCCATCATGGTTGGGAGTCCAGCTAAGCACACACCTTCGTACCCACGCTTAGTTTGTTGAGGTGTTCAGCGAGCAAAGACCTTGTTCCCAAAATCTGCAGCCTTATGGTTCGTCGTAGAAGTTATCACGTTTAGCTCCCCGAGTGTATCACTAAACAGTCGGTCAGTCAGTCATAATGTCGATTACATCGATTATGCGAGTCTGAGTCTGAGAAGAACTGGATCCAGTGTGAGAATCCACAGAAGGTGGGATGGGACATCCAAGTCCGGCGAACATGGCGAACATGGCGAACATCTCCAATTGTGGCGAAGAGCCAATACGCCTTCATTGATGATGCTTTATGCATCCTTGTCAATATGGTCGCATGCACGCTCGTAGTGAATAATTCGTAGTACAATGCGGAGTAAGCTCATGTTTCCACAGACATGCCTCGTTGTGTATTTCTTTACAAACCAGCAAAGCTTACACAGTGAAACTTCTCTAAAGTGGACAGCCCCGGGAATAATCATTGTCCGCTGTTCAGGGATGTCCATTTCTAAGGGGTTGAAATAAACGAATATCTTCAGGACGAGTCCATGACGAACTATCCGCAAAGAGAGGACAATTTTCCCTAATGGAGGGAGAAATGTCCTCTCGGACACCCCTCCATTAGGGAGGAGTGTCCGTAAGGAGAAGTTTCACTGTGAATTGTATCTGCAATGGATTTTCAAGATTCTTATCGTTTACATTGAACAACAGGATGACGCAACATGCACGACTGAGTTGATCACAATTGATTGATTGCACAATCTTACACAATATACACATGGGTGGCGCAACAGCTAGCAGTGGAGTTGAAAGTTGCTTCTAGAGCAGTTTTGCATAGAACACCTGCGCCAACGCAGGCCCTCAAGATCATGGCGTGTTTCCCTGTGAAGAGTTAAGTTCAGCTGGAGGGCAACGTTTGGATTTTTTCTGCGACTTTTTGCTCAGAAAGTGATTGCAAAATGAAGTCCCAAAATGTCGATGGCGGCCATAAAGTGTAGGACGACTGTAACAGACGAAGAGGCAAACACAACTGATTAAATACGTTAAAAATTTGTATTTGTTTTTTGTGTGTTTTCCTTGGCGAATGAATCCTGACTAGTTTCTGACTGGCGATGATCTGTTTGTTCTGGCATCTCGGCGTTCCGACGTTCGGTGACTTCCCTAAGGCGCTGGGTCTCGGCTTTGCTCTTGGCACGTATTGCTGCTTGCAATCGAGATCCCAGAACTGCAGCTTGTAACTGAAGTCGCGGGACGGATAGTTTCCTCAGTCGTGCACATCTGGTTTTGGCGGCAACGAAGGCGATGTCTACTTCTCCCTGTGAAGCTATTCGAAAGTACCCAACGGCTGCAAATGCGCTTTCACTGGCATCCGTGAAAATACGGAGTTAAATACTCTCGGCCTTTGGTATTCTTGGGGAATAACAGCGTCTGATGCTAAAACTGTTGACTTGGCTTAACTCTTCCCACCAAAGTTCCCATTGTGAGTGTATTTGTGGCGGAAGAGGTTCGTCCCATCCTATTTTGGCCTTCCAGGTGTTTTGCGGAAGTATTTCTGGGAGGAAATTGGCTAGAAACAGACATCACACCTCGCTTTGTCAATGGTCTATCTAGTTTCAAAACCTCCTTTGCTAGTTTTACGACAACATGTCCGGAAGCCGTTAATGCCACCATCGATAACCATTTCGTAGACGATTATATCTGTAGTTTTGACAGCGAAGAAGTATCAGCATGGATGTAACAAATATTCACAGCCAGGCTGGATTCACACTTCGTAACTTTCTAAGCAACTCAAATGGCTTACCTCAGTCCCTATCGACGGTGAACATCCAATCAGACGATGGCAACGAAAAAGCACTTGGGTTGTACTGGCGCACCATCGATGATACCTTCAGATTCCATTTGAGGTGTGTAACGCTGTCCTTCTCTGCCGCTCATTGGGCTTTTGGTGACATAGCCAGTTCACCGAGAGCCGTCTGAAACATTCTCAAAATCCCCAAAATATTCGAATACAAGCAATATAGTTGATGGGGCTCGTGTAGCATTCGTCTGTCTTCGGTGGAAAAATAAAACTTTTGTTTACCTTTCCAGATGCTCGTCAAAGCTGCTGATGGGGATGAGCTTGTCGAATGAGACAGTTTTTCAAAAAACATGACTTGTGCAGCTAAGTTCTGTTCGAAGCCGCTCAGTTTAGTTCAACTGTGTTTATTGAACTAGTTCCTTCTTATAGTTCACTTAGTTCACTACTCAGGCATAATCAAGCCCGTCTGACACACGAGTCTAATGAGAACATAGAGAAGGGCGAAAAATTCAAAATTGTCATCAAGTATGAGTGTGTACTCACTAGCCTCAAAAGGCAACACACACTTGATTGAAAATGTGCACCCACCTACATTATCCAGCCGCTACCAGCTTGTTTCTTGGCAGTTCTTCCGTTCTCTCTGTTTGAAAACCAAATGGCGATAAGGCACGTGTACATGTACCCTCGAACACAGACAGTGTATGCCCCTTGGCAACATAACTGCTGTCTCTTTCCCACAAAGACTTGCTGTCTTTTCTGCGAACATCAAAAATATGGGGAAAAGAAACGTAGTGGCACACGAGCTTAAAGTCTCCTTAACAGTTCATCCAAACACCACCGGCAACGCAGCACGCTCAATGTGCTTGTGCTGCGATTGACACAAAGCCCATAATTCACTAAGACTTGTCCCGAGTCGACACGGGATCGCTGGAAATGAGATCGCCGGTGAACATGCTGGACAAGGATCAGAGGAAACATTCTCAGGACCTGAGCCTGTGCTGGGTCTACCTGCGGCCTTGGTTAGGGCTTCCATCGATCGGTTGGGCCTCCCGATAACACAATCGGAGCTGTGTACTAAATCCGTGGTATTCTTGTTATCCCTTGGCAGAGAAGACTGGAGACGACTTACAATGGGACACTACACCTTCGCCAAACATCCAAGTGTGCTTGGCCCAAGCAACGAAACCCTCTGCAGACCACTTCCTCCGTCACTGTCCTGCCTTAGGTCGGATCAGGGGGCAGGTCTTTGGTGCTGAAGTGGTGAGAGCTGATGATGTAGGCTTCTCATCACAGAAGCAGTCCTTCGAAAGACCAAGAAACTTAAGCAAAAGGAGGTTGCTGCCTGGCAGCAGAGTCTGAGTGCTCCAGTGGAACAAGAAAAACTACAACCCGTACTAGATAACTCGAGATTAGACAGCATCTCGATTCTCAATCTTTACGAATGACTACTAACCACAGTACAAGCTCGTTAATTCGAACTAAAGCTTCGTTTCCAGCGAACGAAACCGCGAGGTTCCATAAATTTTCTCCGAACCTACCAGGCTCCGGCATACATTTACGGGGCCTGGAAACCTCGCGGCTTCTGACAAAGCTGAAGATCATCAGCGATGCGTGCTGCTTGATGTCGATTTGTTTGAGGTCTTTGAGGAAAGGGCCAATGTCTGGCTGAAATGGCTCAAAATGGCTGTTTTCCAGCTGCTTCAAGATTTTCTTGCAAGAACCTTGTACTCTCAGTTTTGCTCAGATGATTGCCTGTGAAATCCTATCTCGAGCGTGTCACAATCCAAACCCCCACCAAATTTCCCCTTCCAACCATCCACATCCTCCGGCCACTCTGAGTCATTCGCACAGCACAAGTGTGTGCACACAAAACAGCTCAAAACCATTCCAATAATTACCCGAAGTGGATACCAGTTCTATGCTAAGCCCTGACACGGCCAAGTAATTAAAACTAGCGAGTCTTGACGAGGCTCTTAAATGCTAATCACATGGAGGAACATATTACTGCACGGTCAGGCGGGCCGCGCTGGCCAACAGGAACACCGATTACTCGTATCCGTGAAGTATTGGTGATATCTGAGCCGCGCTACCAAGAGCTGGCCAACTTGGTCGGTTAGGCGATTTGAGTGCGATTTAATCGAGCGGATTGTGCTAAACCGGTTGGAATTTGAAAGTTGAACAAGTTCTTCAAATGGACGCGAAAAAAAATGAAATGTATTGAAACTTGTGTCAATGCGCATGCGCTGACATGGTGTTCCTTAGGAATGTAGACCATAGGCTGGCTGTGGGGCAGACTCAGTTCCGCCATTTGCGGGCTGCAGGGGGGAAATGGTTGGTGGTCGAATTTTGGACCACTTTTAATTGGTGGCCTTTGGAGATTAGATTGTAGCTTTGAGTAGCTTTGAGTTTTTCATCGCCATTGTCTCCGTTCATATGACAGAGGATAATGGATCGCCTCTAGTGAGTGTTGCAGAAGTTGACTTAACTTGACGGCCGCTTTCCTTTGACAGCGATAAGATGCACGCAACTGCTCTGCAGCTGTCCTTACTTTGTTGATATAGTGAACTAAGGGACATTGGGGAAGATCGCCTCGCAGAGCCAAGTTCAATGGCGGGTTCCCAGGTTCCCTTCCCCCGCCATACACACGTATCTTCCTTTCAAATGATTCCAATGTCCACTTTAAGTCGATGTTTCCTCCAATCATCAATCGAATATTTAACAGCTTGTAAACCCTTCTGGGTAGTGTTCTCGAAAGTTGCAAAGTTTGGAGGTCCTGATCTTGGGGTATTGAGAAGCGTTCCCAGAGTGACCCCGCCAACGGACAAGGGTTAGAAAGGAAGCTTAGAGTTAACCGTCCTCGGTTTCAAGGGCAATGGAATTCGAATTCGGCAGCTTCTCCACATAGCTCACCAACTTACCACTTATGACTGTGGTGACAAGCGAGGTTTGAAAAAAGCCCCATGAATTCGGCAAATTTTCGCCTGAACCTTGGTTCACTTCAGACTAGTCCAGAGAATGTTCATCGTCTTTGGGTGCAAGCATCAGTGCTCTAAAGCCGTACTGGGATAGTGAGTGAGTGTAATAAAGCGCTATGTATATGTAATTACGTAAGTTAGTCGCACATACACCAATCGGGCCCGTTGGCGGAGTGGGTTGGTGCGTTGCTCACGCTGTTTTGCAGGTTCTGTGTTCAAATCTGGTTCGGACTTTTCTTTTTAACAGGCAATACGACTTTCTTTTGTTTGTTTTGTATGATTTGGTGTTCTATTTGCAATCGATGTATTGAATATAATAGCAGCCACGCATAACATC
Source organism: Eristalis tenax (assembly GCA_905231855.2). Lineage (NCBI taxonomy): Eukaryota > Metazoa > Arthropoda > Insecta > Diptera > Syrphidae > Eristalis > Eristalis tenax. Next base: position 27,340,069 of record HG993126.1, read on the forward strand.
ATTCCTGTCGTACGGCAAGCCCTCTGCAATAACCACTAATCAGTCAAGCTTTGATCGCTGATGACCTACGCACATGGCCCCATCTTCAACGCCAGACAACATCAGATACCGGATCTTATTTTTCGTTGGCTCTTTGGGTCACACTTGAGTCTAGGGTACCTCTGGACTGCCAAGGTTCCTTTGCCGAGATTTATACCAGCTCGAAGGTTCACCTCCAATCAATGCAGGGATTGGATGGATTTTCGATACACCCTGTGGCTATCAAGATGTTACAGTGTGATTGTGTATCTTTCCATGGTTCAAATTGAGTTAGTCTGAAATTGAGAAATGTCAAATGAAATGCAGAAAAAAACTTGACGTCTACGTGTGGTTCACATCAACATCGGCCCTTAAAATTGAACCACCCTTTATTATTCATCGCCGTCCGACGCCGACTCAACCGCATTCCACGCTTTCAAATGCAGTTGGATTCAAGCGGCAACCGTTGCATAGAGTAATTTCGGTGCTCAAACTTTGTGCTCAAAGAGGGCGTGCCCAAAATGGACGGGGTTAAATCTCAAGCCAAATGAAGGGGGTTCAATGGACCTACATGCGGTCGCAGTACTAGTGTTGGTCTGGCACAACCCGAAGTTCTTCAATTCAATTCAGTTCAATGATCCATCCTAGTTTCAAACAAGCCCGACAATCACCGTTCCTCTCCTCTGAAGCTGTTCTCCTTATCAAACTCCACTCGATCATCGATAGATTTTGAAGTACGACTACGCACTGGTCCTTCTCGGAATCTTCGAAAGGCAGCTCACGTCGAACGTTTTGGAAATTTTTAAGAATTCCCATCCAACCCCACTCAAGATTATATCTCCCCCAAGCCCATTCAAATCCTAACTGTGCTCAGATACTCAACTTCTAAGCCCCCGCCGACCATCCGGTTTTTCTCCCACAGCCGAGTCGAGTGAGAACAAATCAAATCCGTTGACCCCACGACTTCATCCGATATCCCATTCCTCACCAGGAAGCCATTTAAAATCGATTAACCGCTCATCACGACTCATCTCTCAGTAGACAAACAACAAAGCGACCCCGACGGGCCTCGCCGAGAACAAAGCAATGCGACTTCACGTCAGCAAGCCACCGCGTCGTCGGCCGTTTTGTTGAACTTTTTGTGCCAATCCGAAGGTCGAATGGACGATCATTAAGCGCTAAGTATCCGGTAGACACGAGTCACATTCGCTGATCATTCGCCGAGATCAAGAGCGAAAACAAGAACCACAACACCAACATTTCCAGCGGCACTTTTGAGATACTTCTTGTTGCCTGTGCGCAGAGCGAGAGCCGCAGAGCTTGCGGCACAAAGTTCTCGATTCGGCGATTGTGTAATCCTTCTAAGTCACATTGCATCTGTGTTGAGCTCTGTTTTATTGTCTGTGGTCTTTCTTGGGGCCAACCAGCAGATGGCGTAATGCCTGAACATCTGGCTGCGCTGGGAATTTTGAAACATTCTTGTTCCTCCACACTCGGTCGATGTGTGAATTTGATACCTTTTGCTTCGCCCTTCCCCGCGAGAGTTTCGCAATAAATCTCGGGTTCGTTGGTTCTTCTCTTTTGGACAAGCACTCGCCCAACGACGGCGGCGACGGGAGCGGAGTGGCACTAGTATCTTCGCGTGGATCTAGAACGAAAAATGAAAAAAAAAACGGAGTGCCTACTGATGTTGCATAAGACTCAGTAGCAGCGGCAGAGTCAACGTCTCTCTCTATCTCTCTCTCTCTCTCTCTCTCGCTCTGTCTAGCGTAGTGACATTCGCCGCGTCTAATGGCACTGATTTTGAATAGCATCCACACCGTTATAGTCTTGAGGTGAATATCAATTGTGGCCGAGCCAATAAATCAGTTAAGCGCTGTTCGCATGGGACACTTTAGAGTGCTGCCTTGTGAGGCCTTTTGCAAATTGCTGCCGTCTCCCTCAGCTCCTCTTTCTCGAGTGCCACTGTTGCGAATGGCGTGGATTAATGCTGGTCACGTTGCGGCTGTCTCTGGCGGATACAATCAGGGAATTTCGGGAATAGTTGTACTCAGCGGTGCGGCTGGGTGAACACAACGTAATTAGGTGAAGCTGATCGGTTGCTGAATTTCAATTGGTCGCAGCGATTGAAATTGCTTGTTCGATTCGCTGGGTCTTTGTTTGGCTTGAGAATTCGGCAGGACTTGATCAAGTCACCACAGGCCCCAGTCCCAGTCGGCTGTTGCAATTCATCGCCGGAGTCAGTTCTCACCCAGTGGCACCTCGAATCGGCCCGAGTCCACTGACAAGCGGCTGCAAACCAGGACAGGCATGGCTTCCAATCGCCATTCACTGCGTCGCACCAAGTGTCCAGCACAACCGGTCGCAGGCCGATATCCATCTGGAGTGGCTGGGTAATTTATGGAATAGCTCCGAGGGTGCATTTGTGCCCACAATTCACCGTGTTCTCCATCGAATCGAAGGAGACATTCTGTGAGCCGCTGCGAATTACAATGGCACTCGTGATGTCGCGTCTGTCGAAGGCCTTCGCGCTTACTCATCATCGGCCGTGCGACGAACGAAACGGAACGAAGCACAAACGCCTGCCTGTCGAGATCAGTGGATTACAGTCGAGGTAAGAAGTAATTGTCTTCAATTAGACGTTAGACGGTGCACGACACAACGAGGGGTGCCACTCAGACGTGCGGCGGTCCTCCTCTTCGCTCGAAGTGTCAGAGTTATGAAATGGTTTGTGTCATTCAACCCAGAGCGGCTGCACTCACTTGAACGGACACGGTGTAGCCTCCTCGATGCGAGGCACATGTCCAAGGCTGAATCGTTTAGAGTCCGCTTCGAGTGTGGTCGCAAGAGCGAACACTAATCACCGATGTGGGTCAATGTTAGCCGGTGGAGGGGGCATTGGTGGAAGACCTTAAGGTTGGAAAATGGATTTGAAGAGCCCTTCGAATGCCTGGCGATGGGTGTGGTGGCCCGGGAGATGTGACCCACATTTTGAAAATTTCTGTGGTCTAGAGTCTAGTTGCCTGTGCGTGGCCGTGAATGGGTATTGGAGTCAAAGCCAGAATCAAGGGCTCATTCGGAATTCAAGAGATTCGAAAGTCATGACCCAGCATTTGCATACGCTTGCGACGTGCGTTTTGTGGAAAATCACGATCACTAGAGGCCGTGGTGTTCTGATTGAATGGGGGACAGTTCAGTCACGGATTGAATGGAGGGATAACGTTGTGCGTGGATAGACTAGACTGAGCAGCTAAGTCCTCTTGGAGTCATCATGACATCCTGGGCCGTGGTCATTTGTACTTGAGCCACGAGCATATTCAGCCACTCCGACGTTTTAACAAATCCGAAAGGGCAAGGTGAACGTTGTCTCATAACCCGGATGTCGAGGTTCAATTCGCGGTACCAATGTACGAGGGAGTCTGATATTATGGACTCCCGAACTTTGACAGTTGATAGCGGCCATATTGCTGAAGCTACATCTGTCAAATCGGCTGTCATGTATTCAGTCTGCTTTGCGAAATCACCGTGGACGGAGATAGAGCTCAACAACACGTGCAAATGATACAAATTGTTTTATCAGAGTGGGTGCTCCATTCTACGGCCCATTTCTGGATGAATTGGTACGTTAACGAACAAACTCGTGGAATTTGAGACGAAGTTGCATAAGATCTAAGGGCGTCCAATGCGTCCCGAAAAAGTTACAGTTTGGTGTGCATTTTGGAGTCCGGCACGACATTGGCCAGACCATCACCGTCAGAGGCGAGCGTTGTGTACTGGATTGGATCATATCGACAGCAACGACGTGTGGTTTCAACAGGACGGGGCAACAGGCCGTGCTATGCTTCAAATTTCATTAAAATCGGTCCACGGGATCAAAAGTTTGGACTTCGCCAAGGGTGCGTCTTATCACCTCTCCTTTTCATTTTATATATGGACTGGATGTTGCGGCGCAGCCGAGGCGAGGAATGTTTCACATGGGAGAGTTGAGGGTGAGTCATCTTCTTTTTGCAGATGACTTAGTGATCCCCACATCTTCCCAGACGTAACTACAGCACACACTCGATAGGTTTGTGGCCGTATGTGCTGATGCTGGAGAGAAGGTCAACGTGGACAAATCGGAGGTTATGGTCATCTCCAGAACGCCTGTTCAGGTTAGTGGAGTCCCACTGAAACAGGTGGAGGTATCTCGGGGTCTTTTTCACGAGTGATTGAAGGAGTAATGCTGAGCTTTCCTGTACGATTGGTCAAGCTGGGTCAATTTTGAAACAGCTTGGTGGATCTGTAATCAGGAAGGCCGAGCTTGGTATCAAAGTTTTCAACTCAGTATTTGTTCCAACTCTCACCTATGGTCATGAAAATTGAGTAATGACCGAAAGACTAAGATCGCGAATACAAGCTGCTGAGATGAGATTTCTCCGTGCTGTTGTGGGAATTACTCGCCGGGATAGGGTGAGAAACACGGCAGTTCCTCGCGAAGAACTCAACATTGAGCAGCTGCTTCTTCGAAGCATAGCCCTGCTTCGTTGGTTTGGTCACGTGGCACGAATATCCCCTTCATCAGGACTTCCGAGGCGGGCTTTGAATGTTATTTCATCAAGTAAGCGACTGGTTGCAAAACCAGGACGAGATGGTTGGACCACGTTAAAAAACTCGCTGGGCATAACTCCTGATGAGTTAGAGACGATGGCGGAGGATCGAGTTGCCTAGAGATCTCTCGTGAGTGGTTTACCCCCGCGACCCGTTTAGTGGAGCAAGCCGGTCAGAAAATGATGATGATGATGATGCATACTGTTCTCAATATGTGTGCAAAATTTCATTGAGATCCGAGGACTAGTTCAGATTGAACAGATTTTTTTCCGCTCCGCCACACGGCGGTACCTGCCACACAGCCCACACTGGTAACCAGAAATGGAGTCTGATAGAGATGTCCAACTTCACAGCTTATTCACCCCTAGTCCACCGACGAATTTCATAGACTTTGTGACAGTTATTCATGAATTTTTGACGGTTATTCACGAAATAACATCAATGCCGTTCTTTGATTGGTTAATTTGACTTTTTAAGGGGCAAGAGAGCTAGAAGTTGGGCATCTCTATCACACTTCATTTCTGCTGGTAACTCTGCACGAGCGATTGGAGAGCATAGTCATCCCACGTGGAAGTTATGTGAACTGGTCACCGAGATCGTGCGTTAAGCCTTTTCTTGTGGGGCTCTCTAAGGTCGCAGGCCATGCGAATAAACCACAAGCCACAGGGGTTCTTAAAGCCAAACGATGATATATTCAGAAAATTATAGCATCGACAGGCCTTTGAAAAATGTCTATGACATCTAGCGCTGTGGCCCAAGAGGTCTATGTGAGGCTGAGCCGCCACCCTTCAACCTAGGACATCTCACCCACACTGGAAGTGAAAGATACTGGAGATACTGGAGGCTAGAGATATCCCACTTCGGCCATTCCCACGCCTAGTCCACACTGGCGATAATGCGAGAGAAGCCATCCTTTACACAGTCCATGGATGCGCACAGACCATGGATCCACGCAGACCATCCTTTACAGAGGCCATGGATCCACACAGACCATCCTTTACTCAGACCATGGATCCACACAGACCATGGATGCACACAGACCATGGATCCACGCAGACCATCCTTTACAGAGGCCATGGATCCACACAGACCATCCTTTACTCAGACCATGGATCCACACAGACCATGGATCCACGCAGACCATCCTTTACACAGGCCATGGATGCATTTCACACAAACCGTTGCACCACGCAATGGCGGCCGAGTCGTAGATTTTGGTGGGAAATGGCGTCAGTTTCTTGAATTTAGTGAGAAAAAATGGCGGCGGATTGCTGAATGTGCCCACGACCATACGACCATTGTACGGAGTGTGTTCAGAAGGTGAACGGTATTTTAAAGAGCACGTACTTGTATTGTAATATGCACTTGCGTGAATAAAAATGTAAAATAATGCCTTAATTCAATTCTTAATCGTATCCCATAAACCATGCCTGACAAATAAACTCAAACAAAAATTAATTCAATCGCACACCCTTCTTTCGTGAATTGTGAAAACTCTTGAATTCAACTTACATACATCATTTTCTGAGAACAACGGCTGGGTATTGCAGCCAGTGGCGTAGCGTGGGTTGAGACCGCCCGGGGCAGCTCCAGTCAAGCTCCAGTCCAGCTCACGTTTTAAACATCATCGTTTGTGGAAACAATGAATCGACCGACTCATAAAGCGCACTAAATGGTCGCTGGTTCAAACTTGCAAGATGTTTTGGTCTCAATCCATAAACAAAGTCGAACTAATTGATGATACATTTGTGATACTTTTTCCACCGAGAGACCTTCAAAGATATTTGAGCCTCAGCTGATGGTTCAGTTCGATCGCATTTAAGTGTTCCCAGAAACTACGCCATCTTCCTAGTTAGGCCTAGCTACTCGCAAAGGCGAACTTATACCATTTCTTGTCCGCCTCTGCGACTTCTACCCAAACCGGCAGTCAAGATACGTGTGTACGTCCTTCCTTGCCACTAATACTGACCATTCAGTATGATCTCCTCGTGCTCAGCGTGTTCCAATATCCACAGTCATCGATTGCAGGCTCCATCCGAAGCTTCGTCCTCTAGTTCTTTCTTTACGGAGCTTAGCTTTGGGTGGATATGTGCATTAGACATTGCTACTGACATTCACTCATTACGGGGCACTCTTTCCCAAGACAATGCGGTTTTCTGCCGACCCAACAAGTCATGAAAGTCAGAGTAAGTTCGGGGATTGAACCTAGCTTAGGAGACAACGCACCTAAACCACGGTAGGGAGCGGCCCGTCGGCGGCCACTGACGTCCTGAAACACACTAAAGTCCTCTCTTAGCAGCTGTGACTTTCGAGGCGACAGAAAACGCCTGCTCTTCGAACTGACGCCCTTCGAGAGCAGCGCGTCGGCGGCCGGTCAGTCCTAGTGCTTCACTTATTAATTTATCGTAGCCACCTCGTCCTGAAGCACACTAAAGTCCTCTCTTAGCAGCAATGACTTTTCGAAGAGGCGACAGAAAATGCCCACCTCTTGAAGTGACGCTTATTTTGGGTCATCCCCTTCGACTGCTACCATCTGCTCATCTGCTCTATAGTCGGACATACTTTAGAGCAGGTCTTTCAGGATCCATGTCTGGTGGTAGCAGGCCTCGATCCGCCGTATCAGACCAAGTATAATACCATCGGTTCTCTCGGCAATACGTCGTTGCCCACGGTGGCCGCTCTGGGGTATCGTAGTACGCGCGAGTCCGCAGTGTCCCAATCGACGTCTATATCTGGTTGCACTCCATTACAGAATACTAATTATGTGGATGGCGCGACATTCAGGGCCCAGCTTCCAAAGCATACCCCCGACAAGTTCCTTACCCAGCCGACTAGTTCCCATTCATTCCCATTCCCACGCTCGAATGTGTCTCATCTTCAGAGTCACTCTCCTTTGAACTTTCTCACCACGAAGCCCGCAGATTCCTAAGCACGCCATCAATTTAAATGCACAATTCCCGACGGCAGATTTGCTCATCCATGCAGCCAATTGACTGCATTTACCCACTTTTGAGCATCAGCATCTGGCGCGATGAAGACGGCAAACTCAGTGTGATTTTGCAATTCATCTTCAAAATGCTAACCTACATACGCCGTCCAATAAAGAGATCCATTCACTTCGCGTTCCCCAGCGCATCCGTGGGCTTCCTTGCCTTCGCCACAATAGACGGAGCCTGAGTCACGAAACCAACTGGCGTGCGAGGCTAGTTTACAGATTTCGTGATCGCGCCTCGCGCCGCTCTCCCACACCGTCGACGTGTCTAGATCGGGAATTCTTTGCGCCGTTTTTCTGTTTTAATGAAATCGAAAGCAGTCTCTATCGGTCTGACGTGTGCACGCTCGGCTCGGCCGGAGGGAGAGACGTGGGAGGCAGCCGCTTGCGCTTGCGGATTCATAAATTCCACGTTTTATGGCTAACAAAGTTGTTTCATTGTTCTTTTGCCTGTGTTTGGATGTTCCTTCGTTTCGTTTTGTTTTTCCCCATCTTAGATTGATTTCTACTGATTGTTTGCATCTCAAGAGTATTTTGCTGAATTTTGTTTTTCTTTTTCGGTTTCGTTTCAGATACCCCCACGGCTGATTAAGTTGGCCTTTGTCTTGTGCATTCTGGTCGTCCTGCTATCACACACAGACTCCGTCGAGGGTAAGTTGCAGTTTATGGATATCATTACTTTTTGCTTTTGCCTGTGGACAGGCGAGTGCTGTAAACACTGTGGAATGTTGTTTGCTGTCCCAAGTGTCATCTCATCCTCGTGAAACTGGTTTCGTTTTATTTTTCTCTTTTTATTTAAGCCGCTCTGTCGCCGGATTCTGTGCCTAATAAAAGGAGTTCGATCGGACAAATGGGTGCCAAAAATCACATGAATTTATGACGATAACGGTGAAAAGAATATGAAAGTTTACTCATCAAAAAATTGGTGGCTTGCATTACAAGGTGTGACTGTCTGGCGAAATCAATTGAACGTCGCATTTGGCACCTGAGCGGCGACAAATGAACAGAGTACAGTACAAACAAGAGTTTGTGTTCGCAAAAAAGTCAAGGAAATGATTTCGATAAGCAGTCCAAGCTTGAAATGTCACTTGGCGTGTTTGTGATGCGCTGACATTTAGATTTCGTGAAGTCTACTTTGCTCATCATCTGATTCCCGTCAAACGGGTTCACCTTCGTCGTTAGAGAAGACATCGACTCAAACGAACACACTTTCAGCAACTAATTCCAGGCAAGAGGGGAGCGTTCTTTGACGTTTCAAGAAGTGCTGAAGACAAGGCAGATCGCACAAGCAAACCCCGTTGGCTTACTGATGTATTTCCTTCGAAATGCAATTCACTGCCATCATGCTCACCCGTCATTGTTTATCGTAATAAAGAGATTCCAATTATCGCTGAACTTGACCTTCGATGTTCAAGCTGTTCACTTCGGCTGTAGACTTTCCCTTGTCTCATCGACATCACATCTGTCACAGTACAGACTGAAGCTGCCAAATATCGATACACCTCCTCGCACTAGACATGAGAAAACACTTCTAGTGAGTGATTGTGGATTGACACCTCAAATTACTTGTGAAGGTGTGGGACTATAATTTATTTTTTCCTCCCATTAATTGATAGCTTGTCAAGTGTTGGTCTTCAGACCTTACAGCTGCTGTCATTGCTGTTGGTCAAGGTAAACCGTAGTTCTGGTTGCTCTTAGTCAGAATAGGTAACTATTTTGTTGTCGAAATTCGTGTTTGCTTTGTTAACTTTGGTTTGAAAAATGACAGCTGTCATTGACTGACGGGGCATTACCACAATGACGCAACGTCGAGGTGAGTAAACATGTAGATATGAGACTTCACACATAAGTTTTGAGTGTAAGCAACAAGTCTGCTTTGAAAGAACGATTAGCAGGAGTTTGTCCATGGTTTACCATCCTGCTGTCGATAAGGCAGTTCGGCGTTGTGTAGTTGAAATCTGTTGTGGTCTGTTGTCCGAATGCGGCGTTTGAAACAGAGTAAATTATACAATAATCCGCTGAACTTTGTCGTTCCATAATTAATGATTAAGCTTCCGCCATGCTAATAAACACCTTTCAACGTGGATGTTGGACTTCCTCAAGGGTGCGTCTTGTCACCTCTCCTTTTCGTCATATTTCTTGAGTGGATGTTGCAGCGCAGCCTAGGCAGGAAATGTTTCCCATTGGGAGAGTTGTGGGTAAGCATCTTCTTTCTGCAGATGACTTAGTTATCCTCACATTCGCCCAGGCTCGCAGATCTGTGGCGCTTCAGCTGATGCTGCTATGAGGGTACTTCTGTACACCTTTGGTGATGTTTTGAAATACGTGACATCGAAATATTCACGTATTTCTGCATACCTGGCATCGTCGCTGTGAAGCCTTTGGTCAGTTCAACCTCTGACTGCTATAATGGCCAAACTATGACTTCTGTACACATTTGGTGATGTTCTCGTGTGTGTATTAATCGATCTCGGCGAGCCCTCGATAAGCCCTTCTTCAAATCACTTGGCCTACTCTATTTGTAGGCAAAAATTGTCTACGAAACAGCATTGATGTAATTGTTTAACACACCTCTTGACACAACGATGGCAGCTTCACACCGTAAAGCCAAATCTAGGCGTGATGTGTCAAAATGCGCGTATTCTATAAGGAGAGCTGACATAAATTAAGCGCACTTCAGTCTTTTGAGATCACTTCACTTCTTGTGTGCTTCACCTTAGGCGGCCACTTCAGGTCGTCCTAAGATGCAGAGATACAGTGTCCTTCGACCGTATTCGGATGTCAGCCAACTGCTCATCCTGAGTTGCATTGCACCCGTTTGACGGTTGTCAATAAATTGTCTATAAATTTTGACACGTGTCCTCACAGTTCCGTGCCAATGGATCAGAGCAAATTTTGAGACTCAACTTTATTTAAATTGTGAACGAGCCATTTTCCTCGTTCTCGAAGCTCCACGCTTGAATGTCAACTGATGGCGGATAATGTTCGTCAGACATGTGCCATCTCCTTTTGTTTCTTGAAAAGTCGATTCCTCCAAAAACTTAATCGCATTCAACTCACGTCGCTTTCTTCGAAAGTATGCGCCCATCGATCCTCTTCCTCGAACAGCGGACACCCAAATTTTTATATGGCCCCACTTTGGCAAGTGTTCAACCACTCGACGCAAGACCAAGGCTCTTTGGACAGGAGGAAGCTACTCCCTGATGGCGAATCTGTATAAGTGTCCAACTCTTGTGGAAAACATGATCAATGGCAATTGAGTGATCATGTGCGACTGTCGCATTCCGCCGTTCAGACAGTTTCTTGCACTCGATGTTCACGTCCATCTGGCAGGTCAAAATAAGAATCATTGTCCAATCTAATTTGTCGGGCCAACAGTCGATTGATCAACTGACAGCCATCCCGGCACACTCCGACTAATGGACGATCATTTATTCGGTGTCAAAGTCTCCGACTAATAAATCGGCTAAAAGACCGACGCAATGAAGTTCTGCTCTCTTGGTTGTTCTCGTTGGAAGGGGATCTTTTCTTTGGCAGAGCTGCAGCTGGTGTTTCTTTTCTAGGCGACCAGAGAATCAGAATCTCCTCCCCTCGGCCCATGATCGATAATTCATTTAGCCTTCATGGAGTTGGCCACACTCTCCGGTAAATCATTGCTCGCGCGCAATTACTGGCGTAAACGCCTCCGCAGGAATCCAGGCTCCTCCTGGAATGTATCAGAGTTTATTGCAGCCCCATTTGCGATCGACACTCCTTCAGGCACCCACTTGACTGACGGCCACTTAAGTCACGTAGTCGCCAATCATAAAACGAACTAGGTCCCTGTCGCCGCAACTGGACACCGCTAGCAAATCACAAAACGTGCGGTATTTACGATCCGTTCACCAGTCGTCGTCGGCTCTTGCTCAACCTGTTGCCGCCGAGAAGGATAAACTATGCGCAGCCGCATCGTAAAGCGAAAACTATTCTGTAGCACCGAACATCATTGCCTCGCAAAAGACTGCATTTTCAGGCGAGCACTACGTGACTGTGCTATTAACGTTGCGCACGCTCACGCGGCAGCATTAGCGATACTCACTCGATTGGAAGGCGGCAGGCAAAACTCCAAACAGCCTCTTTCGGGCCATTAAATCCGAAGTGGAATTGCTTGCCAGATAATAGATCTGCTTCTCTGGAGGCATTCCCTTCATTAAGACTCTCACGAGCAGTTCTCCGCCTCCGTCAGTGCGCGTCAATGCTCCGATCGTGCTGCAACTGGCAAGATCGTGAGCCGCCCAGCATTGGGTCATCAACCATCGGACGGCGGCCCATTGCAACGACAAAAAATTGATATCTCTCTCATTCTCTCCCTCCCTCTGTGTCATTCCAGCAAAACGAAGAAGATCTCGGCGCCCGACCACAGCAGCCACCACATCTGGGTCAAGGACAAACACCGTTGCCTCGAAGAAGGCAGCCGCATCCGATGAACCAGCCGCAGTGGCACAAGATCGCGTTGACCAGCAACCAGCACCATCGTCGGTGCGAGGCCTTCGTGTGCGTTCCAAGTCGAAGGTGCGCGGCGGAGCAGCACTGGTCGCTAGCGGTGCGGCGACCGCACTCACACTCAGCACACTGAAGAGTGGAAAGAGATCGAAGATCGACCACAGCGCGAGCGCCGAGGTGGAGACCGGCGGAAAGAAGATCGTCTGCTACTACACCAACTGGTCGCAGTATCGCGTGAAGACCGGCAAGTTCATTCCCGAGGATATCCCTGGGGACCTGTGCACACACGTGATCTTCGCGTTCGGCTGGCTGAAGAAGGGCAAGCTCAGCTCGTACGAGAGCAACGATGAGACAAAGGACGGCGTCCCCGGCCTGTACGACAGGATGATGACCCTAAAGAAGGCCAATCCCAAGTTGAAGGTTGGTTGACTGGAATGGGTAATTACCGCGATCGCAGTGATTATCGATTTTCTCTCTCTCCTTCTTCAGATTCTCCTGGCCATCGGCGGCTGGTCGTTCGGCACACAGAAGTTCAAGGACATGTCCGCCACCAGGTACACCCGCCAGACGTTCATCTACTCGGCGATTCCGTTCTTGAGGAAGAGGAACTTCGACGGCCTGGACATGGATTGGGAATACCCGAAGGGATCGGACGACAAGAAGAACTTCGTGCTGCTGCTGAAGGAACTCCGCGAAGCATTCGAAGCCGAGGCGCAGGAACTGAAGAGGGCCCGTTTGTTACTCACCGCCGCCGTGCCGGTCGGACCGGACAATGTTCGCGGAGGATACGATGTGCCCGCCGTCGCCAGCTACTTGGACTTCATCAACCTGATGGCTTACGATTTCCACGGCAAGTGGGAGCGCGAGACTGGACACAACGCCCCGCTGTACTCGCACTCGAGCGACTCTGAGTGGCGCAAGCAGTTGTCTGTGGACAACGCCGCCAACTTGTGGGTCAAGATGGGAGCTCCCAAGGAGAAGCTGGTCATTGGTAAGTTGCCCTTATCCCTCATCCATCCCAGGAGTCGTCACTCATCCCGCCCACCCTCTAGGCATGCCGACTTATGGACGATCGTTCACTCTGGCGAATCCAAGCAAGCACGGCGTCAACTCCCCAGCGACTGGGGGTGGCAAGGAAGGCGTCTACACCAAGGAGAGCGGTTTCCTGGCCTACTACGAAATCTGCGAGATGCTGCTGAACGGAGCCGTCTACGTGTGGGACGAGGAGATGAAGGTGCCATACTTGGTTCAAGGAGACCAGGTACGTGACGACACTTGTCAGCTGTTGGGCGCTCCTCACTCATCCGTTACCGTTAATTTCTCTTGCAGTGGGTTGGGTTCGATGACGAGCGCTCGATCAGGAACAAGATGAACTGGGTGAAGACCAACGGGTACGGAGGCGCCATGGTCTGGACCGTCGACATGGACGACTTCAAGGGCGATGTTTGTGGCGGAAATGTCAAGTATCCACTCATCGGAGCCATGCGCGAGGAGCTGCTGGGTATATCGAGAGGAAAGGACGCCAAGGACGTCAACTGGTCTGAAGTTGCTGCTACATTCGACGAGGAAGAAGAAGAGGTAAGTCCTTCCGTTGCGCTGAATGAGTGACTCACACTAACCCTACACGCCTCGCAGGAGCCAGAGATGCCAGAGCCAATCAAGATCTCCGTCTCGGAACTGTTGCAGAAGGCCCGCAAGACCAAGGTTAAGGTTAAGTCCGGACTGGCTAACATTGAAAAGAACTGTAAGTGAACCGAGGCGCTCACATTCGCCGTGATTTTAATTCCTTCTCTCTCTCTCCTCACTCAGCTCGCCCAGCCCAAGTCTTCTGCTACCTCACCAGCTGGTCGTCCAAGCGTCCAGGTGCCGGCAAGTTCGATCCCAAGAACGTTGATCCCAAGCTGTGCACGCACATTGTGTACGCGTTCGCCACCCTCAAGGACCACAAGCTCAGCGAAGCCAGCGAGGACGATCCAGAGAACTACGAGAACGTCATCGCTCTCCGGGAAGCCAATCCAGACTTGCAGATCCTCCTGGCCATCGGAGGCTGGGCCTTTGGCTCGACACCCTTCAAAGAGCTGACCTCGAACGTCTTCCGCATGAACCAGTTTGTCTACGAAGCCATCGAGTTCCTCCGGGAGTACCAATTCAACGGACTCGACGTCGACTGGGAGTACCCCCGAGGAGCTGACGACCGCGCTGCTTATGTGAACCTCCTGCGCGAACTCCGAGTGGCCTTCGAGGGCGAAGCCAAGTCATCGGGACAGCCCAGACTCTTGCTGACGGCGGCAGTTCCCGCCTCGTTCGAGGCCATCGCAGCTGGCTACGACGTGCCAGAAATCTCCAAGTACCTCGACTTCATCAACGTCATGACCTACGACTTCCACGGCCAATGGGAGCGAACTGTCGGCCACAATTCCCCACTCTTCCCGCTCGAGTCGGCTACCGGCTACCAGAAGAAGCTCACCGTGGACTTCAGCGCCCGGGAGTGGGTCAAGCAGGGGGCTCCCAAGGAGAAGCTCCTGATCGGCATGCCTACGTATGGACGTTCCTTCGAACTGGTCAACACCACGCAATTCGACATCGGCTCCCCGGCATCTGGCGGCGGCAAGCCGGGCAAATTCACAAACGAGTCCGGCTTCCTCAGCTACTACGAGATCTGCTCGTTCATGGCGGCCGACAACACGACGCTCGTGTGGGACTCGGAGCAGCAGGTGCCCTTCGCGTACAGAAACAACCAATGGGTCGGCTTCGACGATGAGAGGTCGCTCAAGACGAAGGTGAGTAGAAGACGCGAAGGATGTGGAGTGGGACTGACGGGGTTTTTTTCTTGCAGATGGAATGGCTGAAGGAGCAAGGATTCGGTGGAATCATGGTCTGGTCCGTGGACATGGACGACTTCTCTGGCCGTTGCGGCGGAGGAAAGTACCCCCTGCTGAACGCCCTCAACGACGAACTCAAGGAATACAAGGTGCTCTTGGAGTACGAGGGACCCTACGAGTCCCAAGGACCAAGGGGTGCCTACACTACAAAGGATCGTAAGTGACGAGAGACCGACGATGGAGGAGCTGGTTACATCTTTGTTGCTTTCTTTCATTTGCAGCACATGAGGTGACCTGCGAGGAAGAGGAGGGACACATCAGCTACCACAAGGACTACCAGGATTGCACTCACTACTACATGTGCGAAGGTGAACGCAAACATCACATGCCATGTCCTGCCAATCTGGTCTTCAATCCGTCCGAGAACGTCTGCGACTGGCCCGAGAACGTCGAGGGTTGCAACACAGTGACGCCGGCTCCATAAGCTACTCACTTAAGCCCTAATTTTAATTCTTAGCCTCCCCTCCCCCGTCCTCACCGCCTCTAGATCAAGCCAACCAACAAGAAGAAAATACACCCGAACCTGCCAAGCCTACTTTTTTATACGAAATCCACTGCCGCACCAAGCGCCACCGGATCAATATCCAATCAGAGTTGTTATGAGAGAGAGTTCATGTTAAACTTTAAGTTATTCACCTTTTTTTAATTTCTTCTTTTTTTTTGTATGGGAAAGGACGAAGGTCCTTTGTTATGTTAAGATAGGACTCTTATTTTCCGTCGTGCGTAAAGATGTATTGTTAAGTAATTTAGGAAGCAAAGGAAATTTCTAAAAAAAAACACCATTTTCGTGCCTTTTTTATTTCTTCTTTCAAAAAAAAGGATAATTGTTGCTTACGTATTTTTAACAAATCAAACTCGCTATAAGTTAAAGTTAAACCACGCCTACTCTTCGCCTTTTCTCCTTCCGCCCCCGCACCCAGATGTTTTGGTAAATTTTCCGTCCAATCGATTTATTTTTTCCCTTTTTCAAATGCAAATTATTTTTTCGACAAGAAAAACAAAATATATGTAAAAGTGTTCTTTTATATAAGGATCTGTGATAATCTTTAAAAAAAAGCAAAAAAAAAACAAAATTGGAGAATTGAAAACAAAATTAAAGTCTTTTTTTCTTGATTTTTTTCTTCCGAAAAATAATAGTTTGTGGGAAATTTAATTTCCCCTCTCGGTGTTTTGTTATGATTTTTTTTTATTTTTTGAAAATGTTTTTTTGTTTGTTGACCGTGCCCCCGGTTGTTTGTTTTGTTTTCTGTTTTTCTATTTCCTGCAATGCAAAAATTTACACATAAAATCGTCCTTTTAATGATTATCCTTCTGTACTTCGAATTTTTATAGGTATACATTATTTTTTTATGTTATAATAAAGTTGTATTATAGATATTATTTCATAAAAACAAACGAGATATGAATAAATAAACTTTAACAAGAAAAATTTAACTATGCTGGCGTTTTAGTTTTTGGGGGACTAGTATTCTTGCTTATCAGAGGTCACGCTTAGACGTGACTTGACGCTTCCTTCTATTTTGGTGCCTGGTGTCCGCGACTTATTGCTCTTTAAGCCGGAGATTCGACGTTGGTCCGGTCCTCGAACCAGGACGCTTGTGTTCGAAGAAGGTCTCTTACCTGGACCATTGGTGTCCGTCAGAGATAAGCGACTAAAGAGATTGGCAACTTCTACGTCTCTTCCTCCTGGCTTCATTTGACAGCGCTTTTTTATAACATTTTCACAGCCAGGCCTCTGTGTCAGGTAACCGAAGCTGATTACACTGTCCTCCTAAAACCACGGCACACAGTGGTCCCGCAGAGGACATAAATACCCGAAGTGACACATTTTTCTCGGATAAATGGAATAGGTTTTGCGATTCCTCAAATATGAGAACCCAGAAAGCACTTTAGAGATTCGTGGATGATGAGAGTTTTCGCGTCCATCCGGAATTGAACTTAAACCCCCCGTAACGTTTTGACAGCCCGCAAAATAGTCCCAATAGTGAGAGGCAACTCCCCCTGAACGGAAGTATGACCGCCATTGTCTAAAGTACAGCCAAAACTTGAATGAAATCTGGCGCCCGACGAGAGGTGCATTTCCGAAGCTTATTTCTTGTCAATCGAGTCACCTTTTACAAGCCAAATTCAGAACATACCACTGTTCTGTAACACAGACATGACCGATGATGCAATCCGGCCAAAGGACATTCAAACAACAGTCCTCTGGGCACTCTGCCTCACAGAGTTCTCGTGCAGTGTTACTGTCTGATTAGGAGCTATCCCCGATTTTCCTAGTTCTAATAATTGGCTTTTCCTTGATATGTCATAACCTGAACGCACGTGACGTAATAACAGAACTAATACTGCTTAGAGACCAAAAAGCTGGACTTGTGTATCGACTTCTATTTTAAGTCTTGAATGAAAATGGCTTGTGAGCCATGGTTTCATGTCCTACTAATATGCCATTTTCTCAGACTTGTCATCTCATTCCTGACGACGACCGTGGTGAATTTTTGATGATCCGCCTGGCTCATAATTGGTAAATTTAACAAGTTCGATGTGGCATATTTCCGAAAATTAGGTACTTTGGAAACTAAAGTTATTTTTTTTAAGCGCGTACATTTGCCCTTCAGTCTGCATACTGTTTACCCGGTGAGTTACAGCAACCATTTTTGAAACATGATAGGATATCGTGACAATTGTACTATTGTTTCAAATTTCAAACTGTGCGTCGGCGATCAGACCTTCCTTCTGGACATCGATAGAGGATCCAGTGACGCATCATTCGATGCCAAAATTTTGCCACTGCCCCCCATAAGAGCTGAAAAGATGGCCTAAGCCCCAATGGATGACTTCACTTTGAAAAATCATCTATATCTCGAATCTCGTTTTTCGGTGATGTCTTACATTACTGGGCCTTCTTTCAAAACGCATGAAGTGAGTACAGAACTCAGTTTCCTCAATCACTACTCAACACGCATCAGCCATTGTGTCATAGTTTCACGCATAGTCCACAACAAACCACTTGCCTTCCATTTCGAGAAAGAGTACCGAGCATTTTATTCAAGCCACCCAATCGCTCAGGCATCGGCGGCGGAGGTAGTTATGTGACGCTCCATTTCGCCAACGCGCCACGCTTGAACTTCCAAGAAAATCTGTCTTCCACCGCGTGACAATCACTAGGCACAAGCCATTGCCACAGAATTAGAAAATAAATAATTAATTATATTAATTTGGGCCGATCCCGGCGGTACTGCAATACCGGGCCAACCCGCGACAGAGGTGGAGCAAGCCCCTAGCACTCCGTCTATTTCCAAAAATCAGTTTAACATTTGTTGTCCCCCGATGGGGGATCTATCAGATGTTAAGCTGATAAGAACAGATACTACACTTTGATCTTAGCCATAAGGCCGAGAAGCGATAACTTTCAACAGCACCGCAACTCATATTCACTGTAACTAGATGCAGAAACTAGATGTGAATCATAACTGAACCAAACTTTCGAATTGCTCAAGAGAGTGGTCACAAAACTGAGAGGATACTTTCCTTTGACTACCAGAAGTGCACTAAGGGGGGGGAGTTTTAAAAGCGATTTAAGAATTTATTTGAACAGGATTATTTTTTACAATTGAGTTTACAACTTGACTTACAAACTAAAGGCTAGTGTGTTGGCTCAACAGGGGGGGCCTAAAGGGGGGGCCTAAAGCCAACTGGGGGGGCCTAAAGCCAACTGTTGCAGTGGTGCCTTTGACGGTCCCTGTCGAAGGTCAGTTCGGTATACATAAATTCCCAGTATTTTACTCTCGGAAATTGGTCTTAGAGATGGTGCGTCAGATTGGGAAGCCGTACGTTAAAATCGGCCGTGTAAGCTTGTATAACAGCAGTTTTGTCCTCTGGCTTAATCCATTTTGCTTGCTCATCAAGGGATAGATCTGATAGGGAGGGGAGTTGTCGACATGCAATGCAATGCTAGGATGTAGGGGAACCAGTACACAACGGAAGGAGGGCGAAGCATTTCCTGACTAGGCACTAGTTGCCCTGATAGACATCAGCGTCGGACACGTACACGTTAAGGAAACATTTATGGATAGATGGATATCTCTAACCGTCCATTATCTCTGGTCTCGGAGAGCATGAGTAGTGTGCAGTTTTGGGTGACGTC
This sequence comes from Eristalis tenax, assembly GCA_905231855.2. NCBI lineage: Eukaryota > Metazoa > Arthropoda > Insecta > Diptera > Syrphidae > Eristalis > Eristalis tenax. The sequence continues at coordinate 27,359,174 of HG993126.1, forward strand.
GTCGTTGAAGTCGTCCAGAAGATTGTCCAGATTTGTAGGATTATCGGTTGCACGAGGATGATGTGCAGCAAGTATGGATTGAGTTTGAACGGGCAATCTATCAATCCAAATTGGATTTTAAGCATCGTCGGTCATGGCGCCTCCAGCTAAATCCACATGGTTTTCCGTTCTCGGTCAAGCATTTGCCTAATCTTGTCTTGTCTCGAGACGGTGCCAAACGAGAAATTAGTTCTTTCAATCGAACATATGTATTACCTGCTGGTGGATTGATGATGACGTCTTGTATTTCCGTAGCTGTAGTCTGGTCGAGATGTGCAATGACGATGTTGCATTTTCTGGCATCAGATCGCAAATTCTCAAGTGTGAATTGAGCCTCGAGTTGTACAAACGATAGTTTCACACTTTCTCGCCAAAATGGCGATGGTCGCACACGAGCCCGGTTGTTTTCAATATCTGCATATGCCACAACTTGTGCCTGCTGGGAGGTTAATTGTTGCCGCAGTTCTTGCAATCGATTCAATTGCGCTTCCACGGTATTGTCTTGCGGGGCATTCGTTTTAGCTGTAGTTGTAGCAGTTTTTTGCTGTTGCTAGCTAATTGTCTTGAGGCATTTTATTCAAAACAAATCGGAAATTACGAGATTACTTTAATTGTTTCTAGCACGCGTACGCGTCGGGGTCACCAAATTAGTAGCGTGTAGACGAATTAAAACTCACAATATCTCAAAACTCTATTTATTAATTTAGTTCTCAATATTTGATATTCATAAAGCAAGCTATTACAAGTCTAACGAATAATGAATAAGTCGAATTATGCCTGAAACACAATAGTGCGTTGCTGCGTTGTCATCTTTCAAAGTACACAATTCAATGGCCGTGCACAGAATACTGCGGCGACCTACGTAAGTACAAAATGAGAGAGATGAGAGGATCGTAAAACGTAAGACCATCGCATGTCAATATCGAACATGTGGGAAAATCTTTGACAGATTGGTGCGATGATAAACAGCTGACTACACTTTAACGACAAAATCGATTTGAATTCGGACCAAGGAGGAAAAAAAGAACAATTGTTTGTTTTAGCAGAATATTTTTTGATTTGACATTTTACAAACGAAAAAGCAGAAAACCGCATTTAAAATTTAGACTTCGTTTCCAACGAACTACAAGTTCACTAAAATTCACAGAAATTAATCGGTCCAGCTTGCGCCAGACCTTCTCAAAAATTCATTTTAGACTCATTAGAGTGCTCCTCTCCACGGAAATCTTTAGTAAAAGGCGAAAGATTTATTCGACACTGAAGAGAAGCCAGAGTAACCTGCAACCTCTTTCATACATAGCCTTGAACAACTGCTCGTCCGAAGCGCATGTGAATTGTAAGGTAAACAAAATATGCTCACGAAAACATGGTGTGTGCATTAAATGTATGAGTGATTGTTGTACTCGCTAAAATGCCTTCAAGTCGATTTTCAATTGGCTTGCTTTGATGTGAAATTGTATCCCGCTGAGGACAATACTTTGCAGCAGTTTAATCAAACAATTTAAGCCCAGAATCGGAATGGCACAGTCTGTGAAATTGTGTAAGAAGGTGATTTAACACGATTTCTTAAAAGGGGATTGGGGATTTGATAACACTGAGCTGGAAATTAACTCAAGGCATGAACCGCATTTTTACACATAAATACCGTCGCGGTCGTGGCTCAGCTTTTTTGAAATTAAATTCTGCTCACTGAAGGCACGTGCACGCGTCTCCATTTGAAATTAGTTCAATTGCCTATCAGTTGGGTTAGGCAGAGTAACAGTTTAACAGCGCGCTCCCTCCGTGACGTAGTGACAGCATACACGGCAATTAAAGAAGAGGCGAATCGAGTGAGGTCCAAGGGGACAAAACAAAATTCGTACATGCATACGCCAACCAAAAACGTTCTCGCCCGCACACCACCTCAGGCAGAAAATCACGATCGGGAGCTACAATTCTGAGGTAGTAAAGGAGTTTCACTAGGTAGGTACCTCGGGGCAAATGTGAACTCCACAGACATCATAGTGGAGTCGCCCTTGGCAATTGTTGCTACTTCGGATTGTCGAATTTGCCTGATTGGAAGGACCAAAATCATGCTCCACGCGAAAGCTGGACGATAAGCAAAACTGGTGAGCTGATTCTTGGTACCTTCGAATAGAGCAGTCTCTGTCGGCTATGTAGTCCGCGAGGAAGGTGAGTGGAGGAGAAGACACAACTGGTAAGCAAAAATCGGTCCACATCGATCACATGAACACCAATTTTCCAGCTCGAATGCGGGACTTCAAATCCGAGTTCAAGGAGGACTGGAAGACTCAAACTCTAGTGTAAAGACCAAGGTATCGCGAACATCAGACAGCTTGATCTTGATGATTGGAATCAGTCCGTCAGCTATGGGAAGCAGCTATGGTCAGGCTCAGACACTCCAAAGGCCGCCGGCCTAATAAGTAAGCAAGTAAGTAAAGTTTGCTACCACCAACGAAAATGTTTCTTTTGAAGTGTGTGCTGGAATTCAGAGGAATGAAGAAGTTGGGGAAAGGTACTCAAACAATGAGAGCAAAGACAAGACGCCTTCCCACATTTTAACTAGGTCCTAATGACCAATCATACCGGACATAGGCTAAAATCAAACGAACAGTAGCCACAAGCATCAAATTTAACAGTGCCCACATTTACCTTTGAGAACATAAGGAAACATTTCATTTTCCGTTTCATCACGACATCCGAGGCGTGCGTTGAATGCGATTCCATCAGGTAGGCGACCGCTTGGCAAACCCTGGACGAGGTGGTTGGACCAAGTCCAAAAACGACTGGACTTACAATACCTGATGAGTTAGATTCGATGGCGGAGGATCGAGTTATCTGCAGGTCGCTCGTGCCACCCCTTAAGCGCGAGCATGCGGGTCAGAAGATGATGATGATGAGCCAAATTTCCAATACCTGAAGTGATATTTACGTACGTAGAGAGGTATTCAAATCGCTCCCACTTAAATAAACAAAATTACAAAATTACATACCTTACGGATATTAGTGAGCAGCCACAGCGTGTCACTTCTGTATATTAGCTCGATATCTTGAGTTCGCATAAGGTAACGTACGTTTATTATGGTTGACGCTTTAGTACTAGCTGTCACCGGATAATGAGCTGTCACTAGTACAACATTATGCACGTTCCATCTGCTAGTCAATATCAAGCCTTGTCATTTTATTCGATTCAGTAACCTTTGCTTTGGACTGAAACTTCGAACTGACTGGCATATGTTCGGTCCGTGACAAAGTGAAGCTCGGCTGGATGCAGGGGGATAGCAGGCAAAAAATCTGTGGATGAGCTTGCCAACGCTGGAGGTCTGCGTCCATCCCGTACTGTGACGATGTACCCGAACCGTAGTGTATTGTCAACTGGACAGCAGCTGAGCGACGCGTGTTTAACGAACTATACACAATCTGTAGGAGTAGCTGTGTTCGGGTTAACGGTTAACTTCGCCAGGGGGCGTCTTGTCACCTCTCCTGCAAAAGTGGCGTAACCCACAAAACCCGAAAATCACCCGAAAATAACAATTTTCGAGGTTCTCAGAGTTCTCTATTGATGAGGCCACCTTTGCACTGATAGTCTCATATATGGACTGGATGTTGCACCGCAGCCAGGTCGGACAGAGGTTTACATTGGAAGATCCTCCCAGATGAGCGCAAGTCGTCTGTTTGCTCTGATAACTCATTTATCCTCACGGAAATCCAGCGCGCTTCAGAGCAGGCTTGGATAAAGTTTAAAATGGACAAATCCGAGGTTATGGCTACTTCCGGACCTCCTATTCAACGGACTCTGCGTGGTAGCGAGTCAGCCGGTCATCACTACTCCCGAGGCGTGCCTTGAATGCGATTAATTAGACGAACGCTTGCCAGACCCCGGCTGTGGTGGGTGGACCAAGCCCAAAATCTGGTCGTAAATGCATAGATATAACAAAATGAAGAGAAACTGTTGTGTTTCAACCGAAAAAAAAAACACTTCCATTTGCACCTTCGGCGTATCCCATCCGTCTTCCTTCAATTTATGGAAAACCACACCTTCTTCGATGCACCTACGCGCCCACACGCTCATAATCAGCGCCAACATCGACAAAAAACGAACCATTCAGAAACAAACAGGGCCTCTGTGAAGAATTGAAAAGGACAAAACCACAGTCAGAAATGAACGGACAAAAACCAGGCACTCCTAGCCAGCACCTAGCCAGTCCCTCGAACACCAACGCCGTGAGGGCGGCTAAGTAATTCTAGGAAAAGAGATTTCGATTCAGTATGCAGGCATAAAAACAACAGCAACTTAGGCTTCAATTGTGAACGCTGCCTGTTGGATACACTTCATAAACAACAAATCTTGGTCCCTAGACTGCTGAGTAAGTCTTACCACCGACCCGTAGATCAAATCAACAGCTCTTCAGCAAAATCTGTCGCCGTCGTATTGACAAACAAGAAAGTGATCGTCTTTAAGTCTCTCAATACTCGGCAAGGAGGCAGTCAGACAGGAGTCTGATGGAAGGATAACAGAGAGGACCGTATACAATCAGCGTATGTGGCGTTTTATGTGTGCAAACGTGCCTTTGGAAAAATCTCAAAACACGGGTGATATACCGGGTATATGCTACGATATCCTGACACAGTTCTCTGGTCTGGTGGAAAGCTCCGGAGAAGAAATATCTTCTAAAGCAGCTAACAAAAGTACAAAGAACGACATGCCTGGGTGTTATAGAACCACACCCACAGCAGCACTCGATGCTATTCTTTTCCTCCATCCCCTCGACTTATTCTGTAGCAACAGTGTGTCCTCTGAGGCTGACAGAGGCGGGGTTCTGGGCGAAAAGCATACGGTCACGCTTGCATATGCAAAGGATGGACAACAATGAATCGGACTACCTGACACCAACATTAGCTCGACCATCCAGAAACATTGACAAGGACATTTGGCAGGCGCAGACGGAGAATTCTCGTTGTACACTGATGGCTCCAAAACACACTCAACACATCCAGCAAATCGATTTCCATCTTATCCGACTGGCAATAAAAGCCATGGGACAAGAGTCCATTACGGACTTATGACTTGTGGACTTATATCGCTGCACCATCAAGGAACACGATTCAGTAGAGAACTTGAAGCAACAGCGAGGACGACCCTCAGTGAAAAGATCAGCATCAGTGATCAGCTTTAGTCGTAAGAAAGTGCGACGCATCACAACAGGACACACATTTCTTCATAATCCACTATGATCAGATTTTCCTTTCCCTTTGCCCAACTTTCTGGAGCAGACAAAAATGCCTCCTAATTGCCTCCGTTTCTCCAATTTGATACGGGTTCCATGCAATGCTTCATGTAAAAACGCAGTAGGTTAAAACGTAACTCCAGAAACACACATCAATCGGTTTTAAGAAATACTAGAGTCCTCAAGCAAACCCTCAACATGTTAATTCACAGAAATACAATGTCCCAGCAATTGGATTTAGAAAGACTTCTCCAAAGCCACCAAAACAGAGTTGAAAGTCTAAGAACTGCCATGACACTCTACTCCAGTTTCTTCGAGTAGCCTTGCATAATGCGTCTCGCTCTCCCCTGCTCTGGTTCACTTACATACCAACATACAAAGCGCACCTTCGCTTGTTATGCCTACATCAGCAGTTTCGTCGCATGTTTTAGAAGTTGACCCAAACTGCGTCACCATCGCCAAACGTGCAGACCTTCCCCAATTGTCGGAGAATTTCATGAGCCAGCACTTTGCATTGCCAATGCATACAAGCCCACATAAGTCGACAGTTCTTAGGTATTTCTGTCAATGACAAGAACGTCTCGTTCGATGACTATAAATATTCAAAGCCCCTCATCCAAAGTATCAAACTAGAAACATGTTCAAGACACATCACATCACCTGCATTCTCTGGATAACCATCGTGGTCTTGGCAATTACATTGCCGGCCCACTGCGGTCCCGTGGACGAGAACGAGATTAAGAAGCTGGGGGAGTGCAAGGCGTTTTGCGGAAGCTGCGGCTGCATTGGATTCTACTGCGGTGAAGAGTGCATCTGTGAGTGCAACGAGGAGAAGAACGACGACACCGAGTGCATAGGTTCCATCCAAACGAGTGCAAGGAAGAAGAAGATTCCCTTTGAAATCCTCATTCAGGGGCCGAGTGGCAACCGATTCCTGAGAAACGCCCTCCAGTTCGAACAGAACGCTCAGGAGTGCAATAAAGGTGACACCGTACGCAGCAAGCGCAGCACAGTGGTTATCTACAAGCCAGAATCTGAGATTACACCGGATCCAAATGGATATTGTGAAAAACCGGAAGAGCTACCGAGCCAGCAGTTATTTCGTGGAAGACGAGCTGTAGACAGCGACGGCGAATCGTGGTTCACCGATTTCTCCAACACCCTGGTGAAACCAGCGCCAATTCGTGGAAAATCCATAAAGACAAAGTTGAACTTATCCGGAGACCGAAACGCGAAGGCAAAAGCGAAGAAACAACAAAGAAAGGGTACCCGTGCCACTGAGACGGAAGAGCTGTTGCCCAAGATCCGTGAAAAAATTCAAAACACTCTCAATCGTGACGGCGGGATGGTGAAAGAAATCCAAAAGACCGTGCAAAATATTGAGACCAAGGGAAAAGGTCTCAAGGGAATAGAATTGGATGAGACTGCCAAAAAAATTCGTGGAGCCATATCGCAGATCCGCAGCAAGGCCGAGAACATCCTGTCGCCGTCGCAGTCATCCGATGAACAGGAGTCGAGCTCCACTAAAAATAATGGAAAAACATTGCTGGATAAACTCCGTGGGAGAATCCTGAGAACATTTGGCGATCACAACGATCTTGCGGACCGCCGAGATTAAATCAGAAAACTTCTTGTAGAAAGACCGCAAAGGCGGATTCGTATTTTTTTTTTTTTTTTGTATTTATACGTATTTATTTATAATCAAAAGAAAAATTTAATAAAACCTTGTTCAATTCATAGTCTACCGTCGTTTGCCTTTTCCTTTCTTGTGTCCACCGCCACCGCCACCAGAATGATGAGCCTGAGCAGGAGCTGGTGCAGAAGCTGCTTGAAACGATTCCGATGGCTTGTTCTGACGTGACTTCAGTTGGGGAATCTTCCCTGCGATGAAATGCAAGAGACTATCCCTAGTCGGAAGTTCAGGATTGCACGGTGTTCCATCGTTGTTTCGCATTTGAATGCGTATACGACCACGATAGTGCAGTTCCCTGCTCTTCTCACGAGAATATTGCTTATTTTCAACTGCAATGCATAGGTTTGCTACCGACAGAACGTCGCGAATTTCCATATATGTTGGATTCTCTACGCATTCATCCTTGGGAAGTCGACGGCCTTCCTGACGAGACTTTTTGCTGTTGATGTACGCTGGATAGACACAAACCCATCTGGAAAGTTGCTTGTGAAAATGAGTACTGGCGTCGCGGAGAGTGCAGGCTTACCTTTCGATATCACTGTGCTTCTTTTCCGGTGACCAGTTGGTCCGAATTGGCATTGCTGCTGCCATATTTTATGGATTTTTCTGATGATTTCTGTGAAAAATAAATTCAATTGGTTTGATTTTATGTGTATGGACTTGAATATAAGTGACAGCTGGAAATTGACACGTCGGTAAATGACAGCAAAACACGGGGTTCAATTGGCAATGGTACAGTAGGGAGGTAAACTTTGAAAAGCGAGTATTTTATTTAAGTATTTACTTACTGAAAAATAATAATACTGCACTTCTGGATTGGGAAAATTATTTTCATTTGCAAACAAAATGAATCCTCTCGTAGATTAGGTAGTTCGTAGTTCATTCCTAGTTCACACTTATTTTTGAAACAAACTTATTGTCAGTAGTGTACGGGTGACACCTTTCCAATGTGTTCATAAGAACAAATGTCGACATGAAACTGCTTTGATGGAATATTCAGGCATTTCTAGTGAATCCATTTAATTAGCTCAGAAGTTTATTTCGAAATTTGCATCAACTTCATACTCCAACGTGGAAACTGCTCCCCACCTCCAATTACTCAGTTACCAGTGCTTCAGAAACTGTTTGTTTACACATCGGTGACGTTTGATAGTCTCTTGTGAGTTCTTGACACTTCTTCAAGATTTCGAAATTGACCGTGGATCGAGGTTTAGTGGATAAGTTTGCTTCTTTTCATTTTCCGGCCAACCGTTGACTGGAATAAGTCGCCTTAAGTAACAATAGTTTCCTAATCAAATACTTTGTTCCGATCAAGATAAAACAACAAAATAATCAATAGCCATGGAAGAACTTTATGAAATTCTTGACAAATCAAAGGACAAGTCCACTCAAAAAGAACAGGATGAGGTGAGTTCCTTGCTTCGATACGGACCTTTGCCATTCGACTCAATTGACTCATCAAATAATTTATTGCATTTGATTGACACAGATTCTGCTGCAACCCTTTGTGTACATTCAACAAATCCCTGGCAAACAAATTCGTTCCAAGCTAGCTCGTGCCTTCAACCATTGGCTCAACATTCCTATGGAAAAGCTGCATTTGATCGGTGAAATTGTCCAGATGCTGCATAGTTCTAGTTTACTGTAAGTAACTGAAATGTTTGTTGCTGTTTGCGAGCGAATCAAGATTAGTGCTATTTTCGGTTAAGAAAACTCATGCATGACGTAGTTACATTAATTTGCTTTTACACAACGTTGGCCGCCAAATCTCACGAACCAGTGTGCCTGATGATTGATTTGTACTTTGTTTACAAAATCCCCAATAAGTGTATGCAGAGGCGCACAGTTGGATCGACCGATTTTGGGGTGTTGCTTGTGAAACTGGTCACTGGCAGGGACTGGAAAGAGGGTACCTATTTGCTTCTGTTTATTATTCGATCGAAAGTTTATGTGGAAGATTTATGAAATGAAACAGTTTTTCAAGTGTCGAGAGGGGGCACAAGGCCACCGCTTGGGGACGGTGAAAGAGGGAGCGAAGCAACGAAATGTATTCGATACGAACTCCTAACGAAATACCAGTAGTGCCTTTTGAATAAATTATTTACATTTCAAGTTCAAATTTGTGTGTTAAGGTGTTCCATGCTGCGCATTGTCTATGGAATTTTTGCGTGTGGCTGGTTGCTATCTGTTAAGTGGCATTTTAAACGAACGTTGGTCGGTTCAGGGACGGAAGAAATGCTATCTTCTGATGGAGCGATTCATTGAACCTCAATTTAAACAGATTAACGACATAATTCACGAGCGAGTGTATGACGTGTTTCTTTTTGTTTTTAAAGTGACGGGGGAGGGATTTTTGAAGCTGCAGTGATTGTATGACCAGTGTGTCATTTAGACACGCTTACAATTCTGCGGTGATCTAATCTGACATGCAGAGCAGACTTGCATCTTTTTCAGATGCCCGGAGACCGGTTCCGCTATGACCCGATCCATGCTTGACGACGCTAGAGAGAGGCACAGAGAGGAGTAACACAAATGGAATTGACAGATTCATGGTCATGGCTGAGCTCTTCACATACTTCAAGTGTATGTTAAGTGTCATTGACCGACATCAGATGATCGGCTGTATTTTGAAGCCCTTACTTTTCATTTTGACTGCTGACTGGGAGTGTCCTGGCAGAGTCTTGTAAAAGGTGAATCAGCGCGTATCACGAAGGAAATGGCGACGCAGTGAAGTGAAAGTAAATTGTGTGCGATCAGTATCGCGTCTAAGCATGTATCCCCATTTGTGGGAAAACGATAAAACATCGACACAAAAAGTCAGTGTATTCTGTACACTTCGTCGATTCGATGCGATTTGATTTGGTCGCCTACCACAAACTAGTTCTCTTTCGCAAAGGTTGGGTTTTTCAACACCTTCCTTATAAGCAAACTATCGTCTATTAATTCAGGGTTCTTGGGTATGTCGTCCACTGCTCTCGCTGGTCACCTTTTACGCAACTTTTGGACGTTATTTGGTGAGTCTCAATATAGCGACTGCTGTAATTTAATGAAGTTACTTCACAATTTTTGTGACACAATGAGCGTAGGCTAGCCCAAGCGAGACGTCTGTATGTTGGTAGTCAACCTTAACCTTCACAAGTAACTGACGATGACTGATGTTGGTCACTGCAGTATCTGCTCTAGAGAAAGTGCTTTCGTTGTACAAGTTTGAACAACCGTATTGCAGTTGCCCATATCCAACAGCCCTTGACTGCTTGAAATCATTGAAAATGAAATGTTAGCTGAACTCGACCTCCACTGGATTACCGGCAGTAAGACAGTCATGGTGGCGGCCGTGGCGTGATGGGTCTTGACTCCTACGCGTCAGAAGGGATTTGCATGCGATATTTGGTCTCATTTGCATTGATGTTACCTGGGGACAAGATTTAAACATGAGCCATTTGTTTATGCATCCACCGCCTCAGGCGGCTGGCCCATGTGCAGCGTATGGATAACGAGGGACGCTCTTCTGGGACTCAGAACACTTCTCCACAAGTAGAGATCGAGCTAGGCTTGCTGTCTGCGGCTCAAGGGTATCTCTCGCTCCAGCGCCACCCAAAAGAAATATCAATGAGACTGGAATGTTGCCTTGTGGCAACGATGGATTTCTAGCTCGTTCAAAAAAGTGACATGCTCTTGCATTCCTTTGTGAGAACCTGAAATGTGTCTACTTCTGCAACTCTGCTAGGGTCCTTGTGTCATTAAATGGCACAGACCAAGACTTTCTTTGAGTCAGTTAATCCGCTGGTCTTTAGAACTAGTTTTCGGTCCGTCGCCGGCAAAGCATTCACACACGGTTTGCCATCAAATTGTATATGTTTGCTGTCATCATCTCCATCGCACCAATTGACTTGTTTGAAATGCCTTGATTTTCTTCATGTCAAAACATGTAAACATCGGGTAAACATTTGGATACATCTTCCCTAAGCACACAGTCCCATCTGATCTAAAATTAGTCCGTCTCTGCACTCCCACGCAATTACCTCATTCACTGGTTCCATCGAGTGCCTGCTTCCGTTTTAACGAATGGTTAACCACTGATTATCTGCTAAGTGACTTGTGTTTACACGAGCGCTATCAAGATCGTGATACATCGGATAGTCGCAAGCGCCATCATTTGCCTCGTGGGCGTGGTAGCGCATTTGGAGCAACAGCATCAAGCCAGACTTGACTCATGACAAAACAAAAAACATAAGGTACTGCGACATTTGGTTCATATTCCAATGCAGATGTAATTAAAGATAAATAATCGACGCGTACCTTCGGACTTCGTTGAGTCGGAGTCTTGGAAAAAATTGCCAGCAACAAAAACGTTTCAATCACGTTTGCATTCGCTTGCCGACCTTCATGGGATGCAGTCGTTTTTTCAGTTAGCCAATCATCTCAGGCTGTGAACTTTGGCATTAAACTTTGAAATAAACGAGATTAGTTGTGCAAAAAGTGGATCATAACAAGGTTGTATTTAAATTGAGATATCGTGCATAATTCTCGGAATGAATCACTTTTTTGTGACATCCGACATGGTTAGACAAATGAGTTAATGTCTACCTCGTTTTATCACTTTAACTGTCTCAAAGGATAGCGGTGTTCGTCGGAAGTGATTGTTGTCGTTGAACCCATAAGTGGGGTTAAATTAATACTTGCTCTCGTTTACATCTTGCATCAGCTGGTGGCTTGTTTATTCTCTTTTTTACGATGTGCGTTTGCATTAATTGATGTGCTTCTTCCAGTCGTTAGCATGCCATCTACAAGAACCGCCTGGAGTCATTTCAGTGTTCAAGTCCAAACAGATGTGGATGTTTGAATGTTGGTGGTGGTTGTGTACATCTGTTTGATTTTCCTTTTTTGTGCGACACAGGAAATCGTACAGTCTTGGTATCCATCTATAAGCACTTCAGCGAATTCAACGTATTAGGAGGCAGTGGCGTTGTGCAATCTGTTACCCATTTGCGCTTCACGATCGTCGTTTATCGCCGTAGCATGTCTGCTGAAGACACACCAGTCATTCAACTCATTCTGGGCGAGGGACATCATATTCCGTACATTTTACGTGTTATTTTAATGTCGTGGGCTTACATGTTAGTGATAATCCTTGTTTGAGGGAAAAAGCAAACTCAATGGCGGTCCAGACAAGAAGAAACAAATCATTGATTGTCGAGTGAAATGCAAGCAGCAAGTTACAGAGAAATAGGAAATGTTTATTGCAAACCAGAAATGAAGTATGATGGAGATGCCCAACTTCACTCCTGATTGTCAAATGCTTTTTGACAGGTATTCATGAAATAACGTAAATGCCGTTCTCTGATTGGTCAATTTGGCTTCTTTAGAACACGATATAAAAAATGGTTGTCAAAAATGTTTACTGGCAAAAGAGGTAGATGTTGGGCGTCTATCAACCATCATTTCTGTTACAAAATACATCAACTTCAAAATCCTGGAAAAAATGGTTGAGGTCTGAAGGAGCAGCACTTTGGCAGAATTACTTCCAGGCCATTGGATGGCTCCTTCAGAGCCCATTGCAGCTGTGTTCAAGTGAGTCAATGGACCGTGATATCACGCCTTTAACTTTAATCGCTCGATTTTGGATTCTACCGAGTCAGTGCAGGAAGGTCCTGCGGACGATGGTAACCAAGCTTCGGGCGCATATAGACCATAGAATATAGAAACCAGCACAGGTGAGGTGAAATGATTCTTGAATCATTTGAGGAAAAAGCAGTCCGCAGGTATTTTTGGCCACCTAAGATCATTCCGAGAATGTTTGTGTTCACGGACAATGGTTGATTGTGAGCCACCAGATAGCATTGAGATTTGGGAGTATAGACTTAGGTTAGGTTGACTGCCAGTCACACTTAAGCCAGCGTAGGCCCGTTGTTTTGTCATGTTACCACCATTTAGAGCTTTTGAAGAAGCCATTGAGATGACTAATACTGCTTAGTTCTGTCAATTCGTTGAAGTGTAAGGCTAAATCTTCGAGAGGACATAGAAAGTGTACCATGGTTTCTTCATCTCTGTAACTTCTGCAGAAGGTCTAGTATGGAAGCGTGAATACCGACAGCGCATTGCCCGTTTATTACACCAATGAGGGTTCTGATTCGATCAACTCTTACTGATCAGGTCGCGTGAGCGTTTTGGGTCGAGAGTAGGGCGGCAGGGGTCTATACGGAAACGGTGTTGATTTGGTATCATTTCTAGTGAGTTCATCTCCTTAGCAATTCTCTGAAATTCCACTGCGTCCCGGCACCCACATAAGTAGACTGTTGACATACTAAGCCGTCTCAAGTGAGGGACGTCTTGGGGTTAAATGTGACTTCGCTCAGAGAACAGATGTACAGAGACAATATTCGTGCCCAATATTACATTGGTTTTTGATTTTAGCCAGGACAGGGCCTCGTTTATCGCTACATTTTCCGCCTGAAAGATGCTCAAGTGATTTGAGAGTCGGAATGACTGTTCAGGTTCCTAGAACCTCTCCCACATCGGCTCATCGACGAAGCGCCTCCACCTTACGATGTTTGCTCGACGACCACACTCACTCCTTCGCCAATCTTCGATTCGATTTACTTCCAGTAAGATCTGGACGTTATGCTGGTTGAGAAATTCTTCTCGGAGATGAGGTTAGGTATCACGAAGTCGGTGTTTTGTCCAGGAGTGTCTGAAGTCAAGCACCTTACACATAAGCAGCGATTTCAGTCACACCGCCGCGATGGCAGCGGACTGTTTATCGAAGAGATCTATCGGCGAAAGGTTGAGGAGTGCATTTGCGGCTATGAGCATGGACTCCCACTTTTCTTTTTGACTGATTATTGGTCAAACTCTCAGAATTGAGATCTACGGCCGAAGGGCAGGGTTGTGAGTATTGAACCGATTATGAAGCACTTAGAGTACTGTCATCAGCGAAGGAGTGAATTGGATTAGAGACATTTTACAAATAGGAGAAAGGGTGCTGGACACAGAACAGAGCCGTGAGGAACCAAAGCATATCATGGTGGAAGGGGTAGGGTAGGGAAGGGGACTGCTAGTCAATTCACTTAGACCATGTTGGTCCATTGGGATACCCACAGTCGGAGTACTCACTCCAGTGTTAACGGCGGTAAATTCCGGCGGACCAGGTTCAGATTCGAAAACCAGATTTTTGCTTTCGCAGGGACAGGCACAAAGACAGGCACTGACCCCCCGCACACAAGGCCGGAACTAATCGAAAACAACTTCAGTTTCTCATCCACAGGTGAAGAGATTCAATGAATCGATGCCACAATCACGAATTACCAGAAAGAGCTTGGTGCCGAACTGCGAAATAGCAAGCGCAACGATCATGCCCTCGCCTGAATTGTCCAAAGATTGGTTCCACATTTCGGCGGAATTTGCCACCATCAAACCACCAGTGGACCCGTTGCTGCAATACTATACCGCCGGTCCTTAGAAAGCCTCCGCATTTCAATACATGTTGACGAGTTAGAAACGATTCCAAGACCCTAGAAAGAAGAGATGAGGATGGTGACGAAGGACGGCCTCCTTCTGCTCCTCCTTCGTCAACAAATGCGACCAGTGAGAGTTTTCGCGAATATTTAACTCTCTGTCTAAAGCTTCCCATAATTTGGATGGAAGCCGCTTTAGATTTTCTCCAATTTCTGGTAAACTGCTGTTAAACAGTGCCATCAGCCAGGGCAAGGCTATGCACACTAAAACAAACCACCAAGAGGAACAGCAAACCATCCCATCAAGCAACCCGCCACCGAATTGTCCTCTGAAGTTCAGGTCAGCTATGAGATTGGTGAATCCTTAATCAGATCTACCCAAACCTCCCTTGTTGGAGGATCGTCCGTCGTACTATCGCTCTTGGGCTAGTACCTTGGTTCGTTGTCGATTTGCCTCTTCGACTCGACCCTACCTCCTATTCGTCTTCGAATTGGCTTCCTCGTGATAGTCAGTGGATTGCTCTTGCTTCGATTCCAAGTTTATCGGTGGTTAACAGGCATTTCACTTAGCTTTCGTCTGTCTGGCTGTCTGGTGTTGTCTGGTCTTGGTCGTGCGATGGCGGAGTGTTTGTCTGTTCCAATCAAATTCTGAGACAGTCTTCTCTTCACCAGCAACTGTAAAGAGTATTCAACAAGATCAGTATTTTAGTGGGCACAGTGCTGTCGCCTGCATCATCGACTTGGCATGGTTAAAGCTCTTCCTAATGCTCTTCCGTATCAAAATCATTTCTTCCTTTTTCTGCCTGCCCTCTCGAACATGCTTCTGAAACTATGGCCAACTAGCTTCGGTTTCAAATGAGGATCAAGATCTGAGGACGATGGCATTACTTCTCGACTACTGGCCTCTCTGAAAGGTGGAGGCCAGTGACTTGGTTACAGAAGCATTACCAAAGCCTCCATTTCTGGACAGTCAAGACTACTGGATCGCTGTCATCAAGGTTATGTCAAGAATGTCCTCTGTTAACAAACGCAAACCAATTAGAATTAAACTCCTCAAAGACAATTAGGGGCAATAATTCGGTTTCCTCATCCCGCGAGTGCCTCTGCGGATGCTACCCGCTTCACACTCCACCGTTCGACAGTGTTTCGGCGAACACTAAACATCGTTGAACAACGCAACCTTGTTGTAATCATCAAACTCCGGCATAACTGCAATTCACTTCGATTGGGAGGAAAACCCTCCAACTCGTTGGCATCAAATGCGCCAGCATTCGTTCGTCTCTCTCGTCAATTAATTCAATTTCCAGAATTGATTCGTGTTGCGTTCATTTCGTTCACAAATTGAAGACTCATGTGCATTTGTAAAACCCATCAGCATCAGTCATTTCACTTAAGTTGCCGCCCCAAGAATCATTTCATTGCTTCGAGCAGCTTCGCTTTCATTTATTGTTTCCTCTCCGTGTGACACACTCAACCCGACGCACATGGACTTGCCATCATGCTTGCATTGCGATTTCCCTTTCTGTGGTCTAATTGATCCAGCGACGCTGGTAATTGTGACAAATGCCGACTCTTAATTAATGGGACTCCTCCGTGAGTGGTGTGCGTATGTGAATGCATCAATCCCCTCATTCCCCCTCTGCACGCATCCGCAACAAATCGGTTTAAAGTCACCTCGCACACTCTAATCCCATCGATGTACCCTCATTCGTATGTATGTACTAACACAATTCTCTTCCAGAATTGATGATATAGAAGACAATTCGATTCTCCGCAGAGGAATCCCAGTCGCACATTCCATCTACGGCGTCGCCACCACCATCAACGCGGCCAATTATGTCCTATTTCTAGCTTTGGATAAGGTTCAACTACTCGATCATCCGGAAGTGAGTTGAAACATCGATTGCTTGTCAAGTTTTCGGCTGATTGTTTATGTTTGTGTGCAGGCAACCAAAGTGTACACAGAGCAGCTGCTGGAATTGCATCGTGGGCAGGGCATGGAGATCTACTGGAGGGACAACTTTACATGTCCCACCGAATCGGAGTACAAACTGATGACAATTCGGAAGACCGGTGGTCTGTTCATGCTGGCCATACGACTCATGCAACTGTTCAGCAAGAACAAGGATGACTTCACGAGACTGACGGCTGTGCTGGGATTGTACTTCCAGATCAGGGATGACTACTGCAACCTGAGTATGAAGGAGGTTAGTAATGTTGAGCACTCGTCGTCCATTGAATTTTGAGATATTCCTTGTATTTCAGTATTCGGAAAATAAAAGCTTTTGTGAGGACCTGACGGAGGGCAAGTTCAGTTTTCCCCTCATCCATGCCGTCCAGAATCAGAAGAGTGACAAGCAAGTGCTGCGTGAGTTCTTCGACGAACGTTTCCAAATGAACTGTAATTGATTGTGGAGCTTTCTCATTGCAGACATCCTAAGGCAGCGAACTCGTGATGTTGAAGTTAAGAAGTACTGTGTAAGCCTGCTGGAGAAGTTGGGCAGTTTCAAGTACACCACGAATATCCTAGAAATGCTGGACAAACAAGCTCGTGAGGAGGTAAGCATGCACTGGGTGATCAGACGATCAGTAGGGGGGCGTTGGTTTCTTATTAGTTGTGTTGTGCAAAGGTCTCCTGTTTTGACTATATGCTGGCAAGCACAGCACAAGTAATTGCCTCGAAATAATCGTCGTTCTTCTGGAAGCATTGCGTTAGACTGCTGCATTTCCTGACGAGATTAAAACAGAGGAAGTGACAGCGAGTATGTCATCCGGTGATGCAATAGGCGATGAGGACTAGCTCCTCTTTAAGAAACGTGTTTAACCACACGTGGCTTCCATCGATAGGACACCGTCGGTGGGTAAAAATCTTCATGACGATTGCGTCGGGGAGTCTCCTTGCGTTTTTATAGACATTGAGGCAAAGTTGTTGTCCATTCGTGTACGCGATCTAAAGCTCGTTGGTTCGTCATTCGTATTGCCGAACAGACTTTGAGGCAAAGTTGTTGTCCATTCGTGTACGCGATCTAAAGCACGTTGGTTCGACAAACCGTATTCCCAAAATGGTAGCATCTCACCAGATGTGCCTGAAGTTGCTCATTCACCTTGCGGTATAACGCAAGTATAAAGCAAGATCTGTCCAAAGAACAGTTCCTCGCCGTAATCCATGCCACCTGCGGTATTCGTTTCCTCCCGTCGGAGAGATAGTTCTCTAAAATGGATAAAAGTAAGGTTATCGTGAAAAAAGTGTACGTAGTTTCTGTTTCAAATCTTTGTCAAAGGCTTGACAAACGTCAAGAAATGCGGCGAGGAGGCTTCGGTTATGCGATGTGCTAGGTCAAGAGAACCCGAAAGACTGTCATATGACTGTTTTATCCCTTGCTTGACGGAATTTCAATTTCTCAAAAACCACGGCAGCTTGCTGCTCACTTGTAGCCAATGTAGTGTGGAAACGACGGGGAACGAGGAAACGAGCACTGTAAACATTAAACTGACTCACTATTGTGCGAAATTGAATTAATCTTCTGTGCATGAGCATGTGTCGTTGGTTTTTCCAAGTTGACAGTCGTAGTAAATGAGTTCCTAGAATTTAGAAATGGCATGGCACGCAACTATTCCTTCCAATAAGATGTGAGGTTGGTTACTAATTTAATTGGAATGTCAAAGTATGAAGCATTTGTTTATCACAGAAACACCCACATTGACAAATGGAATAGCTTCCTTTTCTTGATCCAATCTAAGGTGGATTCACTAGATTTCACTAAACACTGGTGTTGGGTGTAGTATTCTCTATGAGGACACCCAATGCTAAATTGCTCAAGCAGAGTAACCTTTTCCTCCCACTTTTTTCCTAACTATTTTCCATCTATCCCCTCCTCTCGTCAAGGTGTTGCTCGCCCCGTGCCGAGGATAAGCTTTGCTGGGGTCCACTCGATATAATTAGATCAGTCGCGAACTCAGTATGCGGTATACTTACCACATTCCCGTGCCTTAGCTGTGAATGCGGGTCTCAGTTGGACCTCCCTACTTATCAGAGATAATGGAGGAAGAGATATTCGTGATTCCAGTGGATAACCCCCAGTCCATCGCAGTTGTGCACTCAAGTCACGAATACCACATTATTATCACGCACACTTGTTGGGAGCCCAGAGCAACGCAGAGCTTCGCTTAGATCACACGTATTCACAGACGCCTGTCTGTAAAGAGGTTACAAAAAACGCTGTCAGATGAAACTGAGTGGCAAGACACGTAGAAGTGGCACATCTCCTCCTCCATTATCTCTGCTACTTATGGGACTCGACGCAAATCGAAACGACGCAAACCGAAACACGATTTTGTACACCTTTTCACCCGATTTAAACCGCTTCAAAATCTCCAACTTTCGTTCTAAACTTATTTGGTTTCTTTTTTGACTCATTATTGAAAAATATTTTCTTTTGACTTGGCTAGCAACCTGACCTGAGCAAGCGTATCAATGCAACTGAGGAGCAGACATCCTTCACAACCAAGTTGAGGTTTCCCGCAGTCTAGGGAATTCCCCAGAAATTGGCAATCCTACAGCAAGACACGCACATGTGCGTTATATTTACGTTGAAAAATCGCGATGGGACAAACATTTTCTTGTTATCGACGCAAATCGAAGCCATCGTCGCAAGCCGAAACATAAACTTTAAAGTTACAGAGCAATTTTAAAACACGACGCAAACCGGGGTTGTGGTGTACATACATAATGTAGATGAATTCATTTCAGATTGTGGATGAATTCAGTGTTTCTCTGATTTTCGTGGAGAAAAAACTGGCACCGTAATAGGTTGGCCACCTCTCAAAGTTGGCCAAAAATGCTGTCACAGCAGCAGGCCATTTTACGAAGGTTTCACTGTGATAAAGAAGAGACCTGTGCTCACTCACTGGCTGGAATATCGTCCAGACTCACCACAGCTCCTGAAATGCTGACGGTTACAATGGCGCACACCGCCTCTAAAACTGGCAACGGCCGTCTGAAGCGCACGCAAAAAACCCCATCGTGCACGGTTAATCCCACAGACTCCCAAAACCTTTTGAACCCAGAGAGTCGTCTTCAGATATACTGATGTAGGTCTGTGCATTGACATTGTTGCTGGTTACGACAGAACCGAGTTGTACGTTAAGCCAGAATTGAGTGGCTTTCATGGCTGCCTTATAAGAATAATAATACGAGTGGTGCTACGGCCGGAAGGAGACCAGGGCCTAGTTCCTACAGCAACGCGTGAATAACTTTGTATTTTTATTTGGAATGAAGTATTATAGAGATGCCCAACTTCACAGCTGATTGGTCCCTAGTCCATCGACGAATGTGACGGATAATCATGAAAATGTTGACGGTTGTTCATGAATTGTTTACAGTTATTCACGAAATAGCATAAATGCCGTTCTCTGATTGGTCAAGTTGGCTTTGGAAAACGATATAAAAAATGGTTGTCAACAATTTTAAGGTTGGGCATCTCTAGTATATTCCATTTCTGACAAACAGGCACAGTCAAACGTCAAATGCGTCGAAGAACTATTCCAACTAAGATTTTTTTTTCGCCATGGCATGGCTTTCCTTTTATACCAACCTCGTCATTCATCAACGTTTGAAGGAAGACATTCTTTAAAGCCTTTCAAGTCAACTAAAGGCCCTGAATTGGACCCAGAATTTAAACTCTTTCACATACTTTCCCTTCTTTTATTTGCAGGCAGCAAAATTCGGACCGAATCCCTACATGGAGACCCTGCTCAACGAATTGTTGTCGTGGAAAGCCTCCGAGGAGCCAGCACCAACGAAACCAGCTGCCGGTTCAGCTCTCCGCACGTAATCACTATGCAAAGCAATTTTCACAAAACGTTTTCGTATTCGTTCTCATTTTGTACATTTTAAGTATTAGTTAGGATATTTCCATAGCCTGGTCGCGGTGGAGACGCTGTTTGTGTGGTTGTTTACTTAAATGTTTCATTTCTCGCCAATGATTCGCAACGTGATTTTTTTCTTTCTCTCGTTTCCCATGTTACAGTGAGAGCTTGATCGATTACTCAGACCGTTGAATATGAGAGTTAACGTTGAATGGGAGGAGAAGAAATCCACTGTTGTCCTTCTACTAACTTCGTAGACTTCTCTGGTGAACAGGCTTGACTTATCACACAAGTCAAGCACATGAGGGAAGACCTCCTTCGGCGATGGAAAATGCTAATTGAGAAACAAGGCAAAGTCGAACAACCTAACCCAAAGCTCCCGCATATTTTTATTTTTGTACTTACTTTTGAAACTATGGAGCAACTAATACTGCATTGGGTCCTACACGATTGGTTTTAGTTCGTAAGTTCAATCTATTGTGAAACATAATTTATTCGACCTTTTTGTATGCAATTCTGTATTAACGTGGACGTTTTGTAATAGGAATGAGTATATTTTTGGACTGTAATTTTATTTATACATTAAAACAGCCCGATCGGGCTGAGGAGGGTGTAGTAGAGCTCGCTTCTGTCGCGCTTCTTATAATTTATTTGTTGTGGGCGTTGTGTCGGAGTGCTTCCCTGATGAGGGGGTGAAGGAGATTTGTCTTAGAAGTAATTTCAGTGTTGTATTTGTAAAGCGAAGCTGACAACCAAAAATTAATAATCGATGCAAATTATTCTTAATGTTAAATTTATTGATAAACGTGAACTTTATGTCTGTTTAATGGTTATTTGAATTTTTGCACTTTTGTAAGCCGGATTGAAATGAAATAAAAACAAAAAAAAATAAAGCAAAGGGAAGAATACTCGTAGTTTGTCTGTACTTGTGTCTCTGCGACTTGGAAATCTTATTCTGATTGAGACCTCTTACTGATTGCCACGTAGTCCATCAATTCCCACGCTCATTTGCAATGACATCCCAGCTGTCAGCTCTTCAGACAAAACGAATCTGCTTGCGGCGCATTTTGCAGCCAGCCCAGCACTGCCAGATTCCAACATGTCGCCACCTGTACTTGGGAGCGTTGATTTCACCATTGGCGTTGGTCCCCAGAGGGGTCTTGACAACTCTTTCATGGTCTGGCTGCACCACCCACACTGAGTCACACGAGACGTTCCAGACTGCAGGTCACTAGCTCCTCCAGCTTCGATTCTAACTCATCAGGTGGATGTAACAAGTGCAACGTCATCCTGGGTCTGCGTTTCAACAACAAGCATTCAAACAGCAAGTTCAAAGAGATCCAGACATCATCCACTAACCTGATCCACACTCAATCTGCGATCCATGACAACTCTGCACCATGCAGTGTGTTCTTCACATTCGGGTTGAAGTTATGAATAAAATAAAGGGTGTTTGGTCTTCAACTGTCAAAAAAGCACGAGCAAATTACAGCGCATTTTGCAGCCAGCTCAACACTGCCAGATTCCAATATATGTCGCCATGGGACAAATCCACTTCCGCACTCGTACAGTTGCAAGAGTACGTAAAGATCTCGACGTGCACAAATTAGCTGGCCCCTATTCTCCTGAAGAGGTGTTCCTCTGCGCTGGCCAAACCACTGCGTAAGCTTTTTCGTCTATCCTACTCTCTGGGTCCGTTTCCGAGCAGATGGAAAACAGCATTTGTCCAGTCCGTCCCTAAAAATGGTGAATCGTGACCCACCACGAACCGACCCATAGCACTTGCGTCCCTTCTTTCTAAGGTCAAGGAAACGCTGATAAATCGTCAGCTTATAAAATATCTTGAATCGCGGAAGCTTCTTAATGACCGGCAGTACGGCACTACTGACCCGCAACATGTCCACTGGCGATCTGGTCATCCAGCCAATCTTTGCACAATGCATTCGAAAGCAAGATCGTTGCGCTTGATATTTCTAAGGCATTTGACAGAGTTCAAGCTCATCATCTTGTCGAAAATGCGTGGCTATGGTGTCGATGAAGCTCTTCTTCAATGGATTAGAAAATACCTTTCGAACCGTTTAATTCAAGTGGTTTTGAATGGGTTCAAGTCTGATATCCACCAAATAAATGCTGGTGTTCCCCAAGGCTCTGTTCTGTCCCCGACACTCTTTCTCATTTTCATAAATGATCTCTTGTCTGCGTATTCTAATCCAATCCATTCCCTCGCTGATGACAGCACCCTCAGCTCTTCATATTCGTTCCAAGACTCACGAGCCCACCCTTCGACCGTGGAATTGGAACGGCAGCTAAGCGCATTGAATTCCGATCTTGACAGCATAATTAACTGGGGAAAGAACAAGGGACTGGAATTCAATGCTGCCTGCTGTCACTCAAGCGAACCCTTGCTAACCAGCCATTATCCATGAATGGCACCTGTGTCGATGAAACACAACACTCAGTTGGAACGATCACATATTTGAGGTCGCCAAAAATGTCATCCAGAAGTCACAGTTTGGTGCGGTTTATGAGCTGGTGGCATCATTGGACCGTACTTCTTCAAAGATGATGCGAATCGTAACGTAACTGTGAATGGTGAGCGCTACCGTGAGATGATATCCAACTTTTTACCCAAAATGCAAGAGCTTGACGGTACCACATGCCACACAGCACGCGCAACAATGGACTTATTGAGAGGCGAGTTCGGTGAACATTTTATTTCACGTTCGGGACCGGTCAATTGGCCGCCTAGATCGTGCGACTTAACGCCTTTAGACTATTTTTTGTGGGGCTCTGTTAAAGCTCATGTCTATACAGACAAGCCCGCTTCAATTGACGCACTGGAAGACAACATTGAAGCATTTATTCGTGAGATACCGGCCGAAATGTGGGAGGAGTATGCCAATATTGGACTAAGCGGATGGACCATTTGAAGCGCAGTCAAGGTCAACATTTGCATGAAATAATCTTCAAGCATTAAATTATATGGACCGTACTATCGATTCAAAAAAAGATTTCATGCATTTTTCTGAATTTTATGTGTTTTTTTTTTTTTGAAAAACTTTCCTATAGCTTTTAAAAAGTCACCCTTTAGAGAGAATTCAAAAGCGAGCGATAAAACTTATAGGAGACAACAATATCGCAGAGTCATTAGAATCGCTCGAACATCGACGTACCGCCTCGTCTCTATCCGTATTTTATCGCTATTTTAACAAAGGATGCTCAAGTGAGCTTGTCAACTGCATTCCGCAATACCCGTTCCGCCAGGAATGCTCACCAGTTTACCCTTAAACCTACTTTCGGACGCACAGTTAAATTTAGAGACCCGTTCATCAGCCGCACGACACGAATATGGAATGCTCTTCCCAGCCCAATATTTCCCCCAAAATACAATCCGCAGATATTTGAAACCAATGTGCACAGGTACCTCCTCTCCCTTTCTCCCTCTACACCTTCGGCCCGTGCTGTGTCTTGAACCCGGACACTTAAGGGTATTAACAATCCTTTCTGCGCTCGCAAATTATAAAAAAAAGGAATATTGACTAATCGTTACGGTGTTTCTTGAATAGACAATCACTTATCCCACTTATCCCCCGTCTCAAGTGTTTATCTGAAGTTTACTTGTAAGACTTCTCAAAATCAGACTTTTAGGGAGCAGGCTAAAATTTGTAGATCCCTCTCACCTTTGTACTTGTCTATGGAATCATCAGAACATGCTGATTCCATCTGCTAGGCGACCGCTTGGCAAAACCAGGGCGCGGTCAGAAGATGATTATGACGACGCTTCAACAAAGTTGGCGGAGTTCTTTCTCCATTTCCGCGCATCACGTGCTACGGGGCGTCCTCTCTTACTCTGCCACACGGCTACTGAATGCAAGAACCTTTTAGCCAGAATCAAGTTGTCCATGTACTCTACATAGTCCAGCTATCAAAAGGTTGAGATCCGTAGACGTCTGACTAGACTCAGGCCCTTGCAGTTCATGATTGAGTCTCTTCTCTCTAGATCCGTTTAAAGCAAGACAAGGTCAAAAATAGCATGCTGAACCATTCTCTTAAAAAAGTCAAGGTCTGCTTCGATTCTCGGAATTTTCCATGCCTCTGCGCGGTACACCGGGGCTGAGGTTATCAATGGCTTGTATGAAGTCATCTAGGATCTTCCAGAGAGCGTGCTAACATTAACCAGATTCCACCCAACACATAGGCTGCGTCCGTTATGCTTCCCATATCAGTAACTGATCGAATTCGGCATATCATCGTCATCGAGTGGTGCTTCAGTCCGGGTGGATTCTCTACGGACATCTCATTATCCTCGACAAAGCAAACGAACCGCTTCCTTCTAGATGTACGAGGGGCGGAAGGAAAATGCGAATTGAATTTAAATTGTTTTTATTTTTCAATATAATCTCCCCCAACATCAATGCATTTGTTACATCTTGAGATAAGCTTCCTCTTTCTCTGCAAAATACCCATTTATTGCCGACTTGAGTTCTTCATCATCCGAAAATCTTTTTCCACGAAGACATTTTTTCAAATCCGGAAATAATCAGGAAAAATCACTAGGGGCAAGGTCTGGACTCTAGGGTGGGTGTTGGATTTCTTCGAAACCACAATCTCGCGCAGCAGCCTTGGAAACTCGCGCCGTGTGAACAGGAGCGTTGTCATGAAGAAGCAACACACCCGCTGCGAGTTTACCCCGTCTTTTCTTTTTAATTTCCTCCCGCAAATTATGCAAAGTGGAAGCGTAGAATGTGGCGTTGATGGTTTCACCTTTTTTTTTTGTACTCAATGAGCAAGATTCCCTTTGAGTCCCAAAAAACTGTGGCCATGAGCTTCCCGGCAGACGGAATGACTTTGAACTTTTTCGGGGGGTCTGTTCCTTTTTTATGCCACTGCATGGACTCTTTTTTGCTTTTAGGGTCATAGTGGTGGACCCATGTTTCGTCACCAGTAACAATTCGATCCATAACACCGTCCGCGTTCTCACTACACATCTCCAAAAGCTCTCTACAGCATGCGATTCTCACTCTTTTTTCTGAGGCGCTGTGAGCATTCGTGGCACCCACCTTGCACTGACCACCACTTTGAAAGGTTAAGATGGTCATGAAGAATGGTGTGAATGGTACCAATTGAAAGCTTGGTGATCTCTGCCATCATTTTCACCTTTATTCGGGCATCCTGAAGAACAAGTTTATCGACTTCTTTGATGCTTTCTCCCGTACAAGCAGTAGCCGGGGCGCCGGAGCGGCGGTCGTCTTCAAAGCTCTCTCTGCCTCTCTTGAACTTGAATTTAATTACAGCGCGATGCTCAATTTTCACCATCATCGTCTCAGTTGCCATTATGATTCTGTTTAACTAGAGATAAAACGCGAATAAATAATCACATTTATATGAAATTTTACAAGATTGGAACTTAATGCGGTTGGCAGCAATATAAGTCGATACTTTAGCTAGGATAGGTTAGGTTGTAGTGGCCGACTGCTGAAGGCAGTCATACCTAAGCTATAGGGATAGGATTTCCCCTATCAATTAGAACCAGTTGGTGCTTGTGACGAAGCGGTCAAGCTGGCTAATGCTGACGCTGTTGGTCCGTGGTTACCACCTCTTCATCGATGCAGCTTCTGCAAAAGTCATTATAAGGGTCACCCATCCTGCGGGCAAGAATGCCAACCACGCAGTGTCCGGTTATGACGCCGATGAGCGTCCTGAGTGAAGATCTGCTAAGTCTGAGCAGATTGAGCGATCGGTTGATATTACAGAGACATGTGCTGGCTTCTAGCCAATTGGTAGGCTGTTGCGATTGGCGTGGAATGTGGAACTCCTTGTGTTAGAGAAGAGGATGTGCCACACTTAGCGAGTTCATCGGCCTTGCAATCGCCCGGTATGTCACAATGCCCCCGCACCCACATAAGGTGTATGTTAAATTGCTCAGCCACTTCGTTAAGAGACAGCCTGGGGATGTTTTTGAGTTAAACATGACATTGTCCAGGGACTTGTTGCGGCCTGAATGTCCGCAGAGATGGTGATATCATCGTTCTTCAATCAGGACAGTCTTCCTGGAAGACGCTACAACAGCTTCAGGCAGATAGCAACAGGAAGGTCTTGGGAGTAGACACCAGCTCCTACTTTCTCATCTCTCAGCAGGCGCCTGGTTATCAGATATCCGATCTGATCTAGAGTGAATGCTGGTGGAGAATTTCTACACTTGTGGCCGGGGGTAGTACGCGGTCGGTGTCGTTCTCGGAGGAAGTTATATTCTTTTAGAATAGTTGAGTGGCCGAAGGTGATATCGGACCACAGGCGGACTGTTTTGAGTCTCAGAGCTGTGCTGGGGGCAACCTGTTCCAATGGTGGAAGGTGGAGGAGTATGTCGACGGAGTGCTTCTCCGGTGAGGCATGGATGTCGTATGTGAAAAACGGGCTTCTAGTTTTTAAAAGCGCCAATTTAAATTTCGTATTTATCTTTTCCCAATTAAAAGCCTTTTGCCACTGACGCCAACCAACGTCGAATCTTTCAAACAGGGAATTAATTTGCCAACTCACACCGAAGTCATAGACCGTATTTATTTTCGTCCTTTCATCATGCTTCACAAAACCAACAATGTCCACATATGCCAAAGTCCACAACTATTCCAGGTTTAATGGGCAAACAGAGTCATGTGCTGAAGTCCTGTCCTCCAGAAATCGAATACGAATCCACTGACAATTTATTCGCTAAAATTAAAATCATTTATCCGCATTTATCACTAACGAGGCGCATCCAACCGCTATCGGTTGCGACAATTATATCCGCAATCACTTCGGGGCTCTGCTAATTTGGTGGCCAATTATCCTGTCATGATTGTTTCTGCCTCGTGAGATTTTTGCGAAAATTGCCGCGCGGCCACATATGAAAGCCCAGAAATCCCACATTTAACAGTCATCATTAAATACAGAAACAAAATATGAAATAATCATTGTTTGCTCTGCGCGTTTCACGCTTTCGGCGGACCACAGGTCCACCGGATCCATTATGGGGATGACCGCTTTTAACCCAGGCTGTGACGGGGAAAAATAAATTTCCACAATTGACCCCGTACATGGCTTCGTAATGGCAAACAAATTATGTACGTGTACGTATTCGTTTCAGTTGTGATTTCATTATTCTCGTGCATCCTTTGAAGCGAAAATGAACTCTGAACTAGCCGTGGACGCTC
This sequence comes from Eristalis tenax, assembly GCA_905231855.2. Classification (NCBI taxonomy): domain Eukaryota; kingdom Metazoa; phylum Arthropoda; class Insecta; order Diptera; family Syrphidae; genus Eristalis; species Eristalis tenax. The sequence goes on from HG993126.1 coordinate 27,386,646, forward strand.
TGCGCGACGCATTCAGTGCAAATATGCTGAAGGGAGAGTTTGGTCTGGGAGAGTTGAACAGAGGCGTCAAAATGTTTGTAACGATCTTGGCAAGCAGATGGCACATTGAGGGTGATATTAATTGTCAGGCGACTGACATCTCCATATTTTGGATATATTTTTTGACGCCGAGAGACCATGAAACAACTTCGGTGACTGATGTATTTTAAATTTAACGAAACTTAACGAAACTAAGGGCTGGTGCCAGGGCTGCCGCTATACAACGTTGGTCGCAATTTGTCCTTTTTTTGACGCCGACAGACCATGACGAAACTAAGAGATAGTGCCAGGGTTTCTGCTATACGACGTTTGTCGCAATTTGTCCCTTTTTCGTCGGCGACAGAAAAACGTGCCAGGGTTGCCGTTATACAACGTTCGTCGCAATTTGTCCCTTCTTTGACGCCGACAGACCATGAAACGACTTCTGTGACTGTTGTATTTAAAATTTAACGAAACTTAACGAAGCTAAGGGATGTTGGCAGGGTTGCCGCTATACAACGTTAGTCGCAATTTGTCCCCTCTTTGACGCCGACAGACCATGAAACGACTTCTGTGACTGTTGTATTTAAAATTTAACGAAACTTAACGAAGCTAAGGGATGTTGCCAGGGTTGCCGCTATACAACGTTAGTCGCAATTTGTCCCTTTTTCGACGCCGACAGACCATGAAACGACTTCGGTGACTGCTGTATTTAAAATTTAACGAAACTTAACGAAACTAAGTGATGTTGCCAGGGTTGCCGCTATACAACGTTAGTCGCAATTTGTCCCTTTTTCGACGCCGACAGACCATGAAACGACTTCGGTGACTGTTTTACATGCAACGTATTTTTGCCACGAAAAACGTCGTTAAGTGCCTCATAAGCAATAAATTCAACACCCATATAAGAAAATACGACAAAAAAACTGTATCACTCCTAAGCATGATACATCCTTAAAATTAGTAGCGATTTCTGACAATTGCTTCCGAGACACTTTTTTTGCGACTTTCTCGAATTTTTCAGCGGTAACCTTGGACTGTTATAGGCTGTGCTGTGCCCAAACCACTCATCCCTGTGTATTCCGCAAAATCTTGATGCTGTGAAGACGAGTGTTCGTCAAGTTATTGACCGATATGTGGCGAAAAAGTCAAAAGTTGTTCGAATCGAGAATTCTCTTGGAGAACATTTGAATGATGTCACAAAATGTCAACAGCCGCACAAAGTATTGAAATAAAGTGTTAATCGAAATCCAAATCACAAATGAGTTTTGTTCAAAATTAACTTTCGGAGCAACAAAATGGATGACCATGTATTCGCGAGAACACAAATATTCAACGATTCGACTCCACAGTCACGTCCAATTGTCCGTGGCCCGGGCTTGGTCCAGCAGTTCAGGTACACCGTTAATGACAGTAATTACACTACATTTTCTCTTTTTTTTCGATTGACCCTCCAGCATTGGCGGAATCTCTCGTTATATTAATCCCATTACCCGGGACAGACTACTATCCACCTTCGTGTCACTGGACTCGATTTGTTGAAATCAATTTCAGGAATTCCGTTTTTTTCAGGGAACAAAAAAGAGAAGACCTTTCTATTAAACACACGATGTAAAGAGATTTTGGGGTTAATTTCGATTCATGTGGTATTCGCATCCGATTGTACATCGATACGCCACATCCGGTTACAGGTTGTACCGGACTCGTCCATTGCCCGGTGGAAGGAATTTTAATCAACGTCGACATGTCGGAGGCGCAAATTCAAGCGAAATTAAACAAATTTAATTAAATGTAACGGAACTGCACCGGGTGTTTATTAATTACGCATGGTAATAGAATATTTTCTGGTTTTTCATTTCCCGTTGTATTTTTTGTTTTGTTTTGTTTTTCACTTGCAACTCGAACATATTTTTAATCGGATTAAATTGATGTTTTGTGTTGGGGGGAATATTTAATTTGCGGGGAGACTCTGTTTTTGGGGCGCGATTGATTACGAGTTGTAAATGCATGGGTGGTTTTAATCCCGAGCAGAGGAGTCTTTTGAGTGTGGAGGGGTGCGGCTGCATGCAAAGGCACGCGGATAGTGTCCACGGTAAATGTTTAATGCGGATCACGTTTGCATAGTTCATCAAATCTTGTCATATGTGTCGTCATCACGATGAATGTACGTCTGCTCATTCCTGTGTGGCGTTGGTTCTATTCGAACGGAAACAGTGCCCTTTCTAGCGAGTTTACCCGCATCACAATTCTCTGGAATGGGACACAAGCGGATGAACTCGCTAAAAAATGCACTGTTTTCGTACTCTTTTCTTCCGATGGGGATCTGCCATCCACGTCTGCCGCTACTACAATACATCTTCTGAAGCTCGAAACGTTAGCTCATGTAAATCGTAGACGGTCTACTAGCACAGGTAGCCTCTGAAGTCTAAAAAACGCCTCTGAAGTCTAAAATGCTCACTCTGCCTAATCACAATGTGCAGGACGAATCTCAGAAGTCTGATTGCCATTATAAATGGGTACCGCGCCATCGGAATCCACGCCTCGAGACTAAGCCTTCTTGACACTGATTTCTGAAGAAGATGCTGTGGCGAGACGTATTGTCGTACATCTATTCTGCAGCTGCAGTGCTCCCTCTTCCCACACAAATCTTGAAGCCTACCATTTTCACATCGTGTCTGAACTAAATGGCATCGTAGTCAGTCAGCTCCAGCGCATTATCAAAAGCTCTAACTCCTTTGCGGAATAGGATCAAATAGACCCTACTGGTCTGTTTTACCAGCAATCAGACACTCAACCTAACCACACGGCGGATATTTAAACAATTTTCTTTCCAAATTCCAGAGCAGATGATGGCCCGTATAGGCGTTATAATGTGTGATTTGCTTGCTGTTTGGTTTTAAAGGCCAAGTCTATTGTCGACTTACAAAGTAAACTTACTTACTTACTTACTCTTCGACCCATGGAGGGTCTGACCCTGAGCAGTCGTTGCATTAACTCGCTGACGGGCCTGGACACGCTCCATCCACTCATCAAGATTAAGTTGTCTTGCGTTCGCGATGTTAAGAATAGCGTTATGAAAGCTGGAAGAAGATCCGTTTTTTAATCGAAAAATTACCTTCAGCGACGAAGTTTATTTTTAGATTAATGGGAAAAGGCTGCCGCATTTGGTGAGATGAGCAACCTCAGGGTACTCCCGAGCTGTCAATGCGCCCCGAAAAATGCAATATTTGATGCCGTTTATGGTTCAGTGGTCCCACTAGTATGGGAACTGCTGTACCGTCAATGGCGCCTGTAAAAAATATAAGAGCAAGAAGATATCCAACTATGGCCAGAATTACCCACTGTCCGTGGTCACGAAAAATAAGAGAGTGAAATATAAGGAATTCGCTTGTATTTCACACATATTTTCACAGAATCCATGGATCCAATTTCCCTGGTTGAAGAAGGGTATCAGCTGTCCACAACAGCTTACACAACACATCGTATTTAAAACTCTGTCAGATGAAATGAAGGGTCAAAGGATGTAGAAGTTGAATATCTCCTTGCTCATAAATTTTTGGCGAACGCTATCGTTCAATGATTTCGGACTTTTTTTGCCCAAAATGCACCAACTGATGCCGCTGTCCGTTGCCTTTTGCTCCCCGCACGCACTGGTTAAGGCACTGCGTGACTTCCCTCCCACCTTCCATAGCCGCTCACGAAGCCAGTAACGGGTTGCTCGGAATTCCTTCAAGCGGGACGGGCCAGCCACCAGACGCTCGCCTACTGCCACCATTCAAGCCTGTCTAAAAATGGGGCCCAGGCACACTAGGGTAGACATTATCCGATGCCAATTTAGTTCTGCCAGGCTTGAGCTGTATGAAAATAAACCCATACACCCCAGGCATGTTGCCTGCCCCCGCTTCTTTAAACGGAAAGGGCTATGCTTCGGTGGTTTGGTCACGTGGCACGAATGTCCCCTTCATCACGACTTCCGAGGCTGGCGTTGAATGCGATTCCATCAGGTAAGCGGGGGTTTGGCAGACCAAGGACGAGGTGGTTGGACCAAGTCCAAAAACTCTTCTGGTTACGCTTGGGCATACCGTACCTCATGAGTTAGAGTCGATGGCGGAGGATCGAGTTGCCTGCAGACCTCGCGGTGGAAACGTGGCATTGGAGTCGATGGCGGAGGTTTACCGTGCGTGATTTACCCCCGTGAGTAACATGGCTTACCATCGGCATTCGGTGCAGACTGTACTTGGCAGTGTTTCTACTTATCCAAACACGCGCCCAAGCCATTCGCGTGATAATGCTGTGCATCGATGGAGAGCAGTAAAACCAAGCCAAGCCTAAGCTCTCGCGTGATGTTGCATTGGATGAAAAGGGGTACGACCAAACCAAGCCGAAGCTATGTGCTTGCGATTGTCTAAGCACGCGCCAGACCAAAGAACTCACATAATGCTGCTGTGCACTAAATGAAGGACGTCACAGCCAAGTTACAACCGAAGCCATCGATAACGTTGTATATCGAGCTCTCTCTTTCCTCCCAATGCGTACAACCTACAACTTCTGTTTTGTTCTCTTTTTGTTATACTGTCTTAAGTTAAGTCCTGTCAGTTTTCAGTGTTAAAGGTTAGTACAATAGATGTAGTCTCACTCGATGTTTGGACTCAAGTCAATAAAGGCATAAAAATTTATTTTAGCGTTTATTTTTTTTCGGGGACCACGCCTGGCTCCCGCACATATAACTCGTGGAGCATGCGGGTCAGAAGATGATGACGCACCAACTGAACCCGGTCAACATGTGGTAAAAAAAAACAACTTTTCACATAAATTCACTCGTCTTTTATTTTTATTAAGTTTTATTTACAAATTGTATATATATTCACTGTTTTGTTTTCCATTCTTGTAAATTCTGCAATAATATTAAAGTTTCATATATAGTGTGTGTATATATACTTAATATCCATTACTGTATATTTGTTCTCAAATAAATATTTGTAAGTGATTTATTAACTTCCTTTAGCCGTTGCACTAAACAACATCCATAGAATTTTTATGTATAAGTATTTATATTTATGCATAGTATAACACGATTCATTTAATTAAATGTAATTTACGTCGAGTACTCGCTCAACAAACCGACAGAACTTATTTGATTTAACTTTTCCATTTAGCTTGTGTATATATTTATAAATAAAATATTACATATACCTCACTTTTGTATAAACATTTATAAAAAATTACAACTCTTATCGTATATGTCGTATCTAGAATTAGTTGCCTGTTTTGTTCAATAACGTTATGGTTTTGTGTTCACCATTCTTCTTTGTCACACATGAGAAAACACATACATTTTACAAAATTGTTTTGTTTTTTTTTTTCAGTCAAGTTTTGTGTTTATTTTAAATTGAATCTAATTGTTTTATGATTCTAGCTAGAGTAGGCTTTGAATATATATAAAAAAATATCTTGTGTCTATTAGGCTGCACATCGTGGGCAATGTTTATACGTGTTTGTATTTATTTTGGCTGTTTTATGCCTTGAAGTGATTTAAGTTTGCGAAGGAGATGTTGTATTTGAGGATTGGGCAATTGTTTTGGGAGATTACACCGGCGTGGTACTTCAAATCAAATCTTTGAGATCTTTGTGGTAGTTCGGAGGAAGGCTGGCTCCACAGCACAGGAAGTGGAGAAGTATTTTTTAAAGCGACTGGAAGCAGTAGACCTTGAGATTCAAACAGCAATGAAAGCTGCTTTAGCCATTAAAGCAGAAACTGAGAGACTGTTCGTGATCTGAATTAGTTGCTCATACTCGTTGTTTATTTATGAAAAATTCTCCGTAAGTGAATTTCATTTTGAGTTTGAATGTAGGAAATAAGAAATCGCTCGAATGAACTGTCCTTAGGCTAGAGCCAGAGATAATGGAGGGATAGAGACATCCATCTTCTACTTCTCTCGCCCCTTGATTTCATCTGACAGCGTTTTTTTTTTATTAAAACTGTTTGTGAGACCGACATCCTCAACAACAACTCGCAACGAGTTGAACAGAGTTCATTCCTCAACATTTGAAATGTCTTCGTCAGCAACACCTGGCGACGACGTGAACATAGTTAATTTTCCAATATTTTCCGATGTTGCACCGCAAGCAGAAAGCGGGAATAAAAGAGAATCGCCTGACGGCGAGGTGAACATAGTTCATTTTCCAATATTTGCCGATGTTGCCGAGGTCACCAAGGCGTTCTTCGATTGGAATATTTTGAAGTGTAAGGTCGACAATAAAGCATTCATACAGCAAAGTACCAAAGAGTGTTTTTATTGAAATCAGTAAAGATACTTAACTCGTGTGAGCTCTTGAGATCAGCTGGCGAACAGCTGATGAACTTCCCCAACACAGTAGAGGGTTGAATTAGAGATCTTTGTTGAAAATCGCTCGTTAGTTGGACGTTATTTCAAATGTTGGTGTTATATTTCAACACAGTATGGAGGGGTAAACGAACGAACAAAGCTTATGTTCATGAAGTCCATTCTTTAAGCTCCCATTTGAGCAAGTTATAGCCTGAGATACTAGCCGCTACTACTAGTCTTGTCAAAATGTAATTTGAATCCCTAAAAGACCCTAAAACCCTAAAAAGACATGGAAGGTATTGAACGAAATACTTGGGAGGAAAAACAATTCTGTAGACGAAGTAATAATCAGCAACTTTCCCACAACCATGGATCAGAAAGCAATAGCCGATGAATTCGCTGAACATTTTGCAAGCCAAGCTACAAAAATTGTACACAGTTGCAACCACAGGATGTTAAATCACCAAAACCTGTATCTTGCGCGAATCATATACATGGAGTCCAAAACCAAGCCCCTAGAGCCAGTAGAAGGTAGGAAAAAGTGTAAAAATCCCTGGTTCGATAGCACTTTTGTCAGAAAATCGGCCATATCCCGGAAACGGTGAGTCCGCCCTCCAGAGGTAGAGGATTGAATTGCGCATCTAGACATGCCAAACATTTGCCACTACCCCCAATAAGTTCGCGGAAAACATGCCCAGAAGTGGAAATCTTTAACCTATTAACCAATCTTAAATGTGACAAAAGCTCGGGAGCAGACAATGTAAGACCGATTGATTTGAAACAAAACGCAGTAATACTAGCCCCAATTATAAAAGCAATAATAAATCAAAGCCTACGTTCCAACGTCACTTAAAATATCGCTTATAAGGCCAATTTACAAAAATGACAGAAAAAGAAAGTGCGAAAATTACCGACCATTTATTGCAATTCTACCCGTCATAGAAAAGTGTTAAGAAATTGTTGTGCGCTGATTAAACAAATGTATTGCAAAACACAATATATTACTCACAAATAAAAACGGCCTCCAAAAAGGAGAAAATACAAGAAGACTGTTGGCAGTGAGTGAACATGTGTTTGAACAAGAAACATCACGTGCTTGCAATGTACATCGATTCTAGTAAGACCTTCGACAGAATATTTTACAAGAAACTCTTACAGGCCCTCGATAGGTTGGGAGTGAGAGGCTCACTAGGTAAATGGATGGAAAGCTACCCAACAGGAAGGACAACAAGGGTGCAAATCTTAAAAAATATTAGCGATGAAAGGAAGAGTGTCTTTGGAGTACCGCAAGGCTCGAAATTGGGACCATTGCTACTTATACTTTTCACGAATGAGATTCTTCGCTTATTGGAACGAGCAAAATCCTTTGCTTTTGCGGACGACATGGCTATCGCCTTGCAACTGCAAGCTTCTCCGCGTATTTGAACGAGCAAAATCCTTTGTTTTTGCGGACGATATAGCTATCGCCTTGCAACTGCAACAACGATAATGTAAGAGGAGTTCGATAGACTAACGAGATGGTGTCATGACAACGGCTTGGTAATAAATGCTGCAAAAACTAAATTCATGTATATTCGTAGCCCGCGTCAGCCGCAGACGTCCATTAAAATACATTTTCAAAACAACGTTTGCCCAACTACCAAAAGAGGTGAATCAATCGAGATGGTAAAGACGATAAGGTGCCTGGGGATCAGGATCGATGAGCAGTTCTTATGGCAGGATCATATTAACAAGCTTAGATCACAACTAAAAAGCGCAATGTTTGTGATGGCGTATCTCTGGAAATATACGCCTACGGATGTACAAAAACGGGTGCATTATTCATTGGTAGAACCTCGTTTGAGGTGTGGGGTACAAGCATGGGGAAATGCACCAAAAGCTCATTTAGACAAGCTGAAAGATCTTCAAAGTAGAATAATCAAAATAATGAATACTAACAAAAATATATTCAATGTATTAGATGTTAGCTGGAATGGCAGTAGTTTTGGAATTCTACAATGACCATCGTTTCCAGCAACCGATACCCCACAATTTAAACACACGAAGACGAGCACGAGGGTTACTTGAAATTCCTGAAATCTTCAACGTTTATGGAAGACGACAACTGCATTAGGACGACATTGCATTACATTTCTATCAGTCTTAAGAATACAAGTCAATTTTTGAACACCCTCCGCACAACAAGACATGGATCGCGGTCAAATTCGGCAATCTGTCGCCATTTTTTCCCACTAAAATCCAGGAATCGGCCGCCATTGCGTGGTGGACCATGGTTTGTGTAAAAGTCTGTGCGAAATACAAGGGAACACCACTACATCTGAGATGTGGACTGAGGGCAAAGATGGCCGAAGATGGATATCTCTGAGCCCTTGATACCGGCATACCCGGAGCCACACGGGCGGGTATTACAAAAGAAAAGCGTACTCACCGCGTGCTAAAAGACTAACGCTTTCAACGGTGTTCTCCCGTTCTTCTCTGGTTTGAAGGGGTGCGTTATAGATTCTTGTAAGGAACTAGAGTATTGAGTTCTTTTCTCCATTCGAGAGTTCCTCCCACTCGAACACAAGTTGATTGAATAAAACGACCCAAGATGGTCCCTTAACGCAACCACAGATCGCGCACACAAAGGACAAGTTCAAACACAACATCTCGCCACTCAACAACAAGCCCAATACACACACTTAATAGACATGTAAGTACAATACGTTAAATTCCATAAAGTTACGTATACACATTAACACAGCAAATCGCCAGCCCCCGGCCGGCAGCTCAATGAAGCTAGCTCTACCTACGAGTATAACCTATCTACGCGGTACGTATCTATATGCACAGTTCTTAAATCTTAACAAATAAAGCATCCGCAGAATTATATGTTTTTTCAAGTTTCCACAGCAAAGCACAAAGAGTCGTCTGTCTGGTTGTTTACCACCCGCCCGTCTGTCTGGACCGATGCGCCCGTTGAACCCAGCATCCCATTCCCGTGCAGAGTCAGACCGTCCACCAGACACCATTCAATCCCGTCCTGGCCAAAGTAAATTAGTCATATGTCGGTGGGTCGCCCCGGTGAGTGTGGGGGATGGCTCCATTAGCCATCCACCCACAACCCCACAGAAGCTACCCCATTAATTATGTACACTGTGCACATTATATCGACCTACGGGCCGCCATTCAGGACCGGCACGTTCGTTGTACTACTGGTAGTACTTTCACTGCAGCTGCTACTACGGCTGCAACCGGTGGCCTCCTCTGCAGTCGTGCCCCCGGAACCGGCAGCGCCGACCTCACAGCCACCGCCATTGGTCCTGCTGCCACCATCTTCAGCCGCCGCTGTCTGGCTTCTGTCGGAATCGATGCAATCGTCGTCCGTGGAGATGTTAATGAGTGCATCCTCGGCAATGGCAGAGATGGCATCTGCTGGGTTCAAGGGCTCGCCACCGCCGTCCGCCTCCCGCTGGTGTCATCTGGCAGGACTGGTATCCGATTTTAAAAGTCATACATTCAGGTCAGACATCATTTTGCGGAAATCGTTCAGCGATCCGTAAGTATCGAAGTCGTCCATTTCACGGCGCGGCGGCATCACGGTGTTCGGCCGCGGCAGCGACAGCGGCACCGGCAGCAGCTCCGGCATCACAGAGTGGTGTGTAATTAGGGCTCGTAACGAGGAGAACTCCTTTGTGAATCCCTGCGGTAGTCGAATGGCAAATGGTTTCATATTAATTGCGAAATTAATTTGCACTCACATCCCGTGGTGGGGAGGTGGGTGGTTTGTGCACGTACCTTGATTTTGTAGCCTCGGGGGGTGCGCAGGATCAGGTAGTGCGCTACCTTCGGTGCTGGCGGCGGAACACGGAGGGAGAGGGCAAAGCATCCGGGTTTCGTGCTGCTCTGCCGCACGAGAAACGCCCCGGGATTCTGGCGCGACAGCACCTCCAGGGATATCTCACGGGGTATGCCGGCCTGGAACCAGGCGGCACCTTTCAATTCGGTCTGCTCGGAGAGGCTGAGGCTGTCTATCCGAAGCGGTGCCGTTGGGGCGAACATCTTCGGGCTGGAGTTGGCTGCAATGAACGGAAGATGAATTAATTGTGCGGATAAATGATGCAGCCCGACGACCTACCACTGCTGGTCTCTCGGAGGTACTTCTTCTTGAAGCTAAATTCACTGTTGTCCTGGAGGCGGTGGGACTCTAGCGAGGGAATCGCCGTTAACGATTGCCGGCAGGAGTCACCGAATTTGCTGGAAATTAATTTGTCTGGCTCACAGATGCCTTCGTTCACATAGCCATCCGAGATGGTTTGCGACGAGCCTGAGTTGAGGGACGACGAGGTGGTGTGCACCAGTGGTCGGCTGTCTTCTGTGGATCGCAGGAGGCCCATTGTTAGTCGTTTGACCTGCAAATGATGGAGAATTTGATTAATTTGATGGGAGTGTCTAGGGAAAATGGATTTTCTTATCGAAGATGTGACTTGAATTGAATTGACTGGAAGTCACCCCAGGGGACCCCAGAGGATGTGGCTTGAAAAACAAAAATGCGCTTCCAAAGCAATTAACCAGAGAGCAGCGCATCCATTAAGGCCGATTACGTCGATGGGGCAGTGACTGAAAGGTTCGTGTAAGGCGATGAGTCAGTCGGACTGCAGCAGAAGTGGTGGAACGCACTGGAACTCGCTGAAAATGGTCTCGCCAAGCGACGGCTCACACTGGAACTCACTGAAAATGGTCTACTCAAGCGACGACTCAGTCGATGTCGCACTGGAACTCGCTGAAAATGGTCTCCCCAAGCGACGACTCAGTCGAACTCGCCCTGGAACTCGCTGAAAATGCCCCACGAAGCTAAGACTGAGTCGAGCTCACACTGGAACTCGTTGAAAATGGTCTACTCAAGCGACGACTCAGTCGAAGTCGGACTGGAACTCACTGAAAATGGTCTCGCCAAGCGACGGCTCGCACTGGAAATCGCTGAAAAAGCCCCACGAAGCTAATACTCAGTCGAGCTCACACTGGAACTCGCTGAAAGTGGTCTAGCCAAGCGACGACTCAGTCGAAGTCGCACTGGAACTCGCTGAAAAAGCCCCACGAAGCAAAGACTCTGTCGAGCTCGCACTGAAACTCGCTGAAAATGCTCGCTGTCCCTCGAAATGTCCCCCGAAGCAATGACTCAGTCGAGCTCGCACTGGAACTTGCTGGAAAAGTCCCCCGAAGCAACGACTCAGTCGAAGTCGCACGGGAACTCGCTGAAAATGGTCACGCCAAGCGACGGCTTGCACTGGAACTCGCTGAAAGTGGTCTACCCAAGCGACGACTCAGTCGAAGTCGCACTGGAACTCACTGAAAATGGTCTCGCCAAACGACGACTCAGTCGAATTCGCTGAAAATGTCCCCCGAAGCAACGACTCAGTCGAGCTCGCACTGGAACTTGCTGAAAATGGTCTACTCAAGCGAGGACTCAGTCGAAGTCGCACTGGAACTCGCTGAAAATGGTCACGCCAAGCGACGGCTCGCACTGGAACTCGCTGAAAGTGGTCTACCCAAGCGACGACTCTGCCGAGCTCGCACTGGTACTCGCTGAAAATGGTCTCGCCAAGCGACGGCTCGCACTGGAACTCGCTGAAAATGCCCCACGAAGCAAAGACTCAGTCAAGCTCGCACTGAAACTCGCTGAAAATGCTCGCTGTCCCTCGAAATGTCCCCCGAAGCAATGACTCAGTCGAAGTTGCCCTGGAACTCTCTGAAAATGCCCCACGAAGCTAAGACTTAGTCGAGCTCACACTGGAACTCGCTGAAAGTGGTCTACCCAAGCGACGACTCTGCCGAGCTCGCACTGGTACTCGCTGAAAATGGTCACGCCAAGCGACGGCTGGCACTGGAACTCGCTGAAAATGCCCCCCAAGCAACGACTCAGTCCAGCTCGCACGGGAACTCGCTAGAAATGCTCCAAATGCACAGGGGCTGCGGAAAAGCGTGACGTGATGTACCAATGAGTCCCGTGTAAAGCCACTAACCCCCAGCTCTACCATTCCCTATCGCAGCCATCAGACAAAAAAAAAATAAAAACGAGCTCAGCGCCGTGACAGAGTAGCACAATAACTCTTCCTTTGCAAACAGAAAACCAGAGCATAATAAAAGCACACAAGTATCATAGTTTATGGCTTCCTTGAAAGCGTCCTGCCACACAAATTATGGCACATTCAGTGTGATCCTGCTCACAATGCACCACGATTGTCAGCACGGGGTCCATTCTTCCTGCACAAACTGTCGGGCGGTCCCCTCGACTCCATTGTGGTTGATATTCAAAATTTATTATCCTAAGGAACAAACCGCCCCCTCCCCCCACCGACCCGAACAAAACAAAAGCAAAAACGTGGACCGAAATGAGGAAGGAAGAGCAGGGAGACACGAGAATCTCGAAAACGCTCTTAATGGTCAAAGCCAAAGCCAAAGCGAAAGCCAATCTGGGAGATCGAATGGAAATCGCTAAAGGTCTAGGTCTGCAGCTGGTGAATGCGGGCAGACAGGCTGGTAGTCAGTGGGCTACACACTACACACTAGTGCCGAGTGGCGAATCTATTCACTGGATTTTTTGCTCGTGTCCTTCATTCTCGGAGTCCTTTTGCTGGTGCGCTCGCATCCGGAACGAATGAATCCATTTCATTCCAAACAAAGTCGTTGTCGGCATTGTTTCCCACAATTACACGACAGTGCGGTATTTTCATTTTCAACACGCCAACACGATGCGAAGGAGTACAGGATGATGGAGCGTGCAGCGGTGCGGAGGGGGTGGGAAAATGATGTGTGTGTGTGTGTGTGTTATGGACGAATGGCCAGAGAAGGATGCCAAGCGAGTGGTATGGCACTGGCAGTGGTTGTGGCTGTGGCTGCTCTTAAGTGTTGGGAAGTCCTTCTTGCAGGAGAAAAAAAAAAAACGAGACATTCATCCACCCTCGCCCGATTGCATTGTCCCTGTTTTGTGTGCTTCTATCGTCCTTTGAACTTTTCCGTGAGCCCGAGGGGGATGCTGCCGACGGCGGCGGTGGAAGCGACGGGAATCGAGCCAACTCAGCCAGACACAGGAATGCAAAAACACATTTGTCAACTCTACCTTTATCTGCCGTTTGGTGCATTCCTGCGCTCCATCTGCGCTCGTGTCCTTGTTTCTGGTTGAAATGTACGACATTCTAAGGAGGAAGGCGTTGCCTCGGCATGGGAGTCCTCCGCCTCCCTTCTGTTTATGCATGTATGAGTGCATCCACTCTGGGATAGGAATTCCTTTCCGACGCAGCGCCCCATTGTGTGTCGGATGCCAGATATTTATGTGTCACAAAGTCAGTAGTAAGTGCAGACAAAAGCAACCGAGTCGACGACTGCGAGAGCGTCGAAGGAGACGCAAGAGAGACGAAAGGACGTGGCATCGCACCCCAGCCATGGAACGGAAATAGTTCTCAAGGCTAATGATTAAGAACAGATGTTGGAGAACGATGAACGTTGAAAGTTGAGAGTTGAAAGTTTATGGCTTTGCGTTCGCAGTGATTTGTTGGGCTTGTTAGACGCAGAATGCTTAATTTTCCATTCCACCAACTAGGGGGAAGGTTGCTCGGTGCCCGTTCTTCGGCGAGTCTAAGGAGTGCACACTGAAGATGTGCGCCCAGTCGATGGTGGAGCATTTTATTACACGTCCCATTTGGAAACCAGAGACGAGCTAACTAGTTACAGATTTGAATTCAATTGCTTTTGCTCGTTAAAATGAATTGAAACTTGTTAGCGAACTGGACTTAAGCACGATGATCGATGGGAGTTTCTGGGGCAGTACTTTGAATGGATGTGTTTCGTCTGGAAGCTGTTCATGATTTCAGGTCATTTTCTGTTTTTAGGTTAGGTCTTGTGGCTCGAATGAGAGAGAAACGACCCTGTTTCAGACAGAAATACGACATTTTGATGACATTTCATGCTGAATTTGTCGAAAATTAAGAGAAAACCTTGGATTTTAAAAAAGCTGTTGCTGACCCTTTTTTAGGTGATTTCTTTTTACATTCAAACAGACATTTGACGATTGGTGTTAATAATGACTGAAACACAGTTGTGCGTTGGCGCTGGCATTGTCTTTCAACGCGCACAATTCAATGACCAGACAAGACTGTGTCGACCGAATGACAGAGATGAGAGGATCGTAAGAAAATACCAGAAATGGAGTCTGATAGAGATGCCCAACTTCACAGCTGATTGACGCCTAGTCCATCGACGAATTTCAGAGGCTTTTTGACAGTTATTCATGCATTTTTGACGGCTAATCACGAATGCCGTTCTCTGACTGGTCAGTTTGGCTTTAGAAGACGATATAAAAAAATGGTTGTCAAACATTTTAAGGGGCAAGAGAGGTAGAAGTTAGGCATCTCTATCATATCTGGAAAATCATCATCATCATCATCACCATCTTCTGACCCGCATGCTCCACTAAAGTGGTAGCGGGGTAAACCACACACGAGAGATCTCCAGGCAAGTCGATCCTCCGACATCGACTCTAACTCATCAGGAGTTATGGCCAGCGAGTTTTTGGACTTGGCCCAACCACCTCGTCCTGGTTCTTCCAAGCGGTCGCCTACTTGATGGAATCGCAATCAACGCCCGCCTCGGAAGTCATGCTGAAGGGGACATTTGTGCCACTTGACCAAACCACCGAAGCATAGCCCTCTTTATCCGAAGAAGCAGCTGCTCAATGTTGATTCCCTCGAGCGCTGCCGTGTTTCTCTCTCCCTATACCGGCGAGTGATTCCCACAACAGCACAGAGAAATCTCATCTCAGCAGCTTGTATTCGCGATCTTATTCTTTCGATCATTACCACAAATTTCATGACCACAGGTGAGAGTTGAAACAAATACTGAGTTGAAAACTCTGACACCAAGCTCGGCCTTCCTGATTATAGATCTACTCGTACCAAGCTGTTTCAAAATTGACCCAGCTTGACCATTCCTACAGGAAAGCTCAGCATTACTCCTTCCATCACTCGTGCAAAAGACCCCAAGATACTTAAACTTCTCCACCTGCTTCAATGGGACTCCACTCACATGTAGAGTGCATTGAACAGGCGTTCTGGAGATGACCATAACCTCCGATTTGTCCACGTTGACCTTCATCCCAGCATCAGTACATACAGCCACAAACCTATCGAGTGCGCGCTGGAGTTCCGTCTGGGAAGATGTGAGGATAACTAAGTCATCTGCAAAAAGAGGATGACTTACCCTCAACTCTCCCAAAGTGAGACATTCCTCCCCTCGCCTGCGAGTCAACATCCAGTCAATACATATGACGAAAAGGAGAGGTAACAAGACGATTAGTTAACCCGAACACAGCTGCTACAGTTTGTGCATACAGACTGAATGGTCCTTAGAAGAGGACTATCAATCCCATACGCCTGCAGAACACTCCAGAGTTTACCTCTAGGAACTCGGTCGTATGCCTTTTCCAAACCCACAGAACAACTGTAAATGGGCTTGGCATACTCCCAAGCGGTCTCAAGTACCATTCTAAGAGTGAAAAGCTGGTCGGTTGTACTTTCTGAAAAATATAAAACGTAAGTCACATGCAAGAACATGTCGAAAAATATTTGACAAAGAGTTTTTCTCCCAAATTGAGATTTTTTTTTGTTTTTTGCGAGGTTTTTTTTGTGTCAACTGACTTTTGGTAAATCTAAACAGCCGACTAAAATTATTTTAACGACAAAAGTCTGCTCCAATTGCTGTGAAAATGCACCAAAAATCACAGTAAAACCGTTGAGAGCCGTTGCATTTGGTGATTTTTTCGTGATTTTTCACAGAAGAGAGTGCTCTTGAAAGAGTGAAAAATTTAGATAACTTGCGAATTTCTGCTACAGAAATGTCTGTGGGCGGAAAATTTAAGACTATCAAATTCGAAACAAAAAACCCGAAATTTCATATTTCAGCCGTTTTTTACATTTTTTTTTTTTGAGGTTTCGTGAATTCTGATGAAAAAGTCCACTTTTCGGTTTCCCTGCAATCCTGCAAACAAAACAAAAATCACTGCCAATTCGATCGCAGTTTGACTGTCACATTGCCTTTATGAACGCATTTGCCGACTGCTCTCATGCAGAGGCACTGCAGTTTATTTACATTTAAGAATGCAAATCTTGTAGGGCTGCCGCATTGTGACGTTTATGAACTCGGCCCTTCTCTCTCCAAGAGAGATTTTTACCCCCACTCCTGACAATTTAGTCAACTACGAATTTCTGTGCACAAATCAATTGGAACAGACCTAGTTTAAAATGTGTTGACATTTCTTAAATGCAGTACGATATAGATGCCCAACTTCACAGCTGATTGACCCCTAGTCCATCGACGAATTTCATTGACTTTTTGACAGTTATTCATGAGTTTTTGACAGTTATTCACGAAATAAGGTAAATGCCGTTCTCTGACTGGTCAGTTTGGCTTTAGAAAACGATGTAAAAAATGGCTGTCAAAAATGCCAAGGGGCAAAGGAGGTAGAAGTTGGGCATCATACTTCATTTCTGATGAAAACAGTTGATGCAATATTTTTCGTCTGGTATTTGAGAGAGAGGGAACAGCTGACGCAGTGCGTCATCGCATTCTCTCCGTACCATGAAGTCAGCTGGCGGAACGCACTGTTTTTTTTTATAAATATAATTTGAGCGCGCACAAGGGACTGTTGATACTTGTTGTTATATATTTATAAAGTTTACCAGCACTAACACTGCTTCACAGTAAGTAATCAGACATTGAATGTCTGACGTTCCTTG
This sequence comes from Eristalis tenax, assembly GCA_905231855.2. Classification (NCBI taxonomy): domain Eukaryota; kingdom Metazoa; phylum Arthropoda; class Insecta; order Diptera; family Syrphidae; genus Eristalis; species Eristalis tenax. Next base: position 27,403,759 of record HG993126.1, read on the forward strand.
TGTTGCCTAACAACAACGTCCGATGAACGCTGCTCACCAATAAGCAACTACATTGTATCAAGAATTATGCGTTGGTGTCTCTTCTCTAAACTGGCAGTATTTTCTTAACAAAACAATTGCTTTTTTTAGGTGCTCTCTTTTGGACTAGGTCGTGCTATTCTTTGATTTGTACTAGACATCGAATACAAAGTGCTTAGTTCAGGACAGAATACCTTTGTTGAGTTCTCGTACCACTTAAGAATATGAATTGTCAACGGTCAAACTATCTGTTGGAGATTTTACATTTGATGACGAGGCTAGAGTTTCAGGAATAGGAAGTTGCAGATATTTAAAGATCGACTCTCAACTTTTCTTAGTACTTACTTCGAAACAAAGTCCTACATTCTTTTATTCTTTTGCAAAGTGCCTGTTTGGGTTCACAGCGACAAGTCTTTACGTCGACATTGTAAGGACAATTTTAGCAAACAAAAAAAATAAAACACAATCTGTCAGAAATCTGCTAGTTAACTGTCAGGATGGTAAAAAATCGCTGTATCCCATTGCGCAATTTCGATCCTAATTTCGAGGGAAATATATAATACTCCAAATATGCCACCTGCAGCTTGACGTCCTTCTATTGCCAATTCTAATGCGGCTGTATCTGAACAGACGACCACCAAGTTTATTGGCATAAATACACATGCCCTATTATGCCGCAACTCTAGCCTACGCTATGCCCTAAGCGATCGCTCAGTCTGATTAGATTGAGCAGGCCGAGTCTTAGAACTCTTATTGGCGCCATAGGAACTAACGCCTCTGGATCAGGCATCCCCTACAACGACGAGGATGAGAAAGCAACCATTGTACACTAGCTAAGCAACTGCAATGCTCTCTCATCCCGTAGATTTAGACTGCTGGGAGCTTATTATTTTGATAGCCTGGCTGAACTAACCAGCATAAGAGTGAGTCATCTTCTTAAAACCACAACGGGTTTGTGGAATAGGTGTTCCTAGTTCCGTCCGGTAGCACAATGGACCTATGGTGGCTTAAGTGTGCCTGCTGTCTTTTCGTCCAGCAGTCAGCTAGGGTCGGCGTAAATTGGGCCCGGGCGGCCGCAACCCACGGTACGCCACTGACTCAGTCCATGGCTTGCCTAAACCACCCTTAAATATCGACAGTGAGGACGAAATCCTCTCGAGTGATGGTTATCTTCGATCCTACACTCAGCAAAAGCAGCAGTTGTCAAGTGTCAACAATTTGAATATCCTCCCTCCTCAATTTTTAGTAAGAGCCAGGTCTTGCAGATCCCCGTCAACAGCAAGTGAAGCGTTAATTTTGAACTCTTACTTACTTAAGGTGGCGCTACAGTCCGAGGTGGTCCTGGGCCAACAAGCGTCTCCAGCCAGCTCAATCTTTAGCTAGCTGTCTCCAGTTTCGCACGCATAGTTGGTTGAGGTCCCTTTCCACTTGCGTGCGCCACCTGAGTCGCGGTCTTCCTCTACTGCGCCGTCCCTCGGGGGTGGATTCGAAGACTTTTCGGGCCGGAGCATTGGTTTTCATCCGCTCTACATGACCTAGCCACCTCAATCGTTGGATCTTCACTCTTCTGGCTAAGTCGATGTCGCTAAACAGCCCGTATAGTTCGTCATTATATCTCCTCCTCCACTCACCATCTATACAGACGGGACCGAAAATGCTTCCTCCCGAAGCAACCAAGAGCAGCTTCATCCGCTTTTGATAAAGTCCATGCCTCCGCGCCATATAGCAGGACTGGGACCATTAAGGTCTTGTAAAGCGTTAGCTTGGTTGTTCGAGAGAGGGCTTTGTTTACCAATTGCTTTCTTAGCCCAAAGAAGCAGCGATTGGCAAGAGTTATTCTTCGTTTGATTTCAGCGCTGGTGTCGTTGTCTGAATTGATAGCGGTGCCTAGGTAGACAAAGTTTTTGACTACCTCAAAGTTATATCTGTCTGCTGTGACGTTCTGACCGAGACGTCGGTGTTGGGTGTCCTTTCTCGTTGACAGCATATACTTGGTCTTACCCTCGTTTACCGCTAAACCCATCTTCGCGGCCTCCGTTGCAATACCCACAAAAGCGACATCACGCTGTGTTCTTCCGATAATGTCAATATCGTCGGCATATGCGAGTAGTTGGACGGACTTCTGAAAGATTGTTCCTCTGGTGTTGGCGTTCGAGTTTTGAAAAATTCGTTCAAGAACGATGTTGAAAAAGTCGCACGACAGCGCGTCGCCTTGTCTGAATCCTTTTTTGACATCAAAGGTCTCGGTTAGGTCTTTACCGACCTTGATGGAGCAGCGTGCATTCTCCATCGTCATCCTACACAAACGGACGAGTTTGGTAGGGATGCCAAAACTAGACATTGCTCTGTATAGCCCGTCTCTATAAATGCTATCATACGTGGCCTTAAAATCGATGAAAAGGTGGTGGGTATCGATTTGTTGCTCCTGGGTTTTCTCCAAAATCTGCCGCAGTGTGAATATTTGGTCGATGGTGGATTTTCCGGGCCTAAAGCCACACTGGTTGGACCGACCAGGTTGTTGACGAAGGGCTTTAGGCGTTCACACAGTACGGCAGATAAGATTTTATATGCGATACTTAGGAGACTGATGCCTCTGTAGTTGGCGCAGTTCAAAGGGTCTCCTTTTTTATGGATCGGGCAGACTATGCTGAGGTTCCATTCATCGGGCATGTTTTCCTCCGACCATATTTTGCAGATGAATTTTGAACTCTGGTCATTATCTTTATTGCGGAGGGTGTCCTGCACTGCGACCTTGAGATCTATTGTGGCCCCTTGTCATACCTTCGCAAGAGTTCCCCTCACATGCAGTTCTTTCCAGAGTTATGGACTCTCAAGGTGGAGGAGATTTGTTCTAGAGTATTCTCTCCAAGCCAGTTTCCTTGAGGAATCTGAGAATGAGAGCTGGTTCCAGTAACTTCAATTCCTCCTCTGAAATTAGGTTCCTGCCCCGACATCATTGCCTCTTGTGGGCTAGTGCCTCTCAATATCCCAGAACATGTTCGGGAATTTCGTTAGATTCTCCATAGAATCTGCAGAGACCTGAGTGCTCCCTGAGCCGGCAGTGTCCTGTTAGGATACAGAGGTTGGTACGGAGGCTGTCGGAATAGTCGGGCAGCATCGGAAATTCCGAAGATCCAAATTGAACTCCTCTCAATCGCCCACTTGCGATTTTCAAAACCACACAGCATGTGCGTTTTAAAGAGTTCCGCAGGTACCTTTCCGGGATCTCATCCGCAATTCCCTAATCCGATCCACCACACCACCCACTCATCCATTCCATTCGTGCATTTATCCATCGAGTCTAATTAGATTTTAATGAACTTCCACAAGATGGAACGAGCACAGCACACATTTCTCGTTCACAGAAGTGTGGCTAATCGCTGGAATCCGTCCAAAGAACCAGACTCCGAGAAGCCTCGCAAACGACGAACAAACGCAAAAAAGAAAAAGAAAAACATGATTCATGAGTGAACACCGCCTGAGAATCGACTGCAGGAAGAACTTTCAACTTTGCAAAACGGAATTAAAAGTTTCACTACCTTCCATCGCATTCGACCGCCCCTGCTACTCGCCCTTAATCATCTGGATGCGATGTTTGCATACCCCAGTGAGGGAATCGTTGCCATGACCTTCTGCAGCGCCGATAGACGCTCGCTCTCCAGCAAATTAAGTTGTAATCAGAAAGGATTTCGAAAACGATTTTCGGAACATGTGTTGTCGAGTTTTTGGTTGCATACTGCCGCCTTGCCACTCCGCTCCTCTCCCCGCCTCTCACAGCATCGTGAGTGTGTGTTGTGGAGGGAGGGCAGCTTGCCATTTGCGGGTGGTGGATGGGGAAATGCATGACATTAGTAAGCTCGAAGCGAATGTTAGGTTTGCTAATTGAATATTCTGTGGCCGCAAGTTGCAGTTGTCGATGTCGATGTCGATGTCGTTTCTATCGTTTCTGTCGTGTCTGTTTTGAGTTTTGCGTTCCCGGGGAGTGCCAGTTACAGTCCCGGGGAGCCTCGGTGGTTGTGAGAGTTTTTATGTCTTGGAGTGCAATCGCTTGTGATTGTGAGACGTTGCCACATTGTGGGAATGGCTGCCGTGGCTGCCCATGCTACCGATGCAGGGCAGGCGTTCGAAATGTGCATGCACAACTGAATGCGCAATGAAATGGAGTTTTGAGAAGGCTTGTAAATGATTGTTGTCAGGACTTTTGTCAGACTGGATTGTTGTGGCATCTGACACGGTGGGGCGGAGAAAAAAAATCACCCAAGAATGTAATGTGTGGGTGACAGGGTGTTTTTTTCGGAAGGGATGAAGTCGGTACGGGGTGTGTTATCCGAGGTAAAGAGTGAATCTCCAGAGAACCTGACGCTGGGTGGAACCAATTTCAAGTGTTTTCCAATAGGGACAGACACGACATATTTTATGAACATGGGCGTCCTCTTGTGGCAACGACGAGTCTCTCTCAGTACACGGTCGTCGTTCGCAGTTACCTGTAATATTTTATAGAAATGGCCTTCTGACGTGACAGTGTGTTTCCTCGTCTTAAGCCGTTTTTGGAATATGAGGCCCCAGTGCGTTCGTTACCGATCTTGATGGAGCAATAAAGATGGAGCAAAAAAGAGCATCGTCAGCCTGCACAGCCTAGTGAATTTTGGGAGGAGTGTCAAACCCAGCTCGTCGATATGTATGCCGTAATAAGGCCCCTTGAATGAAAGGTGACTGCGGTCGTACAGCGGTTGAGTGTGGACATCGATGGCTTGATGATACACGGATAAGGACCGGCCAGATTGTTGAAAGATAGTTTGAGATGATAGATGAGAGTGCTAAAAGCACTTATCACTCTTTGCCAGAGGTAATGGAGGATAGAGATATCCAACTTCGCCCATTTTTACGACTTGTCCATGTCGGCATTGAGCCGTAAAGAATAAGAGTGTAGTGGAATTCCCAAACTAATTTTTTTCCCGGCTCCTCTACTCATCGCAACATCGTATAAAAAACGCTGACAGATGAAATCAAGGGGCAAGGGAGGTAGAAGTTGGATATCTCTATCCTCGACTATCTCTGCCCAATACTTAGCGCTAGAGGTTGGCGCTGAGATTTTGCGCATTCACGTGTACTTGTATTACACGGCGTAAAGTACACTTTGTCACTGGAATTTCAAAGAATTGGATGGACAAAAACACGTGTAGAAGTAGTACGTCACACGTACTTATTGATTTAATTTCACGTTAATCTAATTACACGTGAATTTTATTGTTAAAAGATAAGAGTGGCCAAATGCCACTTTTGAACTTCAGCTTGTTTAAATTAGAAGAAAACAAAAACGGCGGCGTCTCAACAAGTACACATATTCAAATACAAATTAAGAACGCAAATATTTCTCAGATTCCTCAAATAACAATTTTCTGTTCCCCATCAAACCAAACGCTGACACAATGTCTGGACCATCTGACACCTGTGCAATGTCGTGCATTCCATCACGTACTGCGACGGTAACCGGAGAATCCCTGTGGGAACTTGCTCGCTGCTGGGTGCAGTCTGTCTGTGGGCAACACAATGGACCAACTTGGTCTAAGTGCGCTGGTGAGCCTACCCTACCCTAATTGCTGCCTTGGTCTTATCTACATATTTCGGAGGCGACGGAGTTCTCGACTATTAGCGTCTGCCTGACCTCAGTACTTGCACACCTCGTCGCCACGTGCAACGATTTTCCAAAATTCTCAGTCTCAACTGGTTATCGTCCAAGCAGGCGTCCAACCGATCTGTCTAATCTAATCGAGTTCGATTTTAAAAATTCAAAATGTTTCCATTCAAACCCTTTGTGCGAATGTTGATGATCTCCTTACTCCTGTTCAAACTTTTCCGCATAAGCTGTTAAAATCGAAGAACATCCTCTCGACGACCATCACCAACTGTCACTCAAAAAGCGATCAACTTAATGAACGAGCAAAAATCATTTCCCGCCAGTAAATCAAAGGCAATCCTTTCGAAGTCCCAATGGTAAACAACAAACAATTGAGCAGCAAAAAAGAATAAATAAAGAAATCTCCCCTCCTGCCATCTCGTCAACTTACCAATGGCGGCTTATCAACTAATCTTCTGCAATTATTCATTTCCGTTGGCGAGTTATCCTCCTCGGAACTGGGGGACCGTGGTATATGCGGGTCGTTATCATTGCAACTGCGAAGAAGAAAAAGAAGAATTGAACAATCTTAAGGACATTCGGGATGAGTGGGTGTGTGGCTGTGTGGGTGTGTGTAAGTTGGAATAGGAAAAGTTTTCCAAAGATGATTGATAATTTGCAAGAGTTTCAATTGATAGGGGATGCATTCATGGGATGGGATAATGGGAAAGGAAACAGGAAACAGGAGAAAAAAAGGATAACTCACGATAAACTTATTTGCGGGAGAAGATGAATCGGTCGTCGCTGGCTGCTGGGTGAGCCGTGTGTTGTTGGCTGCTCAACGCGAATGCGAACGTCTTGCATGTCTTCAGCTAGTCCCCCGGCTGTGTCCTGTTTTCCCGATAGTTGCTCCTCCTTCAGCTCCAGCTTCGAGGGCGCCTTATAAATTATACTGTGTCCTGCGACGGGTGAGGGAGAAGTTCCAATGAATAAATCATCGCATGTCGCTGGAAAATAAGTTTTACCTACAAGCTGTGATGTCGTCCTCCTGGGCAGGGTGGTGCAGGCGTTGTTGTTCCAAGTTCAATTCCCGTTGCAGAGGCGACAATCGGCTGATGGTCGTCGGCGGCGGCGGCGTGCGGCTGCTTTAGATTTTTCTCCTCTCACTGATGCGTGCCATCAAATGATTTTCGAATTCGAATTTACTCTGATGCCAGGCCAGGCTCCTGGTGCGGGGGGATTGCATCACACTGCTCCTGGAATTGAGAAGAGAAAAGGAACTTAGTTTGATTGCCGGTAAAACGGGGAAGTACGGGCGGAAAATCCGCCCATTTAAGAGTGTCTGGGAAATTTGTTTAACAGAAGTGACATCTTGTCTTGGATGTCGTGCCTGAAGGACTTAAGTTGGCAGGCATTGAAGACGCAAGGTGTTTTGTGGACCACAGGTGGCATGTCTTCAGACGAAGGAATATTTGTGAGACATGGACTTGAGTGGTGATGCTTCTTATAGAGGCTCTTCAAACACAAAACCCACTGACTCCACAAGGTGCACAATCAAAGTGAGTGTGAAACCCATTCTGTTGACAGACAGAGCCGCGTAACAGGCTTGGTAGGTCAGAAAACGCCAAATTTGAAAAAAAAACGAGACATTTTCAAATTTTTGACGCCGAAATCGTAAAAATGTCCAACCGAAGTTAATAAAAATCGACGAACCTTACGTTGGTGGCTCGTTTTCAATTGGTAACAATTTTATCTTGCGCTGCAATCCGTTGTTGACCTGGACCACAACCCACCTCAACCACAACCCATCAATTAGGCGACCTCTGGCTAGCTGCCGAGAAGGAGCTCCCGAGTAACCCACAAATAGACGTAGAGTTGTATAGCTCGTCTCGATGCACGCTGTCATATGCAGCCTTGAAATCAAATAGGGGGTGGGCGCAGCATCTGCTGTTGTTAGGAAAAGTGGATCGCCATCGCTGAATCTACAGACCACTGTTGGTACAAAATCTTCGTCAGTGCCCATCGAGAAATCTTCACCACTGGACATTTTCCAAAATGAAACCGAAATAAATTTAAATGTTGACTTTATTCCTGTTGGGCGTATCCTCCCACAAAATGCATCCAAATACAGCCGAGAAAAACCAATTCTCTTCCAATTGTAAGAGAACTGAATACCAGAGATAATGGAGGAAGAGTCCCTCAGATTTATTTTTTATAAGCTTTTCACAGCCAGGCGTCTGTGAATACGTGTGGTGTAGGCGAAGCTGATTACTCCAGCCTAACACTATTGCGTTGCTCTATACTCCTCTATACTCCTGAGAGCACAACTGCGATGGACTGGGGGTTGTCCACTGGAAACACGAATATCTCTCCCTGCTGAATACTGATACCGATTTCGGCTTAACGTTAGGCAAACGAAGTAACAACGCTGGTCTCCATCGCTGACTATCCTCTATCTGGAGCGACTATCCTCTTAACGTAACCCAAAACTTCTCTGAAGAACGATCTTAGAATTCTGAATGTGAAATTAATTAATTTGGGCCGATCCCGGCGGTACTGCAATACCGGGCCAACCCGCGACAGAGGTGGAGCAAGCCCCTAGCACTCCGTCTCTTTCCAAAAATCAGTTTAACATTTGTTGTCCCCCGATGGGGGATCTATCAGATGTTAAGCTGATAAGAACAGATACTACACTTTGATCTTAGCCATAAGGCCGAGAAGCGATAACTTGCACTTCCACTGCAACTCATATTCACACTCATTCGTGTGCGAACTGGATGTGAATTGTAAGTGTACCAAAAACTCGAATCACCCCCGGAAGTGGTGCAAAGAAACTCAAAGATGTGAAGGATTCGGTTGTGGTTGACTATCGGATGCCACCTGGATCTAGAATTGCCCCCAAGTTAATGGAAAGAAAGTTATTTTTATTTCAAAAAATATTTTCCAAGGCTTATTGCCTCGACTTTATTTCCTCAACACCAAAACTAGAACTAAAATACAATTCATTTCTTAACTCTATTTAACACCAACTAACTCTGCACTTGTCACCATGGGGCAGTGATCGCCGCTTAGACGGTCCAGACGCTGACTCAGCTGTTCGGGTGACCCAGATGCGAGTGCAAGGTGCAGCGTGGAATGGCCCAATGCAGGGTGACCCAGATGCGAGTGTAAGGTGTTATTTTGCAGCGTGTTCGTTGCATTTTCAAGAAGATAATGATCCTCACCAGTCACTGAGCCGAGACGGGATAAGGGCTTGTTCGCCGCCCATTGTAGACTCTCGGTCAAGTCATAACTTGATTTTGCGTTTGATAGTTTTGAAAGGTTGCGTATTGACATCTACATACGTAGGGAGGGATTATTTGTCTCGCACTTAAGTAACCAGAAGTCACCGAACCTAACGCAACTGCATAAGGCTGTTTGCACTGACTACTTACTTAATGCAAATGAAGGAATTTTTACATTAACGTGCCACTTCATCGAGGGCGCGGAATTAAATAAAAAATTGAAGGGAATCATACTGCAGGGGTAAATTTTTGTAGCTGCATCAATGAGAAAAACCGCTGAATTATTGAAATTAGACACTCCCCATCTTTTGCGCAATCGTTCGCAATCGCAATCGTATTAGCTAAAACAAGGGTAATTGTACCCTTTTTGCGCAGTTCAACCCTTGAAGTTATAGACTTCGCTACATCTGCGTAAGATGTCCCCTGATTGGAAAGCAGAACACATTTTCGGATTTGGCTCCTTCGATGATGTTGAATTTCCTTCCTCTGAGTCAGCGAATGGTTTGTCAGAACACCATTTTCGCAGATCTATGGTCGCTTTCCAACTTTCAAGACTGCTCATCAGCTGCTTGCACAGCCATTGTGCACGTTCTTCGCGACTCAGTGTCACGAGAAGCAGAGTTCTCTTCGCTACGGTGTTTAAACTTATTCAACGCGTATCAGCGCATTGGAAAAGTTCTTATTACACGATTAAAAGAATTTTGGAAAAGCGAGGTCGCAATCGCCATTAACGACTGTCAGAAAGCACCTCCTTTTGTCACAGCAGAGAATTAAAATGTATTTTTAAATAGATCTTATAAATGATTTAAAATTAAATATTTTGAATTGTATATATATTTATTGGTAAGTTTTGTATTTGGAAAAAAAAAAAACTGAACTCGTGCTTAAAGTCTCAATTTGTTTATTTTTATTAGAAATAATAGATACCACTCTTTGTCGGTTTTAAAAAAAACGATCTTATCGAAAACTCAAGCAATCGATGCCCAGTTCAGACGGACAGAAGGTGGCAACTTATCCACGAGGTCCTGCGACAGCGTAGGGTTTGTTAAGTGGATGTCAAGCCCAGAGCCTTCTATAGTCGCACAGAGGTTCTGGCCTTCGATGGCAAAGCTGACTTTAGTCTCCAATTTGTCTGCTTTCGGCAGTGCGTAGTGTGGACTGTATTTTCTTCAAAAGAGTATTAATTATACGTTCTGGTCGTCCGTACAGCTTGTGCAACGCACCTTGGTTGAATGAGTAAGCTGCTAACGCATTTCGTTTAAGAGACCCTTAAAGACGTCTCTCTGGTAAAGCCGAATAGCTTCGTTGACCGTTCAAAACTGGTGACGAAGAGCGGCTCCCATACAAGTTCACTAAATTTACACAAATTAATCGGTCCAGCTTGCGCCAGACCTTCTCAAAAATTCATTTTAGACTCATTAGAGTGCTCCTCTCCACGGAAATCTTTAGTAAAAGGCGAAAGATTTATTCGACACTGAAGAGAAACCAGAGTAACGACATGCTCGAAGGAGACAAATTCTAACAGGACATTTTGCAGAAACTGCTTGTGAATCATAAAGTGAAGCAAAAATTCACGCCCGGGTACTCAAGTGTCAAAATTTGTACGTTCTGTCAGCCCTAACGACGCAATTAACAACCCTTATGTGTGAACAGGAGTTGCAATGCGAAATAAAACCGCTTTGGCAACTGATCATTATTATCGCGGGTCGTCGAAGTGTCTTGGCTAGGCCTAGGGGACGTGGACAATGTGCAAGGTCTGTCTGGAATCGCTCACGTTTTAGTGGCATCCCTTTGTTTCCCATTTTCTTATCGTCAGTGTAGATCAATCGTCGATCAATCATCGACTGTCACCTAGCAGTGATCTATGCATCATCGACTGCTAATTACCACAACTGAAGAGCACGGTCAGAAGCGCGTTCTTCCCGCAGTCCTTGAGTTGCAACTGAAATGCAGTAAAATCCGACAATCGACTATCCAAACACCCGATTATACGGACTCATTTGTCACGGGTCTGATTGCCGATTCAAATACACATGTTTTGACGGTGCCAAGAGGCACGTTAAGGCCAGTTTATTCCCGCCTCCGACTCTCATTTGTTTGTGATTGCTTCGCTTTCTTTAATAGAGTTAAACTTTTTCTTTTTTTTGTTGTTTTGGAAATCTAAAATGTACAAGCGGAAGAGAGTAGTGTTGTCTCTTAAAGACAGAGGGGATATACGAAAAATGGTGAAGCTGGGAGTAAGTTTGTGCAATTATTTGGTATTGGAAGAATTCTGATTCCACACTTCACCTCCGAGCTTGAGAATAAATATGGATGCTAGCAACGCAGTTTTTACTTGATCCTCACAGAAGAGAGCATGCGGCGAAACCATATCTGCACCTTTTTTCTTTGAAAGAGTATTGGAATTCAAGCAAAACCTAACTGGTCACCTTAGTATACTCCACTCAATCCCTAATAGAGACAAGTCTTACACAATGCCGGCTATCATGGTCAGGCGACATTGTTTCAGCAGGCTTTTTGAAGTTGACATATGGAACCGCGGCAAGTGAACCGATGGTGTCACAGACCCTAAAAGTCTGGTTTAGTACACAGACGGATCAAAGATGAACTCTGGAGTAGGGGAAGGAGTCTTTGGACCCAACACGAGGATTTCCGTACCAATGGGGTCGAGTCCTACAGTGTTCCAAGCCGAAATCGAGATCTTCACAACCTCCACAAAGGTATCAAGGGTGCAATAATTGAGATATTCTCAGACAGTTAAGCAGCACTTAGGGCACTTTCGTCCAATCCAACGGACTTCAAAACAGTCAACAATCACTTTCCATACACAACAAAGCGAAGCTTGGCTGGGTCCCTGGACCCAGAGGGATTGCAGGCGGATAAGCTCACGAGAGCTGGCTGGGAATATGAGTTCATCTGTCCAGAACCGTACTGCAACGTCAATGGGACAGCAGCTACATCTCTGTTTAGCGAATAATGTATTATAAAAACCATTAATATCCACTTAATGAATAAACCACTTAATAGCACCTAAAAACCATGACAAAACAGTTCACGTACAATCTAGCCCGCTTATTAGCACATCCTACACAGACCCACAATTCACTTGATTTGATTTCCAAGAAAATAGTATCACACAGCACGTGTATTAGAGGTAACCAACTTCTACGTCTCTTGCCCCTTAAAATATTTGACAACCATTTTTTACGTCGTTTTCAACCGTTTTCTATCAGACAAGTCAGAGAACGGCATTCACATAATTTTCTGAGTCAAAAAAGATTCAAAAAGTCGTTCAAATTCGTCGATTAGCTATCGGGCAATCAGTTGTGAAGGTCGCCATCATCTAGTTCTTCATTTCTGCTTTGCGCTGCATTTGACTTCCTACCGATCGCGGAAGATTTCCATTATTTTTGTTTGTGTACGTGTATGCGAGCTTGCTGGTATTGGGGAAGCCAACCCTTTTATTACATTTTTCGTATTTTTAAACTCTTTGTATGAAAGATCGGATAAAAGTACAACCCGCTTAATGTGACACTACTTCTCCGCACGGTTGATGTGCTATTTTCCGGGTTCGACTGTGTTAGAAGAATTCGGTAAAAATGCCATCGAAGCATTATTATTTACAACAATTTAAAAGTGAGCTGTAGTCACTTGCGTAGGTTAAGTAAGTGCAAGCAGCTTCATTCAGTTGCTGTAGCTTCGGCGACTTCTGGTTACTTAAGTGCGAGAAAAATAATCCCTCCCTACGTATGTAGATGCCAATAGGCAACCTTTCAAAACTATCAAACGCAAAATCAAGTTATGACTTGACCGAGACTCTACAATGGGCGGCAAACAAGCCCTTATCCCGTCTCTACTCAGTGACTGGTGAGGATCATTATCTTCTTGAAAATGCAACGAACACGCTGCAAAATAACACCTTACACTCGCATCTGGGTCACCCTGCATTGGGTCCTTGCACTCGCATCTGGGTCACCCGAACAGCAGAGTTAGCAATAAATAGAGTTAAGAAATCAATTGTATTTTAGTTCTAGTTTTGGTGTTGAGGAAATAAAGTCGAGGCAATAAGCCTTGGAAAATATTTTTTGAAATAAAAATAACTTTCTTTCCATTAACTTGGGGGCAATTCTAGATCCAGGTGGCATCCGATAGTCAACCACAACCGTATCCTTCACATCTTTGAGTTTCTTTGCACCACTTCCGGGGGTGATTCGAGTTTTTGGTACACTTACGATTCACATCCAGTTCGCACACGAATGAGTGTGAATATGAGTTGCAGTGGAAGTGCAAGTTATCGCTTCTCGGCCTTATGGCTAAGATCAAAGTGTAGTATCTGTTCTTATCAGCTTAACATCTGATAGATCCCCCATCGGGGGACAACAAATGTTAAACTGATTTTTGGAAAGAGACGGAGTGCTAGGGGCTTGCTCCACCTCTGTCGCGGGTTGGCCCGGTATTGCAGTACCGCCGGGATCGGCCCAAATTAATTAATTTCGCATTCAGAATTCTAAGATCGTTCTTCAGAGAAATTTAGAGTGAGCTTTAAGTATTTCATGAATGAAAGTAAATAAAAGCTTTGCGCAGCGGATCGCCAGAGTGAACCCTTTTTCAACAAAGCGGTTGGCTGTTGCGCTGTTTGGCCCGGTGTTCCAGCATTGCCGGGATCGGCCCAAATTTATTTGTCATGTCAGTGGATCATGTGGCGTCATGTGCAGTGGAATTGGAATGGAACCCAAATCCTTCTGGAGTATGTCCCTCATTTCAGTGTTCGTGGAGAGGATCGACTCACTCCATCATATTGCACACGTCTGTGTCCATGTCAAACTCAACTGACTACTGAGCCGAAAAGGTGAATCAAGCCGCAAGCGACTTCTGCAAAGGACTCCTCCCGCCCGGACTGAGCTCCCACCAGTCTTTTAGAGACGATTTAGGCTACTTGCAAAAAACACACTCTATGCCTGTACTCCCTCATTTGCATCCAAAGCGGAACAGGCAGCAACTTATCGCATCATCAGCGCCGTCGGAGTCCCGTCACGACCTTCCACTGATTATGCAAGGCGCTCCTTTGAGCTGCCAAAAACAACAACAGTCCATAATCGTGTTCCTCTGCGTTCAAGTGTCTATTTTCAGCTCGGAATAATTTCAGCATAAACGCACTCCCTTCGAGGAAATTGGTTCAAAAGCCCTTGCCAACGACAAGAATTCACACAATTTCAGGCGACCCCCGCCCACCCCATGACCGACTCCCTCGGAGTGTGTGCTCGGAGACTATGTATGTCATCTCAAGTGCTGCCACTTCACTGAATTATCATCCTCGACTATAATTGCTAACATTTTCGTCCCTGCCATCGCCGCCAGGGGGAGTCAGTCAAAAGGGGAGTGTTCACCTTCTAACAGGCGGGCAGCCACCAGTGCCTCCCACCCTTCCAGTGCTCTGTTGACACTTTTCAACTCTTAGGTAACGTCTTTGTGCGGAGTGCTTAGTTGCTGCAGGTACACCCGCATCGCCGTATCTCGTGCACATGAGCAGCACAAGTCAAGGACAAAGAAGCAATTTAAATTTTCCGCCCTTTAGGATGTTTTCGACGTTGGAGCAAACACCACCACACCACCACCACACCGGGCCCCGCCACCACCTCCACCGCCTTCGTGGCCTGTTTGCAATGTCGGTTGGTAACTAACTAACTACCTGTCACATGGTAGCTTGTTTTGATAGTGCAACACAACGAAACGGAGTGGAAACAGGTCCTGCGGCGTCGTCGACGACGATGGCGACGGGGATGGGTTGTGCCACATGAATACATTCGTCGTCAGCGGCGAAATAGGCCAACCGTATCCTGCGTGCGACATAATGAAACCGTAATTTGAATTTTGTAACTTAATAGCTGCAAATGAATCGCAGCGGATCGGTGTTGGTGGCAGCTTGGCGTTTCCTTCCTTGTTTTTTGGCGGTTCTCTGGGTGCAGTGGAGTCGATGGCAGTGCACTGTGCGACATGATGTTTTGCAATTCTTTTGTGCGCTGCTCGTGGCGGCGGGGGATGCAATTAAAAGTTCGCCTAAACACAGTTCGGAAAGGAGCCTTTCGTGGGTCGTGAGTTTTCAATTAATTTCAAATTCTCCGTTGCTTCCATTTTGGCAAGTCTTGGGACATGTGACCCACTCACCCTGAGTGTCGGTTGCTCGGCATGAATGAGAGGCTGCTGCAATCTGGAATCAGCTGGTTCATTAGTGGTTGTCACTGAATGTGAGACGACGGATGGGAATGGTGTGAGTTTGCAGCGCGAGAAGGGTGAGGGCTTGTTCTGTTTTTCGTTAATTTGGAGTAAATGCTGTCATCCAGACTTGATGGTCCCGGCCGGGCTGGTTTCAAGCATGCTCGAACTCCAGCCATTGGTTTAGGACACATCCCGACTCCAATGCTGAGTTTCCTTGAATGTCCAAAAAGCGCGTGTTTCCATTGATTATGCCCAAGATTGTGCTTCACTGAATGGAAACAACTTTAAAAGGTCCTAGTGGTAACCATTTGGTTGAGAAAACTCCACCCATTGCTGGTCAGGAGCTCCGGAAACTGGGCACCAACTTCTGCCTGACCAGTTGCGGCTGCCCGTCTAGTCGGAGCATCGCGGTGGCTGTGGTTTAAACCCAACAATGTGGAGTTAGTAAGACTTAGAAAGGAAGGAAGTCGTTTGCGACTCTGCGACTTGAGTCGTATATGATTCAAATCGGCGGAGAGTTGCACCACATCTAGGTGCTCGGCACCAAGGAGGAGCAAGAGGTTTTCGGGCGGTCTTATACTCCAGCGAATTGGAGGAACTGTCTATAAGCGTGAACAACTTAAGCATACACTCAAGATGCTGGTTAGGCGTTTCTGAACTCCTAGTTAGGTGAACCTCGTGGTATGAGCCTGAAGGTCACTTATTCCAAACATTGGTCAACCTCTCTGAGAGGACTGAGAGTGGTCCATACGCTGACCGTCTCTGATTCAGTTCTGGGGGCTTTTTCAGGAAAAAACGCGATAAAAATGCGACGTTACCAATGTGTTAACGACCACGGAAGAACTTCCGCACAAAGATCAAATGTAGAATGAATTTGGTCAATCTTCTTGGAACTGCAAAAATAGTGGTGATCAGAGATGATGGAGGATAGAGATATCAAACTTGGGCCATTTTTACCCCTTGTCCATGTCGGCATTGAGCCATAAAGGATAAGAGTGCATGCCCTTTGCATTTCACACACGCTCGTACAAAATTCCCGGATCCACCACTCATCGCAACACCGTATAAAAAAACGCTGTCAGATGAAATCAAGGGGCAAGGGAGGTAGATATCCTCCATTATCTCTGGTGGTGATCCGACTTCGTCGATTCGCAGGCTCACAGTCATACTAAGTACTTATAAAGGTCCTGCTGTCCTGCTGTATAGAACCACAAATTGGACAGTAAGCAAAACATAAACCTATTCGTAGTGTGTTCAAATTTCTACGCCATCTTTCTTCAGTAGTTATCGAACCATCCTCGTACGCTCATGTGGGAGAAGAACCCATGGAGCTGCACCATGATGTGGATGTAGTCAGGAAGCATGGACGCACGGACTTGAACAACCCGATGTAAGCAGCAGCCATTGTAGGACATACAAAATAAACAACCGACAATCATAATAAATATTAAATTAAACAAAGTACACCAGTTTTGCCCAATTGTTGAACCAGCACCCTTACCTTTAGTTGGTAAGTCTATTTGTAATCTCAACTGTAAAAATAATTTTCCGTTCAAATAAATTTTTAAATCGCTATAGTCAGCAAGCCAAAAATCGTCGACTGCACTGGTGTGGCCAGATTGAGCGTGTACACCAGCTTCGGGTTGGAGAATTGAACGAATAAGAGGAATGATTATCGGGTTCAACGCGGAGAATTATATCAGTAAATAAAAAAATTGAGATACATCATTAAAGTACGGTCATATGCAATTTAGGTTGTTTTAATTAACGTCGAAAAAATGACGGGTCTATTTCATGTTCAACTGTAGAACATGTACGCTTCGGAACATGTGTAATGCTTGCGCGGATATTTCAAAGCCAAGTTGTAACAGTGTCTTCTGGACCCCACATGAGGATGTAGTCGAGGACAGTTTAGTAAAAGCGTTGTTAAAGATGGCTTAACCTTTATATCAACACCCACATAGGTTAGGTTAGGCCGATGGGTAGACGTGGCTGAGCCACACCAGTTGGACCCATTGCGATGCCCAAGGGGGATTACCTTTCCGGTCCCACTCGTGTACTTCCGAGGTGTTGTTGGTGTTATTGCTCTTGTCCATTCAGCCATCCAGAGGTCATGATAAGCCTGCAAAGAGATCTCAGTGGGATATCTAATATATCGTGAAGGTCTAGGAAGGACAGTTCTCCCAGAGTTCTTTGTCTCAATAGGCAGAGACTGGGGCATAGACAAAAGGGAGGTATTCTCAATTTCCTCTCCCCCCCCACAGCCTCTGCTATGGTGTCATGGCTAAGTCCCATTTTGTGGTCATGGTATCTCAGATGGTTATGGCCTGTTATCGCTCCGACTACCATCCGCAGCAATCTTCTGCTGCACTGGAGGAGCATATGTAGGTCTTTGTGCGTGGCCATATCGTTCGAGAGGTCTCACATGTGGGACGAGAATTCAGCCTATCCTAAGCTTATTCCATGGTTTGCCAACACCCACAGACCCGGAGTTATACGTGCGAGAGCCAATCGTGGTCCCCGAAAAAAAAAAAAATTAAACGCCAAAATATTCCAACACTAGCTCTTTATTCTCTTGAGTCCAAACATAGAGTGAATCTTCATCCTTTAACACAGAAAACTAACAGGGCTTAACTTAAGACAGTATAACAAAAAGAGAACAAAACAGAAGTTGTAGGTTGTACGCATTGGCAGGAAAGATTGAGCACGATATACAACGTTATCGATGGTTTCGGTTGTAACTTGGCTGAGGCGTCCTTCATTTAGTGCACAGCAGCATCCCGTGAGTTCTTTGGCTTGGCGCGTGCTTGGACATTCTCAAGCACATAGCTTCGGCTTGGCTTGGTCGAACCGATTTTCATCCAATGCATAGCAACATCACGCGAGAGCTTGAGCTTGGCTTGGTTTTACCGCTCTCCATCGATGCACAGCATTATCACGTGAGTGGCTTGGGCGCATGTTTGGATAAGTAGAAACACTGCCAAGTACAGTCTGCACCGAATGCCGATAGTAAGCCATGTTACTCCGGGAGTGTGTTCTTCATTTTCAAATTGGCATCTTTTGAATTCTAGGTGCCATATCGACTTGGGATTTTCAAAGGTCTAAATATTTTTTTCATCATATTCCAAAAAAATTCTTTTTTTCCCTTTTTGTTTTCTTCCTTCTATCAACACCCAACACACCCGGGTGTGCAAAGTGTTAGCTAGAGATGCAGGAGAGCACTTGTTTCACTATAAATTCATTGACATTATTTTATTTTTTTTTTTTCATGGTTTTTGGATGCCTCAAATTGAGTTCCGCACAAACTTGCTTTTTACACACTTTTCGAGTTGGTCGTCTTCTGGGGTCTTCTGAGGTGGCAATTTCCTTTCTGCTTGATTCTGCCATTCTGTCATGTCCTTAGTGGAGGATTTTCAACAGTCGGTGGCCCAACCTACTTTCAATTCCACTACGTTCTCTTCGTACTGGAGACTGCCACGATTGTTTTCTCAATGTGCATCTCATCATTTTCGTAACCGATAATCGCACCCTTAGCTCAAGTGGTCAGTCAATTTCCTAATCTCTAACTTTCCCATCCGAGCACCAGTGGATTTATCATTTAATTAACGATCTAATGAATGTATCGTCCACTTGGACTATGAATCCTTATCTGTTGGGATGGATTCATGAGTAAACCCTGGTCCTGGCATATCCAAGATTGGTGGCGTTGACTTATTTATGACTCGCACTTTGTCACACTGCAACAACCCACAACGTGTACCATCAGAAATGAAGTATTATTGAGATGGCCAACTTCTACCTCTCTTGCCCCCTTAACAATTTTGACAGCCATTTTTTATACCGTTTTCTCACGCCAAATTGACCAATCAGAGAACGGCCAGTTTGATGCACTCCACAGGTTAGTGGAGTCCCATTGAAGCAGGTGAAGTTTAAGTATCTCGGGGTGATGGAAGGAGTGATGTAAGGAGTAATGCTGAGCTTTCCCGGGGGATTGGTCAAGTTGGGAAGGTCGAGCTTGGTGTCAAAGCCAAGCGTCAGTGACTTTCAACTCAATCTTGTTCTCACCTATGGTCACGCAATTTGGGTAATGACCGAAAGAATAAGATCGCGAATACAAACTGCTGAGATGAGACTTCTCCGTGCTGTTGTGGGAATTACTCGGGTGAGAAACAGGGCAGTGCGCGAGGATCTCATAATTGAGGAGCTGTTTCTTCGAATGTAGAGGGCTATGCTTCACGTGGCACGAATGTCCCCTTCATCAGGACTTCCGAGGCGGGCGTTGAATGCGATTTCATCAGATAGGCGACCGCTTGGAAGACCCAGGACGAGGTGGTTGGACCAAGTCCAAAAACTCGCCTGGTTACGCTTGGGCATACCACACCTGATGAGTTAGAGTCGATGGCGGAGGATCGAGTTGCCTGGAGATCCCTCGTGCGTGGTTCACCCCAGCGACCTCTTTAGTGGAACATGCGGGTTAGAAAATGATGATGTTGATCCATCGACTTGCAGTCACGCGTTTATCACTTTGTATGGACATTCTACTGCGATTGCGCTTGGCCTGGTAAACACAAGAATTCGGAATAATCGAAACAAAAAACGAACCTTTGGAGCAGCTACTTTGCAGCTATCCACGACTTTCAAAATAAGAAGGAAGGCACTTAAAAATACATAATACTAGTCGTAGATTCAAGACAAACCTTGCTCGCTACAGGCTTCAACGCTACAAGCTGTGTAATGGCTCAGCAACCTTAAGTTACTCAGTTTTCAGGGAGTTTGGGACACTACGGACCCCTGCTTGTCTATGAGAGGCTATGGCAGCCACTCTAGGTGCCTTGTCGACACAGTGACCACGACCCACCAGCACCCAGGGACTGTAACAACTGGCTTCAGAGAGTGCCAGATATACCAGTAGCTAAGCATCCTCATCATCTCAAGTAAGTTACTCAGTTTTCAGGGAGTTTGTGACAATATGGACCCCTGCTTGTCTATGAGAGGTTATGGCAGCCACTCTAGGTGCCTTGTCGACACAGTGACCACGACCCACCAGCACCCAGGGACTGTAACAACTGGCTTCAGAGAGTGCCAGATATACCAGTAGCTAAGCATCCTCATCATCTCAAGTAAGTTACTCAGTTTTCAGAGAGTTTGTGACAATGTGGACCCCTGCTTATCTATGAGAGGCTATGGCCGCCACTCTTGGTGCCTTGTCCACACAGTGACCACCATCCACCAGCACCCAGGGGATGTGACAACTCTCTTCAGAGAGAGCCGGGCATACGAGTAGACTCTCAATATAGGGTGCAGTTATAACAGGCTACATGGAAATTTCTTTTCGAAATTTCTACACGGTTCTAATTTTTGAACGATTTCTCCAGTCATGTGGTGTCCAATGACCATATCTGCAAGTCGTGGTCGACCCACGTCCCATCTCCTTCCACACTGTCACATGATCTCGTGACAACGTGTCGACGAAAGCCAGCCCCTACGGGTCCCAAATCGAGGAAAAATACCCTTGCATTGTGCACACTTTCAAATGTACACACAGGGCACGAATTAACTCACACACCATTTCTCGGCTATCAACCAGTCATTAAATTACACCACCCTCTCTGCACGGTCGCATCCATTCAGACCACATCGCCCAGTTGCCGGCAAACTGGCTAACAAATTTGCTGACACTTTCGGGTAAATCTTGAAATTAATTAAGGACCCAAACGTCCTCCCACCCAGAAAAACAAAAAAAAAAAAAAAAAACGAGAAAAACCCAATCCCTTCCATTCAACTGAGCGCAGTTGTTAAGATCAAAATTTATCCCCAATTTCGTATCCCATTATCCCTTTCAGCTCGCCACGGCCGCCCACCTAATTAGATGACACAACTATTGGTCCCTTGTTAGTTCATAACGTTCCATGTCATTTAATACGATATACTGCCGGCATCGGCGAGGCGGCGGTGGGGGCAGGCACGAAGCCGTCGTATCCTTTTCCTGCTCGGGACAGGGACGTCTGTCTGGGGACATGCATGCCACAAGGAGATCGAAAGGGAAACGACAAAACGGATACACAAACTCCGGCTCCAACAAAAGCAATCTTATCTCTTCCACAGAGGTGAACATGAGCAATATGAATATCCTCGAAGGTCCTTTACTTTTATGAGCTACCATTTCCCCCCTCCCCCTCCTCCACACAGGGAAGGACTCCTACGACGACTAGTGTTTTTTGCGCAAATGTTTGATGAACCGTAAGGATTCTGCTGCGGTGCTGTCGAATTGAGCGAGGGAGTCGCGAGGGCCACACCCACTCACTTGATTTCCATTTAAGCAATTTTCGTTGCATAATTTTAATGGCATCCTCCTCATTATCCCTGTCCCCCCACAGGAGCGCACATAGCCGCCACCCACGCGGCGCAATCATCATAATCGTTCACAACGGAGCGGCTCTTCCACTTGGTTACACCGCGTTCTTTCCGGCGTCCTCACATGCGGCAGCATCCTGGAGGGAAGGAGACCTCGCCCTGGACACCGCGCCGGGCTGAACGATATCTCGTTCCGGGGAATATCAAGCGACCCCAGCTCGGGATTATCATCCATCATTCCAGTTCGAGTGATTTTTTTTCGCTCAAATTTAAACGTTAGATCACATTAGGGCGACGACAGGGCGAGAGCGAGCGGCGGCGGCATGACCCGAGGCATGGCACCGATGCCACCGGAGGAGGGGCACACCCATCCACCCATCCGTCGCCGCACCGTGTCAGGTGGGGGAAGACCCACAAGAGTTGAAGATGTGCAATGAGATGTTCGGCTTTAATTTGCATACGTTTACACGAGGAGTTGTCATCCGTGTCGTCGACTCAGGTTTTGTGGGTCGAACATGCTGTCGCCCGTGGACGTGGAGTGTGTTCGTGTTCTCGTTCCTTCGGTGGTGTCTACTATTTTGCAAGTTGTTGTCATCTCGCTTGGGAGCGGCTTTTGTTTCTTTTGAGGCCATGTTCAGGTGCTTTTTGGGCGGAAGAGGAGCCTGAATGGAGGACAAGCAGAAGAATGTAATTAATACGAGTGAAGAGTCGCAGAGGACGATTGTGCTCGGTCACGGTCCGAATGAGGTTATGTCGAGTGGGTCGTTGTTGGCTTGTGGTTGAGACGGACACCGTTCTTGAGGTTGTGGTTATTTCTGTGTCTGCTTTGTTCCAACGGAAAAGGAGCTTTGATTTTGATGCCAAGTCGATGGGCACTTCTCTCCGAACGACAAGTGGGAATTGAAATGATGTGTTTTTCACATGGGGTTACTTGCCAATTGGACGATTTGTACGGTGTGCTGTCTTTGCGATCAAATTTGCTGGGACATGATTGGGTTGTGAATAGCAATGTGGTCGGCTTCATGCGTCTGACTACAGGCAACCTCCCTGCCTTGAGTTAAGTTGCTGGGGGAAGAGGGCCCCAAATGAGCTTTGCCACAACGTGGCCCTTGGTTCACAGAAATGATGCTTTCCTCGATGTGTTGTATTGCGGACGGATGCGATGACTTATTCGACATGCCGGGAAAATTGACACGCACGCGAAATCCTACAAACCGTTCAAGACTCGTTTCAAAACGTATTTCAGCAAGGAGACGGGTTGTTGTCGGATTTCTTCAGTCCGGTGCTGGATTCTGTGACGGGCAACTGTAAGCACGGAGGGCACTGTCTCCTAAGAGTCAGTTCAACTGGTCGCTTACGCAGATTCCGCAAGAGCGCATTCCCAACGAGCTCAGGGTTATTCAAATACTGGGTGCTTCCGATGCCTTCGAGCAAAATTCGTCCCCACGTTCACGGCGTAGGACGACACATCACGATCGACCGATGCATTGGAATGGGATAGGGTAACATATGACTTTCCGATGCTAGGCGCTGTCGCTGACCCATGCCCTGAGTCCGAAAAAGGCGCAAATTAAATTGAAATATTTCAGTGCACTCATAAGCCGCACAATTCAATCGCACGCCGGGGTATACGTGCGAGGACCAGAGAGCTGAGGTAGTCAAGGAGTGTGTGGCCAAGGTAATCGGGAACTCCACAAGCGATTCAACATCGTGCCGCTTGGGCAACCGCTTCTACTTCGCGTCGTCTAAACAACATTTTGCCAGTCCTGCTGTAGGAGGCAAAAGCTGGACGATAAGCAAAACAGAAGAGCTGATTCTTGGTGCGATTCTGTGAGGAGGGTGATTGGAGAAGACATTGCCGTCGGCTCTACAAACTTTACCATGCTTCGGAAGATAAAAATCCGTCAAGTACTTTGACCTAAGCCGCGTCGAACGGGGGGAATAGCTCTCCGAATGCCAGCTCCGAAATTCTATATGAGATGACGAAGCACTTTAACATTCCGGAATATTTTAGGTACTCCGACCTTGACACTCTCTCTCCATTCTTTCACCAAGGCAAACTTTCGTGCATCCCCCTAGCTGCAGTTGCACATTCATTCCACTGCACGAGAAGATTGCTGTACACCCGAAAAGACCGGCTTTTGATGGAATTTATTCACTCTGAGTGTCTACGCAAGACTGAACTTCCCTGAGCCTCCATCAGTCGCACAAGGCTCGCCTTTTTGTCCAAGGCCTCTCACTTTGACAACTCTCAACTCTCAAAAGACCCACTGCTTGATGCTGACCTGCTGATGATCATTTGAAGATGACTTCAGATCCCATTCAAGTTCCATGGAAACCTGGACCTCCCACAGAGTCTGCCCGAGGAACTTCTGGTTCGGCTCCTTCGCCAGATAATTATGCTGCAACGAGTGCTCCAATAAAAGCAAGCCCATGAAACTCGAAAGAGAAAAACTGTTTATGGTCCACGAACAATGTCATCTTCAGCCACAGCCCTCCAAGTCATAAAACCCCCGCAGCACACCGGCCGCCTCAAATCAAAGTCACATTCATTATCGTAATTGTTTCCGGCAAGGTGGACCGCTCGCGGACCGACCGAGACGAAAACTTTCCCGAGAGCTCCTCTCAGTCGGACGCTGACCACACAATTGGTCACAGGTGGGTGCCGACAATGCTGCAGCACATCGCCTATAAAAAGATAGAAAAAATGTTCTCTTTATGGCCACCGACTCTTGACCTGACACTACCGCCGCTGCTGCTGAGGTTGTTTGTGAAAAGTTCCAGTGAACTGCTGCCCAGCCACAGACGCAGCGCCCTGTATCGCATCTCTGCTTGCGGTTCGCCATAAATCCTCAGCAGGAAGCAGCAGATGCACACGAGTGCATGGAAGGAACGACTCCTTTCCTGTCCGCCTGGCGCATCGAAAACAAATCCAAATCGACGGCGGACGTGGAGGGGAGAGCAATTAAACGGTGGATTCTGTCCGAGGTGATAACACAAGTGGGAACAGGTTGTGTCCTTGCGATGGTCCTCGGATTTGAAAGTCTGGCCAAAAACAATGGATTTAGTGGTGCAGTGACCGCTTCGCTAGATAATTATGCAAACGACACATCCCGTGGATGGAGGACTGGAGTTTTATTGGATCCGACCCAAGAGCGTCTGTGCATCGTCGTCGCTGGCTGCGATCATAAAACGGACAAGACTGCTCCGAGGGCAGGAAGTGCCAAGTCAGTGAGCATGCAAGGTATCCATAAATATGTGGACACTGGACACGAGTCCGCTGTGTGTGCTTGTGTGTTCGGCGGACGTCGTCCGGTCTGGTGGATGACAAACGGTCCGAAGCGCCCCATGGCGAGAGTCGTAAATATTTCACAGAATGCGTGCACTGTGTGTCCTCCGCCATGAGTGCGCCATTGTCTGGGCTGTGTGTGATGTGAATGCTGGAACAGTTGTAAATCGAGAGAGAGAGAGATCACAGAGGCGGTGGTGGTAGATGGTCACTCATTTCACCCCCTTTTCGGCGGCGCTGCACTTGAAGGTTAATTGGATTGTAATGCGTTTTCTTGGTATCAGCTGCTGGAGTTCTAGCGAAGGGCGTGGTATAATTGAATTCGTGAATTACCGCGAAGATGGTTTAATGGGCTGGATGTGTGACACCACTTAAAAAGGGGCCCATGTCAAAGTGTGTGTGTTTCTGGATGAATGGAGTCGCAGCGAATTGGGCTGAGCAGTGATCCTTCTAGGAATTGAAGAGGAGCTAGGAGGGCACATGCATGACACAGCGATGGGGACTTCTGCGTATGCAACCCCGCTTCATTCGCCAATTCTGCACACGACGGATCAAAAATGGAGGACGGTGGAAATTCGCCGCAATGGGAAAAGCTTGCTTCTCAGCGACCACTAATGTTGGTTGGATGCTTTAAGTGGCTACCCGATCGGAGTCAATCTGGGTACAAGTAGCGTATTGTGCGCCGTTTGGATACCACACCTCGTAGACCTCGGTTTCTTGATTGGATAAATCCAGCCTGTGGAATTTAGGAATTTGAGTATGTTCGATATACTCTGATTAGCGATCTCGAAGAGGTAGCTAAGGAAAGGTTTGTCGAACGAGATCATTCTCGGGTCGTTCTTTTATTGGATCTATCTTAAGACTAAATTGTAAACCTCGCAATCAATTTCCCCATGTACTCGTATACCATGTATTGCGTCATGCTGAGTGGCAATATTATTTATCCGATTTATCCGGGTATTCCGTATTGCGTCATGCTGAGTGGCAATATTATTTATCTGGGTTTTCCGATTTATCCGGATTATCCTATTTATCCGGGTTATCCTATTTATCCGGGTTATCCGATTTATCCGGGTTATCCAATTTATCCGGTTTATCTGGGCATGTCATTCGATCTACATTTGGGTTCGACTGCAGTTGCTGATCTTTCAGTTCGAATGTGCATGAGCTGGCGCTCATTAATTAAAGGGCCAACAATGTGTTCCGAAATTGGAGACGTTGCGAAACGTGGTACGACGACGACCGACGGCGACGGAAAACAGCCGGCGCCAAAATAGGTTTTTATGACGTGACGAGTAATGAGGGAAACCGCTTACGCGACAATTTTATATTATTGTCGGTCGGGGGGTAGTGGGTGGCTTTGTTTGGCTTGTCCCGGACAGTCACAGAGGAAGTGAGGCAGATTTACGGTTGAACCGTATTCCGTACGGTCTTGCCGACCAGCATCGCGCTTCTCTGATTCTTATGGCGCTGCACGTGAATACGGAATTTATGTAACGGTCCAGTGGGAGGAGGTGTGGGAGCTCCGGCGGCACATGACCTCATCGCCCCAGGGTGTTCCGTCTCCTGCCGATCCATGGGCTTTGTTGAGTGTGTTTCAGTTTTGCTTAGGGCGTGCCACCATACTAGTGAGCCGTAGGTACGAACGGGACTGACAACAGCTGTGTACACCCAAAGCGCCGTTTTGGGTCTAGCACCACACCTTCTAGCGAAAGCAGGTATAGAAAGCTGCACTTACTTACTGGAGCATTGGGTCCAGAACGTCGCCCAGGCTTAACAGTTGGCATCTCTTCGTCTGCGTGGTAAACAGCATAAGTTCCGTTTTCGTTGGATTCACGTTCAGGACACGGTCTGCAGCTAAATTGCGCTCATCACAGAGTCAAACATACCCGCTTACACACGCAACAACTTTGAGTCCCTTGCGATATGGAACAGAACTGGCTTGTAACCATGGACTAACAATTAACAGAGGAAAAGACTGAGGTAGCACTGATCAGTCGGGTTATGTAGGCTGTAAGAGTGACCGTCGACGACCACGTTGTAGTGTATGAGCCAGAATTGTGGTACCTTGATGTCCCTATAGATGCAATGCTAACTTTTAAGCACCATCTGCAACATGGGGCGATAGCAACGTCTGCTCTGGCAAGGATGATGCCAAACATCGGGGGACCAAAACAAAAGAAAAGGATACTCAAAGGAGACGATGAGCCAAATATGGGCTGGGACAATGAACACTAAATCAAATATCGAAGCTGTAGATAAAGTCCATGCTTCGAGAGTACGCAGCGCCTTCCGAACAACCTCTTACGAAGCGACATGCGTACTGTCTGGAATGGTGCCAATAGACCTCCTTACCAAAGAAGCCGAAAGGCCTACAGCGACGAGCCGAAATCACGATGGATTACCACGTTGCTCTACCTCGAAGAATGGCAAGGAAGATGGAACTATTCTGACAAAGGTAGATGGACGCAGTGATCGATCCCCAAAGTCAAGCCTTGGATCACCAGAAAACATGGGGACCTGAATTTCTGCATAACGCAGCATAACGCAGCTCTGAAACATCCATGGCGAGTAAGCACTGGCCATGCATGTTTCAGAGCATATCTCCAAGGATTTGGACAAGAAGACACCCCTTATTGTCCAATGTGCACAGAAACAGTGGAAAACGCGGAGCATGCAATGTTTCACTGCACACGATGCCGTGAAGACAGTAACCTGTTGGCGAACAGACTGGGCGACAACCTAACCACAGAGGATATAATCACACTGATCTTAAGTTTGTCCGGTCCACAAGAAAGGAGACCCTTTTGACTGCGCCAACTATCGAGGGATCAATCTCCTTAGCATAGCGTACAAGATCCTCTCTGCCGTCTTGTGTGAACGCCTGAAACCATTCGTCAATAACCTGATAGGTCCTTATCAGTGCCGGGAAAGTCCACCATCGACCAAATTTTCCAAATCTTTGGTCCTGTTTGTATTGATGGCGTCTGGAGAAGGAGATTCAACCACGAACTGTACGGGCTGTACAGCGGCATGCACCTAGTTAAGCGTCTTCGGATCCAACGCTTAAGATGGCTAGGTCACGTAGAGCGGATTGACACCACAGCTCCGGCCCGAAGAGTCTTCGATTCCGAGCCTTTGGGACAACGCATAAGAGGTCGTCCTAGAACAAGATGGCGCACACAAGTGGAGAAGGACCTCAACCAACTTGGTGTGCACAACTGGAGGCAGCTGGCGAAAGATCGTGCTGGCTGGAGAGGCTTGTTGGTTGAGGCCCAGGTCCACCCCGGACTGTAGCGCCAAACAAAGAAGAAGAAGAAGATGTTAAGCACACAAGAAGATTGGGAAGCAGTAAGAGGAACGACAATGAAAGCTGCCAACACGAACGAGCCAAATGTTCAAGGCTGAAGACCCCCCTCGTGATGAAATGCTTGACGGCAGTGCCGCGAGGAACAGGAGTAGACGGGGAGGTGGGTTTAGTGGGTGGAAATCCCACACCGTTACTTAGCACGGGCTGAGTTTCGTCTTTGAAAGATTTCCACCTTCCGCGTTAAAAAAAAAGTTCCACTAGTGGAAGGACTATAGTTTCTATGCCGACTCCCTGCGGCCAATTTGAGAAGCTTTTTCTAGACACTTGTACTCTTTGAGCAATGTCAGCGACTCGAAAGAGGTTGGGCCGTGAAAAGTATTTTGCTCGTACTGGGAATCTAACTTAGGCAACGTGGGCTCAAGCGCGTAGGGGTCCACGCACCATCTCACCTCGCAACGACGTGAATGCAGCCAGAATAAATTTTTGAGCTCACACCGCTGATGACTAGTTTAAATAAATGTATTTGTATCTGCCCACCGGGTATAAGACTGTCCGAACTGTCGACATAATTGAATTCGATTCACCATCGCTCGTGTTGTGCCAAAAATAGTCGTCGCTCAGAGTCCCTCGTGACTGCCAGAACCGATTATCGATCCTCCACACGAGAGCAATCCACTTGCTGCCTCAGTATCTAACCATTGCCACCTTTAAGCCACAATCTGTTTAATCACCTTGGACTAGCTGCTGCTTTGAGCAGAGATTATGGCAGCTGAGCATGGTCGTGGCTTAGCTGGAACATAATGCCCACTCAGCGCATTCCCATTTACGACGGTCTGGTTGCTCCAAAGCTCTAACGGTGAGCTCCTGCGATTTAAGCAACCAAGAAGTTGGAAATCGTCGAATCGTCAATCAATCAAACTGCACCCCTGTGGTATTTAGCCACGAAATTCGACTTGAAATCTGCCCCAGATTATGACTACTAACTAAAAACTTCTCGATGAAAACGGTCCTGGACAAAAGTCTGAGAACCTCCTCTCGATGTCCTTTATTCATCGCCAGGAACTAAGCCATCAAGTCATACGAGACAACGACATTGGCAAAAATGGAATGCCACATCCAATGCACCTTGCATAAGAAATCAGAAAAGCTAAAATTAAAAGCCACCTGACCTCAATTCGCCCTTATGGCCAATAAATGGAAGACCTCCTGCAAGAAGACCCACTTCCCAGGCTCATCCCTTACTCAAGGCACGTTGCATACGACCCCCATTCAAACCCGATTGTCAATTAAGCCTTCAGCAAGTCTTCAATTAAAATGTCAACAAACAGCTGAAACGTCGATTTGAATAACCAAAGGAATGCGATGAATTCCTCCGAATCGACGGCTCTCTCTCTCTCTGCCACTCACGGCTCACTAGAGAACACTAGCAACAGCTCCATTGACCGACGAGTGTAGAGTTGCAAAGCAACCCATGCCTCACCACAGGAATGTGACTTTGCTCGAACATGCACAAGCTGAGCAAATAGCAGAACCGATTTGATGACAGATTGAATGCCTGGCCCCGCAGCCCGAGCAACCTCTTCACCAGTGCAATTGAATTCGATTCACCATCGCTCGTGTTGTGCCAAAAATAGTCGTCGCTCAGAGTCCCTCGTGACTGCCAGAACCGATTATCGATCCTCCACACGAGAGCAATCCACTTGCTGCCTCAGTATCTAACCATTGCCACCTTTAAGCCACAATCTGTTTAATCACCTTGGACTAGCTGCTGCTTTGAGCAGAGATTATGGCAGCTGAGCATGGTCGTGGCTTAGCTGGAACATAATGCCCACTCAGCGCATTCCCATTTACGACGGTCTGGTTGCTCCAAAGCTCTAACGGTGAGCTCCTGCGATTTAAGCAACCAAGAAGTTGGAAATCGTCGAATCGTCAATCAATCAAACTGCACCCCTGTGGTATTTAGCCACGAAATTCGACTTGAAATCTGCCCCAGATTATGACTACTAACTAAAAACTTCTCGATGAAAACGGTCCTGGACAAAAGTCTGAGAACCTCCTCTCGATGTCCTTTATTCATCGCCAGGAACTAAGCCATCAAGTCATACGAGACAACGACATTGGCAAAAATGGAATGCCACATCCAATGCACCTTGCATAAGAAATCAGAAAAGCTAAAATTAAAAGCCACCTGACCTCAATTCGCCCTTATGGCCAATAAATGGAAGACCTCCTGCAAGAAGACCCACTTCCCAGGCTCATCCCTTACTCAAGGCACGTTGCATACGACCCCCATTCAAACCCGATTGTCAATTAAGCCTTCAGCAAGTCTTCAATTAAAATGTCAACAAACAGCTGAAACGTCGATTTGAATAACCAAAGGAATGCGATGAATTCCTCCGAATCGACGGCTCTCTCTCTCTCTGCCACTCACGGCTCACTAGAGAACACTAGCAACAGCTCCATTGACCGACGAGTGTAGAGTTGCAAAGCAACCCATGCCTCACCACAGGAATGTGACTTTGCTCGAACATGCACAAGCTGAGCAAATAGCAGAACCGATTTGATGACAGATTGAATGCCTGGCCCCGCAGCCCGAGCAACCTCTTCACCAGTGCCAACAATCAACTCGACTCAATGCCACGTATTCAAATGACTGCGGTTGCTGCTGCTGCCTTGCCTTGGTTCGATTTTTTCCATCAGGCCACGACGAGGCGGCACAGGAGGAGGAGAGGCAGAGAAAATGGAAATCTCTAAACAAAGCCCCGAGAACTGGGTCAGATCCTGTAGCCGGCGAGTGAGTACTGGAAGTCACTCGCAGTGGGTAGCGGCGGTGGTGGAGCAATAGAAGCACTCTCTAAACCTTCAGTCATAGTGCTCTCGCCGCTCGCCCAACCAGCCGTGGGGGAGGTGCAGCGAACGGTCTTCGGAATCCAGTGAGTGCCAGATTTGCAGGCAACATGCTTTTTCCATTTCAGAAGTACACACGCTGTAGTGGTGCAGCACCACCAACCGCACCACCCGCACCACCCGCACCACCCACACCACCCAGAGAGGCTTGGTGTCGAATGTCAGAAGTTTAGGATATTTCGTTTCACTTTTTCTTTGCCTCAGAATTCGAACGAGTGCGAGTGGCAAACACATACACACCCACCGACCGAGGCACTCGCCCACAGGGACATCCGGAACAGCTGCTGCAGCAGCAGCAGCTAGTCCAAGGTGAATAAATAGATTGTGGCTTCGAGGTGGCATGGATGTATGCTGAGGCAGCAAGTGGCTTGCTCTCGTGTGGAGGATCGATAATCGGTGCTGGCAGTCACGAGGGACTGTGAGCGACGACTATTTTTGGCACAAAACGAGCGATTCTGCAACGGAGGTGGTGAATCGAATTCAATTATGTCGACAGTTCGGAAGGTTACCAGCGGAAATGATTGGTTACTTGAGCAAGTGGCTGAGGTTAGGGCTTGCTGTGTGCATGTGGCATTGGGTCAAGTGAATGAATCGGAATTGTAATGCGGTGAGTGACGCTGATGTGGGTTGTTGAGGGGCAGGCGTGCGGGTTTGTTCTCAGAGGAGGCAAATTTGTTGGTGGCCCGGTGGGTGGGGTGACATCTCATTGGCACCTCATTGGCCAGCCTACTGATGAGCAGCAAGCTGAGACGAGTTCTACCTAAGAGCTTTTGCTTAAGACTGGTGACAGTGTAAATTGTGTGGGAGAGTGTGTCTCCTAGTGACCAGTCTTTCGTCTAGTTCTTCGACACTAGCTGGGATTTTCGCTTAGTTGCTGTCTTCAGTGTCGGACATCAAGTTGGTTGTGGATGGTAAACGCCACCCTCATCTGTTTAAGCCAGAGTCAGATTTTGAACTCTCTACATGCCTTAGACACCTTCGGCGCCTGGCTAGGGTCAAGTACAACTTATACAGTTCGTGGCTTAATTCTCACGTCGAAGTCCCACCTTTCTGAATAAGACCGCGGGCATCTGAATCTGCATTCGATCCTGTCCACTTCTCTGAGTTGTTGAGCAGGACTGGGTAGGATCAGTATCTTGAATCAAGTTGTCTTTCGAAGGAAGCATCCCCTACTACTTCCTGCGATTGAAAAGCTTGGTCAGCATTAACAATAATCCCCTAGCCCTCTAACCGGCCAATAGACTTTCTGATGAAGAGCACAATTCGTACTGTACCCCGCCTAAAGGCCGTACTGCCGGGTAGAGGGTTAAACTGTCATTTGATGTCGGTTTGTTGATGGAGTAGCAGCCCGGAGACACAAAACACCGAACTCGCCATCGGTTGAAGCATTGCTGTAGAACAGACACTGTCCTGGGTCAAGAACCGAAAATGATATCACTATCTGTTCGGACAGTCAGACCGCAATTAAATCATTGGACAATGTCAACGTGGCCGTAGTGTCGTGGCTTAGTGTGTCGACCTCTACGCACTTAAGCCTACACATTCCAGGTTCGATTCCCGGTACGAGCAAAATACGTTTCACGGCCCCATCTCTTTTGAGTCACTGACAATGCTCAAAGAGTATAACTGCCTAAAAAAAGGTTCTCAAATTGGCCGCAGGCAGGGAGTCGACAAAAAATTGTAGGTCCTCTACGCTAGCGGGAGAGCAATAGCACGCGCATCACGAACAGTTGCTGAGAAGGAGCTAGGCCCTGGCACTCTACGAAGTGTAGCGCTAATCATAATAAAATCACAAATTTAAATATCAAAAGAAAACTTAACATGACAACAGGTCTGTTGAGAGTTGACATTCTTTCATAAATATGTATTGAGTCTATTCCTGCGGTTTGCTAAGAGATGGCGTAACTTGCATTATTCCATTGGAACATGCGTTGGAAAGCTACTGTCATTGTACTTCATTTCAGTATATGTCATTCATTTGAAGCGCAAACAACAATGTTTTTGTTTTCACTCAAATATGTCGCGCTCGGTGCTGGGAGAATTTCTAACAATCCCGTACGCGCATGCGGCACACAAGAAATGTCTAGCAGACGAGGCCCTGAATGGAGTCAGTACTCGCTGTCTCAGCCGGAATACTGCAGCCGCAGCAAGGGCCCTGTGACCAAAGCTGAACCAGAAGACAAACATCATAAAGATGGGCACAATGGACCCAAGACGTTCTCACAGACAAGCCCAAATGTTCAACGCAGCAGCCCATGTTGGAACCTACGTAATCATAGAGAAGCCAATGCGTCTTGAACAAGCGGCTATCTGAACATTTTATTTCAGGACGATTATGAGGAAATCATTGCAGCTTCTGGCTACCAAATCAGGGTGATCGTTTCTTAATCACCAGAAATTGAGGACTTGGACTTGGGTGAACTGTGGATCCAGCAGGACTTGCCACATAAGCCGTCCAGCAATCGGTTTATTGCATGTCTGTGCAACCGTGCAAGCTCGTGGCTACGTTTTGACACCGTTGGACTTGTTCTTGTATGAAGCCACTAGAGATCGAAGCTTTGAGCACAATCCGAACTCTATCGTCAAGCTATTATCGAGATGGCGACCTAAGCCGTCGAAAATCTTACCGCCACACCAGCCGAGTCAGTTAAATTACCAAGACTCCAGATGTGCCTTGAAGGTTTATTGTTTTCAACAAAGCAGAAAATGTTCGGCTGCTTGTTGTCTTCTAGCCAAAAACCGGTTGGCATACTCGTAATTCTCCATTCTCCTTCACTTCAAATGCCACCAGCGCCTACCACCTCACCCCACCGCCGAAGAGCGACGGCGCACAGATGATGGTGTTCCCTTCAAATTTCACATCCTCAACGGTGCCCGCAGCACTTCACGTTAGCCACAATTAATCATCATCCGCCATGAGCTTCCGCTTCTTAACAAACTCCCCTCAACCACTTCACGATAACCCCGTCGCAAAGAGAGCGCGCTGCTGCCTTCGCGCATCGCTTAATGACGCCACTTAGTGGCCGTCCATTTGATTTTGGTCAAATCGTGATCACGAAACAGCCGAAACCATCGTGTTGCCTTTTGTGTGAGTTTTTCCTCTCATAAGTCGCCTCAAATATCATTGGGTCGAGTGCAGCCGCTCTGGCGAACTGCGGGCTGCGGCCATTCAGCAAGCAATATGCCAGCGCTGGCTGTCGTAGGTTATTGCCCACGAAACATGCTCTCGCGTTCCATGAGAATAGATGCATGCACGAACGTGGGCCACTGTCCCCACCTTTCTGCGTATCAAGGATCTGCAGAAACGAAAGGAATTGTTTATGGGACATGCTGTGCCGCGCACTTAATGACAACTGTCATGTGATCTCAGATTGGTGTGCTGCCATTGCTGTTTCTTGTCAGCTACAATTGATGGTGCACTTATTCATCTTTTCAGAGCGAGAATGGGGTTCAAATTGGATCCGAATGGGATCGGTGTGCCATGGTCGGCAGATTGAACGAGCAGACCGCCTGAGTGGCTGCTGGAGTGTGGTGAGATCTAGATCTTTGAACTCTTACCTCACCTTATGCCCCTTGTGACACAAATAGGGCCCGACAACTTCAAATGTAGCGCTGTCCAACTTTGAGCTGCCAAGGCTTCGCCGTGGAACTCCAAAAATGCGCAGAAAATGTGCCCCATCCGGCTTCTGTGGTTCTTTGGCATACTCTCAAGCGTCTTGTGACACAAGTCGGGCCCAACAAGTGACAAGAATGCACCCTGAAGCTCCAAAAATACGCAGAAAATGTGCGATACCCGGTATATGTGGTTCTTTGGCACACTCTCAAGCGTCTTGTGAAACAAGTCGGGTCCAACAACTGCCAAGGCTGCTCCGTGGAACTCCAAAAATGCGCAGACAATATGCTCCATCCGTCATCTGTGGTCACTTGGCAAACTCTCAAGCGTCTTGTGACACATGCAGGACCCAACAAGTGCGAAGGCTGCGCCGTGGAACTCCAAAAATGCGCCGACAATATGCCACATCCGGCATCTGTGGTCCTTTGGCACACTCTCAAGCGCCTTGTGACTCACGTAGGGCCCAACAAGTGCCAAGGCTGCGCCGTGGAACTCCAAAAATGCGACGACAATATGCCACATCCGGCATCTGTGGTCCTTTGGCACACTCTCAAGCGCCTTGTGACTCACGTAGGGCCCAACAAGTGCCAAGGCTGCGCCGTAGAACTCCAAAAATGTGTAGAAACTTTTTTCCATCCAGCTTCTGTGGTCCTTTGGCACACTCTCAAGCGCCTTGTGACTCACGTAGGGCCCAGCAAGTGACAAGGCGGCACACTCCAAAAACTCCAAATAGTCCCAACTGACAGATGTGACGCATCCATTGGAGCGTTGCAATTTTGCTGTCAACGTCAAACTTCTCTTCAAGGCCACCGTCGGAACTCCCAGTTCCCAGCTCAATTCAGCACCTCGGCTTGCATTGCATGACAATAGGCCATTCCTCTGCAGCTGCATCCGTGGAGTTCTCGTGCGAAGAGCTCTTCAAAGATGCGGAAATGCATCGTCAGAGTATAACACACACACACAGTCGACTTCCCCTCGTTGTTGGAACCCATGTTCCGAACCCATGTTTCCCAGAACACACATAACAGCACTTGCAGCAAGGTTATTACTCAGCCGCCGACACGGCATCGTCGCCATGCATTAGCCAGTTGGCGTGGAACAAGTTCCGTTTGACAAATTATGCAACGACACACGTCCCAGGAGAGCTGCCAGTTGACTTCCCATTGACTGCATCATTAGCCACGGCATTAGACACTCGCACCATTTAGCCGAGCACAGCTCATAATTGACTCCGGGCCCGCCACAAGGTGCCAACTGGAGTGCTGTTCATCACCTTTCGAGCGACGCAATTGTCGACCGGAATGCGGATGAATCTCGACCCGA
Source organism: Eristalis tenax (assembly GCA_905231855.2). Taxonomy (NCBI): domain Eukaryota; kingdom Metazoa; phylum Arthropoda; class Insecta; order Diptera; family Syrphidae; genus Eristalis; species Eristalis tenax. Next base: position 27,439,690 of record HG993126.1, read on the forward strand.
CATCCGTTTCATCGATTTAATTGAATATCTTTCCATCCGCGGCGAGCGGCCCAGGACTCGAGTCAGGCGAACCGCGCTCGCCGCAGCGCGTGTGTGTCTGCGCAATAATTACCAGAACTGGTAATCCGCACATGGTGGACGACGCGACGCGGAGATTCATTTCGACAGGCACCATGTGAGCGCGGTCCTTTTGAGTGGCAAGTGAAGCGACTTCCGCGCAATACCGTCCAACCGGTTCCCAGGTGCTCGCGTCGATGTGAACTCAGAGGCAGACCTTTGCCAGAGCGGATCAAGACCGCTAAGCGAGGTCGCCGCCGCGCCGCCGACAACGACGAGCAACCGGATAGCCCTAGCGCTCTTCGACAGCTCGTTTTGTCTGCTCGCTGGGCACCGAAGATGGATGATCTCTTCGTCCGTCCGCAGATACTGCCTGGATAGGTATGTATCCGCCGAATGCAATTCCGTCCGTGCGCTTTGTGTTCGCAATATTTGCGGTTCCATGCTGTTTTGTGTGGTCGTTGCTAGGCACCGTCCATGATGAATAGGTCGACTTGATTGGCGGCAAGAACCGGCACGTTGGCGCGGCGGTGGGCGGAGAGGGGGAATGCGAGTACCACGAAAGTGTACTTGTCGGCCGAATGATGAGGATGCGGATAATGCTGATGATAGCTTGTGCGAGAGTAATCAAACAGTAGCATCAGTTCCAGGCAGTTGTCATGGGCATTGTGGTTAGTTATGCGGTTGCGGACCGAACTGGCAGCAGGATGAGTGGTTCTGGCTCCAGTCGACGAAGTGGCGTGCTTGAGTGGATGGTAATCAGCGAGTGCGGTTTTGGAATTCTCGTATCTCTGCAGTACGTGAGCATCTCTGGTCGTTGAATGACGATGCCGAAAATCTGAAACTTTCGACTGGACGACTCTCACTTGTTCAACGCATTTCGCTGTGATTGATTGGGAGTGCACCCGCCCGTGAGGTTTGAGGGAGTTTGAAGTGAAATCGAGAAATCGGCTTGCATTGCAATTCAATGGCGCGTGGGTTAATCTGCACATCCACTTGGTCTGGCGAAAGTAAGCATAACCACTTCAGAGAGCTTGGACTTGGACTGGGAATAAATAGAACGGCGGTGCAACTGAACCCGTCTTGTGTTCGGTAGGTTCCAAGGGGAGCTGTGGCTGCATGTTCCCCGTGTTTCTGAATCTCGTGCACGTTCAGATGGAAATTCTGACACGCAATATGTACCTACGAGTACATGCGTTGCCAAAGGAACACCAATCGGTGGGCCAGCAGCAGGCGTGTTCTCCGACTCGACGGCGCACAAACAATGACTCGTGTGCAACCAAGAAAATTCTTCGAAAATGTTCCCACACATCATTGCTTGGTCGAGTGGAGTGTGTTGGATCGTAAATAATTTCATTGGAATGCGTTTTTATGTTACAAATACGCGTCGTTGATTGGCTTCCATAAAAACGAATTGACGCCAGACGACTGAGCGCACGGCTGCGAACATAGGACTTTGATCTTGTAGAATCTAGACAGTGTTGTGAGCGGAATTTCAAAACGTTGTTGCTCCTATTTTTGGGACATTTGTTGCTGCTCGCGACAACACAGCTGATAAGTCAAGCAGAAATGAAATGTGTTAACGTCTCGGTCTGTGTCCCGTACCAACCGCCACCAATCTAGTTTAGATCGGTTGCTCTCGTGTTGTACAGCTTGTTCGTCTCGCCCATTTGAGATCTGGAAATAATCGCCTTGACTGATTGTAGAGCTCACTTGCAGAGTGTAGTGCAAGTGAGCACTGAAGAGCAGATCCCTCTTCTCATTTCGTGGGATGTCACAGTGACCTGGGAAACCAGACGAGCGACAGATGGCTTTCTAACGACGTGACGCTACCTCTGCTCGGCATTCATGTACTTTGCGAATTTTATAATAACCTATTCTTTCATTGACAGAGCGTTTTAATTCTTTACAAAGTCTCCTTTTGTTTTTCCAATTTTTGTATTCACTCCAAATTTCAGTGAAGGCCTCCTCATTCGTCCAGTCCCCTTCGCCATTCATTCAAGTTTGGGAACAGGCAAATCTGGAGAATATGTTGAATGAGGTTTAACATGGTTTATGCATTTTTGATATGGTGGCTAGACACGTCTGCGCCCGTGCATTGTCTTGCTGGAACAGCAAGACTTCTTCTTCTTCGTAAGTGCGTTCGTTTTTGTTTCAAAGCACCATCGAATCTGTCCAAAAAGCTGTTCGCTGAAGGTAATCGACTGAATTGACGACGCGTGTGGCGCTAAAAGCTCTACGCTTAACCTCGTTAGCCGATATACCGCACCTTAGCACGTCCTCGCGGAAAAGCCCACTGACTCGGTTGTCTCTGGCGTGCGCCTCTGTTGGTCTCTGGCTTGTAGAGATGGATCCATGTTTCGTCCTCGATAACAAAAGTGAGTAAAACCGCCAGATTGCGCTTATCTTTAAGCGTCAACAATAGCTGCAGTCATCGTGCGGACAGCTTGTTCATGGTCAAATATTCATGTTAAACATGATGTGCCTACAGCCTTAGATGTCTTTTCTTCATCTTTGTGTCGCGCTAAAGTCAGGATGGACCTGGGCCTTAACCTAAACTAGTGAAATCTCTGGCTAGCCGCCTCCGGTTTCGCACGCTAAGTTGGTTGAGGACCTTCTCCATTTGGCTGACCTATCCGAGACCTCTGTTGCGTTGGAGCTACATATGCGCTCTATAAAGCCCAGCCACATTGGACGTCTGGCTAGGCTCATGTCGCTTTGCAGCCCGAACAGTTCGGTGGTAGAAGATTCTCCTCTAAAAGCCGGCAACGCAAACATGACCAAGGACCACAGTCAGAATAAAGGTAGCACTCGACACCATTGGTAAGTAGATCCTTGGATCCCCAGGTTTGGGTCCAGCCCCAAATCCAGAGTCCATCCTTGACTCGCCTGAGAACCAAACCAGACTTCAAGGGTCTAGTGTTGGCTCAGTTCTCAAGATCCAATATTTCAACCTCAAAAAAGCCTGTATCCATATCCATAACAAATCCAGCTGCAAAACATGTTCCTTTTAGGGATGGAGTTGAGTATCCTAAGGTGACCCGTTTAGGTCGCTTGGCTTGGACTTATATACCTAGCAGCTAACTTCCTGGTGAAGATTGGTAAGGGAATTGGGCCGACTATAGACTTCTAGGAGAGGTACGCATGATACCAGTTATACCAAGCCATGCAATTCTTTGCAACTTCTGCAACTTTTTGCCGTTGTCTGTTGGGGGGTTTTGGGATGCCAAACGTCTATGGTCTCGCCATCATTATGTGCCAATGTATGCTTTTGGGGGAGATGCTACAAGTGAAAGGTTTGAGCGACTTCAAACTGTTCCACCGCGTGTAGAGGAAGAATGGCGACTGTTTTCAGCAGCTGTCATTGCCTCTACCCGGCATGTCTGTGGGGTGAAGCGGCTTGGAGTGGCGGCTGGTGGTGAGAAAAGAACTGCGTGGTTTAAAACACTGAGAGTTCGAGAAGCTATCAGAGAGGAGAAGAAGACCTACAGAGACTGGATTCTCATGGGGGACTCTGCTTCTCGCGACCGGTACACGGAGGCGCGAAGAACTTGCAAATTTGCTGTGCGAGCAGCTTAAGCGCAATCGTGGAGGGAGTTCAGCGAGAATTTGGAAAGCGACCATAGATCTGCGTAAAAGGTGTTTTAGGCGACAGCTTGGCAGACCCAGGACGAGATGGTTGGACCAAGTCCAAAAACTCGCCAGGTCACGCTTGGGCAAAACTCCTGATGAGTTAGAGTCGTTGGCGGAGGATCGAGTTGCCTGAAGAGACCTCTCGTGCGGGGTTTACATGAATGCGGGGTCAGAAGATGACGATGATGATGATGGAGGCCACAAGTCCTGCCGTATAGATGGACCCCTCTATGGCGGACTTGATGTGATGGGAGTTCCAGTCAGAGTACTTTTTAGACTAGACACGAGTACTCAGTGTCGCGGAGCTGTGAATTATGAAAGTTAGCAGATTCGGGGATCGAAGCTCTCACCGCCTGCGTGTCGAGGCGACCCACGACCTTGTCCAGGATTACTCCAAGATATTTTACCCCACTGCGGTGTTGTTGATTGCTACAGGTTCAAGGTTGCCTCGTGCCCTCCTTGAGAGGGGCCACTACGCTTCATCGTAAGCTCTGGGTTGACTGTAACTCGCCGGAGTGGCCGCACAATCGATCAGTCAGGTCGATGACGCCTGAACCAACAGAGCGAGGCACCGGTTCAGTTGAAGAAGTTTGTTGTCGGCCATGGTTAGCATCAAATGGAATATTTGCTAGTTAAGAACAAAATGTGCAAAATGGATCTTAGTTAAGAAAAATTTAATTCAAATATGCTCTGAAGCAAAATATCACCAAGTGAACGACATCTCCACGGTTCCTACGAATGCAACCGCTGACACAGGGTCCAGTCCACAAGACACCCTCACATTCCAGCTCCGGACGATAGTGTGACCCGATGACGCCCGTGGGAGCCCAACGCCACTGGTAGACTCGAGAACAAGTGGGATAAGTATTTAAGGTAGCGTTAGAATTTCTGTAGTTTATAGTTTGACCGTGTAAGGGGAAGCTCTGCCATACAGAGCTTGGAAATACTAATTTTTTAAAATGCAAAAGTATAGAATAACTTGATTTCTATAACGCCACAGTGCCACATACCACTGTTCTCCATGTAACATGTCGTTTTGTTCCTCTTGACCGTCAAACTTAAAGTGAGACTTCACAACCTCCCTTGGACTGCGCTCTCTGAGCCATCTTCCGTCTTAAAAGAAGTGGTCTTTGGTACAACACGCAATGGAGTTTCGAGGACCTTGCCCATCGAATGTGACCACAGTCGAAGGGATACGCCGTCTGACGCACGGACATCTGTCGACTTTCTCTGCACTCAGGCTTGGCTCTGGACAGAATCGGAGCCAGGAAAGGAATGTCGTTCCTTCGTGGAGGGCGACAACATTAGACCGCACACCGCATTAAGTGAAGTTGCGTCGGTTTTCCACACAAAAACTCATGCGATTCTAATGGCCACGAACTATATTGTGAAGAACAGACAGAAGCTGTGAAGTGTCTGTGTCTGATGTGACAGCCAGGCAGTACTTAAGGCCTTGCACAGCCCCTTAATCACTTGGAGGATAGTTCAGGAATGCAAGTCCTCTCTGAATTTGATGGCAGGAATCAATGCCTGGGGCACCACGCGATCACGGGAAATGGGATCGCCGATGAACTTGCTTGACAAGGATCAGAGGAGACATTCTCAGGCCCTCAAGCTGCACTCGGACTACCTGCGTCCTTAGTTAGGGTTCTCGTGAACGCACATTTGGAGGTGGCATGATTGTCCAGGATGCAGACCAAGCATATCCAAGTAATCGGCGCCATTCTTGTTATCTACCTCTTGACAGCAAAGACTTCAGGCGACTTATAGGCGCACTAACCGAAGACTAGATCTTCGCTAAACATCCAACTAAGCGACGAAAGCCTCTGTGACGCCTGAGAGGAGAACACGACGACACTGCAGAGCACTTCCTCTGTCACTGTCCCGCCATTGATGAACTGTCACTGTCCCGCTGATGATGTAGGCTTCCTGCCATCACAGAAGCGCCTGCTGAAGAGAGAGCAATTACGGCAAATGTAGGTTGCTCCCTGGCAGTACAATCCGCAGCCGGAGTGCTCCAGAGCAAAAAAAAAATAAACATACCACTGCGTAACCCATCCACCTCGCTCTACATTCCAACCTCATCCTTCTTCCATCATAAACTCAAGGTCGCCCCCCTTTACCCGAACGTCCCATTCTTCTCCTCGCCGCATTTTGATTACAAAACTGTTAAGCATCGGCAAACACAAGGAAAGTAATCAAACTTCGCACGCCCAGAGAGTCGTTTACTAATTATCCGATAAGACCGGAACTGCCAACCATCCCACGCTGAGATCACCTCCCCCCATCCCCCACCATCCCGGATGAAGAGAAAAGACAAGAACGCGGCACCGTCTCTCCTTCCGCCGACGATCAAAGTTTTGTCGTAAAACTAACACGCCATCGCGCGCCAGCCCGTGTCTGGGCGGATAACTCGTTCAAGTCCGCTTTTATATCCCTCATAACAATCAAAGTAATGTCCTCTCATGAGCTGAAAACAAGTTCGAGGTATTATCTGGCGGGCATGGCGGCCACCATCCCCAAGGCAAGTCTCACCTACTGCCGACCGGGCAAACATCATAAAACCGCATTAAAGTCGCTCTTCCAGGAAGGACGACCTCAGGACGGCGCGGACCGAGGGAACACGGAATCGGAAATCATCAAATTACCGCACACAGTTGTGTTGACAAGAGAACTTAACCATCGTGCGAGCCGAATGCCCTAAAGTGTCCCCGACCCATGTTCGATGAACCTGTCAGACGGAGTTAGGCTTGGTCGTCAGTGGTGACTCCCTGGCTGCCATATGGTGACTTACTGAAACTTGGAACCCTCCGTGTCGTCTCCGGTACGGTTTTCGAATGAATTTCCAGTCGAGTTGACATCGCCCCCTAGGCACTCGTTCCTTGTCTACGGGGTTATGCCGATTAAGAACTTTCCTAAGGACCTTTGTGTCTCCTCCTCGGCTACGGTTTGAGGGCTGCCGTATTAAATACCGCAAGAGCTTGCCATTAATTAAGCTTGCTTGTCTGTGAATGTGAAATCAGTGGCACGCTAGACACTGGATACTCGACTCGCTGGTCTTCTGCGGGCGGATTAGGCGTATCGAATGTTTAAAAGAATCGCGTCCGAGGGGGATGTCGCCCTATTGGGCGTGGTGACATGGTGGTGATGTGGCATTCCAACGAAGACTCACTTCAAACCGTCATTTTACAGAACACTCTTCCCAACAAGCCACCACAAGCGATACTCCCGTCCGTTGCATTTGCGTACAGCCAGCCAAACATCGGGTCGTGGCAGCATTCTCCTTCCCAGAGCACCCATCGTCCGTCAACAGCATCATATTCACTCATAAAATAATTCCGTCGTCAACCAACCGGCGGGGCACGTGCAAATGGAAGGACGCAGCCCTGGCTCTCGGCATGCCGTCAACAAGTGGATGGGAATTTAATTAATTTCCTATGAATACTTGCTTGCATGCTTCCGTCTCGTGTCCCTCGGTCAGTCCCCGGCACAAGCACCCCACGATTAATTGCTTTTGTCGGTTGTTATTTGCCGAGGGTTTCTGTGCTCACAAAAATCCACGACTTCGCCCTGCGATACGGCGTGCAGGTGATACACATGAACACTCGTCGTCGTGCTGTCGAGCTCCCTTCCACCGACGACAACAGGATGCGCCCAGGAGGAGCTCCTAAGCTGACCGAGTGCAGAGAGCAAAGTTTTGTGGTTAATTTGCTGCTTTTTGGGGTTCCTACACTTTTGTCTGAATTTGATTTAAATATTTGCTGTCTGAGTTTTGAATCGTTGCGGAACGGTGCGTTCGTTCAGGTTGCACTGCAACCGCAAAGCTTTGTTGTGCTTGGCCTGTGAGTGGTCGTCGTGTTAAGGGGGTGGGCGGAGGGGTTTCACTTTGTGTCTGGGATTCACTCGAATTTGTTCTCCTTTGCTGGGCAAAGGTGGAGCACTCTCGAGTGGCATCGCAGCAGAAGCTAATCAAATTCAACGTCAAGTCACTTCAGACACTGGGGCGAACCACATTTGGGTGCCTTTAGACTGGCCTTAAATTCGAGGCTTCGTTTGGAAAAATACACTGAATTTAAGGCCTTCCTTTGCACAGTCACGGGTTTGGCGCGGATGCGCGGCCACTTAGGCCATCTGAGGTCCAGTGGTCGCGGAATGGCGATTCCCCGTGTCCGCTGTTGCCAGCCATAACCATGTATGTGTCGACCGTGGATCGTGGAGTGGCCAAAACGATGGTCTTTCCACATTTGCAGCGATTTTAGCCTGATGGCCGTACAAGCTGCTTAGTTTGAGGCAGGCCCGAGGGGATTGTCATTAACGCTCTGCTGACACATACACATGCCAGCCGGGGGTGAATGTGGGTCTGTGGACTACTCATGTGAATAGCCAGTGGACCATGCGGGGCTGTAGTCCCCATTTTCCCCATTTTTCATTCTATAGCCATTTTACAGGACTTCTTGACACGTTCCTCGAGATTGAGTTTCCAACTTAACAAGGAAGGAAGATCCCCAGAAATTGTGTGCTTTAGAGGAAGGACAGGGATTTTGCATTTTCTAGAGAAGAGGAGGACTAGTCTTCGAACCCATCTCCGAGGGACGGCGCTGTACAGGAAGACCGACACTCAGGTGGTGCACACAAGTGGAAAGGGACCTCAGCTGGAGGCAGCTAGGAACTGGCTGCATCTGAGCACCATTGAAAGATAGCGACCAGCCAGGAGAGATGAGGTCTGCTTGTAGTTTTTTTAGGGAAAATGCCATCTGGTTCTGCCATTTGAAAGAATTAATGGCAAGTAGTGCAAGTCGTCCCTCTGGGTGAGCTGGGAAAAGTGTGGGTTTGGTCCGGTCCTTATCGCAGCTTCCTGGAAAGTGTCGATGAAAGGTCCCAGACTCTCCGTGGTGGAGGTAGTCCAGGGTCCCCGAGTAGTCCGGGGCACACAAAAAGGCCTCCAAGATGATCTGGCTTTACTCAGTTCGTACTTGAAAGTACTGAGAGCTCCTTTGAACGAGTTCCAATCAGCATCAGGGCGTGTTTGCTCAGATTTATTAAAAAAAACTTAATCCATCGCCTAGATCTGGTCGCCATGGGGCAGGAGTTGATCAGAAGTTGACCAGGAGTACCACAGGGCCAGGAGTTAGGCAGTTTTTCACTGAGTAATCAAGCTCTGAGGGATTTTGTGGCAAGGTCTTTTAACTGCTTGTTAATGGCTTGCTAACACTTGTCCCCGTTGGCTTTCCTGTAACTGCCGAAAGGAGTTACACTGGGAGGGTGCTTGACTGTTCTGATGCTTTGTCGAAATCAGCACCGCCTCCCATTTCCTTTTTAAAAAGCTCTTGTCATATGCTCTCCAAGTCATAAAATCGACGCCATCAAGACGCCGACATCAACCGCGTCTCATCGACAACCGAAAAAAAGCGACTCTCGCAACGGGTCTCGATTTCGAACTCTCTCCTCAAATCGCATCCCCTTGCTAGACGCTCTTCTAAAACATTTTCCAGTCACTTCACTCACCCGTCAGCGATTCTTGCCACTTCAGCGCAACAAGCAGCTCCGATAGCACATATCTTGTTACCCCGCTCCCAACACAAACAAATCATAAAAAAAAGCCCTATCTGCTGCGTCGGTATTTCTAATGATCGCAGCCCCCACTCCCCACCCTTTGCTTTAGGGCCATTTTGAGTCTCCGAAGCAGACAGAAAGAGGGCAGCAGATAGCACTTTGTGCTCGAGTGGCGTGTAAACACCAGACCGCCGCGGACCGGTGTCCGATACGACGTCGTCGTGACAGTTGACACTCAATACTCGCGTTCGTCTGTTTGTTCGCCGCACACCGAACGGGGATTAGTTTGTTTGACATTTCACATGTCATCCTGTGTGCTTCATGAATTTATTAGTGTGAGACCGCGGTGGCACATGGTCGTCCGGATCTCGTTTGGAGGAGGATCTCGATGACGTGATGTGGCTGGAATGCGCATCTGTTGGAGGAGGGGGCGCAACGGACGAATGAACGATTATGACAGCCAATCGGTTTATGGTTACAAATCACCAGAACGGGGGGGGACCTTCTGTCGAACAGGCCATCGGCTTAAGACTGATTGATGGTCGGTGTGAGGCCGTGAGAGGCATGCGTAGTGACAGTTCTTTCACTTCCCTGGGCTTAAGTGGCCCCCGATTGCAGTGATCAATTATTTCGCGCACTTTCTCTTGGCGCGTTGAAAGGGCTGAGAAGGGAACGTCAAAACACGAGTGCAAACGTGAGTTTGAATCGAAACCACTTAGCACTTCACAAATGTCTTTCTGATGCCCGATCGGAGAGATTGTGCGCCTAAGCAGCTTTGAGTGAGGTTTTCCTTTCTAAAAGATCAACGAGACGTTCACAAAGCCATGCACTTGCCGATTGTGGGCCCAATGAATGCAATGATGGAGGGTGGGGGGAATGTTGTGCAACACAACCCACTTAACTTCCAATTCAAGCTGTGGATTGAAGTGAGTACATGTTTGGTTTGGTTTACATGGAGAACTTGCTTCTTTGCAAGAAATTACGTGTATAACAGGAACTTGGTCGGGGGAAGATTAGAGGCTTTGTCGCAGGTCCTGAGGCTAAATGAGATCTTCATCCTTCGCTCCATTTCACGCAAGAGTGATAAGACTACGTCGAGTATTTATCGACCTGCTTTTCCCATGAATTTGTTTTCCGGTTGAGCATCTTTGTTAAGAGGTACCAGGATGGTGTGGTATCAAGGATTGTCTAGACTGATTCCACGTCTGAGCTGGACTAAGCGCATCGTTCTTGGGGTTGACGCTGAGCTCGAATCTTGGGTCTCCCTACTAGATGGATCACAACTGACGGCATTTATTGGTCTAAGACCAATTCGTTTCTGAAGCTTTAAGAGTGTCAAACGTCAATGTCACTCACTCACACTTATTCTGTCGCTTTTCAACTCATTCGCCAAAAGATTCAACCACACTTCGAACGATCTGAGGTACTTTATACGTTCTAGATCGATTGAATGCGACTTTTGCTTTGAAAAACAAAAGGTGTACCAAAATCAACAAACCCTGATGGTTATGGACAATATTCGAACCGTAGTTGATACAAAAGCAACAGGAATCAGTCGAGTTGCGCTAAATAGTTCCGACGACGGAGCGGACATGGAGCGATTCTTTTCGCAATCGGAACTGGTTCCTGGAGACATGTCCGCCGAACTGTGTAGTTCCACGGATATGCCGGCATGGAACATGTCCGCGGAACTATGTAGTTCCCTCATCAATGTAGTTGCCATTATTACCGGTCATTGGCCATGTGGAACACACGCCAAAACTTGTTTTATTTAATGGAGTACATGTCCATGTCCAATGGATGTGTGGACGTATGATACATGTCTGTGTGCGCACATTGTGCATAATCATGTGTGGTAACATGCGCGTGCTTGCCATTAGTGGCTTGGGCAGAAATTGTGTATACAAATTGGCACCTGCCTATTTTCCTCCGTTTCTTCATACCTCTGTGAATTTGGAACTATGTGGAGTATGGACATGGACATGTTTCGGTTGAGTTTACGGAACGATGGGAAGCGTTTCCGACAGAGGACATAGTTCCGGGAGCTATTCATGCTCGGAACGACACAACTGGAGAATGCAACCACAAGTTACTTATTTCGAAACTTATGTCGGAATTCAGCTCACACTGGGATTCCAAAAGTCAACGGCTTGTTTTCAAATAAGAGTACTTATTCATGCACCCGTCTCGTATTGAATGCTTTTTCGTTGTTCAAGTCAAAATTTGTTTTTCTTTTGATCTGAGGAATGACGTGTTAAGAGTCGGTATGTTGCTAGAGAGGTCCATTGTGAGTAGACGCGGAAGCAAATCCGTGTCAATCAGTCGAGGAACACAACCAATACTGGTTCACCGCCCGAGAAATCTTGGCAGGCAAGCTAAACTATCCTTCACATGCAACATGCCTCATGCCGCACAATGGAGACGAGAAACGGGATGTGGCTCAATTCGAAACTCGATGAAGTCATCAGTGCAAAATACAATTCAGAATTGAGACGACCCAAGTGGAGGAAATGCCGCGAAACCATTGTGGACTCGAATCCACAAATCGCTTGTAAACGGTCGTGTTTACTGTGCAGGTCCATTCAAGAATAATGACGGTAACTACAAGACGGACTGGCAAGTCACTCTTAGAACGGTCTCATGCCATGTCTCAAACGCTTCTCACTAGCACTCCAAATCAGCAGACCATAGGCTCTTCGTTAGGAGAAGACCTAATAGACTATCTGTAAAAATGCTCAGTAGAGACAAATTCGAGGTACAAGGCTGAAGGCATATTCGAGCCTTCCAAAGCTCTTTTTCCCAGCAATCTTTCAAAAATCGATTGACCTCATCCTATCGGAATTGACAGCTTTATTTAGAAGTAAGCTACAACGGGGTGCGTTGAATGCGACTGGAAAGTCGTTCTAATACTTCCTCTTGTGGACCAGATATAAAGGAGGAAGAGATGTGGCACTACGTTTTTTGCGCCTCAGATTCATCTGACAGAGTTTTTTAAGAACCTTTTCACAGAAAGGCTTCTGTGCATGCGTGTGAGCTAAGAGAAGGTGATTACTCCCGTTGCTCTAAACTCCTAACAAGCGTTGGTAAAAATAATGTGGTATGAGTGATTTAAGAGCACCGTCAACATCTGAGCTGAACTGGGGGTCTTCCACTGGAAAGACAAATATCTGTGGAGGAGAACTCTCTGGTGAAGATGGAGGTTTCAGTAACCACGGGCAAGGGCGAGTTCTCTCGCCCTTACTATGGTAATTATTTCCAAGCCTTGGCTGCATTAAAATACGTCGTACAAAAGTCTTAGAAGGATGTAGTACAGAAGGATTATCGACCTATATCCGTAAGACCGTTCTAGTGTCCTTGTCAAGACGGACACAAGACACCACACTGGTCTAGTCTAGCGAGGTAAAGTATCTTGGAGTAATTATAGACAAGCGACTTAACTGGAATTCACATATCAAGTCCGTCATAGAGTGTGCTACTAGGGCACTGTGATGCGGCAGTGTGTGCTTGGGATCTCTCTCACAACATCATTCATTGGCTGTACATACTGATGGCGACACTCAGTCACATACGCGGCATTGTTTGGTGGCTAAAAACTACTTGGAATAGCCTGTATAAAATATTGTGTGTTTACTATAGTAGATTGTTCACTATATCGATCGTCTATTTTGAAATGATTTTATTTTTATCAAATTTTAATATTTTTTCAGTTGGACGAGAAGAAAACAAACTGATTTGTATCACTCCGGCACTGCGCAAGTTAACACCACGCATTTGGCCCTGAAGCATATCTAGATTAGAAGTCTGTGTAAGAATTGTTGACTAAGTGTATTCAGGTGCAAACATGTTCCCACATTTATTGAAGATCAAGTTGCGTCGCGCTATTCGCACGATTACCGAACATCAAATTGCATCGTCCCGTATACACGCGTGGCTACTGATCGAAAATAATTTTATTATATGCTATACGCGCGGTTTGCTAAGAGATGGCGTAACTTGTATTATTCCATTGGAACATACGTTGGAAGCTACTGTCATTGTACTTCATTTCATTACATGTCATTCATTTGAATCGTAAACAAGAATAATTTTTTTCACTTAAATATGTCGAACTTGTGCCTGATAAAGTGTTTTTGTTTGAACTCCCAGTTCTTCTTCATTAGTTTAATATGAAGAAAACTGCTGCCGAAAGTCATCGCATTTTATGATGAACATGCGCTAGCTGAGCGAAAGTGCCATAAGTGGTTTGCACGATTTAAAAGTGGTAATTTTGGCTTGGCCAACCAGCCAAATCAACGGCAAAGCCGAATGTCCATGGCGCGAGGGTAGTGCTCTGTATTTGGTGGGATCAGAAGGGTGTGCTGTATCATGAGCTACCATCAATGGACAACGCTACCGAACACAATTAATCCGTGAGCAGTAGCCGAAAAACGCCCCGAATATGCGACCAGACACGAGGCAATAATTTTTCATCATGACAACACTCGGCCCAGACCTTGCCCCTACCATTTTCATTCTTGGCTGCCAAGCCGGCGCAGTTCTTTTGGGATGGGATCCACGAATTGCCAGAATGATGGGAAAAAGTCATAGCTTCAGATGGGCAATACTTTGAATAATACTATTGCACAAGCTTTTCTTAGATAAACGTTCAAATTTTGCAAAAAGACCGCACGAAGTTATAGACCCAATACATGTCAATTGTGCGTCCGATTCTCGAATATTGCTCTGTTGTGTGTGGTGTCCGTCTTTTGTGAACTCAGCCCTATTAAGCCCAGAGAGGGTTCAGAACTCATTCACAAGACTTGTTATTAAATAAATGAAATGGGATCTTGATGGAATGCCTCCTAATGAAAGAAGATGTGCCTTAATTGGTTTGGAAGCATTAGACTTCATTCGTCTGTATCATCTGTCCCGATGTTGATATGTTCCAGAAACAAGTCTTCGAACAAACAAATTCTACAACCAAGACACAGTTTTATAATAAAATGGCTTTAATGAACCATTTGAAAACCATGCGTTTTCTTTTGTCACTGATAATGAGCTCGTGAACTGAAACCCATTTTCTCAGTAAATCAAGAGCATAATTTGCCTCAAAGAATACATTTAACAGATTTTGTTTGAGTATGAAAGAGCTGTATCACATAGTTCACATAGATCAAAAACAGAATAGGACCTAAAACTGAACCTTGTGGAACACCGGTTGTATATTTTTAATTCTAACCATTTGCTGGCGGTTATTTAAATATAAACTAAGCCAGCTATGAGTGTTAGGTACCACTAAAACCATTCCGGTTTGTCTGTCTGTTAAAAGTCTAAGACTGTCTGTAAAAAATCTAAGACATCAAATGCGTTAGTGTCTACAAAAAGTGAAGCGGGAATCTCGGAAGAATTAGTGATCTCTGGTATAACTCTCCTGTTAATTTTAATAAAGCAGCTTCAGTGGACTTTCCAATTCTGAATCCAAATTGTCTACCACTAAAAAAGTGATAAAAATGATTCCATTCTTTTCCTAATGCCCCTCTGAAATATTGAAAGCAATGAAATAGGACTGTAATTATTTAGCATTGACTTGTCACTCTTTTTTTATGAAGTGGTAATTACTTTGCCATTTTTAAAGATCGAGGAAACATTCCCATTTGTATGCTTGAACTGAAGATATAACATAAGACATCAGAAGGAATGAAATGAGATTTTCTTTACCAAACAAATTGTGATCATGTCGAATGGCGTCGTTTTGTTCAGAAAATGTTAAACACAACTTTGGGATTTTTCTCTTCAACTGGATTTGCTTTCATTCACTCAAATTTTGTGGTTTCAAATTAAAACCCATGAGTTTATCAACTCTCATCATCATATCATTTTTTCAACTTATGGAAATAGCAGATGTAAGGGATCAAATCGAGGATTTTCCAGTCTCTCTCTCTCTCTCTTTTCTTCCATTGCCGTAGCTCACATCTGTATACAAGACGGAATAATTGTGTGTGTCATTTCTCTGAGCGGACAAACATAATGGTGCTCGAACTAATACAGGATTCATTGCCGTAAAACGAGAGACGATACTGGCCCTTTGAAATAATGAACTATTTGATAGATTCTTCAATATTATTCGCTCGGATCAATTCAATAGGCGAATGCAGTTATTAGTGCAAGCATTACAAATGTGCATAGTCGCTTGCGCTGTTCTCCATAACATGCCGACAGCAACCCAACACCAGACGTAATGGAGGATAGGGATATGCCACCACTATCTCTGCTGCAAACGATCGCTCTAAACTCTCCTTATAATATCGTAGTGACATTGTATGTGTGAATTGTCAAAAATATCCCAGGGGAAATGTAAAAAGAGAAAGAAAAAGGACAACTTCTGGATTTCAAATTTCACAGTGTGAGTTGAAATGGTGAACAAAATCAACTTTCCACTTGCCGATTAAATAACGCCCACAGTTTTCCGGGAAGTTGAGCAGTTGTGAACAAAACGACCCTCAGATGTCTCAAGAGAGCAAATTAAGGATCGCCAAAGAAACTCTCTGTTTGGCAAGAGCTTTACTGTGTAAACTGCATCGGCTTGTTTTTAGTTTTCCATCTCATTGGCCACAAAAGAAGTGTAAAGACAAAATGCAAAAAATTGCCGCCAGTTATACACCTCTTCCATAAATAATGTTGCGCTCAATACATTCGGCCCACGAACATATAAATCCCAAAGCCATTCAATTTGGAAGATTTTCCTAAAATACATCGACCCGGCAATCAGTACTTAATGGCATAGCCAGTCGAAGTATTTGATCCCCAGAAGAATGCATTGTTGTGGCAATTCCCTGCGAATGCATTCTCTGAACCTCATCTTTAAACTCGAAGGCGAAGCAACCTTTCCAACCGAAAAGAGCAAATATAATGAATGCAAGAGTTGCAGGCTGTTCACATGTGCCAAGCCTGTTCAAGGGTGATTGATGAGCGCTGAACGATTGTTGCAATGCCCCACTCGAACATTCTTGCTGAATAGCTCTGACTCATGTCACAGCACGGTGCAGTGACTTGTATCAACTTGACACATCGCCGACACCGTGTCTGATTGCATGTTGCAGCTCCGACGACTGTGACTGGCCACTCATGACCTCTGCAGGCGTGAATCGTGACCAGCCTGTCGAACTGCTTCGTCTAATCTCTGTTGAAAATTAGTCGCTGTCTTGACGTAGCCCCTATCTTCCGTGTCAACACCTGGCCCGGCATGGACGTCGGCGCTGTCTGTTTAACATCACATCTCGGGATCGCGCCTCTTAATGAGTATAATCATGCTTCGTGCATTCTCATGTATACTCACATGAATTAGGAACCTCAAACTGTTTATCCAAACATCCCCTCAGATTCCGGCGAACAGGTAACGCATCAGCCTCCTGCCATTGTTCCCATTCCAAGTGAAGGATGACCATAAACCCTTGACCCTCGACGAAGAGCAAACAAGAAACCCAAGACCGATCTGAAAACGTATCTCCAGAAGCAGATGGGTAGACAAATTCCGCCTCAGATACCGGTTCTGCCCGGCACTCCATCGCATCAGTTGACGGTTCACAGAAACCGACCGGCCGTGGCTCTCAGTCGCTTGCGTGTGTTCATCTTCCAGTGGCCACTCAACAACGTATCCACTCGAGATGATGTGAACCACGATGGACCCGGATGGTCATTTCAATTAAAATGTCCTTGAGAAGTCCTTATCAATCATCGCCGATCTCTGCTCAAGTGGCGTGTAGTGCGGTAGAGCGGAGAGGAACATCAAACAGAGCAGAGACCGACAAAAATCGCGCATAAAAATCATTTTATTCGAATTTTTTAAACAAATGAAGTAGGTACCTAATCAGATCGTTGATTGAATTTAATGGACCATCAATCTGAGTATCCGATGAAATCATAAAAGCTCAGACATTTACAGACTTGTAGCGGAGCGAAATGGGAGTGGGAGAGAGGGGAGATCATTTAAATATCCTTACGCGGGGGTTTCATAAAAAGATACAAAAGTATCTGTAAGATACAAAAAGTATCTTTCAGATACAAAAGTATCTTTTCCTGCTTCATATTGAAAATCCATTTTCTGATAACAAAAACCAAGAAGCGCCGAATATTTATTTATGTAAATTGCCCACAATCATCGCAAGGGACGGTGGTCTCCTCACTCCCTTTATGCAAATTTTTCATTCTCCCCACGAGGGTCTTCTCCCGTGATTCTGACAGAAACCAATGTTCCACCTGTTTAACATTTATTGTCCAGATTCCTCTCTTGTCGTGTCTTGTCCATGGTCTCCCACCCGGCCGGCTGGGGAATTAAATTTTATTTTTACGATTCAAACGGCAATTGGTTGGTGGGAGCGGAAGCGGGAGCGGGAGAGGGCCTGTGTAGCAAGACAGTGGCTAGTCTGGGCCGCCTAATGTGGGATCGGTTAGTGAGTGTTTATTGTTATGTGGCTCGAATGTTGTTTTTTGTTTTATTTTCGATTTCAATTTAATTGATGCGTCAAGAGCCTGGAGAGTCACTTAATGTGGGAGAAGCACGTGATGGTTGAGTTTGAATGGGTTCTCCAGTGAACGACTGTTTGAGTGGGTGAGAGGATAACTGATGCCATTCGCTTTGAATGTAAAATAGTTACGAAACATGTGTCAAGGGGAGGAGTGAACACGAAGGTCTTGAGTTTGATTAAATGCGAGCACAGTTTGAGTTTTATGCTGGAGCACATGTTTCTGGGAATAAGGGTCTCGTTGGGAGCAATCCGCGGAGTAAGTGTTATTCGAGTTTGACATGACCAGGAAGTGGAGTTATGTCCAAACGTCGGCTGTTAATGAATTCAATGAATGCGTGTGAAATTCGCTCAATTATTCTTGCAGAGAAGCACGCATTTGTCCGATAAGGAGTGGCACTCACTAGAACGGAGTTTTTTTTATTGCTTGCATAACTTCATGGGGAATTTAAGCAAAATGATTTGATAACAGCGTGGCATTGTTTAAAGCTTAAACTTTCAAGCTTGACCCTGAGGGCTTTATGATTGATTTTTTTTTTATCTTGTCCAGACTGTAGAGGTATCGATTTGAGAGTGTCCAAAGAAGAGAGGTGTCCGGGCTGTACTGCACTTCTCAGGCAGATAACCGACTCCTGCTGCCATCGTAGCTGTCTTGAGGTCGTGAGATAAAGAGAGGTCCGGGGATGGGGTAAAGATAACCGTGACAACAATGTTAATTTTTAATTGCGCAGCTAAAGTGCTATGATTTCGATCGTTTTTTTTTCTTGTCAAAAATCCTCCAACTGAACAACTTCGACATGTGATTCCAGCAAGTCGGCACGGGGTTACATGTCAACTAAGAAATGAGGTCGGGGAGTAATTTATCTCTCGTGTCAGTCAAGACCAATTGACTATTTTTATGGGCGTAAGTCAAATTATTCGTTTCTGGACATAAGCTAGCATTCGGGAGATAGGGAGATAAATACCAAGCGCTCGAAACAACAATAACAACAATGAATCACCGATGCACAGTGTGTGGTTACGGCACACAACCTTCTTCAGAAAATAAATGCCAAATACAAACTGTATACATCTTTGTTTTTTTTTATAATTTGCACGACCACAAGGGATTGTTAATACCCTTAGGTGTCCGAGTTCAAGACACAGCACGGGCCGAAGGTGTAGAGGAAGAGGAGGTACCTGTGCACATTGGTTTTAAATATCTGCGGATTGTATTCTGGGGGAAATGTTGGGCTGGGAAGAGCATTCCATATTCGTGTCGTGCGGCTGGTGAACGAGTCTCTAAATTTTACTGTGCGTCCGAAAGTAGGTTTAAGGATAAACTGATGAGCATTCCCGGCGGAACGGGTATTGCGGGTGAATTCATGGAGAGGAGGAATGCAGTTGGCAAGCTCACTTGAACATCGTTTACGGATAGAGACTAGACGGTACGTCGATGTTCGAGCGATTCTAATGACTCTGCGACATTGTTGTCTCCTATAAGTTTTATCGCTCGCTTTTGAATTCTCTCTAGTAGGTGCACGGCGGTTTTGGTGGCACCAGACCAGATATGTGTGTTGTACTCAAGTTTGGGCCGGATATACGCCTTATAAATAAAAGCCAAATGAGAAGGGGTGAAGTATTTCTTGCATCGATTGAGGAAACCTAAACATTTCGCAGCATTTTTGGCGACCTCAAATATGTGATCGTTCCAACTGAGTGTTGTGTTGATGGAAAGCTTTCCGGTTTCATCGACACAGGTGCCATTCATGGATAATGGCTGGTTAGCAAGGGTTCGCTTGAGTGACAGCAGAGAGCACTGAATTCCAGTCCCTTGTTCTTTCCCCATTTAATTATGCTTTCAAGATCGGAATTCAATGCGCTTAGCTGCCGTTCCAATTCCACGGTCGAAGGGTGGACTTTTGAGTCTTGGAACGAATATGAAGAGCTGAGGGCGCTGTCATCAGCGAGGGAATGGATTGGATTATGGATTATGGACGCAGACAAGAGATCATTTATGAAAATGAGAAGGAGTGTCGGGGACAGAACAGAGCCTTGGGGAACACCAGCATTTATTTGGTGGATATCAGACTTGAACCCATTCAAAACCACTTGAATTGAACGGTTCTAATCCATTGAAGAAGAGCTTCATCGACACCATAGGCACGCATTTTCGACAAGAGAGCTTGATGAGCTTGAACTCTGTCAAATGCCTTAGAAATATCAAGCGCAACGATCTTGCTTTCGACTGCATTGTGCAAAGATTGGCTGGATGACCAGATCGCCAGTGGACATGTTGCGGGTCAGTAGTGCCGTACTGCCGGTCATTAAGAAGCTTCCGCGATTCAAGATATTTCATAAGCTGACGATTTATCAGCGTTTCCATGACCTTAGAAAGAAGGGACGCAAGTGCTATGGGTCGGTTCGAGGTGGATCACGAGGATTCGCCCTTTTTAGGGACGGACTGGACAAATGCTGTTTTCCATCTGCTCGGAAAGAGACCTAAAGAGTGGGATAGATGAAAAAGCTTATGCAGTGGTTTGGCCAGCGCAGAGGAACACCTCTTCAGAAGAATAGGGGCCAGCGGATTTGTGCCCGTCGAGATCTTTACGTACTCTTGCAACTGTACGAGTGCGGAAGTGGATTTGTGCCATGGCGACATATATTGCAATCTGGCAGTGTTGAGCTGGCTGCAAAATGCGCTGAAATTTGCTCGTGCTTTTTTGACAGTTGAAGACCAAACACCCTTTATTTTATTCATAATTTCAACCCGAAGGTGAAGGACACACTGCATGGTGCAGAGTTGTCGTGGATCGCAGATTGAGTGTGGATCAGGTTAGTGGATGATGTCTGGATCTCTTTGAACTTGTTGTTTGAATGCTTGTTGTTGAAACGCAGACCCAGGATGACGTTGCAGTTGTTACATCCACCTGATGAGTTAGAATCGAAGCCAGAGGATCTAGTGACCTGCAGTCTGGAACGTCTCATGTGGCTCAGTGTGGGTGGTGTAATTAGCCAGACCATGAAAGAGTTGTCAAGACCCCTCTGGGGACAAACGCCAAAAGTAAAAACCTAGTTTCCACCAAAGGACCTCATTCCACTGCAACTTAACTGCGGCAAGTCATACCCTGCTGCAGTAGCATGGGCTGATTATGCAGTAATTCTAGAAGCGGGAACTATGACGGGTAATCGGGAATTTCATCGCGTTAACTTCTTCTTTAAGTCGGGCAGTGGTGCCATGATCCCGTGTAATACTTGTGACATGTCACTTTTGGAACCTTTCCTAGGAAGTTCTTCTCCAACTGCGTCATGTCCCTGTGACCGTACCGCCGGCTAGGCTGACCGACTGGTGTGCAGGTTCAGTGGTTGCAAGTTCAACATTAAAACAGAGTTTCAAAACTGTGCTGTAACATTCGAGAAAAAAAATAAGAACGTCAGCTTAAAGAGACCCCATCGATGGACGTGTTTCTTCTTTTCCTTCCTTGGGATGGACCTGTGAGCGTCAACCTGCCGAACAGACTCAGACTAAACACCTCTAGAGACGTGCGACATAGTTCTGCATTTTCCACACAACGCCCTGACGCAGTCGTACTAATTGTAACGAGTCCAGAACTGTGTAGGACTGACTTGACTAAGATCTCCAAGACTGTGATCAATTGATGGTAACCAGTCCAATGAATGGAGTCAGTTATCGCTCCTTTTCAGTGCAGTCTGGCACATTTTCTATTTCCAATTAGGACCACGAATCTAGAGGTTTTTTTAACGGTACGCCACGGTTGTTAATTGGATTCTCCCGAAATCTCCACCTCACCCCGGCTTTGATACAAGTTATCTAAATTTTGTCGCTGCATTAAAATGAAGGCACAGAGGAACGTTGTTGAAGCAACGACGAGATTTGAAATTGGAGCGTGTCATGGAGGCAAATCAGAGCGAAGTCTCGGGAGCAAGCCGAGGCGGTGTCATGTTTTTATTGACACCACAAAACTGATGGAGAATCACGGTAAGCTTCGATCGGACAAAGAAGGACCAAGAGAGGACAAAGAATCGAAATTAGTTTGAATACGAAAACCACTGACGAGCACGGCCAGGAAGTAAGTGTGTACATCGTCATTGGCTCTTTCAATCCGCAAATTTATTCCCACAACGAATCGTAAACGTGGTTGCTTTCTTGCGGCGCTTTACTCACTCAACACACTTTACACACAATTTCAAACTCGTTGGCTCTGGGGCTTTAGTGATGAAGGCAATCACCTGAGTTGGTGTGTACTTGACATAAACGAACCATATTATAAATTTGAACGCCTTCCTTTGACTGTCATTATGACAATTTAAGATACAAAGGTTGAAACCAGAAATTAAGTACGAGCCTTCAGAGCTGATTGCCGTTTTGTCCACGACGAATTTGAGGGCGGTTTGGACTGTTAGTCAAGATTTTTGAAACGCTGTCAGAAATGTCAAGGAACACGAGAGGCAGGAGCTGTTTAATCCTTGTTTTTGATTAAACTAAGGCGGTGCTGGAGAGTTACATTTTGTGCATCCACAGGCTGGGGAGTGTTGGGATTGTTGTAGCCTTCTGTCATTGGGTCTTTCGCCACGGCGGGCGGGCGGGGTGACCATTCTGGGGGTGACCAGATCCATGAATAAAAACAATTAATTAAGATGAATGCATACAACATGCTTGCAACGTGTTGGCTGCTTACTAAGTTGGATGATAATACCGCAGGACGGCGGCGCGCCTTTGTCCAAATGCCCGAAAATTCTGAAACTAGGTGTCATGAGGCTCTTAACCTGTCTTAGTACCACAGCACAGCCTCTGATTAAGCTTCTTCCCAACCGAACGCTTACCACCAGGTCGAACTACGACTATCTGGGACCCATGAAATCACACGTTCCTGGTTCAATGCTTTCTTCAACGGAGGTATTTATCGCTGTAATAACTATTGAACCAGCTGCTCTAGCTGACATTTTTGACGTCGATGTTGCCGAGGCGGCACTTACTGCTTGGTGGGTCCGGTTGGAGACCAGCAGGGGTTCTTTGTGGCTCTGAAAACGGAAAAACTAACTAGAGGTGAGTTGGATGCTTAACTAGCAGTGTTGCCGCCGAGAAAGCCGCGTCTCGGGACAAAAAAAAAGTCTCAATTGCCTCAAATCGCAACTAATTTTAAGGTTTTATCATGCTTAGGAGTGGTGAAGGCATTTAGTTGCATTTACTTAAAATTAGTGTTGAGCTTATTGCTCATGAGAAACTTAGCGACGTGTTTCTTGGCCGCACTCAGTTCGTGGTCTCGCGACGATCCGTGGAGTCAAGAAAGGGTGGAGTCAAGAAGCAGTTGGTTAAGTGACTGCCCTTGGTAAGGGGGGTCCCCGGTTCGAATCCCACTAAAAGAAAGGCTAATACGCTTTTACCTGGTTTTCAAATCTGGTCCAGTCACCATTTGTCGTTGGGATCAAATAGTTGTCTGCCTGTGGGTATCACAATGGTCCATGTGTTCACTAGCAGCCCACTTCCCTAACCTACCTTGAGAGAGTCAGAGAAGTATTTGGCAAGTGTCTCCTTTTTTATATCAGTCAGTGCTGGGCAAAGAAGACGCTCTGGAGTTTTGATCTCTTTTGATGCTCTTCACTCCTTGCATGTGCCAGGCTAGGCTATACGAGACCAGCCCAATTCCGTGGGAAATGTAAGATCCTATAAGACGAATAGACTGAACGCAATCAAGCAATCCAGTGAGTTAAAATTTTTCGCGTTAATAGTTGGGCCAGAATGTGGTTGTCTTAAGGTAGTGGGCGGTCTGGTGTCTAGAATGTGGTTGTCTTAAAGTAGTGGGCAGTCTGGTGTCTAGATTCGACTTCCGATACGACAACCAATTTTCACGACCCACCTAACAATACTCAAAGAGTACAACTTTCCGGAAAAAGCCCCTGAAACTTGGCCGTTCGGAGTCGGCATAAAACCGTCCTCAGCACGTCAGAGAAAAATACCACACTCAACAGGAGTGGGTGTTGCTCAGGCTACGCCGAGCTACTACACTGGAGCACTCAGACTCAAAAACTGATCCATTGATCCATACCAGGCAGCAAGCTACTTTTGCTGCTTTTTCTTTTTCCTCCGGAAGACCAACAGGCACCTCTGTTCTTCATCAGCTCTTACCGCATCAGCACCGAATAACTGCTACCTGATCCGAGCAAAGGCGGAAAGCAGAGCGGTGGCGTCATCTCCTCCACAGGCGTCGCAGAAAGCTTCATCTCTAGGACCGCCAAGCACGGATAGGTGCTGGGCGAAGATTTACGAAGGATACGAAGACTGAAACGTATTTCGTACAGTCTACGTCCTGGCGAGCCATGCCGCCTCTTGTTGTGCTCTCGAGAGGTCCCACCAAGGATGGAAACCCGCAGTTAGTCCCAGCGTCAGGTCCTGAGAGAGCCTCCTCTGATCTTGTCCATCAAGTTCATCAGCGACCTCATTCCCCGTGGAGACTCAGCACCCAGGGAAGCCTTAGCGAATTTAGACCATATTCTGAGAAATTTCAGCTTAGTCACGCTCTGCGGTTGGTTGTAGTCCTGGCTAAGTTTGCACATCAGCTATTTTTTGCCTGAAAACATCGAATTTGCGATTTCAAGTCATCGACGGAAACTGTCCTACTGACAATGCAAGGATATTGGGTCATCCAATAAGAGGTGTCACTTTGAATTTAGTGCCGTTGTTGAACTCTCAAGGCTAAGCTGTCACGGAAATGATTTGTGAAAAGGGGGAGGAAGGAGGTTAGTCAATATGAATCGATACACGGTCGCACGTCATCGAAAGCTGACTACAAAAATTGTGCAAATGCCAAACAAAATTCGTCCATCATCCAGCTCCCCGCAACACAGCAAGAGCCACTAGTTGCATGAACCCGCTTTCCTTCTTTTCTGATTCATGCACAATCGGATTTCATTTCCCAATCAATCGGGAGGAGGACAATGACAGTCGTCCCCCCGTACCCCATCGTTAACCAACAGATTACCAAAAAAATGCGAAACTTGAGAGAAATCTGCTTCAGGTTGACATTCTCTTCACAACCAACCCAGGGATTGACGGAGAAGTCGTTTAAGACCAGGCTTTGCAGCAGGCACAAAATTAAATGGATTAAGTTTTCACATGTTCCGAGAGAGAATCTTGGCGAGTCCTACAGGTCTGCCAAAAGTTCTGGCGGCAAACACCTTTCCGTAATGAAGACGCCTTCATCCATCCTCATTAGCGTCAAACTTTCGAGACACAAGCGCAGACATCGTGCTTCGGTTCGACTTCCCCGCATCGCTGATTGTGTCCGTGTCATTTGGGAAAAGTTTCTCACGAGAGTCCATAATTGTGACAAGTTCGCTCATCACTAAGAGGCGCATCTGTGTGTCGTGTGGTCACCTACCCGCGCACACAAGTTAACAAGCAACATCTCACCTTTTGCAACGATCTGGGTGCCGGGGAGAGAACTGTCTAGGGGGAGGTGCGGAAGGAGGAGGCGCATAAAAGTAACCATCGGCCCGCGCGAGTAAATTGAGAGGAAAATTGCATTAATGAACGAGTAACTTGTTTGTGCTGGGAGCCTTTTCACATCCCCCCACCCCCACTCCGGCCTTCACTCACGACCGCCTCAGCGGTCCTTTGTTTTCGATTTCTTTTCTGGTGTGTGTGTGTTTTTTTTTCATTAAGACTCCCAAAGGATGATTGCAATGTGCAAAAGAACACAAAATGGGAGACGGGAGGAAGAAGGCCGGCTTTGCCATAAATTGCCTCACACACTCGCACACACAGTGCCCCCCTTCTCTCGGGCTCTGTATCTCGTGCGGCCTGCTCCTCTGCAAGACTCTACTCAAACATCTTAAGTCCATTAGAGAGGTTTACTCACAGTTGAGTTGAGAATGGAAAAAATAGGGAAAAAACGAAGGAGTGTTCCTGTGGATATTTTAGACTGAAAGCAACATACCCGTTGTTGGGAGCGAGTAGACCAAACGTTTGTCGGTGTCCCGGTCCTTGTATGATGAGCTGCTGCTCCTCGTGAGAATGGTAATAGTTGTAATCCTTCAGGATAATCCTTTGGTAAATCTAGTTTGAGGTTTTTAAATCCGTTTCTCCTTTGTTAACTCGTTCAGATACATTCTCTTCTTCTTCTTCTTTAGTACACACACATTCGTTTAGCTACACAGATTTTTTTTTTTCGTTTTCTTGACTCAACTTCTTGTTCACTGCACTGATTGTGGAAGGGATTTGATGCACTTTTCATATATTTTTTTGTTTCCTTCTCAATTCACTTGCATTCAACACAGTAGGCTCCTACAGACACACGGACACCCGGCAGTGGTGTGGTGAGACGACGACCGCGGTGAAACGAGTATTTCGCGCAAAACTTGTTTCGTTGCACATCCGAAGCAACGGCGACGACGACGACTGTGCTATGCACTCGCGACGAAGTGCAATTGAGAGTTTTGAACCCGTCCACAGATACGAGTACGTGCTGCGACAACGAAGAGCCGATCTGACCGACACACCAGAAAGGACAACGACGACTACGACAACGCCAACGACAACGACGACGATGATAATGATGATGATGATGATGATGATGAAGGCGATGATGACGACGATTCGACGATTCGAGGAATTAAATCCGATGCGTCCAGTCCGTGTGCAGTGGGCCCAGGTCGCCGAATGAGAGAAGTATCTTTAGATTTGTCGAATGTTCTCCTTAACACACACTCAACGTGTGCCTGTGTACCCTACCTTCGCCCACTTCTCATTCGTCGCGAAGGCGCCACCTAGCGGCACGCAGAGAATACGCTTTGCTTTTGCTTTTCGCGCGGACTATCCGAAGGTGTGTGCAACATGTGTGAGTACTGTTATTTCAGGTGATTTAATAGGATAATTGTATGATTTTTGTTTTTGTTGTTTCTTTTGGAACCGGAAAGTCCGGGTTCGGCTTCGGCTTCTCAGTTCTCAGTATTTTTTCCAGCACTTTTTGGCAACCAATTAACTGAAAGAGATGGAAATTGTGTGTTCAATGTGTCTCCGCCTGTGACAGCCTACGCATGGGGAGAGACGAAGACACTTCGCGAATAATTGGACGTCCCACACACACAACAACAATGGGAGA
The DNA here is from genome assembly GCA_905231855.2 of Eristalis tenax. Taxonomy (NCBI): domain Eukaryota; kingdom Metazoa; phylum Arthropoda; class Insecta; order Diptera; family Syrphidae; genus Eristalis; species Eristalis tenax. The sequence continues at coordinate 27,466,535 of HG993126.1, forward strand.
CATTATGGTGAACGCACAGCACAGTGAACGTGAACATGGCTGAGGATTGGATTGTTTGCTCAGATGGATGCCGTGACGGCCTGTGTGTGTGCACTACGTGGTCATGTGTACAGGCGATGGATGTTAGGATAATTGAGTGCCCATTGATCTTTGTCGGTTCGAGGGGTCTGTTGCATAAGAGTTGCACAAGTGCAATAAGCCTAAACAAAGAAGTAAGGGAAAATTGCCGAGGTGGATGGATGGCAAGGATGCCTGATGGTTTCTGTACTCGTGGGAGGTGGATTGTAGAATGATGAGAATTGAGTCGAGATGCGGACAACCACCCACCGTCAACTCACTGAAAATAATGCCAAAAATGATTTTCTACTTTTACTCTCAATATTTGCCACTGCATGCAAACAAACGTCACATCTCATGTCAAGCTTTTGAACAGAGCTCATGCCAAGTCGTAAAACCAAGATTCTCCGACACGACATGGACTTTTATGCCTCCACAAGATTTGTTCACTTTGTGTTCATGAACAGGGCATGGTTCATGTCCAGTGGAGACGGCGGCGTGTTCAGCAACTGAAGTGGGGGAGTAAAGGCAGCGGCGCGTTGGCCACCCGAGTGGATACGGTTCAGAAGAGGGGTTGAGACAGTTTAACTAGAGCGTTGATAGGGATCGGCTTAAAGGCAACAGTCTACAGTAAAAGCCCTTTAATTCGAAAATAAATTTGGACTAAATAAGAGTCGGTTTTTATTTTTTTTTTAATTTAAAAATTAAAAAATTGCCGTGAATTAAATGACGACATGACTGATCTCAAATTTGTAGAAGTCGGATAAAATCATCAAAATGTGCTCGGACCATAAGAAAAATTGTATTGGGGGAAACCCGGGCAATTCACATCTAGAAGACTTTTGTGTTAGTGAAATAATTTTTCGTTGTAAGTTCTTGCATATTTTCATTAAAAGTGAAGCGTTTTAGTGCAGAGCAAGCTCCCATTAATTCGGAACATTGGTTTATTCGGATGGACTTCCCCCCCAACCACTCCGAATTAACGAGCTACTGTACTTCGTACATAAAGTTATTGCTCGATTTAGCAGTAAGAGCGTCGCATTTAAAGTACAGTCGAACCTCCATAAGTCGAATGGTCACGAGCAAATATTTTGTACAATTTTTGGAATGTTCTAGTTATGGACTGCAAAATATGGGGAATTTTAAGCCACAACGCATTTTCTCCGACTCATAGAAAAATTCGTAAGGATGTTCGTCCCACAGAGGTTTGACTGTATATTGAAGTATTTAAAGCTCTACCTTATATTTCTCTTTGGAATTAAGTAGAGACCACTCTCGAAGGACCAATCTTGTTCATCTCTGTCCTGCTCTATGGCGTGGAAGCCTGGACGGTGCCAAGAGCAGATGAAGAAGCCCATGGTCATTTCGTTCTGCGTTCGATCGTTGGACCTGTTTTTATGGAAGAAAATTCCAGCATGAACTGTACGTACTGTAAAGCAACATGAGCCTAGCCAGATGTCTACGGATTCAACGCCTAAGATGGCTAGGCCATGTAGAGCACATGCTCCAGCCCGAAGAGTCTTCGACTCCGAGCCAGTGGGACAACGCAATGGGAGGACGCCCACGGAACCGATGACGCGCACAAGTGGAGAAAGACCTCAACCAACTTGGCGTGCGACAGCTGGCTAACGATCGTCCCAACTGGAGAGGTTAGTTGGTTGAGGCCCAGGTCCACCCCGGCCTGAAGCGCTGCTAAAAAAGAAGAATATTTGGAATCAAAGGAACCACATGAGTGTAGGAGGACCTCAACCAACTCAGCGTGCGACATTGGAGGCAGATGGCTAACGATAGTGCCAGCTGGAGAGGCTAGTTGGTTGAAGCCCAGTTCCACTCCAAAGAATATTTGGAGTCAACTTTTTGGGTCATGCCGTGGCGGAGCGGGTTGGTGCGTTGTACCACCTTCAATCATAAATCCCTGCTCTTACTGAGTCACTGACAATGCGCAACGAGCATTCCAGTCTAAAAAAATCTTCTCAAACTTCGCCCTTCGTGGTCGGCACAAAACAAAGGTCCAATCCACGTGGATTGCTGTATAAGCTAGACTCAGGTCCACCCCGGAGTGCCACCCCACCTTAGTGAAGATGTTTGATTTCATTACAATCCAATGACCGAAAATTTATTTGTGAAAAACGTCGGTAGGGGGCCTGCTAATGAATTAACCAGAACACATGGACCATTGCGATACCCACAGTCAGACTACTACTACTGACCGACCACTGATAGTGTCGTTAATTTGATCCCAATTGCAAATGCTGATAAAAGCGTATGACTAGTGCTTACACTGGGATTCGAACCGAAAGTTTACGTAACAAACAGCGCCATCCAGTCGTTAAAAGAAAACGTAACAATGTCATTGAAAGACTTTCTGATATCTACGATTTTGTGTCTAATATCCGCACAATTAACCTCTTCTAGTTCAGTGCACTCCAATGCACTCCTTCCTTCTTTTGGGTACTCTCTTGGCCCAACCTTCGGCCCATTTCATGCCAACCTTGACAGTATACTGAATTGGGGAAAACCAATTGAGTGGAAATGAATGCTACTTCAAATCAATGCTGCCTGCTGTCATTTAACCAAAGCTTGTCCATGAATGACACCTAAGTCGATGATACGGAAAAACCTTCATATCCTTGGTGTCTGCTATGCGAAGCGCACATATGCTGGGGGAAGTCTTCGTTTTCTCAATCTATATAAGAAATTTCACACGGGATTTCATTTGGCTTCGATATATGGGTCCTATATCCGAAGCAAGTTTGATTTTAACGCTCACTTGTGGCCAGATGGGCAAGCTGGGGGCAAGCTGAATCGAGGGACAGGAATATCGGGAAGTCCTGCTTGTCACTGTTTTGTCAGCTATCTGAACAATTGATGCTCGAGTGGCCAATTGCATTCTCCTGCTCCATGAGTTCACCCGCGATAGCAGTCCTATCAGGATTGCTAATTAGTGCACCTTTCTCTTTTTACTGCTACAAGTTCGGATTCAACCTCTGCTCCTACCCTAGCCTTGCAAAAAACCTAGTTAATCTGACAGTTTCACATGAAGAGCAGGAGCTTCAAAAAGGCATTCCCTTTCGAAGTCTCTAAAAACTTTTTCTAAGACTAGAGCATTGAAAGAGAATAATGCCCAGGCAAATGGTGACTGGACTACTTTTGAAAACCAACAGAACCGGGGGCACTACTAACCAAGGGCAAGCACTTAACCAACTGAGCCCTCCAGTCGTTCTTTTCCAGTTTAAGTCTTAAATAGACCTGTGAACACAATTAAACCAGCAGTTTTTCGGTATACTATATACCCTTGTTGTTAGGGTATGAAAATGGAACCTTGAGGTACACGCTCTACGCCCGGTCGACATGCACTATTAGACCAGCAGTTTTTCGGTATACTTAACAACAAGGGTACGTAAATGGAACCTTGAGGTACACCGATCAGTCGGATAATCGCTCTACGCCCGGGCCCCACGCAAAGCGATACATCGTTGGCCAGCATCTTATCAGTTTTCCAAGAGCAAGCAAATCGAAAGAGAAAACTCAAGTTTGTCCGATGATTGATACGATTGCCGACTTAGCACGGGTCGAGGTTTTACATAAATTAATTTCCATCTGAGGCACTCGGCCTCAGAAATCATAAGAAATGAATAAAACTGAAAACAAAGTCTTTAATCGTCGAAGCTTCAACAAGTTCTACCATAGCCGCCAACAGGAACCCCTTCGATCGGGGCCATCGAAAGATAAATGCGTCTGCCAAATGATTTCTCCCGATTAGGGTCAGTTCAGAGAGAGAGAGAGATGGATCGACAACCAATCATCATCACTCGAAGCCAATCACACGGCGGACGTCCCAAGTCTGGATCATTAGGGAGCACGCCTCTCCATTGTCTCCGGCAGACAATAAGTGCCATTATGCTTCGGTCTACATCGTGAATATGATAATTAATTACGTACCTCGGCAGTGCACCACGGCGTGGATGCAGGTTACAACTTCATTCGATAGACGTTCGTGAATAAATTAATTTGAAATTTTCCCAAATCACGAATCAATTGAGAATCGAACAGTTCAATAGCCGTAACTAATCTCACTTTCCATAAATGAATATCGAGACCCGGTGAACCCGGCCGGAGCGACACAATAAATTCTGAGGTACATGAGTGTAACGGCCGTGCCTTGATCTACCCTAATCGGCTGTAATGCATGGATGCGGAGAAATGACTCCAATCCGGTCGACCAGTTTTGCGGCAGATCGGGTTCCGTTTTGTGAATGTGTTCAGGTGAAAGATACATTGCTGCAGAGGGCAGTAAGTCAAGCGGAGAGATGAGGCTGCTGTCGATGGGGGATTATTGTTGTTCGATTGGTTGTCTTGTCGGGGAGCTTCATCGAAGCTGGAGGCGTATTGCGAGTGCATTTTCAAGGGACTCCTCAACATTTGGTTGCGTCGTGGTTTTCGGGAATTTGTGTGGAGCGTCACAGCATTGCTCTGTCGGACACTACCCGCTTATTGATGTCATTTCAACAACCTCTGAGACCGAATCGGGACTGCTTTGAATTCAGATGAGCGACTGGTACTAGCGTCGCACGTCCTGATCAGAACTCAGATGTCAGTGGAAGTTTGACACACACAGGACACTGTGAACGCCAGAAGGTCTGGTCTCTCCCCCAAGCAACTTGTGCAAGGCACATCCTCATGACGAGGACAGCGAGATCGAACCATGGATTCTGCATCTGTCCAAGTGCTGGCCATGTGGAGTTTAACAAATATGCAGCTGAGATTATTATGTCAGTAATATGTTCGCCCTTACTCACAGCACTCTTGAGCGACATCAGACACAATGCGCTGGATTCTCTTGAAAGGAACGGGGTCAGTGCCTGCCTTGTGAACGCCATAAAATGATGGCAAATGCTGCGGACCACCAGAGTTCAGAGTCGTAGAGGGAACGCGGTTGCAACACTCAGGCAATCAAAAGTTCACAAGCACATGTGGGAGCTATGGGGACTTGCAACGGAGTGGAAGTGTTGTCATGCTTAATCGAAGCAGATGTTTAGATCTACGATTTTCTGATGGAATCATCGTCGTACGTTACATCACCAGAGACAGCCTGATATGCTGCTACAAACGAGGTCTTAATAGGGGGTGCTCAGTAATTCACGAAACATTATAATGTTGCCCAATCCGTAAGAGATAAGCGAGGATAGTGTTTGAGAAGCAAACATAGATTCATACATTCCTGCATTCTAAGCTTACTCATATTCATACTTTGACGATTCCCATGTTTTCCTACACTCATACATTCCCACAGACAGACCGTCTCACACTTCTATCCAAACTTGATTCCCCCTTAGTCTTTTTTGAATAAACAACTCCACTTGTGATTTGTAAGTGAACGAAGCAAGTTTTCCAATTTCATTTTCCGCGATCGGTCAACTCACCGATTACACCAACTTTTGTGCGTCTCCTGTTATCGATCAACCCATCGGTTGAGTCAACATACAAAGATCGATCAAGTCATCGGTTGTGTAATCAGATGGAGATATCCAACTTCGGCCATCTTTACCCCTAGTCCGTGTCGGCATTGCGCCTCAAAAAATAAGAGTGTAGTAGAATCAACTTGCATGTCACACATACTCTTACAAAATTCCCGGCTCCACCACGTATCGTAAGGGCAAGGGAGTTGGATATCTCTATCCTCCACTATCTCTGAATGTAGTCTTAAGCGTTGTACACACGAGCACGAATTTTCAGATATAAAAAAGTTTTTCAATTTCAAAGAAGACTGCGTTCTCTTTGCTGTGACAAGACGACAGTTGTTCATGCATTATACGTCTGACCTTTCAGACCAGCAGTTGTTTGGTATAGTTAGCAATAAGGGCCAGAAAATGGAACCTTGCGGTACACCTATCACTTGAGGGATTGCTTTATTCACATCCAATGTGGTCCTGTCTTGACCAGAACATTGAAGAGTTTGGGCAATCAACTGAACAAATAAAACTCAAGATTTTTCGGTGATTGTAGGAACTGTCACAACTGAATACGCGATCCACAAAATTACGAATAAAAAATTGGTCTAATTTTGCTTTAGTTCGTGAGTGGGTAATATATAAAAATGTGGGTGGCGCTACAGCCCGACTAGCTCCTCGGCAGCCACTCGTCTTAAGCGTGCTACTGTCCTCTCACGAGTGGCAGGGACCTACAGCTTCTATGCCAACTCCGGAACGGCCAATTTGAAAAGCTTTTTTTAGGCAGTTGTACGATTTGAGCAGTAACAGTGACTCGGAGGAGATGGGGCCGTAAGAATTATTTTGCTTGTACCGGGAATCGAACGTGTAGGCTCAAGTTAACCCACCAACCCACAACGCCACGACAGCACAATAGGCGCCGATCGAAACTAAGCCGAATTTAAGAAAACGTTTTACTAGGCCTTTATCAGATGGGTTTATAAAGCAACCCATCGTCATTTACATTTTAAAGATCATTTAATGTAAATGTTGACCACGAATTAGTGGTTTTAAGTGTTTCTTACGGATTACGGAGTCAAATTTTGAGCCTCTGTCGAGGATATTGGCTGGTACCGCTACACACATTTTCGACTCAGGCCTAGACGAGTGATTGAGCCAAATACTACTGATTTGTGTACTTACGTCGTAGCTGCAGACATATCGCACACTTAAAACAAAAGTGGCACTAAACGAAAGCCCTAATTCAATATTCAAGTTTTAGACATAATTCGGTTGTTGATAGCTCTAAACTATATTCGCTTTTCCATAAGGCGGTGCTATATATTTGGTACTGTGAAACTTCTCTATAGCGGACAGTTGCGGGACCATCATGATTGTGTATTATACACGGGTGTCCGTTCTGAAGGGGTTGAAATACACGAATACCTTCATTCCGGCACCAAGAAGACTTGTCCGTAGAGAGAGGTGTCCCCTGTAGGGGGGTGTCCGTAAAGAGAAGTTTTACTGTATCTTGTCCGTTAAGTAGGGGTTCCGTTGTGAAGGGGTTGAAATACACGAATACCTTCTGAAGAGGTATTCTCCCCTCTTCAGGGGAGTGTCCCCTGAAGAGGGGTGTCCGTAAAGAGAAGTTTCACTGTATCTATTGTACATATGGTAGTGGTGTTTATGGGAGCCTAGATGCCGCTAAAAAGTGTACCATTTTGTATAGCGCCACTTTTGTGTTCAACGTACTATTTGCCACAGAGCACAAAAAAATGCAAAAAGTTGTGGATGCCAGTGAGGAGAAGACATAATAAATGTACCGGTTCTACATCGGTAGGTCGAAACAAAAGTCCTATTTTCCCATACTTTTGGAGTCAACGACTGGACGCTAAGCGAAACAGCGTGAATGCCAATGTTCCACCCGAGGGGTCTTCGAATCCGAGCCTCATCATCCAAGAAGGAGAAGGACACCGAATCTCCGGTAAGGGGACCAAGGTGTTTTTGGTCTTAATGACTGGAGGCAGCATGAAGAGGGTCAACGATGGATGACAGCCATTCCTCATGCCCAGATCCTTCATGTCAGCAACTACACATGGTAGAGCTTCGAAGTGACATTTGCCACACAGCAGAAGAAATCAATAACCCCTGTGACATGAGCGAAAATAGAACCATCAGCTCCAGGACAACTTTTTTCTTTCTGATAGCACTCAGACTCAAAGGCTAAGTCAACTGCGAAGGGTCTATTTCGAGAATTCAGAGGAAAAAGTAAAAATCAACAAGTGATTTTCTGCCCACGCAAAAGCTCGCTTATTGCTTCAACGTGTCGTTGAGCACAAAATATCGAGCGTGTTGCTGAGAGTTGGCTTGAGAAGCTGTCTTCTGAGTGTTCCCAACCAGGAATTTGTAACAGAAGCCAACACCTGCGTCAATGCACTTGACAATTCATCCGCACCAGACCACATCTTCATCGAAACCAACCCAGTGGACGACCCTACACGACACCCCAGAACGGCCGAAGAAAGTGCGAAAATTATTCAACGTAGCCCAACGAGGAGAGCAGCCGGAGCTGACAGTATTTCAAATTTCGTCCGGAAGCGAATGCCACAAGCGGTGATCATATTCCTCACCATCGTCATGAACAGTTGTTATTTTCCTCGGAAGTGGAGAGTAGCAAAAATTGTTGCTGTACCAAAACAAGGGTTTCCCTGTGTTTTAGGATACAGGCCTAGAGTATAAGATCCTGGAGTAGGGCGAAAACTTAAGTGATGGTCCACCAACCTTAACACCATTTCGGACATGCAATAAGGATTCCAGGAGAAATGTTTAACGCTACATCCTCTAATGAAGTTCCACCACGATGTTGTAGCTGCGCTGAACAATAACGAGGTCACCGTCGCCTGCTTCCTAGACGTCGAAAATGCCTTCGATACGGTCTGGGTTGAGGGATTCATCTACAAGCTGAACCAGATGGGATTCCCCTCCAACCTCATCCGAATAATTTATGGCTTTCTGCATTCTATGTCTCAGCTGAAGGCAGCAAGTCAACAGAGCGGAGAGCCAAGGCGGGTGTTGCACAGATATCCGTGGCTTTTCAACATCTACACGGCAGATCAACCACATCCAAGTGAAACAGTGAAATGGTGTACATTTGCAGAAGACTTGCTGACTAATGGCAGCTCGACGTCACCACAAATAGTCGCGCGAAGGGTCGAAATTAAAACAGCGAACAAATTTGGCTACTATACCAAATGGGGTATTCTTATCAATCGGTACTTATGTGCTTAAAGAGACCATTCTGAGGTGAATGCAGATCAGCTGACAAGTATCGACGCATAAAGATAGCGCTCAGTGACGGTACATAGGTATGAACGTGCCAAAAGGTCTATTATCTTGGCGGCTTTAAGGAAAGGTTGAAGTTCAACGCCCATTTAAAACTGACCCTTAAGAAGGCCAACTTAGGCTTCCATCGCATCTATCCCTTGATGCGCAACCAAAATGGATTAAGCCAGGTGAGTAAGCTGCTGCTCTACAAGCAACTTATACGACGGCACACCATCTCTAAGACCAGCATGCGACTGCGAATATGTACCGAACTCACCTTCGACAGGGACCGTCAAAGCACCACAGCCAACAAGAAGCTTTAGAGCCAAGCACACACCATCCCCCTGCATGGTGACACTGTTCACAAACCAGCTACTAGACATCAACAACCATCCTAACGAGGCAATCAGGACGCTAAAAAACACTATTCCCGGACAAAGCTACATCAACGCGCGATATCGGCTAAACGAGCAGAACATTTCAACGGCTTCGAACCACGACCTGCATGGACTCAATCAGAGCAGCGATAGCAATCATCATCGAGGCTAAAGCGGCGACTACACCACCACCCCATCCCAAGAGGATCACCACGGACACGTGGATTTGAACAACACGATGTAAGCACCAGCCATTGCAGGATAAAAAAAAAATAAACAATAAACCGACAACAATACAAAATGTTAAATTAAACACCGTACATCAGTTGGGCCCCTATTGTTGAGCCAACACCCTAAGCCTAGTTGTAATTGCAATTGTAGAAGATGATGTTTCTGTTTGATACAATTTTTAAATCGCTGAATGCTCCTAGGAATGTTTTCCAGTCTCATAGTCAGTTGCTTCTGAGAGTGTTCAAATGCAGGCGTCTCTTCAATCTTTTTCATTCCTCATCGGGCGTCGGTCAAAATGATTCGATTTGAAAAATCTGCACCCACTTGTTGTTGTGACCCAGCCCAGTCTTCAGTTCTAGGCAAACATCAACTATTCGAGACGTAATCACATTCACAGCTGATTGTGACAGCGACTATGAGGGACCTTTTGACAGATCATTCCGAATTTTTGAAATCATTTAAATGACGTTCTTGGTGGGTCTCAGAAACGGAAAGAGGTAGAAGTCGGTAATCTGAAAAATGCGTGACTTCTGGGTTCAACTGACTGCAATTGAGGGAACAGCTGACAAATGGGGTTGCCATTCAAAGTATGCATTGACGCACTGCCTATGTTGCGCTATAACGCTAGCACTCATAATTATGTTCGCCGCCTGAAGTGCGGCCAATTGCCGTACAGCGAGCTTTTCCTAAATTTAGTCAATCATTGTATTGTTTGGAGTGGCCTGAGACCCTCCAAAAAAAAAAAAAGGCGAAGAAACTCAGTTTTTAGGTTAGACTTGTTGTACATTAGAACAGATAAAAAAAAAACGGGCAACATTGTGGTTAAAAAACTATGGAAGGCAGTAGTTGTTGGTGTGACGGTGAGATTAGGAGTTCGTTGACAGGACAGACACCAGCATGACACGGAGTATCAAGACTCTGAAATCAAACGGGGAAACTATGGTCTCTGTGTTGGTCCTCCTCCCTTCGTTGTCTCCCATCAGCACGAATAGGGCCCGTGTATGAGCGTCAGTTCGGCAAATGAAGTCAACCATGGCGCTTGGGATAGGCCTGCAAGCCAGGTGCTGGGAAATAACTCCAATTAAAGCACTGTTTTCAAAAGGCGCCCGCATTCTTGTGGCAGTCCCGCTTTCCGATGTGTCTGTGTCAAGCAGGCTACAGCCGTGAGGGAGGCACCTGTGTTCAGGAAATCTATATGCACGTCGTACGCACGGCAACTTTGCTCTATTACACATTTGAATCCGAAAAAAGGCAGAGTTTCCAAATTCGTGAGCTTGCGGAATAGGGTTAAATTTCAAAATTTGAATTTTTTCTTCACTCAAATGACACTCAGCTAGTTGTAGCGTCACACAAAGAATGAAGAAGGATCATATTTGGCCAAGTCGCCCTTCAGTGGAGTCTTCAAAAATGTCCCTGAATCGTAAGAGAAACTACACCAAAACAACCAGCATCCTTGAATTCCAGTCTCAATAATTGGACACAGAATTCCCCACGAAATCCTCACTGAATCAACACGTGGCAAGAGGAGAACAATTCTCGCAACTCGGAGCCTCAACGAAGTTCAGTGACCACAAATGAACAAAATATTTCACACTCCCTACAGAGAGTCCAAGCATTCAGCTCCCGCGGCCCCTTCCCTGGGGGTGACCTGCTGGCATTCTCTTTTCCAGAATCCAGAATCAGCATCCACTGCTCGTAGATCGCACAGAAATTTATGCAAAAAATTATTTTCTCGCACAAATTCATATTTGAAAACTTGTTCTCGTGAATATTTTAAGTCCCAGCATGAGAATGCCGTCACCATCTATTTCGCTGTACACACGCAGAAAAACCACACAATTGGAAGCACACACATTTGCGATTGATTTTGAATCGGCACACGCGGTGTGGGTCACTTGCGCTGGCAGTGATTGGCTCCCAGGTCACCAGAGCAGCTCGTTACTGACCTGATCCCGTTCGCGAATCAGCGAATCACAAAGGAACACTGCATTGATGCCACTTTCACCACATGGAGTCTCCCATATTGTGTGCCTCGCTCCAACAACTCGAAAAAAAAAAAAACGAAAAATGTCAAGTACCTCAAAGATAAATCCCCCGAAGCGAATAGATACGCTGAAATCAGAAAAACACTACACCATCGAATCGATTCGATTGAAAAACTCTGAAAAACACTCGAAATTCAAGGCGTTCACAGTGAAATATCCCGACGAAGACACACAACTGCACAGGCACTCGCTCGCACGCGTTCAATTCCGACCGCTTGTCGTTATAAACTGGCCTGCCTGGCCGAGGAAAGAACATAAATCTAATGCACAAGCGGAAAAGCAACAACGACACACAGAAAGGAAATAAAAACGAATCTCGGCGAGAGCGAATCCATCGTCTTCGTTCATCAATGGAATGCATGCAGCGGTCCCATAGACACACAGACACACACTCCACCGCTGCCACCACCACCAGCGCAGCACGAGCAATGGACATACATGAGGTGAGATGGCCCGAAACCCACCCAGTCCCCCCGCACGAAAGCCAAAGCGTAGCCAAGCCATTTGGCAATTGGAACGGGCTGGCGACGCTCTCTCAGATACACAGATTCACAGACACACTCGTGCACGCTGCCGTGCTCTCTGCAATCCGAATCCATTGTTCGTTGCCGTCAGGGGCATTGTCGGCAGGCGGGTTGGTTTGCTGGCTTCCCCATCAGAATTCGTCGCGGAGAGCGATACTTGTAGAACGTGTCGATGCACCGCTGTGGCTCGAATCTGTTGCATTCGGCAGTGCGTGTGGGTGAATGCGCGCGCGTGTGTGTGTGTGTGCCCGAGGAGAGAAACCGGACTTTCCCCTTGTGTGAGTGGCTGGCGCTGGCTGGGGGAGCCTGGTTCTCCGAGAGCGAGAGAAGTCGACTAGCAACTGGTGGTTCGTTCTGATTCACGGTGTTCCGGGTGGGTTCCGCTCTGACTGTGGTGGTGGATGGTAGGGTAGGGCATGCTATGTTTGGCTGTGGAGTTGGTTGCGTGGACCCGTTTTTTTTTGTTTTGGAGACAAGTCTGATTTGATTGTTTCAAGGACGTCTTGATGAGACTAAGAAAATGGGTGCAAATCGGTTACTATTGCCGAAGTCCTATCGGGGAGTTAGTACTTCTTACGTCGGACCCGTAACCCTTAGCGAATGGTACGTCTGCAAACTTGCTATTGACAGCGAGACGGAAGTGAATATGGGATTGTGATGTCGATGAACTCTGCGGTAGGTGATGATGGTAACTGATTGGGCGCCAATTGTAACTTCGAAGCACAGTCGCCGGAGAATAGCTGAAAGGGAGCTGTAGGGTTCTGGGTAGCGGGGTCGACACTGACCTAGACTCAACTAGGTCCTGCAGACACCATAGTGAACCCTATGGGTGAAAGATGCCCGCTTCGTTGGAGCACAAGCCCAAGAAGTGATCAAAATTCAACAAGCTGAGTCATACATAAATGTACTTCTAAAATTGCAATACGATCACTTAATACATATAGAAACTTAATACGGTGTCGATATGACGGACAGTGCATTGCACTGAATTGGTGATGGTCCCTTAGGGAGGATAATGGCTTATTGTAGTCTCCGTGACGGTACACACCACGAACTCAAACGTGTCTGTACTTCACTTCTGATCCCACCGCAACATCTCTCAATTCCAAGTCCACATTGGAAGCTTTTTCTTAGAGACGAACGCCCTTCGAAGCGATGTCACCATGCGGCATCTGTGTAACCCAATAGTTGGACTGATTTGCGGAAGATAGAGTCTTTCGCAATTAATGCTCCCCGCAGCATTGCCTTTGTCAGTAACTGGTTAAAGGATTCACACACTTGTCTTGAACCGATCTACGCGGTGCATCGCATATGCGCCTTAGCGTGGTGGGACTCCAAACAGATCAATTTTTGCCTGGAAACCCAATTTGCCCGTCGAGTCTTCTTCAAGATTTGCTTCGGTGCACAGTGGACCCGCAGTGGAAATAAATTCCCGAAGAAGTGATATATTTTTCTTGGCCAAGTTGTCGATTCTACAAATTTGAAAACCTAGAGAGCCAGAATTGTGTTGACCTTTGCCGATCCGTTTGGCTGTACCGTTATTTCAAAGTTGGGAAATTCGAAATTCACAAACATGGACGTGTTCAATAACCAACTTTGACATGGCATATTTCCTAAAAATAAACTACTTGGAACTCTAAGTTATAAAAGTTAAATTTTAAGGGCCGATGCTGAATGTGAACCAGGCCTAAACGTCAAGTTTGTTTCTGCATTTCATTTGACATTTCTCAATTTCTGATTAACTCAATTTGAACCATGGAAAGATACACAATCGAGCAACGCGTTAAAGTTATTTAGGCTTATTATGAAAATGGGCGTTCAAATCAAAATGCATATCGTGCACTTCGGGATTTTTTCGGTCAATTTAATCGTCCGAATGTGCGTACAATCGGAAAAATCGTGCAAAATTTTGAGCAAACCGGGTCCGTAGGAGATGTGAAAATATCAGGGCATGCTCTTACAGCTCGTACTGCAGAAAATACTTCTGCTGTTAGCGATAGTGTGGCTGAAGAGCCGTCCACCTCAACTCGTCGTCGTGCCCAACAATTGCACCTCTCACTCTCGTCGTTGATGAACATTATGCATAAAGACTTGCATTTACACGCTTACAAGGTGCAATTGACTCAAGAACTAAAGCCTCTTGACCATTTCAAGCGTCGTCAATGGTCAGAATGGTGGTTGGAAATGGCAACAGTGGATGATCAATTTTCGAAGAAAATCATCTTCAGAGATGAGGCACATTTTCACCTCAGTGGATTCGTCAATAAGCAGAATTACCGCATTTGGGCTAATGATAATCCAGGAGTGATTGTCGAAAACCAATGCACCCACAAATAGTGACTGTTGCTGGTGCGGTTTGTGGGCTGGCGGCATCATCGGGCCGTATTTTTTCCAAAATGAGAAATGAGGCCGGTCAGGCAGTTACTGTGAATGGTGTTCGCTATCGTGAAATGATAACGAACTTTTTATGGCCCGAATTGGAAGATATGAATGTGGACGATATGTGGTTTCAACAGGACGGTGCCACTTGCCACACAGCTAACGAAGCAATGGCTCTTTTGCGCGGCAAATTCAATGACCGTGTTATCTGACGTGGTGGCGATGTCACCACCGTTGGATTTTTTCCTTTGGGGTTATTTGAAAGAAAAGGTGTACGTCGATAAGCCAGCAACAATTCAAGAGCTAACGGATGAGATAATTCGGCACATAAACGGCATAGAACCTCAATTATGCTTCAGCGTCATCGATAATCTGGACCATCGGATGGAGGTGTGCCGCCGAGGTCGCGGCGGCCATTTGGCCGATATTTTATTCCATACATAATGGAACCATACCAATATTATCATAATAAAAAGAAATGACAATAATTTCCTAAATAATTTGTGTTTTATGCAAAATCAACATCGGCCCTTAAAATTAAATTTTTTTTTAAATGGCATACACTTGGCCTTCAAAATGCCTGTCAACCGTTTTTCATACTGCTTGCCAATTTTGTATGCGAAGCTTACAATCCTGGATTGCATATCTAAGACCTGAACCGAAAACAAAAGATTCGCTTCTACTTAGTGATGAAGCGCAAGCCTTAATATACTACATTGCTTTGGTTCTTTAATTCTAAATAGAACGTATGTTACCAACACTTGTTTAATTTATTTATAAAAATAGTGCTTACAACTTTGTTTTGAATCCCAAGAGTCATGGACAATAATAAATAATTATTTTATTAAACAAAAATAAGTTTTTTGTGTTTATTTTTTTAACTTAAGATTACTCTGTTACCCGATGAGCTACAGCAACCGTTTGATCTCGTGGCAATTGTCCTATGTTTCAATTAAATCAGTCCACAGGACCAAAGTTACAGATCTATTTCCAACTCTCCCACACAACGGGACCGGCTGTGGGCCGGATGTCGAACTTAGGCCGAGAATAGGGGAGAACGAGAATGGGGCTGCTATTGACTACCACACTTAGTCCATTTCAATACCCCTAGTGACTACTATCGAAGATTGACCACTCCGTTCGATCCTTACTGCAAATGGTGACTGGAACAGATTTGGAAAACAGACACAAGCGTATTTAGTTTACTTTCACTGGGGGACCCCACTAACTGCGCCATCCAGTCGTCTAGGGAACATTAAGCCGCTACATATGCACCCTTCTAAGGAAAATGATCGCGTTTTGTTTGTGGGAGGGGCTGATATTCCATCATATCCTTTAGATGATCTGGTCCTTACGGGAACATCGCCACCGGTCTTGAAGAGCTCTGATGACAAGCCGTCTAAGCCTGCTGCATTTTGATTCGTCAGCATTTTGCTCCTTCTCTGATTGCATCCATGTGAGTCATCGAACCTTTCTTTGGAGAACCTTTGCAAAATAGAACTCGACAGCCCAGCGGCAGCCAGACATCAACAGACCAGGAGAAGTCGTCTGGAATTTGCAGAATAAACGATAACATACAGAGAAAAAACCAGATTTGACTGCATTGCCTACGAAGATCCCGTCTATTTACAACACAGTATCCCGTCACACAAATGCCACAAATGAGCAAATGAAGAAAATACGTTGTAATATCACGGTTAAGTAAAAAAAAACTTTATGATGTTGCACTCCATCAATTTTCATTCAAAATGTATGAAGGTCCAGCCAGACCTATTCCTCTGATGGGAAGGTCTTAAAACATCCATTGACAGAAGGCTAAGCAAAAAGTCCCTTCTCACCAACTGCTGAGACTGGATGCCACCGATTTTTGGGCCGTTGGGCACGGGGCATGGATTACTGAAGTTGAGAACTCTCCCCACGTGGTCGTGGTCTGCTTTCTAAGCCGATTCCTGACACCACCTTGAAACAGACGGCGTTTCATCGTGTCGTGCATTGTTGGTGAGTCAAATTTTCTGATTTCTGCGCAGACTTTCATGTGAACCTTTTCTCAGGAGTGGAGGGTCATGCTGGTGAGCCGAATTTGATTTACATTCAAGTGCCGTCCGACCAGCAGCCATTGTGGCCACGTTCCTCTGGCCACCATTCCACCCTCAACACCTCCTCTTAAGCCACACAAGGGCACTAAATGCTGAAGTATTCACCGAAGAATTGACCAAATTAGGAAGGCCATGCCGGCAGCAGATGCCTGCACACACGAAACGAATCCGAATGTCGCATCGAAATCCAGAGAGACGAAACCAGTTCCGCAGACTAATCCCGTGTGTACGCAGCACTGTCACCGCGCACAGCTCACCTTTGATTATGTTAACCCAGGTGATGGTATGTGGACTTCTCTGCGGCTAGCTGGCATTCTGGCATTCGTGGCATGTGATGAGAAAGACTTCTATTCTTTCCCATTCTTCGGGCATCTTCTCCTTCGCACCTTCGTCTAGCTGAAGGTGGACGGTGTGCATGTGTGTGTTGGGATTGCACTTATTGATCTCGCACAATGTGCAAACGGTTCGTCTGGAAGCGGTTTGTATTTGCCCCGGGCTCAACGCCGGCGTTGGGGGTCTGCTGGTGGTTGGTGGCTGGTGGCCATGAGAACCTGGTTATTGCGGATTATGTTGGCTTATGCTGTGGCTGGCGAACACTGCAACGTCGTCTGGAGGTGTGAATTGTAACTGCAGCCCCACACACAGCCACCCGGGCCATAGCTTCAGGTGTGTGATTACCTCTTGTGGTCCGTGAGGAGAATCTGAGAATGAAATAGGTGAGGACTTAAGCAAAGCTATGCCGGCTGGTGTGTATGTGGGTATTTTGTGGCAAATATTGAATCAGATTGAAGGTACGCTGGTGACCCAAATATATGGGACATGCACCTGGACCAGCGGCCTGTGTGTGCGCCCTCGGGGAGCTTAAGCAAATCCAATGGGAAAGCATACGAGTGCCATCAATTTTGAAGTCGAGCACTCAATGCGGTACAGGGAGGCGAGCAATGAATGGGAACAGCTCTGTGGAAACCCATTGAGGAAACTAACAGCGCTGAGTGGGCTATCAATTTCGACCGCACCTGGCTACAAGCGTATAATTGTCTGCTGAGGAAGTTATGGCTAAGCTCATGGGGCGCAGTCTGCGGAAGTCTTTATTGCGCAGTGTTGAGGACTGCTGCCATTCGCTCGCATGATTTAGGACTAATTTGTGGCAACACTTAAACTGGCGCCCGACAGAAAACTACCCAAAAATGTGCTCGAAGTGATGGGTCGGTGTTTGGAGGTTGCATGGAATGTTGAAATGGACATTTGTCCTGTCCCCTCTTATCCGATTGAGTGCCTCCTGTGAAAACGAGACAGAGATGAATAGACCGGCATTTAACAGAATATTACGTGTCGTCCTAATCTCAATCAGCTTCCCCACGCGGTCAACCAGTCTCCCTCACGGTCACCTGCCAGGAACTACATCTCATTTCGCTTAGCCAACTTTTTCCTCGCCATTCCCTCGCCAGCCATACTTCCACTGCGGACTTGTTGCATGTTTTTTTTTTATTTCCCTCGACTGCAACAAAGGATTAGCATCTCCGACATTCAGTAAGCCATCATCCACCGTTGCGTCGAATAAATGAACAAAGCAAAGTCCATGCCAACTAACGTTTTCATTAAATCCGAGTTACTGTGAAGCCATTCACGACTCCCACACAACCGTCCTCTCAGCGCAGCACTTCGTTCCCTTGTGACGCCGAGGAAAGATGCTGAAGGCGAGGTGAGCATCTGCACCTCGCCGGGGGTAGTGGGCTCCGTGTGCTGGTTGTTCCTAAGCGGATTTACATTTTTATTACCGTGGAAACGCTTCATCACAGTGAGGTTACATCTCTCCTTGTACGGGTAATTCAGTTGCGTGTATCTGCATTGTTGCAGGACGGCGCGTCGGGGCACCTGTATCTGCCTGGATGCGGTAACCGCTGCAAGTACCGTAGTTTCATCTATTGACGCAGAAGTGGAACAATTTGAATACTCGTGTAATTTTAATGAAGTTATGAGTTCGCAGGAGCTGTTACTGGGGAAGTGCCAGATAAGTGCAAGCTCGGGTGGGAGTTGACTTAAGTGGAGCCGTTAGACTGGTGATCATTGTTAGAGGCTGCCTTTGTTCCCTCATTCAGAAGATACTTTTCATAACTTTACGGAGCTGTAGGGACTTTGTCAGGAATGAGTAGGAAAAATGAGGAGGACCGTGTAAAGGGTGAGAACAAATTAAGTAAAAAATTAATTAAGAGTTTCAAGTCTACTCCACATGAGTTAAGTTGGGTCTTTTGCTTGGATGTTGAGGAGGAAGTACGTTATCCTTCGATTTCAACGTGTCATTTCATGCAACAGTGTGCTGTCAGTCCATCATTTCCACAATCCCAGTCCATCACTCTATCCGTCCATCAGTGTATTCATCTGTCAGTCTATCAGATCAGTTCATCAGTCCATCATTCTACCATCAGTTCATCATCCCAGAAGTCTACCAATCCATCGGTCCACCATCATTCCATCATCCCACCAGTCCATTCGTCCAACACACCATCACTCCATCATTCCATCATCAGTTCATCATCCATCAGACAGTTAGTCCATCAGTCCATTAGTCCACCATCAGTCCATCGTCCCAGCAGTCTACCAGTTTATCAGTCCACCATCATTCCATCCATCCAACACTGCATCAGTCCATCATTCCATTAGTCCATCAGTTAATCAGTCCATCAGTTCATCACTCCATCAGTGTATTCGTCTGTCAGTCTATCAGATCAGTTCATCAGTCCATCATTCTACCATCAGTTCATCATCCCATAAGTCTACCAATCCATCGGTCCACCATCATTCCATCATCCCACCAGTCCATCCGTCCAACACACCATCACTCCATCATTCCACCATGAGTATATCATCCATCAGACAGTTAGTCCATCAGTCCATTAGTCCACCATCAGTCCATCGTCTCAGCAGTCTACCAGTTTATCAGTCCACCATCATTCCATCCATCCAACACTGGATCAGTCCATCATTCCATTAGTCCATCAGTTCATCAGTCCATCAGTTCATCACTCCATCAGTCCATCAGTCCATTAGTCCATGAGTAAATCAGTCCACCATCATGCCATCATTCCATCAGTTCATCAGTTCATCGATTCATCAGTCCTTCATTCCACCACCCCATCTGCCCATCAGTCCATCCTAGAGCATCTGGCACAAAGATCTTGGCCATACCAGTGGAAATCGAAACCCTGTCATCATCCGGGGGCGTCCGTCAGTGACCCCTACCGGCCCCAGCTATGACGCCATCCATCAATCATCGCCAATTAAAGCCACCAACAGCAATCAGTCGAAAACAAATACCCGCCTAGAAACGACTCATAACTCAAGACCGCCTCAAAGAATCCATTACGGGCCCGGGCAGACAATCACCATAACTTCTGCGCGCATCTGCCGGGCATCCGCAACTCTCGCTCCGCGCCGAACCCATGAGAAGCAGCCACCAAAACAAAAACACATCTCGCAGTGCTGATGCGGGCCAGCAAGAATTCACACCGCGAATTCCACACATGCGTGGTCAATGATCCCAGAGGCAGCGCGATCGTCTTTGTTCGCAGATCATCTGCGCTATGCGGGGAATGCGCGAGAACTCCTGTGCAGCCGTCCAACTGGCCGGGCATACTCGTAATCCGCTCGCTGAAAGGGTCACAACACGGCACGGTACGGTTTTTTGTGCTGCTCCCCCGAAACTGGTTACAAATTGGAACGTTTTCGGGAGAAGAGCATTCAATTCGGACACGCAGGCCTACCTTGTGGTTCCTTTGTGCTTCTTCCGATCGCTTTTTTTTCTCTGCTCCCTCTGAGCGGATCGACAAGGTGGACTGCCTTGCTTTTCGGCACACATAGTGATTTGTTGACGCGGCCAAACATGCAATTTGTGGTGTCCATTGTTCGACCTGAAATCGATGAGCGCGAAGTTGATTCATTGCGTGGGTCTTTGCATGCCTCCCTGATAGTGGTGTGTGGGGTAAGGGTCTCTAATTGAGATCCTATGTAAGTGAGGTGCTCAGCAGGTGGCGACAGGATCGTGGGAGAGGGAGAGGGAGAGGGAGAGGGAGAGGGAGAGGGAGAGGTGGGTACTATTCCATAACCGGCGACCTGGTTCTTTGTGGGACCGAGGAAAAGCTTCGGGTCGACGCTCAAAGTTTAAAATTGCCTCAACGTGGAGTGCCCTATTCGAGAGTAGCGTTCTCTCATCTTCTGGATACTCTTTTCCCACCATTTAACAGCCGTCGCACTCAATTTGAGTTCCCGTCGAATGGCAAGCGATTCCCAGACGTTGCTGCCTCATTCGCATTCCCCGTATAAATAGAATCCCATTTGCAGTTATCCAGCATAATAAACCCCTCGCTGGGAAGCGTGGTTCTAATTGAACTCTTTGGCATCCGTCCAAAGTGCTCAGTCTGCAGTGCCTTCGCTCTTGATCCATAAACCTCGTCGAATTCCCCGTCGCAATTATAAGATGCTCCCATGGAGCGCGCTCCCATTGCCCTGCCTCGAACCGAAATTGTCAGAACTCGTGCAGCACTCTGACCACCCGCGCTCCACCTGGAGATGCGTCCAATTTGCATATCTGCTCCCGTCAAAGCGATGTAATTCGACATCATCCCCAGTGAGCCGATGAGATACTAGCGACGACAAACCCCCTGCTCCATCCACAGGAAAATGGCAAAACGGCGGACCGGAGATGGAATTCTCAGATGAAGACGTTAAGCAGCGCAACTGCACACATCGCCCGGCCGGGAGAGGCGTACGTGTGCGCCGTTTGATGGCTGTGCATGATCCACTCCGGGATGGGGTTATTTATCGCCAAAGGAACTGCCAGCGGCTCGCATCCAGACTCCTCCGACCGACTGGGCCCTGGGCGATTTCCCGCGACTGAAATGGAAATCTATCGTTGCATTGGACTGTTCCGCTGATGCCATCACCCTGCATCCGCCGAAGAAGATGCGGCTGGTAATAAAATTAATTAAATCATCAACATTGTAGCCTGGCTTGTGGGAATTAATTAACGGTGTCCACGTGACAGGGGCAGCGGAGTCCAACGGTCCTCGGGTGAGTGTGATGTTTTTTAATTCAGCTATCGACATGTTCCCGCGGAACATGTGAACTCGGCGGCCGCTCTGTCGCTCTGGTGTGACGTGGATATGGCGCGCCGCATGTTTCGCTTAATGGATTAAGGAAGTGGGATGATGTACAACCTGTACGTCAGGGAGACGCTGTAAATTAATTACCTGACGATGACACGAAAAACCGTACACAAAGTTGCTTGCGAATGGTCGCACATGCCGATGTCATCTTGCCGTGCGGACGAATGTGGGCAGCGGCAACAGTCATGCCATGTTTGCGTGATGAGACTGGACGCAAAGATGCAGCCTTGTGACACAATCTTCGATCCAAGTACGTGGTGCTAAGGCTTTGGTCTGGCAGCCAGAATTGAGCGCACTTTAGGATTATAGACGAGTTTTTTGTTACCCAATTCATCATTATTTGTACTCATTATTATATTTGTGGCACTCCCGTCGCCACTCCCTCCAATGTGATCGACTGCTGTCCTTTCTCCTTTCTGGTTGCTCCCCGTTCATGTGGCAGCCACAGTATTTGAGGAAGACTGGGTGTGGTTCTTTTGGGGCACAGTCGCTGCGCTATAGACATAAGCTGTCATCCTTAGAGCTGGGCCACGAAGCCCTGGAACGAAGCAGCTTCTCAGCTTTACTTAAACGACGAGGTTGGGGGAAGCAAATAGTTCGGGAATGGCAACAGCCTTTTAGCAAATCTTCCAGAATGGCTCCCATCAACTTCTGTGAATGATTTTCGTATCTGATCCAGAGGCAGAAGGGAGCAGTGCACATACTTTTCACCGGCGTTGCGGCGTACTGCTGACGTACTGTCAGCGTCTCCCCGTCGTTGAAGAAAAATACTTGAAATCATTGACCGGGCGCCACTGACAGTAACGTCGTTGCCGCGTTCAACGTTGACTCAAAGTGGTAACAATGATTAAATGAGATGAAAGGTTAAGTTTAATAATGTCGTAACGCAGCCCGTTGCCGAGTGCCATGATTGATGTTGGTTTCCATGGAAAACCATTGGTTTTGAAAAAATATTTGGAAACAGTCAGGGTTAGAATGTAATTTGCAAGGCAGGCTTAGGGATGTGCTTCGCGTAAAAACCCATAGTGCAGGTATTGAACCCTCCTATTCTTTTTCGTTTCCCTCCATGAGGGATTTTGTTTGTTAAAATTAAACTGCTGACGTTACTGAGCCCGAAGTCAACTTAAAACTAAACTTACTCTACTTGTTCTAATCGTTCGATGTCGTTGAACGATGGCCTTGATGTTATTCGGTCCCACGGTGGATTGTCGGCCACGCTCCCACGGTGGATTCTTTCGCTGCGTCTGGCATGCTCGGCCTAAAACGCTGAGCTAGCATCTGGCTGTTCACACAACTTTGCAACTTTGAGAGCGTGTTAACTTGCATGCATATTGTGTTTCCGTTGCCCGGCAGCTGACCTCCTCGTAGTGAGAGTCCGGCAACAGCTTTGCGGAATACGAGTTTATTTTTGGCAGGTTCACACGTTCTGAAAGAATGCCTTTGAGTGGGTCATGCCTGTGGATAGTTCCTTAAATTTGCTGAAGCTTAAGACCGACCTACAGCCTCTTGTTGCTCCTTGGGACAGAGCACCCAGTTGTGATGAACTCCATGATATGCTACATTTCTTCCCCCGGCGTTGGGTTTAAACCGCAGCCATCAGGATGCGATGCGCAACCCCTCTCCTGCCCTTGTGTTCCTGGGACGTGTCAGTATGCGAGCGTCTGGTGGCCGGCCTGTCCCGATCGGCAGCCGGTGGATCGAAGAAACTACGAGCAACGGGGGAAAGTCACGCCATGCACTAACCAGTGCATAAGGCAACGGACGACGCCATCGACTTAGAATAGGAACGTAAAACGTCTTGCCGCTCACAGAGAGATCTCGAGGAAGTTGAGGAAGTTGGATATCGTGGGTATCTCTTTTCTTTTCGAAGCAAAGGGGATCTAGAACTGTGGACCTTTTGGACGGGTGGAAAGTCGTCCACCTCAAATGTCTGCACAAGCGGGAGTGGGGATACTCACAAGTCCCAGGTTGGCAAACAGGGTATTGGAGTGGATACTATTAGGAGGGATGGAGAGTCGGGATCTTAAGGCTCAAGCTTGAAAGGCCAACTTTGGCTCTAGCGCAGATTTCGGATTCCGAGTACTCTGAATTCCTGAATGAAGTTGATGCTGCCCTCGATAGGTTAGCGGAAATGGATTCCTATATCCTGATGGGTGATTTCAATGCTCATGTGGGTGTGGATGTAACGACATGGAGGAGTGTGATTGGGAGGAACGGTGGTTCTCACGGTCCTCACCTGAACACGAACGGAGAGAAGTTGTTGCACTTTTGCTGTGCAAATGGCATGGTCATAATGGGCACCTTATTTCCACACAAAGTCATCCATAAATACACATGTTACAGTCAGAGTCTTCAACAGAAGTCGTTGATAGATCTATTTGTGGTACCATCGAGTGTGAAACGGATGGTTTGCGACGTTAGTGTGAGGAGAGGGCTGAACAGTCAACTGATCATCACTTGGTGTTGTGTACGCTGTGACTCACAGGGAGGTACTTTCTCCTGCCAAGGCGGAAACCAAGAGTGGTTACTCGCATACGGTGGAAGAAACTACAGAACATTGAGTTGGGACTAAATGCTGCGCGGCACATATCTGAAAGGATTGAGCGACTTCCAAATGTTCCGTCGCGTGTAGAGGAAGAATGGCGACTGTCTTCAAGAGCTGTTATTGCCCCCGCACGGGAGGTTTGTCGACTTGGAGTGGCGGCTGGAAGTCCTTAGTTCAAGAAGCCATCAGAGAGAAGAAGAAGTCCTACAGAGACTGGATTCTCTTGGGGGACTCTGCATCTCACGACCGGTTCCCCGAGGCGCGAGGAGCTTGCAAATTTGCTGTGCGAGCAGCTAAAGAGCAGTCTTGGAAGGAGCTCGGCGAGAAGTTGGAAAGCGACCATGGATCTGCGAAAAAGGCCATCTCTTAGCAAACCGCACGAATTAAGTTATAGACCCAATATATATTATAGTACGGTTGGGAACACTAGTCTCGGAACCCATTTTGCTGAATCCACTAAATGCATTCCCTTAACACTTCATTTTGGCATGATTCCCTTTTTATTTCCCCTTCCTCTGAAAATTGTCTGAAGAATTAAAACAAACCGAGACAGCATTCTTTTTCCACATTTGATGTCATCTTTCATTCCGCCGATGCGCTAAGTCACTAGAGTCCTAAACAGAAATAAAACAAAACACACCTAAGGTCGATCAATTTGAAACTGAAAAGTGAACACGTTTTGTATACCGCACTACAAGTCCGCGGTTTGGTTGTAACGAGCCTTCACATCGACGATTTGGCCATCAACCACGGTTGTCAAGGAAATAGTCACTACAAATTGTTGAGTTATGTACCATGGATTGAACAAAGTGCGGAGTGGAGGCTCCACATTAATTGTAAACGAGATGCACTCCCGCCTGTGCAGACATTTGAGGTGGACGACTTTACACCCGTCCAAAAGGTCCCTCGGCATTGTTAGATTCTCAAAAGAACGACGAGGGGTCAAAAATAAAATGTTTTGAATGAGACACAGCAAGACACAGCAAGTACTAAATTGGCACTGTCATACTTTTCTAGTCGATGCAAAAGATAAAGTCAAATGCCGCAAACAAATGTACTTCAAAAAAGCAAATTTTGAACAGAAATATTTTCGCTTATCACTTCAATGTACTGTGAGGAGCTCTACGATTTTTGGAGCTATTCACTACAATTTGGAGACAATTAAGTGGGAACACTGGCTACTGAAAGTGCCACTTTAAGGCGTTATGGCACCCTACAAGCTTAAAGACACAAAAAAGGGTATAATTGTGTTCATTAGAAAGATGAATGACAGCTAACATGGTGCGTTTCATTCTGAGGTGTGTTCGAAGTTGCGCTGAATAAATGCGTTCAACTCTTTCGAAAGGTAAGCAATGCAGCGCTTGTCTTATAAACGCTAAAGTAAATACAACGTACATTTTAAATTTTTTACCAGAGTGTCATATTCAACAGAAATGAAGTATGATATGAAGAGACGCCCAACTTCACAGCTGATTGACCCCTAGTCCGTCGACGGATTTGAGAAGCTTTTAGACAGATGTTCATGAATTTTCGACGGTAATTCACGAAATGACGTAAATGCCGTTCTCTGATTGGTCAATAAATGGTAGTCAAAAATTACAAGGGGCAAGAGAGGTAGAATTTAGGCATCTCTACCACACATCATTTCTAGTTCAAGTGTCACTGCCATTTCCATAAAAACATGTCATAATGTCATAACCACTGCATGGCTTGTATTTTTTTGTCAAACCCTGACAACGAAATGCAGTCGATTTCAGAGCACAATTCATTTAATATTAATTTGGGCCGATCCCGGCGGTACTGCAATACCGGGCCAACCCGCGACAGAGGTGGAGCAAGCCCCTAGCACTCCGTCTCCTTCCAAAAATCAGTTTAACATTTGTTGTCCCCCGATGGGGGATCTATCAGATGTTAAGCTGATAAGAACAGATACTACACTTTGATCTTAGCCATAAGGCCGAGAAGCGATAACGTGGCCGCCCCTTGCCGCAGGCACTTGGCGGGGATTGGTGCACAAAGTGAAAGTGAATTATATGCGAACAAACGTCGTCTAGGTTTGGTTTGTGCAAGGACCTTTATTTTGCGATCTACCAGAGGGAGGCAACAAAATGTGTTCACACGCAACGGAGGGTTGCAGTGAATCGACGGTTTGAGTTATTCATTTGGATGAACGGTCCACTTACTCATTGAAACCATTCCAACAACGCCCACGAATCCTTTTTCCCTTCAAAAGAGTCCCCCCTCTAACCCACTCATCGCGGGTCTCACACAGAATTTGAATTGAATGCGATTTAGTTTTGGTTTATGTGAACTTTTATGTGAACGGCTCCTTTCATCTGCACTGAGCGGGGGTTTCGGTTCACTACCGAGCGGTGAATTGAAATGCTATGAGTGCTCACAACATCCAACAGTTCTCGAGTGGCAAGTCTTAAGTGACTGCGCGCATAATAGTCGAAAGGAAAAGCATCTATTGCCTTTGACAGCTAAAAGCATTCACACCTCTTATCCATAGGAACTCCTCGCACCCGCGTACTGCGATTCATTCTAAAATACCCTCCATTTGAATATCCTTTAACAAGCAACAACCAACGCCACCGCCGCCAACGCCACCCGCCTCGAGGCGACACACAGGCATCCTGTCAAGTGTGCTGTACTGCACAAGAAGCGTTCCTGACACTAACCAATTCCACTTTCAACTACAAAGCACTTGGCTCTCTCTCCTTCGGGCTGCCTCCGTCAGCGACTCAGTTCCAACTCCACACACACCCCCCGCCGCCAAGGCCGAGGAGGGGTCCTAAATAAACAACAACAAACCGAAATGAATACGTTTATGTTAATTGTGTGCTTTGTAATTGTTATCCTTACCCAGGTAACGTATCCACAGGATACACAAGCGCAAAGATAAATAAGAAGTAGCGTTCGCTCGTCCTTGCCTTCTTGCAGTCGCCGCCGTCGACACAAAGTGAATTTAGAATTATTATCCGTTCTGCGAAAGACGGTGGAGATCCTTGAGATGCTGTGTACAAAAAGTAACTCTCACTGTGCGTGGGGGTGTGTGAGTGTTGGTGTGTGTGTGGGGGGAGGACAGAAGTTATGCCCGCAGGGAACGGGGTTAACCCAAATTTTGTGCTTTGAATGGAGATGAGGACATGTAGCAGGAGTTCCGGCGCGCAGGCGAGGACGCAAGGATTCAACTAATTACGAATTTAGGAGACGGTATACCGTATACGGCTCCCGTGGAAATATGTGCGAACGGATATTCCAGAATTAAATGGTCCTTGCTGCATTTCAAGCAGAACTTGCTTTATGCACGAGCGTGTCTGAGCTACTGAGTGAGATTAAGAGGAGTTATGTGACTGCATTCGGCTGTCAGAGAGTGGTTGTCGTTGCAGCTGAATGCCGAATCAGGCCGCACATGTGGCCGTGTGTTGTATCGTTTGCAGCAGTTTATGTACGTGAGCCATTTGCACATGAAGTTGGATATCCTGGGACGTGTACAAACATTCAAAGAAGGATTTCGGCATGAGAAATGGAGCCAGTTGGTGGGGCGATTTGCAGATCAAGAAGTGATACATTGCGTGTGGGGCTTCGGATTCGTGAAAGGCGGAGGAAATTCAGTGTATTCGAGTCTCTTCCGCGTGGCTTAAGTGTTTAGCATGCATCTTGGCATGAGTCGACGTGACATGTCAGGCAATTCAAATTCAAACAGCAGCCGTTGCTTGACCAAACTTGGAATATTCGTAGGACGCCGAGAAGCCATCATCGACCGAAACTGTGCGCAAATGCGAACCAGCCAATGTTACAGTTCGAGGAGGACAATAGCTTGACGACGATGAGTTTGGAGCAGACGTGGTAGCGGAGCAAGAGCTTGGTACGTGCGAGCAAACAACAGTACAAGCGACAAATCGGCGAGATCGAAACATGAGACGTGAAATGGATCGCCTAGACAGAAATGTGAAATGTGAAATGCTAGCTAGTACAGCCTGGCAAGATGTGCAACTAAAAACCGACTGAATCGTCAGAGGCTCTAACTGCAATTCAACTACGTATACGTACACACAGACTTGGCAACGGAAGAACGCGCTGCATTTGTCAGTATTTATTTGGCTTCAATTGAACTGACAATGTGGTACGTTTTTCAGTTGAGGTTGTTGCTGTGGATGTTGTTGCACATTCCCAGTTACTCCCAGAAACAATGGCTGACTGCATGTCGAATTTTAAAGATCAGAGATGATTAGAAATTCCCTGACTGGACGGATTAGAGCTGGAGCATCACCCAAGGCGGAGAAAGTGAGCAGCTACGAGCATATTCGAAAATCAAAGCGGATTGCCTCACGAACTGGTTCTCAAACATATCCCAAAACGTATCACTTAGTGATGCCTGAAATAAGTAAACTCAATCTTATGGCAACAAAGATGTAAAGCAGGGCAGAAGCATCGTCAGATAGCAACGTGTTCATTAATACTTATGTAGGGAGCAATTGATTTCACTCCCATTTAAGCAAGGAAGAAATAAACTTAAAACTTAACGAGACATAACGAAAATTAACGAAACTGAACGATATGTTTATTATGGTCCCACTTTTCCGGGTGCTTTAACCGATTGCTTACACTTCAGAAAAAGTCTCGTCACGTCTATTACAGTCGGGTTTAAGGCCCGTAGGAGCAATTGATTTCGCTCCCATTTAAGCAAGAAAAAAAAATTAACTTAAATAAGCTCAACACAAATCTACGGAACTTAACGAAATTTAGCGAAACTCATCGAAACTGAACGAAACTTAACGGCACTTAACGAAACTTATCGAAACTGAACGAAATTTTATGGTCCCTCTTTTCCGGGTGCTTTAACCGATTCTTCGGAAAAAGTCTCACGTCTATTTCAGTTTCAGAAGAATCCAAAATGAACCTTGGATCAATATGGGAACCAGTTGGAAACTATGGCTGAGGTGGCTATAGTGCCGCCCAGTACCTATTGTAGTGGACATTCGCACTTTTCGGTGGTCAGATAACGTGTCTCCTGGTACACGATTGAACATGCACACGTGACAACAAAAATAAAAGCTAGGATGCTTGTCATCGTAATGATATCAAAGTGCAACTTCTATGTCCACACGCTCCACCACAGTGCTGCCAATAAACTACAGTGGCGATTACCAGTATCACAATGTAAGGACGATAGTTGTATTGGCCTATAAGCAAATCAGTAAAAGTATATAGACACCAGAGACCTTCTGGCCGTAGTCACGGGCTGGGGAACTGCCTTGGAAGTCAGCAGAACCTCATGCAGTAAGAATGCGATACATTTCACCTGTTTTTAAGCAGTACAGAATAGCTGAATCTGCGAATGGCACTTAAGACATTAAACAACTGCAGCGTAGGTGGTTGGGGACGTAAGCTCACAGGGATGCTGTAGTGTCTACCAAATGCATAAGAAACCCGAATCTGAAACACCATCAATGTGCTTGGAATCCTTGGCACGTGATCGTCATTGACATTGCTGCTGAAGAAGACTGCAGTTCCTCTGGAGCTGCAAGGTGAGAAGAAGCCACTTTGTTTGATGCGGACATCAGTGTTTCCACTTCCAGTGTTCGTCGCATCACTGTTCTGGCCATCTTGACCCAAATCAGTGACCAAACGACAATCACAAAGCGCACAATGCCAGACCACACCCCGCCTTGAGTGACTCACCCATGGACCACTCTCACTTCGACACCATTCATGTGCGGCTTTAATTTAATGAAAATCATTTTGTTTGTGTTCCACCAGGATACACATTCGCGGACCCCAAAGTGATTTCGCAAAGGAAGACCTCAATTTCATTTGGCGCGTAATGGCAGTGCTCCTCCGGAGCCTCAGTTCAATGGCTCAGCATCCATTTCCATCACTCATCCGCGCTGTGGGAAATTTGAAATGCAAAACCGGGGGAAACACAACTGCCACAGAGCACGGGTGGCAGCAGAGTCCAACGGGGAGCACGGGGAGTGAGCGCGAAGAGCACATTCAAGTGGTATAGTTATTTGAAGTTTGAATCACTTTCACGAATCGATATTGAGTGTGGAACTGGGGGAACTCAATTGCATTCGTTGTGCCAGGGCGCGAGGACTCGCCTTAAGTGCTACTCACCCAGGCGAAGGCGCATCTCTGGAACTGGGGATTGTTATTGCATAAAACTGGATCATCAGTTCCGCTCGAACTGCATCGCGCAGTGGGAAAATTAAGTAAGATGTGAAAACGGGAGCCGAATGCACTCTGCGAGGCGGGTCAACTGCTGGCTGTCGATATGCAGGGAAAATTGATTCGCAAGAGAATGGCTGGGAACACTGGGCGCTGGGGCTGTGAATTAATGCAAGTGGAATAGGTTTATGGACTGATGAGTTCGACCGTGGTCTTGGCCCATATCCGAGAGAAATGAAACTTATAGCGAGCGCTTCTGGCCATTAGTGGCTGAGGTAGAGTGGGGTGTGGTTTAATTTCGGAATTGTGGCAATTCCTTGTGAAAAGTGTTCATCGCATGGGGGGTGCTCTTAAAGCTTCAAGAAGGCGAGAAGCAGAGGTTTGAGTTGGGAAGTGAAATAAAATCGCTCTTTTGCAAACGGTCCATGCGTCTGCCGTTGAATATCTGCCAACCAACACAGCATCCCTCATGCTCGAACTTAGAATAGCGCTTTTCACACACAAAATTGGATCAGAAAAGTATCCAGAGGCATCGTGTCCATAATTACTGAACTCAGTCATTCAACAATTTTCATTTACTTTCGTAGAGTGCGATCGACTTCGGTCTCAGGTAGGTGAAACTTAGAAAGCTTAACGAAACTTAACAAAACTCAACGAAACTTAACGAAACTTAGAAAAAATTTGCAAAACGGCTTTGCTGGGCAGGGATTCCATGCCCTCTGCAATGGTTGACCATAATATGCTATATGCAGAAGCGAACGAAATATATGTATGCTTTTAGCAGAACCGGACGAAAAGTATCCAGAAGCATCGTGTCCATAATTACTTTAGGGAACTCAGTCATTCAACAATTTTCATTTGCTTCGGTAGAGTGCGATCTATTTCGCCCTCAGATACTTGAACAAGTGTGAACGAAACCTAAGGAAGCTTAACGAAACTTAACGAAACTTTACGAAACTCAACGAAATTGAACGAAGCTTGGAAAAACTTTGCAAAAACAACTTTAACGAAATGATTATGTTTCGTCCGCAATAAAAACACGGTTTCCTATGATCGCTTCGAAACGGCCTCACACAACTTTTCAGCCTTCAGTCAAATTCTAGTCTTTATGAATAAAATGCATTTAATCATGAGGGTGACAATGGACCTGACCGCAAGCAGTGTGTTGTGCCGAACTTTGCTAAAACCGAATAAGAGTGTTAAATTATTGGGCCCCATTATCGATACTAGGCTAAGCTGGAAATCCAACATCAAGGCGTGTGTCAGTAAGGCATCCGTGGTCTTGTATTGCCGTATGAGTATGATAGGACAAAAGTGGGGACTGGAACTTCGCGTTATGCGTTGGATTTTCATATTAGTAGGAGAGATACGGAGGTGCCATACTCGAAAATAGATGCAAACTGTAACTTCAAGCTCCCTGAGCGTATGCAACTGCTGCGATAGTATCAGCGGAGCCTTGGAGACAAACTCCTCTGCTGGTTTGAACATACTTCTCATTCCAACCAGCCATAGATATGCCGATAAGTTAATCGACAGTGAGATAGCGGCCAGAACAGCGGTTCCACTGCAAATGCGGAAGAAACTCCCGTCTGGACACCTATCATCCTTGACAGATTAAGTGCATCGGCTGCACGCGGTCTGTGAAGGGACGTCACATTCCACTTGCAAAACCGATAATCGTTGTCCCTACTTCTTTGTTCAGGCTTGTTGTCTTCTCTAAACGGCGCTCTAATAACACGGTGGGCAAGTTACCCCACGCACAACCCTCAAACCTGAAGGGCCGGGTCTTGGTTTAAGCCCCTGGACAAAGTGCCGCTGCACGCTTTGGTTAATTTCTAAGCGGTTGCTTTGAGAGGACGCCACGAGGAGGCTGTATGTCAACTTGACCTATGCATTTCCAGGGATCGTTGCTGGCATCTCGCCAAGTTGAGAACACTTAACAGCTCCGGACGTAGACCCCCATGCCCTCCATTTTTTATTTTTTTTTTTATTTTGAGATGATGGACATTCGTGACACGCATTGAAAGACTAACCCTTGTGAAATCTTAAAGCGACTTGTGTTGAAACAAAATTAAGAAGGGGGCGCCAAGCACAGGGCGCTCATTTGTCTCAGGCCAGCCCTGAGGATAGTTCACATTATCATATTATCGAGATTCTACTGTAGTTTAATCTCACCAGCTTAACAAGGACTTGGAATTTAAATCGACTGTCCTTGTTGGATGACACCAGCAAATTGATTGCCATGCGGTCTAACAGATCTGTCACATTATGCACGTTCACAAGTCACTCTGCCATGGAAAAAAATGTCAGCAAATAGAGTTATGCTTGACTCCTAGTTTGAAAAAACAGAACCCTTTCAATAATTTATTGCGCTTTCAACCCCACAAATCGAATTCAACGCCCGCCTGGAATCTGGTTACGTAGTAAAAATTCCAGACCACTAATTTGATTGCATTTTTTTGCAACAACAAATCTCGCGTTTCATTTAATTTCAGTGGAACTCAATTTCAACCGAAACCAAATCTGTACTAAACGCGCACAGTCCTCCAGATACAGCATGCCAATTGCAGCGAACACGGATTAAGTCCAATTCGCAAATGCAACAAATGCCTGACCGTGTTGTGTTTTGTGATTCTCTTCTGCTGCCTTCACCAGCCGTAGCGTTGTAACCGGAAGCTTAATTTAATTCCCAGCCCCTGTCGGACACTGTGTCCCACTGTCAATTACATTAGGTCCGATCGGACCTACATCTGCGCACAAAAAATGTGCCGCCCCTCCCCAGCATCCGCTCCGTGCAGAGCAGACGTTGGAGAAGTTTTTAATTAAAATAAAAACGCCAACTTTCCAAACAAAGCGACCGAGTGGAAGTGGATCCCTTAAACACAAATAAAACCCTAATCTGGCTCGCGGTGGCTCCGGTCCTTGTCTAAATGCACCACCGTAAGCACTTCCCTCGGTCTCCGTGCCGGAGATCAAATTAAATTCGAATTTAAAACCGAAAAAAAATGTGGACCATCACCGAGAACGACGACGGCCGTCTCCCTCCGACCGACTCTAGTCAAATAACATGTTTCGAACAATGCTGAGCACACTGCTGCGAGTATGTATTGCAATTTAGGAATGGACCGTGATGCACCCAGCAAGAGCGACACAAAATGAATATACTCCCCGTCCACCCCCCCCCCCCCCCCACACACAGAGTGCAGCAGCGAATAGAAAGGATTTTAGTTGAAAAACTAAAAAGCGTCGAACAGAGCTGACGCTGGATGTGAGTGTGGAAAAAAACTGCAGACTTCTGGTTCACTTTAAAAGCCAGTGGCTCGTCAACAGTGAAGTTGCTCATTTATCACTCACTCTGGGCGACGGGATCACCAGCGCAGCACCATCGTCACCATCACGCCGGCACACACAGTGCCGACACAATGTGAAACACAGCATCGTCCTTTGTGTCCTTTTGCGAGTGCATGTTTGGTTGCGCTTAGATATGTTTGATGTTTCACCGTCTGCACAAGCGTGTAAACAAATATCCTCGTGCAGTGGGACTGAGACTGGGACTGGTGTCGGTGGGCAGCCCGAGTGTTGGCCTGCAGATAGTTTGCCCGTGCAGCGAGTGTGAGGTGTTTGCGGAATAGTCCCCCGGGCTTTGTTGAAAACGCAGATAAAAGCGGGCGAGGACAAAACCACGGCGAAATGAAAAACGCGTCCACCTTGTGGACGGCGACAGGAGGAGGGGGGAGGGGGGATATATATTTCATTTGCAAAGGACCAACAACTGAACGATGATGATGATGACGCAGCAAACCGAACGATTCGTTTTTGGGTCAACAAATAAAATCAAGTTCCACAGGAGGATTGCTGCCGTGGAAGGACTTTAAATCCGGCCTCTTGGCAATCGGCGGAGTTGAGGTGTTTCTAAGTGATATGAGACCTCTTGAAAGGAAGATGAAGTGCTGGAAAATTCGAAGACAGATGAATTGAAATCAGAGCCAACCGTGTGAAGGCAGCGGTCAATTTTCAATCACAAATGGCCACGCTGTGTGCTCAGACTAGGTAGACCAGCACTGGTGCCGAGCACAAGGAAATAACCAAGGCACCACCGGCAATCAAGACCGCTTCAGTTAAGTTGCATTAATTCCCTTTCGCCATTTCGTTTCTATCACAAGACTTGCACAAACCAAGCGCACTCGATAGAACAACACCCCATCCTTTCGCCCAGAAATCAGAATACTTCCCCACAGCGACACCACCGATTGGCCCACGCTCTCCACACTGGAGTGCTTTCGAAACCCCTCCCCCGGCAGCTTGAATCGTCCGCAAAAGTTTTCCTCAAGGACATGAACTTTCCCTCTCAGTTACCATCACACTTTAAGTCGTCCCGGCAAGACCTTCAAACTGCTGACACTGTCTCGAGGACATCCTCAACAAATCCAAAGAAAAACAGAAGAACGAAAAGCAACCGAATTCGACTGTTTTCCTTCATTTAACGACACAAATTCAATTAAGCCCGACAAGACTCTGCTTGCCTGCCTTAAGTGTGCCATAAGTTCCCCTGTTCCACTGTTCCCTCCTTCCACCCACGCAACGCGACGGGCGCCCAACCAACCGACAAACCAGCACGTGCCAAATCAAATTTTCTCCAATTCAAGGTAATTGCGGATTCCAGGCACGTACCCGTAAATCACCGGAATGTCACACTCAATGTGAGAACGACCCTCTTAACCGGGCGATGGGGGTCCCCCGAAGGGGCTGTCGAGCGACAGACGAAGATGGAACTTCCTCCATTGTGATTCCGAGTGCAAACATCACACTTGACGAGGATTACTGCTGCTGCTGCTGCCAGTTGCCACTGCGGCGGAGTAGTTGTCTATCTGTTTGCATCCCCGGAGAGGCACTCCGAATCTTTGTGCAAATGTTTGCCCATTTAGTCCTCGACGGGATGGGGAAACCTGTCGGTCGGCTGACGCCGAAGATCAAAGCTCAGAGCATGCCTTGTGCATCATGCTCGCTGTCATGTTGCAACTCGCGCGGCAATGATTTACACCAGAATTAGCCAATTATCCGTTGGGTCTCTGCCGAGGATGTTGCTGCATGCGACGGGAGCCGGCATGGAATCCTGAATCCATTTAGATTCGGAGACACAACGCATGCTGCATGCCATTAAATTTGTTGTTGGACCTCTCGCTGGGACGGAGTGACAACACCAAAACGATAACCACGACGGTGATGATGATTCCCCAGGCCGTCGCCGTCGCCGTCGCAATGAATTCATTTACGCTCGACTTAGAAGGGGGGGAATCAATTCACAGAGAGTCCCCGTGTGTGTGCGTGTGTCAGACGGCCGCGAAGGACGAGGAGCATAAGAGTGCGAATCTCTTTTCAATTTGCATGGAGGGTATTTTCGGAGCCGTCGTCGTCGACGGGGCAACAAATAACGTCTCACATCACAGCTGCTGCCGCTGCACGGATGGCATTGCATTCCGACGAGGCGTTTCATTAAAACCATCGGGGCGGGAAGTCCTCTTGATGTTTCACTGTCAAAACCGACGTTCGATTGTTGTGCGGTTCATTTGAACCGGATGTGGACCAACTCGTTTTTGTGTTTCACCGTTGCAGTTGGTCTGGTCTGGCCTGGTCAGCACCGGTGACGGCGGCGGGGGTTGAAAGTGAAGCACTCGACCAGATGGTCGTGCCTGCGTTTTGCAGTGATTGTTGCTTGACTTGATGAGTGGAAGGAACTTGCACGGTGTGTGGAGTAGTGGCCTTGCGAAATGATCGAGAAAGAGATTTGTTTGAAAACAGTCGGTGATCCACACATGGCCAGTCGTTGTGGAAAATGATTTCAGAAGTGCACTCACTTTGTCAAAGCACAGAAAATGTCTAGTCCATCAATTTCGTGGCGGCATTGTGAGTAGATTTTTTTTTTGTGTCGTTTAAGCAGAAGATCTACGATGCTTGAGAGAAATGACACACACAGGACTTTAATTGTTGTCTGTTGTCTGGACAACCTTAAGAATGAAGAGAATGCAAGTGACACAAAAAATGGCGCCCGACACAGACCTTTTGCTTAAGTAAGTCCTTTAGTTCCTTGGAACGAGCTTAGGACGTCGAATATAACTGAGAACTCCTTTCAGGGCATTCAGGTTGTGTCCAATCCACTGCCACTCTCTTCTTCACATAATAATGTTCACAAGCCCATGTCCCATTTTCATGCACAATTCGTTTGCTCGCTTGAGGTACGGCCAAAAAACCTCAAAATACTTCATACAAATTTATTTACGAATGATTGCAGCTTTTACACGTGATAATGGTGTCCCAGCTTAAGACATTGTTTTTTCAGAACGCGGATAGCGATGTTGATGCACGTTCGGTGCCACCGCGTGGCCGCACTCAACTCACACTCTTCCCAGATGTAGTCACCTTTCTCGAGCGCCTGTGCCTGTCCCGCGCCGATGCTGATGCAAGTTCGGTGCCATCGCGTGGCCGCACTCAACTCACACATTTCCCAGATGTAGTCACCTTTCTCGAGCGCCGATGCTGATGCAAGTTCGGTGCCACCGCGTGGCCACACTCAACTCACACACTTCCCAGACATAGTCAATTTTCTCGAGCGCCTGAGTCTGTCCCGCGCGTGTGATGGCTTTGCTCAGAGCTTCAGTTTTATGGTAAGCCCCAGCTTCTAAATTTTGGGCCATTTGGTGCAGGTCCATTACACGAAGTGACAGTGGACAAACAGCGTCCGCGTGGTCACGCCAAAACAAGCTTCTTCTGGACAAGAGTACTCTTCAGCATTGGCAGTGACTCGAAAGACGTGGGGCCGCACAAATTATTTTGCTTGTACCAAGAATCGAACCTACACAGCGTAGGCTCAAGTGCGTAGACGTTACCAACCCACAAAAGCACAAATCACGAAAAACAACAAGAGGTCGACCCAACTACCCACTACTCCACCGCTGTCATATGTTTTTTCTTAATTCGTGTTTAACCTCAGTAACGCCATGTGTCCTCAAACAGGGCTCCTTATTGATCCTCGTAGAGGTGTAAATCACATAACTGTCAAATAAGCTTTTGGCACGAATGCTTGAAACTCAAAGTTTGCCAATTTCTGGAGGACACAGCAGCGTTTTGGAAAGTAATCTCTCAGATTGGATATGTATGTGGAATTAGACATGGATCCATTAGAGTACCGCAAGTGTGCGTTCTTAGTCCTCTGCTTTATCTGATCAGTAACTCTTAACCCTGGTCGCTGATTAAAGGTGGCTCGTGGAACCCAGACATCGCATGGACCTGCCTGGAAACCGCGCACGAATGTCCGCTGCTCTTCGGAAGCAAAATACGCCAGGATGTATCCTTACTATACTTACTTACTTGCTGATAGCAAGATATGCGAAAACGTTCGCCTTTATCTCGCATATCTACACGATGAGGATAACTCCCAACTAATTCGACGTGCCAACGTTTATTTAGGTACGAAACTATTTTTTATTCTCTTCAATTATGACGAATGTATGTACTCGCTGGACGTAGGGGATGAACTGCCTGTCGCTTGGATTTTAGGTGCGAGGACACGTCGGTGGCTCTCCATTTGTATCGACGGCATTACCAAAACGAACCTTATGTTGTCGCTTCACCAAGAAGGCCTTCCAACCGTTGATTCCACGAGAATCCTAATATTCCAACTTATGATGTAGCTAACGATTTGGCTAGTTTGCCTTCCATATCACCTCCAAACTAATCGCCCATCTTGAACGTACTCGTGCTAAATTTAGAAACTATTCTCGTTCCTAACCAGCCCGACTGCGGAATCAGACACCCGTCGATATATTACCAAAACGTTCGGGGATTACGTACAAATTCGGGATTCCTAGAGGCACATTGCAGGACCGAATTCATTGTAAAGTCATCGCGAAACCCAGAACAACCCAGACCTGAAACAATTCTTAATGCGCGGAACAACAGGCCCTTGTAAAATGGCTTACAAAAAACCCACAGACCTCTTAAGCACCGTCCAGAAAATAATTCGAGACGACAAAAGCAAGAACCCCTTTTTTTCAAAACGTTACACTGAACTGTCCCTCAGAGCACCAGAGGAACTACCAAAAGGACGGGCCACAGTGACAGAGGAGTCGGTCAGGAAGTGGTTCGGGATCGGGGATATTTGGAGAGACGAGACGTCCTTCTGTCAATTTCCAAAAACAGGGATTGTTTTGGCCCCCAAAGGTTGGAAGAACCAATACAAGGTTTTCTCTGGGAATGACAAGGGGACACTTACGGTCCAATTCGTTATCTGTCAAATTTCGGAAGACGAATGCATGCCCGACGACCGGAATATCAGTTCCATATGCCGCATCCACAAGGAAAGGGATCCTACCCCTTGCAACAACTGTAGACTTATATCCCCGCTCAACGTCGCCTACAAGATCCTGCCCAGCGTACTGTGTGACCGTTGCACCGCACTGATCGGCACGTACAAGTGCGGCTTCCGGCAGATCAACTATAGACCACATATTCACATTAAGGCAAATCCTGGAGAAGACCAGCGAGTTTCATATTTTCATCGATTTTAAAGCCGCATACGACAGCATTCATCGCAAGGAGGTATTCGATGCCCTGGCCGAATTCGGGCTCACGGGAAAACTGATTGTGTCGCACCAAGCGCTGCACCGTGCAGTTCGGCTCAAGGATTTCCCAGCTGTTTCAAACCTGCACCGGATTTCGGCTGTCATGTGATTTCCTTATCCTGGTACTGAAGAAGATAGTGCAGCGGGCAGCTGTTAACACGGAAGGCCCTATCTTTTACAAGTCGATCCAACTGTTGGGGTACGCAGATGACATCGACGCCGTCGCGCGTTACTGACGTTCCGTAGGCGATTGAACCTTGAGACCACTCAAGGTCTATGAGGACAAAACCAAATACAAACTGTCGACCAAAAACGTGCCGTCGCACAACACCCTGGGCAGCTACAATTTCGAGGTGGTAAAGGAGTTTGTCTACCTCGAGGCAAACGTGAACTACTCGTACACAAACGACGTCACAGTGGAGATCTGACGCAGAATCGCCTTTGGTAACCGGTGCTACTGCGGTTTGTGGAAACAACTGGGCTCAAAGCTCCTGACTCGACGGACCAAAATCATGCTCTACAAAACTCTTATTTTGCCAGTCCTGCTCTATGGAGCCCTTAAACTGGACGCTATGCAAAGCTGCAGACCTGATTCTTGGTACCTTCGAAAGAAAAATTCTGCGTCGGATATATGGTCCTGTCTGCGAGGAAGGTGAATGGCGGAGTAGACACATCCGCAAGCTGTACCAGGATGTGGATGTAGTTGGGTAGGCACAAATCCGTCGACTGCACTGGCTCGGCCCCATCGAGCGAATGGACACCAACGCTCCAGCTAAGGGTCTTCGAATCCGAGACTCCTGGTGAGAGAAGGAGAAGAAGACCGAATTTGCGGTTAGTAATCGCGGATGCAAGACAGCTTGGTCTCAACGATGGAAGGCAGCAATTGCTCAGGCTCAGACCCTCCAAGGGTCGTCGGCCTGTTAATTAAGTATTATAAGCAGAGGAAACTCCGCGCTTGGCTTTGTCAGACGCTGGCCAAGACAATTTTTGAATCCCTTTCCCACAAAATCTAAATACATCACCTTCGACAGGACCACTCTCGAATACGCCAGGCAAGTCTGGTCACCCCACTTGTCGGTCCACATTCGCCGTCTCGAAGCTAGATAGAACCTGATAGAAAAACCTGACAGAAGACTGATAGAAGCAACTTGCCTCCATACCCCGACCGCCTTATCTACTCTCATTCGCCTTGAGTCACTCGAAAACCGCCGATTTACTCTTTCTCCACCAACTTACTGACTGTCTTCTAGAAATCATGTCTTTTCGCACCCATCCCCACAGGCTTAGGTTTTCAGCCCCCTCCCGCATCACCCCACGTCGCACTAAGTACACCTCCAACTGATCTGTTTCAAGAATGTTAAGTTTCGCAAACACTCCTTCGACTTTTATCTCATCCGAGCATCTCTTCGTTACCACCTTCAATCCCGTCCTTTCCAAAGCGTCAGTCAAATGTCCTCCACTGGAGCTCTTACAGGACTCGTAGACAAGGTGACTTCCGATGACCCTTCGATTCATGTCGACAGCATGTTGAAGGTGCAAGCCTTGAGCAGACACCCACAGTCTGGGATGGCAGTTTGTTCAGATTTTTGAGACGACAACAGCAGCATATAGGTTCGTAGCCTGCCCTCCTCCATTTGCACCAATCCACGTGGAATGCTCGCAATCGCTGCTCTATGGACATGAGTCTCATCAATGAAACAACCGACCCCCCAGCTGCTTCTCACAAGGCTTCGCAGGACCCCACCACTCATCCCGTCGAATCGCATTGCACGTCCACATCATGCACACACTCATTTCGAAGCGACGACGCCGAATAGAAACAAATCGAATCATCGTTGTCCTTTGATCCAAGACTTGCACTCTCCCGCTGCGCCATTCAGCAGGTTATCGCTGAATTACATCGGACAGCGTTCTCACATCCCATCGATCGTAGGGTAATTGCAGCACACCTCGTCGATACATTCAGTGTTGACTGGCCAATCGAGCCGCCGCCCACTGCGCACATCGTTGCACCCGGCTACCGTCGCCACTCAACACACCGTCTGCCGGGCGAACGGAATGAGTAATTAAATGCCGCTCTCATGTAAGGATACGCTTCCACAACAGAGATCTCTGGATAACAAAGCAAACAGTGGCGGAGTTTTGTGAGCCTCCCCCACTCCGGGAGCGCACGAGTCTGCGACGGTGATCTGGAGAATCCTTTCAACATCAACCTTCCATTATCCAAATTAGTCTGCTTTCAAACTTG
The DNA here is from genome assembly GCA_905231855.2 of Eristalis tenax. Lineage (NCBI taxonomy): Eukaryota > Metazoa > Arthropoda > Insecta > Diptera > Syrphidae > Eristalis > Eristalis tenax. The sequence goes on from HG993126.1 coordinate 27,507,744, forward strand.
CGAGTGTATATTAGCCTACTCCGTCTCCCGGGCGTCTGTCCCGGTGGTCGTTAATAGGATTTGGAAAAGTGGGCAAAAAGCAACGCACATCTCCCGGAGACGGGCCCACGTCCTTGCAGCGAACGGATAAATCTCAGTCCTGGCAGAGTGTGGGGCTGCACGCGAGGAATGGCGAACGACCTACGCCCACACAACATTCGGTTGATATCCTTAAAACAATGCCCACATCCTCTTAACAGACTGCACCGTCGTCGGTCGCAGCTGCTCGACAGGGAACCCACCCGAGTGGAAGCAAGCGCAGCAACTGCAGCAAGAACAGAAAGAAAAACCACCTCGAAAATGTAGGCCGCCTCGAAAACAAAGACCGAGTGCCTGGCAGTTGTTGATGCTCCCCAGCAGCGTCCTCAGTGAGATGAGAGTTAGATCAACCGCAATGGATGCAACGGCAAGCGGGTTAGGCTCCGAACAAATGATGAACAAAATCGATACAAAAACGCTGCGGAAAGGGATGCATGCGTGAAACAATGGCGAAGGGAAGTGGTTGCCGTGGTGACAGACCATGTTGCATGCCATGCCCAGGATGTGACCCAGTAAAAGGACGAAAAGCAGTAAGAGCATGGTTTCTCTCATTTATTGCTGAACAAGCTCATTCGAGGCTTAATTAGAGACTGGGTGGTGCCAAAAGGGGAAACTGTGTCAGCAAAGCATCCGTTCAACACGCACCCCACTCAGCCTTTTGCACAAAGGATGGCAAGTGGCGTGGGATGAACTGTGTGCTCGTTGCATGTGCAAATGATGAGTCAAACGTGCTCACAGCCGGCCATTGATTATCGGAGAGGAGTAACGAACTGCAGGGAAATCGGCAGCGAAGGACGTGGGAAGCAGCTGGGAGCAACGTACAGGAAGCAGTAACGCCATCGGAAGCGTTGCAAAAGGGACGGCACGAGGTTGAGTTCATCGTTGTCGAGTAGCAAAAGGGACGGCACGAGGTTCAATTCATCGTTGTCGCTGTCCGGTAAGCAACGCATGGGCAGACCACGAAGAATTCAATGGCTACTGAACAACCAAAGTCGGTTTATTTTGATCATGAGTTGAGGGCGGTTCAAAAGGCATGGATCGAGCTAGTGACAGAAAGCAGAAAGGAGTGAGCAGTGAGCAATGAGTCCCACGAGTTGGTTGCTTTCTGGGTTCGTAGCCAGTTTATGAGATGAAAAAATACATCAAAACAAGTCTGCTCTCTTGGTGATTGGCAAATTGGGGAAATTGTCAGTCTTTTCTGGAATTTGTCCCCTTTTTTGAAAGGTCTGACAAAGAGTAAGAGCTTGCAATAACTACGTAAGGTGTTGGAGGTTTTGGGGGCTGTCCAGAGTTATGGTTGAGTCTAGGTCGGGGCCGGGGTATTTATTTCGTCCCGACACAACCAACCAATTTTTCAAAAAAGTACTCGAGGTGGTTTGAGAGAATGCCAAGCCCATCTACAGCTGTTGTACAAATTTGGAAAAGCCATACGTCTGAGATCCACACGAGTGTGGGATTGAACGTCCTCTTTTAGGGTCTCTATACACAAACTGTAGCAACTGTGCCCAGAGGTGCTAAATCAATGCATTTCTTTGAGGGCTTTGGACTGCCCCAAGGCTGCGACATGTCACCACTTCTTTTCATTCAATATACGGACTGGATGTTGCAGCGCGGCCGGTGCGAGGAATGTTTTACACTGGAAGAGTTGAGTCATTTATGTTGCTCCATATTTTTCTTCTCCTACATTGAGGGGACAGTTCCACAGACAATGTGGAAAGAGAACGAAGAGACGAAGAGTAAGAGATAGCAATAACAACAGGTCCGCATGGCTCTGAAGTCCCCCCGGGAAAGAGGACTTTAACGTGTTGGAGGTTTTGGGGACTGCCCAGAGCTATGGTTGCGTCCAGGACAGGGCCGGGGTATGGTGCGAATTGCATCCCGAAGCACAACCGACCAATTTTCCAAAATGGCACCCGAACAATTTTTTCACATGAAAACGAATTCACCACACTATGGTGTGTGGTTTCTTGTGAGCTTTTTGCTAGAATACCAAATTCGTCAAACCTCACAAGCGATGCATCACAATTTTCGCATCACAGACATTTGTTAGTTGTGACGAGAGGTAATGGAGGATGTGCTACGTTTCTTGCCCCTCAGATTCATCCTGGCAAGATGAATCAGCATGGGCTCAGCCATGTCATTTAAAATTGGATCTTTGACATCCAAAGCAAGAGGAGTAATGCCGAGCTTTCCTGTATCATTGGTCAATTTTGACACAGCTTGGCTTTACAGATCTAATAAGGAAGGTCGAGCTTGATGTCAAAGCCAAGCTAGCGGTTTTCAACTCAGTGCAACAAATCCAACTCTCACCCATGGAATTTGGGTAATGACCGAAAGAATAAGATCGTGAATACTAGCAGCTGAGATGAGATTTGTCCGTGCTGCTGTGGGAATTACTCGCTGGAATAGGGTGAGAAGCACGGCAGTGCGCGAGGAGCTCAAAATTGAGCAGCTGCTTCTTCGAAAGGAAAGGGCTATACTTTCGTGGTTTAATCACGTGGTACGAATGTCCCCTTCATCACGACTTCCGATGCGGGCGTTGAATGCGATTCCATCAGGCGACCGCTTGGCAGACCCATGACGAGGTGGTTAGACCAAGTCCAAAAACTGGACTGGATACGCTCGGGCATGACTCCTGAAGAGTTATAGTCGATGGCGGAGGATCGAGCATGACATGTATGGGAGGGCTCCTTTAGATGTTCCGTGCTCATCCACAACTTGATACAGCTCAAAGGACCAAGCCATCTCTTTATAAGTGCGTGGTGGCTCCAGTTCTGAAGCAGACCCGGAAAGTCTTCCATGCCACGGAGGACGTGGACTCCACTGGAAACAGATCTAAATCGGATAGATTTACGAAATTTGAGATGACTAGCTCAAGATCGTTCTTGTTGGAAAGGGGCATATTGACTGAGGCCCTGGCCCGCTCCGGACTGTAGTGCCAGTCGAGCAAGAAGAAGAATGCCCTAGTCCAAAATATACGCACGTTTTTCTTCAAATCTCATCCAAATTCGAGGAGTCGTTTAGGAGCTACACTGAAACACTAGCCAACAATCTGAGCAACGCTTTCACTGACAGGAGGTGGAATCGAACTTCGAAGATTCGTCTAGCCATCGTCAACAGAATGAACGAACCGCAAGCAACAACCGATCCACTGGCAACAATGCGAGAAAAACCTTTGCGAACCCAGCCATGAATACGAACCCAAACCCATACCCCAATCAGACCAATTGTCTTCTGCCACACAAAGGCCACATGAGGCGTGAGGAGTTGGAGGACGTCAAGGTGTCGAAACCTGATTCAGGGCCGGATGAGGAATGAGACTGAATGAGGAATCCGTCGAATGTTGCGTCGTTGACAAAGATGTCAAGTTCGAGGGCGCCCTCAGTCCTCGAGCCGACCCTCGTTGCTTCAAACACTCGCAACGTTTTATTCAGCAGACAATTCTCTGTTTTCTGCCTTTCAAGGTAGGCAGTGCTCCCATCCTTCTTCCGTTCCGCCGTCTAGGCCCGCAGTCATCCTTCGTCTAACCTTAAAATTGTATCAGAGTCCGCCTACGCCACGCTTCGCAATGTCAAAGTTCAATATCCAACGCTTGTCTCCTCCCTCGCCTGCGTCTGGCTTGCAAAAACAAAGGCGCAGATGCCCAACCAACGCGCCAGCCAAACAGTGTCAGCGTTCACAGCCCAAAGGCGTTAATTTCCTGCGTTTCTCGTATCCTCCTCAATCCTGACAGAGTCAGAGGGAGTCTTTGTGAACGTATCACTTCCACCAGCTCCCGCCCTGTGTACACGCTGCCTGCTGCCCGCCTGCGGCCATGTTCCGGTAATATGAGGCTACATTCGATTTTCACCCCGAATCCAAGCCGCGCCGCCCGCCGTTCACGAACGAGTTCATTTATCCCACATGCATGCCATTATCCTGGCACAAGTGATTCCATCCCTTTTTTTCCATTTCCAAGCTCCCAAGTTATTCAACACGCTATCGTCGACACCACCACACCCCAACACCCCCACCACCCCGTCCCCGTGACATCGTTGGCGTAGTCGTCTCTTGCAGTCGTTGTCACAGCCCCGGGCCGGGCATACTCCCTGTAATGATGTTTGCTCTTCACATGTGTGCGCGGGTGTGAGGTGGTGCTACGTTTTTCCCTTTGACTTACAGGCCTCCGGCCAGCGTCCTCCCCGCCTTTTCCACCTGGGATCGGTTATCTTAATTAATTGTAACAGAACCGCGAGGGGGTCTATCCTTTTAACGTCGAGATCTAGATTGGAGCATTTTTCGAGGACCGACCTGGCCTGACTTGGCCCAGAGATCGGCGACTCCGTCTGAGTTCAGATAAGCGTCGATGGGTTTCTTAACCCAGATTGCACTTCTTTCACGGAGCCTCGAGGAGCCTTTATCTGCGGCTTTATTACATGTGCACACAATTAGCCCCTATCTGTGGGCATTAAACTGGTGGAGCCGGGAATGTCTGATGTCAAAACGATTCGGTTTACGTGAAGGGGTGGCCTCCTTTGTATCGATGGTGGACTGTAAGCACTGTCGATGAAAAGGAACTGTGCCGGGATCCTCTCTAATTACAGAGCACGGTTAATTAGATCTGAGAGGGCAAACACAGACACAAACAGCAGCACTCATGTGCGATTCAAAGGAATTGAAGGGCTCTGTCCCGGGTCGTTGCGGGAAGGATTGGACTTGGACTTGTGTGTGGTGAGAGACACAGGCTCGGCTTTAGGTCAGGTTTAGTTTCTTCCGAGGCCATGAACTCGTTGCCTTTGATAACTCAGTCTCTTTGAGCACGTCCACAGTGCTATCGACTTCAAATACTCGTAGGATGCAACGTGCAGTGCTGATGTGCCTTTGTGCTGAAGTCGGAGTGTAGTCGTGCTCCGGTTTTAGTTCGCGTATGATTTCAGTTCATTTTGCCAAATCAAGCAGAAGTTGTATCTTCAGTTGTAACCTGATTTCTGCTTCTTTGATGGAGTTAATCAGATTCTTCACTAATGAACTGGAATACTCATACAGTGGACGCTCGATATAGTGAACACACACTAAAAACACAATTCTAAGTAGTGAACAAACCTCGCTATAGTGAACGCATGTGTTTGTACTGTCTTTGAAGTTTTCAGGAAACACATCTAAAAGCCATGGATTTTGATGTCTTCAACTTGACAGCAGCATGGAAAAAATACTTTCCGTGTGAAGATGACCCGAAAGCCGATTTTGAGGAAAAAAGATGAAATACTGCTTGTACTCAACAATTGGAACGAACATCATGTATCTTCAGATATTGAAGAAGAAAAAACACAAGAGGGCAAAAAGGAGCAACCGAATGTTAAGGGCCGATGTTGATTTTGAATAAAACACAAATTATTTAGGAAATTATTGTCATTTCACACCTCTTCACCACTTCTATGCCGTTTATGTGCCGAATTATCTCATCCGTTAGCTCTTGAATTGTTGCTGGCTTATCGACGTACACCTTTTCTTTCAAATAACCCCAAAGGAAAAAATCCAACGGTGTTGACATCACCACCACGTCAGATAACACGGTCATTGAATTTGTCTGACCATTGGCGACGCTTGAAATGGTCAAGAGGCTTAGTTCTTGAGTCAATTGCACCTTGTAAGCGTGTAAATGCAAGTCTTTATGCATAATGTTCATCAACGACGAGCGTGAGAGGTGCAATTGTTGGGCACGACGACGAGTTGAGGTGGACGGCTCTTCAGCCATACTATCGCGAACAGCAGCAATATTTTCTGCAGTACGAGCTGTACGAGCATGCAGTGGTGTTTTCACATCTCCTACAGACCCGGTTAGCTCAAATTTGTGCACGATTTGCACGAAGTGCACGATATGCATTTTGATTTGAACGCCCATTTTCATAATAAGCCTAAATAACCTGAACGCGTTGCTCGATTGTGTATCTTTCCATGGTTCAAATTGAGTTAGTCTGAAATTGAGAAATGTCAAATGAAATGCAGAAAAAAACTTGACTTTTAGGTCTGGTTCACATTCAACATCGGCCCTTAAAATGTAACCACTTTATAAACGTGCCTTTCACCGTAGACTACGTTTTTTTTTTTGGAGTCTTTAATGGCGCGCTCTTATTAATTTGTCATTTACCAAGGAAACTGTTAAACTTAACTAAGGAATGTTTTTTTTAATAGCTATAAGCAGGAAAGCTGTATATGAAAGTACACACAAAATTTAGAAAAATGCATGAAATCTTTATTTGAATCGATAGTACGGTCCATATAATTTAATGTTTGAAGATTATTTCATGCAAATGTTGACCTTGACTGCGCCACAAATGGTCCATCCGCTTAGTCCAATTTTGGCTACTACTATTTCCAACATTTCGGCCGGTATCTCACGAATAACAATTGAAGTGGGCTTGTCTGTATAGACACGAGCTTTAACATAGCCCCACAAAAAATAGTCTAAAGGCGTTAAGTCGCATGATCTAGGCGGCCAATTAACCGGTCCCGAACGTGAAATAAAATGGTCACCGAACTCGCCTCTCAATAAGTTCATTGTTCCGCGTGCTGTGTGGCATGTGGCATCTTGTCTTGTTGAAACCACATGTCATGCCAGTCAAGCTCTTGCATTTTGGGCAAACAAAAGTTGGATATCATCTCACGGTAGCGCTCACCATTCACAGTTACATTACGATTCGCACCATTTGGTCATTCCTTGGCAGACTCATTCCTATCTCGAGCGGGGGTCGCTCTACTGAACCGGACAGGTTTGTTTCTTAGGTCCATGGAATGTATTGTTTTTGTTGGATGTTGTCGTCGTCTTCCTTGATGATATCCTTTTTTTTTTTGTCGGTTGAGCCACACTTATTCAAAGATATATCCATTGTGCTACCACGTGGCTTTGTCCGCAAAGCAATTAGTGCTTTTAATAAAGCGAAGGAGATGGGTGACACTAATGGCGCCCAGTTCAGCCAGATTCACGAGGTAGTAGGCCCACAGATGTTGGTGTTGAGTGGTTTCTTCCTCATCCTCGTCCCAGCAAATTCTGCAGAAGTCATTGCGAGGACGGCCTAGTCTAGAGGCGTCGAGTCCAATGGCACGATGCATTGTCATGACACCCAATGTCAAAGGTTCGACCAACTTAAACTTATCTTTTTTTTTATTGAATAAAAATAAAAATAAAAGTTTGAGCGATCGCTTAGGGTCGATCGTAGGCTAGAGTTGTTTGGTAATGAGGCATCCTGTGCCATTTGCCCACCTGCTATTCATTTGAACTAGGGTTTGCAGCCTTAGCAGGTGTTTTATAGTAGCGATAGGCATGGTGGGTGGGAGGGTGGGTCTCCACCCTGAAGAAGTAAAGAAATTGTGCTTTTCCTAGCAATTCTCTGTAATGTCACAGTGGCCCGGCACCCACATGAGATGGATGTTGAAATACTTGGAGTTAGGAAATAGGCAGCAATTAAGGGAATCCTTGGAGTTGAAACTGGCTGTGGGAATAGATGATGATATCTGTGTTTGATATGATTTTTAGCCAGGACAGAGCTTCCTTAATCGCTATCGTCTTTGGAATACACCCGTATCCATCTTCGATCCATCTGTGAAGATTCACAGAGGAGCATCCAGTGTCGGGTGTTCAGACTCCCAGTAAGATCTGGGGGGATGCTCTGTTGATCTCTGTCTGATCGCCGTCTTAACTGCTGCCTGCCTACCAACTACTTCTATTGATCATGTTAGATCTTCGGAGGAGGTAGTCCTTAATGATCCGCTGATACTTACGCACGCCATCCTCTGCCCTCTGGCGATTGGTATGAGGTTGATTTCTTCTTCGAGTGCAGTCCACCAGATTGCGATGCCTTACAGCCGTCTGGGTCTGACTACCGAAACGAATAGGCTCTGAACTATACGGGGTTGTAGGTAGTCCCCATTTGCACCCTTTGGCCCTATTACAGCAGTAGACAGTTATGGAGCCCTTCTTGACACGGTCGTGGATATTAATCTTCCAGTTTAGTTTCATCAAAGAGGATCAAAGTTAGGGATCTTGTACTTCCTAGTAAAGAGGAACTTCTACCCCCCATTCTCGGTTTAAAAAAATCGTCAAAATTTGAAATCGAGAATGGGGTGCTCCCCTTAATCTCTCGTGTGATGTTACTGTGCATTGGATGGAGAGCGGTACAACCAAGCCAAGCCGAAACCATATGCTTGCGATTGTCCAAGCACGAGCCCAAGCCAGATGCTGCTGTGCACTAAATGAATAACGCTAGCTATAGCCAAGCTACTACCGAAGCCATCGATAACGTTGTATATCCTACTCTTTCTTCCTTTCAGCCTACCACTTCAGTTGTATTGTTTTAAGTTAGGTCTTATTCAATGCAAAAATAATAGATGAAGACTCACTCTTGGCTTGCATTTCGAGCGAAGTAGTTGGAGAAGAAATAAGAGTTTAAATCGAAAAAAGGAAATAAAATAAATAAAATTAAAAAAAAAAACAATAAAGGTGGTTTTTGCCACAAAGACTGGCTAGCAAACATAACTCGCGGTGAAATGAACGCTCTCAAGTACAGGCGGAGACCTATTGGCAGACTACAAAATGGGCCACAAGCAGACTCACTTTGTCTAAAGAGCTGACAGCTGGGATGTCATTCTGAATGAGCGTGGGAATTGAAGACGAGACTGAGGTCTTTATTTTTTTTTTTTTTAAAACTGCCCAAAAGCATCCAAAAGCACACACGTCTGATAATTGCTTTGCAGTCATGCCTGCTCCGTTTAAACTTATTCCGGTTTTCCTCAGTAGGGTTGGCGTTGCATGTTCGGAAATTCAACCTCTTTACAGCTCTAGTCATACCATGCATTTGCTTTGGGCTCTTGTTACTCTTCACACTGTGCCCTACCCTCATTGAGTGCATGACCCAGCTTAGCCGCTTCCTCCGCGATGCTCACAAATACCCCACTGACAGCCTGTTGTGCCCTTCCCATCAAGGCCATCGGTATATGCGAGCAGTTGCACGGATTTGTAGAAGATCTACTCAAGAAACGAATCGCCTGATAGTGCCTGGCCTTGTCAAAATCCGTTTTTGACATCAAAGGTGTTCTTGGAATCTTTGCCGATCGTCACGGAGACGCCAATGATGGTCTGACACAAGTTACTAGAGCAGTCAAGACGGGAGAGCGCCGACGTTAACAATCGAGAAGGGTCCTAGACATTTATGGTTAAACGTGGTTGATAACAAAACACATGTATTCAAAGATTGTCACATTTCTGGTTTGAAGTGGTCTATAAGTGCCTAATCCTAGTCGTACCCAGCTGGGTGACAACGAAGATCATACGATCAAATCCCACTTTTCTTCTCAGACTAGCGAGCCCCAACGAAGACCTGAACTTAGGGCGCCTTCTACACTCGTCTGCTGCTACCAACCAAGTTGACATGCGCTCGCGATTACTTGGGCTCAGTACCGGTCGGGTATTTACTCCTTTCTCGAGAGCCCCAGTCCTTCAGATTGGTGTTCATGCACTCACCTTCGGCCACACATCACAATGGAGCACTTCCACCGCAACGACTAACCGTGAGCGTAGTGCTTCCGCGCCAGGAAGACACACAGAAACCCATTCTAGTTCCAGCTTAAGCCACTTCTCAGCAACAACACCCATGCACAGGCGAGAATAGCTGCCACCTAATTGCCTTCTTCAACTAACAACGGACGTCGACGACTGGCACGTCACTTAACATCCTCGCAACAGTGTCGCAAGTTGATGTAATCCAATCAGCTCACTGCTCCAACGACCCAGTTTCGCGCTGCAGCATCCTGCTGCTGCCATTCTTAGAATGTTTCTTCAATAATTGCCAACCCCCTCCGACCACCGACAGCGACGTCTTATAATTCGCTCCTTTGTTAAAATTTAATTTCAACTTCTACGCAAGTAGGTCGAGATCCCAGCGAGAGCCATTATATGCAGATGCACTCGTTGTTTACTTGAGATAAACTCGCAAGTCGAAGGAGATTGCTGCACAGTGCCATTCAGCGAGCAGCCCCGCCGAGGAGGTGATGAAAGGCATCAGCGGAGCGCACAAAAGCAAAAACAAACGATTCCCACCCAGAAATGCACTTGGAAGGACTTTTTGATTAACGTCTTCATGGAAAACAATGTGACGGCAAAACAAGAAAGCAGCAACAACTCGAAAGTGGATCCTCTGAAAAATTGATGGAAAGCGATGGCGAAGGCGATGGGGACGTTGGCGTCGATAGGGTTTTGTGATGCGTTCAGTTGCTTGTACCCTCGTGTCCTTGTTGTTCGCGGATGAGTTGATAAGTCTTGGCGATGCTCCTTCGCGGGAATGTGGCCAAATGAACGTTTAATGCGTCTTCAAGTTGCAGCGATGTCTGTTCGTTGAGTGGATTAGGGACGCGGACCGACTGTTTTGCTGGCGAGTTGTTTTTGCATTTAAAGAATTTTCTGCTTTCCTATATGCGCCTCGATGGACGGAGGGGCAGTTTGCAGAGTGATTCTATTTGACTGTCGGACAATGGGTCCTCTCAGAAGGAAAGGCTCTTGAGGGAAGGGTTCAACCACAAATCAACTGGTGAGCGGTCCTGTTCCTGTCCTCTGGTGCTTTAGCATCTTCGCCGTCTGGATCTCGAAGGTCTTCTCTTGCCTTTCCTTGGGGAGCCCTGCAGCAAGAGACGACACAGACAGCCTCTGTGTTTTCCTTAACAGACAAGTCCTCTGTTGATTTGCGCTCGCGATTCTCGGCTCTGCCCACTCCCGCGTGGCGCACCGACTTCACTGCTCTGCGCCACTCCACCCACTCTATGCCACTTGACCGAGTTGGACGAGAACCACAAGCACATCAAGCCATCAAAGTGCAATAAACTCAACAAACCCCGATGTCACTTCAACTTCATTTGCAATCCAATTAAACGATAAAACTCACGCGCAAGTCGCGCCCCGCCGCGACACCGCACACACCCCATAAATCATCGTAACGATGATTATCTGTCAGGAATTTCAATAAGCCTCATTCCCTTCAGTCGCATTCGATAAATCTCTTTAAAATCTGATTTACGTAATGTTAATCATGCCACCCGCGCGCGCTTCGGGCATCCACGGTGATGGCATCTCGTGCGTCCCCGCCTACACCCCATCAACGGCCCCCACTCGCGACGGATTCCTTTCCGCGTGAACAGCCACCAGTTCTGAGGTGAAATACTCGTAATTGCGTCCGTGTTCATAAATGAAAAATTATTATAATTCCACGCGATGGCGCTGTGATAATGACGGCCCACGTCAGGCGGGTGGGAAAATCTAAAAAATAAAAAATCCGCCATGAATGTGTTTAATTCGATTTTTTCCACACTCGCTCAGATAAATAATTATTTTTACACATTTTTTTTGTTTAAAGCGGAAAAACGCGGAAGGATGTGCGTGGAAATAAAAAACGGCAAAGGATTTATTCAATCTTTTTTTTCCGCTGGGGTTTTGCGAATTCAACGCGGATAAGTGGCCGTCTATTGGGGAATTGATTTAATTAAACCGTCTGGACGTGAATTAATGGAATCTGATGTGCGAAGCGGGGCTTTGAGTTGACCCGATGAATAGTTGGCGAAGTGGGGCCGGCAGGGTCGAGTGCAATTGAATGCCAGACAAGAGCCCTTTGTGCATGTCTCAATGGTCGGTGTTATGGTTCGCTTTGAGGGCACATTTGTTTACGTTTTGTAAATATTTTCGGCGTTCGTGAATGTCCATAAATTACTCTTGCGATGTATAAACTTTGATCCATGTTCAGGACAAAAATTCACTGTTAATTAATGTCTCTCAATTTGATGATGGTTGATGAAGATGGTTGTACTTCTTCTTGTTCTGGATCTCGAGCTGTTTACGGATGGGATGTCAGGTGAATCTGATGCAAACTCGTAGAGGCAGTCGCCAGGGATCAAGTCAAAATGACAAGATGTGAGCTTCAAGATGTTTTCGGCTAACTTAGAGGAAGTCTAAGATTCACTGTTGCAGACGGTGTTTGAACCACGACCAATTGAGTTAAGGCAGCAAACATTAACACGACGATGTGCGTCTTAATTTGCTCCTTTTTTTTTGTTCTTCGTCACTACGGTCAACTGCAAGGACGTTTCGAAAATGCAGCAACGGGAGGGACCGGTTTTGGTGTAACCACCGGCAATTTTGCTGTTCTTTGCTGTTGACTCCTTCGTGTCTCTATGGCGGAGCGATTTAAAAGCGGTTTAAAAATGTTTATTTGAACGAAATTATTTTTACAATTTTGATTACAACTAGACCTACAAACTTAGGGCCCAACTTTGTTTAATTTAATGTTAATTATTATTGTCGGTTTACTGTTTATGACCTGCAATGGCTGGTGCTTACATCGGGTTGTTCAAGTCCGTGTGCCCATGTTAGTCCTTTTGGTATGGCGTGGTGATGTGTTAGCCGAATTGGCCTCGATGGTGATTGCTATCGCTGCTCTGGTAGAACCCATGCAGCTCGTTGTTCAACGTCGTTGGAAGGTTCTGCTTGTTTAGCAGATTTAATGCGTGTTTCTCAGGTTCCTGATGTTGATGTCTAGTAGCTGCTTTCTGAACAGTGTCACCATATACTGCTGCAGGGGGGTGATGCGTGCTTGGTCGTAAAGCCTATTGTTGCTGTGGTGCCCTTGACGGTCCCTGTCGAAGGTGAGTCCGGTACATATTCGCAGTCGCATGCTGGTCTTAGAGATGGTGTACCATATTGGGAAGCCGTACGTTAAGATCTGCCGTATAAGCTGCTTGTGGAGCAGTCCTCTGGCGTAATCCATTCCGCTTGCGCATCAAGGGATGGATGCGATGGAAGCCTAGATTGGCCTTCTTAAGGGTATTTTTCTAATGACTGTAGAACTTCAACCTTTCCGTGACGTAAACGCCAAAATACTTAACCTTTTCGTGTGTTGATATTTCTGTACCGTTAGGGAGCACTTCCTTTATGCTTCGACATTTGGCTGCTTATCTGCACCCACCTCGGGATGGTCTCCTTAAGCACCGATTTCCCGGCATTGATACGAATACCCTATTTGGTAAAGAAGTCAAATATGTTCGCTGTTCGGCTTTCGACACTTCGCGCGGCTGGCATAAGTAAGCAGAGACAGCAGACAGCACTTCACTGTGTCAGTAGGATGTGGTTGATCTGCCGTGTAGATGTTGAAAAGCCATAGTCCCAGCTTTGACATAGATCAACGACTGAAAAAAAGACGACATACAGAACAGGGATAGCGTTGTGTCGTCTCGTTTGTTGTAGTTTACGAGTTGTGGACGTTGGAAGACTTGCTTGCACAAGCCCTGGTCTGCAGATGGTTGTGCTCTGTATTACAGTAGACGAACTTGACAGAAATACCAAAACATCAACTCTGTCAGTGGGAATGTCTTTGGTTACTCGGGAGGCGTAATGTATGTATGTACATTTGCAGACAACAGATCCCCTCTTCATTGACACCAAGAAGTCCCTCCATTGGGTGTGCGGGCGTCCTCCGCTATGGTTTCCCACAGTCTCAGGGTAGAAGAATATTCGCACCTCGGGCAAGTGTTTTGTCCATCTTGTCTCCATCTGATTTTAAAATTGTTCACGAGTGGTCACTGTGGTCTACAGTAGGACTGGGATGACATCATCCTCATCTTCTGAGGCATGATCCTCTAAAGGGGTCGCGGGGGTAAACCACGCACGAGAGGTCTCCAGGCAACTCGATCCTCTGCCATTAGGAGTTATGGCCACGGGAGCTTTTGGACTTGGTCCAACTATCTCCCCCTGGGTCTGCCAAGCGGTCGCCTTCCTGATGAAATCGCATTCAACGCCCGCCTCAGAAGTCGAGATGATGGGGACAATCGTGCCACTTGACCAAGCTATCGAAGGATAGCCCTTTGCGTTCAAAGGAGCAGCTGCTAAACATTGAGTTCCCCGCGAGATTCTCACCCTATCCCGGTGAAGCACTCCCTTGAGAATACGAAGAAATGTCATCTCGGCATCTTGTGACCAAACTTTCATCTAGAGCTTAGATTTTAGCTTTTTAGAGCTTAAATTCAAAATTTACAGCGAAACTTCTCTATAGCGGACAGCAGCGGGATCTTCATGTAGGGGTGTCCGTTTTGAAGGGGTTGAAATGCACGAAAATATTCATGCCGGGACCATGATGAAATGTCCGCAGTGAGAAGTGTCCCTTATAGAGGGGTTTCCGTAAAGGGAAGTTTCATTGCGTCTAGTCCATTATATACGGGTGTACATTCTGAAGGGGTTGAAATACACGAATACCTTCATACTGAAGTAAACGGCTCTCGTCTGGCTCCTTCTGTCTGTTCGGTGTCGGCTACCGTTGGCTGGTGATACGGTGTGTTGTTATCTGGCTGCTAGCCGCTTGACCCGAACAAACAGTCGTGCCTCGAAGTAGCATGACGTATGCTCCCTTTAAAGTTACACAGCTCTGTAAGATGTACCTGTGACCTGAGAAAGCACAGAGATCATCACTATCTTTTGTTACGTATTGCTGCTGATTCGTAATTATGACTCATTGGCAACAATTTCGCCCAGTTTACAAGGCGACACATTTGATACTCAATCACACAGTCAGCAGCAAGAGTTTCACTCACAGACTCACTGACATCAGCGAACAAGCAACCTTATTTCGAATTGAGAATGGAATTGCAACCTCCGCAATCACCTCATTCCACTGAGAGGACCTGAGAACTAAAGGTTGTCCGCACCACAAGGAGCAGCTGATGCCAACGTGTTGCATGGACTGAAAACCTACGAAACCCAGTTTCATTCAACGAGCTCCCACCGACAGCGACCACAAGTCGAAGTCAATATCCATCACGCTGGCATCCTTTTTCCACGCCTGGACGGAACTCGCAATCAATTCCTGCGGCCATGGGGGGCGTGTAAATCGCCCAACCCCCACCCACCATTTCGATTGGCTGCAATTAACCCGCATTGACAAGTTGTGCTTGCCTCAGAGCAGAGCACTCTGCTCAAGACCTGTTCGTTGTGATTAGATTTTCCAAGTGATTTCCCGTGTAAATCAACGAAAGGCGACGTGGAAAGGAATGCCTGTCTGCTTCATCAGACGGACACCTCTCTAATAAGCGGTTGGGATCCAATTACTTGCTGATTGCTTCCTGTCAAGTTTAATGCTGTTACGGGAGCACATTCATGGGGCAAGACGGACCACGACGACACACGAGAAGCGATCAATATGCAATCGGTGAGTAGTTCGAGTTCGAGTGGAAATGGTGTGGAATGGGGGGTGTGTGGTTGTGAGTGGGATTACATGGGCTTTCAATTGAAATCTTTTCTTTTAAGCTTTTGACAGGGAGTCCGGAACAGGAGGAGTCTGGCTCTGTTCCCAAAGTCAGACTCCAGTCAAAACACTTCAGTCTCTCACCTCTCATCGAACTCAATGCTCTTATCGAACTTTCGCAGCCTGCCGGCAATTTCCGCGAACAACCAGCGCACACTCCGCGACTTGTCCCCTCCGGAGACCCCATCGCAATCCAGCCACAACTCACTTGACATTGAAATTCCCCACCAGCGGCGCTTTAAATCAATACGAGGCACTTTACAAGCTCAGTGGACCGAGAAATGTTATCGTTGCTTAAGCTCCGTTAGCGTTGAGTCCACACCCTAGCCACAGCCGCAGGTCGCCCTCACTCAGCCCGGCAGCCATAATTTAAATTTTATTATTTCCTGTTTGGCCCGTGTCGTCGATGCGAAGTAATCTCTTCCAGTCGACGGGGCATCCACTCAGCACTCGGCACTCAGAACCTGCTGGGGGAAGTTTTCCCCCAAAAAACTCACCCCCACCGGCGTAACCCTTAACCTGTTGGCCATAAAGCATCCGCACGCACCCACAATCAGCCGCAAATCCAAAAACTTGTTATGCCCATTACCAGCGTAAATCTCTCGGTCCACCCGTCGCGTCGTGAGGGTGGAATGCGTACATCAGACCGACCGCCCTCCCACACGGTCCGGCGCGGCGGCCGTCAGTGCAACGCGACCGAAGCCATGGCGCGCCCCCACCGCGACTGTCTTCGAATGTCTGCGACGACGTAACGAATATTTTTTCCGGGTCCATGACGAGGGTGGAACTTGAGCTAGAATTTCGTTGTGATGATGCATTCCTGGCGAGGGTCGGATTTATGGGGAAGCGCACATACTTTGTTGCGCTGCTGGTGGGTTCGGGGAATATTTGATTTTATTTTAGCACAGGGAAAAACTGCACCGTCTGAGGCTCTCCAAGCCCCCGCACTCCTGGATCGAGCGTTGAGTGTGGTTGTCGCATTTGTTAACTCGTTTGCTCACAGATCATTAATTTGGCGGAGTTATGCAGACGTTGGGGTTGAATTGAATTTCCCAAACGGTCTTTGAAGCTGAAACTGACTTTTTTGGCTGAGGTTTTAAAGAGCCCCAGTTTCGGGTACTTTTGCGGGTGAAAGCTAGCCACAAATAAATTAACTGGAGTCTCGAATCAATGGCGTTCGAGATTAGGTTCCTCAAATGTTTATACGAAGGCTTCTGCGGTGTGAAGCGAAGTAGTTTTCCGACCTCAGGCTGGCTTGTTGTCTGGTTCAGGAGTCTCAAGGAAGCTCGAAATGAAATTATCGAAGGAATGAGATCGCGAATACAAGCTGCCGGGATAGGGTGAGAAACACGACAGTACACGAAGAACTAGATGTCCCCATCAACACGACCTCCGAGGCGTGCCTTGGTCGGCTACCACTTGGCAAACACATGACGAGTGGTTCGACCAAAACTAGCCTGGTTGCGCTTAGGCATAGCTCCTGACGAGTTAGAGTCGATGGCGGGGAATGATAACTCACACCTCACTTCACTAATTGCAGAGCGTCTTAAAATATCATCACCCGGAGTCATTGGACACTTATCGGCATATGGGAGCGGCTAGCCTGACTCAGCATGATCCGGTTTCCGTTCATTGGAGATGACAACCACAAATGAAGGTTTCATTATGAATCTTTAGATTAAGAAGGAGCCGTTCCATTTCTGCAACGAGCAGCTACACTTGTAAAAGAAATGTACTCACGTTTTAAGACATTGTGACGTGAATAGTATAACGTGTATAAGATGAGACAGTCAGGACAACAACCACCACAAAAACGCCATCTATACGCAAGGAGAAGAACGAACAACTCCGAAGAGTACTCCCGAAATGGTTGTATATACTGCTAGAATGAATGGCGCCAACTAGCCGCGGATAGATTACAATGAATCATGTCAAGAGTCAGCGGGGAAATTCCATAGACTCGTGGCGTCAGTAGGTCAGGTTAGGTTATAGTGGCTGGCTGCAGAAGGCAGTCACACTTCGGCCAAAGTAGGCCCGTTGTGATACCACGCGGTATGATTCCCCCTAACAATTAGAAATAGTTGTTGCTTGGTGCGGTTTATCTCATTGAGGTTGTTGAAGTAGTAAGACCCTAGGTGTAAGTATCTACGACCTGCCAGCGCGCTACACGAGCAGAGTAGGTGATCTGCGGTTTCAACCTCCTCTTCATCCATGCATTATAGGGCACCCCCAACCAACGGGCATGGCTGCCAATTGTGCAGTGCCCTGTGATGACGCTAATAAGCGTCCTGAGTGAACATCTGCTAAGTCTAAGCAGATTGAGTGATCGTTTGATACTAAGCGATGGCCATGTTTCCTTTGTTTTAGGACAAGTGGCACCTTCTAACCATTTACAATTGGTGGTGTTGATTGTGTGCATCTTGAGTAGATGGTAGGCTGAAGAGATTGGCACACCTAGCGGGTTCGTCAGCAACAGCCCGGTATGTCACAGTGACCCGGCACCCACATGAGGTGTACTTTAAAATGCTCAGCCATCTCGCTACACAGCCTGCAATTAGGGGAAGTTTTCGAATTGAACATGACATTGTCCAATGACTTGATTGCGGCCTGACTGTCCTAACAGATGGTGACATCTCGGTGTTCTTCAGCCAGGCCAGCGCCTCCTTTATAGCAATGGTTTCTGCCTGGAACACGCTACAATGATCAGGGAGCTTCAGTGAGATAGCTATGTTAAGGTCTTGAGAATGGACACCAGCACCTAAGCCCTCGTCTGTATTCGACCCTTCAGTGAAGATGCGTAGGGGATCAGCCAGCGTCTGATTATCAGATATCCAGTCCAGTCTGGAGGGGACGCTGGTTTAGCGCTGTCCACAAAACTGAGACGTGGCGCACGTGGCGACAGTATGATCTAGGAGAATTATTGGGAGGTATAAATATCGGAACCACGGTCGATGCGTGTCAGTTCAGTTGGGGAATTATAACAGTTTGGCATTTTACAGTGTTCAAAGTGTTAATCGGTTCAACTTGAAAGGTGGCAAAGACTTTTGTAGTTAAGTAAAAATAGTCGTTAAAGTGTAATAAAGCATAAGAGCAAACCAGTGCTTGTAAATAAATTCGTGTAAATCGTGACTGGTGATCTTTTGGTGCGCATTCGTCACAGCCCAGTACTCGAACCCCTTTTTTGTGGACAATTTGATTAATTTTGTCTATACCGAGTGTGCACGAAAAAAAACCGTTGGAAGTTATACGGTCTCTTGGCCGAGTGGGTTGGTGTACAACTCACATTTTCTATGGGAAATTTGTTTTTGGGTTCAAATCTGGCATTAATTTGCTAATAATAGAGTTGGAACGTTCGGGACATCATGTCCTCTGTCGGGAACATTTGATATCGTTCCGTAGCTAGGAGGAGAAGTAAGAGAAATATTTGAAGAAAGACTTAATCCAAATGAAGTAGACCAATTCTCTATAATTGATGTTCTTTGTCCAAGAAATTCCGACGTTGGTGCGATTAATGAACAAGTCTCGAATATACTCGATGGAGTATCACAAACTTGTTTAAGGACCCGCAAAATCAAACAATGCAATTTTAGAATAATTTGAATCCTTCTGGAATGCCACCCAATAAATTAAGAGATGGCGCAACTTGTATTATTCCATTGGAACATGCGTTGGAAAGCTACTGTCATTGTACGTCATTTCAGTATATCTCATTCATTTGAAGCGTAAACAACAAAAAACTATTTTTTTCACTCAAATATGTCGAACCTTTTGCCTGAAAAAAGTGTTTTTGCGGGGGGTTCTTCTTCATAACTTGAATGTGAAGAAAACTGCTGCCGAAAGTCATCATGCGCTAGCTGAGCGAACGTGCCAAAAGTGGTGATTTTGGCTTGGCCAACCAGCACAATCAACGGCAAAGCCGTATATCCATGGCGCGAAGGTAATGGCCTGTATTTGGTGGGATCAGAAGGGTGTGCCGTATTATGAGCTGCTAAAAACGCGTGAAACGAATCATGGTCTACCGACCACAATTAATCCGTTTAAAGAGAGCAGTAGCGGAGAAAAACGCCCGGAATATACGACCAGACAAGGGGCAATAATCCATCATGACAACGCTCGGCCCCACGTTGCTATTCCGGTTAAGAACTATTTGGAAAACAGTGGATGGGAAGTTTTACCCCACCCGCCTTACAGCCCAGACCTTGCCCATTCCGACTACCATTTGTTCCGGTCGATGCAGAACGTCCTCACTGAAATACGGGGCACATCAGAGCAGAATATAACAAATTGGCTTGATTCATTCTTGTCTACCAAGCCGGCGCAGTTCTTTTGGGATGGGATCCACAAATTGGCAGAAAGATGGGAAAAAGTCATAGCTTCAGATGGGCAATACCTTGAATAATACTATTGTACATGTTTTTCTTAAATAAACGTTCAAATTTTGGAAAAAAAAACGCACGAATTAAGTTATATCCACCCAATAGAATTCTCTGAAGTAATAAAGTTAAAATGAATGTAAACATAATGGATCCCAACAGGCCCACTAAATTAGCGCGATCTCTGGCAAGCTCATCCTGAGAGCCGATGGAGGTAGAGGCTCCCAAGTAACAGTCTTGAGGACAGTGTATACTGCGCTTGGCCCTCACTCACCGCCAGACCCATTTAAGCCGCTTCCTTCTCCAGGAGTTGTTGAATGAGTCACATGACAGTTGACTTGCATAAATCCTTTTGGCATTCATGAGTTCCCTTCCAATCTTAATGGAGCAGCTATAGTTCTCCTTTGGCATCCCGCGCCACCTGATCAGTTTGGCAGCAATTTCAAAAAAAAAAGAACTTAATGTTGTATAATTCGTCTCGATATGAAGCCTTGAAATCAAATATCTGTGTCCATTTGAACTTCTTGGGTCTAGTATCTACTGTGTTCAGGTACAAATAGTGGATCGTGTACCAGTGGACCGTATTCGACTTTTTGTACAAAATCCTCGTCACTACCCGACGAGAAATCTTAACGCCTTGACATTTTCCAAAATAAAATCCAGAAAGGTGGAGAGAAAAAAAAAGTGTGAGAAAACTGAAATATCCCGATTTCGGCTATCACGTAAGGCAAAGAAAAATGGAAAAGATCGCCTGTTGGCGATCCGATTTCTTGGGGTGTTGGCGATAAACCGATTGTTGCGTCGCCAAACACTTCTTATTGTAAAAGACCTAAAGAACATAATAATTGCAGAAGTACTGACAGCATCTGAAGAGGGTCAAGGTAGTATTTATTCGAAGAATCGATCTTGCACCAGTTAATCCAGACCTTGTCTTGAGAAGACGACAATTCCCTATCAAACTAGCATTTACTATGACAAGCAATAATTCACAAGGGCAGACATTTGAATGGTTCGGTATATTCAGTATTTAGCCAGTCACTTCGTCGCAATACGGCAACAAACAGAAGACCTTTCAAATGCAGTCGAGTGCAAAGACTCAAGTCATTCCATGCGAGCACGTGACCCGCAGAAAGTCCACAAAGTCCACACCTTTCCTCGCCGACTCCTGATCGATAATCACTTCGACAATGTGTCAGATACTGCCCGAAGCACTGGCCTCCGGGCAAAGCCAAAGCACTCCTTCAGTGTAAATTAAATTTGCATTGACATCTGGGTTAGCAGCGTAATACGTCCTAACAGCTCTCAATCAGTTAACGTGCACTTCACGGGAACGTGATATGGACACAATGGAAGCACTCCAGTTGCCTCGTTTCCTTTCTTCGTCGTCCGGCAAGGCTTACAGCTCCAGGACAACGTTCTTTCATTCCCGGCAAGTGACACAGTAATTCGAACAACGTGCCACCACCTAGTCCCGAGGACTTTAGGCACCACAATGACAAAATGTAAACGCCAGCGCTCTCTCTCTCTCTCTCTCTCTCAATGTAAACTGGGT
The DNA here is from genome assembly GCA_905231855.2 of Eristalis tenax. NCBI lineage: Eukaryota > Metazoa > Arthropoda > Insecta > Diptera > Syrphidae > Eristalis > Eristalis tenax. The sequence continues at coordinate 27,529,055 of HG993126.1, forward strand.
CGGTGGCCGTTCGACGTTGGTTGCTGGCTGTTGGCTGTGGGCTGCTTGGACGCCGAACGGAAGGACGCGAGTAAGGAAGCGATAAAAGGGCTTTCATTAAATTCTCTTAGGATTCAATTGGAAATGTCCTTTGGCGTTCCATCGACAGCCGAAGGCTGTGAATAGTTTTGATGGTGTTTCATCACAGATTTCATCTCATCCGCCTCCTTCGCAAGTGTATTCGTTTCAGCCGCTGGCAGCCGGGAGAGGGGGGCAAATTCAATTCAAGGATCAACTTTAATTCTCGCAGTTCCCGCGTTTCCATCGCGTCCAGCGCAATAATTGGGAGTCTTGAGTGGGTTCCCATTTAGATCTTTATCTCAAGTAATTAATTTTTTCCTTATCCACTCGAAGAGGGTCCTTCATTTCAGGATTTCAGGGATTTCATAATCAAAAATTTTTGCAGCAAAACAGAAAGAAGGAAAACTTTTGAAAATCATCCCTCGGTGGGGTGTGGGTCGGTAGGCCGAACCCACCACCGGCGACGAAGACGTCTGGACGTAGTTAAGGATAAGCGGACGAAACTTTGGCACTCGAAGCCGCAGTTCATAATCTGAGGCATCAGTAGAAATTCAATTCGCCCGGCAGTAGACGGACACTGCGCCGGGGCTGGAGTAGAGCCCGGTGCCTTCCCTCGTTCGTTTGACATCGTAATAGTCCTCCGCAACCGAGAGTCGTAAACAAAAATGCTTTGGTCCTTTGAATTTTTTATTTCGCCCGGCTTGAGGGGTGACAGGGCGGGTTCCGAATGCACGGCGCGTGAAATATTCTCGAAAGATAATTGAGTTTCCATTTGCGCGAGGAGTCTGTCTGGCCCCACGCGGCGGGCGCGATTTATGGGGGAAATTATAAAATTTCAAATTGGTCATGCTCGCCGAGTGGATGGATGGGTGTTTGCGAGAGAGATGGTATCTGGGAAAGTTTTGTCATGAAAACAAATCATCACGTGCGAAGTTGGGTCCGGAGTGCGCGCCCAGGCGGAGATGAGCTGCTGAAAAGGATGATTGGTGCCTTGGACTGATGCCACTGATGTTTTGGCCATAAATGGATTTACGACAAACTCGGGGCTCGACTCGTACGACTTTTGTTGTTTTGAGGCACCGAGTGCTTATGTGTGCACCTGCACGGACCTCGACTTAGCTCCACAAATGTGAGTATGAGTCGTGGACATTTAGTGCACGCAACAAAAACTCCTACTTAGGGGCGTGGGTAGTGACTGCGTGTTTTGTAAAAGAGTGTGAATCTGTCAAGGATCGGGGTGGTTCTTAGATTGGTTGGCTGAGAAACAATATTTGACACGTCAAAGATCACCGAGTTGTGTCGCCTTATCTGTGTCGGCTGCAGGCACAGGAGCTCATGGTCAACAGGGGGCTGGAAAGCATGACATGGTGAAGCAAACGTTAGGGCTGTCGCCTTAAGATTTCCAGATGCGTAGCAGATTGCGTTTCACATAGTTTGGTGGACGGTCTCTGCAAGAGGTGGACACTTTCAAGTAAAGTCGGTGCTTTACGAGATAAAACATTGACTGGCGGGGGTTTTCAAGCGTCTCAGTCGTGAAGCGTACATTTTCGACCACTTAATCCAGTATTAGAGAGAGTGTCTACAACTGGACACCCGTCTGAAATCTTTGCTGGGACGAGTCTCGTCTCGAGTGCCATTAATGCACTTAGGCCAAAGTAGGCCCACTGTACCGCCACGTGGGTGTCATGGTTTAAGTCAGTCAGCCAGTTTTCTCAACAAATTTTGACCGGAATTCTGCTGAGGTCGCTTAGACTGTCGTAGAAGTAGGAGCCAGTACCAGCTTTCCTAAGTGGGGCAAGAACAGGACAGTTACAGAGAAGCTGTTGAGTGCTTTCCTCCTCCTGTTCGTCCAGACAGCTCCTGCAGAAGTCGCTGGACATTGGGACTTGTAAGTGACGGCCAAGTAGACGCTGTTCAGTAATTATTCCCACAGTGTGCAGTGCTAATGTTAGATCTCTTTAGGGAGATAAGGCTACTTCCACAAGTGATCCCTGTCAACCATCTGGCGTTGGTTTTCTTTGCATAGAGCTATATCAGAGCTGTATCTTGCTCATAGGGGTACCTTAGTTACGAGAAAATCCATCAACTGGCAGTCTAGTGGCCTGTTTAGCGAGTTCATCAGCTTTGCTGTTTCCATGGATGTCCATATGGCCTGGCACCCAGCATATGCGACTGATGAACTGTTCGGATGCCCCGTTAATAGATGCGCGGCAGTCGATTTCTGTATTAGGGGCATTTGGTAAGTCAGTCACTGTTTGTCATTCTTTTTTTTTCTCATTTAATGCTACGTTTCCACCGAATGAAACCGCGAGGTTCCATCAATTTTCTCCGAACCTACCAGGTTCCGCCATACATTTTCCGGGTCTGAAAAACTCGCGGTTTCCGACAAATCAACGTAAATCCTGGAGTTCATCCAACCGTAAGATGTTGTGAACCCGGATAAGCCTACAGCGTGATTTTCAGTTTATTTTGGTGTTAATTTTCTCATTTTGTCTCTGTCTCCTTTCTGGTGGTCTCACACTATTATGTCCTGTCAATAGACAGCTGTTCTGGCGGCCATTTAAGAATTGAGAGCGAAACCACTTCAAGTAGCATAACTCATGAAAAATACGGAAAACAAACGTAGTGTCATTTAGCCACGACACGTTTATCCAGCAATGTTCATTTCACATTTGTGCTATTTCACTAAGTCGCCTTTTAGGCGCAACCAACTGTGTACAGTCATCCAGACAAAGATGTGACTTAAAACATCGCAATGTTTCTTGAACCGTCAACGTTCTGCTATCATCCTGTTTCAGCTATCAAGAAAAGTGAGGAGCTTATGTCATATGGATCGACATACACTCACACGGTGCAACGAAATCGTGGAGGATCCCTAGAAAACAGCAAATATCGCGAACATTTTTGATACATTTTGCCGCATCCAAGATCTCATCTTGAAGAGAAGAAGAAATTATTGATTTTATAGAATTTATTGAATTGACTGAGGAAGTACGTGAAAAAATGGGTTGGTTACGTGTGGCTGAGTGTAAAGGGCAGTCGCACTTAGGTCAACGTAGGCCCATTGCGACACCACGCGTACTGACTACTCCTAAACTTGGAACCTGATTAAATATTCGTCACCAAATCATTCACGACTAATTTTTTCAATAAAATACTTTGTATCCCGTGATCGTTCCTTGTCCGTTCGGATATCATCGATTGGGGAGACACTGCGGTGACAAGATGTTTACACATTGACCTCGAGTACGTCCACTGCTCGCTCCTTTTTTTTTGTGCGTGAGTAAGAAGAATGTTTGCACAGATATAGAACAAACCTTGAGGAATGCTCAAAATGGGCAAAAGGCAGACAGTGGCATCAACGGAATAAAAAGTCAAAAAAGCTAAATAAAACACATGTATTTGGAATCAGGAGGACATGAAACGTTTTTATATAACGTCGATACTAACTTCCGATTACACAATAAAAGAGGCCAAAGTTAGCAAAATCATGTCCCTGGTGAAGAGGTATCCAATGCCAGACGACGTTTGATGGAAGTAAGCGTGTCAAGCGTTAGTAGATGTTTTGCAGTAGCACTAGGCACGGACGGCAGTTTCCCGTCCAGAAAGAGTGTTAATTTGGTACTCTTTCTAGTGAGTTCATCTGTTTCGCAATTCTCTGGGATGTCACTGAGTCCCGACGCCCACATAAGTTTGATGCTGGACTAAAGGGTGATTTTTTAGCTATTATCTTTTTGGCAACACTGGTTTAAGCAGCTGACGCACGTTTCGTGTTTTGTTTCACTGCCAAACATCTTCAGCTTGGTCTATAATTTAACCATAATTAAACCATGAATTTTATTGTCAAAATGCGTGCTCTGTTAAGAAAGTTCATCGCGCGCTTCTTCCATTTTATGGTCAGTTTAAGACGAAGCTCATTTTTGGCTCAATGGGTACGTCAATAAGCAGAATTGTCGATTTTGGAGTGAATATCAGCCAGAAGCATTGCAAGAGCTACCAATGCATCCAGAAAAAGTCACAGTTTGGTGCGGTTTATGGGCTGGTGGCATCATTGGACCGTACTTCTTCAAAGATGATGCGAATCGTAACGTAACTGTGAATGGTGAGCGCTACCGTGAGATGATATCCAACTTTTGTTTGCCCAAAATGCAAGAGCTTGACTGGCATGACATGTGGTTTCAACAAGACAAGATGCCACATGCCACACAGCACGCGCAACAATGGACTTATTGAGAGGCGAGTTCGGTGAACATTTTATTTCACGTTCGGGACCGGTCAATTGGCCGCCTAGATCGTGCGATTTAACGCCTTTAGACTATTTTTTGTGGGGCTATGTCAAAGCTCATGTCTATACAGACAAGCCCGCTTCAATTGACGCATTGGAAGGCAACATTGAAGCATTTATTCGTGAGATACCGGCCGAAATGTTGGAAGGAGTATGCCAAAATTGGACTAAGCGGATGGACCATTTGTGGCTCAGTCAAGGTCAACATTTGCATGAAATAATCTTCAAACATTAAATTATATGGACCGTACTATCGATTCAAACAAAGATTTCATGCATTTCTCTGAATTTTATGTGTTTTTTTTTTTTTTTTGAAAAACTTTCCTATTGCTTTTAAAAAATCACCCTTTACTTGGCCATCTAGTTAAGAGAGCGGCGGCGGAGGTCTTTTTCCATGTCGTCCTGGATCTGCCAAGCGATCGCCTACCTGATGGAATCGCATCCTACGCCCGAGTCGGAAGTCGAAATGAAGGGGATGAAGTGGATGAATGGGACGGCAGCTGACCTCGTAGTAGTTGGGGCGAGCAAAAGGTTTGGGGTGTAGAAGTTTATTTTCATACATCCCAAGTCTGGCTAACGAAGCGAGAAGAAAAACACGATTGCCCTCGGATATTGCCTACCCTGGTGTTCCAGGGCCCCATTTGGAGCCAGACTTGAATGGTGGCAGTATGCGAGCGTCTGGTGGCAGGTCTGTCCCGCTCGGCAGCCGGTCAGGCTTAGACCGAAGGAACTACGAGCAACCCAGCAGTGACCTCGTGAGCCGCTATGGGGGTGGGAGGAAGTCACGCCATACACAAGCCAGTGCGTACGGGGAGCAAAAGGCAACAGACAACGTCCTTTCTTGAAAAGACACAAAACGTACACATTCACTTCATATTTCTGCAGATGTTCTCTGTTGTCGGCGGTTCTTATTGATCGTCCATGTGTTTGGTAAGCGCTTGCTGTTGGTCGCGGAACTGGGTTTTTTCAGCGGCCCTGTTGTTGAGTTGGGTAGGACCTGCTTCCATATTTTGGCCGGCTGATATCCTAATTTTTTGCCACCAAATTAGTCGTTGGGTGTAATTTATACGATTCATCACACATCTTTGGTTTGACATTTGTTTTCGCCCGACTTTGCTGTTTCGCACGTTTTTCGCTCTAAATTCGTAACAGACAAGCTTAAAAAAGGGAGATATTTCGGAAATGCTGTTCGGACGAGATTCATGAACCCTACAACGCAATAGTCGTCGCTCACATCCCCCCCTTCGACTGCGCCATCGATTCCTTCTTGCTATTGCTACCCTGTCTCCGTCTCTTAATTTCTCTCCTCCTATACACTTTCTTATTCAAGAGCACTGTCACGTTTGGGAATACCCCATATTCGGTGCTTTGTTCCAGGGCCACTCAATGGAACATTTCTATGACCAAAAGCATTCTCCCATAAGGAGAGACTCTCGTCGCTTCTTCTCATTTGGACAAGGGTTACAGGAGCCAGCCTTCGAATCAATAGTTTAAACATCCCCTAGGCACAACATGCATGCTCAACGAACGTCGGCCCTTTAAATGACGCTGTGGCACAGTGTCCTCGTCCCCTTGACTGGGTCCAATTCTGACAAACAACTAGATTAAAAACCCGAGTATCGTCCTGAGCACTCTTTGGTATGTGTACAGCCCTACTTCAGGTTACAATTGCCAGCGTTGCTAAGGACGTCTGTCCTGAAATTCGGTCCGCTTCCAGGAAAGGGACACACCAGGGCCCGGTTGCCATGGGAGAACCCACCAACTCCCAGGTTTTGAGTTTATTTCATCGTAATTGGTCTGTTGCCAGAGTTACTTGACTACTCCCCAATATTCCAATTACCTGCCCTCCATCATCCGCAAAAAAATGAAATCAATGTGACACACACACACACACGCACATCCATCTATGGTTTCATCAGCAAACAGTGGCGGCGTTCTAGGGGACGACGAGCCACTTCAGTCGTGCAATAAACGAAGTACTTTCATCCATCATTGAGTGCTCCGTTTCTTGCCCCCTGCCCCCCAGTCGCACTCGAATGATGGAGATTTCAAGAAACCTGACGTCTCCGGGAGCTGAACGTTCGAGACATTCGATGCCACGCAGTCAATTTCTTGGCATGTCCTCCCGCCACCACAGAAGCACGTCGCCAAGACAAACAACGGTCGCTGATGTGATTCTGCGGGGGAACTGTGGCCACCAGCTGATTTGGGCAAATCAAACACCATCCAAGGGACACACCTCGTCTTGTGGAAAGTCGCAGGAGCTCACAGGCGGATAACAAAAATAAACTTTTCATCGCTTTTTTGGGGAAAAAACACATTTTTTCGATTCTCTCTGCAATTACCCGGCATTACTGGGGAAAAGTTGAACGGCTTAGTAATGGCGTTTTTAACAGCCACACTCTCGCGCGCACATGCACATGCATGCACAGGAGCGGGGCCCACAAGTGGCAAAGGATCAAAAGAAAACTCGTTAAAAGTTTTCCTCTAGTACCTCTCGGTCGGCCTCTGATGGTGCACATAGTTGGAAAAAGCTTTTCGCTGTTTCTGGCGAGTGCATGAGGAATAATCGCACACACATCCGCACATCTCCACCCACACATGGTAACATGAAACTGAAGTGAAATAACGGAGCAGTTGTGGCCCGTGTGCAAGCCAGTTCGAGTGCAATTTCAATTCGACGTACGGTTCACTGCCTCTCGACATTATAACATCGACAGCCGACAAGAAGACGGACGACGGAAGCGGTTCTCCCCATTTCTATAACAAGCCGTGCCCGGGGGTGGATGGTGGGGCAGAGACACATGAACAGAGGTATCCTGCCGTTAAGCATGTAAAGTTTGCTCTCGATGCCATTGTGGGATCCTTTTTGATTTGTGCACGGATTTGGATTTTATGATTGTGGCTTTTGATCTTGGGTCGAAGTTCGACTCAAAGCGAGTGATTGCATAGTTCTGCCGGAAGGATATTGCAACTACAGGTGTTTTTGTTGTTTCTGCTGTTTCTGCGCGTGCATTTCCTCTTGTTGCCGGTTTTATTTTTCCTGCGTCCTGTGGCCAAGTGAATGATTGTGTAGGGACCTGGGGGGCGTGGGGTTTTGATGGTTTTATTTGAAGTTTACTGCGTGCGGTTTTTTTCTCGTTTGTTGGTTTGACAGAAGGGAGGACTCTTTGGGGCGGCGTCAAAGGCCAGTGCAAAAGAACGGTTGAACAGGCGGTCTTTGACGAGTGCTTCCTGTTTGTATCGATCAACTTTTTTTTTGCGTTTCTCGCGGACTACTTTGAGGGATTTTGTGGAAAGGTGTCGGCGGAAAAAACTTGCACCGTGATCAAGGAATTAATCATTAAGCGCTGGTCGGCGAGCAACAGGAGTCCAATTGGTAGTGTTTGAGTTCAATCTCTAGTGTGGGCAAGATTATATGCGCGTCTTGTGCAGGGCGGCCGTCTCAAATTTTCGCTGAGGTGTATTTGAAAGGTCTAGAGGGGAGTGTTTGCTGTCGAAGGGAGTAAGCAAAATTAGACAGTTCCTTTTTTTTTTTTTTCAAACTGCAAAATTAGTTAATTAAAATTATGTCTATAATTATATAGTATTTGAACTTCACTTAATTTATTAATCATCAAATAGTTCAGAAATTTTCAAAATATTTATTTAACACTTCATTTATAATAATTATCCAAACGTTTTGAAGGTGCCCATTGTGAAGCGTGTTTATGTTTTTTTTTTCATCACTGAGCACACTATTTTGTCACGTCGTTCTCTAAGTGTTAACACTCAGTATCGCTTTAAACAGCAGATTTTTGCTGCGCGACTAAGGAATCTTCCGATTTTGCATCTCATAGATTGCATCAAAGAAACAGTATTAATTAGAGAATAGTGCATAGTTGGATGTATACCCTTATCGTACAGTAAATTTCTCACCCGAAGAGATCTTTGGCAGAGATCTTTAGCATATATATTCATGAGAAAAAGTAAATTGGGTCAGAACATGACTGACGCTGCCTTACGCCTGGAACTTAAGACTTGAAAGCCTTTTATTTTACATCTATAGTCTTACTTACGAAGTTCTTCGAAGGAATATAATTTACGGACAGCATATCTCGTGAAATTCTTTTGTACTCTTTCGAATCTGAGTTCTTGTGTATCATATGGGGAATCCCAAATGATAGAAGAGTATTCTAAATACGGTCTGACTAACGAACAATAGACTAGACTAGTTATATCCCGAAAATCTCTACTATTTCTTTTCAGAAAACCTAACAGCGTCAGACTTCGCAATTGTATAATCATAATATAATGAAAAATTGTATTTACGACTGGGCTATGTCTTTTGAATATTCAGCTCCAGTCCATTGCACCATTCCTCTAGTGCATGGATATCCAATTGGAAATTATTACAAACTATTTATAGATAAATACAATTTAAAGTCGTCTGCGAATGTTAAAGTTTGACAATATTTGAAAATTTCGTGAACATCATTTATAAACGAATGAAAGAGTAATGGCCCCACATGGCTACCTTGTGGAACGCCTGGTGTAACTTTTATTACTCGAGATCTAAAACTATCGATGTTTTTCCAATTGCTTCCTGTCCCTTAAGTAAATGGAAAACCACTCTAACATTGACGAATGGAATCCCAAAGCTTGTTTAAAAGCAAAGTGTGATGGACTTTATCGAAGGCTTTACAATCGATGTAAAGTACATCAACTTGTAATTGATGTGATTTGAAAATAATCATAAATACGTTTTGTTGGTTTTCTAAAAGAGATCTTTAGTTTTGGTCTAAATTAAAAAGATCGTGCGTTCAGCATGTGTGAGGTAACGCAATTATTGAACATTTAAATTTGTTCAACTCTTTGAACACAGACTCGCCAAGTCCGATTTTAAGTTCGAATACATTACACCAAGCTGAATTCCCTGTTGAACGAATTATTACTCGTATATTGTTAAAAGCAAAAATTGATCATATAGCTTCTCAACATTTTTTTTTTTTTTTTTGTAATGTAATTTTGTTTTATTATATTGAGTGTAACTTACATGCTAGACAAAATAACTTAAAACTAGCTTAACTAACTTAAGAATTCACAATTGTTCTTAATACTAACCTACTGACCCTATTCGGGTACTCTAAGCTAATCTAATCTATATTATGCATGTGCCTGTCGGCTTAATCTACGTGTTTTTTTTTTAAGTCTTTGACGACAAACTGTTTATTTTTGTACCAAGAAAACTGATTCAAAACTTGGCTAAACTTAACTTAACTATTTAACCTACCTTATCCTAACTTACCATAACATACAACTTAAGACTATCTTAACTATGTCCGTAACAGTACGGACGCGTGCACCAGGGCGTATATGTTATGTATATGCTTAACATATATAGTTTATACGCCTTGGAGCACCTTTTTTTTGGGTTTTTATTTTACATGTTTTTTTGTTTTATATATATATATTTTTTATTTTTATTTTTTTTTTTCCTTAATAACTACCTTAAAACCTATGTAAGCTGGCCACCATGGTCAACTACCGGGTCATTTAGAAAAGCCATCGGCGGCGGAGACTGTTTTTGGTGTAACCACCAGTAAAATTGCCGTTCTTTGGCAGACTCTCTCCTATCTCGAGCAGAGATCGCTCTACTGAACCGGAAGAGATCCTCGTGATTTCGAGCGACATCCCGTTCATATTGAAGTCGCCTATCCACTGTTCGGTGTACGACATGGAAGATTACAGGACATCCGTGTGGATCCTGTATTAGGCCAATTGTGTCGAGGTAGAGGAACGCCTCTAGCTTCTCAACATTACCATCTTTATGAGAGGAACCAGAGAATCGTGTTTGGTTTTTGGTCTACAATGTTTAATCGAAATCGATGCTAGGAGGCGATTTCTTGGTTTAGTTCATGGAAGCAAAAGATTCACTCTAGCTTTTTTCACAATAATTCTCTTTGTTCAAAAAGACAACATTTTAAGGTTTTTTTTTTCCAAGACCTTTAAAAACGGTCATGGTTCGGTTGCGTCTTTTCTCGTTTATTCGTATTTATGATAGGTTTAAGTACGGTGTAACTTTGGTTAGCACTTTCTTGTTATTTTTATATTTCGTTGCAGTCAGCACTTTCCGGTTTTTTTTTGTAAACTGCAAGTAAACAGAATGTGTAAATAAATACGAGCACAATACAAATTTGATGGCACTATGAAACCTCAATCGATCCAAGCCTGTCTGATTGGCACCTCATGTGAGGCTGCCTTACGCGATTGCTTTCATAAAAAGTTCTTAAAGCTGGATTTTTTTCACGGCTCTTCTGATTGAAATTCCAAATTCTTTGTGTTAATTATATTTAAAATTCAAGAAAGAAAGTAAAACTAAATTAAGTTTTTCACATTCATCTCTGAGAAAATCTGGCGAGCTCTGCCTGCATCTTTGTCTAGCTCAACAGATAGGAAATAATGCAATAAGGCAGTCCATGTTCCAATATTCTCTTGACTACTTGATTATACTGAATGAAGTTATTAAGGTCTTGTGGAATTTTACAACCAAACTATTTTTGAAAGTCCTTACACTCATTTTGTCGTTTTGTAGTAACCCTTTTGCAGACGTAATCTAAGCCGCACTGTCTGGGAGCTTGGCAATGTGCACACGATCACCTGGTCATGCTTGGCTTGACTTTTGGCAAGCGTGACTACGAGTATGGAATAGAGAACAGTGCAGTCCGCGATTTATCATCAAATGTTGTGTTTCATTACTACAGTTTACAAATGTGTTAAAAATGGTAGTAAATATTTTTGAGCTAGTACCAAAAGTACCATTTTTGTACTAGTGTCTAGAGCACACATACATCCGATGACGTTGTGTTCTTTCGTCCGAACAAAGTTTTCACCCCACTTCCATTGCCCATAATCACTGATGCGTTATCAGCTGCGACTCCAATTATGTTGTCTATCGGGATGTCCATCCAATTAAAAAAGCTGTCGTTCGTATCAAAGATCACTTGAGCGTTAAACTAATCCGAAAAATCGATCAGCGACTTTTTGTCGAACAAAATCAAAATACCACACTTAGGGTAGGGAAGGGAGCTACTAGCGAAAACCAGCACACTTAGACCATGTTGTAATACCCACAGTCAGGGGATTTACAAATTTATTTGAACGAAATTATTTTTACAATTGCGTTTACAACTAGACCTTCAAACTTAGGGCCCAACTTTGTTTAATTAAATGTTAATTATTATTGTCGGTTTACTGTTTATTTTGTATGTCCTGCAATGGCTGATGCTTACATCGGGTTGTTCAAGTCCGTGTGCCCATGGTGGTCCTCTTGGGTGATGTGTTAGCCGAATTAGCCTCGATGGTGATTGCTATTGCTGTTCTGGTAGAACCCATGCAGCTCGTTGTTCGACGCCGTTGGAAAGTTCTGCTCGTTTAGCAGATTTAATGTGTCTTTCTCAGGTTCTTGATTTCCTGGTTAGGATGGTTGTTGATGTTTAGTAGCTGCATTCTGAACAGTGTCACCATGTACTGTTGCAGTGGTATGATGCGAGCGGTCCCTGTCGAAGGTCAGTCCGGTATATCGCACGGCCATACTGATCGACCACTCCAGTCATAATACTATCCCAACGACAAATGGTGACTGGACCAGATTTGCTTTCAATGGGATTCGAACCGGGGACCCTAATAACCAGGGCAGGCACTTAACCAACTGCGCCATCCATTCGTCTCCACACTTAAACAACTAGACATTTATTGTACCTGGTTTCATCAAATATTAACGAAAACTTTTGTTTCTTAAAAACTTTTGAAATTGAGCATCAACACACACCTCTCGTTTGCCCGCATTTCATTCACCATTTCTGAAGCCGTAGCGATTGATCAATCTGAAAATATAAGCGGAGTATCAATATAAATTGAAGATAATGTTTTAAGAGAAACATAATTATCTACAACTTAGCGGTCTTTATTCATTTCATTTTCGCCGGGAGTATTTTCAAGCAGAGCGGGGGTACAGTGCACCCTCAGCCTCATACTTCCGACATCCCCAGTCATGTGGTCATGTCCTAACAGAAAACGTTTAAATATGACATTTTCTGTAATTTAAAAAGTTAATCGGTCTAGCTTGCGCCAGACCATGACAAAAATTCAGTTTAGACTCATTAGAGTGCCCCTCTCCACGGAAATCTTTAGTAAAAGGCGAAAGATTTATTCGACACTGAAGAGAAGCCAGAGTGACGAACGCCGCGAACAGATTGAATTCTTCCCCTTAATCCGGCGCAAAGATGCTGTGAAGTGTAAGCGAAGAAAATACGACACGAAACTGATGAATTACTTTCGAGAGTTTTCTCACACATTTTCAGGTCATCAGTTCTCCCATTCCCTCCCATTCAGCTTTGCCGTTACTCCTGGTAAAGCAGGAGTCTACTGTTATTTCTTCTTCTTCTTCTTTGTTTGGCGCTACAGTCCGGGGTGGACCTGGGCCTCAACCAACAAGCCTCTCCAGCCAGCACGATCTTTCACCAGCTGCCTCCAGTTGTGCACACCAAGTTGGTTGAGGTCCTCTTACTTTCGAGAGTTTTCTCACACATTTTCAGGTCATCAGTTCTCCCATTCCCTCCCATTCAGCTTTGCCGTTACTCCTGGTAAAGCAGGAGTCTACTGTTATTTCTTCTTCTTCTTCTTTGTTTGGCGCTACAGTCCGGGGTGGACCTGGGCCTCAACCAACAAGCCTCTCCAGCCAGCACGATCTTTCACCAGCTGCCTCCAGTTGTGCACACCAAGTTGGTTGAGGTCCTTCTCCACTTGTGTGCGCCATCTTGTTCTAGGACGACCTCTTATGCGTAGTCTACTCTTATTTGACAAAGTCAAATCTACTGTTTCCTGTTCCCAGATAATTTTTGGCACATTTCTCCTGTTACTTCACATTTTTAATCAAAAACAAAAGCGAAACGCGAAGCCAATATCCCAAACGCCATAATCCGCAATGCAAACCAATAATATAACAATATCCCGGCTGTTCCAGTTTGTTGATTAGCCGCGAAGTGTCAGTGTTTGGGTTGGCTTCCTCTCATTGCAGTCATTTCACCAAAGTATAGAGGTCGGAGCTGATTAGGGAGTTGCGTAACGGATCATTATCACACACATATAAAGTGGAACCTCCATAAGGCGAATGGTCTGTTCGATTTCAGCTTGAGGGAAAGAACCTACTTTGCGGACATTTTTTATCCACTTGAACGAAAACACTCGACTCACACCACCCAATGCCTCAGTCAATTCAGAGTTATGGACATTTGGGCGATCACGTATCTTATACTCGTATATCTTATCCATGAATGTCGTGTAAAATGAAGTTTGTAGTCCATCTCTGGGATTGCCGCCAGAAGCTGACCCAATCTCGAATTATCACCTTCACACCAAAGGACATTAGCTTTTAGCATTCAGCTAAAGATCCTAGCCTTTCCAGGAGCATTAAGTCCGTGATGTCAGTGGATGAACCATTCAATCAATCTGCAGATGGTTGAACAATCAATAGATCGGAGATCCTGGTCCGGAATAACCCATGCATCTAGCTTCGAATTATGAAGACGATCACTTTGGCCTAGACTGCCTTCTTTGCAATCGACGTGTTGGCCACCTCAAAAGTCTCATCCGGCAATAACGAGGAAAAAATAACCAAGAAGTCACGACTCAAACTCACTCATATCTGGCGCTTATCGATTTTCGCTTTCACGGCAAACAGAATACTTTACATGCGCAATTTATTGGCTTTTTTGTTTTTTGATTCATGTTAAGTTGATCCTTTTTAAGGAAATCCAAAGACCTTACCCAAGCAAATGGCAGTTTGGGCTGACAGAAATACATGTCGACAGACAAGAATACAAAAACACTTTCATCCCTTTGAAGTCGCATTTTGCTTGTTTATAATTCACAGCTGCTTTGGGCAGACCGGAGCGGAAGAATTGAATCTCTTCCCACTGATCGTCACTCTGGCTTCTCTTCAGTGTCGAATAAATCTTTCGCCTTTTACTAAAGATTTCCGTGGAGAGGGGCACTCTAATGAGTCTAAAATGAAATTTTTGATAAGGTTCGACGAAAGTTGGACCGATTAAATGCGATTATTGGTAGGACGCAAGTATCACCTTGTGGGGAGAGTTAGTGAGAAGAGAGAGACTTAGTACTGAAGAGATATATGCAATGTGCAACTCAGAAATGAAGTATGGTAGAGATACCCAACTTCACAGCTTCACTTCTGATGCAACTACTAACTTCTGCGTCTCTTGCCCGTCGGTTTCATTTGACAGCGTTTATCATAAAATCCCTTCACAGTCTGTGAATACGTCTCCCGCCGAACACCATTGCGTTTCTCTATACTCCTAACAAGTGCGCTTGAAAATAAAGTGCTATGGGTGACTTCAGAGCACAGACGTCAAAATCTGAGGTACACTGAGATGGACTAGGGGGTTTCCACTGGATCTCGTTAGTACTTCATTTCTGGTGTTAACAACGATACTTCAGTACTATGGTTCTCCGAACCGGTCTTCTTCATCACACAAATCGTTGTTTTGTGGCTAGTGCTGTATCGTGGCTAGTGCCTGAGATCTTATTTCAGATCGAAACCTTCTGCTATTGGGGAAGGACTCCAAGAATGTGAGTCGTTTGATGGAGAAATATAATTTCGAGCAAAATGTGACCTAAAGTAACTCAGAATATGTAGAGTAGCGCTGTCTGGATTTTGTAGCGTCAAGCGTGTAGGGGAGGGACTAGTGAACCTGCAATCAGTTGACAGTTTAAACAAAAGTTGAGAGGTCTTTTGTGAATGATCATCAAATAGTGCTCCAATAGAGCATGAATGTCATGTGAAATGGTCATCTGTGCAGGGATCAAGTTAATAGTCCACCGCCAGAAGGTGATCCAATCTCGAATGATCACCTTCACACGGAAGGCCATTAGCTTTTAGCATTCATACTGAAGTTAGGACCTCTGAGCCTTTCCATGAGAATATTCTGCTCGTGAATTAGATCTACATTTATTTGCACACTCAGCAAAGTTGGTCACCGATGGCATTAAGTTTGTGATGTCAGATTCAATCAATCTGCGAATGGTTGGACGGTCGATAGATGGGAGATCCTGGTTTTGTAGGCAGATCTAGAGGACATCTCTGTCCTCTGTCCCTCTAAACACAGGTATCCCAGTCTCACTGAGTGCAGACGTGGTTGACTTTCCGCACTTAGGTGTGCACATAATTTGTCAACTCAAGCACGCCAATTTCCTCGAACTCAATTGCTCACTGACAAGAGCTGATGGCCACTACCCAGGTAGCTAAATTCGAGATCACATTTAAGGGTGTTTCCGAATTTTCCTTCGATTATAGTTCACATCCACTTCGTGCGCGGCACTCCGGCAAGTACTTCTGGCAAGGGGCAGTGAAGTTATCGCTTCTCGGCCTTATGGCTAAGATCAAAGTGTAGTATCTGTTCTTATCAGCTTAACATCTGATAGATCCCCCATCGGGGGACAACAAATGTTAAACTGATTTTTGGAAAGAGACGGAGTGCTAGGGGCTTTCTCCACCTCTGTCGCGGGTTGGCCCGGTATTGCAGTACCGCCGGGGTCGGCCCAAATTAATATTCACCACTTTCTATTTTAGCATTTGCTGGTTCAATTGTTTGTTGAGCAAAGAATCAATGCTCTTGCGGTCAGTTTGTGTCTTCGCGTCAGACTTGGCTATTTGCAGTTTATTCCTTTCGGTTATGGTTAAGCTGATTTTAGTTTGAATTTTTGGAGCGCCATGATTGGAACAGAGAGAGGCGTTGTTGCTCTGCTCCCTGAAGATCGATCGGCTTATTCAAGGAGTCATAATCATTCCTTGCATCCTTCGCATCAGCAATTCCTTAAAAAGTACTCGTTTAATGGCTCACTCCCGCTTCAAATCAACCACAAGGAACGCATAAACGTGCCAACATTTTTTTCAGAATTAACCAGAACTTCCTTCAGGGTAATTTGAAATCTCCACCCACTTGCCCGAAGCAACATCAAGCAGATTCAACCACTACGTCAAAAATACAAAATATTCCATCCGCCACCTTGTGCAGAACTGCGTGCGAGCTACAACCGTTCTCAGACGTCTCCGTTTAACAACATTAAAGTGTTCGCATTCCCGCCAAAGGACGGCAAAAACAAGAAGGCCGAAGGGGACAACTTTTCGTCCTGGGAAATAGGCAGACGCATCCTCAGTGCCATTAACAAATCTAGGAAACTGAAGCAGAATGGGTACCGTCAGCAGCCACTTCACCCATAAATATTTGTCTCGTCATCATCATAATATTTTCCCCCACGTATCCGTTTTGTATCCTGTCGACACGGCCTCCCCCACGCCCAGTCCGACCGATAACAAGTTCAACACACAGCCCAGACAGCCGCACGATGTGGAGTGACATTAAATTTTCACAGAGGAGCCGACTGACAACCGTACTGCTCTCCTTATCAATGGTGACTCTTCATATCCTGACAGGATATCTATTTTTTTAGACTTTCCATGTTTTTTTCGCAGCCTGCCTAATGTCGTCATTTTGAGCGGATGTGCGGAGGGGGTGGAATGGGTTCCGCTTTACATTACACTTCAGCCCAATGCCTACCTCGGCACAGCCTCGTCCCCGCAAGGACGAGAGATAACCATTATTTGGGCTTTTTCTTTCTTCCGCTTCTGCTTCAGAGAAAATTAGCAGGAACTCGAAAATGTTTGTCATCTTCGTCGCAGTGTGTGTGTGTCCTTTTTCCGCCATCGCCGTCCCTCAATCGTTTCGGCCGTTCCCGCGTCGGCTCATTGGTGAAATTCATTAAAAATTATTTTTTCGTAACGGAAATTCCGTACACACAATAAGGAAAGGACTTCCCCGTTGGACATGGCCCGGAGGCAATTGCCTCTTTGTGCAGGAAGGACATTCTCGTGTTTGTTGGCTCGTCCCTTTCTATTTTATTTTATTTTTGTAAATTTCTTTAGAAAATGTTTTGGGTTGGGCGACATTTGAATGGGGAATCCTTCGAAAAATCGCATCCTTATCAGTTGGGCGGCCATGCTAAGAGCGGACCCCGATGAATTGAAAAGTTGCCAAGGATACGTAAAAGTTTTTAATTTGTAACTTGTAACGGGCTTATCTTGGGGGTGAGATTGACAATTTGTCAATGACAGTGGACAGTGGGTGGAGGGAGGAGGACTGGGTGGTGAGACTTCTTCGGAGGCGATGATTGTGTGTTTATGGACGCCAGCGGCGTATGAAGCGCGAAAATTCGAATTTTGAGGATGGGATCTAAGTGATTTCTTCAATTTGGTTAAGATTCAAAGTTGTGCAGCGGGTGATACACGAGAGGGAGCATAACTGCTGTGGTATGGTCTACGCTAAGAGTATAGAGCGCACAGCTTGCTGCGGGTGCTGATATGGTATTTGAAAGCGTGGCGTGGATGAAACCAATGACTGAAGTGGATACTTCTAAGTGTTCTCTCTGTGACCGTCTAGTCGTCAACAGATACAGAATCCCTTTCCCGCTTCGTGGAAACTGCACCATTTCTTTCTCGGGTCACACAGCTCCCAGCTCCAAATTTAGTCCAACTAAAAGAACTATGCACCCAACAATGAGTTCCGCAGGAGTGGGCAGGCAAGCTTGAGTTAAATGCCTAGGTTCTAGAAAAAACCCTGAAAACGACACCACCATGTCCCTTACAAACAGAAGCCGACTTCGACATGTATGCTTGGATACTGATGAAAATATAGGCAATCCAGAAATTACCGAATTTAGATGGCAGTGCCAGCTTAGTATGCATGCTGAATATTAAAAACAGCGTTAACGTACTCAACTCACCCCCAGGACCACACCGGTGTACACCACTGTAGCGCCAGCTATTACTAACTAGGGGCTCTTTTATCATCATCTTCAGTAACATATCCCAAATGGAAGGCAGGGAATCTCGAAATTTATTCAGAAATCTCAATGTTCGTAGGAGTGACGACACTAGTCGGCTCTAGGAGCCACAAAATGGACGTACTTACGCCTCTGGTCCCTTAACCTTTTAGACAACGCTTCTGCAACTTTATCTCGCACCACCCAGATAATGCAATTTAAATTAAACATCCTTCTAAAATTGATGACAGTCAAATGCACACTATTCGTCGATGAAATTGGTACAGGGTATGTGTTGTTTTAGACAAATACTTGGGAGTAGTACAGAAGTCTCAGAAGAGTAGTATTGTGAACAAAATAGTAGAACAAGACTTTGAGGTGTAAATCTGTTTAACCATAATAATATGAGTGGAGCTACAGCCCGTAGAGGGCCAGCCTGCGTAGCAACCGTGTTGTGCGTTCCCTCACGAGTGGAAGGGACCCACAGTTTTATGCCGAATCCGAACGTCCAAGATCGAGAAGCTTTTTCTCGACAGTAATTACTCTTTGAGCATTGTCATTGACTCGAAAGAGGTGGGGCCATGAAAAGTATTTTGCACGTACCGAGGATCGAACATGGGCTGCATAGGCTTTATTTAAATTTACATGGCGTTACCCAGTAAAGTAATCGACTGTACAAAAAAGAATGTTTCAAAAATGTTCCTGGACAAGAACAATGAACTCACTTAAAAATGTTCTTAGATTCTCGGCAAATGATGTCCACATTCGAGATAGACCCTTGCGAACGATTCTTTCATCAAATTATACGCAAATAGCATTTCAATATTGACATTTAGCTTCAAAACACCACCACATAATTGGGAATATGGTACTCACGCATAATTTGTTTCGCCTCTTATCCTTCACGAGGAAAAGTTAAAAAAATCATTCTGCTTCTGAGGAAGGGTGCAGTATTAAATTGCACTGACGAAATCCTAGGTGAAGGGCAAAAGGGTCTCGTTAAGGCCATTGCTTCAGAAGACTATCCCCGGCCAAAACTCTTCTAGAAATAATGGTTTGGCTTATAAGTGTTCGCCTGTTCATGTCCAACTTGTCAGTATTGCCTTCCTCTTGCCCGATCAAATCAGGCATGCATGAAGTAATTGACGTGCTCTCGGCTAAATTTTTCTGATCAATGCCTTATATAGAGTTTAACACGTTATCGTCGAAATTAACTCGTGTGGAAATTGCTCAAAGAGTCTTATAATATTTTAAACAAACGCGAACATTTTGTAGAATTGTTTCATAAAAGGTCTTAAAATATGTCAAAAAGCTAGGAATTTGTAGCTCTTTGATGAAAATAATGTTTTTACAAATATTATTGTGCAAAAAATAAGATGAAAGGAGGAGTACGGTAGATGATATAGTAGAACTTTCGAACATCCGGTTGCGTCTTCTAGTAGTTGCTTTCATACCCCCCAACAACACTACCAACCCACCGCACACCACATGCTCCAGAATAAAATCAATTAACTGATGTGTAAATATTAATATGGGCCGATCCCGGCGGTACTGCAATACCGGGCCAACCCGCGACAGAGGTGGAGCAAGCCCCTAGCACTCCGTCTCTTTCCAAAAATCAGTTTAACATTTGTTGTCCCCCGATGGGGGATCTATCAGATGTTAAGCTGATAAGAACAGATACTACACTTTGATCTTAGCCATAAGGCCGAGAAGCGATAACTTCACTGCCCCTTGCCAGAAGTACTTGCCGGAGTGCCGCGCACCAAGTGGATGTGAATTGTAATCGAAGGAAAATACGGAAACACCCCTAAATGTGATCTCGTAAGTAAGCAACCTGGGTAGTGGCCATCAGCTCTTGTCAGTGAGCAATTGAGTTCGAGAAAATTGGCGTGCTTGAGTTGACAAATTATGTGCACACCTAAGTGCGGAAAGTCAACCACGCCTGCACTCAGTGAGACTGGGATACCTGTGTTTAGAGGGACAGAGGACAGAGATGTCCTCTAAATCTGCCCATAAAACCAGGATCTCCCATCTATCGACCGTCCAACCATTCGCAGATTGATTGAATCTGACATCACAAACTTAATGCAATCGGTGACCAACTTTGCTGAGTGTGCACACAAATGTAGATCTGATTCACGAGTAGTATTTTCTCATGGAAAGGCTCAGATGTCCTAACTTCAGTCTGAATGCTAAAAGCTAATGGTGAAGCTTCGGTGTGAAGGTGATCATTCGAGGTTGGATCACCTTCTGGCGGCAGTCCCAGCGATGGACTATTAACTTGATCCCTGCACAGATGACCATTTCACATGACATTCATGCTCTGTTGGAGCACTATTTGATGATCATTCACACAAGACCTCTCAACTTTTGTTTAAACTGTCAACTGATCGCGAGTTGCCTAGTCCCTTCCCCTACACGCTCGACGCTACAAAATCCAGACAGCACTAGTGTACATGTTCTAATTTACTTTAAGTCACATTTTGCTCGAAATTACATTTCTCCATCAAACGACTGACATTCTTGGAGTCCTTCCCCAGTAACAGAAGGTTTCGATCTGAAATAAGATCTCAGGCACTAGCCACGATACAGCACTAGCAATAGCCACAAAACAACAATTTGTGTGATGAAGAAGACCGGTTCGGAGAACCATCGTACTGAAGTATCGTTGTTAACACCAGAAATGAAGTACTAACGAGATCCAGTGGAAAACCCCTAGTCCATCTCAGTGTACCTCAGATTTTGACGTCTGTGCTCTGAAGTCACCCATAGCACTTTATTTTCAAGCGCACTTGTTAGGAGTATAGAGAAACGCAATGGTGTTCGGCGGGAGTAATTAGCTTCGCTTCACACGTATTCACAGACTGTGAAGGGATTTTATGATAAACGCTGTCAAATGAAACCGAGGGGCAAGAGACGCAGAAGTTAGTAGTTGCATCAGAAGTGAAGCTGTGAAGTTGGGTATCTCTACCATACTTCATTTCTGAGTTGCATATTGCATATATCTCTTCAGTACCAAGTCTCTCTCTTCTCACTAACTCTCCCCACAAGGTGATACTTGCGTCCTACCAATAATCGCATTTAATCGGTCCAACTTTCGCCGGACCTTATCAAAAATTTCATTTTAGACTCATTAGAGTGCCCCTCTCCACGGAAATCTTTAGTAAAAGGCGAAAGATTTATTCGACACTGAAGAGAAGCCAGAGTGAAGTTCCCTTCGACTGCAGTGGGCCCAAGTGCAGCGTGTTGCATAAAGCGGATGTGAATTCTAAAGTGGACCACATTTTCCAAACTCAGGTACTCACTCCAAGAACAACCCAGTACCAGGTAACCAATTACGAGTAGCAACACTCGACCCAAACCACTGATTTGAAGCAAATCCAGTGACCCACAAGGGATGACTTTCGTATTTTGCAACAATGCAGTTATGTCTCTTCGCTCCCAGAAATTTACTGATGCGGACAGGCGGTCTGATGAAACACCAGAGCTTACTTTGACAAGGGAAAAATCCTCTCGGTCTGGTGCGCCTTTCATTACAGCGTTTTCGCAAACCAATAACGAGGGGGCCTCAACCTCAGCGACCAGGCCATTCATTCGCTGAAACAAGCCCACAACACGACCGACTACATCTGGCACATAATTCACCCGCAAGTACCCCATGCGCTGGCATTAAACTTAAACGCTGTCCTCCCTTATTTACGACCGTGAAATATTTTATCTCGCAACCCGCCTTAACTCACTCGTTCATTTATTCACTTTTAATCCGAAGGCTCACGACTACCATATGCGAACATAATGAGCTTCGCCGGTTTCATTACGCGCATTACGAGCTCGAGGACGACTCGACGAGCCCACAACTGATTACTACCGGAGCCGTATCAAACAAAGAGGACTTAACGTCCTTTTTCGCTGCTCTCCCATCAGCGGGGCGAACATCGGCCGTACATCGTCCACATATCGTGTTTGCGGACATGGCAGCCTGATGGTTAATCTGCGGCCAGCCAACGAACACTGGCTCCCGACGCGGGTCCTATTTCGAATGTCCTCTCGCTGAGTCCATTGGCTTGTGGGCATTAATATCGTTACGAGATTAATTGTCATAATAAATTTAATAAAAGTGAAAACGGAATCCTGCGGCGCTTTATGTTGTTGGCCCACATCCTTGGCTTTGGTCCTCTCGTCCTTTATCCTCTGGAGATGGATGAAGTAGACAATTAAAGGATTTCGCTTGTTTTTTTGGCAAGTCATTTTCGAAACTGGGGGAGAACGGAAGACAGATTAAGCTGCGTTTGGCTGGAAGGAGACTCAATAGACGCAAATCTTTGATTTTAGAGAGCCGCAGCTGAGTGCTGCTAGGGGCCTATACACCTTCCCAGGGTGGCGGGGGTTCTGAGAGTCATGGAATCAAAATCAGCTTGGCTGTCCGAAAGGCTATCTTGGACAAAATTATGCCTGATCCTAGGTCAGCCCGAGATGTCATCAACCAGCAGCATGGCTTTGTCTTGTCTATCCTTGCCACGTAGCCAAGCGTAAAGCAAACTCCGACCGACCGGTGCGTTCGGGAGTCGGGAGTTCATGGAGACATTTGGTTGCAGCGGCCATATTGCAACAGCCGACAAATTTATTGTGAATCGGTAATGCGGTGCAAGTCGCCGTGAAATGTTGAACAACGTCCAAATATGTACTTCGCTGGACAAGTGTACCGCGCTTTGCATGAATTCAGGATCTTTGGTAGGTAAGTAAGCTAATGGGTGTCATTACGGGTAACGGCAGCCACAGTTCACTTTTGTCAGCGATTTGGGCTGACCATTGTCTCGTTCACATTGAATCTCAGCGTTTGCGGGTCAAATTAGAACCAACGTCGACATTATCGGGCATGTACCGTGGTTGAAGCTTTAGCGTCGATTGAAGACTACGGCGACACGAGCCAATGGTCAATGAGAACCTCGTTGGACAGCGAACAATCTACGCTGTCCAACGAGCGTCTCTTCGCCCAGCACCGACGATAAAACGTGATGTTCGTAAGCATAAAAATTTGGACCAGTAAAGCAGTTTGTCAACCTCGGAGTAAACGTGAATTCCACACATGCCACCCAGTGGAGATCCGACGTAGAAACGGCTTTTGTAGCCGTGCACCGGTTCGAGGGACCAAATTCACGCCGTACAAGCGACTCATTCCACCAGTACCGCCGCCGTGTGGAATCGGAAGCTGGACGATAAGTTCGAGTAAACTTGGAGAGCTGATTCGTTGTGGATTCGAAACACAAATTCTGTGCGGATGTACGGTTCTGTCTGCGAGAAAGTGAATGGGCGAGAAGACACAACCACGAGCTGTGTCAAGATGTAGATGTAGTCCGGAAGCAAAACCCGTCAACTGCACTGGCTCGGCCAAATCGAGCGGACTGTCATCCTCCAGCTCTGAAGGCCATCGAATCCAGGTTCGGGAAGTACAAAGAGACCGAACGACGGTACTGATGACAGGGAGCGGCGTGCCGAGGACCGTAAAAAATGGAGGCCTGCTATAATCTTAGGCCCCTCGCGGGTTGCAGACCTGAAGAAGAATTGAATAGGATTTCATCGATCGACAAAGTAGAGGCACTGGCACAATGGCCAACGACGAGGTACTTATTTCTATTTGCACATAGGTGGTGTGCTACTTGGGAGATTCGAGTGTCAGCAGTGGTGTCGTGGGGTACTCATCTTCTTTTCTTTTCACAATGAGTTCAAGTTGTTCCAAATGTTTAGATAAAATCTAGAGGAACTGTTCCCCCAAAAGGAGGCTCTTCACCTGAATGAACCGTCCCCACTCAAGAGTAAGCAATCAGAAATGCTGAAACACCTGGGACCAGCTAGATATGCGGCTACGCGTAAGGTCACTCAGCCCGTGGAAACAAAATCGCATTCAAATGGCCAAGGAGTCACTCTCCGAATGGTTTACGTAAAACTAGCTCATTTATACTGCGTCCGACTAGCTGAGCCGTGGAATCACAGGCGTGCTGCCGGCCTTCTCCCCGGCGCTGAAGGTACCCACTTAGCCTTAGTAGTTTGCCAGCACCCGCATGTGCCAGCACCCGCATGAAATGGATGCTAAAATACTCGTCTATCGCTTGCCCAGATGGTTGCGTCTAGTCAGAAGTGACTGCATCCACAGATTTGCTCTCTTCACCCATCTTCGATCCATCTGTGAGGGTTCGCAGAGTGTCATCCAGCCTTCGGTAGTCAGACCTCCAGTTCCAGGATGCTGGTGGAGAAATTCTTCTCGAAGAGAAGCGAGGTCGGTCTTCCAAGGATAAGAGAGTATCCAGAACGGAGTTCCGTCCACATATTCACTGATTTCAGTTCAAACGCCTTGTTGGCTTCTGTCGGTCTGCCGACTGAGTCTAAGGAGCCGGTAGATTAAGTCGTACATTCAAAGCTGTGGATGCACCGCCTATGCATACCCAGGGCTTCCGTTGCACACAGTTGAGTAGTTTTCAGCTGTTGTCATTTTCTTTCTTTGGGTCTGAGTACTGATTCGACACCAGTGGACTTTGCGACGCTGTAGTCAGAATTTTGACCCTATTGCCTTCTTGCAGCAAAAAAAAAGCCAATATTGCATCATCGTTTATACAGAGCGATGTCCTCCTGCCTCCACATCTTCATTTAGACGCTCGGTCAGTTTCAGAGCGCAAAACATCCAACACACCACCGACCACCGACCAGTTCCCTATGCGCGTCCTATTAGTCCTTTGTTTTCAATCTCGGCACCGACTTTGCCTCTCAAGTGGAGCATAGTCCAGCTTAAAGGAGCTCCCTTCTGATTTTTTAGACAACGAGCCAAAATACTGTGCATTGTCTTGGTCTACCAACCAACGACAGGCCCCGTCCTCCCACAAGAAGAATTCTCACCCCGTTCCCAAGAGAGATATATTTTTGTTGTTCTCTTCATAATTTTAGACACAGCATAGATTCGGGTATTCTTGACGATACCCCCGGCACCCATTGTTGAAACCACGAGTAATCCCCTCGAAAGCGTGCCAATGGTACGGCCCCGGGGGGTGTACCGGCACTCTCACTCATCTCTGAAAGGCACACGAAACATTGTCACATGCCTCCCCAACTGTGGCCTCCTTTCTTCTGCTTTTCAAACTCAAATTATGACCTATTTTCACAGCCACCAGCCCCACATTTCTCATCCTGTTAATTAAATCCATGCCACAGCCAGCATCGGCAGGGATTCAAAATCAGGACAAGCGCCGTGCTCACACGTACGCGTACCCGCTCAATGACAGATGACGCGTGTGTGACAAATGTCAGAGCGGGTCCCACCACTCCCCCGTCCACCCACTTTTGGTAATTGAATTCCACACACCAGGGCCGACCTCCAACCCCGGGACTGGATAGTGTCTTGGTTTGACTGCGTTTGACGTGGTTCCCTCAGTTTGCCTTTCATTATCCGGTTGTCATCCTTTGTGGTGGAATTATGTGTGGCTCTGGTGAAATGTGGTAAGCATCAGGCTGCGGTTTCCATTTATGCCGCCACTTCCCCTTGCCGGCCTGGAGGTGGGTGGCACATATTTCATCTTGAGATTAATAGCACGCGGGCGGCATAAGGTGACGGGAGTTTGATGTGTTTTCGTACGGAATTGCGGTTGCTTAGTGACAAGCGCAACCTTGTTTGATATGGCAACCGTTGATTTGTGGGATGAGGAGGCTCAGCTCACCCGGGGCGCTCTGCACGATGGAATGCTGGCTTGCGGCTGCAGTGCGTACGATAATTTGAGGGCAATTTAGTAATTTTGTGGTCAAGTGACTTGGTCGTCGCTTAGCAGGTCGAATGACTGGACCGATGTGTGGTCGAGTGGCTGGATTAATGTTTAGGTGTGTGTGTGTGCCTAGTGGGGCAGCCCGTAGCTTTCATTTTGTGTCCGATGTTTGAGTGCTTAGACTGCTTCAAGAAGTGTTTATTGGCCATAATTTAATGAATTTAGTTGAAACCTCCTTCTATTCAAACTCACTTATATCTGGCGCTTATCGATTTTCGCTTTCACGGCAAACTGAATAATTTACATGCGCAATTTATTTGCTTTTTTGTTTTTTGATTTATGTTAAGTTGAACCGTTTTAAGGAAATCCGAAGACCCTGCCCAACCAAATGGCAGTTTGGGCTGACAGAAATACATGTCGACAGACAAGAATAAAAAAGCATTTTCATCCCTTTGAAGTCGCATTCTGCTTGTTTATAATTCACAGCTGCTTTGGGCAGACCGGAGCGGAAGAATTGAATCTCTTCCCACTGATCGTCACTCTGGCTTCTCTTCAGTGTCGAATAAATCTTTCGCCTTTTACTAAAGATTTCCGTGGAGAGGGGCACTCTAATGAGTCTAAAATGAAATTTTTGATAAGGTTCGGCGAAAGTTGGACCGATTAAATGCGATTATTGGTAGGACGCAAGTATCACCTTGTGGGGAGAGTTAGTGAGAAGAGAGAGACTTGGTACTGAAGAGATATATGCAATATGCAACTCAGAAATGAAGTATGATAGAGATACCCAGCTTCACAGCTGATTGACCCCCAGTCCATAGACGAATTTGACGGATAATCATGAACATTTTGACGGTTATTCATGAATTTTTGACAGTTATCCACAAAATATCGTAAATGCCTTTCTCTTATTGGTCAATTTGGTTTTAGAAAACAATATAAAAAGTGGTTGTCAACAATTTTAAGGGGCATACTTCATTTCTGATGCAACTACTACCTTCTGCGTCTCTTGCCCCTCGGTTTCATTTTACAGTGTTTTTCACATCGCCTTCACCGACGGGCGGCTGTGAATACGTGGGACATGTACATGCATTGCTCTATACTCCTACAAGTGTGAGTGGAAATAAAGTAGTATGCGTGACTTGAGAGCAAATGTCAAAATCTGAACTAAACTGATATAGACAAGGGGTTTTCCACTGGATCTCGTTAGTACTTCATTTCTGGTGTTAACAACGATACTTCAGTACGATGGTTCTCCGAACCGGTCTTCTTCATCACACAAATTGTTGTTTTGTGGCTATTGCTAGTGCTGTATCGTGGCTAGTGCCTGAGATCTTATTTCAGATCGAAACCTTCTGTTACTGGGGAAGGACTCCAAGAATGTCAGTCGTTTGATGGAGAAATGTAATTTCGAGCAAAATGTGACTTAAAGTAAATTAGAACATGTACACTAGTGCTGTCTGGATTTTGTAGCGTCGAGCGTGTAGGGGAAGGGACTAGGCAACTCGCGATCAGTTGACAGTTTAAACAAAAGTTGAGAGGTCTTGTGTGAATGATCATCAAATAGTGCTCCAATAGACCATGAATGTCGTGAGAAATGGTCATCTGTGCAGGGATCAAGTTAATAGTCCATCGCTGGGAGTGCCGCCAGAAGGTGATCCAACCTCGAATGATCACCTTCACACCGAAGCTTCACCATTAGCTTTTAGCATTCAGACTGAAGTTAGGACATCTGAGCCTTTCCATGAGAAAATACTACTCGTGAAGATCTACATTTATTTGCACACTCAGCAAAGTTGGTCACCGATGGCATTAAGTTTGTGATGTCAGATTCAATCAATCTGCGAATGGTTGGACGGTCGATAGATGGGAGATCCTGGTTTTGTAGGCAGATCTAGAGGACATCTATGTCCTCTGTCCCTCTAAACACAGGTATCCCAGTCTCACTGAGTGCAGGCGTGGTTGACTTTCCGTACTTAGGTGTGCACATAATTTGTCAACCCAAGCACGCCAATTTCCTCGAACTCAATTGCTCACTGACAAGAGCTGATGGCCACTACCCAGGTAGCTTACTTCGAGATCACATTTAAGGGTGTCTCCGAATTTTCCTTCGATTATAGTTCACACCCACTTCGTGCGCGGCACTCCGGCAAGTACTTCTGGCAAGGGGCAGTGAAGTTATCGCTTCTCGGCCTTATGGCTAAGATCAAAGTGTAGTATCTGTTCTTATCAGCTTAACATCTGATAGATCCCCCATCGGGGGACAACAAATGTTAAACTGATTTTTGGAAAGAGACGGAGTGCTAGGGGCTTGCTCCACCTCTGTCGCGGGTTGGCCCAAATTAATTTTTATTCACATTCTTTGAATTCGAATTCATTGAACAAGACAACTATTGACTGATCGTTGTGTGTTATTAAAATGATATGATGCAGCTATTCGCTCACCTCTCTGTTCTGTTCGGACTCCTGTCATTTTAAGTAAAAGACTTGTGTTCTGAAGAGGATAAAGTAGGCTGGAGGAGTAATGCCTTGTGCCATCGGCTTTGAGCAACAACCAGACCGTCGCTTGGGAATCCATCGCAGGGTGGAGGCATCACTCAGTCGAGGTATCGCAGAAATCGAGTCATTTTCGAGAAAAATATAGTTTTTTACGAGAATTGTTTTTTTTCATACAACGACGCGACACCCGACTGGCTACTACACGGTTATTAGCTTTCAAATGTCATTCTTGCTGGAGTGATGGGAAATGACCTCGGACTGAGGATTGATTGATAGAAGTGATGGCGGGATTGATGGGTGTTTAATGACGGAGACCAGCATTCCATGAGTTGTCTCATAAGAGCTCATAACTTGTGAGAATGTGTGAGAAAACGTTCGAAAAAATGCCATTCTTGGAATGATGGTGTACAGCTTGGACTGAAATGATAAGAAATGTCTTGCTATAATCACGTTTGAAAGCTGATAGTGTGTAGCCTAGTTAAAGGGCCAACTTGTTCATGCACGCTCATGTCTATAATAGGTGGCCCTTAAAGAGGAAGAATTACCATATTTTTACACCTGCGACACTGGCCAGCAGCAACACTGGCAAACTACATTTCATATCCACTTCCTTGATATCTTTGAATATTCTCAATATCCGACAAGACCAGTGTTTCTGCTTGTATTCCACTACGCTTCATCGAAAGTTCCAAGTGGGCTTAGTGGATCCACCTTCGACCGATCCACGGTGATCGGTTTTATTTCCGGTAACAGGACGCCCTCAGCATCACCAGACGCTTTCCATTTAATTTCGTTTTCCAGCGGAACTCTGCCAATTGTCGACTGCAACCACCACAATTTACTCCATCCTCCTGCACAGTTGCATACTTTTAGGATCCACGCCATCCTAGCGAAGAACCCAACCATATGTCTTCGAAAGAGCACTGCCATATGATTGAAGCAACTTCTCGCACAGCGACAGAGCAACGTTCCTCCGTAGCTGAAGGAAGCACAGTCGATAACGAAATATGAAACTGATTTCCCGAGGAAAACAGGTTTCCAGTGCCGCTTCCCTAATTGCGGATGCAGTCCGCATCCGCTCCTCGGAGCACCTCCTCAATTACACTCTTGGCTAAACAAAAAGCGGAGCGCACTCCATTTACACATCTCCGATGGCATGGACCCGAGAGATCCTTTCGCCGAACGTGTTCGGAATGCAATACGCTGAGATTTTTATTTGCAAAGGCGTTGTGCACGAATCCCTTTGCAGTCGTTTACTTCGTGCCACGTTCGCCTTAAAGCTTCAAGCATTTTCTGGGCAATTTCACAGCCAAACAAGGAGCAGGGAGTGAGGGAGGGACGGAGGGGATAAGGAAACGAAAAAAGAAACACGAGAAATGTAACTGTCACGATTGAAGGAACTCATTTATCATCATGTCACAGGATGAAGCATCGCATTCGTAGCAAAGGGACACACATGACTCACTGGAGACACACAACATCCTTCAACGCTGGTGTTTAACACTTTGTAAGAGTGTCGGAGCCTGCCACCGACAGCAAGGACACACTCCTGCTCATATAT
This sequence comes from Eristalis tenax, assembly GCA_905231855.2. Classification (NCBI taxonomy): domain Eukaryota; kingdom Metazoa; phylum Arthropoda; class Insecta; order Diptera; family Syrphidae; genus Eristalis; species Eristalis tenax. Next base: position 27,559,083 of record HG993126.1, read on the forward strand.
CACGCAAATGGATTATCCTTTGTGTCGCCTGTGTGATGGATTTAAATGAAAAGTTTAACGCGCTCCGTGTCCACCTCCCCCCTCCCAGCCCGACTGCGCTATGACATGTGTTCGATTCGAAGCAGCCAGCCTCTCGCCCACTTGGACTTGTGTGACAGGCGCACACTTTATTCCGTCTTCGTTGTCGATCGAATTAAACGCCGCTAACTGGGGTAATTGGGAATTTGGAATGAGCCCGCATGGTGAAGTGGGGTGGTGGGTCGGTGCGAGTCCTTGAATTAAATGCATTTGAATACATTTTGAATGGGCCTGAAGAGGTCCTTGATTTAAGGTATTTTTTTCTGCGTTTCGCCATGTGGCAGGGGACGACGGGTTGCTTCGACGGGGTTACACTTCAGAATTCTAACAGTTGCTCGTGCGACCAGAAGGTTGTTTGAGTGGGCTCGACGTGGGCTGTCAAGGACTGCGGTAAATACAAATTCCAGGAGGATTTTCCGATGTAAACTCAATGAGGTCATTTGCGAGTGGGGAGGGGACTTTCAATTGAACGTTGATTAGCTGGAACGCGGGGGGAAGTGAGTGAATTGTTTGCGAGGATGGGGCAGGGAAGTGATTTTCAAATATTTGAGTATGTGTTGTGACTAATTGGGTGTATCTATCGATGTTAAGGAGAGAGAGAGAGAGAGAGAGAGAGATTTTCAGGAGCCTGGGCGCGAATGGGATTGGGACTGAATGCCGAGACATTGACTCCAAGGGCCTTTGGTGGAGGGGGACTACCTCTAAACGGGCATTAGCTTGGCCTAGTGATAGCAGATGTGCAGTGCTGGCTCGATAAAGCTGTCAACCGCAACTGACCGCTTGCAGAGACTGGCTTGTGCTTGTGTTGTTATGTTATGCTACGTTTCCACCGAACGGATCCGCGAGGTATCATCAATTGCCTCCGAACCTACCAGGCTCGCCATACATTTACGGGGTCTGAAAGTTTTGTTCCAGATCCCTGGAATTAATCCCCCCATGAGAGGTTGTCAAACCGAACAAGCCTACAGCGTAAGCTTCTGTTTATTTTTGGTCATTTTGGCGTTCTTTTTCTCATTTTATCCCTTTCTATTTTCTGGTGTTCTCACACTAATACTCACTGCGACTGCTCTTCGTCAGCGGGCTCACGCTCGAGCTGTACCCTCAGGCTGGGCGTGTACCTCTCATGGGGGGCTGTACGAAGGCACCCGCTGCTCATGCCGAATCTGGAATATCGCGTGAAGTCGTCCAGTCTATCGTACTGGATGTCCTTGTCAAGGCTCTTCGGCCTCTTCGACGATCGTTGGACGGTCTTCTCAATGGTCTTGGCGTACTCCCTGTGAGCACAAAGCTGTTCTGGCGGCCATGTAAGAATTGAGACTGAATGATGTGACATTCGTTTTGGCGGGCACTTATAAGTTGAGAGCGAGTGACGTGAAAATTGAGAGCGAAACCAATTCCAATTCAGTGGCAACGGCCGGTTGAAGTTTTCAGTAAGAGTTCAACCGGAACTAGCGGTTTCTCGCTGCCTTATACCAGCTCGATGCCAGCACAGACGCCCCGCGAAGTATCGAAATCCAAACAGCGAACATATTTGACGACTATACCAAATGGGGCATTCGTATCAATACTGCGTAATCGGTACTTAAGCTGCTTGATGAGACCCTCCCGAGCAGATAGTGCTTCCTGGGATATGAACGGACCAACATGTCAAGTATATTGGCGTTAACTTTACGGAAAGGTGGAACTTCAAGAGCCATTCGAAACTGACCCTGACAAGGCTAACCTAGGCTTCCACCGCATCTATCCCTTGATGTGCAAGCAAAATGGATTACGGCGGAGGACTGCTAAACAAGCAGCTTATACGCCGGATCGTACGGCTTCCCCATATGGCACACCATCTCTAAGACCAGCATGCGACTGCGAATATGTACCGGACTCACCTTCGACAGGGACCGTCAAAGGCACCACAGCAACAATAGGCTTTACGACCAAGCACGCATCATCCCCTTGCAACAGTATATGGTGACACTGTTCAGAAGCAACTGTCAGTTGTGACATCAACAACTATCCTAACGAGGAAATCAGGAACCTGAGAAACAGACTCCCCGGACAACGCTATCTTAACGCTCAAAATCTGCTAAATGAGCCGACCTTTCCAGCGACGTCGAACAACGAGCTGCTTGGATTCTAGACGAGCAGCGAGAGCAATCATCACCGAGGCTAAGTCGGCTACTACACCGTCACCCCATCCCAAAAGGACCACCAAGGACACACGGATCTGAACAACCCGATGTATCGTACATAAAAAAATAAACAATAAACCAAATGATAAATTAAACAACGTACATCAGTGGGGCCCCGATTGTTGAGCCAACACCCTAACCTTTACTTTGGAGGTCGAGTCGTAATCTCAGTAATTTTTCTGTTCAATGAAAGTGAGGAATGGGATGGGTTTCTTTCGAACGTCTGTTGTTTTGAGAGCGCAACGGGTGTACATTCTCGTTTCAACGAACCTGTGAAACCGACTAAATCACTGAACTGATGTTTAAGCCAACAGTTTAAGCCACAACTCCGTTCTTCTTCGATAGAGTGCGCGGAATAACTGGTAATGCTTGCCTACTATAAGACCCAGCACATAAACTTGGTGTGAATGGTGAAGCAAGCACTTGAACCTGTTCTCGTGTCGAAGTCTGATCGCGATTTTTTGTTTCTTTATCCAAGGCTTCACGACACGGTTGAGCTCTTCTCCCTTTGGAGTAAGGCCGTGTGCGTGTTCATAAGGGATTCCCTCAGTCGAGAGCCTTCTCTCGCTTCTTCTTTAATCGCTTTCAGAACGTCTCGGTGTAGAGCAGACGGCCCTGTATTCCCCAAGAGTCTTCAGCTGACCTTTCCTCGGCATAAGTCCAACGCCGCGGCTCTGGCTATCGGAATACAAAGGCCAATCGATTGTTCTCTGACGTCGATCTTGGTTGCAGTGTCCAGTTTGGCTGTGGCGCCATCCATCGCCAGCTGTCTCCATTGCCGTATTCCAAGTTAGCCCTCTGCAGCACGTATGACCTCACGGTAAATGTGATCGTCTTCTGCAGCGTTGTCCGAAGAAATTCAAACCGTGAAGTGTTGGCGTTGGCCGACTTCCAGCTTCCGATTTGCCGAGGACCATTGCAAGGACAGACCACCCCCCTTTCGTCGTCAGCAAAAATTGCATTAAACACCAAGCTCAATACCCTCCGACCCCGGACTCCTCCTTCCCATGCGTTCACCGAGTTTACGCTTCTGCAACATAGTGCATGACCTGGGATAACCAGAATCCTATACAGAGCCAGCTTGCTTCTGCGAGAGAGATCTCTGCCACCAAGTTGCCTCTCGAGCTCAACGATTGGCAAGAGGTCTTCCCTGTTTGGCAACTGCGCTGAGTTTGTTTCCCGTTGCCACTGCCTTTGCAGACTTCAGACCACCCCACCACTTCGCAAAACCTCACACTCCACTCAAAACCAAACTCGAAATCACTCTCTGCACAAAAGCTTATACATTTATTCAATCCTTAAACTAACAACAGATACACAGATACACCTTCATCTTAGCAGAGACTAGAGTCCGCAGTCGCGGCAGCGCGCCGGTTACCTCGGCTGTAAATCAATTCCTTGTGCCGTCGCATCTTCTCCCCCACGCCACGCGAGCTCAGACCCCCATCGTCACCCCTCTGTCTTCAGTTAAATGGAATGTTGTGCACGGAGGCGATTGTGGATACCCAGTGATATCGATCCCCAAAGTGACCTGCAAGCAGCCTTCGTCCCGTCGGTTAAGTAGGTTAAGTAGCCTAGAGTTTATCGTTGCCCCTCTGAACACCCACAGCGGCTGGCGGCGACTCAGGAGAACTCCAGATTCTTGGACTGCAGGAACTTCAGTATGCCCAGGATCTGCAGCGATTCGAATGTGTCGAAGTCGTCCAGGTACCGCTGGGATGGCTTCTCGTCCGGCGTCCGTGGCAGGGTCAGGGTCACCGGCAACTGTTCTGCCATGACAGAGTGATGCGTGACCAGCGCCTTCAGAGAGGAGAATTCCTTTTTCGCGCCCTGTAAAGAGAGGCAAAGCACAGCTTTAGAATCGAGTGGCCAACGGGGAGAGGATGGAGAACTCACTTTAATTTTGTAGCACCTTGGCGAGCCAAGAATCACGAACTTCTTCACTTTGGTCTCCATTCGCAGGCACAGGACGAAGTTTCCTGGCTTCACACTGGAACTTTGTCGGATGATAAACGTCCCAGGAGCCTCCTTGGTCAGTCGTTCGATAGCGCTCTTGCCGGAGATATTTGGCTGAAACCATGCGGCGTCCCTCAGCTCAGACGGCACTTCGATCGGCTTTCGTTTTGGACTCTTTGCTGCTGAAATGGGACAAAATGCACATCAGTCTCTGCAGAGGGGGAAAGGCGGCAGGTTCACTTACATTTCTCGGTTTTTGGGGAGCCACCGCTCGCCAGCAGCTGGCAGCAGTCCTTGATCCCCGCATCGGAGTCCTCCTCGGGGTACACTTCGTTGTTTGGCCAGCACCCACGTTCGACTAAGCGCTTGCCCCTTGACCTCGTTTGATGGCCTGATGTCACCACCAGAAGGCACTCGTCATCATCATCATCCAGCTCGTCCTCCTCCTCGTGCTCCTCATCTGCATCCTTTATGTCATAGGAATCCATCATGGACAGATAGTCGACCTGAAGGGAAGGCAAAACCATTTATAGCAGCTGCTCTCCGTAATTTATTCATAAAAAGGGGACAGGACATCATTCGGGGAATATTTACCTCGTCGTACTCCTCCTCGGCGGCGTCCGACTCCTCGGAGACGGTTTGCTGAAAGAACTTCTTCCGCAGAAAGTCCCGCATGCAGTCGTACACTCTGGGCTTCTTCGTTCCGACTGCTGAGGCAATCATCTCGTCCTCCTTTTCCTCGTCCTGACTTTGTATTAAAAATTTAGACAGTTGATGGTACTTCTTGATGGCGATTTCCACACTTTTCCTTGTCGTTCGCTTTGCGGGATCCGCTTTTGTCGCTGGAGCATCAACACTGACACCGCTGCCACAGCCGCCGTTCGTCTCACTGTCAGGATACAGCTCCGAGTAGGAAGGACAAACAAGGCTTTTGTACTCCGCTGCTTTCGGTTTGCTCGTCCGAGGACTTTGACTCTTCTGCATGAACTGTGAACGAGAATAAACCGGATTACTTAGCAGAGGTTTCACTCAACAACACAAAATAACAGAAATGAAATAAACAAGGACACAGGGACGTCGTGCCGTCCCTCTCACCTTCCTTCGGCAGAGGAGTGTGACAGAGAGCCGAGAGAGCCTTTCGCTCATCCCCGGTGAGATACCAATTACTGCGTAAGTGGATATACCCATTTCTTCGCGCTTAATCCCTGCGTTCGTGTGAGAAAAGGTGCGTTACCCCGGGTTGGTGTGCGTTCGCACTGACCTTAGCCACTTACCACGTACATGTGTACGTACGCAGCTTCGTTCGTCTATTCCTCGAACAGCACAATGTCACAGTGTGAAGTCCTTGAAACGTGTAGTTTTTATGGGGACGGAAGAACAATGGTGCGTTTCTCCTTCGAGGATTTGTTACGTGCGGTGATGTACGAACGTTTTTTGACTGAACACTCAGGACAGTGGGCACAATAGAAGATTAATTGTGTAACGTTCACGAGGCCATGAAGCAGAAGTGCTCACGGAGGAACGACGATGGTGATGGTGATGGTGATCGTGGAAGAGGAGGGGTATCGTCGAGAGATGTCCCATTTGAGGCGGACAGGTTTTTATTTCTCTTTTGAAGGATGTCACTGCGTGTGGATTTTTCCTTTATTTTGACATTTTCCAGGAGTGACTCGGTTTCAATTTGGACGAAGATCAGAGGACACCGCTTCGGGTGGTGAGCATCTTTGGCTGGGAAATTCGCAGGGAATACCATTACGTGCGGATGAGGGGAGGAACCGTATTCGTTGCAGTTTGAGATGGTTAGTGATGTGAGAATGGGCATGGGAGCGTAGGTAAGGAGATTGTCTGCGGGAACACGTAGGTTCTTCGAACACTGGCCATCGCTCGCTTGGCGGAATTGTTTCCCATTCGACTTCAGTGGAAGAGAATCTGTTCAAGTCGGACGCTTTCTTGTCGCACGTAGGAAGGTATAAAGAGAGGATGTGGCCCAGTCTACATGTACTCTGTCACACTGTAAGCGACTGGACGAATGATACTACGGTACAGGAAGTAATGTCGGCCTTGGTCTAGTTGTGGGTTTCCTACTCGAGGTAGAGTTGTGGGCTTAAGCGATCATCGATGAGTGACTTAAATGGTCTTAAACGCTATATGCCAGAACCGAACGAAAAGTAATCAAAGTGTACGCAACTGCCTCTGCGCAAAATTCCAATGTCATCTGTCATTTACATACCCACGCGAGCAATTCATAGCATTTAACGAAACTTAACGAAACATAACGAAACTTAACGAAACTTAACGAAACTGTGGTATTTAGCATTTTGGTGTGTTCAACCGCCTGCGAAAGTCGACTTAAAGTTTCAAGGACATAAGGGATCGCTTCAACTCAATCACATCAAGTCTGTGTTTGCAGAATTATTTGCGCCTAGGCATCTACTGAGGACGATCAGATCACACCCAGCCACGCTCTACATCAAAGTCGTTATAAAGGGGCTTAGACTCTAAGTTGGGAGGGGATGACAACACCTAATACTAACCTGAGCTAGGTGATTTCTGCCTTGCACGTACGTCAGAAAGCAACAGACCACTGAGTTCATCTGTCCATCAATGCAAAACAAAACACTGATGTCGTGCGCCTTTACAGCGACACCGATAGGAAACCTCCGGTTTGGCAACTAGTGCAGGCCGGCATTTGCAACAAAGCTGGAAACCTAGAAGGCGCCAGCGAGCTACGACAGATGTTCATGAAATAGAAAAGAGGAGGACAAGATTAAGGCTCGAACTTAATTGACTGCACCTCGAAGATGTGCCAAAGGGTCTTCATGTCCGGGCCAGAACGACGTTAGGTCAAAGGTCGGTCGCATTTAAAATCGTCCACAGAAAACGACTTCAGCCCAGTTTGTCTTTGGTGACAACTCGTAACCGGATTCATTACCAAATGTCGGCAAGGAGAAACTCTGTGGCGTGACTAGAAAAAGGAGGTCTTCCTACAGCTGCCAACACGGAATGTACGAATCATACACATCAGTCCAACTGTGGTCTGCCCAGATGAGATCATCGAACGTTTTCACCGAGTAATGCAAGTGGAAACCTGCGACGAGGGTCTACAAGCTTTGCCAAGGTGTGGATGTTGTCTGGGAGCTAAATATCGCTCGATTACATTTGCTCGGCCACATCGATGGCACAACATAACCAACTCGCCCAATGGAGACGCCGGTGGAGACTTATCAGTTGTGGACCAGGTTCACCGTTCACTGTAGCGCCATGCAAAGATGAGAGAGAGGCACGGCTGCGACCGACTTGCCAATGTAAAAATTTGAAATCTGTTCACGACTAGAGGACCACTCGCTGGACAAGCCGTTTGACCTTGAAGCTGCGGCTAACTCCAGTGCTTCGAGTGCAGACCCACTTAGGCCATGTTTATTTCACTTGACATGTTGAAGATCCTGGTCTGTTGAAGAGCTTGGTTACAAATAGTGGCACCATAACGCATATGACAGCCGGACCTGTGACCTTCCGTCTGCAGGAACGAAAACGGCTGACCTTCGTCCTCTCCTTGTCGCCACACTCACCAACCTCTGCGGGTGCACAGAGATGTCCCTCAGTCCGTTCCGTTTGGCCAAGATGATATCAAAAACCCATCTCCGACGAACAGTCATTGCCAACAGATCTCCCTTGCGACATGTGACATCTCGCAACTTCGTCCATAACTCAGTTCAACATTGCGACATGAGGCAGTTTCGAAAACCCTCGTCGTTCCGAGAAGTCACCAGATAAGCACATTTGCCGCCGTCAAAGGGTGCGTTCCCTCCCCGAATGCCCGTTTGACTGCTCCGAGTGTAAACAAAATGTCAAAACTATCGCATTAACCTCCATTCAGCCATATGCCAGGGTGACTTCTGCGGCCCGCATGTGATGATTACATCTGAAATCTCGCTGCGCACGCCAATCTACACTTCCGCATCTGTTCACCGCCCCGCCAAACGTCTCACTCCGAAGTGAACATCTGCCAGTGGTTAACAATTTAATTAACAATCGATTGACGCAACGTCGCGACAAACTCCGATCTGAGTTCCATTCCCTGTGGCACTTCAATAAACATCTCAACCCAAGCACAACGCAACTCTTCAGCTGATCCTTATCGCCTCGAGGCGATAAGGAACAACATGCTCCTCGATAACGGAGCGCAGAGTGTGTTGCCCAATGAATAGTGCACAATCGAAACGGCTGCGACGATGATGGTCTGCTGCGTCCTAGACCATCATTAAAGTGTCTCTCCTCCTCCGGGTGCATCCCTCAATCCGCGCACTCCATCACAGATTCAATGGCATCTCGTCGGCATCGCCATAGCCGCCTACCTGCCAAGGAGTTCATCAATTTCTCTCCTTCGTTTTTATTCTCTCCCTGATTGATCGAATGGATGAGGATCCCTTTTCAATTTAAAAAAGTGCGCGCCGTACCTGAGTGTGCCGAAAGGACTCGTTTCGAGTTCGATTCTCATTATTTTTCAATTTTCAATGGAAATGCCGTGGCACACAGAAAGGGAAGAATAGGATAACAAATGCACTCAGGAGTCATAAATAGCAACAACAATGCACAACAAACGCACACACAACACTCGACAAACCGCGTCGTCGTCGACGTTGTCGTTCTCGGTGTGTTAAGGACGAGTACGAAGGACGTCGTCAACAGCAGCAAATATCACGGTTGTTGCTGAGTCCATTGAAATTCAGTTCAAAAAGGACGACTCTGCGTCGAGGGAGAGTTTGTCTGACAAAAGGAAAAAATGTGCAACCGGGTCTGTGGGTATAGGGGGCCGCATCACATCCAATTTTATTGATGCTCCTCGCGCTGAGGTGTCTGCTCAAGTTTGGCTACGCTTCATCGGATTTTCATTATTCAGTCATCTCCGGCTGAGGGGGACCTGAATGCGATTCATTCGCACAAACAACTGTGAAGTGATCCTTTTTGTGTGAGTTGGAGAGGATGATGCACAGGAACGAAGGAAAACCGAATTCAACAATTTGAACGCCTGTCGGGAGGTCCTCGCTGTCGATTCGCAACGAATGAACGCACAGCAGAGGCAGATTCGCACGCTACTCCGACTGTTGTTGCCCGTGAATGAGTCCTTAATGGATTTGAATTGAGGATGTTGGTTTTCTCTTCATTCTCTGAACAGACTACGAAGTAATATCTTGTGTGGACAATCCACTGAGGGGAAGTCGTGGCGAGTGAGTCGGCGACTACCTGCTGCGCGTCGAAATTATCGGAGCAATTAGTTCGTTTCGCACGGCACTGGGATAGTGTGACGCCATGTCCAGAGATAGGCCATATCTTCGAACCGTGTTTGTTGAACAAATTAAAACGTTGTGTGTCCTCCGCGATAGGGAAGGCGTCTGTTTACTCAATCTAATCTGTCTCCTGTGGCTCACTTGAGAGATGTCATTCAGTCGGGACCCAAGATACGGCACTCTTGTGGATTTGTTTAATAATTCATGGGTATTTGGACAGTCGCTGAGGAAGAATTTTGAAAAAAGGACCCAGAAGAAAGGAACAGGAAAAGCAAGAGGTATATAAGGTTGCCACATGATGTCTATTTCAAGTGGGACCTGCTGCAGACAATGAAGTCATCATTGTCGCCTGATGGAGTTGTATCCGTCCAAACATAGTGCCGGCAAAATGTGTCCGCCTTCGGTCAGAGCCTTCGGTCAGAGTCGTCGGGAGCCTTCGGTCAGAGAGCTGTTCGCCTGAGGCCAGGCTACCAGTCTGAGGGAGCTATATGTCTCAAGAAGCTGTCTAAGGGACTGATCGTCTAATGGAGCAGTCCTTCTAAGGAAGCAACGCTTCTAAGGGAGCTGCGCTTCTAAGGGAGCTGCTCATCTGAGGGAGTTGCCCGACTGAGGGAGCTGTCTGTTTTAGAGAGTCGTCCGTCTTAGAGAGCTGTCTGTCCGCCTAAGGCAGCCGGTCGTCTGAAAGAGCTGTCCCTCTGAGAGAGCTGTCCGCCTTAGGTAGCTACGCTTCTGAGGGAGCTGCCCGTCTAAAGGAGCTGTCCGTCTAAGGGAACTGTCCGTCTAAGGGAACTGTCCGCCTTAAGTAGCTACGCTTCTCAGGGAGCGGCCCATCTAAGGGAGCTGTCCGCCTTAAGTAGCTACGCTTCTCAGGGAGCTGCCCATCTAAGGGAGCTGTCCGTCTAAGGGAACTGTCCGTCTAAGGGAGCTGTCCGCCTTAAGTAGCTACGCTTCTCAGGGAGCTGTCCGCCTTAAGTAGCTACGCTTCTCAGGGAGCTGTCCGTCTGAGCGAGCTGCCCGTCTAAGGGAGCTATCCGCCTTAGGTAGCTACGCTTCTCAGGAGCTGCCCATCTAAGGGAGCTGTCCGCCTTAGGTAGCTACGCTTCTCAGGGAGCTGCCCGTCTGAGGGAGCTGCCCGTCTAAGGGAGCTGTCATGCTTCCAGTCATGAACACCAAGATACAGGAGTACCTCTGTCCAAGACAATGATCCCCTTGGCCGATGTGTTGATGTTCAAGCGCTCGATGTTGGCAATGAAATATAGTCGATGCTTCTACGACTCCCAGACATCATCCACAAGGCATTAGTCGGGCAATACCCTGCAGTTGCTTTATGGCCCGGTAGCCATCACAGGCACATGCTGAATTGCTCCAACACCTCGTCAAGAGACGGGTATTACCTCGCTCGAATTAATAGAAACCAATCCCGGGATCTGTTCAACTGCAGCATGTAGTATGCGTAATTTGAGCAAAGACAGTGGTGCACTGATTGCACAGTTTCCTCTCAGTCCTCGTCTGATCACAGATTTCATACATTTCGCAATTACAACAGAAAAAGCACATGCCTCCCATCTGTCCCTCGAGCATGGAGTGAGACTCGTGAGTGATTAGTGTTGCGTTCTTATTTCGTTCCCCGTTCTACGAACTCTTGGAAAAAGCAAGCAACCAACCAAAAATTTAGCTTTGGAAATAAAACGAAAACAATCCTTTCATTCGCTTTCCCCTCATTGAATCGACTTCCTGCATGGATTTCGCCAAGACTCCCGTCAGCGCCTAATCACTTGTGACGTTTCCCGACCCCTTGAGTGGTTTACAAATCAATTCGCAGCTCGATGACCCTCCGTTGAACGCCAGGCAAAAAGAATTAAATGCTTTCATCAATCACTCAAGCGAAACAAACAGCCCCCAACCCTTCTGCATCCCCTGCCACATCGAATTTCAATTGAATCGAAAAACAAAAGAAAACCACGGAAAGAGAAAAAGAAACGCCTAAAGAGCTTACAAAAATCGAAAGCAGACTGCTTGACATTGCATTGGCTTCGTGTCTACAATTTGCCGGCCTGACTCGCTTATGGACTTACTCCGCTCCACCCGACTTCCCGGTCTCTCCTGGTGCACACCCATCACGGTTGTCGGTCGCTTTTGTAAGCCGCCCGAAAAACAACTGCTTTACATGACATTCGCCAACAATAACGACGTCTAGGATTATTTACCGTAACACAATGTTCTCCTCCCCTTTGCAGACAGCCCCACCCCCAGTTGGCTGGTTGTCAAAATATCCACACGCGCGATGGTGGATATTAAATTCAGAATCAATTAAACATTAATAAAGTGAAAACTGCCACTGGAACATCCCCGGCATTCCCTATCTCCGCCCGCCGCACTCACCCCCGATGGATGTTTATCGCGTAATAAAACGCGGATTAGGCTAAGTTTGTGAAGCAATTATCGATGCTTCCAGGCAGCATGTCATAAAACTTGTAATTTCCAGGCTCCCACCGTTATTGGGCGGCGAATTTATTGTGTGGATCATAAAAGAGGCCGAAAATAAATGCCCACCTCTCGCACGCCCACATCGTTTGATGGCGGCCCGAGAGGAAGGTATAAATTAAAAAATTTTATTTCATAAGGCTCCTTCCGCCCGCGATGATGGACGGCGACGCAAGATCGCGGGGACTGCGTAGCCGCCGCCGCTTCAGCCGCACTGCTCCCCCGGCGCCCTTCTTAATTGAATTGTTTTAGGATCGCGTCTGACACTAATTAATGCCGACACGTACGTACGCTCACACTCTGATCTGTCAGTTGGGGATTTTGAAGATTTTTTCCTCCTCCATCGTTAGGTTGAGGAGACGTCCCCGCCCCTGGGGGACGAGCAGAATCGAAGCGACGCACGACGATGGGCAGACATGTGCACGGTCGCGCTGGCCGATGAGTGAAACTTCGATTCGGTCCACTTGGACGATCAGCTTGGGAGTGAATCTGTCAGATTCAATGATGTACGCAATATGAGGTGAAGTGGATAAATCGGATTCGAGCAGGCGTCGTTAAGAAAGATCACCCTTTTCGCTGAGGAAAGTGGAGCTTGGGTGGGATTAAGAAATTCGAAATGATGTCGCAGTTAACGATGGCAATTGATGAGAGGTGTCAGATGGAATTGAGTGGAAGAGATGGATGGTGATCAATTGATCGGCGCAAATTCAAGGTGTGAATTTGAATTTGTGATCCTGTCTGATGAGATAAGTCGGCTTCGTTCAGATTGTCAATTCTCCCAATTATGTGGTCGTCGGATGAGAATGCGCGAATCCAACTTCCATTCTTGAAACATGGTCAAAATGAATGTCAAAAATTGAGTCCTTTTTGTTTGCGAAATGCCATGCTAAGGGCAAGGAAGAGAGCAGTATGATGATCTGCACCATATGGCCTAAATTCTCTGTCACTAGAAAACAGGCTAATCGTGGACTTTGCACCGATGGGGACAAAAACGGTAAAAAAAAACTGGTCAAAATTGAGGCCAGTCAATTTGAGGAGTCGGTCATTCATATCCGCTTTCATCATAAGCCAAAAGTCCTCACCTAGAGACCAAGAGCCAAATTTGGGAATTTTGAATCATCCTGACAAGAACCCAAACTAAATTCGGCGTTTGGTTCAAACGTATAAGTCAATCGAGTTTCTGTCAAAACAAACCTTAAAATTTGTCTTAAATCGCCGACCAGTTTAGGCCGAATTTCTTCGAGTCCTTAGCATCTCAAGCAAATCTCAACGAGAACAGCAAGACGTCTGAAAAACACAAGTTCCAAGAAACATGGAACATTTTGGAAAAAAATCAGATCAAGGAAAAGGGAATAAAATTTAGGCCTTTAGAGCTTTGTTTTACAGAAAGACGAACACAGTTCCAACATGTTCATCAATTTAGGCCGCATTTCTGACTGACAGCAGGAACCTAAGCAGCTGCTCCTAATAAACAGCACAAGCCGTCAAACGATACCAAGCTCCAAAAGTCATATGAAATTTTGGAACAATCCGACAAAGAAGCCGCTCCCTCAGATGAGTAAATTGGGTTTCGGTCAAAAAGGAAACATGGAGCGGCAATTCAGGCCGCATTAAATCCGTCCCTAGTTACATATTTGTATTTTGACTGAGATAGGCCAAAAAAGGCCTAAGCCTAAACCCTCAATTTAGACCGCATTCATTTCTGTAGCTGGCAATGAAAGCAGCTGCTTACAGCCCAGGTGATCGCGGCTGCACCGCCGAATCTCATTTAAAATGTGGCACTTGGACATTTTAGATCATCCCGTCAAAGATCGTGTATCGAACGAAATAATAGAGTATTGGTCAAAAATGCTCAAAATTCAGGACTCTTTCTCAAGAAAATTTACAAACGATCACAAGGGAAATCGGAAAATTTAGGCCGCATTCAACTTCGTCCCCGCTACATAGGTTTTCCATTTGGGTCTTTCGCCTGGCAAAGGCCAACATCAGTTAATTTAGGTCCCATTCATTTCTTGTACCTGGCATCCTAGGCAGCTGCTCAAAACTCGTAAACCCCGCCAAGTCTGAACTCAGACTAGGCACTTTTCTAGCACATATTCTGCAGGGAACAAATTTAGAGAGTTTTGGAATATGCCGATAATGATCAAAAGCAGACCTCCACTTTGCCTTAGGAGGACAAAAGTTCAGACGGCAGAGTTGAGTCGGATAATTAAGGCCGCATAAATAACAGTCCCCGGCAGCTGACACTTTCGAACCAGCCAACCTCGAAGGTCCGTATGCAATTTTGCAACATCCTTCGAAGATCAAAAGCAAGCCCCAAAATCTATCGAAGCATCGCCAGCGACTTCCATGAACCGGAAGAACTTGTCGACGTAATTGCCCGTCAATCTCACTCACTTGCGAGTGTATCCGCAGCGTATCTTAATTGATCCAATCCAGTTCCCTTTCAAGTCCACACCATTTGTCTGCAATAAATTCCGTTAACGAAGGAACACACTCTCCAGTTGTCTTTGGTCACACAATTCATATCAAAGACAAGTCCACACCATTGCGCATCCATTTTGGGGGTGGAATCAGTGGGGTACCTAAATCCACTACAAACGATCGTGCTTCCCCCTTAATTAGCCATTCCATGCGGCTGTGCGTGTTTCTATTTAAAAACTTGCACTAAATGTGTATTCAGGAGGGAGCGGGGCCGGGAGACGAAGGAATCCTTTACGTTTAGGATGCCTGTAGGTCATTTATCATTCGGCACTTAAGTGAGGGTTTCCATTCGTGATCGTGCTCGGCAGCGTGTGATTGGGACTCTCGGAGAAAATTAAGGAAATCTCTCTTAATGATTACCCCATGTCCTCGGGGGGAGACAACAACAAAACACAGAAACGAATGACTCAAGTGCACGCATGACTGTACACTGTACAGTGGGTGAACAACAGTGCGGATCAGTGAAGATCAGGGAAGATCAGTGAGGATCTTCGAGAAGATATTCAGCGAGATCAGAGGAGATTTGTGTCGGTCGGTCGGTTGGGCGCACCCCTAAGTGGAGGGGTATGGTGCCGCAGAGATAATGGAACGAAATTAATTGTACGGCAGAGTGTCTGGGATGCGCTACGCTGCGTGTCTGTTTCTGTATCGGCATCTGAATCTTTTATTTTTGTCTACAAGTGCAGACAGACGTTTCCATCTAATGGGTGTTTATCTCGAATTAATTGAAAACGATCTTAAGTGCGGTGGGACAGGGTTCTGAGGTCATTTTCAATAATGAACCAAGATGAGACTTTGAAGTGGTCTCTGGCTGTTGGTCTGTCAAGAGCGAGAGATACCATGTGAGTGGTGAGATATGCTCGTCGGGTTGGGGGTTATTTCGAGCAGAGCACCACTGAGTGTTGTGCGGTAGAAGGGGGAGAGGACAGCTGCAGATTCCGGCGCTCAATTGAAACCCGATGCATTCCTCAACTATTCATGGATTTGCATTCAATCGTAAGGATTTCATTGAATTCACGAATTTCCGACGAAGACATTCCCTAATTCCCCCGACGCACTACCCAGGGGCGGCAACCAGTCTCATTTATCAAGTCGCCCAGACCATGGGAGCTGCATTCAGGAAAAACCAAACACAATTCCAATCAAAAATGCAACACATTCATCAGCAATCGATTCCAGATAGCAGTTTATCTCGGAAGACATGCGATACCGAGTGCGCACCCGAATGGGATAACCTCTCGGTAGTTGTGGCATTCCGGGAAGTGTTTGCTGTGAAGGAACAATTCATCAGTGAAATCGAAGTCCCTGCGAGCGATAAGACGTCGCTCGTGGTAATCCCTTTCCGGAGAAGTAAATATTTTTGTTTGCTGCGCCAGCCATGAGTTGGGATAACAATGACAACCCTTTGTTGGAGGTGACCAATTGTGATGGCGAATGGATAGGATACGCAGCGGAAGTCTGGGAGTGGCTCCTCGGCTGGACACATGTGTTGGTTGGCTTGTTTGGACAGTTGTGATGTTTATGGTGAACAAATAGAGTAAAATGTCAATTGAAATGTTGGCACAGGTCCCTGCGGATGTTTCCATGTGCTACAGTTCGACATGCCAGTGTGATCCGACTCGTCTGCCTGCTAATCTCTTATAAATTTTGATAGCATTTACCAAAGGGACTGTCCTTTGATGACTTTTGAATAGTTATGGAACTGAACTTTAGATGAAAATCAAGTGGGAGGGTGTGGTTGGGAATAGTCCGAGGAGTCACAATTTGCGTGCGTTTTGTGGTCTAGGTTGGGAAACGACCAATATGCTTCTCCTCGAGCTATCTTGAAAAAAATGTTGTTACAACTGAAATAGAGGAGTTAACTTTAAGCAATACACTGATAACAGATACTGTTACCATAATAACCACTTCGTTGAGTTTCGTTAAGTTTCGTTAAGTTACGTTAAGTTTCATTTATAGTCTCCGTCTTTTCGTACAGAGATTACAGCTCGTGTTGAACGTTCCCAGAAGTCCTTTTGAAAGTTGACGATTTTTTCGACAAACTTTTCGTTCAATTCTGATATAAACTTTAGTCCTCCTCAGTCACCTATGGTTGGGTCTTCAGAGTGCGTTTATCGGTGATTTATACTAAAATAGGATCTACAAAATAAACGCCTTAACCAAACACAAAATTTGAGAACCGCGAAAGACTTTCATCCTTAGATGTTCCTAGAATCCCAAATCCTTGGGTAGGTAAGCTAAATAACCGAGAGAACAATAGCAAATACAATAGTTATCGTCAAAGACAAACACAGTCTCTTCTTTCGAACACCACAGCAGCGCGGCGGCGCCGTGACAAAATAAACAAGACAAGACCGAACTGCGACTCTTGTGTGCATCCATCAAAGGCGTTGAATAATCACTTCGACAAACAAAGTAAATCCTTTCACTCATTCCACTTCGAAATATCCATTGTCTTCATCATAATCCTATCACTCACGATAAGGCATTTACACATGTTTCCCGTCTAGACTTCCGTCTGTCTCCGCTTGGCGTTTGGTGTTTGGCTCCACGGTGCTATCAGCCCGGGCCCTAAATATTTACAATCAGCCGAGAATGATAATGAATTGAGTGCCATAAGAACGAAGACTTTAAACGGTTATTAAGCAGTGATTACGTGGTGGTTGTGTGGAAATTGTTTTCATGCCTGTGGCACTTGTGACCCCTGGACGAGAGCGCATAACAGAACAATGCCGCGCTTTGTTGAAAGATCGTTTTAATTGGATTCAATATTGAACGGGATTGCATACGAAGGCGATAAGAACGATGCATGCGTTGACTTGTGAGATGATTAGGAGCGACGTTTCGAAGTCAAAGGAAACCAATGAGTGAATGGGTAGGACTTGGAAAATGGAAATACGATGGTTTGAAGACGATGATTGCTTTGGAGAGAGTTAGTTGGCTTGGAGAGTTTTAGTTTGTGTCACCACCTTAAATCTCCGAGCGTCTTATATCATTTCATATTTGATTGGAAATTTCAGCGGTGAACGGCTGAAAGCAGCAAACGAAAATGAAGCGGCCCAAAGATGCCGTCGGAATTAAAGTGCGTGCCTTGGATGAAGATGAATATTTGGACATCTGACCAAAGGAGTGTTTGGCGATGTCCGCAGTCGGTCCAATACGTTTCGTGAGCAAAACGTGCCTCCATCACAACACACCAGAGACCAGACACACGTCCAACAAGAACATGGGCACCACTTTTGGGAGACACACAGTGTCGTCCAAATCGATGACGAGCGTAAGACGATCACCGGTGAATGTTATTCCGAGACAGATTCAATATAGATTTGAATCAGAAACGAAGGAAATAAGACTTGTTCCATTAAGCGGCTGCAGATGTGTATAGTCACCATAATTACGAGCTGCCACCCCATCCGGCATATTCTCCAGGTTTAGCTCCCTGCAACTAATTCCGGTTGCCAAACTTGAAGAACTGTCTGGGCGGTAGAAGGTTTCGGCCGAATGAAGAAGGAATCTACAACTCTGAGGAGTGGTGTCTAGGGTCGATTCCAGGTACTCCAAAAATAAATTTCATGGCCCCACCTCTTTCGAGTTACTGACAGTGGTCGAAGTCATTCGGAGTCGGCCAAGAACTGTAGGTCCCCCTCCACTCGTGAGAGTACGCACAACACAAGTGGTTGCTTTAGAAGCTGAGCCGTGGACCTCTTATTCTGCCCCCGTTTTAGAATTGTATTGGAGGCAATACAAGACTTCGAAAAATACTGGATTAAATCCATTGATCTAAATGGAGATAGTCTCCAGAGAAACAAAACGCTTTCCTGACGAAAAAATATTTTCTATTCAAAAAGTCAATGACTGTTCAAACTGCCTCGATCCCTCGCCACGATCAAACAATGATTTAGACGGAAATGTTTGAGTCCCGGTCTTCTTTCCTCCTTGAAAGTTGTCAGTCACAACGATGATCAATTTTGAACAGACGTGTGCCAACTGATATCGGAGATATCCTGGTAAACAATAATGTAGGCGGCAGCAACTGCGGCTTAGCTTGCTTGAGTCGGTGTCGATGGGACCGTTGACCAAGAAGAAAATAATTTTCTGAGTTTTTCTTTTTTGGAGAATTTCGAGTTGGACTCGAACATAAACCGCTAGGATTTCGTTCATCAAATACGCTCATTTGAGTGAACGGAAAAATTCCATCGTAAATCAGCTAAATCGCTCGAAAGCAACCATCAACTGATTTGAGACACAAGAAACATCCGATCGTCGTGGCATCACACTGACCCTGTATCCACCGAAGTGGGTCGGCTTTTCGCAGTCTGTCAGCTCACAGTGAAGCACAAGCTAATATTTAATGCAGTGCACAACCGATCGTCAAAGTTTATCGCCGAGTGTGATGGCACAGCCTCTGCCTGGGTCCCCTGGAGTTGACCAGATCCGATCACAGGGCTTTCCTGCACCTTCATCGACTGCCTCGCTGCCAATTTGATCAAACCTTGGAGCAATGCTCAGAGTAGAGTCTCCAGAGAAAAACAAATTCTCAGTTCCCCTTCTCTCTCTTATCGAAATCCCAAAAATAAGTGAAATCATTAAAATCCTTATCTCCAGCCTTACCTCTTTGGCCTTGCTGCCATTGGAATCCTTATTGATATCCCCATCGTTGCTGAAGCGGTTATATTCGAAAAGCCGGCCCATCGTTGACACCTCTTTGCACTTATCACTGTCCTCAGAATTCTCCTCTTTCAAGATCACACCACCGAGATAGCACTGAATCAACACCAACACACAATTCGTTTGCTTCGCAGCCCGATAGCGCGGCTAAGACACCCTCACAACTGGTTCACGTCTTAGAATTCACCCACCGTCGAGCAAACACAGGGAACTTCCTCAAGGAACGCGAAGAACTCTACTTCGAAAACGTGGCACACGAAAGAGTACTCAGCGAGGGCGAGAGCTAGCGTACGATCAGATCCAGCATCGAACACGAAATGTTTTCATCCACAGTCTGTCGACAGTCGGGGTCGGCTTTAACTTCAACATCAGCGCGCACACACGCACACACGGCCCAACAAGAGACACACTCATCAGCAAGGGCGTTCGGAAAAGATACCATTACCATGCTGCCGTCAGTACTTCACTCAAACGGGCTGACAGCTCTGAGGCGGCGGAAAAAAAAACCCACCCCGTGCTCGCCGTTCCGAATGCAGCAGGCCAGTGCCGAGTGTAATTCCTCCCAATTACTGAGTGGAAGTTGTGTGAGGTTTTCCCTTTTCTCGTCTCGTTTTTCTTTCAGTTTGTTTTTCATTCCCCACTTTTGTTCTTTATTTAGTTTCCCACTCATAACAGGCAGACGGGCTCCCGACACGCCAGGTCATGCATATGCGACTTATGGCTGGCAGTCGTACGTCCGTCGGGCTTCTTGGTGCAATATGCATTCACGAGGTGTTGCCAGACTGTGGGGGTTTGTGCGAATTTGTGACTGAGGAGGTGGGGATTTTTTTCTGTAGGTATTTTGAGTTACGCGAGAAGACCTGAAGCCGAGCTACAATTTGGCGCTAAGACACCATCTACCTCAAGGTTGTCTAGGGCGAACGTTTTGAGGTGCACAGTGCAAGATCATGCTGCGCGTTCACAGGCTCCGGAAAGGGTATAGTCCAAGTAAGGAATAAAATGTTTACGGGGGAAATCTCAGTCTCGCGGAACTCACACTCGCATCCATTCTCCTTCGATGTGGACATGTTAGTGTCTCAACTGATTCGTTCGTATTGGCTGATGAAGCGTATCCTGATCGTCCTTCCTTAGCTTCAACTGAATCTTTGAATTTAGGACGCATTTACTGGCTGGGGTTTTCCACAATCAATGAGCGTGATTTTTTTTCTTTCCTTCGGCATTAGACACATTGCCGTGACTTTGGTTGACCAAAGAGAGTTCTTCCCTGTTTCTTGGTTTTGTCTCTAAGCACTCACGCATGGCGGACCGGCTTAGGGTACCCTTGTAACCTGCTGCAACCGCCGATTCTTATTCTTCCTCAAAGTCAGCGCACACGGCTTTTGCGACGTGGCATAACGGGTGGACATAGAATAGCTGTGGTTCCATGCACAAGATGAGACTAGTTTCGAGCTAACTTGTCATCTGACAGGAAACCGATCCGGCCAGGAATGCTTAAGGCAATGGGTAGAGAGAGACTTTTATGGCTCTCTCGTGTCATCAACCTGGCCAGGGAACGTGGTGAGGCACCTGGCGATTGGCAAACTCGGGTGATTGTCCCACTTTTCAAGAAGGTGTCAAAAGAGATTGCTCCAACTGCAGAGGCATATTTCTTTTGAGTCTCCCGGGGAAAGTCTACGCTTAGGTGTGGGAAGCGCGTTCTAGAGCTATGCTCGTGCCCAGGATGGGGGATGAACAGTGCGGCAGAAGTACACCCGATCAGCATTTCAGCCAGCTACAGTTGTTTTGGGCATTTGGGAAAGGCCTATGACCGAGTCCCTCGAGGTAAACTCTGGAGTGTTCTACGGGAGTATGGGATTGATGGTCCCCTTTTGACGGCCATTCAGTCAATATACACAAACTGTAGCCGCTGTGTTCGGGTTAACGTTGCTAAATCAACAATTTTCATCGTGGGTGTTGGACTTCGGCAGGTTGCCTCTTGTCACCTCTTCTTTTCATTGTATGTATGGACTGGATGTTGCAGCGCAGGTGAGGCGAGAAAAGCTTCACATTGGGAGAGTTGAGGGTAAGTCATCTCCTTTTTGCAGATGACTTAATGATCGTCACATCTTCCCAGACGGAACTCCAACGCGCACTCGATAAGTCTGTGGCCGTATGTGCTGATGCTGGAATGTAGGTCAACGTGGACAAATCGGAGCTTATGGTCATCTCCAAAACGCTCGTTCAATGCACTCTACATGGGTCTACTCTACTTTTTCACTAGTGATGGAAGGAGTAATGCTGAGCTCTCCTGGAGGATTGGTCAAGCTGGGTCAATTTTGAAACAGCTTGGTTGATCTGCAATCAGGAAGGCCGAGCTTGGTGTCATAGCCAAGTCACTATTTAGTCTCACGAACGGTCATAAAATTTGGGTAATGACGGAAAAAATGAGATCGCGAGTACAAGCTGCTTAGATGAGATTTCTCCGTGCTGTTGTGGGAATTACTCGCCGGGATAGGGTGAGAAACACGGCAGTGCGCGAGGAACTCAACCTTGAGCAGCTGCTTCTTCGAACGGAGAGGGCTATGATGCGTTGGTTTCGTCACGTGGCACGAATGCCCCCTTCGTCAAGTCCAAAAACTCGCCTGGTCACGCTTGGGCATAACTCCTCAGAGTTAGAGTCGATGGCGGAGGGTCAAGTTGCCTGTGCATGTAACAATTCTTGCCTTAGCTGAAGACAGGACACCATTGGATGATCATTGGTAAGCTGTGACTGGGGCAAGCACTTATGTCGGTTAAAGACAGAAACACCGTTGTACATGGCTTACAGCTGATACCGCGTTTAAGCTTATAACAATAAAAGCTCGAATCGCAGCGGCGTCCGCAGAAGAGAAAGCCGAAATGGAAGTCCGCTACCGGCGAAGAAGAATGTGGGCAGCGTAAGACGAGGCAAAGGTCAGAATATCGAAACCCTGGCTTCTAGGCTTGAAGCAGCTTATAGGTGCGACAGAAGGACCGTCTATAACATTACGAAGGAACTCAATGTTGATGGGAACTCCAAACAAAACCCAGTGAAGAGTCTAAATGGCAACCTTCTGATTTCGAAATAGATCAGCTCACTAGATGGAGAGAACAGTTTGCTACTGTCATAAACGATGGCGGAATGTCCTCGAGCTCGAATGAGTATTCTGTCTGTGGCATCTCTGCTGAATTATTTTAAGGTGCGAATGTATCAGCAGACGTGCTGCATCCGGTGATATACGAAGCTTGGGATAACGAACAATTCCCGCCGGATTGCGAAAAGCGGGATGGTCATTATGCTGCGGAAACTGGAGAGGTTCTTGCGTTCTTCCAGAATTCAAGATAATAGCTCGAGTAATTCTGGAACGGATCAAAGATGATTGAAGTTCAACTATCGATGTCGAACGGGGTTTTCGCGCTGATCTTACGGTTCACCCTTGAGCAATGCGTTGAGTATAGGTCTCCGCTGCATCTGCTGTTCATCGACTTCGAGAATTCTTTCGAGAGCTTGAATTGTGATGTTACCTGATTGGCCTTGCGCAGGAGGGGCATTCTGGAAAAACTTTAAGCTATTATAAAGGCTACTAAGAAGGTAGTAAGTGTCATGTCCTGCACAATGAGTTGTCAGAGGAGTTTGAGGTCCAAAGTGGAGTTCGCCAAGGGTGCCTACTGTCACCACTATTGTTTCTTGAGGCCATCAGTGATATGCTTCGTGAAGCATTGATGGACGGAAATTATGGCATTCGACGGACTACGAGATCTTACCTTAAACTCCTAGACTAAGATCCTAAATGGATCTTCACTTGATGGCCCATAATCTAGATGCTGAGGCTAACAATGTGGGGCTCAAAATAAATGCAGCGACAAGTAAAGCCCTTAACATTTCTGACAACCGCGCCCAACTGAATATTGCCGGACAGGAAGACAGCTAACAGCTGTCTATGTTTAGGAAGTTTGGTCTCGGCTGATAGATGGATACTGGACTGGGTGCGAGCAGCAGAATCGGGAAGCCTACAGATGCGTTCGGAATGCTATCCACGATCTAGAAAAGCAATGGCATCAGCTGAGACCTAAGCTATGGCTGTTCCGAAACGTGTGTCTGTTCTGAAACGTGAAGTCGGTGCTGCTTCGAAAATGGATACCAGGTTGGACACAAGTTGGGTAACGTAAGCCGTATCACTAACGAGCAATTGTACCTGAGAATGGGCCAGGAACCTATAAACACGAACACACTAACGACGAAGGAGAAATTGGCAGTGAATTGGACTCGAAAACAACTCCATTGCGGAGTACACTCTTGCATTGGAATCCGTTTACCGAGGCTCGCAGAGGAGGTCAGATAGGTCCTAGATAAACTTGAGTTGGAGAACTCTCTCAGACACATTGCAGAACTTCGAACGAGACAGCGCGCGGGTGTCGTTGACGCACCATGCCCCCCTTAAGGCACATAAGTAAGTAGTAACTTTTGTGTAACTAGTCTC
Organism: Eristalis tenax; assembly: GCA_905231855.2. Lineage (NCBI taxonomy): Eukaryota > Metazoa > Arthropoda > Insecta > Diptera > Syrphidae > Eristalis > Eristalis tenax. Next base: position 27,582,702 of record HG993126.1, read on the forward strand.
AGCCCTACAACTCTCTTAAGTCTCTCGACGTTGCTATCTGACTAATCTTCACACTGACAGCAGTCGAACAGTGGAAGCCAAGTCGTTATACTGGCTCTAGGATCTCCAAATTTATTTCTGAGCTTGCGGCTTGAATTTGGTAACTTTTGACCCCCACTGTATGCTCAATAGATGCCCTCTGTGGCTAGCGTATTTCGGGATTGAGCGAAACCAGAGCAAACGACAGTCTTTCCACGGCTCAAGAACATTGCCGCCTCTTCTAGTCTTCACCGTCTTTGCAGACACTAATGCCGTTAAACTCTAAGCTCAACATGGAGGAACACATTGCACAACATGATCATTGCTCCTTGAGTTGAGAGCTTTTTTTTTTTTTTGAGTAAAATGTCCGCATCTGTCAAAGGTCTCAATCGTTTGAGTAATTCATGAAGTTCCCTCGCGAAGAGTGCTTGCCAACTTCAAAACTTCATGCCTGGCAACGTCGCCGTGGCCAATTGAAACTATTAGCTCACGCGCTGCGACGCTGAGGCAGTGGCAATCCTTTGCAAATAATGACTCCACGTCCATCCGTAGTTCATCCCCTAGTGCGATGTCTATTTACCTGAGTAGATTCGCCTCATTGCCCGAGTACCAGTGAGTGCTCGCATGCCCGTATGGCTTGCATGCCCACTTCTCGGCCCGCCACCTTCAGCGCACTGCCACCAGCTACTCAGCCTTGCTGCGCTGTGCTCGTCAGCCCTACGGACTTGGTCTTAATAGGCTTATTTATTATTTACATATTTGTTGGGCATATATACCCGCTCGGTTCCGTGCTCGCGCGCCGCCGCTGCTATGTGCGACTGGGGCGTACGTATTTGCGATGATTATGCCCCCGTCCTCGTTCCTGTGCTCGCTCGGCGGCTTACACTCGCAGTAGTCGGTGGCTGGGTGCAGCGGGAGAGGGGCGGTCGGGTTTTTTTTATCCGCAGTCTGTGTTAATATCGGTTGCGGTGTGCTGAGTGATTCCGGTGGCGGAAGGGCGGCTCATGATCTCGTTTCATTGCTCATTGCGACTGCTGGCTGCTGCAACGCAAACATTTATTTAATTATGACGACGACCGGAATCGGAGGAACGGAGGCTCATGCCCAATGACGAGGGCATTTTATGAGAAATGACATTTGCGTCATATTCAATCTGTAGCAACCTCAATCGTTCTGATGAGACGCATGGGATGCTGCGACCACGTCACGGTATCACGATCCAAAAGTGGGTCATCACATGACGCAGTGACATGCCGGCGTTGGCGGTGGCGGCGACACACTTTGCGTCCTTTCTGTGCCTCGAATTTGTGGAAGATTGACAGAATGCAGGCCGCCTTCGTTCTCAGCCGGGTGGCATTTTTGTATTTTGACATTTTCCGTGCGTTGTTGCGTCTTTTGCGGGCGCTCTGGGGATGCAGTTTCGGCTTTGTCACCACTCGCTGCTGCTGGGCGGCGACATATGGTGAACACGATGACACGCTGTAGGACACTAGGGGCTGTCACTTGGCGCTCTCCGTGCGACACTGACGGGAGCCGTGTGGTCGGGGTTGCCTTCATTGTCTTGCATGGGAACTGCCGGTCAGGCGGAGGCGGCCCGCAAGTGCTGACTGATTTAGAACCGCCGCCGACATAATTTAGCCGGCGAGGGTGACTCGAATCATGTGAGAATTTATTTTGGTACGGGCGGGAGGTGGTACGGCTCTCTGAGGTGAGATACGATCTGACGGCGAAATGGGACATTCTGTTGATAAAAGGAGGCTTTTAAAATTCCAACCGGGTGTCGGGGGTGGGCGCGATCAAAGAGCGAGTGTCAGTTGAATATTTTATGTGTTTCCATGCGCAGAGGAATTCGCGATGACAAACGTTCTGGTGTGCCATCCATTATCGTGGACAGTTCTAGTGAGTCTATAAGTTGGGCGTTTGTTTGGGGGGGAAAGCGCTTAGCAGCTTAACAGCTGTGCTTTAGATCGAGCAATAAAATGAGAAGTGACAGGGTTTAATGGCAGGAATACTGTTCAATAGACGCTGTTCATTCGATGGCTCAGGTGCTCAGAAGAGTGAATAAAGAGTGAATAAACCCGAGGCAAGCCTCTAGATCAACAAGTACGTTGTAAGTTCAGTAAGTTGAAGAACATTTGTTTAAATGTTTGGTTTAATATTCAGTATTTGTTGCAAAATATTTCTACAGCATGGAGTCCTCGAAATTAGAGCACTTGACCCGCTTTTGGGGGGTGTTCGCATCAGTTAATCGGAGGACAAGAAATGGAAAGGAGTGGTCTAGGGAGGGGGTGGTTGGATCTTAGTATTTCAGTCATAACCCAAATTTTATGACCGTTAGTGAGAGTTGGAATAAATACAGACTTGGCTTTGACACTAAGCTCGGCCTTCCTGATTCCAGATCAACCAAGCTGTTTCAAAATTGACCCAGCTTGACCAATCCTCCAGGAGAGCTCAGCATTACTCCTTCCATCACTCGTGAAAAGACCCCGGGATACTTAAACTTCTCCACCTGCTTGAATGTGACTCCACTAACCTGTAAAGTGCAGTGAACAGGCGTTCTGGAGATGACCTTAACCTCCGATTTGTCCACGTTTACCTACATTCCAGCATCAGCACATATGGCCACAAACTTATCGAGTGCGCGTTGGAGTTCCGTCTGGGAAGATGTGACGATCATTAAGTCATCTGCAAAAAGGAGATGACTTACCCTCAACTCTCCCAATGTGAAGCTTTCCTCGCCTCGCCTGGGCTGCAACATCCAGTCCAACATATAATGAAAAGAAGAGGTGACAAGACGCCCCCCACAGCGGCTACAGTTTGTGTATAGAGACTGAATGGCCTTCAAAAGGGGACCATCAATCCCATTCTCCCGCAGAACACTCCAGAGTTTACCTCGAGGGACTCGGTCATAGGCCTTTCCAAATCCCCAAAACAACTGTAGATGGGCTTGGCATACTCCTAAGCCTTCTCAGGCACCATTGTTAGAGTGAAATGCTGGTCGGGTGTACTTCTGCCGCACTGTTCATCGCCCATCCTGGGCTCGAACATAGCTCTAGAACGCGCTTCCAACACCTTAGCGTAGACTTTCCCGAGGAGACTTAAAAGAGATATGCCCCTGCAGTTGGAGCAATCTCTTTTGCCCCCTTCTTGAAAAGTGGGACAATCACCCGAGTTTGCCAATCGCCAGGTGCCTCAACACGTTCCCTGGCCAGGTTGATGACACGAGAGAGCCATAAAAGTCTCTCCCCACCCATTGCCTTAAGCATTCCTGGCCGGATTTCATCCACACCGGCGGATTTGCCAACTTTTTGCGATTCAATCGCTAAAGTGACTTCCTCCACCGTTGGACTAATCTCCGCCCCACTCAAGACTACGGGTCTGCCATCCTCAGTGCCCTGTTCGGGATTGAGCAGCTCCGAAAAGTGCTCGCTCCATCTGCGTAAGATGTCCACCTCAGTGGAAAGCAACACCCCATCTTTGGATTTGACTCCTTCGATCGATTCATGAGTCGGCGAATGGTTTTGCCAGAACACTGTTTTCCCAGATCTCTGGTCGCGTTCCAACTTCTCGTCGAACTCCTTCCAAGACTGCTCTTTAGCTGCTCGCATAGCCAATTTGCAAGTTCCTCGCGCCTCCGTGTACCGGTCGCGAGAAGCAGATTGCCCCCAGAGAATCCAGTTTTCTTCTTCTCTCTGATAGCTTCTTGAATTCCGGGTGTTTTACACCACACTCCAAACCGCTTCACTCCACAAACATCCCGTCCTGTGCAAACATCCCGTGCAGACAGCTGCTAAAAACAGTCGCCATTCTTCCTCTACACGCGATGGAACGGTTGGAAGTCGCTCAAACCTTTCGGATACGTGCCGCGCAACATTTAGCCGCAACTCAATGTTCTGTAGTTTCTTCCACCGTGTGTGTGTACCCACTCTGGGTTTCCGCCTTGGCAGGAGGAGGTACTTTAACAGGAATATTTTCACTGGGAAATTGTGCAAGTGAAGCAACGGAACGGAAAGCAACTGAACGTGATTCCAACAAAAAACTTGTTGTCTTTAACGAATGTTCTTTACAAAGATTCCGAACAAATTCATTTATTAATTGTGCTCTTCTACTAAGTTTAGATCAATCATCAATATTTATCACTTAAAGCAAAAGTATATTTAATAAAGTGTACTCTCTCCTAACGGACACCTCTCATCACCGGACAAATTTGAAGGAAAACCGGAATTATTTACACGATTTTTAATGTGTGTAAATAATTCTCTCACAAACGGACTCTCTTATAACCGGACGCTGGAAATCATTACTTTTTCGTAATTTGGTCGATAGGCATCGTTATAAGAAAAGTAAGCATTTGTTAACATTTGAAAGAAAATGTTGTAATCCAACATGTGTCTGTTGTGTTTCTTCTTTCGTGGTTGTCAATGCGGACACCTCTCATAAGCTGAAAAAATTTCTTGGTACCGTCCGCTTATGAGAGAGTGCATATTGTGTATGATGAAGGAGAAGTACCTCACAGTTTTTTATAGCAATTATTGTGTTTCTGTCTAGCAGGCTTAGCAGTTTTTCGTCCTAGTCTTAGCAGGCTTGAAGAAAATCTGGTAACGCTGCTCTAAGGGTTTAGCGTCAACATTGCTTCGCGGAGCAGATATTTGCTGCGTGACCAATAAGGATCAGCTACGGAGATAATGGTTCTTCCTCTTTTCATTATTTCACCTTATTTCCCCGCTCTGTTTTGAACTTGAAATGTGCATCTCAAGCTCCATTCCTTCCCTCTCTCCACCCTGTTAGCTGTAGCCATCAAATTTCAAAGTTATCACATCCATTTCAGAGACGACTGGATGGCGCCCTAGGTCAGGAGACCCCGGTGAGAGCAAGGTGAATACGCTTTTATCTGGTTTTCAAATCTGGTCCAGTCACTATTTGTCGTGGGAATCAACGTGGAAATTAACGGCACTGTCACTGGAGTGGTCGATCGGGGGTACTAGCCTGACACAATGGACCAACATGGTCTAAGTGTTCACTAGCAGTCCCCACGAGCAGAGTTATTGCGAACGTGTCACGCAACAGGCAGTAGAGCTCGCCCTCCTTAACCCAAGTGATCTTGAGTGTATGCAAAGGCCTTTGGACACCATTCCAAACCCCCACCAACTTCTTGTGGATTCACACAAGTATGATAGTGCTTCCATTCGCTCCGGAAGACCTGTTCCTGAATCTGTCCACCTACGCACGGCTGGATTGATGACTTTCTTATTCAACCTCCTGGAAACCCCCAGGAACTCACCGAATAACTGACGTGGAACTAACGACTTCATTAGGTTTGCATCAACAAATTGATTTCTTCGATTCATCGATGCCATTAGGGCGATCCGCACTTCGTGCATCACTCATTGCACTCTGGCCCATCATTAGCACTCCCAGAAGACAAATTCGCCATCGAAACGATCCCAAGAAGCACTCAACTTTCGTCCACCGCAGCGATCCACCCCTATCGCGTGCCCGAGCACGAGTGTACTCACGTCTCCGCTTGCCATCACTTCTGTTGGGGTGGTCCTGAGAATGGCATTTGGCCCTCATTGTTGCGTTCCGCACAGTGGCTCAAGGAAATATGATGCCTTCATCGAGTCCCCGCGAGCCGATCAAGTGCAGCCTGAGGCCGGCCCTCTGGTCCGGTGCGAAAGGATGGGGGTGCGCGCACTTCATGGACCATAAAGTTCCGTGAATAAATTCCCCGCCCCTGTTGCTCACCGCCAGACCCCTGGTGCTGGATGAAGTGCAAAGTAATTTCCTTAAATGCTTCTCGCAGTGGCTCATACACTCTCACACACATGGTGGTCTGGGGGTGTCTTGAAAAACTAAAAATTCGCCGCAATAAATTGTCCAAGGGGGTTGCCTGCTCGGTGCTGCTGCTGTTTTACTGCTTCGGAGGGTGAAGCGCACGATGGATGTAAATATTTGCAATGCTGCGGTGGCGGTTGCATGCGAAGCAGCAGGAGCGACGAGGTGTTGTGGTCTCTTCGCTGGAATGGAGGGTGGATGGTGGATTACGTTGTTGCGATCCAGATGAGTCAGTAACTGCGATATAAAGTATCTGTGCGGTGACGTAAGTTACTTTCGTGTGCTCTTGACGTTTGCTTGATTTATTTTCTTTGCATATGCGAGTTGCGAGCTGCGAGCTGCGACCTGCAATCGACGAGCTACTAGCTGTGCGCCGTGTGCAGAGTGTGCGTTGGGCCGAGGGTGAGAAGGAGCTTAGGCGAAAGGAGATTTATCTAGAATTGAATATCCTCGTGGCCTGGAGGGGTTGCATCATGCAAAGGAGTTTTCGGAATGATCACTGAACTGAATGATGTTGCAGCGCCCTCTTTTTCTAGCAATGAACCCACTCTCCAGGACTGTCCGTCTTTTGCGAAGGAGCCTCAACTGTGGCAACTGCAGGTCCAGCGTCGTTCAAGCAAGATTTTATTGAAGAGTCCCTGCGACAAGCAACTCTGCATCTGCCCAGCCCCTTCCGTCGAAGGAGGAACAGCAACAAATGGCTAATAATCAGTCGTCTTCTGAGAACTAGATATCGATACGAAATCCAATCCGCCTCCAGCAGGTGGATACGAGCCCTCGGAGTCCCAAATAACGAGTCCACCCAACTACCAGTGACACAGAGCAACACATTGACTCATTAATTATCCTCAGCCTGTGACTGGTCTCTTTAAGCTAATTAAAAGCGACAAGCCGGTGCACCAAGGACTCACATTCCACACACACACACACTCTCGAAGGTCTCGTGAGATCTCAATCAAACAGGAAATCCTTTCCAGTTTTCGGTTACAAACAACTAACTACCCGATATGTTAACAAGGGAATGCGACACTTTCCGAGCACCGACACCGACCGACGCACAGCACACACAGCCTCCATGGGCCCAGCAAATGGGGTCACACACTTGGGGAAGCTCGACATCAAGTAACTCGATACTTTTTCCGGGACAGCATGCCTGCCTTCCCATCTCGGCCCAAGTGTTATGTTAATTAATGTCACCATCGCACATAACTGCCCGGCAGTCCGTTGCTCCTGTCTTCTGCCGGAGGGAGGGGCCTTACATGGGTTTTCCCGAAAAATTGACAAGACATCTGTCCTTTCCGGGTACCGGCGCTACGCTATCGGAATTAATTACCGAACTGTGAAACGTGTGCGAGATGTGACACGATGAGAGTGTGTGTGTGTTTTGTTAAGGTTTTCCAGTGATGAGAGACCCTTGATAAGAGCAACCCGTTTGAGACACCTTGAGTGTCAAAGCGCCACAGATAACAGGACGAGATAAAACGCACCCCTACCCGCACTCATTTCAACGAGGTGAGCATTCCATCACATCGCCCGATAGAGACATGAGTGCGCACGTGTGTTTGCGTGGAGAGGGTGTGTCGCCTGAAGGACGGGCAAGACCAGCTTCAAGAAATCCCTTCTGCCGGGCAGAGTTGGGGGCGAGATGAAAATGGAAATTTCATACTCATTACTCCCGAGTGTGGGGTAAGGCAAGGCATCCATTTTCGGGACAATGACCAAATTTTCATTTTCTCTGACGACGACGACGACCACGTTTCACCCGAGTTCACTAGCCCATCTCGGCATCTCGGCGGTGTGTTGGTTGGTTCCCCGGCGCTGCGGCACTACTTCCAGATGATAAATGAAAGACATCACTTGAGACAATGCCGTCTCGTCCACGCGGGGGGCGTCAACATATTTATTTTTTCTCTTTTTCATTATTTTCTCTGCGCCCTGATCTCTCGCCTCGCTACGGGTGCGGATGAAATGAGAATTTTTAAATTTAACGGTGGAACCGTGGTGGAAGGTCCTTTGAGATGCGCTGCAGTGGAGTGAGGCATGTAAATGGACGGGATTTGATTGCAGCGTGGGGGCGTGATGATGCCGACGACTGCGGCGGCGGTGGCGGCGGCGGTGGCCTTTGTGAAAGTGAATTACGGATGAATAATGGGCGAGCTATTTGAATTTATTCACTTGTTCTGATTCGGGGTGCGGAGTGAGTGAGTGTCACATCGTGGGGGTCCTGCTCGGTGCGGTGTTTGTTGACGTATGGTTACGTGTCGATTGACGGAGTGACGTGGTCGTGGAACTGTTGCAAAGGACAACATTAGGTGGGTTAAGTGTTTGCTTTTGGAGCAAAGTATACCTCTAATTCGGGTGTTCTGGGTTAAAATTGAGGCGTGGGACAGAAATGATCTTCTCAAGCCATTCGACACGGCGATGACGTCGAACTCAAATTTTCTTAAGGAAAGGGAAAAGAACATTTTACTGGAAAACCATCCACTCTATTGTCGATAAAGACGCAACCTTAAAATCTAGCTTACACCTACTTATGACAAAGCCATTGGTTACTGACACACGTTGCGACGAAGTGTTGAGGTGTTTTCTGGTGACACTGCGTCTGAGGTTCCAGGTGCTTGGCGTTGGCGGGTATGTGGTGGCTTCTGCCGATACTGCGTCTGGGACGCTAGGTGCTTGGCGTTGGCGGCTATGCCGTGGCTTCTGCCGATACTGCGTCTGAGGCGCTTGGTGCTTGGAGTTGGCGAATGTGCAGTGGTTTCGGCTGACACTGCGTCTGAGGCGCTGGGTGCTTGGCGGATATGCTTTGGTTTCTGCCGATAATGAGTCTGAGGCGCCAGGTGCTTGGCGTTGGCGGCTATGCCGTGGCTTCTGCTGACACTGCGTCTGAGGCGCTGGTTGCTTGGCGGATATGCTTTGGTTTCTGCCGATACCGCGTCCGTGGTGCTAGGTCTTTGGAGTTGAGGGGAAATGGTTCCTCGAATTAAAATTGTGCATAGAATGAGAACCTTGATTTGGCTCCCTTCTCATTCGTGTTAACATACAGTCCTTGTGACGAGTGGACTACAGCGGGCCACATTTGTATAAATACAATTGAATGACCGTCTATTTCTGAACTGTCGATTCTAGTGGAATCTTGAAAACGTGCTAGCATCGATCACAGAATCGCCCTTGACAACCGTCTTCGGTTTGTCGAAACAACTGGGCTTAAAACTCCGAAGGACCAAAATCACGTTCTACGGAGCTCTTATTTCACCAGTGCTGCTCTATGGAGCTGAAAGCTGGACGCTAAGCCAAACCGCAGAGCTGGTTCTTGGAGTCTTCGAAAGAAAAAAAAATCTTCTTCGGATATATGGTCCCGCCTGCGGGGCTGGCGAATGGCGGAGAAGACAGAACCACTAGCTGTGCCAGAATGTGGATGTAGTCCGGAAGGCACTGGCACTGGCTCGTCCACTTCGAGCGAATGGACGCCACCGCTCCAGCTACGAGGGTATACGAATCCGAGCCTCCTGGATCGAGAAGGACGGGAAGACAGAATCGTCGGCATAAAGACCAAGAAATCGCGGATGCAAGACAGCTTGGTCTTGATAACTGGAGGCAGGTTGCCCAGTACCGTCAGCGATGGAAGACTCGGGCCTGACAACAACAACAACAACCAACTACGTTAGCACCGCTCAGGAAGTGGTTACAGCCTCGTGTCAAACCCTCCATCTTCCCCCAAGGAGACATGAACGCAGAGTTTAAAAAGAGACGACTAGTGATATAGCCCATACTTGGTCCACTGCAGTCCCAGCAGAAAATCGTATAAGGCATGTCACAATGCGAGCACAATGGCAAATCTTATTCACGTAGTAATTCTGAATTAAGTCATATTGTAAGATATAAATACGGAACATGAAGAAAGACTAAGAGTTCAAAATTTCTTAAAAATTGAGAAGAACGCCTACAAGTTAAAGTACCATTGTAAAAAAAAAAACACATAAAATTCAGAAAAATGCGTGAAATCTTTATATGAATCGATAGTACGGTCCATATAATTTAATGTTTGAAGATTATTTCATGCAAATGTTGACCTTGACTGCGCCTCAAATGGTCCATCCGCTTAGTCCAATTTTGGCATACTCCTTCCCACATTTCGGCCGGTATCTCACGAATAAATGCTTCAATGCTGTCTTCCAATGCTTCAATTGAAGCGGGCTTGTCTGTATAGACATGAGCTTTAACAGAGCCCCACAAAAAATAGTCTAAAGGCGTTAAATCGCACGATCTAGGCGGCCAATTGACCGGTCCCGAACGTCAAATAAAATGTTCACCGAATTCGCCCCTCAATAAGTCCATTGTTGCGCGTGCTGTGTGGCATGTGGCACCGTCTTGTTGAAACCACTTGTCATGCAAGTCAAGCTCTTGCATTTTGGGCAAAAAAAAGTTGGATATCATCTCACGGTAGCGCTCACCATTCACAGTTACGTTACGATTCGCATCATCTTTGAAGAAGTACGGTCCAATGATGCCACCAGCCCATAAACCGCACCAAACTGTGACTTTTTCTGGATGCATTGGTAGCTCTTGCAATGCTTTTGGCTGATATTCACTCCAAAATCGACAATTCTGCTTATTTACGTACCCATTGAGCCAAAAATGAGCTTCGATTAAACTGACCATAAAATGGAAGAAGCGCGCGATGAACTTTCTTAACAGAGCACGCATTTTGATAATAAAATTCATGGTTTAATTATGGTTAAATTATAAACCAAACTGAAGATGTTTGACAGTGAACCAAAACACGAAACCTGCGTCAGCTGTTCAAACCAGTGTTGCCGAAAAGATAATAGCTAAAAAATCACCCTTTACTTCTTATTTCATCTTATCATTCAAAAACTAAGAGAAACGTTCAGTATTTTTTTTTATGTGTCGAGTATGGGCAATGGTTGAGCAGAGAGCACAAGAAGACCGCGACCAATGTTGGGACTTTACCGGAAGTATGGTAGATCTTGCACTAATTTTCTTCGGGATCTACCACACTTCGAAAATTTTAAGTTCCAACAGTGATCGCGGACATCTCTGGAAGTAGTCTCTATCTTTCTCCCTGTTTCTCTCTCTCTCACTCTCTCTCTCCCTTTCTCTCTCTTTATCTCTCTCTTGCTCTCTCTTTACCACTCTCTCTCTCTCTTTCTCTCTCTCTCTCTCGCTCTCTCCCTCTCCCCCCTCTCTCTAACTCTCTCCCTCTCTCTCTCTCACTCTCTCTCTCTCCCTCTCTCTCCTTGTCTTTCTCTCTCTCTCTCTATCTTTTTATCTCTCTCTCACACTTTCTCTCTCTCTCTCTCTTTCTCTATCTTTATCTCTCTCTTTCTCTATCTCTACCTCTCTCCTTGTCTTTTTCTTTCACTTTCTATCTCTCTCTCTATCTTTTTATCTCTCTCTCTCACACTTTCTCTCTCTCTCTCTCTCTCTCATTCTCTCTCTCTCTCTCTCTCTCTCTCTCTCTCTCTCTCTCTCTCTCTCTCTCTCTCTCTCTCTATCTCTATAAAATTAGAATCGACTTTCTTGGTTGTGTCTTGTTTATAAATTTTATCAATGTTGGTGGACGCATAGGCAAACAGGTGGCGTTGTTTTCTGTCATTTTTCAAACGACACCATGCACAATTTACGCGTCGGTCATAGGTTAGGTTTTATTTGATAGCCAATTATATCGCGCGTCGTCATTTGACAGCACCGCCCAATCCAAAGTGATTTACGTCTTCGTACGGACCGCGACGTCCGTTGTACTTTGAACACATCGCACACTGATGTCTTATTTCACTTAGAACTCGTTTAGCATTACGCCCCTGTGCGAAGAGCCTCCTCGTTAGCCGTCAATCACCTGCTCCCGGCTGAGTGACTCATATCAGAAACTGTTATTTGCGCTTGAAAGCGATTCCCCCGTACCTCCAGCAAACGTGCCATCATACGAGTGCTCCATTTCCAGGATAATTCATTACCGCCATTATCACGGCCACCCATTTATCATTCGATTTAATGTCTGTCGCACGAGATACCACCAAAAAAAATCACATCCAACAAACAAGGCAAAAACCAACGTCTTTCCCCGGTAATGGTAGTACCATGGCGTCGCCAGGGGATCATCCCGGCCCCCTTCCCCACTGCTCCACTGCACGCACAAGTTGTGCGGAGCGTCAATCAATTTATTAGACATTGACAGGAGACAAACCCCGCATGTGCCATGCCGATATGATCGATATCAATTCCCGGCCAAAGAGAGGAGACAAACCCCGCCAAGGGTGACACTGTCAAGGCGGAAGAAAGAACACAACAACTTTCCCCTTCAGAACATCACGCACTCACGGATTTGATTTATGAATTCGAAAGTGCGAATGACGAATGGCGAACCGCGGCCGGGGAATGTTCAACCCTCCCCCGATGTGTCATCGCGAAGTGGGATTTATGCATGCAACCTCGGGATCTGCGAATTTATGGGTGTGTTCCCTCGCATAAGCACCGATGATGAATTTAAATTAATTCGCACAACTCGCCTCAAAAAGCAAACACAATTTAATAAAACGTTTCCATCTCGGCCACAGGTAGCGGGAGGCATCGACGACTCGAAATAATTACTTCGCACGCCAAATCATTGCTCGGGCGTATCCTGCCACAAGGACATACTCGTACCTCGGCACGGCGAAGGAGATGAAATAAAGAAATGCACGGATCGCCATTAAATGTGTTGAATCCAAGCTCCGGAGGGTAGTCGCCGAGGGCGGCCCTGGTCGAGGTGAAAATATAAAATGTTGCGAATTTTGTTCCTTGCCATTTAATGGGGGGGGGGCTTATGCAAGGTTGACATTTAACAGACTCCGTAGAAGAAGAAAAAAAAATGAGTTCTATTTTTTCGGAGCATAAACCAACAACGAGAGGGGGGTGGGCAAAAAAAAAAAAATAATTTATGACAGGAATTTCAAACTAAGCAGAGGGCCGTTGGGGGAGGTGGGTGGCGTTGTCTGAGATTTATGAAGGAGCACTTTGGAAGGGACACAAACAGTTTTCGGCGCAAAAATGATGAGAATCACGACCGGGAGTGTTGGGTGGCCGTCCAAACATGTATATTTGCATAAATTTGTTATTAAATTGAGAGATTTGCCGAGGGGGTGGAGGCGTTAATGACTCCCCATCGGATGTCTGTGTTTAATGGGTTTGGGTCTAAGAGGAACATTTAATGAGTGTTGCTTCGGAGAGAGCAATTTTTTGACAGCCTGGCGTGTTTGGAATTTGTAAGAAGTCTTAAGAAGATGGCCCTTGTTTTTTTTTTTGATTTTGGTAGAAGTGCTTCCCAAGTGTGGCGCGAGGGGGGGGTGATTATAATAAGTGGTCATCATTTTGAAGGACGGGCTGCACGTGGCAATTGTCAGACAAAAAATGAGGGTACGCAACAAGCCGAAACTGGGTCAGGCCGGAATCAGAAAGGCTTCCGAAGGAATCGTGAGGAATTCTCAAGTTTGACGGGGGAGCTTATTAAAATGCCTTAAAGTGTTCTAAATGGGTTGTCAGCGAGGTGGTTCAGAAGGTTGTTCTTCAAAACTTTTCCCACCCTATAAGGAGTTGGGGGGACTAGCCTGACGTCAAATCTGAGAATACTCGAAAACTTGCATGCGCTGACTCGCTCGGGGTTTGCTAAATGTTTTTCCTTTCGAACATGCATTTTTGATGACGCCAGTGTGTACCAAGTGACGGTCAGATAATCGAAAGAACGACGCCATAAAGGCGGCGGCTTTTTGGGGGACTTTTGACACCTTTCACTGAATTTTATGTACTTCCAGGGGGGCGGCTACCTATGAACCGCTGTATTAATTGAACGCTTTGGAAAGTGGTAGAGCCATCAAATCGAGTGCGAATCAAGGGTGAAGGACGAGGACTTGGAAGGAGTCTGTGGGATATGTGGCTGAAAATTGCAGAACTTACAACACAACCGCGACACAGTTAAGGGAAATGTGGGCATGCAGGGTGTTTGGCGAGAAGGCATACGACTTCGTTTGGCTGTCATTTCCAGAGAGGATTTATTTGATTTTTATTGATTGATTGGACAATGCATTTTTAAATCATAATTACTGAGTAGTCAGCAGGAATTTAAGATTCTCAAATAGACGGCAGAATGCATGGAGACAGATTTTCGTAGACAGTCCACCAACTGTAAGAGGGAGAGTAGAACTCCCTTTCCACCCATTTGAGGCAGAAAAGGAGAACTGGGACTGATATTCCAATTTGGTCAATAGCAACAAGTGGCGCCAAAAATTGATATCGGCCTTTTGTAGTGGGGTCAATAACAAGCTTTTTACTTTTGATGAGGGGCTCTCTCTTAACCCCGCAATTTTACAAAAGAAATGCTTAAACTGAAAGCCAGAATTTTGTTTTTGAAAAGATCGAATGCAAACTCAAAATGTTGAAATGAAAAAAAAAGTTCAGACGAATTTTTTTGCAAAATTAGCTTTTCGTGGTCAATGCTTATATCAAGTTTGGATCGGACGCAAGAAAAAAAAAGCAGAATGGTTGCATTTAATCTAGTTTTTGCGAAAATTGGAAATTATCGTCTTTGTTTTGTTTTTTTTTGGAATTTAGTGGTCTTCTGAATATGATGATCTTAACGCTTAACATTATTTTATCTATAATGTGGTCTTCCTTTGAGGAAAGTGCATGAGGTAGGTCCCGCTCACCCAATTTTGTTGCTCCTCTCAGGGTAGCAACAAAATTTCATTTAAATTTAGGATTCAAGAACTGGTTTCTGGCTTTCAAAGTCGGTATAGTACTTCGTTGTGAGTATTGCCGTTGTTTTTTTAATAGTATTTTTTTTTAGTGTGTCACTGTTTCACTCCCATAGTAAAAAATCCTTGTTTTTAAGCCGTCTACAAAAATCCATTATCAATTTTTGACGCCAAAGTTATTAACTCTCCCCGTGGAAGAGGACGCTTTGAAGAAGACACATTTCCGGTCCATGTCCGGGAATCAATTAAGTGCTTCAAAAATTGTTCGAGACGAATAATGTAAGTATGCTCTGATTTCACATGAAGCTCTGATTTGCGTGTTCAGCACAAAAACCAAGTCGCATGTGGTTGCATCGAGGTGCAAGTGAAAGGTAGGTAGGTAAGTAGGTAGTAAGCTGCTTTAAGGGTGCACCTACGCCAAATAGGCCCGTTGTACTGTCACGTGGGTCTACACAAAGGGAGGTTGGGGCGTCGTGATTACTGCGACAGCCCAGCCAGATTAGTCAGTGAAATCCAGTAACGATTTGATTGGTGTTTCGCTAAGATCTCGTTATGGTGGTTATGCAAGAAATGGGAACCCAATTTGGCCTTCCTCGTTAAGGCACGGCAGCTGCAGGGAACGTGTTGCGCACTTCCCTCCTCTTCTCCACCTAGACAGCTTCTGCAATATTTTTTATTTAATAGCCCTAGTCTCTTCGTGTGTAGAGCTAATAGCCCGGTGTCTGATGATTATTCCCACTGCCCTAAGTCTCTAAGGAAGGTTGCAATACACCCGGGACATGGTTATTTCCCTACTCCATACGAAGCCTTTGGGATCCACGCAATGGAAAAATCCCATCTTAGCGTGGATTTCAAGTATCATCAGAGATTCGGAAGCATGTCAACCGTACAACCAGAGGTATATGTATTTTTTTTTAAATTTGGACCGCTTCATGATTTTTTGTGTCATCCGCCGACCGTTCTAAGCAAAGTGAACAGTAAGCCTTGTGCAAGCCAGTAAGCCTTGTGCAAAAACTGTCTGATTTATCACGATCGCACTCGACATAAGCTCGAGGCTTCAGTCTGCAGGAACATTGCTAAAATATGAACATCGATGCAACGAGCGATCAAGTCAGAGGAGAGGGAGCAGAGGGCGATAGTGGATGTCAGTTGGCAGGATATCCGACAGCCCTTTCATCGAAATCTGGTGAAAGATGGCGTTATGTCCCAGCTGTTGGCATTGAAGAGATAACTCCATGGAGTCGTCGGAACTCGATCTTGTATTGTACAGTACATCGAATATTGCGAATTTTTTAAGACAATAAGACTCACTCACTCTTTAGAAGTTGCATTGAAATCGACAGCCTCTAACCAATGCACTCCCATGATCTTAGCGCCGCAGCCTCTATGTATAAAAGAAGCGGTAATGTGCAGGCCTTCCCTTGCCAGCGGACGCACTTTTTACGTGCGATGAGTTTGCAGGCTTTCCCTTACCAGTGGACTGGCGTTTAACGTGCGATGAGTTTGCAGGCTTTCCCTTGCCAGCGGACTGGCTTTTTACGTGCGATGAGTTTTTTTACCACCAGGACTTCCCAGATTCCTGTAACTCGCCAAGTTCCTGTTGCGATATGGAAAACTATCGAGTGTCGATTCACAGTGAGGAAATCAACATTTTCCTTATTTTCGGAGTTGAGTCCACCACATGTACTTGCGAAGTGAATGTGTGCCCACGCTCCCTTCCATCCATGGATGAAGAGGAAGCCAGTGAAGCCGTAGATCACCCACTCGGCTCGTGTAGCGTGCTGGCAAGTCGTAGGTACTTACACCTAGAGGCCTACTACTTCAACAACCTTTAGGAGCTAAAATGCGTCAGCATTAGCCAGCTAAACCGCTTCGTAATAAGCACCAATTGGTTCTTACTGTTAGGGGGAACCAATCCGCGTGGTGTCACATAGGGTCCACTTTCGCCGGAGCGTTCTTAAAACTACGAGTCGACTCCGACTCTGAACGTCCTCCTAACAATGCATGGATGGTGGCAAAAGTTCGAGAATCTGCCGCCATTTTCCAGGTGAATCCACGAGTCGGCCTCCATTGACCCACTAAATTCATGAATCCGTCGCCAATTCCCACTAAAATTCACGAATTGTGGAACATTGTCGGATTTTGCAAAAATATGCGTGCAATTCCAGGCATTACCAGATTAGCAATAAACACACCGTCCACAAACTAAGTGGAAATGGCTTCCTTCCGGCTTGTTCATCTGATGGCAAATTGTCTATTTTCTTGTGCGTGCCTCGACTTACCAGGCATGTACACCCCCAAGTCTCGCATAAGAAACTTCCATCCCTGATGCCAGACGGAATATTGCTGGTCGCCAAGCGTGTGAGTCGATGCACATAGCCCTTACACCATGGCGCCCGTTCTGGATGAAACACAATCAGTTCTGAAAAAACAAAGTCTTCTATGATCAACTCCGAATGAAGGGTGTAACCCTCACTTCCCCGCGGATGTCTAATTACATGCGTCCGGCTGGTCCATCTTCAGCGCAGAACTCTGACCCCTCAGCTCTGGATCATAATAGGATCAAATATCCCTCAATCTACGATTACACAAGTCCTGACCTTTGATCGCCCGCCTTGTCCATCCCTCGCAACGTCCAATTGCCGATTTAATGAATTAAACTAGAATCAACTACGTCTAGTGGGTTCATCGCCCACCGACCGCCTTAATCGGCACACAAAGATCAATCAAACGATCATTTGTGATCTGTCATCGCACGTCCAAGACGCGGAATCCACTCGGCTAGCTGTCCATCACGTCCGCCATCAATCAACTTGACCGATGCACACTCTTCAACTCGGCCGGACGGACGTGGAGGCTTCAGCTCGCCCCGATGGAAGCGCAGATGAAAGGGATGTCGTGCTCGTTGTCGCTGTCGTCATTCATGTACCCATCTCCGCGGAGTGTCTCACTTCAAAGTTTTCCACAACAATCGCTAGTCTCTGCTCACTTGAGACAAATTGAGGATTTGTTCGGGCTCTGCAGTGTGCCGACAGGTCGGGGAACACGGGCAGACTTCACTCCGCTCCACAAGTGAATGATGATAAATTGGATTTGAATAAACTCGCCGAGGAGCCGAGCCACTCAAGACAAAAGCGAACTTTATTCACTCACTATCCACCGCCGCGCCATCGTGGCAGTCGCGGATTTAGTCGACGGGGATGAAGAAGTGTGACGATATTTTTCATCCTTCTTCCAGCTCCTAGACGACTAGGACGGCGATGGAGGCAGTGTTAGGGCGCGGATAACTACTCGAGGACGAACGAAAATAAGATGAAAAATGTCCCAATCGCGACGGACGAAATCTCTCGCACTGAATGGGGAGGGGACTTTCTTTTAGTGAATGCACAGTGTGGCTTGCAGGGGAGGGGTTTCAGGGGATTTTTAAGTGGTTTCAATGATCCATCGATGTCCTTGCGGGGTGCGTGAAGTCTTCCCAAATGTTCCTCGGCCACAATTTGATGCCCTTCCCTGGTGACTGTCTTTACCTTTAGCTGGTCTTGAGCAAGACAGAGGCGTCAAATATCTTGGTAGTGCATGGTTCGAATCTCCAATGACGGAAGGCTACAAGCGACAATAAAAAGAGCACTTCGACGTTGACCGCGTACGAAGAGCAACTAAGTCTACGTTAGGTCCAAATGCCTGAGGCATCTGTTTGCAAAGCCACTCAGCCATAAAAGACTTGAAATGAAAACCACTTTAGACTACCCTCCATCAAGGCCGAGCTTGGTATTATGGCGGGTGTGAGCAGAAGACATTTTTTCCTGTCGGAGGTTTTTCTCGCTAAATTGGAGCACTCAGACTCAAAAACTAGGCCATTATACTGCCAGGCAGCAACCGACTTTTGCAGCAGGCGCTTCTGTGATGAGGAGCCTACATCATCAGCTCTCACCACACCAGCACCGAAAAGCTGTCATCTGATCCGAGCAGGGGCGGGACTGTGGCAGATGAAGTGCTCTGCAGGCGTCGCTTAGGCCAAGCACACGATGTCTGGCTAAGGTGTAGTGTCAAGTTAGTACGAATGTAAGTCGTCTGCAGTCTTCCTTGCCAAGATGAATAGGGCGGATTTCTTGCAGACACATTAGGGAGCATGCACTTGATCTGGATTCATGCCACCTACGGTTGTCTCCTCGAGAGGCCCCACCATCCATACGAGCCCTAACCAACGCAAGTAGACCCAGCGCAGGTTCAGGTCCTGAGAAAGTCACCCCTGATCCTTGTCTATCAAGTTCATCGGCGATCTCATTTCCCGTGATCCCGTGGTGTCCCAGGCATTGATCCCTGCCTGGGCCTTCTCGTCTATTAGACTACCTAGCAAGCAGTTCCACAGATCCAACGCAGAAGGCTGACCTTCCAGCTTTTTTTTAAGTAGGAGCCCTCGAGCTCCTTAATTGTGGAGGGCATCCGGCTCTTTGAAAATGGAAAAGGACCTTCCGACAGTAGTTGATGTATTTGGGCAGAACTTCCAAAAGCTATTTAATTGGCATGACCAGGCGAGGCTGGAAGTGAAAGCAGCCGTCCAGTCGATGATGTACACCTCCCACCCAGCACAGCTATCAAGAGCTTAAGAGTGGCTGGGCCGCACGCTGGTATGGTTCATCAACATCATCATCTTCTGACCCGCATGCTCCACTAAAGTGGTCGCGGGGGTAAACCACGCACGAGAGCTCTCCAGACAACTCGATCCTCCGCCATCGACTCTAACTCATCAGGAGGTATGCCCAAGCGTGACCAGGTGAGTTTTTGGACTTGGTCCAACCTGGGTCTGGCAAGCGGTCGCCTACCTGATGGTATGGGGCCGGAGGGGACATTCTGGCATGCACCAGATCATCAGCAGAATTTGGGAAGACGAGAGCATGTCCGTAGAGAAGACTATCAACTCAATATGTTGACTTACTGCCTTATCAGTCCTAGAGGGTCTAAGCCTGATCTATGGCGTGCTGCTTCCAGTCATCAAAACCTAGAGAGATGAACTTATGATCGACGCTGAACATGTCGGTCGCAGTCGATCATAAGAGGGCCACGTGCACAGTCGACCGAGTAAAGATAAGCGGCATTTTAATAAAGTATAGTTTGAGAAAAATGTCCCCAAAGTGTTTTTTTATGCCTACGCAAGCTGTCTTGCTTCCCCCACGACCTGTTCTTCGCACCGGAGATACGGTCTTCATCTTCTACTCAAACCATGTCACTCAGAATCATGTTCAGGACCGGCTTAGCGCACTATGTGGCTGGGTCAGCGTAGTCCATTTTTGCCTCCCAGACTGCATCCACATCCAGGTATACCTAGTATAGTGTGCCCTCTCTTCTATTCGACTACCTCGCAAACACTGTATCAAGTACCCAACGCAGAAGGTTTCCTTCCAGCTTTTGGCTCTATATGCTCCAGTCACGAAAAAGGTGATCCTGCCGTTTGACTAATACTCGGAGTCATTCGAAACGTCTTCCATTCTGCCATGCGACCACAGACCAAATATTCACACGAAGACAAATTCTGGAGAAGATTATCGCGTTTCGGATCGAAGCGCATCGATTGTAAAGCCGCATGCGACAGAATTCATCGCAAGGAGCTTTTCGATGATGTGACGGATTCGGATCCCACCGCACTAAAAGTAGCGCCATGAGCCGTGCACTTCTGCTTAAGGACTTCCAAGGCGTTTGCAACCTGCACCGGATTTCGGCGAGGCGATGCGCTGTCGGGGATTTCTTCAATCTGTGACGAGAGATGATTGTGGTACGGACAAAGGTAATCAAGGCGGTCTACAAAGCAGTCCAACCATTGGGTTATGCAGACGACAGTGACATCGGCGAGTTTTTTTGTAGTAGAACCTTCAATCCTCCTGAAGGATGGACAAAATGAGTTGGGCTTCAGGGCTAAGCGAAATGTGTACAGTCAGCGTCAGAAGTAAGTGTTCAGCATGCGTTTCAATTGACATTTTATTCAAACGGGAATGCGGTTTTCTAAGGCAATTGGTTATGTCCTTTAAACTATGGGCACTGCAGTTCATAAACCAAGACCGTGACGAATAATAATGATATTTGTCGCCTCCCGTAGAGGGCCAGGACTTAGCTAATCAGCAACCACTCGTGTTGCGTGTGCTCACGAGTGGAAGGGACCTACAGTTTTATGCCGATTTGGAACGGCCAGGTTTGATAAGCTTTTCTTAGCCAATTATTACTCTTTGAGCATTGTCAGTGACTGGAAAGATGTGGAGCCGTGAAAATTATTTAGGAGCGCACTGGCCGGGAACTGAACCAGTGGGGGTCGATGCACATACCCACATCAACACGACACGTAACTTAGATCATCGACAAATAGCCCTTCTGATCGTTGCTTGCACTCGCTTGGTTACTCTTTAGATGGTTCAAATAACCAAACACATCCATTTGTTGATAAGTGGACACTAAATTGGCCACATTAGATCTTTTTTTTATGAATTACAAGCTACCTTAAAAACTACCCTAGTCTATGTAGGTCGGCCATAGGTCGCCGCTAATAGATTTGCATCTAATTTGCTGCAAGACAGTGACCGACTGCACCCCTTTCGGGGATACGTACCGCCCTTCCCATCCCGGGTCTAAAGGGTTCGACGATAGAGTTCCCTCTCTCCCCAGAAACCAACATTTTCGGTGTTGCATTGCAACATCCCGAACATCTTTCCTTGATACCGCCGTACTGAACCGAAGGAGTCCCTCCTCAGCTCGTTGTGCGGCGGAACGGTGGTGGTTGAGTCGCCCATCCGCAGTTGAACGGGCGATGTGAAAGACGAGCGGTACCGCATTTTCGTTTTGTATTAGACCGTGCTTATCCAAATGGAGGAATGCTTCTGGGGGGACGAAGCCATTGTGCCGTACCCTTTCGTGGTATAGTGGATTGGGGTAGTAAGCCCCCGAGATCAGGTTATTGACCGAGTTCATCGCTAAGGCAGTATGACCTCGAATCAACTTCATTAGAAAATTGTTCACACATATCAGGTTTACTCTGTACTGGGACTCTAAAGTTTGATAAAGGCGAGGGCGAGCCCTAAGACAATCCCTCTCGAACAACCGAGTCTTTTCCATTAAGCTTGCACTCGCGTTGAACAACACGGCGCAGCCATAGGTGAGCATTGGCCGGATGAGGGCCATGTGGCAGATTACCTTCACCCTCGCATCGAGTTGGCTGTTGTAAAGCAGTCTCTTTGTAAGAGCATAAGCGCCTCGAGCCCTGGCCAGAGCAGCATCTACATGTTCAGGGCAGATTTCCTTGTGTGATGTATACGCTGTACACTTACTTTGGAGATGTGAATTTCGCTTTATGACTCGCTGTGACTAAAGTTTGACATTATTTTTCGTTGAGAACGCATTCAGCTTTATGATGTACACTCACTTTTGACGCTGACTGTATAATCTGTCTCATTGTGCCCACAGTCAGACTTCTGCCACTGGTCGACCATTCCAGTGATTTAGAATTTGATCTGGACCAGATTTGAAAACCGCATAAAGCGCATTAACGTTGCTCTCACTAGGATTTGAACCCAGGACCCCACTAACCAGCAGGCACTTGACAAACTGCTCCATCCAGTCGTCCACAGCTAGAGTCCCGACGTAGGTAAGGAGTTTGTCCTTACCTCAGAGTAAACGTGAATAAATGACATTCTAGTCGTGGGGCAGACAGACAGACTTTCCTTTGGCTCCCGGCTCGAAGGACGGCAAATTCAACAAACCACCTATTCTGTCCGTACTGTTGCATGAAGTCGAAAATTGGCCTGAAGTAAAACAACAGCTGATTCATCTGAGTTCGAAGGAGAAGTGTTGTCCTGTGCATCGAAGTCACTGACTCATCGAGCAACCCGCGTTCGGTCCTGCCTGCGAGGAAAATTAATCGATGAAAAGACACGACGAAACCTACTAGTTGCTCCAAGGTGCAAATGTAGACGGAAGGACAAAGATCCGGCGACTACAGTGATCCAGTCCACAAGGAGGACCTTCCCGATCCACCTGGCTCGCTAAGTAGGGACAATAAGGACCATCTTAAGTCAGCGCGTACGCAAGACAACTTGGAGAGACCCTCGAAAAACCCCCTCTATGGATCGCGGTCCTAAAAAAAAAGTAAGTTCTTTTAGCTCACAGTCAAGTTGACTGAGCATTCCACAGACAACAGTGGCACTCTTGAGTCGAGTGAATTTCGGCATCACGGGACCCTCCCTCCACGACACACTGTCCACAGCATATGGTTCCTTTTAGAGCATCACGAGGGCACATCCCCACAGTCACACTCCATTATGACGGTTCTCAAAATTCGATTTCCATTATCCATCGCGATTTCACGCCAGCAGTAGCCGAAGACCGTGCGGCGACAAGGCATCAATAATGAACCATTCGCTACGGCGGCTGGGGGAGGTGTGTGTGTACACATTTCGAGTGTGCTCCGTGTCCCGCCCGCCGTCACCGAGCACTTCGGGACTTCAGCGCAGTGCCTTTTAATTAATTTGTTGATTTACCATGAAGATATGAATAGCGTCGAGCAGCGCAACAAAATATTCATTGTCATGAAGTGAATTAAAATTTTCCATAAATTCATGGGAAACGCTGCCACCCCCGATTGGATGGATGGTAGCGTGTGTCCGCATCCACTGCCACACCTCCCGAAGTTATATTTTTCTATTACGCTTTTGATTTGGGACAGAGGAGAAAAGGACACATTTGGAAGGGCCCCCGCTTCCATCCACGGGCCCAGATTGAGACCCACCCCAAGTCGAGCTGTCATAGGAAACATGCTCGCATCCGTGCATGAACAAATTGGTTTCCTTGTTCGTCGGGCGATGATAAGGCACGTGGCCTCATTTATCACAGGACTACACTGGCTAAGCGCGGAGGCGGATGGCTTTTTTTCGATTCACATTTCCACTGTTTGTCCGTCTGTGACGGAGTCTCTGTTTGCTTTCGATGTTTTTTGATGATTCGTTCGTATCCGACAGGAGCGGAGTGCATTCCTCAGAAAACACATATTTCTGATTATGACAGCAAAGCAGGCGACTAGTCCGACAGCGGAGATCGAGGGATAATGGGAATCATAAATGCGACACTGTCGGTTGCATTCTGGCTCTGACTGCGTGCTGGTGGTGGCGGCTCAGGGGGTGAGTGCATGTGGTCGTTGCAGTTTTTTTGTCCGTCCGCCGGATAACATGCGTTTGACATGGGAAAACACAAGAGTGATGGCTTCATCATGACGGCAGTCATATGCGGAACCAGGGCAGGGGGAGATATATGATTTATTGGCGTGTCTGCGATGAGGGATCCCGATCTTTTGTTTGATATTCCCAAGCAATTTTGGTAATAGTCATCTAATTTACGACGTTTTTATGACGGTTACCAGGAGTGCTTGGTGTAATTAAAGGGAGAAATTGATGGAGGACGATCAAGGAGAGGAGTTTTTCCATTACATTCCGGGGAAAGTTCATATTCCCATCCACCAACTCCGACCCGAACTGAACTGCATTGAGGGTTAAACAACGTCTGGACATAGCTACGGTTCTCTACGAAACTGGACAACTTCTAGCAGAGCCGCAGCTTCGAGAACTTAAGTGGACCATGCACAGCACACTGGGGCGCACACTTTGGTGTGCAGACCGGTGCGTCCGGCACATGCCACACAAATTCGTGAACAATAGCTTTTAATAACTTTGACGACTACGGAGTAACGCTGTGGGTGGTGCGGTCCCTTACACTGTACTGTGCGCAACAATGTTTCCTGCCTGCAAGTTCTATTGTGCACAGCAGTGTCTCCTGCATGGATTTTCAAGAACAAAGTTATTGTCCAGAAATTAATGTCAATCCGTCAGAAGATCCCATAGAGAAGATCTTCCTATATCCTGTCGAATGTGCAATTTGAAAGAAAGACAAGATACGATGCATTTTCTAGGCAAGTGCTCAATCCTCAGGGCAACAAGGAGGAGTTGTTTTGGAGAAGTATTCTTGTCAGAACAGGAAATGATATCCCTTCTCAACGAAGCCATGTAGATACTGCAAAATTGCCTTAAATACAGAGATTGTATATTAGCAGGAAACGTCTAAAAATGTTAGTGAATGTATCTAAGTAAAAATAAATTAATGCAATACTTTTTATTTGTACTATTGTCCATATAGCAGACGGCAATGACACGCTAACTGATTTTATATTATTATATTATTAATATATTTAACAGAATAATAATAAAAATATTCTAATCTTAATTCTAAAAAAAATTTTTTTTTTATATATATGTTAAATATTTAGATGTAAAATATATTTAAAACGAATTTTTATCTCTCAAGTCTCAGCATTTCTCCAGCATCGAGCGTTGCACCTGGATCGGTTCATTTTCCGCTTCTTAACTTAACTGCATTTTTGTAGAAGGAGTAGCCTTCTATCATGTCATCAGCGAAGCGCTGGTTTGTTTGACTTCAAATGATTGCAATTTCCAATACATCTTGCGTTGCTATAACCAGGCTCAAGGACAACCGTTGGAATTGTGTGGAATTGGCTTTAAATATCCATGCTTCTCCAACGGACAATTATGTGATCATGACCACTTGCAAATAAGCCATTAGGTCTGTTTATTTATACCACAACAACAAAACATAGCATTCGATAAAACGAAGAATATACAAAACAACTATAGGAAAGACCGACAATAATAGGACCCATACACTACACAGACACGTCGCTGTAGACCAATATTTTTTAGATTATATTATTTTAGATAAATTATAAGAATAAAGATACTAATAAGATAATAATTTATTTGAAAAAAAAGATAAATAAAAAAATAATTAACATAAAAAGTAAAATAAATAAACTAAACCACTGGACCCGAAGTACATACTCCAAATTTATTGTGTCTAGGCTAAAGGGCAATTTTTTAATATTTCTTGTCTTAATGGTCGGATGTAAAGAGGAAGCTTGTTGAATAACCGGCACGCTGTTTCACCGTACAGCTGTACCCTCAGTACAGTGAACAGAAACAAGGAACAGAAACAAAATGCAACGAATTGATCTTATGTAAAAAGCAGTATAAATGCCGCACCGGAAGAATTTTCAAATGTTTAAATAAAAGGAAATATATATTTTGTTGCTGTTCACATGTTTGCGCTGTCAGACGGTCTGTAGCGTGTGCGTATTCATATCGCGACCGTCTGCGTGCATTCTAATTTTTTCCAAATTTGCATGGTCTGCAGCAACGTGTCTGTGCCGTGTAGAGTGAATTGTGCACAGACCAGGCCGACAATCAATATGGTAAACATGAATAGACAATTTTGCATCGAGATTTTAGAAATTTATAAAGTTTGTACAACTTCTTGGCAAATTCTTTAAAGTGGCACAAGCAGTGTCTGTCATGTTTGACCCGACTAATCCTGTGCAGATTGTCTGCGCCGTGTGTGGCGAAGTGGTGTTTGCACAGACTTACTGCTTGCACCGACGTTTCTGTGTCGAGTGTAAGGCGAGTGTTTTCCGTTCATATATTAATGCGATCTGCCTAGCGAAGCAGGCACAGAGTTCGCTTGTTAATTTAATAATTTGTAATGGAAAGTTAACATTTCAGGAACATTTTATTTCAGAGCTATGTATGATTGGGCAACAATGATTTTTGGCCCAATTTAGAGCTCCTCTTAAATCGCGGCACCTTCAAATTGGTTCAGGTCCAACTAGGAGGTTCAATCACATGAAGTGCTTGATTATATTGTTGCCAGCTGTTTTCTGTTGTTTTTGTGCTGAATTTGTAAAGAGGATTGATCGATTTGACAAAGTTACAAAGCGACGAAATTCAGCATTTGGAAAAGCTGAAGAATGTATGGCAAAATACTAAACATTTGGGCTGAAATGAAACTATTATTCAAAAAAGCCGAAGGCGATGTCTCTCTGCTCATTGAATTCCCTGATTGTTGATTGCGATGGAGCAGACGTCGCAACTCTTGCAGCTAAGCAACAGGCGGCAGTGGAACATCTTACTGCCACGCGTGTTGCGTGTCCCACGACCTCTTTGATATAGCGAGAGGTAGGTTGGTTCATAGGGGGACTACTAGTGGAAGCATCAACACACTTAGACCATGTTGGTCCATTGTGATACCAACTGTCATCTGCTGTCACTACTAACACTGAATGACCACCCCAGTATAGTGCCGTCAAATGGTGATTGGACCAGATTTGAAAACGTAGCGTATTAAGGTTACGTTTCCACCGAACGAAACCGCGAGGTTTCATGAATTTTCTCAAAACCTAACAGGTTCCGCCATACACTTCCGCGGTCTGGAAACCTCGCGGTTTCTGATCGGTTAAATCCTCCTCGAGTTCATCCGTCCGTGAGCGGTTGTGACCCAGCGGTTTATTTTCCCATTTTGTCTCTTTCTATTTTCTGGTCTTCTCACACTATTATCCCGTATTACTATAGTCCTGTCAACAAACAGCTATTCTGGCCGCCATTTAAAAATTGAGAGCGAGTGACTTGGAAATTGAGAGCGAAACCACTTCAAGCTCGGTGGAAACGGCCTATTTCAGTAAAAGTTCATCCGGACCTCGCGGTTTCGGTTTCACTGAACCGATTTTCTGGTGTTTTCACACAATTATGTCCTGTCAACAAACAGCTGCTCACTTATAATTTGATAGCGAGTGACTTGGAAATTAAGAGCGAAACCACTTCAAGCTCGGTGGAAACGGCCTATTTCAGTAAAAGTTCATCCGGGCCTCGCGGTTTAGGTTCAGTGAAAACCTATCAAAATCTTGCTTTCACTGGTATTCGAACCGGAGGCCCCACTTACCAAGGGCAGGCACGCAGCCAACTGCGCCATCCAATCGTCTTGAGCAGTGGCAGTGGGAGAACGTGCAGTTGCAATAGAGGTCAACTAGGCAACAACTGACAAATTAATCACAGTCTTGCAAAAGAGGCACCTACCGTTCTCCAAGCGGCGGAGTTTGAGACTATTTTTCATCAGAAGACTGCCTTTGAGTGTTGCCAGGCTCGAAGGCGTCGAAGTCGTGAATCATGGAAGTGTCTCGTTTCGTAGATTGAACCCAGGCAGCAATGCGAAGTCTCCATTTTTTGTTGCAACACTCCACACTTGAAGGATCCATTCCATTGAAGGAGCATTTCCGATGCTGCCTGAGTGAACTCGTATTACCCAAATGAGCATTCAACTTTCTCACGTCGTATGCTCGGTTACAGTCCACATTCCTGAAAGACTCATTGGAATGTGAAATGTTTCAGCTTACGACAAAGTGCATTAGACATTCAGACACGCACTTTAATTAAGTGCTTTCATCGTTAATTAAAAAAAAGAAGAGATTTTCCCGCTCTCAGCCGAGATGTCTGGCAAACGATGCGAAAGATGCGTAAATGGAAGCAGGCACATCAAAGGAGTCTCTCGATGTGCAACTCTTCGCCTAGGCTCACGTCATAAGGGAAGTGCCTTCACGCGTCAGTGCTGTGCTCTACCCATGCGACGAGAGCGTGTGTCGTTGGGTGAGCTTGTGACACAAATTTACCTACTTTTCAGAGTGTATGTCACAGGCACTACTTTCTTCACTTTTCATTCCTGCCGGGCATTGCAACTTACACGGGCAGTCATGATGTAGGGTGAAACTCAGCGAAAGGAATTGAATTCAAGGATTGTGCCATCTATGTCTGTCTTAGAGGGGAGGGCCTTCAGTCAGACGTTGAAGACACACGCTCGCAGGTGGTCATCAGGGGTGTGGAGCCAGGGTAGGTGTAGACATGATCAAGGTTTGTGCCACCTATGTCTGTCTGTCTAAGAGGGGTGGGCCTTCAGTGAGACGTTGATCACACACGCTTGCAGGTGGTCATCAGGGGTGTGGAGCCAGGGTAGGTGTAGACATGGTCTCAATGAGCACATTTCTGCAATTGTCCGCCAGAACCGTGCCAGATAATTGCACTCCCGCCCACATTCGACAGACAGACCATCAGATTCTCCATCATTAGGCGTCCGTAAACGTCTCACAAATCCGCCCCGGATGGAAACACCCATCACTGCGAAGGTAGCCGACGGCACAATGCACAACCGATGAAAAACCCATAAATTAATAACGCGCCACAGCAACCCAAAACAGTTGCATTGTCCAAAGGACTCGCCGAGGAGGAATTAAGAAAATTTTAAGACCGAAACGAATTACCCTCCCTCAGCTGGATTTGAATTTTAAACACCAACACCGCCTCTCCCCGATCGATCCAGGTCACTTCCTGACCGCCCGACTCCAGGTGCAACGCTCGATCCTCGGCCGAGAATGTTTTCCCAGGCATTTCTCCCCGAAATCGAAAACAAACATGAATAACAATGAGTGCAGGTGAGTCCTGCTGGAAGTCAATTTAATCAACTCCTCTAGGTGGGTGCAACGTGGCCTCATGCGGTCACCTAAGCATCGACATCGAGTGGCTCGCATTTTCCATAAGGACTCACTACAATGAGCGCCGTATTTTTGGGAGAAGTCATCCATTATCATTGGTCCTCCATCAGAATGTCATCAGAAGTGAATCGAAAGGGAATCCCTTTGTGCAACGCGCACTCAAAGCGCATCCTTTGTTCTCGCAAGAACCTTGCGGTGCGCAAAACAATTCGCTTTCCAGTCTCGCTCACGGGGTCCTTAGCAGAACAGAAATGATAATAGATGCGAATGAATGAGCAAAAACACGAAAGCAGAAAAGGAACCACATGAACGGTGAACAAATATGGACAACAAAGGACAAAGGGGCGACCCTTGCTAGGCGCTGGCCGACGGAGATGTGAAGATGACTAGCTGCAAGGGCCGTCGCCTCGAGTGCCGTACTAGACATCCTGGCGAGCCGAGCAGATGAGAGAAAATGAAGAAGATGGCAAACATCTCACAGCACCGATGGTCATTAATAGAAATGCCACACCGAGACGACAAGGGAATGTGCGAATTGTGCAGGCGATTGAAAAGGATTCTCGTCCTGTGCGACCACTGCAGGATGAAGTGGATTTTTCTTCACAAATCTGAATTGCACCCCAATCGGTTCGGCCGTTCTGCCTTTGCAACGAGGCGCAGGAGGATGTCAAAGGTTGTGGCTGTTAGTGCAGCTGGATGAGCTGTCCTTGTCTTTTGTGAACTTGGAGTACCTGCTCCGGTGGAATTGACACGGCTAATAGATGGCTTTTGTCGAGTAAACCACTTAAGGACAAAGGAATTCGATTTTAATGGGATTTCACTTTTGGCCGGCAGATGATAATTTGATTTCAATTGTAAGCGGCTTCACTTCACCTCACGATTGCACTCGTTTTAGCTGAGGACTGGCTTTGTCTTTGATTGTGGTGCCGAAATGGAGTCCTTTCTAGCAGAAACCTGACTGGTGGGCTATTCAAGACCAAATGTCAAATCATTTGCTTGTCGTTTGTCTTCAGTCAGTCTTAAGCCAGTCACCAGTCTCAGTAAGGCTTCTATTTGCTATCAGCGTTCAGTCAGTCCTCATTCTCAAGTATTCAGTCTTCAGTCTTCAGTATTCAGTCTTCAGTCTTCAGTCTTCAGTCTTCAGTCTTCAGTCTTCAGTCTCCAGTCTTCAGTCTTCAGTCTTCAGTCTTCAGTCTTCAGTCTTAAGTCTTCAGTCTTCAGTCTTCAGTCTTCAGTCTTCAGTCTTCAGTCTTCAGTCTTCAGTCTTCAGTCTTCAGTCTTCAGTCTTCAGTCTTCAGTCTTCAGTCTTCAGTCTTCAGTCTTCAGTCTTCAGTCTTCAGTCTTCAGTCTTCAGTCTTCAGTCTTCAGTCTTCAGTCTTCAGTCTTCAGTCTTCAGTCTTCAGTCTCCAGTCTTCAGTCTTCAGTCTTCAGTCTTCAGTCTTCAGTCTTCAGTCTTCAGTCTTCAGTCTTCAGTCTTCAGTCTTCAGTCTTCAGTCTTCAGTCTTCAGTCTTCAGTCTTCAGTCTTCAGTCTTCAGTCTTCATTTTTCAGTCTTCAGTCTTCAGTCTTCAGTCTTCAGTCTTCAGTCTTCAGTCTTCAGTCTTCAGTCTTCAGTCTTCAGTCTTCAGTCTTCAGTCTTCAGTCTTCAGTCTTCAGTCTTCAGTCTTCAGTCTTCAGTCTTCAGTCTTCAGTCTTCGGTCTTCAGTCTTCAGTCTTCAGTCTTTAGTCTTTAGTCTTCAGTCTTTAGTCTTCAGTCTTCAGTCTTCAGTCTTCAGTCTTCAGTTTTCAGTCTTCAGTCTTCAGTCTTCAGTCTTCAGTCGTCAGTCTTCAGTCATAAGCCCTCATTTAGACGTCAACCTTCGGTTACAATTGATGGACGCACCTGGACGCTACCAAAACACAACTTCTCAATGCTGTACACCTTACGTTGCAAACCATGCTTGGAGGGAGTGGCTTGATCGAGTTTGTTTTGGAATGGCTGGCCAACAATGCAGTGAAGCTGCAGCCACTTAGTTACTTCCTCCTTTTACGGTCATGTCTTGTTCCAAACATGTTATATCACACTCCGTTAAATAAGGTTCAGCTCTGAAAGTCCTCTAAAAAAGGAGGCTTCTACGCGCCAGATGCTGGTGTGTGAGTGCTGAATTCAACCCTGACGCAGTCATTTAGTAATGCAAGCCATCAACTCCCTCTGAGTCAGCATTCTTTGTCAAGAGTTATTCAAAATTTTGATTCCAATAAAATGCATCGAAACCTTTCAGCGCGTGCACCACTTAAATCCCATTTGAAATCCGGCCAAATGAAGACCTCAGCACACACTCGTCGTCTGGGTAAAACGAACTATTTAGAAAGTGCATCCAATCGACAGCACGCCAGAGTTCGCACGAAGCACTCATATTCACTCTCGTGCACTTGACGCCCACATGCCCCTCACATGGACACCCGACACCGCGTCGAATTTCCATAACACTAATGCGCCTCCATTAGGCTGCTAATGTCAGCACTCCTCCTGCATTCGACACCACGGATCCCAATTGTCCTTGTTGCCACTCAACATCACACACATGAGGTGCATGTGCCCCTGCCCGTGGCCATGCCCACCCGCTGCTGCGTCGGTGTCCCTGCGCGTGTAATTTGCAAACAAACTGAATGTTGACACGACCTCGTCAAGTGTCGTTCCTGGAACGAGCCGCACTCTGCGGCGTTAATCGCCCGAAAACACCCAAAAACACAGGCCATGCGAGAGTAACTGACACTGGCGCAGCATGCGGCAGTGGACACAATGTCTGCTCGCACTCACCCGTCGCAGGGAGTCCTTCAAATTCGGTTCTTGGAATGCAGGGCCCTGCTCTCATGAATATTCCGCACTTCGTGCCTCAGTGGTTGGTCAAGGGTTAATCGCATTCATTGTGGATCTCCGCACGGTCCAGCCACCCGGGATTCGTCGTCCAAGGGGCGACGAGCCCTCCGCGTTCACGAAAAACACACACATTTCCCAAAGAACCCAATTTCCATACGCCTTTGTGTTGTCCTGGCGCAGCAGGGCTCCACTGAGACTCGGCTGGAATTTACGATTTCACGGTCACATGGCGGGCGACAGAAATGAAAAAAGCAAATGTTTACGACCGACCCGAATGCAAGCGTCAAGAACCGCTGGACGAGGCAAGGGTTGTGGGTCTTGCGTCGATTTTTGGCCGCGACGGCGAAATTCAATTATTTCCGAACGGTCCCGTCCCGCTTTCGGTGGAATTGCTGCAGGCGACACTGCCGGGCCTGGGATTACGTGCCATACGCGTTTGGTAAAGTGCACATCCTAGAAAGCGGTCCGCGCCTTTGACGAGCGCTTGATATGCCCGACGCAGAGATTCGGTCAGCGGTGGCGTTGGCGGCGGGGTCTTGATGTGGTTGCGGGGATTTGTTTATCGGGAACCGCCATCGGATACGTTTTATGGATTCCTGGTCAGTGTGGTGCCTTATGAGGGATCTATTAGTGCGTCTGACGGAAAAGTAATTGAGTTGCCCGATTGGTGGACCCGGCCGGGGATGGGGGTGCCCCTTGTTCGGGCTTCCGCGGTCGTAAAGCGGTGTTTACGTCAAGTCTGGCGACGGCATGGCATGCAAATGGATTTGGTGGTGAGTGACGCTCAGCTCCAGGGGGAAATGCTTCAAATGTTAATTAGTTGCCGAGTGAGATGTTAATGCCAACCGTGCACACACACTCGCACCGCATGAGTGGCTGCCGGTCTGACGGGAAAAATTGGTTTCCATTAGCGTGTCAGTTCACACGAGAGTATTTTCGGGCGGCGCGAATCAAGATGCATCGCACGTTGCGGGCATTAAGGAAGTGAATGTCTCTGGGACTGCGCTCCATCGCGATGTGATCGATGTTCGATGGGCTGTTGCATTGATCCGATTGTCACTGCTTGGACGGATATCAATTTGTTATGCTGTCATGGGGGGAGATTCGGAAACGCATTAATCTTCATGACGCTGTGCATTCAATCAGACGTCGGATGCCTTCACATGCAAATGGTTATGCAGTTTGTTTTTAAAAACAAATTTGTCACTTGTTAAACCAGATGGGGGCTGTTGTTCGTGCGGATGCAGTTGCGGTTCACAAGTGCGGCTTTGGTGTTCGTGAGCTCAGATCGACGGAGTCCGCCTGCTGAATCTGCGTCGATAAAGTTGAGTGTTGCCTGGGACTTTAGAACCTCCTCAAGTGACTAACATAGAAGCGAGCTAATTTATGTGACCTGCTGCATGGATCGTGGGGCCTGGTCTTTGTTGATGGATGACGTCTTGAATAATTGCCAATGCACATAAGGTGTTGTCGCACATGAATGTCGATGTCCAAGTGTTCATATAGCCTCAAATTATCTAACCTATCACAAAAAAAAGACCCTCTCGTTGGGTCCTGGCAACTCAACCAGTCCCCGTGCAACGCGTTCGTCGTTAGAATCGGCTCCAGGCAAGTAGATCTAGATTTTTCCTCGACCAGCTGAAAAGGACTTAACTTTTATAGAAGCCATGTAAAAGAAAGCCAGGACAGCTAGAAGGATTGTTAGCCAAAAAGAATTCTTTATCTCCAGTACTCCGTCCCTATTGAAGTCCTATTGAACTTGCACGTAACTCGCTAACTGTGGCGCTCACCAGTTGGCTCGAAGTCTAAGATTCTTCTATCCGAACCTGTTGTCTGCTGCAGCTATCATACTCCTCCACCTTCCTCTGCTGGACTTATCTGGCAGACAAACAGTACAGCCTTAAGACTCAAGACCCTTCCCTTGTGTTTCCGAACTCTCGTTTAGGGCACCCAACTATTCTCGACATCCTTCCTAACGACACAGGCGATGCCCAGACATCTTTGAGACAAATGTCTCTGGCGGCATTCCTCCCATATCGAATTTACACAGGCGGGGCGTGGGTATCTACTCCAAAGACCTCAACTTGCGCATTCCCTGCAACTCGCTCAGTCAATGTAGTGTCTTCCATAGAAGAGGTACTGTCGTGGCCATCAGGAACAAACCAAAAGGAACATCACTATCTGTTCGGACAGACAGACCGCAGTCAAATCCTTAGAATGTTACTCCACTCAAAAACAAAAACAGGACTCATCATTTCTCTATACGCCTTATGGAGTGCCAGCGAACTGTGACTTTGTAAAGCCGACGAACACATTAAGTGTGGCCCAGCTTCCCCTCTTACTCCAGGAGCAAACCACTATCCATGTCGTCTATCCATGTCGTTACAGCCTACCATCTTCTAAAGGCCAACCACCAACGGCTAGAAGGAACCACGTGCCTTAAAACAAATGGCCAGCGCTCACTCTTAAGCTGTTCGTCTGTCCGCTCTGACTTAATAGACCTTCACTAAGTATTCCCATCAGCTGAATAACAAGGCACTGAAATTCGTGCGATTGGAACACAAGCCCGCAGGATGGGTTTCCCATATAACGACTTCTGCAAAAGCTGCATGAATGAAGAGAAGAAGAATTCCCCCAACTAACTGGCGTCTGAAAAGTGCCAGGTAAGGGACTATGTCAATCCGCGTGTTATCACAGTTTAGTAAGAATTTAGTACTCATTGTACTAATTTAGCACTGATTGTACTAATTTAGTACTGAATAAATTATGATGTATATGTGTTTATATAGTAGTTATTTCACTGATCTAGTGCTCATTGTGCTAATTTAGTACTCTCTGTACAAATTTAGCACTGATTGTACTAATTTAGTACTAAATAAATTATTATGTTCGTTTTGAAAAGGAATGATTTTGAAAATAATTTTGAGAAAGGCTTAAGGACTTGACGAGCATATCCGGTTGCACCATTAGCTTTATTAAACGTTTCCCATCTTCATCCAGTTTCTGCCGCAGCTTCTTTCCTATGCTTGTACTGTACTTGTGCCCTTCTACATCCCCAAAGTTTCATTAGATTCTGGCGGTCCTCCCATTTCTTCCCATCTCAAATTGCAACGTCATTCCATTGCTAGTTTAAATCAACTAAAACGTCGACAGTAGAAGTGATGATTATGCAAATCCATCGCCTCCACCAGTACCAGCCTCCGCGTACAGTGGCAACATAAATTTAACCCTCATCCCCCATCGAAAAGTCGATCATAAGTACCCCACACCATTCCACGCCCATGTGTCAATCCAAGTACCCCCATTCGATTCATTCGTGAATTAATTTCCTGCGCCGCTCGCATGTCCTTCCAAACCATCCACCCAACACACCCATCCACGCCCCGGCACACTCGTCAACTGGTGACAACGAACATTACAATTCAATCTTCTGCTCCGACCCAGCCTGAGTGACACACTCCCCCGAAAGCGTGTCCATTGCATGACAGGTTCGTTACACGGACGCTCCAGAAATGGAACGCTCAGCACAAAGGATCCAAGTCAAACGACTGTGTGAGTGTCTCACTCAATTGTCACTGTCAGTTCGAGCGGGTGGTGGTGCGCTGACGATTTAAGGATACTTTCTGCAAACCCTCTTGGTAACGGTCTTTTAAAAATGCAGTGCATTCGCAGCAACCCCCGCCCTCACATTGGTACATGACGAGGAGTGAATCTGGCGCTGCAGCGTCAAGTCTCTGTGGACATTCACGTACATGACAGGCAAACTATCTCATGGACAGCGCCGATAGTCCCATTCGGAGGATATGAGCTCGAGCAAGGGGAATTCGCCTGTCGGAGTGTAACACAAGCTTGACACTGTCCTCGACTGCGTTGTCGCTGCGAAAATAGAAAATCAATTCCAGAATTGGAGGTGTCACTTCCAGAGCCGTCCCCGCTCAACATGCGATCCGTGAGATATTTACTTGGTCATGACAGATAAATGGATATCCGACAAGGGTAGCCAGAGTGCATATGGAGCGGGAGTGTTGAAGGCGGCACAGCTAACTGGCGCTTAATGGATTTACTTTGGTCGACGTCGACGACGACGCAGACACCGATGACGCTGGCTGCCTTAAAAATACATTCGAGGGCGGTGTTGAGTGCCAATGAATACACACATGTGTGTGGCATCTGTCGGCGGAGGCAAAGGAAGGGGCAAATATTTGCGCAGAACCGGATGATCCAACGGTTGACTTTGTGCGAACACCGTTTGCGTGCTTGTTTGCGGTCTGGATCGTGGGGGCTGTACGTTGTGTGTTATCAGGTAATAAACTGCAGTCAGTCGTCACCTGTGCATACACTTCAACATCGCACATGTTTCCTGTCCCGTCGCGATGGGAGTGGTTGGGAGGGAATCATCTGCTTCCCCGGCTCGACGAGGCAAACAAGGAAGCAGAGTCTTCTGAGAAACAAATTGAGCGGCATGCCTTCAACGTAGCGGGCGACGTTGCGCCAAGGTGGGGAGAATGAAAGAGAGGCCTGAGTGCATTGCTTTTCGGGGATCGTGGACTCCGTGGTGTTGCCATGATTCAATAGTTCTTCCCCGTCGGATGCTGCTCAGACCGAAAACAAGGTTTGCGCTCGCCTACTTATTTGGCGGCACATCGGTCTGCGTCAACCGTATCCATTGCTTGTTATCCTAGCCATCGAAGGTGCCTGCTCTCGGATTTCAATCTCCTTTCCGTATTATCTCACCGAGAATGTCGTTACCTTGCACGCAACACTGACACCACCTTCAATTGGATAAAGGACACAACCCGCCTACTGTGTATGAGACGCCTTCGTTTACCAAATTTGCGCATCATTGACTTCTCTTCAGTGTGTAGCTGCTGGCCTCTGCACGAAGAGAAGAACTAATCCACAGTAACAGTTTTTATCCATTTCAGATGCGGTATCCTTGTTTATGGTGGCCATTCTCCCGATCACAATCGGCACAATGGCAACGGTAAGAGGATTGTCGGAGGCACATAGACCAGCTGGATTATGCCCCCGACCACTGCGACGTTGAGTGCACGTTGCGTACGCTGCTGTAACGAGGATTATTGCCGAGCACTGCATGCACAGCAGTCCTTTCAGGCGACACTCGTTGATACTCCTTCCTGAGCCAACACAGTCGGTTCTGGGTGCGTTACCTGTAGATGGATGGAGATTTTAAAGCGGGATGTGGACTTTGTCACAGCAAAGAGATCGTAAAAGCGGATTTGGGTGGCTGAGTATGCGGCATCGGCGACAAAGTGATATGCCTTAAGATCAGCCAGATGTGTGCTGATAAGAATGCCGTGAAGTGGGTAAGAGCAGCAAGCTGAGACTAGCACTCAGGTGCAGAGGTGAAGGAAGCGACTATTTAATGAGCTGAGAATGGAGATACCTCCGAAAAGAGGGTGACTTGGTGGTGGTTCCAGCTCAAGAATGCCATTTGTGGGTTGGAGTTCGTCGGGAGTCGTAGAGAAATCTCGGCATGGTTCTTTTGGATCAGGATCTTCTTTCTGTGGTCGCTGCGGTTTAGTGGCTTAGTGTATCGACGTTGAATTTTCGACGGTCCAATGGGTAACTCTTGATCTCGCCTGTCCCGAGTCGCTGACAATGCTTAGTTCGAATGCATCTTATCTCGACATCAAACTGTAGTGCCGTAACTTCGCTTGTGGGGAAACGTAAAGAACGAGTGGGTAAACAACCTCGGGTGGTATGGTTAGGGGGGCGGAGATATGGAGGGAGGGCAGTCATGGAATTCAACCCACAGCAACCCATAGCTCCTATCAGCTCCCTAAGCTTACTTCTTGACTTATCAGGTCTGCGACCCATAGAGGGTCTAATGCCCAGTTTTACAGATCCTAAGTTCAGCGGAACCTTAAAGCGGGTTTAAATTCTTGGCTTAACTCGTCCGGTTTCACAGTGAAGTCTGAACCTTGTGTACGAGTTAAAATTATTTTAGAATGGGAAATTCCAATTAAACAAGGTTTCCGGCTTCAAATGTAAACAAAACGAAGTTGCAAAATTCAATCCAGAAAAGATTTAGAGTATTAGCTGAGGTTAGGCTAATGTGATTGAAGCCACTTAAGCAGTTTTGGCTCATTTAGATGCTGATTGGATCCATTGTGATAGC
The DNA here is from genome assembly GCA_905231855.2 of Eristalis tenax. Lineage (NCBI taxonomy): Eukaryota > Metazoa > Arthropoda > Insecta > Diptera > Syrphidae > Eristalis > Eristalis tenax. The sequence continues at coordinate 27,620,719 of HG993126.1, forward strand.
ACTATTCTGTAGCTTACCCACCGGTTCTTCTTTAGGGCACTAACTAAACAGCTGAAACTACCTACTGACTGGTATGCTACTGATGCACTCCTATGCTGGTTTACAGCCACTTATCAACATATCCTAAATTCTTATATCTGACATTTCTTCTAGGCTGTTAAGAGTATAGTTAGCTAGCGTGTTTTTGCTTGTATTTATTTTATTACTGCTGGGCAGGAGCGGAGGTAGTGAAGCGTAGTTTCTTCTTCCTCTTGGTCCCTGCAGCTCCTGCAGAAGTCAGGAAGGTTCCCATCCTTCTGGCGTGTGTGCCGAATAGACCAGCAATAATGCCAACTACATTTCCTTTCTATTTAATTTAAGGAGTGTGTTCTTTTGCATTCATTGAAGGCCAAATTGTCCTTGAAGCTCTGCAGGTATTTGATTGCATCCACCTCTCATTGGCGGCGTTGATGGCATCCACTATGCCCAGTTAAGGTTGCATCTGACTGAGAGATAGGCGGCAAAGTTTTACCATATTTGATTTTATTGATGGTGTATCCAGAGCCTTAATGGCCGCCTGACTGTCTATGTATATAGCGACACCCAACCCGTCTATCGGGTTCATTGACAGTAAGCGGGCAGCCTCTTGGGTAGCTTTTACTTCTGCATGGAATACACTGCAATGGTTAGGCCGGCGACGGACCACAAATTTCCTCCGATGACGCGAGTACTCATAGTCCGGTGCCTTCTTCCATTTTGGATTCGTCTGTGTATTCTTCCGGATAGGCAAATTCTGTGACTAAGTCTTCTCTCTTTGGGGTGAGTGTTTTACACCCAAATTCGAAGTCTACGATGGGCGCTATAATTGGTATGCTTTGGAATGTTCCCATACTGGATTATATCCATGTGAACTGTGAACCTCAGCCTAATCTCTCTCTTTTGGTAGCCGTCAGCTTCCCGTAAATGTCCATAGGAAGTTGCTGTAGCGTTGTATCCATGGCAGCCGAAGGTGTGCACCCGTAATGCAAATGCAAGCAAATCTTTGTGTACTGCTGATCTTTTCAAGATTGATGGGGTTGCGTAGTGCGTGCCACCAAACAAGGATACCATCCAGCTTTCCCTACGTCTACCAAATCTGTAGTGTCTTTCAAGCTGAAACTATAGCAATCAATGAAACTCTGTGCTGGCTAAAAAAACAATGTAATATCAAGCACAGATACTGTCATCTGTTCCGATAGCCAGGCAGCGATGAAATCTCTGAACTCAGTCACTTTGAACTCCAAGAATTCCCTATCTGGCCACCTATCTCTTAACGAGATGGCCAAGTGGGTACCGGGAATCTGTGATATTCCAGAGAATTGCCAAGCGGACGAACTTGCTAGAAAGGGCACAATTTCTGTACTCTTTACCGGCAGAGGCCCACCCTCCATGCCCATCGCTGCAATAAAACATCTGCCAAGGCTGGAAACACTCTCACTCAAATTAATCGCAGATGGTCAACTGACACAGATGCCTCATTACCACACAACTCTGGCCTGCGCTCGACCCTAGCCGATCTCTAAGTCTGATTAGATTGAGCGGGCCGACTCTAATGAGCGTTATAACAACGCATTGCGAAGTAGGAACTCACGCCTTCAGACTAGGCCTCCCGGGGATGAGGAAGATGCCACTGTTCTCTTGCAATGTAACTGCAGTGCTCTCTCATCCTTAGCCTTCTGGGGGCCTATTATTTTGCCAGCCTGGCTGAACTAAGTAGCATAAGAGTCAGCCATCTTCTCTGCTTAATTCGAAGCACTAACTGGTTTGCGGAATAGGTATGCTGCCTATGCTGGCTTTTCGTACAGCAGTCAGCCACTTCAACCAAATCTAACCGAACAAACTACCTAGTCGCTGTGCATTCACAGGGGCAAATAATTGTTGAACAAATGTAGAAAATAACAAAGAGTACAATGGAAGTGGGTGAATTCCTTTATCGAGCATCACTTTTATTGAGAGCAACTTGCTCTCGCTCTCAAAAGAGGCAGCTGTGTTGCTGGACTGAGTTTTAACCGGGAGTACAGTCTCGTTTAACTTGAACTACAAATTGAACTCAGTTCAAGGCTGAAACAAGACTTAGGAACCGAATAAATCATTGACCTGTAGTTTGGTGAAAAGTTGGCATCAGAGTTAGCTAGCCTTCCAGTCATCAAGATCAAGCTGACTTACATCCGCGGGCTTGGTCTTTGTGCTGAAGTTTCGAAGCCTCGTATTCATTGATCCTCTTACACTACGAATTGGTGTTCACTGGATGTGGCCTGGGTCAGGGTAGTCGACGGGTGTATTGCTGTCCGGACTCTTAGAGTTCGTCTTTTTCATTCCCCTACCTGCAGACGAGGCTAAATATCATTCGCTTTCGAAGGCAACAAAAATAATCAACTCGTGGAGCTAACCACAGAAAGAAAATGCTTCCTCTCACAAAAGCTTATGGGGTACATCACTCCTTAATGTTGCCTAGTAGAACCTGTCAAACATGTTGTGTGGAGGTCTAAAATCCTTCGCCATGTCTTCCAGCCCGGCAAGTCGGCTAAAGACCTATTATTCAGGAGAGCGTTATCGAGTTTCAGATACGAAATATCTTAGCATCGAATTAAAAACCCGGAAAGCATTCGATGTGATGGTCGAATGTGTTCGATTGTGTCACAGAACGCTAAAAACAAAGCGGTGCACCGCCCTGTTCGTTTCAAGGACCTCCGAGCTAACGACGTCGGCAAGGAGATGCGATGATTTGGTACTGGAGAAGACAGACAGTAAACACAAAAGGAACTATCTTCTAAGTCAAGTTCAACTGTGTCCAAGGCGAAACCAGTTTGATTTCAAGCAAAATATGAACCAGTCCTTTCTGATAGCAGTCTGCACTAAAAATAGGCAAACAGTAAGAAAGGCAGAGATCTGTCAGTTCGACGAAGGAGTCCTAGATTTCGCGCCTTCTGGTTCGACACCGAGTCTCAACTATTTAGTCACCGCGGATGTACCGACTTACGCCAACACTGAATTGATGCTTACGGCCATCATTCGAAACGAATTGTCTTAAATGCGCTTCAAGAAAACAAGGCCAGACTAGAGACGCGCCCTTGACCGTCTCATAAGTCATGCAAAATATTCGAGATCACACTACCGAGCAATGGAGAATAAGGGGAGGGAGGAGGACGGTCCGAACTGTAATTGAAGCCACGTCTGACTAGTCCTCAACCAAAAGGTGCTCCACACAACAAAACCTAACTAATGTCAATGTCCTGTAACGCCCTCAGGATGACAGTCCATTTCTTTCACAGCACCATCATCAGCTCATTAACTTTTCATTTTGCCCACATTCACTCCACCTCACCGGCAGTTGCCGGACAAAATCGCATACACGTCCGGCATATGCTTCGAACCCTTCACCCGCGCGGCGTGGCAAATGACATTCCCAACCAACCCTGGCCCCGGGCATCTGAAAATGGGTCACACTACCGTGTCCCCTGCTAAATAACTGAAAATTTGATTAAATCAACTCCCAGATGAAAGTGTAAACCTTCGGAGATTTGGATTCCCCTTCACTCACATTGCCCAGCCCGTCGGTGTGTGGCGTCCTTCCCGATTGAATTTCACGGGACATACGGTGTGCACAGATGTAGCCGGAACGTGATGTCCTTAAGGTGTTCCGTGTTCGTCGTCGTTGTTCGACTTTAATGGGTGCATTGACTGGGTGCAGTTGTGGGCCAGCGGGCTCGGGGTCGGCCGGTGGCATTGAAGTTGCGTAGCAGCCACTAGTTGCTCCTGCACGATGTGGCTCTCTGCTACTTGCCGATGGTGGTGGTAGTGCAGAGAACCAACGAGGAGAGTGCGGCTCTGGGCGCATGTCCTTCCGTGTGGATTCCATGTGAATTGCTGTCTCTGTGGACTCTGTTACCCCACCATTGGCGTTTGCCAAGTTTCGAGTGGGCGCTTCAAGTGTGGGTTTGTTTACAACCAGAGTCAGTTCCTTTCGTGACGAGTTCTGCGACAGCCACACGCTCACGCTCTGAACAGGATTCCTCGTCAGAGACATTCGAATCGGAGTTATCGCGGGTAAGGACGCTCGTGACCGTGCATGTTGCGGGCAGTCAGTGTTGTGATTATGAATTGATAGCACGTGCTGTGCTCTGGATTCCGGTGCAGTTTTGAATTTACACAAGTGTCCTTCGGATCAAGGATGTTGCTTCAGTGAATCTGTGCAAGTTGGCAAATTTTGTCGAATATTGAAATTGACTTCAGTCAATTGGCGTGAAATTTAAGTGAAAACTAAAAATTACTGTTGAACGTGCAAGGATTACCGAAGAGTCTGCCTGGAGTTCGATGTAAGTAGAAGGGGAGACGACTCCTTTAATTTATGGTGTTTGTTAATTTTAAGATCTTGAGCTGGCAGAGTTTCGATGTCATGGAGGCGCTGGGACTGTGTGCTGTCACAGAAATGCGGCTCGAATGACCAAATTTTAAGCATGGTTCAGAAATGTGAGAGACGTGCATTCTTTTTCTCACTCGACAGAACTGTGCTTCTTATGCGCTCTGCTTGAAACGACTAGGGTTTTGGCCAAGTGGGCTAACTATTCTGAGAGATCCTTAGAAATGCCCGGTCGCATTATTCAGCCCATTCTGTGTTGCAGCCGTAATGACTGATTTAGCGACGTTCTCTGATTTGTTGAAGTCATTCCTTTGAAACAAAAAATTCTAGATTCTGAAATTTTGTGGATGATGATGTGTCGTTTCTAAAGCTAATTATTGTTAAATGGGCCGTAATTTTAAAAAATTCGCTATCCTTCCAGAGGGGTTGTGATGAGTTATTTTCTGAGTGTAGACCACGAGCTTGAAATTTTGTTCTTCAAGGGCTTTCCTTCTTGTTGTCACTCTGCAGTGCCTTGTTCTGGAAAAGACCACAGAATAACTTTCAAATCCCATGTCCGCCAAGAATGAATAATTTTAAACTTGTTTTTGTGCGACCTATTCTTGGTATCATCTGTTTGGAGAAACGCGTGTCTCTGACAATTTGCTGTCCACTTGATATGCATCTGCACGCGGATATGCGTCGCTAATGGGGACTGACACAACCTCTTTCACTGTGCAGGGATAAAATGGAGATCTTCTTTGCGTGCGAATACAAAATGGCTCACATGATCATGACTAAAAGAAACAAATACAAGTTTAAGCCCGCTATAGTCTTTTTTTAACGAAGAAGCTTAGAAACTTTTGTCTGCTGCGACGTAGTGAATTTGTACGTTCTGGCCCCTAGTAGTTTCAACTTCGACTTGGCCGGATCTCGATGTCTACATAGACAAACAAATTTCTTCTCTAACCTTACAGTGGGTAGCTCAGGTCCACGTATTCATGTTTAACCTGTCGGGATGAAGCTCTACTCGCTCTTGACCCGTTTTATAATTTAAGTCATGCAAACAGAGACCTCTGGTAGATCACAGGGGTGCTAAAACCCTGATTCCTCGTTTGGTAATTGGTAGCTATTTTTAGTGCGCTACGGCTTAGATCATTCCATTAAGACATCTATTTAGAGGCATAATTTTTATATTAACTGCGGCTCCCAAACTGCCGAAGTCGTATTCGCCAAGTAGTATTTTCCGAGTTCTAGAAAGAGCTGGGCAAGTTCCGAGGCAGTGGGCAACCGTTTTACATTCCATTTCACACCATTCTGGAGCACTCAGACACAACGACTGTGTCCTTTGTACTACCAGGCAGCAACTACCTGTCGGACTACTGATCGCCCACTCCGGTAGTGCAATGTCCCTTCTAAACATGCTTTGGTTTAAGGTTTTATTTTTGACTCACTTCTTGGACGCAAGAGTGTTAACTCTCCTAGCTCTCCTAACAACTCCTAGATTGTACAAAAAAATCGCAAAGATCTTGTGAACTCAAAGAGAGAATGAGAGAGAGAGAGAGAGAGAGAGAGGAAAAGAAACGAAGATCACATAATGATTTGAGAGAACAGAAAGAGAAGATGCAATGAGACACAGGATGATTGGTTATGGAAATATAGAGGACAGCAAGTGTGAGCGCAATTAAAAGCTCAGCTTGTCAACATAATAGGCATCGGTTTTGGGTTTTCCCACGTTAATTTGGCTTGTTTTTGATTTGCATGTGGAACTGTACCGGAATATGATGAGAAGCTTATTTTCGGTGAACATGTTGTGATGCTCCAAATGCATGTTTTGTATAGTCCACATTGTTTCAGGTTATTGACGTTGACACTCACGTGTAACTCGGTGATAGTGCCGTTAATTTGATCTCAGCGCCAAATGATGACTGGATCCGATGAAAGCATTTTGAGTATACCGCATCTGCAGAAGTCACTGTAGGCGGTTCCTATAAGACAGTGCCCGGAAATAAGAACCACGACTCTGCTTATTTTTTTTTCAAGGGATTGTTAATACCCTTAAGTGTCCGGGTTCAAGCCACAGCACGGGCCGAGGAGTAGAGGGAGAAAGAGAGAGGAGGGTACTTGTGCACATTGGTCTTAAATATCTGCGGATTGTAGTACGTGGGAAATATTAGGCTGGGAAGGGCATTCCATGTTCGTGTGGTGTGGCTGAAGACCGAGTCTCTAAATTTAGCTGCGCATCCGAAAGTAGGCTTAAGGGTAAACTGATGAGCATTCCTGGTGAGACGGGTATTGGGGGTGAATTCATGGGGAGGAGGAATTTAGTTGGCTAGCTCACTTGAGCATCGTTTGTTAAAATAGCGTTAAAATGCGGATAGAGACGAGACGGCACGGCGATGTTCGAGCGAGTCTGCAATGACTCCGCAATATTGTTGTCTCCTATAAGTTTTATCGCTTTTTTTTGATTCAATCTAGTAGGCGCAGGGTGGTCTTGGGGGCACCAGACCAGACGTGAGCGTTGTACTCAAGTTTGGTGCGTAGATACGCCTTAAAAAATTAAAGCCAAATCACAGGGGGTGAAGTACTTGTATTTCTTGCATCGTTTGAGAAAACCTAAACATTTCGCAGCGTTTTTGGCGAGCTCAAATATGTGATCGTTCCAACTAAGTGTTGTGTTGATACACATACCAAGGCTGTCAAACTTTCTGGTTTCATCGACACAGGTGCCATTCATGGCTAATGGCTGATTAACAAGGGTTCGCTTGAATGACAGCTGAGAGCATTGAGTTTTTTGAAGCATTGAATTCCACTCGGTTGTTCTTTCCACAATTAAGGGGGATCAACCCCCCGAAGAGCGGGGATGTGAGGCTTGGATCGACTATGAAAAGCTGAGGGTGCTGCCATGAGCGAAAGGGGTACGAAGTAGTAGACTGGAAGCCATTCAAACCGACTTGTATTGAACGGTTCGACAGGCAATTTCTTATCCATACAAGAAGGCGATAATCACGCATTTTCGACAAGAGAGCTTGATGCCAAACTCTGTTAAATGCGAATATCAAGCGCAATGATCTTGCTTTAGCCTGCCTTGGGCACAGATTGCTTCCACTTTTCGGTGCGATAAGCTATCAGATCACCAGTGGACATGTTGCCGGTCCCTACTGCCGGTCATTAAGACGCTTCCGCGACTCAAGATATTTCATAAGCTGACGATTTATCAGCGTTTCCATAAGAAGGGACGTAAGTGATGTGGGTCGGTGTCGAAGATTCGCCCTTTTTAGGGTTTTAAGGGACGGGCTGGACAAATTCCGTTTCCCATCTGCTCGGAAAGAGACCTAAAGAGTTGGATAGATGAAAAGTTTACGCAGTGGTTTTGCCAGCGCAGAAGAACACCTCTTCAGAAGTATAGGGTGGCCAGCGGATTTGTGCACTTATGCTTGTCTCAGAACTTCTGTTTATTCAGAGAAGGGTTATGCTCCCTTTCGAATTGGGAGATGGGCACATTAGTCTTTTAGATTTCTTGAGTGGGACCTGCTAGTAGTATGCTCTTGATTGTCTTAAGAGGAGTCCACTTGTTTCCTGATTGGCTACCAACTGGAGGCTGACCCCCTCTCTAACTAGTTCATTAGATAATTTTGCAGTTCCTGTGTGAGTTGTTCTTTTGGTGCCCGTTCGACTGCAGAAGCCCACTATTCCGGATGCCTTTTCACTGGTGGTGTGCATTCAGGATGCTCTGTAAAAATACACTTTATTTGCGTGTTCCAAATTCTGTTCGGATACTCGTCAGAGCCTTTGGGTTCTGCTCGCTAATCCAAGTCGCAAGGTCTTCTAAAAGCATTCGATTGGCAACCACGCAAAAGCTGTGCCGTTGTCGCTGTAGAGTTCTTGACATGGTAAATTGGGTAAAGGCATCCAAAAAGGCCTGAGATCGTCCACCGCCTCCGCCTTCGTGACCAAACATATTAGGCATGTTTTCACAGTTGCACGGGATCTCTTCGCTCCAATGCGAAGGGTGAAAGGACCACAGTATCAACCCCTGAAGACGACAGCGGTCGAGCAGCAACAAACCCCGTGCCTAGGCAGCGAAGCCATCTGCTGCGTAGGAGTAGCTCCGCTGTGGCGGCAGCAAACGACACAATTGTGTCTGTAACTTCCCACAGCTTGTCTGCCATGTAAAATCTAGAAACGTCTACGGAGAGTCTAGAGCATGGGGTTCGTACCGCCATGGATGGTGCGATTATGACCACATTATGATCGAGTAAGGGCACCAGCCTTCGGTAGAATGACGGGAAAGCGATAGCGGTGCTTTGTTGATATGACCAACACCGCGCAATAGACCATCTTCATCCAAGTACGAGTTAAGTGGTAACAATCTGCTAGAACTCGGCAAACTGTAATTGTTGCGCAGTTGATTAACCTCTGTCGAAAATGCTTTGTGTTGCTCGAAGCTCAGCAGGACATTGGATGCATTGTTCAATTCATCAGCACTGACCAAAGTCTAACGCAGATGGCGACGGATCGGCAACCAACCTAAGATGAAGGCCATCGTGTGTAGTAGGCGCTGTATAGAGCTGCACCGCTTGCTGAGTAAAATGACCTTTTCGTTGTAAGACCCAGGGTCACAGGGACATTGGCGGTCACCGTGCTTCCAATGTCCACCCGAACTCGTTTCTCTGGTTCTCCGTCAGCAAACGCAACCACTCATCTCGGCGGGAATAGTCGCATCCCCAAAGGACATGCAGGATTCGAATGATGGGGTTATTTGCAGTGTCTACCTCAATATAACTATTTTTTGTCCATGACGAGAAAAAAAATGATAAAAATTCTTCAATGACTTATCGAACAGTCATCATAGCTCAGCTTCATCAAATCTGCTGCTTATTTCAGCAGGACAGCGACCGATGAAAAATTACCCTAATAGCTGGAAAACTCTCCGCTTTCTATACGACATCACTGACTCGGGCCCGCGTTTCATTTCGAGAGAGCCTTGCCCCTCTGACTCCCAGATGTACGCAACAATTTGTTACGACACGAGAATATGCTTGCTTAAAGGTCCTTGCTTAAAGGTGAATGAATTCGGTCCAGTGTTCACTCGCGAAAGTCTAGAACTACTTTAAAGGACGAAGTTGCTCACCACTGGCTTCGTACGCAAGCCTCTGCCGAGTCAATCTGATTCTTATCTAAAAATAACATCTTTGAACATTCCACTTCGGCAAAGCTCCCTCCATACGCTCGTATGCACCATTGCGTCATGTTCACAGCCACGAGAAATCAGTTATTCCCGCTCATTTGCCTCTCGACCATAATGTCCTTAATGGTCGCCTTTGATCAATTCGAGATAATTATTCCACATTATCCCGCAGGCGACACTAATCTGATCATTTCCACTAAACTGGCATCACACAAACGGCGCACAGTCCATCTGCCACCCATCCTCAACGTACATCCGTGTGTGTGTGTGTGTGTCTGTTCTTTATTTATGTCCTTGGAGTTATCTCAATGCACATGTGAGTTGATTAAAACACAACACCCAGCAACAACGAGAAAAAATCCTGGAAAAACAAAGTCAAAATGAACGAAGAAGCACCAACACAATGCTTCGTCCTTACGTGCAGAAAATTACCAAATGGCTTGTGAAATGTCATACTCGTACTCATCCACATCCTTGCCTCCTGCGGCCCACCCACACAGCTTCGCCACGGTACCAAGTGTACAAGCATTTCGGTTAAAAATAGCAAATCCTTTCTAGCGTATCAGCTCATACTGGGAGAGAGAGAGATAGAGAAAGAGGCTCAACCCCCTCCCCCCACCCATCAAGGACGACAACAAAATGTTGAATACGCTGCTGTGGCAGTGTGCCGACCCGTCCGACCCCTCCTTGAGATCGTTGAGATAAGTCTACACGCTCGGGCTGGCGTTCTAATCTTCTTAAATACCGTTAGATACTTCATTATTTTCACTAAATATAAATTAAATGCACACACACACACACACACGACCAGAGAGGGAGAGGAAGCTGCTGATGATGATGACGACTACAGCCAGACGACACAAATGACAAAACAGAGAAGAAACTAGCGACGAAGATGCATGCACCCAGTCATACATCGTCCTTAAAGGAGTTTATTCACGACACTCTTCCCTCCCCCACGCCCTCCCACTCCCAAACACACCCGCATTCAGTCAGTCAGCGGGCGAACAGCCGGCCCCAACCTGGGAATGTGTAACGAAGGATCGCTTCGAACGTGTTTACTACACGGATTCCGTGTCACTGCTCCTGGAAAACAAGAACACACACACACATACAGGGTAACTGAGGCGAAGCCCCCCGGGCGAGACAAAAACAAGTGAGAAACGAAACAACACCCAACAACAACAGCCACACAAAAAAGGACACACACAGCAAGGAACTTGTCGGGATTTCAGGATTTGTTTCATATTTTATGTGCACCCTGTGAGTTGGGAACTCTGCCGGGGCCGTGGGTGTAAGGACGGCCATGCTCGGTGACATTTATGTTCCAGATGTGAATGCGGTGTGTTCATGTGTGGCCGCCAACCACTCCGTTGGCGCGTGTGTGTGTGTGTGTGATTTAATGCGACAGGCTATACAATATGCTTTTAAAAAAAATAACAACAACAACAAAACAAGCGAAAGAAACAGGACACAACTTATTAAAGTTCTGTGTGCCGCTGTTGCTGTTGCTGGTGTTGTTCGTCTTCTGTTCGGTGGGCGTCTCAGCGGTGGCGCGTGATAATGCGTCAACTGGAAATATTATCCCTCGAGTCGAGTGGGGGGGTGGGTGTGTGTGTGCCTCCCTCCACCCACCAGAAGTCAGATGATAACGTCACATTACTGCACGTGCTTTTGTCTGAAAGGATACCCTGAATAATGACGATGAGATTTACGAGTTGAGATACAACATTTGGCAGCTGGCTGGTAGCAGTGACGTGGAGGCGAAGGAGACCGGAGTTTGCTGCCCAGAGAGGGTTAATGAAAATGTTTGCTCGATGGGAGAGAGGGATTTTATTGTTGCCTCGTTGCTTGACTGGCATCCTTTTTAAGGGTCACACATTTAGATTACTTTTGAGGGAATTAACATTTCTCTGCTGAAGAGGACGAGAAGGCGAGTGGATTGGGGTCGTGCTGCTCAACAAGGCTCGACCGACATCACGTAAGATCAGTGGACTTGAAACGAGTTCACCTGACTTAGCTGAGCGCTGCCTAGATGTATGCAACAACCACAAGTGTCTAGAACTAGATGACACCACTGTCCAGACAATGGGATTAGGTCTTCACTAGGAATTCATTTTTATTGTTATCTCATTCGGACAGAATGAAGCAGGGTTTTCAGACGTTGGGTTTAACACTGGAATCTAACAAAATGCGTTCAACTGTCAGGAGAGCGGTTTACATCCGGACTCAGCTGCAAAGGCTGCCATGGCCTATGTGCACTGAACACCAACAGTGTCACTAAGCATCATTCTATGCTTGCGTCGTATCAAGTTACGATTTCCTGTCCGTAGTGTCGGCTCGCCAGTATGTCAGCAGTACGAGTCGGTCACCGCCTGCCCTGAGAGAAGATTGAACGTGCACACAAGAAGGATTTAATGAGGATTATGACAAATGGAAGAGAACATCCCACGCTCCCACGCCCTCTTTAATGTTGCCAATGCACTATACAGTCCATTAGAGGCCTAATTTGTGATTCCAACGTCGTGGCGCAAATAAGAAGCTTTTAACCGATTTTCGACCAATTTAAAAAAAGTACAAGAAGTACATCTTCGCTGAAGCCTCTAGTCACACGTCAAAGTCATCTTATGCATTGACTGGGTCAGGGACTCCAGGGATCTGAAGGAAAGATTGACTCACTTGATTCGTGGATTAACCGGATTAAGTTCCAGAACGCCAAGTTCTATTTGGGAAACACCAGCAAGCTTCAGTTAGTTTTTTCGCTCCATTTCGCCGGAAGGACATTTGTGGGGACCATGCAAAGATCAGGTTCAATGCGGCCCATACGAAGAAATTTGAAATCTGTGCAAAGTGGAACTCAGTCGGTTTCCGATAATGATGATATTCTCTGTATCAACTTCTCTGTAATCAACATCAAGTCCTCCCAGAAAGTTTATGTCTTTGTCTTCATCTTCTTCGCCAACATCGCCTTCGATTGTTTCACTGTCGCTCCCATCGTTCACTTCGGCGATATAGCTCTTGTCGCTATCATCAAATGTCTCCCCATCGCTTGCACATCACATTATCATGCGACCATCGTAGGCTAGTGTGTGGCTTCGGAGGGGTAATCTGCAAGAACCGCGTAAGACTTCGGCATAACATAATCGCCGCCTGATAGCAGACTCTAACCAAAGCTGGCCACGAGGTTCTTGGTCGCTTCAAGAGGAGAGTTCCTCGTATTATGTTTGGTCCCGCATGTACTGATGTTGTCTGGAGCAGGAGACTGAACGACGAACTGCATGGGCTGTACCGCGACATCGCTCTGGTCAAACGAGTTCGAGTCTTTCGTCTCCGACCCGGAAAGTCGTTCACTCCAATACCGAGGGACAACACGGCAAAGAAAGACGAAGCCTCCGTTAGCGTACGCAGCTGGAAAGGGATCTCAATCAACTGAACGTGAGTGGCTAGAAACAACTAGCTCCGTTCTGGATTTGACTGCTCCAGAATTGATCTAACAAACGCCCCAATTCAGGCCATCGGTTCGTTGGTCAATAAAACCTATTACTTGAGCAGATGTCTTCGTGAGGAGAAAACCTGTCCGGTTCTGCCGGCTATACTATTTCGATGATCTGGTTGGTTTGTGCTATCATTGCTTGGTAGCATATTACGCTGTGTGTCTAGAGAAAGCTTCTCAAATTGGCTGTTACTTGAATTGATCTTAAACAGTACACATTTCCCTCCTCTCCAGTTGACAACCTCTCCATAAATCGTTAGATTCACTGATCAACGGGGTACAACCCATGCCCTTGAACAGAAGTGAACTGAAAGCTCTGAGTTAATCTTATTCGACCACTAAAGCTGTCTCGTGCTAAATTCTGGAACTCCTAAAGCAGTAGTTGTTCTCTTCACGAGGAGGAGGAAATTTACTGGTTTGACTCAAGTGAAACCTAAAGGCGTCGCCATGCCTTTCTTTGAAGAACCCAAATATCTGGGTGATAGTCTATATAGAAGACTTCTCTGGAAAAAAAACACATCCAGTCGAAAATCGCCAAGGCACTGTCAGTTTTCTGGCAGAGTTAGGGGATTCTCGATAAGTCTTGGGGTCTATCACCAAAAAGATCCGTTTGGATCTGCACGCCTATAGTAAGGCCCCTTCTCTTCCATTGTCGAAGTTTGGTGGAGTAAGCTTTCAAGCAAATACGTGACTGCTGCTTTCACTAAGCTTCAAAGAGTGGTCTGTCTCGGCTGCATAGGGGCCTTTCCTAGTACGCCTGGCTCTGCTATTGATGCACTGCCGAATCTTCCCCACCACCAGGACTTCATTTGCGGCGATTTTCCCTACAGAGCCAGTCGTGGGGGCTCTGTCCACAATCTGAGCCAGGAAAGGAATGTAGTCGAATCTTTACGGAGGGCACAAAATCGCCAGAGAGCAACAACATTAGACTGTATACCTCAGTAGGTAAATTTGCGTCAAACCTATGCGATCCTAATGGCCACGAACTATATTGTGAAGAACAGGCGGCAGGGGAAAAGGTATATATGTCTGTAGTGACAGCCAAGCTGTACTTAAGGCCTTGCTCCAGGATATTCAGGAATATTTCAGGAATGCAAGTCCTCTCTCAATTTGAACTGCAGTCCCGGGTCACTACGGGATCGCTGGAAATGAGATCGCCGATCAACTTACTAGACAAGGTTCAGAGGACACATTCTGAGGACCTGAACCCGCGCTTTGTCTCCGGCGTCCTTGGTTAGAGCTTCCATCGATGATTGGGCCTCTCGAGAACACAATCAGAGGTGGCATGACTCTCCAGGATGCCGGCAGACCAAGCGCATTCCAAACGTCTGTCAGAAATCCGCGGCAGACGACTTACAGGCGTACAAACGGGACACTACAACTTCGCCAAACATCTAAATGTGCTTGGCCTAAGGGATGGAACCCTCTGCGATGCCTATGGAGATGACGACGACATCCTCTGTCGCTGTCGGATCAGGTGGCTGGTTTTCGGTGCTGAAGTGGTAAAAGCTGATGATGTACGCTCCTCATCAGAGTGCCTGCAGGTCTTCCTTTGGAAGACCAAGAAACTACAGCAAAAGTAGGTTGCTGTCTGGCAGTACAAGGGACCAATTCTTGAGTCTGTGTGCTCCTATAGTAAGTGGCGTGCTTAAAATCGAATCCATCCTGACACGGCCTCACCGCCTAATGTGCGCTGAATACAACATCAACTGCGCCTACGAACATGATTTTACACTTGTGTCCTATCGACCTGTACCACCATTTCAGGAAATACTGCTGATGCTTGTAATGGTCTCGTTTATACAGTCAAAATGTTGTCGCATCAAATGCCGCCATTTTTCGGAAGTACCATGCTTCCACATGGACAAGTTATACAATTTCGGTAACAGTAGACTTTTGCTATTTCCCCCTCTCTTTCCCACGCACACGTTGTCTCAACGCTGAGAACAGAAACACAAACGAAAAAAGATGAAAAGAGCGAAAACTCCCTCGAAAACTGATTTTTGAACCCTCGAGACACCGGACCTTGAGCAATTTTAAAAGGACACACCCGGGCCTAGTCCTTGCTTAAGTCGCACTATCCGCCTTGACGGTCCATATCATACCCAAAATCCCGACCACTCAAGTAGAAGCCAGCCCTTGGCTTGGAATCATCGCTCAAACTGACCCCCCTGACCTACTCTCAGGCTATTTTCATTCAATCGCCTTGAAGACCCATCTTCCATCTGAGAGCAGACGGGTACCCGATCGACTCCAATCTGCAACCGGGGACACAGCAACCTCCTTTTAAATCGGATCTCCCCTCGGTTAACTGAATAAAACACTCACACCGTAAACCACAATCAGAGCTCATAAGCGGATCGAAATTAGTTGCGAAACGATGTCACAATCCCCCATCGCATCGCAGCCAGAAGCTATCACTTCCATTGTGTGCACATCCAGTATCTGCTTGCAGCCACTTCAAGCTCAACCACTTGGAAAACTGTGCCAAGAGAGCAAATGCATGTGCACTTCCATCTCCCCCTCCCCCACCCCAAAATGGCAAGGCATTGTGCTTAGCAACGACCCTCATCGCAAATAACGACTTGTTATCCTGCATACGATTTACACTTGCAACAACGTTGCCCAGGGAGAGGGCGAAGAGGGCGAAAGTGCAAAGCGTTATCCCCAACAACAGCAGCAAACTGCAATCATTTCCCACCGAATGTGGCTTACCCCACACTCCCCCGATGTAACATCAAAACGTCCTTAAAGGATTTCCATCAACACCACCGCCACCGCCCGCACTCGACGGGGAATTCCCACTTTCCAATCCACTCTCGCACTCCTCGAGAGCAGAAATGTTAATGCTTTCGGAAAATATGTTTTTTCCTCGAGAGACCGAGAAAAACAGCAGTAACTGCAAAAAAAGAGCTCAAATCCAAGGAAACGATGCGGGTTCTCGGGTCACTGCGAGGTGTCTGCCTGGCATACCAATGCTCGGCACCGCCTGTGCATTGTTTCCGGGTGTTTTGCATCCACAGGCGGGCGACGCCAATTGTCAACAGGTCCGAAGTTCCATTTTACCCACTCTCTCCCCTCGGCGACAAAAAAAAGTTTATAAATAAATTTCGTTACCCTCGCAAACTTTCCGTTTGTTCGGGAGTAAAAGTTTTAAATGTCCTCTCGATAGTTTGCCAGGCAGGAGTCGGCAGAAGCAGCGGCGGCCGAAGGTGGCTCACGTCATGGACTGCGAACTGATCCGTTTGCCGCCCGACACTGTTTGTTTTGTTTCGTTTGCACACAGTCACACATTTCGCTTGGATGCGTCTTTGTTCGGCCAACCCAGCGCCTTTGTCCTTTTTTAGGCCTTTTACCCATTTTTGTTGTTTTAAACGAAAATTTATCGCCGAGTTTCCGCTTTTTCGGGGACGGGACGACGTTCGTGCCTGAAATTATGCAAACATTTTGCCATTTGTTTTTCCGTATCCGTATCCGCTGGCATCGGACGGAGGGCGGGCGGCCGCGGCCGCTTACCCGCTGATGCCTTAATTAACCGCAAGGGTTCGCGTTTCGTCTCGAGGTGTGGAGAGTTTCGTTTCGTTTCGTTTCGTTTTTGTTTGGCATGCCTGATTGGGCCGCCTATAAATATGCAAATGAGAAAGTATCCATTCGCATGGCGACGGGTCGTTGGGATTGTTTTGATTTCCATTTCCCGTGGCGGACACTGCCAGGTGTGATAAAATTACGTATGCAATTGCTAGTGGGGCTGGTGAGGACGTTTTAGGGGCAGAAAAGGGTTGCTTAATGAGAAAAGTGGGCGATCAGGGGGCCTTCAATTAAGATGTTTTAGATTCCTTGGCGACATGGAACAAATGTTCGTTCGAAGGAATTATGAATTTTGTTGTAAGCGGGTTGGAATTACAGGAAGGAGTAAGAATTTCTGAAAAAAAAAAAGAAAAAAATCTATTTGGGGTCTTATGAGATGTTATAGATTGTGACCTGAATTCTGAAGTTGAGCAAGTTGCCTCGAGAACGAGGAATCCGAATTTCAAGGGACTGATTTTATTACTGTCCACTGGTTCATCAATCGAATTTGAAATACTTTTTCGTTTAGACAGTTTTTTATGATGGATACCATGAGACTCGCCCTCCCGGGAGAATACAGAATTTCTTCTCAACAGCGTTGGCGCGCGTTGGCGTTTGTTATGTCAAAACTCGGCACCCTCAGTTTCTCAAATCGAGGGAATCAAAGAAAAAGAATGCTAACACTTGTGGATTCTGTTCACTCCAGTAATGCCAATTTTCGTTGCTGACATAACCGCTGAGCACAGAAGATGACTTTTATTTTCTTGTCGAATTCTGGATCTTCTGCATTCCCACGGACTTCCGGCTTCAACTATTACCTGGCTCAATCCTGTACGAATGTAGGTCCCAATGCAACCGCTAAATAAGACGGATTGACTCTCTGGCGATGTCCAAGTCTGCTCCGGATCTCCATTTCAGGGACTTCCGTCGAATCTCATTTCGCGTCAAACTCTGTCGGCTTGGTGGCCTAAGGGGAAAGAGGGTGACTTATGGTCCACAAGTACTTACGTTCAAAGTCCACGATGCGCCGAATTGCGAGCACACTTTATACTTTGATGGATGTCAGTGGTAAACAGTTGACAGTTGCTGAAACATAACAATGGTTACCCTCACATTTTTTTTCACGACTGGAGGGCGCAGTAATGTTTTTTTGCCTGCTCTTGATTATTGGGGTCCCCGGTTCAAATCCCAGGGGTTTTCAAATATGGTCCAATCGCCATTTTCCATTGGGATCAAATTATCGGCACTATCACAGGGGTGGTCGATCGGTAAACAATGGGCCGACATGGTCTAAGTGTGCTGCTGCATCCACACAATTTCAAAAAGACAAAGAACCGAAAATCCGAATCAAATATGCAAACAGCTGTCTTCGAAAACGAGGAAAACTAGGTCGACAATGTAGTACATTTCACGGATTAAACGTGGATTTATATTTCCAACCATGGTTCCTTGACCGCCAGGACCTCCGCTTAGTCATCTGATGGAGCAATGCATGTTTAACAATTCGGTGCAAAATACCCCCGGTCTCAGCGGTCTAAAATTAGGGACAAATTGTTCATCAAACTCATTACTCACCGTAGACGGTAACGTTGTTCTTGTACGGGCTAATGACTCCGTCATAAATTGCACAAAAGACAACGTTTTTCAGGGCGCATTGGCAGCTCCAAGGATTTCGTCTACATCGGCTCTCAAGTTGACAATACGAGTAACATCAGTACCGAAAATTGCCAATCGATGGCTGCAGAGGTACTGGAGCAACTAAGTAGAGCCCTCTCTCAAAGGGGGCTGAATTCTCATAACATGCTGATCGTGCCTGTTCTGCTAATTAATTCGACAAATTAACTATCAGGTGTTGTTGGGACTAGGAATCCCTTAGGAGAGGCTAAGCGCAGAAGATGCATTTTAAATCTGTCTGAATTTAATAGTTTGTAAAAGAAACAGCCTTTACAAAGCAGTACGTGATAAATGACTCACAACATGTCAATGTCAGCACAGGGAGACATTACTTCCGTTTGGTTAAGAGCACAACACCTCCACAACAAAGACCACAGCGTCAGTGCAGAGGAACGACGATGAAGAGCAACTCTTGCCAATCGCAGAATAGTCACTGGAATAGTAGCCCTTCTTCAAAAACGAAATTCACTTTTTATGAGAACTTGTTCCCTGACCAACCCAGTCGCACGGAGCATTTTCCGGCTGACAATACCGACGGCGGATGACGAAGCATTTCAGGAGAGAGGTGCTGCATATGAGCACGTTAGCTCTGGCCTTATGTCAGAAGATGGAGCTTCGAAGATGATCTTGACGGGTGTCTGTCCACCAGTCTACGCGCCCAGTGCCTTTAGTCGACTCCAAGTCCCAGAATGTGGGACTGGAGCTTGTGATAGCTAAACGACCACTTGGTTGTCGTCCGGCTCCCGTCCGGAAAAGAAGACGGGCTAGAACTTGCGGGTAGATTTGCTTGTGCCTCAACCAAGAGGTCTTTACATTTGGTACTGAACGGCCAAGAATAGTATGCGAAGTTGTATTTATGACATAGAGGAGGTTCTCGACATGATTGCCATTCACTGACCTCTTTATACATGTCGCCCTGGAAATTCCAGAAGACTAGGCACAAGATGAATGAAAGACTCTAAGTAGTTTGGGAAAATTACTAAAACGTCTGACTTCCTTGTGAGATGCAACTGAAGAGGCTTGGGAGACATGAGAAGCAAGCTGCTTTGTTGGTGTCCACGACATTCGTGCCGCGATTACATTGAAAAACACCGAGCAGTACACTCAAAGACGAGCAGTAGCTCCAAATGCCAGCGTCCATGTTCGGAGCCGATATCATCATTCACATCTGCACTTATTTGACGAACTGATTTTCGAGTACCCGTTCGCAACAGCAACCCTTGCTGAAGCAGCTCATGAATATGTACGCACACAGCCCGTGACGTGAGGATGTCTACCGCGCTGCCTTCATGTTTCATCTAAAAGGGAAGTAATCTGAAGAGCCAATATCCTCAGAAGTCACCCCCAGAGATTAGGTCTCGGCAACTCGTGCTCAAAGTTCGACTAAGTGCGCTGTTAAGACCGTGACATCCCTTGCAAATTGTGACAAGACAAAACAAGCACCCCAAAAGACAGTAGACTTCCATTTATGTGAACTCTTCACCCTGCCAGCATCTGGGCTGACTTAAACCATTCACCACGGGTAACGTCCGCCTGCAGGCAGCTCCACCTTCCGCCTGCCCATGTCACAGATTAATTCCCTTTTATCCTCTCTTTCGTGGTTTATTATGAAAAAAGCAGCCTCAATATATTTCAAATTTGAAAAAAAAAAAAAAAAATTAAAATAGACCCACCCGCCCACTCGGCCTTAAGCTCGGCCAAATTAAGTCGACTCAAAAGGAGGCAAACAACACATCCTTAGTCCTCTGCCAACATGGAGAACCTGTCGATACCTATTACCACACGCTCCAGCGGATTTATCCTTCTGACCATTGCACAGAGAGGCAGAAAGAGTGAGAGAGAGAGAAATGTGAAAGACATCCAATCATCCAGTGCCGTGGGCCTAGCCATTCACGTTCGCCTTAAAAACGGACCACCACCACCTGGCACTGAAAGTGGCTTATCCTTGCCACGGCTGTGTGTTTACAATTTTGCTTTCTTCTCCCCCGTGTTTATCTTTCGTTGCCTTGGTCTGTAAGTGATTATCATCTGCACGGGTCGTGCTTGCTTTATGGTTTGCTGTGGCAACCTCTTACAAAAGTCCTCCGAGTACGAGCAAACACGGGCGGATTTGAAAGGAGCCACTAAAGTGTTAGTAAGTGCTATCGTTCCCCTCCGCGGCCACCTCCCTGGCGATGATTGCAAACGAGGCAGAGATGACGAATACGAGGCTGAACGTCGCTTAATGAACCCCCAAGCGGAGGAGGACACCCGTGTCGACGATGAATCACACCGCAGCAGTTCCATCAACCGGCTGAAGGCAGCCCGACGATGAGTTTTGATTAAAATTTCATTATCGTTGCGCCAGTAAAACTTCGCCGTCGAGTGAAGGAGCCAGGGAGACGAGCTGTATTTCGGTGAAAGAACATCGGCAGCAGCAGTCAGTGCTGGTGTCTGGGGTGTAGTCGATGGGACTGCTCCATCAAAGTAGACAAGGAGAGGCGCAACCCGGCAGACAATGAGTCGGTTTGTCTATTCAAATTGAATCAACGAATTTTCAAGGATAATTTCAGATGAAATCGAATCCTCGTCGTCGACGACGTTGATCCATCCGCCGCCGGGGGCGTCTCCTTCCAAGTGAAAGTGCCAATAATGTGCCCTCAGAGGCAATCAATCACCCACTGCCAGGTAACCTAATTCAATTAACCCACAGGGCCGCAGTGGATATCAGTGGGATTAAGTTCGGCATCCCCTCTCTCTCGCCAGAGTCAATGTTTCCCTTGCCTCACATCAATCTGCCGGCGGAATAGATTCGTGCACTATCCCGGGCGAAGGCAATAACAGGAACGGCACATCACCTCCCACCCTCCCGTCGATGCCGGGGATCCTGTTGTTTTATTGACACAAAGTCTGTCATATCCTTTGGTTTTATTGGATTTTATTTGTTGTGTGCCACTGTCACTGCCGAGGACGATGGGGTGAGGGCTCGAAATTGATTCCTCGGTCCCCTCGAATCGGTTTACTCTGAAAATGCCAATCCTGCATCAATCCGTCGGCACTGGGCTCCGGCTGGAAGTGCGATGCTGGTGGCTGACTGAAAATTAAATTTAAAATCGCAAATTTGCAGGAGCGAATTTGATTTCAATGCAAATTCGGTTACCCCAGCCCAGACAGGCAGGCCGATGCACGGCGCGGAGCGGTCTGGTTTGCGGGATGATTTCATTAACTGAGCTGAGCACTAGTAGTCCTGATGAACACTTCCAAATAGAGCATCAATATCAAATTGATGGGTTGCGGGCTTTGCCAGGTGACGGGAACGTGAGCGGAAATGTGCGGTGAATTTGACAAGGGCTTTGTGTAGTTTGTGCAGCGGATTAAGGGGGATTGCTGTGGAGTTTGTGGAATGACTGATCTCGGGAGTGGGAGCTCTGTGTGAGAGGAATGACGGCAGATATATTGTGGAGCAGGCATTGCCATGGTTGGGATCTACTAGAGTGGTGTCCAACAAATTACTTCAAGGTAGGAAGCCTTGCTTTCACTGCGATTCGAACCGGGGACCCCGCTAACCAAGGGCAGGGACTTTCGAGTACGAGTCGTCGTTGACAGCAGTTCACTCAACACGACGAGCGGGGTTACATTGTATGAGCTCTTCAAAGTGCAGTGCTTGGCTTGCAACAAAAAGTGTGAGATCATCGGAGGACGCCTGTTAATTCTTGCTTCCGTCGTTTCTTCTTAGAGCGCGGAGCGCTCTGCACTAAGCTCTCGGATATCAAGCGGCGAACGTAATGTTTGCGACCAATTATGCCTTCAAATCCTACTTACGAGCGGGACTGATAGAGGCGTTCATGACTGCCTGAGACATCTGTCAACTTACATGAAGAAATGTCTGAACTTTTGACACTTCTTTAATGCGCAGGTCTTGCACACAGGGGTTCTCAATGAGCTGCACGAAGTGGCCATTTACTTTAGATGTCACGAGCTCGGTGATTGTCCATCACATTAAAACGGCTCTCAGAACTGGCCGAAAGGGCTATTTTGTGGTCGCTCGAAAGTACATATGCTTGCAAGGTGAACACCCTCGGAACAGCACAAGCCGATCAATTATGAAGAACTGTTGTTCGCTGGTACGCCGAGGAGTACTTCCAGGGATAACCTGCTGCTAGAGTAGACAAGGACGTAAGAAAGGTGAAATCAGACGGAGGCAACGGAGGCTTGCTGGCTGAGGGCCAAGTACACCCCGACAGTAGCGCCAATAGAAGGATAATAAGAAGAAGCACGACGTTACCTAACATCGATTCAGCTTAAGACATCGACGGTCAACAATACCTGCTGCCATCGGTGAGCCAGTGACAAGGTCGGAACTAGGCTGGAGTATTTTATACATCATTACAAATATGCTGCGATCGAACGGAGCATGGTGGAAGTTCTCAACCACACACAGCAAAACCGACGGCGGTGAAAAGGATGAAGCCCTAGTGCAAGCTTCGAGAAGAGGTTCTTGGCGACAGCCCGTTGTTCTTTGTTAAGGGGACTCAAAGTCGTTTTATCACTAAGTTCTTGACATTTCGCAGCTGGGTCTCGTGGTAGATGCGTGCTATACGGCTTGAGGAGATTAAACAAGATTCATGCCTGGAAGTGTCATAGATGTGATCAATGCAGGCTAGCTATACTTCATGTCACTCTAGTACATTTCTTAACGACTGCACACAGTGCTCTGAAGTCCTGACCTTCAAAGAACGGGGAGATGTGATCAATAAGTACTGCTCCAACGACTTTGTGGGAGGCTAGCTGTACTAAATGTTTTTACGTTATTCACAAGAATAAATTAACGTAATCACAGTAAATGGATTGTGACGGAATAAACACAGCTCTTCGTGTGGTGCTACAGCCCGAAGTGAGCCTTGGCCTCAACCCAAGAGCTTCACAGTCTAACTGCCTCCATTTACACATACCAAGTTGGTTGATCCTTCTCCACATGGGTGCACTGTGTCTCCACTGTGGGTTGCGACGTCAAACAGGTTTGGACAGTGCTGTCCATGCTTTCTACATGACCCATTCACCAGCGCAAAGGAAGCGTCTACGTCTGACTGGGGTCATGTCTCTCTATACAGACAGTTCGCCCTTCAATGAAGATCGCACGCAGAACTTTTCCCTCGAAGAGACCAAAGACTTCTTCATTCTCTTTTGAGATTGTCCATGGCTCTGCGCAGTACTGCAGTGTTGGGATGATCAGTGTCTTAAATGAAGTCAATTTTTTCCTTCGACAAAAGTCTTTTTCCCTCAATTGCCTCTTCAGTCCTAAGAAACAACGATTGCGAATAGATATTTGTGGAGCGAGTTAGACGAATTCCTTAACCACCTCGATGCCCACTGTGCCGCTCTATCCACGACGTCGATGTTGTATGTCCGTTCTTGAGGACAGCATGCACTTCGTTTACAGCCATCCGCTTCCGTCTCAATGCCAACAAACGTCTCAATAACGTCGATGTCATCTTCGTATGCCAACAGTTCTACTGGCTTCTGGAAGACCGTGCCTCCAGTGTTGACATGTGAGTTTTACACGATCATCTCGACAATGATGTTGAAGAAGTCACATGATCCCCAAGACGTCACAACACCATTTTTTCACCAGTTCTCCTCCCTACTCTCACAATAACTCTAAACACTGTTGCCTTTTAATCGATTTCCATGACGGCTCTTAATGAACTTTAATAGCTTTCGGCTCCGCGCCTTTATTGAGACCTTCCCAATTGGATTCCGGAAACATTTTGTGAGTTCCTAGGAGGTTTTGGCTGTCTTTTATACATCGAGTGGCGGCCGTTGCTGCACTTGAACTTCGCTGATTGTGTTTGTGACTACATTCCTGTCGCGGGCAATGCTCAAAGTCTAGAAAAAACTTCTCAATCTTCGCCCTTCGGAGACGGCATACACAATGTAGGTCCCTTCCACTCGTAAGACAGCAATAGCACGCACAACACGACTGGTTGCTGTAGATGCTACGCTCTGTCCTTCTTTGGGCAGTATCGCGGGCGTATATACTTTTAGGCGTTGTTTCTGCGGTGGCGGATTCACTAAAATACTTACCGAGAGCTCGTCGGTATTCTGATGAGATCGATTTCGGTAGATGGCTGCACTGAGTTTGGTGGGTGTTCTAGCTAAATTCCCTAAATTATTCTTTTCACAACACAATATGCACGGTTCAGCTGCATACAATGTAGTGAGGTCCTGGCATGGCCAAAGTGATGTCAATGACGCTTTTCCCATTCACAGTCAGAAGTCAAATAATGAAATCGAGTTTGCTGAATAAATTTGAAAAAAAAAATTGGTGCTGAATAAAGTGTCCACTTGCTTTGGAAACAGCGAACAAAAGCAACCGACTTCACATCGAGAACATTTGAAGATTTTTTTCGCGACACCAAAACCACTGTCAGAACGGCCAAGACTAATGTGCTTTTGTAATAACCTACTGGACCCGACTGTTGAACTTGACAAAGAGGTCTAGTAACGACGCATCGAATTAGAATCCTTGAATAAGCAAGAAAAAGGAGGTGTACCTGTGGTCTGGGTGTACCCATCACACACCACCACACAATGTCACGATCGATTGCTACAGATTTCAGACAGTAAAGGAGTGTGTCCACCTCGAGGCAAACCAATGACATCCTAGTGAAGATTCGAGGTAGAAACGCTCTTGGCAACCGTCGCTGCTTCGGTTTGTCGAAAAAAACTGGGCTCAAAACTCCTGACTCGAAAGACCAAAAGCATCAATTCACATATTCAGCCCTTGCAGTATGAAGTCAAAAAGAGGACGATACGAAAGAGCAGTGCTGAGGCCGATGCAGGCCATCTTGCGTCAGTCCGTCACTGACTTGTCGAACAGGGCTAGTATGGCCCTGTCTACGAGGAAGGTGAATGGAGGAGATGACATTACTGTGAACTCCACGAGCTGTACCATGATGCGGATATAGTCGGGCAGGGAAAAATCCGTCGAGCGCATGGACTCCAATACGTACAGTTCCACGACGATAGGAAGACAAATCTGAGGTGTAAAGGATGAGTCGTCGCT
Source organism: Eristalis tenax (assembly GCA_905231855.2). Classification (NCBI taxonomy): domain Eukaryota; kingdom Metazoa; phylum Arthropoda; class Insecta; order Diptera; family Syrphidae; genus Eristalis; species Eristalis tenax. Next base: position 27,646,046 of record HG993126.1, read on the forward strand.
GGCCAAAGACAGCTTGACTTCAACAACTGGAAGCAGTGCGAGCAAGTCAACAAAGAAAGACAGCTGTAGCTCAAGCGCAGACCCTGATAAGTAAGTGTGATCTGGGCCTTCTTCAAAGCGATACGAAGTTCCCAGCGATGATGGCGGAGCACTTATTTTACAACACCCACATGGGCCTCTGTGGCTCTTCTACAGCAAACATTCGTGTAATGCATCCTCTTGTTGCTTCACGAGTGGAGGGTCCTTTGAATTCATGCCGACCCTGGATGGAAGCTGCGTCCAGATCATTATACTCTTCAAGCATTGCTTGCCATTTGAGAGTCGTAATGGAAACATGTTTACTGACACATACTCTCGACAGAAGTCGACTAAACCCACAGAACTTCTAAGCGTTTAAGAAGAACCGCAACCACGGAGAACTACCGACAGTCAGTTTCCAATGGGAACGTTAAGCTTTGCCACCTTTCCGTAGGAAATTCGACGTTCTAAGGTCCACAGAATCATTTCCTCAAAGTCCTAGGTTCGCTCGCAGGCTGTCGTCAGTCGGTCACATACAATCAGCCATCAACCCTCGACAAAGTTTTTCCCAAAAACTGCGCAGACACCAAAGAAAGTGTTTGACATTCCAGCCGATTAAGCCCCGTCATAGCTCATATCCCACATTAAGGCAAACAACGACACAGGGCCCTTCTCAGAAAGGACTCAGAATTCCACTCACAGGGCACGGCTCATTAGGCGCCTAATCAAGCGCCCAATAACCAAACGAAAATGAACTCCACGCCATTCCTCCCGCAAAAGGGGGCCGAAAAAACCGAAAGCCAAAACCAAAACAGATTAAGGGATCCCCACGCCTCCACGAAATCGGGGATACCCTTCTAATTACAATTGCCATCACTTTGGTCTGCCGTCGCAAGGGTCTTCCCTGACAAATTACCGTTCTTTCTGTGCAGCTTCCGTTACCCGGAGAAGCCATTTAATTAATTTCTTTGATTAACCGTTGCCAGGACAAAGTCCTTAGCACGTGTCCTGATTTAATTCCTCCCCCACCCCATCACCCCAACGCCGCCGCCGACTCGCCTTTGTGAGGCACTATGCTTTGCGCGCATCACTCACTGTCGAGTGCATCGTGCGAGTATTCACGTCCTTCAAATGAACATCCCATCCAATCGTCCTTGCTGTCATTTTCAGCTCAATTGAATGATTTCGATACAGCGGAAGTGCTTGAGCTCACTGTCTCCACGTTCGTTTTGCGAGGAAAACAAGTCGAGTTGAGAAATGGGAAACAACACCCTCCCCCGAGCAACCACCTTCGAGCACAGCATTTTGAGGATACGGTATTTATGAGATACTTTTTGAGATGTTTAACAGGAGGTTTTCGTCGTTCTTTTTCTCGTTTCCAAAAGCTCAAGGACTCTTGTACATCTGTTTCCGCTCACCACCCACCGTTTGCCGAGCTTAAGCACAAACTCATTAAAGTCCCCAACCTTGCCGTTGTCAGTGTCAGCGAGAAGAGGTTTCACTTCACTCTGCCACGAGTGCGTGTGACTGTGCCTGCGCGAGTGTGTGGAGGGAAAAAGTCGAAGGATGGGGAGGATGGCGTGCTTCAGCGCCGTTCAAAGTGAAGTGAAATAATTATTTTCCGTGCGACACAGACATAATTCACTTGGAAAACTCGCCGAAAATCCTACAGTGTTTTGCCCATGCACGGGGGACTGTGCATGTGTATGCGTGCGTGTGATACGTAGGCCTCACTGGCAGCAATTAAGACCAGAGTTGCCTTGTAAGAAGCGGAAAATCTTGTTCGTGTTACGAACAAGTCGTTTTCTTTCCCGCCGAGTGGGGCAGCCGTACTCAATTCTTCACGTTGTTGTGAATCCTTTTAATTGGTTTTATTAAGGAACTCGGAATTGGGGCACGGAAGTGGGTGGATGGAGGTGGCAGTTAACCTTCGCGGAATTTTATGGGTGAACACGTAAAGATTTCTTCCTTTCTCGGTTAGCAGAGAGATATGAGTGCGACTGCACGAAGTTATGGCTAGGAGCTGGGGCTTGACACCCACTCGATGTCTTAGATTATTATTTTGTGTGCCTTGTCTTCATCTGTTTCTACAAAATTCAATGATCGCCTGGTAAACACCTACACTTTGATGTGGAATTGTCGACGTTAGCTGCATGCGTGGAAGGAACTCCGTTCTGGGCATTCAGAAACCCTCGACAGATTTATATCCACGCCTACGATTTCCTGCTGCCGAAGCTTCTCTTCGCGAAGAACTCCTTAACTAGCATTTCCTCCAGGTCGTCCTGGAGGTCCGACCACCAGACTCTGGACTGTCGAAGAAGGCGAAAGCGTGGGGTGGGTGTCCGCACTCAGGATCTAAACATCCAGTAACCACTCCGGTTGCCGAACCATTGTAGCATATTTCAGGCAGAAACTATCGCGTGTAAGGAAGCTTGGGACAATAATGTGCAATAATGAAGGCACGAAGACTTCCCTGCCGCCGAGATGGCTACAAAATTTAGCGTCCATCTCATGTGGTTGCTGGGACACCGTGTTACTCCAGAAGACTGAGAAGAGAAGCTGACGAACTCGCTGAAAAGGGCACACTTCCACTCCGGTTGCCGAACCATTGTAGCATATTTCAGGCAGAAACTATCGCGTGTAAGGAAGCTTGGGACAATAATGTGCAATAATGAAGGCACGAAGACTTCCCTGCCGCCGAGATGGCTACAAAATTTAGCGTCCATCTCATGTGGTTGCTGGGCACCGTATTACTCCAGAAGACTGAGAAGAGATGCTGGCGAACTCGCTGAAAAGGGCACACTTCCAGCGGTCCTTCCGGGTGGAGATAAGACATCTCTCGCTACTGCTTAACATCTGCAGAAGCTTGGAACTCTTCCTGGGTCAGGTTAGGTTAGGTTGGAAGTGGATTAATGCACCTAGCGCTAAGTAGGCTCATTGAGGGTGTTCCGTGGCTGTTCAAATCGTAGACCATTGCCGCGATTAAGTTTTCTTTTACTATTGCGTTGCTAAAGTCGCTTAGACTGTCGTAGAAGTAGGAGCCGCCTGTAGTGGCTTTACTAGCTGAGGCAAGAGCAGGATAGTTGCAATTCTGCTTCCTAACTCAGAATGGCCTTATCCTCGATCCGAAACGATCACACAGCTTGGTTAGACTGAGTAGTCAGAGTATCGGCCTCATCACTGGACAGTGCTCGATTGATGACTCCCGCCTCAAGATTGGGTCGGCTCTACAATAACTGTGCATAAGTTGCAGAGACGAGGAAGAGGAGAAAACTACTGGGAACCTCCTTTGCGCTTGAAGCACCCTTCAATAAACTATCATAAGCAATGTTGGTGGGAGCCATCTTCACCGCTTCGTCAAAAGCATCAACTACTGTGCCACCTTTTGAAACCTTTGCTCTTCTACGCGTTACCCTCACATAAAGTTCTTTTCAGATAAATTGTATTGAGGGTTGTGGAGTCCTGTTGCGCTAAGGTGGAAGAGAGAGAGAGGGTTGTAATGACTTAATTTCTGCCTCTGATAGTAGGAGCTTGCCCAGGTGACTTTGTCGTTTGTGGGCTAGTGCCTCACAGATTTTTGTCTGAAAACCCTGGTTTCCTTGTGTGTTTCCCGCTGATTCTGCAGTGGCCTGTTGGAAGACGGCCACGGAGCTTGTTCTTGCTCACAAACCTCTTTTGGTTATATTGACCCAAGAGTTTCTTGGTCTGCTTCATACCATAAGCCCTGGTCCATGTTTCTGTCCAGTTTCTCCCTTCTAGTTCCCTGAATTCTTCTCTGAATACATGGTCTTCAACAGCGCAGCGCATTTGAAAGGTTTCGATGGTCCTTTCCTACCGAGGGAGTCAGCAGTTTCATTGCCTTATATCTCTGTATGGCCAGGTATCCAGCAGAGTCTTGCTCTGTTTCTCCTGCACAACTCGTTAGGCTTCTGCAGGCATTCCCAAACAAGCTTGGATTTGATTATGTAGGAGTCTAGTGCCAAGATAGAGGCACAACTGCCCGAAATTATTGCTAAGTCGCAGTTGGTATATAGTGAAAGCTCCTTCTACGGACAACTCTATTAGGCGGACAATCTTCTTGAGCGGCCAAATTCTCACGGCCGCTGATCTTGAATTGAGGTTGCATACATTTTGTATTCCCTTTAGCGGACACTCCCTAACCCGGACGCGGACAGGGATATCAGCTGCAAGTTGGTTAATTTTTTTTCTCTTACTCGGACAAAATTTGTTTCAGCAAAGCTTTCCAGGAGCTTTTATTGCGTGGCATGCTAACGATAAAGACAAAAGAACAGACTTTCAACGAAGACAACAGAACATGTGTGTGTGGTGCACGTGCCATCAAATCATTGCGTGCTGCGAATAAAAATTGAAAGTCAGTACTTTGGAAGGAACACTCCATCTTACTTATTTCGTTAAATTTAACGAAACCCCACCGCAGTCACATATCTTGACAGCTGAGTGTCATCTCCATTTTGGTGTGAATAATGATCGAAAGTTGAGTTTCCCGGTTTGTTGATTATCAGTGAAGTGGCAGGCAGAAATGAAGCACGAGGTATGCAACTTTCCAGGGGGAAACCCTTAGTCCATGACAGTTCTCACTGTCTACCGCGCAGAATTCTGCTTGAAAGACGCTAGTGCGTGGTAACGCAGCCGACCCAAGTTGGTTTAAGTGTGACTGCTGCTGCCAAAAAAGGCCCCGACTTATCACACGAGCCTCGTATATAACCCACTCATCAAAAAATAAGCACCAAAGTTGTGACACAATGCGATAGAGGACGCCAGAGTCGTTGCCAAGTCCAAGACGTTCGGCTAGAAATCACCATTCTCCAGCAATCAGTCGTGTCAAAAACTCAAAACTCATAAGTTTGTCGTCGGCACGCACAAGCATGTCATGTCATTTCTCTCTCTCTCTCTCTCATTCTCTCTCTCTCTCAATTAAAATGTTTCCCATGCAGTAGCAACCAGAAAACTACAACCCATGGGATTGCATCAAATCTCTCTAAGGGCCTCCCCACTCGAACACAGTTCCGTTCCATCAATCAATTATTGATTCTCACTCGGAGGCAATTTCCCATCCACTGATGCCGCCTCCGCAGCTCCCCCGAAAGCATCAGTTGAAACAAGAACAAGCAAAAAAAACCTCACAGAACCCCTCAAAAAAGTCGAATCCTCTTAGGGAAGCCAAACTTTTGATCTTCGTAATTAATTCCCCATTAGGCGAGGTTCGCCTGGTTGCTCGGTGATTCCCATGCCGTCGTCAAAAGAAAGAAATACAAAAATCGATGCCAAAGGAATGCAGCCCCGAGGTGAGTGCGGGTGGCCTACACCAGAGTTATTCGGCATAGCCGCTGTAGCAGCTTCTACTTCATTCATCATCTGCGCAGCAGACACACTGCTGCCAAGGAGTGGTTTGCTTTCCCATTAGTTGCACACTACCATCGGCATCGCCATCGCCGTTGCCATCACTGCCCTCGGATGTGGCTGGAGCAGGGGTGACGGTTCTGTCGATATCTTCTTGTGGTTCTTATCGAAAATGGGTCGATTCTTGGCAAATTATAAACAAATCTAGCCCACGGCAAAGTGCTTCACCCCTGGGATCGACTCGGTTCATTTTCTTCATCGTTTCGTGCTCACTTTAGGACCTCGATCCTGTCACATCTCTAACGACGCCGCCCACAATTTCCGCCCATCTGCCATCACCACCATTCCAACGCGACCAACCACCACCACCTCGGGGATAATGTCGAAAGCAGAAATCATAAAAATTGATGGCTGCAATAATCAGCAGGATATCAGGATATCTCAGTTACTATGTTGAGTTTGATGATGGCAGCATTGGTCGGTGGGGTGGGGTGGAGGACGCACGGTGGCTGCTCGAAATCTGCTTCGATTAAGGGGTTGCTTAGCAGGGAATCTCAGAACGTGCGACTGTAATTCAAACACTGACGCACACCGAACCCGGATACGCATCCAAACATCACATCCGTCGGCAGGGTGGTTGGACGGAAGAGGGCCGTTCACAGAGTGCCAAGATAAATTATAGTAAAAGTCACTTCGTTTTTGAGGATACCCCCACCCAGCGAAGTGCGTGCTGGGGGTGGAGGCATGGATACCCCTTCACTTCGGCGGCCTCACGTAGGTCCGGGTCGGCTTATTGCGAAAAGGGTTTCCGGTTATGGATTCGATAAGTCTGTGGAATTATTTAATATAATTCTGCAAAGTGTCAGGAATATTACTTGTGGCCCGGTAGAGCCTCGTCCAGGTCCGCTCCGGTTGCTGAATGTCGAAAGAAAAGGGTCAAATGTTGAGGCATCATCCGGGTCGGAGTGTATTAGTTTCGAGCCCAGGCGGACTGGGAACGGATGGAGACGATGGGGACGATGAAATTTACTCACATTGTGCTGTCGGGTTGGCTGCTAAGCTGGATATGGACATGAAGCTGACTTTAAATTAAGCCCAATGGGCCTACGGCACTGACGTGCTATATGGCATCCACTTATGCTCGGCAAGTCAATGATGAGTCATTGCAAGGGTTTGATTTTTGACCGACACACCAGAGTTCGTGTTTGGCAGGCAGGCCGAGGGAGCGTCTGATGGGTACGATTATAGTTTAGGCAGCTGGGGAGTGGGGAAATGTGGGGGGAGTGGATGGATGTGTTGTCTGTGGTGGCAATGTAGTTTCTGCTGCGACTCCCTCAGTGCTACCGTAGGCATGTTCAAGTAATGACAGGTTCCTCAGAGAGAGCCGGCGTTTAGATCGGATTACAACATATCGGGGGTCACTTTGCGCTCGAACATGGGGTCTGTGGAGAACACCAATTAACCTTAAGATTCTTGTTCGAATTGACTTCATTTTTCCGTCCTTCCGATTCCGGATTCTGAAGTCAGGGAGGCACTTAATTAGTGTTGGCCTTGGTTTAGTTTAATTGTGTTGGTCACTCATTCGACCTTGGACGCTTCAGCGTTGCTGAACTTGATCAGCATCACCTCTACTGACTCACAGACAGGGAGGCATTTCTGTTCATGCCAGCAACAAATCATTAGGTTACGGCGACGAGATGGAACTGTGGAATGCACAACACGTTACACTACACCATCGTTAAGTGGGATTGGTTGGTCTGGACCACTCGAAAGTTCCAAAATTAAACGTGTCCCTATGATTTGTAGCTGAACCATCATAGGTGGGCAGTCTACAGGGGCTGTGGAATGCCCTGGCTTAGAACATTATGCTGACAGAATTAATGTGCTATAAACTGATGAGGAACCAACTGGAGCTTAGCGAATGAAGCGATGCGGGTTCTCGAGGTCGATTTTGTTTAGGTCGTTGAGAAGAAGGCTCTTGCAGATCTTTGTCCAAGTGATGTCACAATCAGGACAAAAGAAGTATGACATTCCCTTTATTCTCCTCATACTGAAGTGTTTAAAGAAATAATTCGTCAAGTCGCCCAGAATGTGGTAACTTCCTTGCTGGTTGGCAATTTCTTGAACCAACTTGGGCTTAATTTGAGCCCGGTCATATTGAACTTTGAGTGCGACATGTCCAGGGGAATCCCTATGGATTCATGCACAGTGGAAAGGGCGAGAGTTGAAGATTCGAAATTATGGTTTTTACACAGAGTGTTGAGCCTTCCACATCCACCACCATCTTCCACATTCTCGAACGCCAGACAATGGAACAAGCTCGTGGCGTAGAGAATGACATATTTACGTGTTCTTGAGTTAATTGAATTTTGAATGAGTTCTACTACCACCACTATTGGAGCAGTATCCTCCGGACTTATTTCAAATGAAGCCGTGGCGTTGTGGGTATGTGCGTCGACCCTTACGCTGCCTGTGTTCGATTCCCGGCCGATTCGAGTCTCTGGCAATGCTCTGACAGAACTCTTTGTACAACTGTCTAGAAAAAGCTTCCCAAACTTGGCCGTTCGGAGTCGGCATGAGAACTGTAGATCCCTTCCACTCGTGAGAGAGCAATAGCACGCACAACACGGGTGGATGCTGAGAAGCTAGGCCCTAGACCTCTACGGGTTGCAGCGCCACCCATATTATTCTTATATTATCCAGTTTAGCAATATCAGGTTATTGACCAAGTTCACCGAGCTCTGGTTGTAGGACCTCGAATCAACTTCAGCAGGAAATTGTCCACTCGAGTATCAGGTTCGCCCTGTTGTTAAGACCTCATTGGAATATAACTTTCTGTACTGGGAGTACTCTGGAATTCGATAAAGGCGAAGACAGGCCCTAAGACAAATCTCAAAAAACCGAATCTTTTCTTGCACCCACGTTGAACCACACGGGACAGCCATAGGTGAGCACCGGATGATGGCCATGTAGCAGATTGCCTACCATCGAGTTGACTCCGAATCTTTTTTTGCACCCACGTTGAACCACACGGGACATCCATAGGTGAGCATTGGCCGGATGATGGCCATGTAGCAGATTGCCTACCATCGAGTTGACTGCTGTAAAATAGTCTCTTTGAAAGTTCAAAGGCGCCTCGTGCCCTGGCCAGAGCAGCATCTACATGTTTGTAAGAATATAGATACTGGCCTAGCCAGATCCCCAGGTATGCGACTAGAGTCCTTTGCGCCAGTGGTTGCCCGTGTCGTGCAACAATTGAGAACTTTCGCCAATTCTTTTTCGTATCCGCCGAGGCTTTATACAACGGCGTCCTGAACAGTATGGTTTCCGACTTCTGGAAGTTGAAGTTCATCGCAATGAAAGAAGTCATCCCCGGCGAGTCCTCGATATTTTTGCCTGATCTGTACACGATCAAGTCGTCGGCGTACGCAATTACCTGAGGAAGAGAACTTATCAGATCGCTCAAGTAAATGGTGAACCGGATCGGCAAATTGGAGACCATTTTTGACTTCAAAAATACCTGTGGAGGTCACGTTGCCATTCTTGACGACGAACCGTAGGTACAGCAGTGGTTTGCTAATGCCCAGCCGATTGAGCTTGTAAAACAGACCCTCAAACTTTACGGTGTCAAATGCCTTCTCCAGGTCAATCAGGCAGGCACCCGTTAATTGTTTCTGGCTCTTGTGGCATTGGATATCCGACACCAGTTTCGACGCGGCATGAATAGTGTCATGCCCCGAATTGGTTATCCGGAATTCGATTTTTTCCAGTTGATCAGAGCTCTATTTATCACCTTCTCGAATACCTTGCTGATGTTCGGCAGCAGACTAGTTGACTGGAGGATGCAGGGATTCCAATCTTTACCTCCCTTGGATATCGGTTGCAAAATCGCAGTTTTCCAATGCTCCGGATAATGCACTTTATTCAGAGCATTGTTAAACAGGATCGTGTACATAATAACCACTTCCAGGGGGAGATGTCTAAACACAATGTTCGAGATCCCAGACATTTTCTTCTTTGTGCTACACTCGCATTGACTCAGAGCTTAAGGCCAACCCGGTAGACACGCAATTCCTCTGTGACTCATGTTTGTTTAACTGACCGCCACCCTGGCCTTTAATAGACCCTGCCCCAGTCTCCCAGTTCTGGCACTCACTTCGATTCAAACCTGTAAAATTCCAGGGCAGGTTACTTTCATGAATAAATCTACTCTTTAGTATGTCGTCCAAAAGTCAGAAGGACTCAATGCAATCTCCTCATTACTTCGTCGGCGAAAGACTCAACGCATACACATCTATTCCCCACATGACCCTGACTGAATGTCATAAAAGCACGAACATCCCACACCGACAAGACCATCCACACCTCGCCCAACAAGGCACTCAGACCGAAGCCAGGGGGTATTGGGGGTGTCCTTGGCCACGTATGGGCTGTAAAAATCTTTAAAATCCGCAAATAAAACCGTTCTCGGTTTTACGATCTTCAAACTTTCGAATCTTCGCTCCGAAGGCTAATATCTCACTCACATCAGCCCGCCCCCACATCGTCCCGTCGCTGGAATCGATTCCCTTCGTCATCCGTAAAACTAAAATCAATAAACTGCAGACTGGAAGCGATCAAGGCCCAGGCAGGCCGGCCCCCAGGCTCCCATCACAATTCGGGGGGAAACTTGGTGAAATGTTTATCGAATGCTGGCGTTCGATTTCGCCAGGACATGAAGCGAATTGTTGCGAGCACGGACCGACGAACTGCTGCTTTGCATGGCTGCCTGCGTTCATCCAAGCTCGCACTTACCGTGAGACCCCCTCTAGCCCGCTGGGCGGACATAAATTCCAACACTAAAGGATAATTTCCGAAATCACCGAGGAAAAGGATCCCCAACTAAGTGCCCGGCAGAGACGGAGATAGACGAATAGTTAACTGTCCCGATGACATTGAGTCGATAACAGAGAGAGGCGACGACCGACGACAAGGACACGGACAAGGAAGAGCCATAAGAACCAGAAAAAGAGAAAAACACTCAGCGTCCTGTGCGAAATGAGCTTCACGAGTTTGGGCAACTAGATTAACGCAGAGCGATAAGAATTGCTAGCCTTCACTCCCGGCCCTTCGACGCACCGCAAACAAATTACACGGCCACCAGTACGCACACACCCACCCACAGAAGGCTAATTGTCCGAGGACGAGGGGCGGGAGAAAGTCGCCGCTGCAGAGAAAGCCATTGTCCTGCAGCGCTCACGACCAGGAGTTCGCACGCTAAATTCTACTCGGCCATGAGCGAGCGAACATCCGCCGACAGCCGGGAGTAGCGAGTAGTCCTTCGATGGACGATTGCCCGAATACATAAAGAAAATGTTATTGCCGTTCGTCCCTTTTGCGCTCGTGGTGCGCCGTGCCGTCTTTTGTGTGCTGTGCTTGGAGGTGGCCGCATTGTAATCTTCATTACGTTCTCTCAAGGCTCAAGGACGAGGGCGAAATTATTTATTCGCCTCTGACCCAATTCCCTAGAATCCCCCAGGTTACACACAGACCCCGGACCGAGGATTACAGTGCCAGTGATACGCTGTGCTGGTGTTGCGTGAGTCCTGCGCGGCGAAGGACGCTTCCAGGAGAATGACTGGCCGCCATAAAACTGAACTCACACCACCACTGAGCCTCGCACACACGAACGCACCTCGTGGGGATCACTGTGTGACGGAGGTGATACGTCTCCCCGGGCTTCACACTTTTGTTTGGCACATTAAAGTTTCGCCGCTCCGCTCTGCCCCGGTGGCGAATAAGGAAACGACGAGGAAGGACAACAATTTACTCGTCCTGTGAAGCGCAAATTTTTGGCAATAAACGATTCAATTATGCAATCCGAGTCCCGACGATAGTTTGTGGATGTGACGGGACCGCACGGCCGGGCGTCTATCACACAAACATGTGGCTGCCCGCCTGCCGGGCAGGGGAAATGAATCTCGTTAAGCAGAAGGAAAGGAGGAAAATTCTTGCATCATTGTGACAAGTGCGCACTTAGGAGGGAGCGCTATTTTGTATATGGGTCGGCACAGGAGCTCCGTGGGCGGGGAGAGAGACACAGAGTGGGAGAGGTCCTTCAATTATTTTCAAACGACTTTGAAGGATGTTCAAAGAGACTTGGCCCTTAAGAGGTTGTTAGCTGATGACGAACATTTGGGTTGATGGTGACGCCGCCATTGCGCGGTCCTGCGACTGATGTGCGGCAGCGGGGCGTGTTTGGATGTTTTCTGCAAATTGGATGCTTCCAGGCCCCTAATGATGCTTGAGCGGATGCGATGTAATGATTTTAATTGTGTCCTCTACGGAGGACATCTGAGGGGAAATCATTTAAGAATAGGGGAGATGGGCGATTTAACGAATTCTCAGGGAATGATTCCGTGAGTGGGATGGTTTCGTAAGTGCTTACTCTCCAGGAGAACACCAGTGAATGACGTAAATGACTCGGATTTACTGGCGAGAGATCTCGTGCGGAACGTAGGTGGCAACTATTAATGGGGGCATTGAGTGTTATGGTGCACGTGGTGGGCGTAGTTTTACGTGCGCGAAAGTTGAAGGTCTGCAAATGGAATCCGGAAGTTGCCAGAAAGCGAGGGCGGCCAACTAATAGGTGTCGATGTACGTAGGCTGGGTCCAGATCCTTCGAGTCAAGATTAGAAGAAACCGAAACTCTTGACTCACGGCCTCGTTTGGTTTGAACAGAGGTGGGACAGTGTTTCTCAAGACATTTGAAATGCAACAGCACAGTACACAGGCAATAGGGGGCAAGGCTTATGGAGTACACATAGACCTCCCTGTCAAGGCTTTGAAATGGCATTCATGTTTGTGGAGGTCAGCGGCTTGTGGTGAGAAAAGAACTGCGTGGCTTAAAACACCCGAAGTTCAAGACGCCGGAGTTCAAGGAGCCATCAGTGAGGAGTCTGAGAACTACAGAGACTGGATTCTCTTAGGGGACTCTGCCGCAAGTGACCAGTACACTGAGGCGCGAAGAACTTGCAAAGTGGCTGTGTTAGCAGCTAAAGAGCAGTCGTGGAAGGAGGTGGAAAGTGCCCATAGATCTACGCAAACAGTGTTCTTGCAAAACCATTCGCTGACTCAGGAGTCGATCGAAGGAGTCAACTCCAAAGGTGGTGTGTTGCTTGCCAATGAGATTGACAACTCGAGCAGCGAGCACTCGGAGCTGCTCAATCCCGAGAAGGGCACGATGGTGGCAGCCCCGTAGTCTTGAGTGGGGCGGAGAGTAGTCCATCGGTGGAGGATGTCAATCAATGTCCGCCGGATGAAATCTGACCAGAAACGCTTAAGGCAAATGGGTAAAGAGGAGGTTTTGTGGCTAACGCGTGCCATTAAGTTGGCCTAGGAACGCGGGGAGACACCTGGCGATGGGCAAACTGGGGTGCTTGTTCCTCTTTTCAAGAACGGGGACAAAAGAGATTGTTCCGCCTACAGAATCAAATCTCCGCGATGCGATGCCATCAGGTAGGCGACCGTTTGGCAAAGCCAGGAAGAGGCGGTTACGCTTGGGCAGAACTCCTGATGAGTTACAGTCGATGGTGGAGGATCGAGTTGCCTGGAGATCTGTCGTGCGGCGTCTAACCTCCCCGCGACACCTTTAGTGCATCATGAGGGTTAGAAAATGATGATGATGATGATGCACTATGGTGAATTATGCATTACTCTTATATCTTGACAAAATATGAATAAAAAGTTTCGGGCAATCTTCCTCATTTAGTTTGTGCTTGGAAAATGGAAAAAAAAGATGGCATTGAAAAGTATCACGACTAGCCATCAAAGTCAATGATTAAAAAGTGGCCAGACCAGCCCAAGTGACGCCGACAGTTCGGTGTGCGGGGATGCTGCGTCGGAATCCGAAGTGTCGTTACAATGGACGAAACATGGATCAGGATTCATTGCAACTCAACAGAGACCAAAACAGAGGATGTCTCCTTGTGCACGTGTCGGCCTACGAGGTCAGGGCCATTATTTTATTTAAGGATGTCATTTATATCGATTATCTGGAAAAGGCTAGACGATCACCAACGCATTTTTGTGCAGATTCGATATTGATTTGAAATGAAACCGGAATTTGATGAATGAAAGGTAGTTTTCCATTAAGACAATGCACGTGTTTAGTTACCGTGGCGAATACCCATGAATTTGGCTACGAACCGCCACCCGCATCCAGCGTACTATTCGAACAGCTGAAAGTCTTCCGCTCCGACATAATGAGGTGAACTATGGCATTTATTTGGAAAAAAACGAGTTCGTTATTTGAGCGTTATTTCGAAGCTTTATGATCCACGAAAAGGAGGAGGAGCTTAAGAAGACAGCTTGCGTTCAGAAGGAAAATTCATTTAACTGCAAGTGCATGTGGATTTAAATATATTGCCTTTGAAACATTAGAAAATAGTTGAAACGAAGTGGATTTAATGTGATGTTGATGTCAAATTCAAATTTTCAGTCACAATTAATAAAAATGTAAAGACGATAAAATATAAATTCCGAAAATACACATTCCATTTTTTAAGTGTTATAAAGTACAAAATTGTATAAACTACACAATTCTCGTATTGTCCTTTAAACATCAAATAATGATGTTACAACAGAGGACATTAATTGAAGGATTTTAGTTTATTTTAGACATAAGTACAGAAAAGCAATGTCAGCACCAATATTTGTAGATTTGTTATATATGAACTTCTATTTGATTTAATAGCAAACTTCTTGTTCCATGCTATAATTTCCACTCACACTGCAACAAACGTAAATATACTTGACGAACACGACGCACGGAATGTTTCCAGATCGTGGCCAGTAGTAATGTACATAGAATTAAATTCAAACAAGCTCCCAAAACAGTCATTTAAATTTGACAGATAGATTTCAGACGCAACGTATCTCATTTGTCATCTCTTTACAATCCAGTAAAGACGTGTACCTGTACTAGGTGATTGTTGGTGGAAATGGAAATGGAATGAAAGATAGAAAATGATTACGACCCCAGTAACATATTGCAGCCATCACTTGGATATTGACTGGAATTAGACCGCACCTTTTGTCGCCTTCCAAATCATCTCTTACGAGACTTATCAATCTGCGCACGTTGGCTTTTGAAAAGCGGTAGTTCCTCCGTGAAGTTGATGCGATCTCTGTACATTTTTGTTCGTCTGATGATTTCATGCGATTTAGGAAATCGATACAATTTGAGGACATTTGTAAATTTCGTTGATTTCAGTTGGCACAAAACAGAAATGAAGTATGATAGAGATGCCCAACCTCTACGTCTCCTGCCCATTAAATTTTTTGACAACCATTTTTATATCGTCTTCCAAAGCCAAATTGACCAATCACAGGACGGCATTTACGTTATTTCGTGAATAGACGTCAAAAATTCATGATTAACTGTCAGAAAGTCTATGAAATTCGTCGATGGACTAGGGGTCTATGAACTGTGAAGTTGGGTATCTCTATCATACTTCATTTCTCGCACAAACACAGCAAATTTCAGCCGTCAATTTTGACAACCAACGCCCTGAGATAAATAATTACCCGCTTTTACACCCCGAATAAATGTATCCGCTCGTTATCACATGTCAGTGAAAGCTAACACACGTTTATTAATAGGAATTACGAGTTCACACGTGTTTTAGTGCTTTAGTTGCACCACGCAACAATGACGCCAAAGACGAAAAATTCGAATTGCAATTGCCGACGGTAATCACTTCGCTGGAACCGTCACGTGAAACAAAACGAAGACAAGAATGCACTCAAAAAAAAAAGCTATATTCTTTGCCGTAGTTATCTCCCACTCACCAGAGGCGATGTTGTTCTACTTCGCTCCTCCCACTGAGCTTGTGTAGGAGAATGTCCTTGTATTAAGTCCAAATCATCTGCATCAGAGGTGAAGACGGTGGATCTCGCAGAGCGGGGACAACCCACAGGATTTTGGGTCAGTGAGATCGCAATTTGAATGCCAAGACACTGTGGGTTTTCTTTCGGGGAAATAAAGTGCCAAATGATTCATTCCTCATCAGGCCAGCAGTGGAGACAGAGGTCGATGCTTTATCCATTCGGAATTCTGATTGTCCTTGGTTTCATCGCAATGATAGTCGAATGTTCACAGTGGAGCAATGGTGTGAGAAGCAAAAGCCACATCTTGACGGATGACGTCTTGTTGGATGACACGTTCGTAGATAAGTATGACGGTTAGGACTGTTTCTACCTTTTCCCCTTACACGTGCTGCTGCAGACTGCGAAAGAGCTGAGTTTCAACGAGGGGGTGTGGTGGATTAGCACTGTCTGAAGGGCCATCTCACTGAAACTTGGCATATCGCCCCACTCCTTACTCGCGAAGCTAGGCACGAGGCACCAGCTTATCCCATACTCCCATGTGACTCGGTGTCGTTTCATGGGTAAAGAGTGGTTGGAGAGGCTGAAGAGGCACACATGAGTTATTTTCAGCATTCCATCCGAGCTTGAACGGCCTTCCAGCTTAAAGCCGAATGCAACCATAGAGACACACAAATCGCGCGTCCTGAAGTAGACACTAAATTCCACCTGACCAAGCACAAAGACGGCACACATCCATCGCTCTGACATGTAGGTCCTCATCTCTGCAATCGGTTCATGTTTGCTCGCTCTTGAGCAAATAACAAATGCAATCCTGCTGAAAGGACAATATTTGAGCATTTTAATATTTATTTGAAGCAGAAGCGGAAGCACTGCAGAAAAATACCCGACCCCTCAAATGCAAATACATATAACAGTGTGCAACAAGGACTCGGGGAATAAATGCGAAGCCCAAATGAAAATGTCTCGCAATCTCTGCGATATACTCGGTCTAACCCATTTAAGCGTCATCACTTTAACACACAGCAGCCGGTTGAGATGGGGGAACCGTCCAGCACAGCACAACGCAAGCGAGACGAAGGAACGCGGGTGCGTCTGTGCGCGTCTGTGTGTATCCCCGTTGCAAGGATGAGAATCATTTCAATTACCATTTTATCAACACAAACCCACCCACCGTGAAGGGCGGGAAGCCAAACCAGAGACAAAAAAAAGTATAACATCTCCAAGAGGGGGTGGGCTTGCTGAAGATAAAACCGACGCACTAAATCCAATGACTGGCCAAATTCATTGTGTAACACTTTCAAATTGCTCCGACAGGACATTCCCTGCCACAGGGATAGGCGAGGGTGTGGGTGTAGCCAGCCCCCTTGTGACAACCCAAACGAATGCAATAGTCCTGCAAACAAAGCGGACAACTAGAATCCTCCTCCGATACTCAGCTCTGAATAATAGCATAAAGGGATCCATTCGAACGTATACTCCTCGGTCTCGGTGTGGATCATCATCGTTGCGTTGATTTTGTGGACCTTTTGTGCAAAAAGGACTCGAAAAGCGACTCCGCTCTTGTGTATATGTGCTCACTTCATGGCCATTGACATGGCCAAGCCAGAAAGGGGTTGAATAATCGGCAAAGAGCTTTTTTGGACTTTCGAACATTTGCGGAACCATGGGATTGGTGCAGAGACAAAGGTGGCCACTGCAATGGATTTTCATGCAAATGACTTGGCAAACCCCTTGCACAAGGACTACCTCTCAGGCCGGGAGGCTGGGAAGGGCTATTTCTCAGCGAGCCCACATTGACTTGGCACGGCTTAAGGCTGAGCCATATGGGCAGGGTGTTGTGTACAGATGGGTGGTAATGAAGTCGGCAGCTTCGCTTTTGCAAGTTGGCGTTTGAATCGTTTGTGAGAGGCTTAAGGTGTCGTTTTAATAGAGTCAGCTGCTGTTGTTCTCGGAATTGCATTGCAATCCAGCTGACCCTGCGGGTGGACGATAAACTCTGACGAATGCGGTCAAAACGGGTAGACGAAGGTGACATTTTTTTCTTCAATTGTCTTGGAGCCGTGAATGAGAAGGACGTCGAGGAAATGCCGTTGTCTGGGGAAACGGTGAGCGACGTGGTGTATTCCACTTGTGGGCCTGTGGATTGGCTATTTCCGTCGCGGTAGGGACAAGGAGTTGTCAATGTTTTGACAGGATGAAACGTACACTATGGATTCTATGGGCTGGGGCCTTTTTTGTGCGGGAATCATTCTCATCATCTGACTGAGGAGTGAGGAGTAGTGCGTGTCAGAGCTCAGAAAAACGAAAACTTGAACATACCTCCATTGCCCCTTAACATTTTTGGCAGCTAGTGGTATAGTATTTCTCGTGACAAATTTTCGATTACTGGTCCTCATACGTTAGAATGGGCCTGACTATTGCGATGTAGACCAAATGGTCATGTTTGGCTTGAGACACTACTTTATCCTTGTCAGAGGATACTAAACGCCGGACTAGAGCAATTTATTTATTTACTTATCTATTGAATAGTAGCCAAAGCCCCAAGGGGCCCTAGGCTAACCAGAGCCATAAGACCCAACGACTGGTCCACTGTACTGCTAGGCAGCAACCCACAATCAGACTTCTCCCACTGATTGACCACTCCAGTGCTCGTGCCGTGAATTTTATCCAAACGGCAAATGGTGACTGGATTGAAAACTCGAAAAGCGAACAGGGGACCTCTCTAATGACGGACAGGCACATAACCAACGGAGCCATCCAGTCTTCAAGAGCCACTACTTACTAAACTGGCGTATACGCCAGCATCCAGAGCAGGAAAAAACCTTGGAAAAATGTCTGAATATTTGAACGGAAGTCTGCAAGCAGTGTTACCGCAATATTCGATTAGTCACGACGACAGAGTCCGCGTAGCCACCTGTAGTCTTGAAAACCGCCTAAGTGATGATCAGGCGAAACGCTGTTTCTAATTCGGCTTCGGAATAAAATGAGCTTGCTCGAGGAATTAATTTAAATTTAATGTGAACATTGTTTAAATTAAAAAAGTGATCAATTCAAAATAACCAAGCTCTCGCTATCCAGAGTTGACTTTAGTCCACTACTCGGCATCGCAACTAAACGTAGTCTCATCGTTGGTATCGTTGGCATCGAAAAACATTGCGACGTTGGCGACTTTGCCTGGCAGTTACGAGAATATACTCCTGCTCTGCATCACTGGCGAGTACGAGAAAGAACATGTTCCTCTTTATATTTTTCTTCGACTTGTTCAAGGACTTCCAGGTCAATCTAATCAGCTTCTCGGTCGCTTCAAAATCACTCTGATCACACCGGATAGTTACAGTTAAGCCACCTAACCATATCTAGTTCGTTTTCAGAGAGTTTTTGGTGACAATTTGAGGTGCGACGCTATGGCAGCCTATCCTAACCTTGGCTTGGCTCGTTCCCTTTCGGGTACGCCTTAGAAATGTTAGTCAGCCCTCCGAAAGTATATGTTTCAAAACAAGAACCAACCCCAAGCGCTTATCTTGAAGAATATAAAAACTAAACTGTATCGAAGACGATTCATTTGCAGTCACCCCCACCCAACCGCACCATAATGCCCTCCAACTAATCGCTTGTATTTATTTTTTATTTCCAGACCGAGATTTGACCCTACAGCCAGTGGGTGTAAGATGATTTAGCAGCAGAGAGCCGCAGCCAGATCCTCAAGCACTCACGTCTTCCGATTTCGAGTATCGTCACAGTAGCGCCATCTATGTCCATGTAAGTCAGACACCACGCACTACCTCCCAGTTGTAAATATTTGCTTAACATTGCATCCAACCCCAACAGTCCCCCACCACACACAGATGAACCTCGTGACTTACCTCTCATTCCTCTTTCTCTCTTTCATGCATCGGATCCATTTGACATATTGGCTACCAAAATACAAAAAAAATGAAAAAAAATAAAAATCAAACACATAACTGATGATCGGTGGTGCGATGGCGGTACGGTTTGATCTCGGCATCCAACCATACCGTGGCAAACCTCAAAATTTTAATTCATCCCCATCACTTGCAATTCAATGCCATCCCCTTAACCCGACCACATCCAACGCTCAAAAATTGCGCTTTTTTGCCTGCGGAACGCTTTAATCGCTCGGTGGGTGGGGCTGGGGGTCGCTCGCTTGGTGTGCTCTGCGCAGTGAACTGCCCAAAGATGATAAACAACAATTTGGGATACGAGAAGAACAGCAACGATAATCATCACATTAATCGTTTCAATGTCAGCAACATGGGGGTTGGTGGCGGCGGCGGCGGCGGCCTCGGCGGTGGTAACGTCGGCGTCGGCGGATGTGTGGGACGCAGCATGAGGGTTGACTTGAATTCAATTACGGACAATGCCACGACGACAACAGCGGCGACAATGGCGACGGCATCCCCCGGCGCTCGGAGGCGGCCTGTGCATCTCTTCACACAGGCAGAGAACTTGAAGTGAGTAAACAGCAACAACAGCAATCCCGCCGCGTGTGTGTGTGAGTGCAGTTGTGAGCATCGTACGCGACTTTCCTCCGACGATGGAGCCCCCCAATGACAGCAAAATAAAATGTCCCTTCCGTGTGGGACGTGGGGTGTGGGCTACGGTGCGGGAGTGAGTGTCTGTTTGTGTGCATGGATAAGTCCTTTTGGGTTTCTTTGATTTTATTTGCGCTCGGATTGGATGTGAAAAGGTTTGCTGATCCTTTTAATGTGATTAAATATTGATTTTGCATGTTTCGTGAATAAGTGTTCGTGTGTCGGCCCTCGGGAGGGGGTGTTTGTTGTCAATCACTCCTTGTGTTGACAGCGAAGGGTTGTGTGAAGCTATTTTTCTAACGATTTCTTATTTTTCTCTTCTTCTTCCTCCTCCTCTGTGCAGCTGCAATGATAACGAGAAAGTTGCACAGACTCCAAGCTCCGACGAGGACAACTCACCAACGGAGCTGAACAATTGCAAGCGGCTGGGCGATAAGCCACCATTGGTGAGTACATACACACTTTTTAGCTATTTGAATAGGATTTATGTGAGTTTTTAAATTGAGTTACGGCGCTTGTCCCTTGAGGAATAGAGGCGGCCAAAGTCAAAGTTCAGGGTTCCAGCAGCTGTCAGTATTTTCTTTGAATTCCTGCGGGAGTAGGAGTGGGCTGCGTTGGTACTCAGTGGGTGCTCAGTTTCCAATTTGAATGAGAAATAGAAACACCACAGAGGTGCAAACTCTCAGTCAGAGTACAACGATGATGTGTAATGCAGGGCTCATTCTTCTCTCATTCAATCAAGTAAATTACTCCCTAGGAAGGATTGACGTGTTGGTATAAGTGACCGACATATAAATCCATATCCACACGCTGGTTGAAGTGAGCGAAATCCAATTACCTACTCACTGAGCTCAGTTCGACGCGAGATGGTGTTCTAAATGAAGGCAGCATTTACGAATAACCTCCTCGGTTTCAATCACTTTGAGGAGACCCACGATGCAACGGATCAAATCAATTGAACCACGATTTGAGCAGATTCTCATTTACACAATGAATGACTATTGATTTGTTAAAAAGCGTCAAACGTGGAAACAATTCAAAATGGAAGCGAATTCAAGGCAAGCTCTTCCCAAACGCAACCCACAAGTGTATTACGGCCCAAGCATAAGTTTAATCAAGCAAATATACAGTAATGGTACATTGTGACAATTATAAACACTTCGTTCAGTTTCGTTAAGTTTTGTAAGTTTCGTTAAGTTTCGTTAAGTTGCATTAACTTTAATCTACTTACATGGCCATGAAATTAGTCGGTCTACATCGACGCAAATCGTAGTTGTAGTGCAATTATGGGCTTAACCTTAGAAATCAATTATGGTTGAGCCTTTACACAATGGTTCAAGAATGTTTTAGAAAAGCGATTTAGGTGAACGGTGGGTCCGCGCAGCACTGTCGCCCTGTTGGACCCATTGTGATACAGCTAACGAGTTACTCCACCGTTGATTGAACTGCAGTTGATTGATCTTCTTTCGTTTGGAAATTAGGGGTTTTTCGCTAATGTCCTGGAAACAAACAACCGCCAGGTTGTTCGACTGTGGTACGGGACTTTGTGAATATTTCCAAACAATTCCTACTTTCGTGTAGGAGTAATTATAGTCGACCATGCTTGCCGACAATTGCTTGGCTGCGAAAACCTTACCCTCCATGATCAAAGGGCTCCTTACCACTAGTTGTCCCTAGTGACTGGCAGTTGTTTAGCAGTTCAAAATGAACTCCATGTTAAGTAGTTGTTGTGGCTTCGTTGTGGTTGATCCTTTTGACTACGCCACCACTCCACTCAAACCAAAGAAGTCTACATTTGTCCATCGTTAGGTTACCGAGTGATAAAAGGGGCGCGGTACAGTCCCTACGTTCGAACTCTTAATGCCCCCCGATCCATTACCAAGGTCGGAGTACACGACACGTTTTTGGGTATCTACAAAGCGTCACATTTCTACCCCGCCCTCAGCAACCCAATCGACTTTACACTCATTAACCACTGGAAATGAGCTTTTTAAACAAATTAAAACTCTTTTGCGTTTTCCCCCTCGCACCGCACCACCCGCCCATGAGGAACTTGGGCGAAAATTAAATTTGAGAGGATCACCCCACCGCGCACACCACACTGCCAGCGTACGAGTATATCCCGACACTTGGCAGACCCCTCATCGCCGCCCCATACAAGCTGTCATCCATCATTTCCCGTGAAAAATGTCATGTGCGCGTATCGTTTGTCAATATTTTCCGCCAAAATAACTTTTCACTCTCCCTCAACCCAGTTCGGGATAATTAATCCGCCCACTTCCGACGGTACCCTCCCCGACGTATCATCATTGAATGTCACTCCGACAACTGGGATGATACTTAACGTAAACGAAAATACCGCGCAACTTTCAAACCCACCCTCGCACGCGCACCAACTTAACGTCACCGTCGTCGTCGTCGCTGTTGTCCTGTCACATTACCCAATCCATCAAGGTGAAGGGCGGGCGCTCGGGCTTAAGAACCGAAAAATACGTCGTCTCGTCCTCAAAGTTTTGGTCGCTATTGTGTGATGTGATGTTGTTGCTGTTGTTGTTGTTGGTGGTGGCAGTGCACTTGTTTTCATTCGGAAATCGTTGGAATGTAAGCTTAATAGACATCCTAGACAAGGGTATCCAAGGAGATGGGACACAATACACACAGCTGCCGGGTGCGGAGTGGGTGGTGTGGGCGGAGTGGGCGGTGTGAGGTGTGTAACGAAAAATGGAACTGAAGTGGTTTCGTTGAACCGAAAACTTTTCGAGACACCGCTTTTTTTGCCTCGTTCCTCCGTTCAACCTGCCCAGCCGAATGTTGTTCCGCCAGGTAGATCGAGGAAGTTCCTGCCGATAAATGTCGGAGAGTGTAATTGCTAAGTAGACAGCTGGCTGGCATTGTGTTTGCTCCCGCGGGGGAGGGGTGGAGTGAGTTCCATTGATGGATTTCACTTTGGGAAATACGAGTCGACAATGAAAATTTAATGGGGAAGAACTGAGGGTTGCGCTGGATGGGATGTCGGGAAAACTGCGAGTGGAGGAGGGGGTAACTATTTCAGGTGATTCGTCATGGTGACTGTTGTCTGGAGGTTGGTTTTAGTTTAATTGATTTGGTGAGGGTACAACGTCCAGGATGTGAGACTGATTTGTTGTGGGAAGAGTCCTTGTGTCTAGACCCGCTGCGGCGTATGGAACTGGCTTTGATTGTGTTACATGAAACGAAAGCAGTTCGTTGAACACTGAAAGATGGTGTGATGATGAAGATGACATGACCAAGCTCTTTCGCAGGTTGCACCATTCTAAGCTGACACAATATGCCACTATCAGTGGCGCATCACTTACAAATAGTACAACGATACAAATTTCGAGCGAAGTTGCTCATGCACGATGTCTGATTTGACTCATTGCAGTTACACCAACAAAGAACCATATTGATGAATGTGTAGTCCCCTAAACATCACCCGCAATGGCTTTTCTTCCGTTTTGTGTGAGCACCTGAATCCTTAGTGAAAAACCTGATAGTTCCTCATCAGTGCGGTTTCATGCAAGGGAAGTCCACCATCGACCTATTGTTCACACAGCAGCTGATCCTGGAAAAACATACAAATCGACATTCATCACATATTCATCGATTTCCGCATATGACAGCGTGCACACATCACAGAGACCACCTAAACAAGGCCATGTCTAGTTTCGACATTCCCGACAACCTCGTCAGGTTGTGCAGGATGACGATGGAGAATTCTCGCTGCTCCATCAAGGTGGGCAACGAACTCACGGAGACTTTTTTAACATCATTCTTGAGAAGGTCGTGCAGAATTTACTCGCCACCACAAGAGACACCATCTTCCAAAGGTGCGTACAATTGCTAGCAAACGCTGACGACATTGACGTGACTGGTCGAGTACAGCGGCAATGAAGCGTTTGCTGGCACTGAAACGGAGGCTTCCAAAACGGGTTTAGCGGTGAACGAGGGCAAAACGAAGTATACGCTGTCATCGAGAAAGGACGCACAACATAGACGCCTCGGCCAGAACGTCATCACAGGCAGCCTTGACTTCGAGGTAGTGCAGTACTTCTTTCACCTCACCTTCAGTACCGAGATTAAATGCAGAATACCTCTTGCCAAGCGCGGTTTCTTTGGGCTCAGGAGACAAGTGAGTAATGGAGCCCTCTCTTTAAGAGATCAAGCCAACACTTGATCATCCCAGTCCTGCTGTATGGCGCGTGAGCCTGGATAACCTAAAAAGCAGACGAAGAAGCAAAGTCGAGAGAAAAGTGCAATCTTTAGCCCTGTTTGAATTGGTTTTGGAGGAGAACTTACAGCGACATGAACCTAGCCAAACGTTTACGAATTCAACGCCTACTATGGCTGGGCCATGTAGAGTCAACGGACACCACAGCTCCGGTCCGAAGAATCTACGATTCCGAGCGAATGCTAGCGAGTGTCAGCTGGAGAGGCTTGTCGGTTGAGGCCCAGGTCCACCCCGGACTGTAGCGCTACTAGAAGAAAAAGAAGACCGAGTGCACTAGAATTAATATTCTATTATTCTTTCGCCTGATCTACAGTTTGAGCTCCACAAAGCACCGACGAGTGGCAAACAGTTTTAGAAAGCTCAAGTATTCAGCTTACTATTCCCTAATCGGTTTTTAAAAACATAGTTCTGTCTTTGGTCGTGTTTTTCAAGTTTATTTCCAGAAGAGTTAGAGGCCCTCCATTGAATCAACAGACTTTCTAAGTCAATTGCCTCGGGAATACAGTTTCAATTCACCCATCAACTACACAAACAAATATCCCTCAGCGACACTGAGGGAAACAAACATTTCCCTTTCTTTATGGACGTCCTTCCGCGCCTCACTCGCACCCTCATTCCACTTCCGCCGTGTGCATGGCAAATCATCTACATCGCGGCGCACAAATTCAATTTGTTACATCGACCATCTCTGCCGCAAGTGACAGGCGCGGACATTAAGTGCAGATAACTCCTCCAATCACCCGTGAAATTCACGAAAAGAACTGCCAGACCGGCCCACCCACCAGCGGCGCCCTGACAAACCAAATCTGCTTCTCTCATAAATCATGACGTTACACTTCATTTGTCATGTGATACCCACCATGGCGCAGCACTCAGGCACAGGCACCGACACCGACACAGAAAGTGTCCTTTTTCTGCTACTAGCGCGATGCCTTTCGCATTTCGCAATGTGACACACGCCGTCGGTTGCGCATCACTAATTTCCGCTTCCTGTTTGTGATAGATCCAGTCCCTCTGCGTCCCCTCGCCCACACCAACTGCGCCAGCACCGAATTCCGCAGGACGACTGCGAATTATTCGTCCCTTCTGTTTGTCTCTTTGCTTTTTCAATCTGTCCAAATGAAAATGAAATTCCTTTTTTCACTTTCCTTCTCGCACGGTCTTTGCTCCTTCCACCGCGCCGCACAGCACTAGTCTGGTCGACGACTGCTGAATGCGTCCCGGCAGAGCATGAAAACGCCGCGAGCAGGTCAGCCGGCGAAGCCGAACTATAAGAGCAATTTTCCTAGTTTCTGCCCAGACAATGCAAGGACATAACTTCTTCGCCGTTCGTCGTTCGCCTTTTCAAGGACTCGAATAAAAGATTCGGTACGACGACGATGGCTGGTGGGGGATGGGGATGGGGGTTCTTTCTTTTGTTGCATCCACAGCGGTTAGCCCGTGTGGACGGTTGGTTCTTTTTTGTGTCTGCGGAGCTGCCATAATAAATTCCGTTGCAATTCAGTCGACCGCAAATGTCTGGTCATACCGGGAGAATGGATTTTCGTCCTGCTCTCCATCGGGCAGAATGGAGTGTCCTGCCTAGCTGGAAATAGTTTCTCTCTCTGCCGGCGTTGCGCCGATTTAAATAATCTCTCATGGGTGGCGGGGTTTTGTGGCTTCGCCAGACCGATGGGGAGGACGCTATAATTCTGATAATGACAGCGAATGGGTTTGGATTAGTTTTTCAATGATGAATCAGGAGATGACATAGAATTGATAGCGTAGATTGGATTCTGCTGTGCGGCCGAGTGTGTGGAGAGGGAGAAACCACCCCAGGCTGGGACCATTTAGGGGATAACAATCGGATTAGAAGCGGATGCAAGTCAGCTTTTCTTGGGCGATTCATTGGCAGAGAGGGGGGTTTTACTAGCGGAAAAGCCATTTAGGGATATTTTATGCCAACAAAAGCATCAATTTGTGGGACATTTTATGTCTTCGTCGAACAAATTTAACTACTTGTGGTCGTTATCTGATTAACAATGGTTTCGGCTGTATCCATGACACCATTGTCAACGTACTCACTTCCTTAATGTGGAGCTACAGTCCGGCCTGGACCTGTTCCTCAACCAACATGCCTCTCCAGCTGGCACTCGCTAGCATTCGCTCAGAATCGAAGACTCTTCGGACCGGAGCAGTGGTGTCCTTTGACTCTACATGGCCTAGCCATAGTAGACGTTGAATTCGTAAACGTTTGGCTAGGTTCAAGTCGCTGTAAGTTCTCCTCCAAAAACCGTCAATTCAAACAGGGCCAAAGATTGCACTTTTCTCTCGAAGGTCTTCTTAGTCTGCTTTTTAGGTTGTCCAGGCTTACGCGCCATACAGCAGGACTGGGATGATCAAGTGTTGGCTTGGTCTTTTTTGACATTGACAGCTCGCTGTGTTCGACCAATTACGTCAATGTCGTCCGCGTATGCTAGCAATTGTACACACTTGTGGAAGGCAGTGCCTCTTGTGGTGGCGAGTGAGTTCTGCAGGACCTTCTCAAGAATGATGTTAAAAAAGTCTCCGTGAGTTCGTTATCCACCTTGATGGAGCAGCGAGAATTCTCCATCGTCATACTGCACAACCTGACGAGGTTGTCGGGAATGTCGAAACTAGACATGGCCTTGTTTAGGTGGTCTCTGTGATGTGTGCACGCTGTCATATGCGGAAATCGATGAATATGTGATGAATGTCGATTTGCATGTTTTTCCAGGATCAGCTGCTGTGTGAACAATAGGTCGATGGTGGACTTCCCGCACTGATAAGGACCTATCAGTTTATTCACGCCTAATGGTTTAAGGCGCTCAGGAAATATCTTGTAGGCGACGTTTAGGAGACTAATCTGTCGGTACTAGGCCCAGTTTAAGGGGTCTGCTTTCTTGTGGAAGGGGCAGACCATGCTGAGGTTTCATTCGTCGGGCATGCTTTACTCCGACCATGTCTTACAGATGAGCTGGTGCATATATCCTACCAGCTCATCTCCGGTTGCCTTAAAGAGTTCCGCAAACAGTCCACCCACAGCTTTATTCGACTTTAGTCTCTATAGTCTCTTAAGTCTCTATCTTGACTTCGTCTAGGTCGGGGAAAAAGAATTCTCTTCTATCATCGCCCATTGTGTAGAGTGGAACATGCATGTGTCTTGCTCGCCGTTTAACAGTCTACAAAAATAAACTTCCCAGATTCTTAGTAACGACTGCGACCCTGCGACTACTACGCACTCGGTCTAACCCAGCTAATCCACGCACAGTATTTATTAAAGAAATTAGGTTTTGACAAACAGTTATAAGAGCGCGAGAGGAAATACATGAATTTTGATACCAAACGAATGGGTTGCTTTTGAGCCTTGGATCTCGCACATTCCTTGACTGAGACATTTTGGGAAAACTAGGCGATCATCATCATCAAATTCTGACCCGCATGCTATACTATATGGGTCGCCGGGGTAAACCACGCACGAGACATTTGCAGGCAACCCCATCCTCCACCATCGACTCTAACTCATCAGGAGCTATGCCCAAGCGTAACCAGGCGAGTTTTTGGACTTGGTCCAACCTCCTCGTCCTGGACCTAATGGAATCGCATTCAAAGCAGCATTTCTATAAAAATTCTATTCCAATTTGTTTGTCTTTTTACCGGTTTTAACCACTGTGCGGCGCAGCCATTGACTGTTGCGCCTTGTGCACTTCGTTGGATGATACACTCAAGCAATGAAGTGTATCATCGCTCTACGAGCAGTTTGTTTTCATCGCGCTCCTGCAAAAGAAAGAGGCTTCTGTCTTAACAAGTCCTGCGTCAGCCGATTTGGTGGGGCATCGCATCGAAGAGGTTGTTGTTTCTTTCAGAAAGTATCATCCGTCTGTGCGATCAAATTTATGGGCTTTACTTTCAGAACTTCCCAAGTTTATTGGTACAAGAACCGACAAACTGTTACAATGCGGCAAGAATTTGCTATGGGTGGTGCTGGAGCCCTGACTAGCCTTAACCATGGGATCAGGTACTTCCCATGGTAATGGCCAGTCAGGGCTTCAGCGTGACCCATAGACTTCCCCATGACTACTCATATGCAGCCTCTATGGTGGCGAAGAGGAAATAGAGGATACTTCTCATCCTCACTACCTCTGGCACTGCCCCAGTCTCCGCCAGTTGAGATATGGAACACTGGGAGGAATACAGCAACTCGCAGGTCTATTTTCCGGTTTTTTAGGAGTTCGAGATAACTGACCATACGGACATTACCCCTATGCGCCTCACAATGTGGCCATCAGGACCTACGTGAGACGTAGCTTGCGCGTCTATCCACTAACCCAACCTTAGCGCTTAAACAGGCACCCTTCATAGCACGTTTGTGCTGCTGGGCGGGTGAGATTGGATTCCTGCCGGTGGTTTTACGCAACGCGAAGTCACCACAAGGAGCCGAATCAGAGCCAAGCAGTTGTCGATTCTCGTAGAGGCTCATCCAGGAAAACTTTATCAGAAGTCTCACGAATCCAGTGGAGCCTGAGGCCAGTAGAGCTTACAGGGAGTATCGCAAATTCTAAATGGATCATCAAACGAGGTTCCTGCAGGTGTTTGAAAGTCGACAAACCTCCATTTGATGTGGCTGGAGGGTCCTGGCAGCTGGGGGAAGTCATCAAATCAAAATGCGAAGGACCTCCACTCCCTGAGGGCATAAATCTACATCATAGGCTCAGTTTTCTAAAACGACCATGGTTAAGTATGCAATTGTCGCTTAAATTGAATACCCTCTTCTGCCCTCCTGGAGATCGGATTGAGCCGACAAAGCAGATTGAACGCACCTAAAAGCCAGCGGTTATGAAACCGAAAAGTCCCCCATTGCATGAGTCACCCTGGTACCCGCGCCAATCTGCTCGCGTCTAAATTAAGATTCACAATTAGAGTTAACTTCAGCGATTACCGAGTTAATGGCACTAGCGTGGTTGGCACATTCCTGCTGATTGCGCGCCAGCTGCGCCAGTTAGCAGCAACAACTACGACGATGACAATGTCGACAAAGACGGCATCGTGTCTCCACTCCGTTTTATTGGCGCAAATTTATCTATTCTTCGTCCTTTACGATTTCTTAATTATTGCGATAAAAACGAAACCGAGCGACGACGCGCACCGCCCCAAACGCACATCCGTCAAGGACTCCGGTTATTAATGGATCACAGTGGCTGATGCTCATATTTAATGTCAACTGAAACGTTCGCCCATAAAGAGAGCACTCATACGCCCACCCGCTGAGACGGCAGCGGCGGCGATAAATCCCGGCAAAGGGATATTAGCATAAACCCCCCACCCATCGACGCGTTTAAATGCCATCCTTCTCCCGCACACACGCACATACACAGGATATCATGTGTAACTTAATGACACTTAACCACCGGCAGCGCGGGGCTGCCAGCCGCACGCGCACCGCCTTGAACAAAGAGCCGATCCGTGGCGGCGGCGGGGTGTCTAAAAATAATGCGATGCGTATCCTAGCCCCGTCCCCGTTACCGCAAAAAAGGAGACAATCAGCTCCTTTAATGGCCACTATAAATCGTATCCGGAACGCTCCCCTGCCCAGCCGGGTGTTTTGTCGATAAATCAATTTCGATAGAGTCAGCGGCGGGCTGGTGGTGTGACGGTGGGCCGCGCTGTGGGTGGCGACCGAGCTATCGTGCGGAGCGAATTAATTAAAAATATGCTAAACGGTTGACAGAGCTTCAGCGGCGTTTGGGGAAACGGGTTAATGGCTGGGCGGTGGGTAAGCCGCATCAACCGCCCCACATTGATCCGATTCAGTGTGGTGGCAGCGACAGCAGATTGTTGTTATTGCCCCGGAAGCAGCATGCCACTGCTCCACACGGTACACAGCACTGTCGTCGTATGTCATCGAGAGTCACTCGCTTTGCATGCAAATGGCACAGTGATTAGGTCTAGTCCGAGGCTGGGGGCACAAAGTGAATTTAATCGTTCGAAGCGGGTGCCCGGCTATAGTCCTCCTGTCGATCCTGACGAGTTGATATTTCCATAAACGAAAACGCTGCTCTTCGTGCATAAATTATTCCTTCCGGTGCTTGAGTGCTGGCACAGCAGAGCCTCGCGGGGCGGATGCTTCATTAAATTTTGAAAATACTCGCATTCTCCCGGTGCGAGCCTCTCGTGCTTTTTAACTCAATCCTCACGACTCCCTGGAACAGATGTTTCTGTTCGTTGTTTTTTTTTCTGTTAAATGTTTTCTATTTCCCGGATGTGCGAGTGGGCTGCGACTCCTCGAGGAATGAAGCAATAAAAGACGGATGTGGAGCACAGCGCAGCCGGTAGACAGGGAAATGAATTCAATTTGAATTGATTGTGGCCCCCGTTGGGCTGTGGGCGAGGTGTGCGGCGCGGTGCTCCTTAAGAGCCGGAATAGACTGGAATTGGGGTGGAAATATACTTAATCATCAAAAAGGAGAAGAAATCCTTTAATGTGACATATTATGCGCATAACTCGAGGCACTGGAGCACATTCGGGGGAGATGTTAAATTCAAATTAGGTTAAGGGATGAATGGCGGCGAGGGCGCTGACATATGTGACTCACTTAGACGCCGCCGGCGGGCCTGTAGCAGGAATTGCAAAATTTAACAATTTAAGCTTCTTGACTTTCATGTTTTATTAAATAGCAGCCCGAATGTCGGTGGGTTGGCGCTCCGTACATATGCAAAGTCTGCGGTGGATGTGTGCGCGTTCACCGGTTGCAAGCTGGTTATGGGATGTGTTTGCGAAAAGCCGAGGAGCAAGCCTCGATTTCTTTGATATATTCGACGAGTGTTTGGTTTCGGAGCAGGGGGGAGGGAGAACGGCACAGCTGGTGCCTAGCAACCCTAACCGTCTTTATCGTTGGCCTTCCCAATCCACAGGGAGGTGGTGCATCCTGTAGGTGGTGGTTTAGCAGTCACGATGTGAACTCACTTTCAATCACCGCTTAACGATTATTTCATGTGTACGTTGAG
This sequence comes from Eristalis tenax, assembly GCA_905231855.2. Classification (NCBI taxonomy): domain Eukaryota; kingdom Metazoa; phylum Arthropoda; class Insecta; order Diptera; family Syrphidae; genus Eristalis; species Eristalis tenax. The sequence continues at coordinate 27,677,102 of HG993126.1, forward strand.
TGTTGGCCACGACTGTGTTGTATGTGGGCCATACGGGTAATCGAACCATGCCCTTTTTTCGAAAATATTGGAGCGAATCGCGTGTGTAATGGTGTCTTCCAAGGATGCTATTGACGCTGTCCATAAAAAGTATGTGAATTGGTACAAAACGAGAGATAGTTGGCCCCATCTTCGGCCTCGGCCTAATCTGAACTGTAACCTAAGCCGCACCGACCTGTAACCTAAGCTAACCTAAGCTTAGGTTAGATTGGCTGACTGCCAATGGGTAGCAGTCACATGCCGGATACCCGTTGTATTACCACGAGGATCCTGTTGCTGCTTACCTCCGTCCAGTCGTTAAAATATAAGGCTTCTAGGTTACTACAAGAGCAGTGAGTGCTGCAGTTGTATAGAAGATGTTCGATGGTTTCTTGTTTCTTTTCATCTCTGTAGCTTTTGCAGAAGTCGTTGAAGGGGATACCCAATCTGGAGGAGTGATTAACGATGCCGCAGTGTCCGGTTGTAATGCCGATGAGAGTTCCGAGATTCGGCCAACTCAATCTAATCAGGTCGCGCGGGCCTTTTGGATCGACAGTAGGACATAAAATTGTTTTCTGATCAGAAACCCAGTGCAAGCAGATCGTGTCAAGGCTCTGTAGATGCTTTGCAGTAGCGAGAGGCAATCATGGCATCCGGAAAGAGTGCTGATCTAGAACCCTTTCCAGCCATTTCGTCTGCTTCGCGATTCTCTGGGATGTCACTGTGTCCCGCACCCACATAAGTTGGATGTTGATGGGCGGCAATTAAGGAATGTCTCAGAGTTAAAGGTGACTGGACTCAGAGATTTCATCGCCGCCTGGCTGTCCGAAAAGTTGAGGATGTCTGTGCCTGTTATTACATAGTTTCCTATCCAGAAATGCCGGCTACAATGATTTATTAGACGGAATGACAGTTGAATATTAAGGTACTTCGTCCATCTTCGACATGTCTGTGAAGCTTACAAGAGGGCCGTCCAGAGTCTGCTGTTCCGACGTCCAGTTAGATCTGGTAGTCAGTGCATTTTTTCTCTAAGATGAGCTTATGTATCGTCAGGTCGGCGTTTCCAGGTGTGGATCTGAATGTGTCAGGAGCTGAGCTCCTTCCACATAGGCAGCGCCGTGTTATCCGCGACCAGTCTGCCAAAAAGATCTGTTGACGGAGAATCAAAGAGTGTTTCTTCTTTGGTTTTTTTCTCTTTGTCTTTGTTTGCTTGCAAAGTCTGATGGTTTTAAAAGAGGTGAAGGCGAAAAGTTAATATTTCGCTGTCCCAGAGCAGATCATTGTACGTTACTCGCGCAAGTAACGAATGCAATACCCCAACTCTGGTCATTCCCCGAAAACCTCAACGATCAGCACAACGACTAATGCTCCACTTACGACACAACTGGCTGACCCCGATTCAACCGGCGACAAATCAAATATGGGCCAACGCAATTAATGAACATAAATACTCTGGACGAATGAATTGCTGTCGTCCAGTATTCCGCATATAGCTTGTAAAGTGGTCGCAGCGACGCTGAAGACGAGGGGCCCGTTGGGGAAGCAATACTTGTGTAAATGAAACCGAACCCTAGAACTAGGGAATTAAATGCAAATAAAGATTGTAGTAAGTTCTGATTCAATAAATCTTTTTTTAATAACTTCGTATGAATAGGCACGTGCTCATTTATGTTCGTTTTTTCTGGTGTTGAAGTTTAATTTTGTTTCTTTCTTTTGTGCCTTGTGTGTGTGCTCAGGATTAGGTCTAACGCAGAATAATGGGGTTACAAAATCCACAGTAACCTTAACGTCGTCAGAGATACCTCACATAGAAGCTACCCTCTTTGAATGGCTTCAGAAACATCCCAAACTTACTCAGAAATCAAGCAAATCACGTTAACAGTCAGTTTATGTACTTATTCGTGCGGTTTATTTTTTCAAAATTTGAACGTTTACTTATGAAGAACATGTACAATGGCATTATTCAAAGTATTGCCCATCTGAAGCTATGACTTTTTCCCATCTTTCTGGCAATTTGTGGACCCCATCCCAAAGGATCTGCGCCGGCTTGGCAGCCAAGAATGAATCAAGCCAATTTTTGATATTCTGCTCTGATGTGAACCGTATTTCAGCGTCGACCGGAACAAATGGTAGTCAGAAGGGACAAGGTCTGGGCTATAAGGCGGGTGAGGTAAAACTTCCCATCCACTGTTTTCCAAATAGTTCTTAACCGGAATAGCAACGTCGGGCCGAGCGTTGTCAAAAATGATTGCCCCGTTTGGTCGCATATTCCGGGAGTTTTTCGGCTACTGCTCTCTTCAAACGGATAAATTGGGTTCGGTAACGTTGTCCATTGATGATTTCACCCGGTTTCAGCAACTCAAAATACAGCACACCCTTCTGATCCCACCAAATACAGAACATTACCTTCGCCATGGATATTCGACTTTGTCGTTGATGTGGATGGTTGGCCAAGCCAAAATTACCACTCTTAAATCGCGCACACCACTTTTGACCAAAATACGATGACTTTCGGCAGCAGTTTTCTTCATATTAAAGTACTGAAGAAGAACTCCCCGCAAAAATACATTTCAGGCAGAAAAGTTCGACATATTTGAGTGAAAAAAATGATTGTTGCTTGCGCTTCAAATGAATGACAAATATTCTGAAATAACGTTCAATGACAGTAGCTTTCCAACGCATGTTCCAATGGAATAATACAAGTTACAATAATATTCTAATTTTAATGCTAATGACGGGTGGCTTCAAAAGTTTCGAGAACGTCATGGATTGCTAATATTAAAAATATGAGGAGTGGGAGGAAATTACCTGAAAACCATGAAGCTTGTTTTGAATCTCTTCCTGGAGGAAATTCAGGCAAGATTCTCTTGCTCCAGAACACATTTATGATGCCGATGAGACGGCTCTAGATTGGAAACTTCTGCCGGAGCAAACTCTTTTGTTGTCCAAAGAAGCAACTGAATCAGACAAAGAAACTAGCAACTAACGTGTTACTACTTTGTGACCAAATTAAACACAAATTAAATTGGAAAGGCCAAAAATCCTAGATTTAATGTGCCTGTGCTGTGTTTTCATTTTGTGTGCTGTATTTTTCAACAAAAAGAAGTGTTTGTTTCTTTCTATTCGATAGCGTCTTCTCTCCAAAATGTGAACTGGCCATGTTTTAATTAGTTCACATTATGTTTGCTGCGGATTGACACCCAGACCTTGCACTGCTTGAGTCTTTCATTCCACCATAAATGAGCTCCGTCGCTGAAGACCATTTTCCGATAAAAAAAGCTGGTTCTCCTTCAGCTTGTTCCACAATGGCAATGGTTCCACACGTGAGCTGTCAACAATAGAACACTGAAAAACCAAACAGCAACAAAAATCACCCAACAAAAAATATTGTAGTGGCCGTGGCATTGACTCGTACGCAATTGAGTATCGCTGACTGGGTTCGATTCCCGGTGCGAGAAAACAAATAGAAGTCTTCATTGCCCTACCTCCTTCGAGTCACTGACAATACTCAAAGAGTATAACTGCCTAGAAAAAGCTTCTCAAATTGGCCGTTCGGAGTCGGCATAAAACTGTACGTTCTTTCCACTCGTAGCGCCATCCAAATCACGAAAATTCTTCTAGTATCGCCTTATACAGTGAAACTTCTCTATAGCGGACACCGTTCTATAAGCGGAACCTCCTCTCTTTACGGGAATTCGTATGAAGGTATTCATTTTATTCAACCCTTCAGAACGGACACCCTACACAACGGCAAATCATGGTGGTGTCGCTGCTGTCCACTATAGAGAAGTTTCACTCTACTTTACTGTGACACAATAATTTTGGACGCCAAGTCAAGATGCTCTTCGTTGCACAGTAGGTACAGTCAAGTTTTAGTTTAACTTCGTCTACCGTCACGCAATTAATACTTCAGTCGAAGGAAATCTAACCTCTTAAGTGGCAAACGGTATTACATTATTTTCCGTCACATTTTGATAATTCGTTATTTAAGGCTTACAATTTTCTTCTAAATCATAACGTGACGAGTCACGTCACGTCACATTCTCTTAGATCTAATTTCCCTTTTCCATTTCTCTATGCTCTCCCAAAGGTCAAGCGGTTGACGATGGGATTACTCAGATCGCACGAAGACAGCCGTCCCCTGGTGAACCACGGCACAACGTCGAACCTGAAAAACCGAACCAGCTCAACCATGCTCTCGAACGGGTACATCAACGACGAGGCGTTCGAGCCCGAGAAGTACATCTCGAGCAAGTTCGGCGACTCGTGTCGGCAGTCACTGACTGCAATCCCGATGATGGACGCCCTCAACCTGAACGACAACAGCGAGTTCGCCTTGAAGAAGCGCTACCTCCGGGAGACCAGCAGTGGTAAGTAGTGGCGCCATGACTGCCTTCTCAAGACTTCCAGTTGATGCTATGAATTTTGCAGCAAATTCGAGCCCAAAAATCTTCCCGCAACGAATGCGCATGAACTCGTACCATCACAATAATCCCCAGCCCGAGATGGACTCCGAAGAGATGGAGTTGAAGGACGCCCCCTGGTTTCAGGCGGGCATTTCCCGTGATATTGCCTTGGAGATCCTCTCGAGTGAGAGTCCTGGTGCCTTCCTTGTGCGCAAGAGCAGCTCGAAGCCGGGCTGCTACGCGCTAACACTGCGAGTTCCATCGCCGCCGGGACCCAAGGTGGCGAACTACATAATCATCAGATCGGCGAGGGGATACAAAATTAAGGTAAGCGCCCACACCGTGCCCTCCTCCACTAATTTACTAAATGACTTGACATCATTGCAGGGCTTCCGAAAAGAGTTCACCTCGCTGCGGGCGCTGATCACTCACCACTCGGTGATGCCAGAACTGCTGCCAGTCCCACTGGCGATGCCCAGGCCGACCAACATGACCTCGTCCAGACGAAACCTGGACGACTTCGACACCTATGACTCCTTGCAGATGCTTCTGAAGTACCTCCGCGCCAAGAACATGGAGAACGAATGAAGGCAACTCATGGTGAAGTGCACAAGGTCCTATCGAAAGGATGCACTTACACACTCACACCACCTGGGCTGAGGATACTGAACACACGACTGAACACGCCTCCTGCCGCCGCCGCCGACACACTTGCACAACACTTTGCATGCACTGCTGCCCCACGCGCAGATGGCCGAGACGACAAAAGGACGATTCACCAGAGAAGAGACACACAGAGCCCACAAGTACTCAGGACATACTCGTTACCTCAAACGCTAAGGAACTCAACTTTCAGATATACGTAGCTAGACTCCAGGGAACCGATGCCACGGAGGGCTTGCAAAACCCTCCGCCTGCGGATGTTCACCACCAGAAATGACAACCATTCGGCCGGCCCGTCGTCCTTCGGAGGACGTGGTTCGCCATGCAAATGACGTACAATGTGTTTTTTTTTTCTCTTCATTTTCCTTCCTCTTTTCATTTTGTAATTAACTTTCCTTTGCCTTCCTCCCAACCACCCGTCCCTTGGGTGGGTGGGCCGGATGGAGGGGGCTTTCACAGTTAATAGGTTGACTAGTCACGTAAGGACATGCGTATATATTCTTCGTAGGCATAAGGATAAATTACGAAAATGTGATATTATTACGAGAAATATGAATGAATGTACCGTTAGACAGGACAAAATGTAAAGCATAACGTTAAATAAATAGTTTTTATGAAAGCATGCTTTTTGATATTTTTGATTTCGAAGCCAAGAAGATGGGCTGAATTGAAGGCATGAGCATTGGAGTGCGGTTGGTGGTCGGTCTTTTGGTTTCTCCCGTGGGGGTCATCAGAGAGACAACTCGAGTGAGGTTGTCCGTGCCTGGGAGTGTTTTCGTGATGCGCGCGAGACTCCACTTGGTTGGCGGCAAATTATCCTCCTTGAGCAGTACCAAATCTCCGACTTTCAGTTGTGCCGCTTCTTTCATCCGCTTTGGACGTTGTTGCAGTAAGTATTCAATTTGCCATTTTTTTCCAGAATGACTGTTGTGTCCTTTGGATTCTTTGCCATCTTTGGAGTGGTCCCGCCTGCGTATCGGCTAAATCGGAATCCAACGCTCTGCCAACGAGAAAATGCCCGGGGGTGAGTGCTGTGAAGTCATGTGGACTACCGGTTAGAGGGCAAAAAGGCCTAGAGTTCAGACATGCCTCGTCGTCGACTCCTCGAAGGTGTACGCCTCAGATCCGGTTAAACCGTTTTAAGTGGTACTTGTCGGATTTTACTCCTGCCTCCCAGAGTCCGCCGAAATGTGGGGTAGCAGGAGGAATAAAATGCCATTGAATGCCTTCTGTAGCCGATGTATCGGCTACTTCTTTCCAATTGAATTTAGCTGCGTCCAATGGTTTCTTCAATTCACGGTTGGCTTCCATGAAATTGGTACCATTCTCTTCTTGTCGTGAACCTCCTCAGCGCTGCAATGAACGCTTGTGTGCTGAGGTCGCTGACCAGTTCGAGGTGGCAATAGTGACAAGTAACCCTTGTATGTTTTCGCGCTTCGTCCCCTCCGCGTCTTCACATCTATCGGTCCGGCATAGTCGACACCAGTGTTGATGAAAGGTTTTGATATACACACTCTGGGTGCCGGCAACACTCCCATGAGCTGGTGTGAAGATTTCGCTCGATGACGACAACAATATCAAGCGGGAATTGTTGAGTTCCATCGGAGACAATGGTTGGCGGATCCGATTCTTCGGTGGCCTCCTTAAATTGCTTATGAATCGCCGACAGTATGCGAAGACTCTTATCAGTTCACCTAAATTGGATTTAGAAGAAATTAATAGATTTAGATCATTGATTGCAGGTCTACTGGCGTGCACTTTCACAGTCCGTTCTTCTTCAGCTGTGACTATGCTCGTCGGCTGCTGTGGAATTTCAAAGTTCCAGGACTCCCGTGTGCAGAGCACTAGGCATCATCGGGCATCAGTCGTCGGGAATGTGTTCCTACAATCAGCTTGGACCAACCGTTGGATTTGTGCGACCCGGTTGTTCACAAAGGGGGTCGACCCAGACGTACTGTCTTGCATGTTGTAGTAGAGTAGCAAGCAGGTTTGCCCCGCAGAGTTCCAGACGCGAAAGGACTTGTGTTCGCACTGGAGCCACTCGAGCTTTCGACAGCAATAAGTGGACATGGACATTATCCGCGGCATCTAGTACTTGAAGGACCAGGCATTTCATATTCCAGGTTTAGAATGGAACAAAAAAAACTATAATCAAAGTCATGTAGCCAACAAGTAATGACCGAAAGAATAAGATCGCGAATGCAAGCTGTTGTGGGAATCACTCGCCGGGATAGGGTGAGAAACAGTGCGGCAGTGCGCGAGGAACTCAACATTTCTTCGAACGGAAGGCGCTATGCTTCCCCTTCATCGCGACTTCCGAAGCGGGCTTTGAATGCCATTCCATCAGGTAGGCGACCGCTTGGCAGAACCAGGGCGAGCTGGTTGGACCAAGGCCAGAAACTCACCTGGATACACTTGGGCATGCCTCCTGATGAGTTAGAGTCGATGGAGGAGGATCAAGTTGCCTGGAGATCTCTCGTGCGTGGTTTACCCCCTCGACATGCGGGTCAGAGGATGATGATGATGATGACGACGACAGCCAACATTTCCTTCCTTTTTAAAATGGATAAAAGCGTGGATGGAGCGATACCAAAACGCTCAGCCACAGTATTCTGCTGTTCTTCATTGGCTACGGTATGTATTCTATTTTGACGAACCAACGCACAACGCCACGGCCGTTCTGCCATCGGCATTCACGCGCAACAGCAGTTTTGTTGACACAGCAACTTACAATCGATGCCAAGATGTCGCGCATCGATCTTGAATTCGCTAGTCTTCTCTAGGATTCGTCTTAGCGTGAATATTTGGTCCAGAGCCGCGTTACTAGGCCAGGAGCCGTACTGGCACATGCGATGAAAGACAGTTTTGGACTTCTGGCACAATACTCACGACGCGATCTTATAGGCGACGTTGCAGGGACCTTAGCAAGGATTACCTTTTTACGGATGGAGTATATGTAACTGATATATCGGGCATCGGCCATGCATTCTTCTTCACGAATTCAACAGATGATCTGGTGCACAATGATCTCAACACCACCTACTCCGTCACCGGAATTGAAGCGTTCTGATGACAAACCATTTGAGCCCACCTTTTGACTGCTGAGTCTGGGAGTCCTTGCTCGAGCCCGTACTTTTGCTAGACTCTTCGATATCCTTGATGTAGGCGATTGCGAGAGAATTTTTCGCTTCCCCGACTTCTCGGCTGCTACTCGTCCTGCGTGTGCCATGTTGGAGCATTGGTGCGCCTTTTGGTATGTCTAGTCGCGATCGATTAAAATCCTGTACCACGAGATTGCTGGTCGGTGTTGGCAGGTGGCCTAAATGGGTCCACGCAACATCTTGGCTGGCTGACCGTCAAAGCAACCGAATATCGTTTGCGTTCCAAAATCGTTCGATTTCCAGCCGAGAAAAAAATCTTGATCTGAAGAGAACATAGCCAAAGTGTCCAAGATGTCCAAGACGAACTGCACATGACAACTTTCATCTGTACACCTCAAATTTCAATAATCTTTGCTTCGACAACTAATACAACTTGTCTCCGTCGACAACTTGAACTTGAACTCGGATCCCCTGTGGTAACTCGAAAAATGAGAGGCTATCTTCATGTCCATCCAATGTTTGTCATACCGGCTCTGTTGTTAGGCCGTATATCGAATAACCAGCTCGGCGAAAGCGTGGGGACTTGAAATGGAAACATTGATTGACATTGACTCAGAATTGAAGAGCATTTCGCATTCCTAACATTTCCTGCATCTCTCCTATCTGACTACGTATTCATCTTCATTATAGTCACTCTTGTCCCTTAAAATTCGTATATTTCCCAAGCTCTCACCAGCTCTGGAGATGACATCCTTCACGATGCATGCAAAAACGTGTTCACGTCTCGTCTGAAAGAGACCAATGGCAAGGCTTCAGAACATTAAATTTGGGTTTTTCCCAGTTTTCCATCGTTGATGCATGTCTTTTGTCGATGAGCTTTGGAGTTTCCATGAGCAGACCTGGACCATAATCATTTTTCCGTCATTTACAAACCAATCAGGGGTGGAAAAAGCAAACGAACTAACTTAACGCGGAGCAAGGGCATCACCCGGTATGAAAGAACTTCAATTATACACTTCCTGCTGCATAAGCTTCGCCCGCATCCTGACCATCATGTGCGCCCGTCGTCCCCACGAGAGAGTGACTGGCTGAGAAGCCACAAGAGAATGAAATCCATTCGCAATGAATATCAACCCCCTCCCGACCTCTGGTCACTGGTCACTGCATGCTGGTGTGTGCGATGCGATGTATCTATTCACTTCCTCCGTGTGGGACGCTCTGTGTCGTTCCCCACCCCAAGGACGTATCCGTTCCGTGTAATGTAGAACAATGACTTGGTCGTTTCCCTCCGACGACGGACGGCAGTCCAGGGATGACTCAATTTCCTGTGTAATCCGTTTTGGGTTCTGATATCATTTAAGTTTACATTGTGCAAGGACCTTGTGCAGGATGCCGCCCGCCCAGTCCTGCAAAAAGTGGATTAACTTGTTCCTCGCCACATATTGCGTCATTCGGGTGGCAGATTAACCAGGACCCAAGTCTTGAGGACGTCCTGGACGAGGACGACCAGGAGAATGGGCGGCAGATTGAAGTCAAAGTGACAAAAAATTCAATTTTCGGTTTGGCTGGTATTTACCCAGACAGATGGAGTCCAGCCATTCCGATTCGAATTCAAAAAGCACGCACCGCAGGACCCGCTCCCGCCCCCCACATGCAAATCCCTGCATCAAAGGACCACTGCGACATGGATATTGATTCCCTTTGATCCGGAAAACAATTACCCAGCTTCAATCGGATTATATCCGAGCACGATGAGACGGGGGAAAAAATGTGATTCGAGCCCAGTCACTGCACCCTGTAATGTTGTTCCCCCTCGGTCGGGCCAATTATGAGCAAGGATATGGCATCGAGTGAAAGCGGCTTTGTGCCGATTAATCTTGTCTGCTTGTGCATCCGTCCACCTCCCATCCGGCCGGGCCCCAGATGAAATCAAATTAGAATCAAATTCAAAACTCGCACTGATTCTATTACACGAGCATGCCTGGGATGACTTCGACGAGAGTGATGCCGATGCTGGCGATGGTGATGATGATGGGCGCCCTTCGGTTGGGAACTAAAAACTTGGCAGCGATAGTCTGGTGCACTCGTTCAATGGAATTCGAATCAGAATCCTTGCAATTTCAATTAAAATGAAATTCTCAGTCGATTCAGCGAGCAGTTCGCATCTGCGGGTCTGTCCAGACAGGCGGCGGCGACGTCGGCGACGCGGGCGTCGTTCATATCTCCTCAAGGACGACCCCGTCGATGGGTGAGTTTCAGGGGAGGCCGAAAATGTTAGTCTTTGTCCGACCCCTTGTGCGGGTATTTCAATATTTGAATATAAAATACATACATTTTCTACAGCATACCTGTGCGATGGATTGAAATGCGAAAGGACTTCCCCATTCGGGTAGTCCTGTGGTGGCGGAGTACAAGCCGAGGTGCTGGGACCCGTCCCCGTCGGTGGAGAGTATAATGGCAATCGAAGCGTTGCCAATTTATTCGATTGCCTTGTTCTACGTCATTGTGGAGGGGCGGCTAGGGGGTGCTGGGAAAACACAGGAGCACCAGTGAAGTACTGGAAGTTGATCCAAAGTAAGTTAGCTGAAGGGCCCTGTCTCCCTCTCGCTCTTGTCGAGGATAGTTTACAACGAGTTCTGGAATCCTCTCATCGATTTGTTTGCCTGGCTGAAGTTTGTCCATTCCACACACACACACACACCCATTGCAGTGGGGTGTGAGTAGAGAGTCCGACAAGGATGTGCTCTTAACTTTGCCTGCAAAAGGAGTTTACACAGAACGGCAGTCCTGGCTGAGGGCCGGGCGAAAAAGCTTAGTCCTTCACTGAGCCCTCTCCACTTACGTATCGTAATTTCTTTAGTTCTCGAGGATCAGAAGTTAAGTGAATCGATTGGAAATATGATTAAGTGCAGTGTTAACCCCATTGTTGTTGAGTTTAGGGCATTCGAACGATTCGCCAACGGATGGTGGCGGTCGTTGGCTGGGCTGGGGATGTAGTTTTTGCTTGCGTCTCGGGCAACTTGAAAATAATCTCTTTGAAATGTCTCTGTTGGGCCATTGGTTTGTTTTGAAATTTTATCGAAAATTTCCCTTTATCACATCCATCTGATTGTAGCAGTAATTGTACGTCGTTCTGGGCTTGGCATTCGGGGAGACTAAGTCTCTTTCCATACGCTGTCCAAATATGGCCCGTTTGTTGACAAATAGGTCAACACGTCGAAACTATTGACTTACGGGCCGTTTAAAGTTGTTCGTTTGATAAGGCATTCCCCCAGGAGTCGAAGATGGTACGAACTTATTTTCGATTCAAGGGCTCTGTCTGTAGGACAAGGGAGGCAGTGGGAGGATCAAGGATAAAGCGGGGGTCATTGAAGACGAGAACATACCCCGATAGGAATTCCGCAGTGGCCTTAGAACCATATTTTCCAAAACCAATGCGCATGGGGATGACAAGGACACAATTAACGTCGTATGGTGTATTTTTCACTTCGTGCTACCTTTGATCCTCATTTCGTCGAGGACTCCAAAAGAGACAATGCACGAAATATGACGCACCTCTCAATGATAGCATCATCAAAGGGCCATATGTCGGTTGTTTTTATTCCAAAGGTCGAAGAAGGCACTATTTCGACAAGGATTTCTGTCCCACCTCCTTTTTAGTAAAACTACTCGAACGCGTGTTTGTTTCGCTCATTCGTGAGTTTTTAAAAACACTCCCCCTATCCATATCTCAACACGCCTACCTCAAGGGCAAATCCACAGAAACGGCACTGCACGAGGTGGTGCGTACCGAGGAGAGATCCATTCACTTCAAACAATACACCCTTGCTACCATCCTAGGCATCGAAGGTGCCTTTACAACATCCTTACCAACTCCATCAACAATTAGCTCGCTACGATGGGAATAGAGGGTTTCGTCCGCAAGTGGACTGTGGCCATGCTAGAAACCAAACGACTGGGTGGCGCAGCTGGTTAAGTGCCTGGTTAGTGGGGTCCCCGGTTCAAAAAGTTAACACGCTTTTATCAGGTTTTCAAATCTGTTCCAGTCACCATTTGCCGTTGGGATCAAATTAACGGCACTATCACGGACGCAGTCGATCAGTGGTAGTAGTCTAACTGTCACAGGACTGGACTAACTTGAACTCACTAGCAGCCCCCTTCTCTAGCCTACCCATGCTAGAAACCAGAAGCATCCAATCGCAACTGAGTAACAGCCAAGTTACCATATCAGTCAACCGGGTACACCCCAAGGAATTCTCGTTGAGTAAGAAAGCAAGGGAATCAAGGTAGTTGCGTATGAAGACGGCGTGGTAGGTATCGCGTATGTTCCCTTCAGTGACTAGCTTCACAGAGGGGGCGCTCTCTAGAATTTAATCTTGGGCTACAGACCTTGGCCTTTTTTTGTTTACCACGAAGACCAAGACACCAACCGATAGACTTCCTCGGCTCAACAATATTACTCTCTCCCTTTCCTCCAGTGCTAAGTACCTAGGCGTCATCCTGGATCCCAACCGGAAGTCTATCATAGAAAACCGGGTTAAAGTAGAGACTGCAGCTGGGGTTTGGTCTTAAACCCAAAATGACCCTTTGGATGTTCACAGCTGTTGTCGGTCCCATTCTCACTTACGACTCACTAGAATGGTAGGCCGCCCTTAGCAAAATAAACAACTTTGACAATCTCAACAACGTCGGTCTGATTGAGGATAGGTACGGAACTCCCAAGGAGCTGGTCTCCTTGTGGATAGGAGCAGGTCTCCTTGTGGATAGGTAAGAAACTCCCAATGGGCCGAACAGGTCGCCTTGAGGATAGGTGGAAACTCAAAACGTGTCGAACAGGTCTCCTTGTGGATAGGTACGGAACTCCCAAGGAGCAGGTCTCCTTGTGGATAGGTAGGGAACTGCCAAGGAGCCAAACAGGTTTAGGCTTGGATCCCGTAAAATAAACCATTATCCATTTATCTGCAATTCATTCCGCAACAATTCAACAACGTAACAACCATTGTCGTAGTCGTAATGTGATCCGAATGGCAAAGTTAATCGAAACAGAGCTCGTTATCTTACTCGTTGCCGGAGGTAGTCCGCGTGAGTGTCGGTTGCCTGCCCTTCTTGGGCACAAACTGCAATGAAAGCATGACATTAAAAATCGCAATTCACTCCAACACTTATTTAGATGCAGCCATAAGCGGTAAACTGAATTGGAGAAGAGAGAGGAGTTCTTCTGTTTCTATGAACACATCGACATCGGCAATCAACTGTCATTGCATGCAGTCCTTGGGGAAGTTCAAGGGAGACGGGCTATCAGCCCGGTTATAATAAGTTCACTTTTGATGTAAAAGCTTTACATAATCACTTGGTTCGCTTCCAATGAGGAGAGGTCATTCAAAACGTTGTGTACGCGGCGAAGGACTTTATGGAATGGATTGTCCAGAAAGTACGTTCTTCGATCTCCGTTCTTCATTCTTCTGGGTTCTTGTAAGTAGTGAGAGCTGTTTGCGAGCTATTTGAATCCGTCTTCGGAATTTGAGTGTCTGCTATGCGTTCTCTAAAAGCGATATCGAAGAAGGGGGCCACTTGTTACTGAGTTCACAGGGTAAACACTTTCTTTTAAATTTAACCTCATTTGCCCACAAAATGTATGGTTGGTCACACTTAAAGCAGCACACATTCTCTGAAACGCCACTCAGTCTTGTCAGACTTACAGCGTGTCACAGAACGCCATTAACTCGCCACAAATCACACTCCATTCATTCCTGCATCTCAACCAAAGGACTCCCATTGGAGGCATTCCGTGGAAACTCCATCAATACGCGTGAGAGAAATTCATTAAATCCCAGCCATGCTCGACGTTCACAATCGGCATCTCGTGTCTCGTCTATAGACTCAGTGCTCAACCCCGACTCGGGCGGAAATAGTTTCACCAAGTCAGCCCCACCCAGCAACACGTCCGACGTCTGCTAAAGTGTGGAAAGCCCGTCAAAACAAAGTGATTCTTTGAAGGACGTCGCGTCGTCGTCGCCTTCATCGTCTGGCCACAGACGGTTCATTCCGAGACGGGAAACAAAATGAAAAAAAAAAAAATCAAAAAAATGTGAACATTTCATTTTGCTGTCCAAAGTTCTGGCGGAGTTCTTTTCCCTTTTGTTGCCCAGCGTATTTGAGTTTGAAGAATCCGGGGATCGGTGTTCCCCCTCTCTGGACGGCCGGCGGGGCGACTGTTGCCAGACTGAATAAACGGCGCGGGAGAAAACTCATATTTGCCTGATTGCAGGCGACTGTGAGGCATAATGAACGTTTGCCGGAGCGAAGCACAGTCGACGTTTAATTGAGTTTTTTTTTGGTCCGGCCTGTTTGTTAGTTAGTAGTTTTACCGATGCCTGCGATTGAGGTTGCAAGCGATAGTTGGTTGGTTGTGTGGCGGTGGAGGCTTTAGGGATTTCGAATTGGTTTTGGTTTGCGATTTCAGTTGAGTTGTAACGATAAGGGCGGCCGATTTGATGGACGAGTCGGTTTGGTCAATCAACTTGAAATCTATTTTTTGTCGCATGATGCACTGGGAGTGAGGGAAATGATCTCGTTACCTGCATTCAATACATTTGGATTGCGAGGTATTTGGAGTGTGTGCGAAAGTGTGATAAAGGAGTGGCAGTGCATTTGAGGCTGCAAATACAACTTGTCACACGATGACTCTGATATAGTGTCTATGCCTTAACGGTAAGACATCTTAAGTTGTTTTACCTGTTAAACATTATTTCAAATATATTCTCCGTGTTTATTTTTCAAGCCAAACTAGGTGAACAATTAATAATGGGGATGTTGCAAAAGTTTCTAAAATAGTTCAGTTCGCACTTAAGTTGGTTTACCAAATTTATTTCTCAAATAGTTTGCACCAAAATCTCTGACGTTCGTGGCGTTGTGGGTACGCGGGTCGACCCCTGCGCAACTGATACCCGCTGCCTGGGTTCGATTCCGGTACTCCCGGTATTTTATACTCCTTTCACAGTCCAAATCTTTCGAGTCATTGACAATGTTCAAAGAGTAGTTGTAGAGCTCGGCAATAGCTCTCCTAGGTCTGTCCACTCTCCTCCGGAGAACTCCCTCTGTAATAGGCAATGAAGCTTCTGATGGGTGGGGTAACCACCCGCCTTATAGCCCAGACCTTACCCTTTCTGACTACCATTTGTTCCAGTCGATGCAGAACGCCCTCACTGACATACGGTTCACATCTGAGCAGAATATCAAAAATTGTGTTCAATTTCAAATTTAATTACAATGAAAGCTCAAGATACTGGTAAATTCTCTTGGGGACACGCAAGTGAGGCATTTTTCCTTGGACGCTCGGGGAACTTCGCAAGTTTAAATACCAAATTTGAGTTGTTGTCCACTGATCGGGTGGCTGCTTTTATACTCCTTCTCGTGGAAGGTCCGTAATCGATTATCAATCAAGGGATGAAAGATCACATTGAGCGACACAATTTTTTAAATCCTATGCAATCAGGATTCCGAAAAGGACACAGCTGTGATACGGACTTGCTTAAAGTAACTGACGACATACGAAAAGCTACTGACGAAGATTAAACGACTTTCCCAGCTTTACTTGCCTTTTCGAAAGCTTTCGACAGTGTTAACCCGTCAATACTTTGTCAGAAACTGTCCTCCCAAGTTTAGTAAGCGCACTAATAAGTTATTCTGCTCGCATCTAACCGTGTTCAATAACTCAAAACTGTCGTCTTCACATCGGTGTTCCTCAAGGTTCTATTCTCGCTCCGTTATTGTTCTCAATGTTCATTAATGATCCTCCTTAACTGCTGTCATATTGCAAATTTCATATGTATGCAGATGATGTGTTCAAATCTATTCAGTTGCAAGATTAAACGAGTATTTGAGGTCAACTACTAAGTGGGCTGACGAAAATGCTCTCATACTTAATCCTGACCCAACCACAGTCATTCCATTTTCAAAACACCAACTCTCCCTTTCAAACTTTGCCCCCATAGAATTAAACTCAGTTGCACTCGAATATGTAACCTATGCTAAAAATCTTGGTATAAAGTGTAGCAGTGAACTAACTTGCACTGACCGTATGAGCTGTCTAGAATCAAAGGTATATGCGTCTCTTAGAGGTTTGTCCATTAGCAAATTTATACTCCCAGTCAATGTAAAATTAAAGCTTGCCAAAGCACTCAAAGTCCCTATCTTATCTAGTTATCAGTATGAAAACTTAACTTTAACCTTTTGCTGATACATGTCTAACATCGCGCAGGCATTTGTTCATTCATGCTGTACACCTGTGGAATCAACTTCCCTCATAGGAAGGGTCCACGACCGAGTACAGACAATTCTGTTAATCTTGTTACTCTCACCTCTCCAAAAGGAACTGGAATAATTTCCTAAATTAATTTTTTTCTATTTGGTAGCATGTACAATAATTCTAACGTAGTAGAACTATGCTTTCACATTTAATACTTTTTAAATTCAAACTTGAAATATAATTCATGCGGTTTGCTAAAAGATGGCGTAACTTGTATTATTCCATTGGAACATGCGCTGGAAAGCTACTGTCATTGTGCGTCATTTCAGTATGTCATTCATTTGAAGCGTAAACAACAATAATTTTTGTTCACTCAAATATGTCGAACTTTGTGACTGAAAAAGTGTTTTGCGGAGAGTTCTTCTTCATTACTATAATATGAAGAAAACTGCTGCCGAAAGTCATCGTATTTTGGTGGAAGTTCATGGTGAACATGCGCTAACTGAGCGAACTTGCCAAAAGTGGTTTGCCATTTAGGCTAGGCAAACCAGCCAAGTCAACGGCAAAGCCGAATATCCATGGCGCGAAGGTAATGCTCTGTATTTGGTGGAATCAGAAGGGTGTGCTGTATTATGAGCTGCTAAAATCGGGTGAAATTATCAATGGACAACGCTACCGAACACAATTAACCCGTTTGAAGAGAGCAGTAGCCGAAAAACGCCCGGAATATGCGACCAGACGCGAGGCAATAATTTTCCATCATGACAACGCTCGGTTTGTCGCGGTCGGTTCACATCAGTACAGAATATCAAAAATCGACTTGATTCGTTCTTGGCTGCCAAGCCGGCGCAGTTCTTTTGGGATGGGATCCACAGATTGCCAGAGAGATGGCAAAAACTCATAGCTTCAGATGGGCAATACTTTGAATAATACTATTTTACATGTTTGTCTTAAATAAACGTTTAAATTTTGCAAAAAAAAACACAGGAATTAAGTAAAAAGCACCCAATATATTCTTAAAGCACAGATATATTCAGAAAATAATAAATACATAGTAAAGGGTGGTTTTTTAAAAGCTATAGGAAAGTTTTTTTAAAAAAAAACACATAATCGATAGTACGGTCCATATAATTTAATGTTTGAAGATTATTTCATGCAAACGTTGACCTTGACTGCGCCACAAATGGTCCATCCGCTTAGTCCAATTTTGGCATATTCTTTCCAACATTTCGGCCGGTATCTCACGAATAAATGCTTCAATGCTGTCTTCCAATGCGTCAATTGAAGCGGGCTTGTCTGTATAGACATGAGCTTTAACAGAGCCCCACAAAAAATAGTTTAAAGGCGTTAAATCGCACGATCTAGGCGGCCAATTGAATGTTCACCGAACTCGCCCCTCAATAAGTCCATTGTTGCGCGTGCTGTGTGGCATGTGGCATCGTCTTGTTGAAACCACATGTCATGCAAGTCAAGCTCATGCATTTTGGGCAAAAAAAAGTTGGATATCATCTCACGGTAGCGCTCACCATTCACAGTTACGTTACGATTCGCATCATCTTTGAAGAAGTACGGTCCAATAATGCCACCAGCTTATAAACAGCACCAAACTGTGTCTTTTTCTGGATGCATTGGTAGCTCTTGCAATGCTTCTGTCTGATATTCACTCCAAAATCGACAATTCTGCTTATTTACGTACCCATTGAGCCAAAAATGAGCTTCGTCGCTGAACACATGTGACGTCGCGATGAACTTTCTTAACAGATCACGCATTTTGATAGTAAAATTCATGGTTTAATTATGGTTAAATTATAGACCAAACTGAAGATGTTTGACAGTGAAACAAAACACGAAACGTGCGTCAGCTGTTTAAACCAGTGTTGCCAGAAAGATAATAGCTAAAAAAAATCACCCTTTACAATATGCTCAGGGTTGCCATGCCGCAAGAATTACATTTTGATATAATTTTCTTTGGTCCTTGGTGTAATACTAATTTAACAATATTTTTTTCGATTATAAGTCACAGTATAGAACAGGAGATTAATGTCGGGTAATATGGACTATCAATCAAATCATAACACAAACAATGTGAGTTTTATTAAAGATATTTATTTCACTTTTATTAAAAAAAAAACTAACAACAAAAACAATAATTCACTTTCGAAAAGTGCGTTATTTTGTGAATATAGCGGAACTTAATTCAAAAAGTCAAAGTCGTCCGAATGACAAGACTTTGATATCAAACGACAGGCATTAACGTTCAGCAAAAAAAAAAAAAAACTGTGTTTACCGTTGCGCGACATCGCATACAGTAAGCATTTTTGAGCAAGAGAAATGTAAAACAGCAGTTATATTATCGGTGTCAAATTCGTCGTGTTCTTATGAACAAATTAGCAACTTCTAATTTTTTATTTCTTGCCTGGTATTTAAAGAATATTTTAGCTAAGTTTGAACTTTGTGCGACCTCATCAAGTGCTCGATATTATCGTTTTGCTTGAAGGCCTTTGCATGCCGCATTCCAGAGACCACTCCAACCACTCCAAGACCATAAGCAATCCCTTCATAAAATACGGATATAAACAGTACCGATCCACATCTCAAATATCAAGAGTGCCAAGCCATCCGTTCTCGGATCATACCTCGATGAGGCAACCCTTAGGCCATCCGACACCCACGCCGCCTCAAGTGGACGCTCGACCAGACACAGTGCAACCATAGCTGACCTGCGGAGTATTAGTTAAGTCGATCTTCACTTCTTGTTCTTCGTTTGAAAGGGAATGTTCTGCCCTACAGAGCTAAACATAGAAATTATTTTTTTTTTGGATTTTAAATTTAAATTGTTTAATTTATAATTTCAAAGTCCGTGAAGACAGTCGACTAAATATGTATTATCTATCTCTCTACTAAAGCAGCTCCCCCTCTGGGATTGAGGACCGAAAAAGGTGGAATTTCCGTCCACAAAATTAAAAGTTTTGGCATTTTGGAAATTCCTAGAGTGATACACTATATCTGCGTAAGCTCAATGACTTGCAAGATTCCTGCAAGTTGGGAATGAAGTAAGCGAGAAATGCTAATGTTTCGCAACGATAATGTGGGATGGTTGGATCAGGAAATTGGATGTCCGGTAGAGTTCTATGATCTAGACCCAACATCAAGCGTGACATCGAATTCTGAACGAAGGCATTTAACGAATGTGAACCCAAAGTGCAGGAACTAAAAATAAAATAAATGATATGCACTAAAACGACAAGAGAAATTGATTTTGCAGCAGAAGTGCATTTAAAATTGAGTGGCAAGCGAGATGTGGCAAATTTGGTAAAGGAGCATGCGTTTAGGAAATTTAGTATCCCTACTGACTCTGAACAAATTTCGATCATGTCATCATGATCTTCTGACCCGCATGCTCCACTAAAGGGGTTGCGGGGTGAACCACGCACGGAAGATCTCCATGCCCACCGCCATCGACTCTAACTCATCGGGAGGTATGCCCAAGCGTAACCAGGAGAGTTTTTGGACTAGGTCCAAACACCTCTTCCTGGGTCCGATGGAAACGCATTCAAGGCCCGCATCGGAAGTCGTGATGAAGGGGACATTCGTGTCACGTGACCAAGCCACCGAAGCATAGCTCTTTCCGCTCGAAGAAGCAGCTGCTCAATGTTGAGATCCTCGCGCACTGGCGTGTTTCTCTCCGGCGAGTAATTCCCACAACAGCACGAAGAAATCTGATCTCAGCAGCTTCTATTCGCGATCTCACTTTTTTGGTCATTACCCAAATTGTATGACCATTCGTGAATTTTGGAAAAAATACTGACTTGGCTTTGACACCAAGCTCGGCTTTCCTTATTGCAGATCAACCACGCCTTTCCAAAATTGACCCGGCTAGACCAATCCTACAGGAAAACTAGGCATTACCCCTCCCATCGCTCGTGAAAAAGACCCCAAGACACTTAAACTTCTCCACCTGGCTCAATGGGACTCCACTAAAGTGTTGAGTGCATTCTGGAAATTAAACTCTGCTTTGTCCACGTTAACCCTCATCCCAGCGTCAGCACATACGGCCATAAACCTGTCGAGTGCACGCTCGAGTTCCGTCTGGGAAGATGTGAGGTTCACTAAGTCATCTGCAAAACGAAGATGACTTACCCTCAACTGTCCACATGTGAAACATTCCTCGCCTCGGCTGCGCTGCAACATCCAGTCCATATATACAATAAAAAGGAGAGGTGACAAGACGCACCCTTGGCGAAGTCCAACGCCCACAGTGAAAGGTGCTGATTTAGCACCGTTTACACGAACACAGCTGCTATAGTTTTTGTACAGAGACTGAAGGGCTCTCAGAAGGGGACCATCAATCACAGACTTATGCAGAACACTCCAGAGTTACCAGAGTGCCTTGACTTGTCCAAATCTTGGCATACTCCAAAGCTCCCTCAAGTACCATTATTAGAGTAAAAAGCTGGTCGGTTACACTTCTTTTACAGTATTTATTGATTTTACATTATTCACATTTTCAGCCGCCGGCATTTTCATCCTTTTCAAGATTCTATGCTGTCCCCGTGCGGCGAAGATTGAGAAGCCTTTTCTAGAGACAGAAGTACTCTCTGATGTTAGTGACTCGTGAATTATGAAAGTTGGTGAATTCGGCGATCGTACCTGGCACCCTCTTCGTAGGCATCGACGGACCAACCCACTTCGCCGCGGTGACCCAAACAATGCTGTTGCACGCCTTAATTTATGAATACGCCTGCAATCGTAATTTTTTGCCATTTCGTGTCTCTTTACGCCGACATAAAGCAAATGTCAGACAACTGCGTAGTGGGCGCATTTTTCCAGGCTAAGTCTAGACACACTCGTGCCCTAATCACCCTCCTTCAGTTCGCATTTGTCACTCGCACTTAACTGAGGTTCATTAAAGCTCCTCCTACAGGCCGCTTCGTCTAAGTACTGCTGAGAGACTTAAATATTACGTACAAACAAACCGACACAAGTAATCCCCTTCAAGAGAGTTCCCACTCCCACCAGCAGCGCCCCCACGACACTGGCAACTATCACCAAGAAAACCCCAAGAAAACAGATCTAAATTAGACGCTTTTTATGGGAAATTTATTCATTAAACTCTTTGTGGAAGTCTATTTGGAAGGACTCTTGCGACTCAA
Source organism: Eristalis tenax (assembly GCA_905231855.2). Classification (NCBI taxonomy): domain Eukaryota; kingdom Metazoa; phylum Arthropoda; class Insecta; order Diptera; family Syrphidae; genus Eristalis; species Eristalis tenax. Next base: position 27,698,691 of record HG993126.1, read on the forward strand.
CAGAACGCAAGGCAACAAAACTAAAACGCTTCCGCATTGTCCTTATTGCTGGCAAAGCCTTCCTTTCTTGCTCTCATCTCCCATTCTTTTGGGAGAAGGAAACAGAAAAAACTCCAGAGACGATGAAACTTTCTGCACAGCAATTCCCGGTCCTCTTGTGCCCCGCCGTCGTGGTTCGGTGTTCGCTCGTCAGACCTGGTCCTCGCCCAAGACATGGGAATTGAGAACACAACACGGCAAGGAAAGGGACTATCCCACAAGCAAAGACAAAAAGGATTCATCCAAGTTAATTTAAACAGCAAGAAGTAAGTCGGATTTTTACGGGCGAAAAATGCAAATTCGCGAAGCAATTCTGACATCCTTCAGCTCGCTGCGACTTAAAGTCACGTTAAAGCAGCTCTCCGGACGACTGCTGGCAGGAACCGAGAGCGGCACATCCCGCGGCGGGGAGCGCCTTGGAAAAGGTTTTTATCACAAAAAATTACACGCAAATTAAATGCAGGTGCGGCGGCGGTGTTCTAGGATGGCCATCGCACCGGAGGGATTATAAATCACTTCCCTTGGTCGCGCCCTCTTGCGTTCGGGCGATGCATTCAATCTGCGATTATTATCCTGCGACAGTGTTGCTTTTGTTTGGGCGCGCTTTGATGGCTCCACTCTGGCGTAAAATATTCAACAGGACTTATCACATGCTCGCATGAATTACCAAACAGAGAAGAGGACTTTTTATCCAATTTCGCATTGAGCGCGACGCCGTTCGGCGGCGGGTCGGGTGATTTGAATACGACAGCAGTAGCGGTGGCTGGGTCCTTTTTGTTGTGTGTTTCCTTGGGCTGAGATAAAGCGGAAGCCCTTGGAAGGCAGTCAGCGGTGTGCATGTGGATGTGGATGCCGTGATGCTGCTGCAGATTTAGGGATTTATGTACATTCCGGGCCGGCTTTTTTTGTGTACTCGTGTGCCCCGTCAGAAGTGGAAGGCAGGCATGCATGAAGAATCAGTAAATTGCTGAGTGATTTTGGATGCAGTGGTAGCTGCCTTGTGGATGGAGTCAGCTGCTGCTGTATGGCGATGCAGGATAAGCGAGGTGACTACGTACACTCACACGATGGCTCTCACAGGGATTTTGCTAAGTGAATGGGAGAAATGGGTAGTTAGGCACTTCGCTTTGGTCGAAGGATGGGCGCCTATCGCCTTGAGAACATTCAGCTTGTGCCTGTCAAAAGGCGAAGGGGACACAATGAGGTTACGAGTTGATAGACCACTTGCGGGTGGTTGTGTGCTGTGTAGTGATGTCTGGGAACGGATGCAGATATGAAGCGACTTCAGGGTCGAGTGAATTTCACCAGGGATTGTTTCCACTTGATTGCAGTCGAATATAGTCCCAAAAGTCAGGCGTAAGGAAGCAGTGATCTTTGTAAAAAGAATGCTGAGTGAGTGTGAAGCGGAGGGGGGGTGTGAGGGTGAGACTCCTTGTGAAAATAAAGGCTTCCTGTTGTCAACGCGAGTTGGATAACATTCAGCACATGATTCGAATGGAGCTTGAGCTTCCGATTTAATTTCTCGCTGAACAAATTCATTTCGACATGACGATGATTTTTAAAGCATTTGCTTTTTGACTGTCGAAACAAAGATCAGCAGCAATATTTTCTGCAGTACGAGCTGTACGAGCATGCACTGGTTTTTCACATCTCCTACAGACCCGGTTTGCTCAAATTTTTGCACGATTTTTCCAATAGTACGCACATTTGGACGATTAAATTGACCGAAAAAATCACGAAGTGCACGATATGCATTTTGATTTGAACGCCCATTTTCATAATAAGCCTGAATAACTTTAACGCGTTGCTCGATTCAGATTCTTTCCATGGTTCCAATTGAGTTAGTCTGAAATTGAGAAATGTCAAATGAAATGCAGAAAAAACTTGACGTTTAGGTGTGGTTCACATTCAACATCGGCCCATAAAATTTAACCACCCTTTACATTACTAGTCTTAGTCTGCTTAGATTGAGCAGGCCGAATCTTAGAACTCTCATTGGCGTTATAAAAAGGCATTGCGCCTTAGGAACTAACGCCTCTAGACCAGGCCTTCCCTACAATGAGACGAAGATAAGGGAAAAACCATGCAACTGCAATGCTCTGGTTGAAATGGATTTAGATCTGTTAGCTTATTATTTTGATAGCTAAGCTAAACTAAGCAGCATAATTCTTCGCTTTACTAGAAAACCACTAACGGGCTTGCGGAATAGGTATTCCTAGATCCGCGTGGTAGCGGCTCTAGGAAAGAATCCGACCCCACCAGCGAAAGAATCCGACCCCACCGTGGTAGGGTCGCGGACCATCCACCGCGAGACCGAATAACATCAAGGCCATCGTTCAACTACATCGAATGATTAGAATAAGTAGAATAAGTTTAGTTTTAAGTTGACTTCGGGCTGGGTAACGTCAGCAGTTTAATTTTAATAAAAATAATCCCTCATAGAGGGAAACGAAAAAGAATACGTGTTTAATTTACAGGTGGAAAACGTATACAAAGGTTTTTTAGTGTGTGAACAAATTACCAGGGGCGGCATAAATTGGGTCTGCCCCGGACGGCCCCAACCCACGCTACGCCACTGCATACTTCCTTTGAAACTAATCGCGACCAGAACCACTAGTCGTGACACTGCCACGGGCCTCACTCAGCCCACAAGCACTCGCTCAATTTACGTAGCCTGAGTACATCGTCTCTCTGGACACCCCTTGGAATTATACTAGTACATTGGATTCGATTGAGTTTTTCAGATGCTGCAAAAATGACAACTGCTCCGCTCGTAGAAGGGTAGGCTGGGGCACTTTCGACTTTCACTTTTACAGACAGGCGGTTAATCTTTAAACAAACTGTTGATGGCAATACGTCCCTCACTGTTCTTTTAGATGGTACACGAACTATGACAGCTCTTCTTCAGCAGTTAGACTAGTTGGACTGGTTTATAACTCTGTCAGTGATTTTTTTTTTTTGTGTATCTTCCCTTGGCCTCCCGGCATTGGACTCAAGAACAATTCTCGTTGTTGTTGTGTTGCATGTACCAGCCTGCACTAGTTGTCGGACCATGCATTTTTCCAAGGTTGTGGCGTAAAACTTTGCACATTAGTGGCAGCTTCTTTGAGGCTTGAGGCTTGAGAGAGTGATTCCAGGAGACTCGATCGGCAAATATCCCAGCAACCCGTCTTAAAGATTCTTAATACATTACGTCATCTAAATTCTTGTCGAAAGTGGACCACCCGAATGACGAAGCTGACGAGACGGGGCAGGTTCGGCAGGCAGCGTGAATATTTTTTTTTTTTTTTTGAATCATCTGGTGAAGTTAGCTTTTAAGAAACTATTAAAACGATACAAAAATTATTCAATCATTTATTTGCGAAAGAAGTTATCTCAAGTCGGTGTCTGAACCACCCTACGCCACCTTCGCTGTTCACTAGGGGCTCACTTCTGCTACGGACCGAATGAGGTGAATGACATCATCGTCAGTCGATTCATAAGAAGTAGTGCCTGCAGTCGTAGAAGGGTTTTTTTTTGTTGGCGTTGGAAGGTGGAAACCTTGCATAGGCACAAATGGTCCGACTTCCAAGGCGGTCTCAACATCACAGCTTACGATCGGGTTGACCACAACAACTTAATTGTGGGATTCAATTGTGTTAGAACTCTCTTTGCAGAGAATTATAAAATAAAAAAAAACCGAATTGGGCCCAATTCCTAAAAGCACCCGTGTTTGTTGCTCTTTCAAATTTGGCAAAAAAAAAAAATGGTCCGACGTCGTACTGACTAAAATCACCTCCTTCAGCGGGACAGTATTACTTCGCGAGGGACGCAGTAGTATTGCCTCACCATAACGACCTCATTTGCCGGTGATCAGATCACAACTGCCCTTAGTCAAGATTGGAGATGCACACAAGACATCAACCATAAGAGCTGTGGTGCATGATTTATCGGAGAGTAGCTGCTATGCTCCCACGCTCTACTGTTGCATTGCCATTTCATTACACAGACGCATTCGAGTTTTTTTTTTGCTTCGTCACATGTTAATTAGCGAATTCGCTTCCCGCTGCCTTTTCAAATTCCCTAGATAGCACATCATTCACAACAGCCCAAAGACCTTCGGCTTTACTAACATACTCGTATACTGAACTACACTTCCTGGTGTTGGCCGTTCACCAAATTCGTCACGCAATGTAGGCCTATCGTTTTCACGCCGATCGCATTCGAAGAAAACGTGCTCGCAGCGAGGACAGAAACAGGTCGGACTGGAGTCACGGTCCGGTCCAGTAAACAGGCGTAAGATGCATGCTCTCTTTAGATGCTCTGGATTTTCAGAAGCTCAAGGTATTAACTGGTTCTGGACAATCACTCTGAACACACGTAATATATGTTGTTACTTCAGAAACAAAGACCTTACGTGACAACCTCCATGAACTCGAAAATTGGCTGTCGAAGTGTCGACCTTTCATGAAGTGTTGACCTTTCAATCAAATGACTTCCTTGAGCCCAAGAATCTGCTGCTCAGACCAGGAAGGTGCCAAATACATCGCATGCCACACTCCTCCATTATCTCGGGCTGAATTCCTCCATCGGGGACTCCGAGGTGATTAAAGAGTTCATCTACCGCCTGATCGACACATTTCATGGCACACCTTAGCCATCGGGTATGCATGCCAGGCATTCATCATGAACTTCCAGTGGCGTATCGCAAGAGCGTGCCTTATCCTCATCCATCCGCAACCCAGCCCGCAGTACTTAAAATTCCATTTGCATCCCTCCAGGATAAGCAAATTTGTCATTATTCCGGCGGCAGAGTGTCCTCCGCCAAATTATGTTGTCACATCACAGGGGTACTCAGCCCAGCTCAGCTCACTCCTGCGCTCTGTTTCTTTAACACGAATTTAATTATCCCACCGTGCTGTATCTGGATAGTTCATGACCACGTCGTAAACTCGATGTCATAGACCCGACCACCGCTGCCTGCCGGCTCCTTGTGCCACGCCCCCTGGCATTGACTAATTGTCCCCAATTGCTCGGTTCGGCCGTTGTGGCCCGGGCAAAGCAAAACCTCATTAAAAGCCCAAACTTGACACTGGAGCTGGTCGACTGAAAACATTTTATCGCCGCACCGCCCCCACAGCAAATCACACAAAATCCAAAATCCCAACTTCCGTTTTAAGGTAATAACTTCACTAATGGAAACACGTCCCGTTTATCCATCCGTGCACTAATTTTCAACCCTCATTAAGGGGGTGGCCACCAGATAGATGTAGTCCTCGCCACCTCCATTCCGCCGCCCACTATCAACTCCAGTGAAGTTGGAGAAGTTAGAGAATGGCGTTCAAAGCGGAAAACACACACCGCCGTGCCGCCGCGGCCACGAAGGAGTGAATTTTTCTGCACCTCTTCTCCCGCAAGGATAACTTCAATTAAAAAGAAATCGCTCTCCACCGAGGACCAGCCTCCCGTACGCGGTCCCCCGTCCGAGGGAAATTTACTTTGATGACAATTTCAGCTCATTTAGTTCTCGGGCAATTAATTTAACGCCAGGACGTGATTGCAATAAATTCGCCGCGCTCCCGTGGCCACACGAACACTGATGATGGAAAAACTTTATGAAGCGCAACAGTGAACAAAAGCGGAACACCGACCACGACACGAGTGTAATTAGTATCAGCCATGACCACCCCGACACATTTTATGTGGGCCAACCTAATGGCCAGCATCGCTCCACCACCCCCACGGCGGCGACGTGTTGGCCCTCTCGTCATCGTGGGCTCTCTGGCAAATATTGAGTTTTCCAATAAATTGCCGAATCCTTTGAGGGGCCTTCCGCCCCGGCCACACGCTAAACCAAAGAGGCAAACAAATCACAAAATTAGAGCACAGCAGCGCCCCCGCTCGCCCGGCCTGCTCGGGTGACAGGCGTAACGTGGTCGGGCAATTCAATTAGTGGTCTTCTGGTGGCAATCAATAATCAATTTTCGATTTCCGCACAGGTTCAAGCACAGCCGAGTGTGTGTGTTTTTGGGGCGGCATCGGCGGCCTGCGTCCTTGTGGCTCGGCTCCATGAAATTATAATCAATTATTGAACTGTTGCGTTGCACACATGCGGCGGTGTTCTCGGCCTCAGAGCACGTATCGTCTGTTGCGACGGAAACCGACGGCGAGCATCCGGGCGTGTTAATGTTTGTCGGTTCAGTGGATTTTCAGGATACGCAGGCCACGGAATAATGCTATTATTTGTGAAAACTATAAGCCGCGTAAATTTGCGTGTGGTCCTGTGGTCTCTTCAGTTGCCATCAAGAAGCACTAAACGTTCGTTCATCTGTGGGGCCTTTGGTTGGGGTCCGTGTTAAGGCAAGGGTTCGTTTTTTTGAGGGGGAACATGATCGGGGGGAATTTGCGTCCTTTGTGGCTCGCAGTCGAAGAATCTTCGGGACAGAGGCTCAATGTATGGGACACATGGCTTGACTCATGTTGCTGGGAAGGTCGTGTCCGTTCATAGACCTCACGAACAACTCTTGCTGTTCGATGATATTAACTCTCTCAACTATGAAGCAGAAGCTCAAGCATCAGTGTAGCTTCTGTTTTATAGCCCGGCCCACAGTCTTTGGAGCCTCTTAAAACATCTCACATTAATGGCAACTGCTTAAAGACAACGCAATAGGCCTTCGAAACCGATGGCGCGAACAAAAGGAGAAGGACCTCAGCCAACTTGCCTTGCGTAATTGGAGCCAGCTTCCCGAAGATTGTGCTGAATGGAGAGGCTTGTTGGTTGACTGCTAAGTTCATCCTGAATTGTAGCGCCATCAGAAGAAGAAGAATAGAATTGGAAGACAGCGGTTCCATTCTTACTCGATTGTTTGCGCGTGAAACCTGCTTTCTGGTTTCATGGCTCCATCGGCAAGTTTTTTTTCTACATTGTCGTCCCAACAGACTTCGGGACGGCAATGTATGCTGTTATTCGCCTGGTCCGTTGTTCCCTGGTCCGTACTTCTGGCCTTGGCAACAAATAATAAATGATCCGCCTTTTCGTTGACTCACACGAACGTCTGGATACCAAGAATAGTGCAGATATGTCTGCCATCGATCGCACTGTGTTCACTCTCATGGATGGTTGATTGACCAGGAGCCGCAAGCCGCTCATTTAGAAATTATGAAGAAACTGCATGCAAAGTGCACCAGACGGAAATATGAGCTGCCTTTTGGCCAACGTTCATCGAGAGATGAATTATTCTCCTCATAGAGTTAGACCAGGGTGTTGAAGCCACCAACACCGCCGAATTGGGAGGGCAGGCTTGATTTTTTTATCATAGAATTGAAACGATTTCTAGCTTCAAGTTTGGTGGTCAAGCGATTGCTATCCACCTTGTCTCCTTCATTGATAGACAACAAGTGCATCTCAATACATCAAATTTTTATTGTACAAACTATAGGACATTAACCAGAACCCTGAGGCACTCCACGTTTTTGATAAATGCGATACTCTTTTACAACCCTTCTCCACCGGACATATTTTTGCCCAACATCACAACCACAATCTAAACAGCAATCCGCGATATTTTCTTTCGTGGACAAGATGTGCCCTGTCGTTTTAATTCAACGTTGGCTGCGAGAATGTCAACATCAAGAAGCAGACAACCAACTACCAATCAACGAAGTAGATCTGACTAAAAATAATGCCAAGAAATTATACTCACTAACACATCTACTTTTACTAGCAATATTTACTACTCCATTCCAACAAAATCGTGCACATATAGGAAAACATGCCATGCCTACATACACGATGTAGGTTTCGGCATAGATTTTTGTGCCTCCACTAGATTTTTCGCATCATGTTCATGTCCTGTGGAGATGACATGTTGTCGTACGATAGGAAGCATGTTATGCGTTGCCTCTACTACGAATTCCATTTCTGTTCATTGCACGCAAATGGAATACTTCGAAAAACAGAATATGAAATGTTAATTCATAGACAACAAAACAAAAAAAAATGTAGTATTGCCTATACAAAAGAAAAAAGAAGCGTGAGTAACGCACCAACCCACTCCGCCAACGAACACGATAACAATTTTTTTTTCGTTCACATTCGGTATGAGTGTTGTATACTTTCACACATAGCTCTTTACACATAGCGCATGAGCAACGCACCATCCCAGTCCGCCAACGAACCCGATAACTATTTTTTTTTTTTGTTCACATTCGGTATAGGTGTGACACACTTTCACAGAAGTAACAGCTGTTCAATGGGCAATCCTCAGACTATCAACAAGAAGAGATATGTGAAAAGTCTATTGTTTTACAAAAGACTCTGGAAACACCATTAACGAGCCCACGAATCAGAAAGGAGTGCGGCGGGTCTGCAACTGGCACCGACTCAGGCGACAAGCCCATCCCAACGAGACCAACCATAGGCGGGCGAAAATAGATGATGTAGCCTGCAATAATTCTAAACAGAATTAAAGCTCTTCTAGAGTTAGACAGTGTCGGGAGTAATAACTGGACCCTTCATCATCCGCTTTTCCGAAAATGCTAAATATCTGGGTCGCCAAAGTCGAGTGAGTTTTCTGGCAGTGTAAGGGAATTTTCGGTCTTACGAGTATGCAACTGTCCCACTCACAAAATTTTACTGAAACCTCAATAGGCCGATAGCATTAGGTCGTAGGGTCTAGGTATCACCGAAAACATCCGTTCACACGATCTACGCGGCAATTATCAAGGCCCCTCTCTCCTATGCATCGGTGGTTGCGAGGAATAAGCGTACATGTTACACGTAACTGCTGCTTTCGAATTTCCTGCACTTAGGACTGGCTCTGGCCAGATTCTCAGAAAAGAACTGTAGTCTAATCTTCACGGAATGAAGGAACTGGCGCCGACGTGGAGGGCGAAATCATGCCACAATAAGATCGCCGATGACCATGCTAAATCATGGCTCAGTGGATTTACCTTCAGGACCTGAACCTGCGATGGGACACCAGCGTGCTTTGTTATAGATTCCATCGTCGGTTGGACCTCTCGAGAAACCTCACGTGACTGACGCTCCAGGCTTTAAACAGATCAAGCGCATGCTCCCAAATGTCTGTAAGAAATCAGCGGCGTCCTTGTTATTTCTAGACAGAAGTGTCTGAAGACACTAAGCCGACGGACCACCAATGTATTTGGATGTAAGCCTCTGCTTCGCATGTGGATAAGACGACGGTAATGCAGAGCACTTCCTCTGCCACTGTCCCCCCTTTGACGGGTGGCAGTTATTCGGTGCTGATGAGGTGAGAGCTGATAATGTAGGCTCTTCACAGAAGCGCCTGCTGGTCTTCCTGCGGATGATCAGACAAATCGGATAAAAATTACGCCAAAATATAAAAGGCTGTCCTAAAATACCACAAGAACCCAAGTTGTAATAAATTGTGAAAAGACGCCTGAGTATGACAAGTATTTCTAGGGAGCGCTACGAACTAAGGCCAGCAATGTAACAGAGACGACAGGACCAACCTCCTGCAGCAGTAGATACTCTTCAACGCAGAGAGAGAGAGTATGAGTGAAACGCCGAAAATGGGCGGTCGATCATAAGGATTGAACGAGGATAGTCGACGCTGTACAAATGAGTGATGTTTAATAAATGAGCTTTTTGAACGCCTACCCTAGCTACCTAGACTGATTCCACAGCAATTACTTGAACTACAAATCACAAATCTTCATAAGGGCACCCTATCCCTTTCCCATTGCACGCCATCGCCGCATTTCAATTAGCACAGCACGGAACACGCTTACGTCGGCATATCAACCAGCAAGTCCTGATGGCGCCGCCGCCGGTGTGATTTGATAAGAGCTACCTTCGTCACTCGAAGGACCCTCGTCTCATTTGCCACACAACTATCATCATCGGAGCAACCACCACCACACCACCGTCATCATCATCAGCGGAGATGTCCTTCGCAGATTATACTCCCGGCGACAGTTGTTTTTCAATTCCCCGCCCACAGCACAGTCTGGATTGTTGGTGATTATTACTCCGCTGGGTATTATGTGGTTTCAGTCATTTTTGTCGCTCACGACTCGTCATTCGGGGCGCTTTGCTGGAATATTGAGTGTCTCGTTGATGGGCTTCCGTGAAGGACGAAAGATTGGCTATAACTTGATGTTTTTTAGCTTTTCATTTGAATTTGTACTCAAAGGCTACTTCGAAGAACACATGGAACCCACAGTCAACCGCCATCCCCCCCTCCAACACCAGCCCCATCTCACTGTAGTCACATCTGAAATGTGAAACTGCCGCAACCCTGTTTACACAAGACAAACTGTACACAAAGTGGCCCCCAGAAGCGGTTAATCGCACAACGATTTGACCTCGTTTATGCCACCACAATACAACGGCACGATACCGCACTCGCTTCATCGTTTTGACTATGCGATGCCACCAACAGGACCAACAACTTTGGACAATTTATCATTTTTCCAATTTCAGAATGCTTGCGGTCACTTGGAGAACCGCATTCCGCTAAATTGTTACTATCGTCCTTCGCTTTACGTTTCTCCGTTCCTCCGTTCCTCCTTCAACCCTTCCTCCGGGCCCCGTAGGACAGCTATGATTCAGGAACGATTCACATGGATTCGTAACCGATACGAATCTCAATTTCCATGCAAAACACTGCAAACATCTCCTCCCAAACGAACGCCCTCAAGGACTCTCAGGCATCTGAGCCAGCTCGCCCCACACGCCCCTTTGCCGTGCCGTCGTCTTCAGTCTTCTGCTATTCGTTTAGCATATGCGTGCCAGCGTCAAACTATAGACAAAAAAAAAACGAAACATGACACGGGTTCGGGCTGGATTCCAGTCCGCCGCAAATGATTCTCCACCGCAATCGACGTGTATTGATTGGAAAGTCAGCCAACAAGCTGAAGGACACCATCCAGTGGGCAAGCCGGGGTGGCTGGGTGGCTGTGGTGGGGGGTGAAACTTGTGTGTCATGTTTTGTCGCATCCCCATAAAAGTTTTTCAATAAATTTCCATGTAAAATGCTTAATAAAAATGGATTCCAATAAAGTTTTCCTTTTGCCACACAATCGCACACTAACCAGCCTTCGGTCGCAACCGTGGCACCCGGCCACCCCTCTTCCAACGACCGAATCAAATTCCATGCACCAGCTAGCGATTGTATTGTGTTGACTGTGGATCTAAATCGCTCCACGGCGGGTGGTTGCGAGTCACTTGCGGGACTGGAGAGGGAGGGTAAAGAGATGAAGTTTCGAGAAGTGGCCCTCACATTCTGTTATCTCAGCACGAGAATGGTTGCCTTTTCAGTTCTTCTTTTGATTTTAAACTCTGTGTGTGAGTGGGCCGGTGGAAGGGGCCACGGGAGGTTGGTTTTGGTTGTCGCCCAATCCAACCCAAGACCACCCATCGAACAGTTGTGTTATGCGACGCTATCTGTACAATGGTGGTTTGGAGGCAAACAAAGCATTTTATCACGCAATATGTGACAGCGGGATGTCGCTTTGTCATTTTTTATTGTTTCCCCACATAAAGGCGGGCGTGCACACACAAAAGCGCGACTGCAAGGACATCGGAGACATTAAATATTTTATTTATGTAAGTTTTCAGCGTTTTTTCTGTTCACTCCCAGTCTCATATTTTCCTCGCAGCACTTTGACAATTCATATTCGTGTCAGAGGCACGCCACAAGTTTGGCCACGACCGACTGACGTTAGGTCACAGCACATCTCGTGCGAAGGACGTGACGGTAATGAAGTCCTTCAGCGTCGTTCGCGGCAAATGATGGCGTTCATTTCATTTTTTCTCTGGCTGCTGCTGTCTTTTTCGCCCCGATTTTCATGGTTATAGAGCACATTTCGGTTTATGGACCGATTCCGGCGAGTGTTTATTGAAATTCATCGAGCTGCAAATGGGTTTAATATTTGACAGGTTAATTTAACAGTCATTTGGGAGAGTGCGACGCGGCTCCCTTGCTTCGTTTCATAGCCAAACTGCTGCGCGGGTTATGAAGTGACAGGGTGATTGGATTGGCGGCCGTTTGAGGAGGCAGCGCGGGAAGTTTGAACATGAATTTGAATCGGTTTTTGAATTGTCTACGCGCCTAAGTGGTTGTAAAAAACTTTTGCACTCATCTCTGTGTGGGCGGGACGGTTTGAAAGTGGGATATGAATTTATTGCCGATTAGACTGGCGGTATCGAGGCTATTTCTTGAGGAAGTGACGACGCACTTGGTACATCCGGCGATAAAGGGAAATGTAAGCATCAGTTGCATCTAATTGTTACGGTCCTGCTCATTTAAGCACAGCAATGAGGAATCGGAGGGATTATAATTTGCTCACAAATGACGCTTGGTCTGTCTACCGGAAGGTGTCACTTTCAACGTGGCAAGAATGAGGGATGCCACAAGGAGTGTTGTATTAACTACACGAGGTCTGCAATGAATGTCTTGAAACCAGTTAGGCTAGGTTAGAGTGGCTGACTACCTTAGGGTTACCACAAGATCTAATAGATCCTAATCCGCGAACCATTTGGAGCTCTTAATAACGCGATGGAGGAGACCGATTGCTTGGATCTGTCAAGTCGTAGAAATATGGGGCGTCCAAGTGATGGCCATTGCAATTGCAAAGAAGGTGTGAAATCGTTCCTTCTTCCTCTTCATCCCTACAACTTCTACACAAGTCGTTATAGGGGATGCCCCGCACGAATTCCAATCTCACAATGCCCGGTTATAACGCCGATGAAAGCTCTGAGATTCGGTCTGCTCATTCTGATCAGGTCGCGTGAGTGTTTTGGATCGATGGTAGGCCATAATTGCCTTGTTATGAGGCAACCAGTGCCGGAAGACAACCTACGTTTGGTGTGAGTAAGCGTTTCAAGCTTCAGTCGATGTTTTGTGGCAGCAATAGGCACGGACGGCAGTCCCCGTCCGGAAAGTGTGTTTCGTGCCCTTCCTAGCGCGTTCGTCCGCATCGCAATTCTTTGGGATATCACTGAGTCTCGGCACTCACATAAGTTGGTTGCGGAAATATTTGGCCATCTCATTAAGAGATAGGCGGCAATTAAGATTTGATAGCCGCCTGGTCGCTATAGTCTCTGCCCGAAAGACGCTGCAGTGAGAAGGTAGTCGGAATGACAGTTCAAAAGTTCACCCACTCATTCGCCCATCTTCGATCCATCTGTGAAAATTCGCAGGGGACCGTCCAGCGTCCGGTGTTCAAACGTCACGTAAGATCTGGAGGGTATGCTGGTTGAGAAGTTTTTCTCGAAGATGAGCTTTGGTATGGTGAGGCGGTGTTTCCTAGTAGGGATCCAAATTTATCCGAGATGGTAGAGTGTCTGGCTTTTTTGTTATACTTTGCGCGCGCACAAGGGGTTGTTAATACCCTTAAGTGTCCGGGTTCAAGACACAGCACGGGCCGAAGGTGTAGAGGGAGAAGGCTGAGCTCCTTCCACATGCGCAGCGATTTCAATCTAATCGCCGTGCTGGCAGCGACCTGCCTGCCGAAGAGATATATCGGCGGGAGGTTAAGGGGTGTACTTAAAGCTTGAGCGGGGGCAGTTCGCATCGCTCCACTAATGCAAATACATGCCGCCTTTCAAGCTGTTTGCAGTAGTTGTCTTTGTGCAAGCCAAAGGCGAGGTTCAAATCATAGAACTGAGGAAATTTGTCTCATTAGGGAAAGTAGTAGTGATAGGATAGCTGTTTAGCTAATATTCTGCAGCTAATTTTAAATGAATCCAATTTGGTACAAGTGCCACCAGTGCCGAGGCCGACCATTAAACACACAATAGAAAGCCGCAGTTCTGTTCTCATAGTTGCCGAGTTCTTTGTTTAGTTTATCCATTGAATGTAAAATTTCTGCATTTGGAATAAAGTCTACAAATAGTCCTTTTTCATCGGCTCTTTCAACCACTTTAGCGCTTTTTTAATTTTGTTAACACATGTCATTTATGCAAGTAATTAATACTATTGGGGCCAGTGCCGAGATTTAACGCACAATAACTCTTGCCAATTGCTTTTTCTTCATGCTCAAGATGAAATTGAGCACAAAGAGCCCGTCAACGTCGGGCATTATTTCATTGGAAATGAGGAAGCATACACCGTCAATGGTCTCAGGTATAGAGCAAAGTGATCCGACTTCCTATCGCTAGAGCTCGACAGTATCGACGTTGGGTTTCCAACAAGCTGGCAATACCCGCCATACAAGCGCCGCGAAGTAGTGAAAGGGAAATCTGACGACTGGGTTAGCTGACGGGGTGTATCCATCAATTTTCGACTTGACACCATTCGCGTATTTTTTCTGGGGCTACGCCAAGACCTTATTGTACGCTAACAAACCAGCAGACTCGACGAGCTGCGGGCGGCTCGGGCATTCGAGGCGCTGTTGGCAGAATAATGCCGTCTACGACTGACTGGAGGTTTGCCACATACCGCCAATATAATGTTGGCCAGATGGCCAGGATAAGAATTGGGAATTTTCAGTAGTTGTGATTATTTACCTGCACTCATGTTACTATTCGCCTCCCGTCATTCCCAATTCCGCATGTCAAAAAGTCAAGAAGGACCAGATTAAAAACTGCGTTTAGTGACCAGCTTATGTAGTTTTGAGAACCCATGCGAATACTCGACTAACTCCAGCACGGCGCCCTCCAGTTCCGTCGACCACCTTCTTCACATCCATGCGACCCCTCAATAGCGGCGCAAAGACTAGCACCGTCTAAATCAGAGATAATGGAACAAGAGATACTCGTCTTTCCAGTCGGAAACCCCCAGTCCATCGCAGTTCACCTCAGATTTTGACGGTTGTGCTCTCAAGTCAGGCATAATACTTTATTTCCACGCACACTTGTTAGGAGTATACCTCAACGCAATGGGGTTAGGCGGGAGTAATCAGCTTCGCTCAGCTCTAGCTTGTCTGTGAAAAGGTTATAAAAAAGGCTGTCAAATGAATCTGAGGGGCACAGATCTCCCTCCATTATCGCTAATCTAAATAAGTTCGTCATTGACTTAAGGTCATTCATACAATGGACTTCAGTGGATAACTGTCATCTCGAAGCAGTCACGACACCCCGGCTGTGAATACCAGCCAATAGCATAATGTGACCGACAAACTTTGTCGAAGACAAACTTCTGCTCGCCTGAATGGGGCAGCTATCAGTCGGTAATGCATTCCCAAAACATTGCACGTAATGTCTGTCGCAATCATGTGAAACATTCCATTAAGTCTGATCGACACTGCACCACCCAACACCAATTATGCCACCCTGGAGACAGAATCTGAGCAATGCATCGCCGCCCCATGTCTCTGGCAACGACTTCATTCGTCGGTCCTTTGATTCCTGCAACCGAAATCGATCTCTGCAGGAACGAGCTGCTCCCTGCCTCGAGCTGCACACCCCCCTCATTGCATTAAAATATTCACCCAGAGACTTTTGAAACTTGCTGCGGGACAAAAAACTTGTGTCCGCTCAAAACGGAACGAAACGACAGAAAAATAAGAAGAACACAACTCCAATCCAGACAACAAATGTCCCATCGTCGCGCCACGCCGACCGTGGTCCTTGAGACTGAAGGATAAAAGGTCAAAAAATACATCAAACGAGCACGAAAAAACAGGACAAAAAGAGTAACTCTCATCCTTGCAGTCTCGGAGAGCAGATGGCTCATAGATTCCGGATGCAATTGCCGCAGAAAGTTGACAAAAGTGCACGAGCATGGGGTGTGATATGGCCAGGCGGAATGTGCCTGTCTTCCCGAGACGGGAAACTTCCGAAAAACCGGGTGCCACCGAAACTACATCCATAAACAAGTTTAAATTTTATTCAACTACCGAGCGCAGCCAGCCAGAGACATTCATGGGTGCAACTTTTCGCCGAGGAAAACTTTTATTATTTAGATATTTTTTTCCTCCTCTCCGAACACACGTAGGCACTCACACGTATCCTGGCGTGGTATCTCCTCGTCGCTTTATGCACTAAAACTATGATGACAAACAAAAAGCGGGACAAGTTATGGTTGCATCACTTGATTTGGTGAACATCCCAGACGGAGTAGTGGAAGTTTATATCGCATCACTGGCAAGTTCCTAGTGGCGTGGCGACCGGCCAGGGGGAGAGACTGCAGGTCCTCGTGTCCTGCCGGGATGGAGAGAGCGCGTGTGTGTTTGGGGAAGGGCCCATGAAATGTGTCAACAACAATTTTTATAAATCTTCTGCGGGACATGAGCATATTCTGGGACGCAGGCATGCTTGCATATTTCAGCTGAGCCGTTGTGCATAAGTTTCGAGTGAATAAGGGCCTTTAGTGTCGGAGAGCCGAACTTTAAAAGTTTCCCGAATAAAAGGTATTTTGCAGAGGATTTTTCTTTGCTCTGGTTCAAGGGACTTTGGGAGGATGCTTTATGGAATGCTGCTTCAATTTAATATATATGTTGAGTCTTGAGAGTTAAATGGTTTGTGAGTAACTGCAGCAGCGACGGGGCTGTGGGAGAATGCAACCGATACTGAGGGGTCGCATGCATGTGAGGGAGGTGCTCGACGGAACTGGAGGGCGCCGTGCTGGAGTTAGTCGCATTATTCTGCCAACAGCGCCTCGAATGCCCGAGCCGTCCGCAGCTCGTCGAGTCTGCTGGTTTGCTAGCGTACACTAAGGTCTTGGCGTAGCCCCAGAAAAAATACGCGAATGGTGTCAAGTCGAAAATTGATGGATACACCCCGTCAGCTAACCCAGTCGTCAGATTTCCCTTTCAATACTTCGCGGCGCTTGTATGGCGGGTATCAAGTGACTTGAAAAAATAAATGAAGTAGCTATTCGCTCACAGTGACTTTTCAGGCCGGCGATCCATGGAGGACGAGGGCGCGGTCAATAGCTCCCGTCCATCGTTGACGTTTCTGAAAACACCGCTTTCAGTCGTCAAGGCCAAGGTGTCTTGTTTTGACGATGACTTAGTCCTTAAACCAGAGATTCTTCCATTGGTGTCCAGCCAGTGCAGTCGACCAATGTTCGCCTTCCAGATTGTATGCAAAGCTCGTAGGGTGTCTTCTTCTCCATTCAACTTCCTCGCTGAGAGGACCTTACATCCGACTCAGAGTTCTCTTTTCGAAGGCCTGGTATCAGCTGTGTTGATTTGCTTGCGCTGCATGCAGCAGGGGTGACTGGACTTGCAAGATTTTGGTGCTTCGAGTGGGGAGTTGAGGGTAAAGACAGTGGTAGCCGGACAGTTAACACAAATCTTAATTTTGACTTGTTCCGATTTTTGAACTTTTAAAGCTTCA
Source organism: Eristalis tenax (assembly GCA_905231855.2). Lineage (NCBI taxonomy): Eukaryota > Metazoa > Arthropoda > Insecta > Diptera > Syrphidae > Eristalis > Eristalis tenax. The sequence goes on from HG993126.1 coordinate 27,715,981, forward strand.
GTGAAAAGGGGTGGATATATAAACAATGCAGACAATTTTGTTAAGACGTAGTAAAACTCCTCAAACATATTTATTATTGTGAAAAATTGTTTTTTTTAAGACCTGACAGTAATATTTAGTTTCCGGCGGTTTAGTTTCAGAAGCTGGACACAAACATTTCTTGTCAACTTTTAACGATTTCTTTAGGATTAATGGAAAAATAATAGATGTACATGTTTGTTAACTAATTACTCACACAGTAAGTAAAGGGTGTTAGTTAAGTAGTAGAGTTAAGTTTTAAGGGCCGATGTTGAATGTGAACCACACCTAAACGTCAAGTTTTTTCTGCATTTCATTTGACATTTCTCAATTTCAGACTAACTCAATTTGAGCCATGGAAAGAATCTAAAGCGAGCAACGCGCTAAAGTTATTCAGGCTTATTATGAAAATGGGCGTTCAAATCAAAATGCATATCGTGCACTTCGTGATTTTTTCGGTCAATTTAATCGTCCAAATGTGCGTACTATTGGAAAAATCGTGCAAAAATTTGAGCAAACCGGGTCTGTAGGAGATGTGAAAAATCAGTGCATGCTCGTAGAGCTCGTACTGCAGGAAATATTGCTGCTGTTCGCGATAGTGTGGCTGAAGAGCCGTCCACCTCAACTCGCCGTCGCGCCCAACAATTGCACATCTCACGCTCGTCGTTGATGAACATTATGCATTAAGACTTGCATTTACACGCTTACAAGGTGCGATTGACTCAAGAACTAAAGCCTCTTGACCATTTCAAGCGTCGTCAATGGTCAGAATCGTGGCAAGACATGGCAACAGTGGATGATCAATTTTCGAAGAAAATCATCTTCAGGGATGAGGCATATTTTCACCTCAGTGGATTCGTCAATAAGCAGAATTGCCGCATTTGGGCGACCAATTTGACTGTTTGTGACTGTTTGGTGCGGTTTATGGGCTGGCGGCATCATCGCGCCTTTTTTTTCTAAAATGAGGCCGGTCAGGTATTTACTGTGAATGGTGTTCGCTATCGTGAAATGATAACGAACTTTTTATTTCCCGAATTGGAAGATATGAATGCGGACGATATGTGGTTTCAACAGGACGGTGCCACTTGCCACACAGCTAACGAAATGCTAACGTGTTATCTCACGTGGTGGCGATGTCAATTGGCCGCCAAGATCATGTGATTTGACACCGTTGGATTTTTTTCTTTGGGGTTATTTGAAAGAAAATGTGTACGTCGATATGCGAGCAACAATTCATGAGCTAAAGGATGAGATAATTCGGCACATTAACGGCATAGAACCTCAATTATGCTCGGATGGAGGTATGTCGGCGAGGTCGCGGCGGCCATTTGGCCGATGTTTTGTTCCATACATAATAGAATCACACAATATTATCATAATAAAACGAAATGACAATAATTTCCTAAATAATTTGTGTTTTATTCAAAATCAACATCGGCCCTTAAAATCCTTTACTCCACCCTTTACAAGGAGTCATATGATATTTCGACAATTGTGTAGAACAGTCCGATACTACGTACTCACTTACTTATCCGGCCGACGACCCTTGGAGGATGTGAACCTGAGCAATTGTTGTCCTCCATCGTTGGCGGTCTTCCAGTCATCAAGTCCAAGCTGTCTTGCAGCCGCGATTATTTGGTCTTTATTCCGGAGATTCGGTCTTGCTATCCTTCTCGAACCAGGGGGCTCGGATTCGAAGACCCTCCTAGCTGGAGCTTTGGTGTCAATTCGCTCGATGTGGTCGAAGGATTTTTGCCTTCCGAACTACATCCAAGTCCTGGTACAGCTCGTAGAGTTCGCGGATGTGTCTTCTCCTCCATTCACCTTCCTCGCAGACATCCGACGCAGAATTTTTCTTTCGAAGGTACCAACAATCAAATCTGCCGTTTTGATTAGCATCCAGCTATCGGCTGCTTTGGGCATAAGACTCCTGATTCAGTCTAGAGCAGGACTGGCAAAATGAGAGTTTTGCAGAGTATGGTTTTGGTCCTTCGAGTCCAGCTCTAGACTGGCAAAATGAGAGTTCTGTAGAGTATGATTTTGGTCCTTCGAGTCAGGAGTTTTGAGCCCAGTTGTTTCGAGAAACCGAAGTAGCACCGGTTGGCATGCAGTTTAATAAAAGGTTGTAATAAGGGGCAAACATTTGTACGGATTCGGATTGGAACCCTGTTGAGCTGTTTTGAAAGGAGGAGTACGTTAGTACGCAGACGTCGAGAATAGTACGAGTTCTCCTGTAGTAGTACTTTCTACAACACTGTGATCGGTTGTCTCGCAATTCACAAGAAAAGAAAAAACGAATAAAACGAGATCATTTCTTTTAGTTTCGAGGGCAGTTCTGTTTTGAAATTCGTCACGAGCAGTCACAAATAGTGCGTGAATATGTCAACCGACTGAATTGATGAGGGCGAAGAAACGTGCATTTCAATTCACTGATGTTGGTGCAACTAAAGGAATACGTGAAGCAGATTGATGGACAGGATGCTGGAAAGACCGAGGCTGATGTAAACGGCCACTGACACTATGGTGAATTTAATGACGGTGAGTTTGTAGATGACTCTAATTTGGTAAGGAGAAAGTGCCTAGTTCAACGTTTCCACAGCATTAAAGACGCTCAGCAGCGAGAGTAGACAAAACGTACAACAGTGGCTTCTCGATTTCGAAGATATAGCGCAAACATTTGTGGATGGTCGAACTCTCAGAAGGTTGTATAAGGGCGTAAATTTGTAAAAGGAGCTGCCAGGCTGTTTATAAGTTTTAAATGCAGGGACCTTCGTTGCTATACCCCCAGAAACAATTGAGCAATATAAGGAAGAAGTCGAAGGGTAAGTGCAATAAAGTACATTTGCACATGACTGGAAGTGCCTAGTCGACCCCGAAGTAAATGCGGACCAAGCAAAATGCAGTCCATTCAGTCTTTGATGGATGACCGAATGCAACAAGGCAATACTCTATGAAGCCGTGTGAAGGAACAGCAAAAGAGATTCACGTATTACGAGTCGAAAGCGGGGCAGTCCTCCAATGGCCGTAAACGCCAGACAAGACTTTATGCTTCGACATTAACAGCTGCAAGTAGCAACGTCCCACGAAGGTGCTTCAATCGTGGGAGTAATTAACATGTAAACAAGTCGCGGCCGTGGCGTTGGGGATTGGTGCATCGACCCCTACGCCCTTGAGCATACGATACCTAGATTCAAGTCCAGGTACTTCGAAAAAACGGGTCCACCTCTTTCGAGTCACTGACAATGCTCAAAGAGGGTAACTGCCAAGAAAAGGCTTCTCAAATTGGCCGTTCGGAGTTCGCATGAAACTGCAGATCCCTTCCACTAGCGAAGGAACAATAGCACGCACAACAAGCTAAGCCCTGGCCCACTGTGTACTGTAGCGCGCCACCCATATTATTATTAAGGCCTCTCCAGATTAGACAAAATTCGTCCGAGAGTGTCCTGAGAGACAAGAGAGATAAGAGAACAATTGCGTCGCTCTTGTCTTCAGCGGCAAACAAAACTTGTGAGCATGTGAAAATAGTTGCCCTTGGGCCTGCGATTTCAATCTCATCACGTCGACTGTGCAGTCATGTTGAGTCAGTGCGTCAATGTTGATGGCTGACACAGCACCATTTAACGGTGTAGGCTGTGACAAGTTAAGCACACTGGGAAGTTTCCTTATGGAAGTGGTAGTTGACGACATTGTGCTGACCTGCAAACCCGTGTGTTCCACGACAATCAGGCCTATGAGCTGGCCTTGGGAAATGATATTACTCACGTCGCGACGATATACCGGAACTATAGGATGGGGAAAAAGCGAGCAGAGGCCATTGATCAGATTTTGAAAATGGACATCCAAAAAAGATGAAATCGGGATGTTGTCAGAGCACGTGAGGAATGCAGATCAGGGGCAAAGACTCAGTGCTATAATCGCGGCATATCAACCAAGAACCGCAAGGATAATCGAAGCACGATTGTCGCTGAGGAGGACATGCATGCGTACTATCCATCTAAGGCCGACGATGATGGTGATGACGATGATGATATCGATTTGGCTGAAAATGGTGAAAAATGAAGATGTTATCATCGCTCCGAAGCAGTTGTAAAGAACCTTCCAGCTCGTGGCCCCTTTATCAAGAGTGTCATACGGAAGACGACAATTCCGGAGCACATCAGCGGTGGCTACCCCAGAAAAGAAGTGATAATTAACAACCACGAAGGATCCAACGCCATGAGCTGCCGATGACATGATGCCGTACCCCATTTTCCAATCTTGAAGACGACTTCATCTTGGCTGGTCAAGATGGCCGAAAGATGTGTGTGGGTCAGTTTCAGCGCAGGTCGTTGTCGGCATTTGCTTCGCTTTGCTTTTCACGCTGCAAAGACTTGGAGGTACAATCTTCTGTACGACAGCTACAACTGGTACATCAATGACCTTAGAAGTGAAGCGGCCAGGAATGGCCCCTTTCAGCTTGCCTTGATCTTTCCATCCCTCCCCCAAACGGTTGCATTCCATTCAACAACATTAAATCCCCATCCCTGGCACAGTCTTTGTGCTCTTTGGCCACCCCTAGCGGTGTCCGTTTTGTCAATAAAAGCAGCCCATCCCTTATCCCTTGCCGATATGTGATTACGTTCGACTGGGAGAGAAATTCCTTTTCAAACCCCAAACGGATTTTCCAATATCAACGGGAGCGGTTATCCATTATTGACAAGACTCCCAGACGCTCAGACCCCCATCGGAGTTGACTGCAGGAAAAGAAGGGCAAAATATTTCAATAATCTCGTTTCCCATTGTGCTGACAAGGGTTGCCTCCGGTTTATGATTCAAATGCGTGTAGCCCCACAATAAATTATGGAAAATACAGAAATCCGTTTCGCCCCAACCGCCAAGCCTCGAAGAAACAATGACAGCGCCGTTCGGGTATCGAACAGTGGAATGTCTCCCGCACACAGGTCCCTGTGTCGGGCATAATATCCTGTAAACAGCAGAGTTCATATGCCAGGAATGCGTAACGTAAGGCTGTTGCGAGAGTCGAAAGCAGTCATATTGGAAAACAGTTCCCCGACAGATCGGACTGAGGAATGTCTTTCCGAAACGGGAGAAAAGCAAAGCAAAGGACGAGTGGAAACAGGCAGTCCTTTGGTGGGAAGGTGGCAGCTCCTTAGCGTTATTACTTTAGTGGAATTTATTGCAACAGCCATCCTTTAACGAACACTCACCCAGTCATGACCCAGTTACAGCAGCAAGTCGTGCGCCCATCGAA